>CM057450.1:1813155966-1814498466 GCA_016271365.2 Neoceratodus forsteri
GGACACAAACCCTGGGTCTGAAGGAGGGTCCACCACCTCTCTTACCACCTCCTTCTGGAGGAGGAGAGCGATGTCGGCTCGACGAGCCGCCAGTGAGGCTGGGGATCCCGAAGCCCCCCGAGGGGCGACGGCTCTGAAGGGTGGTGCCTGCTCGAATTCCAGAGGCAGGCCTCTTCCCACCACCTCCAAGACCCACCTGTCCGTGGTAACAGCGGACCAGGCGGAACGGAAGTGCCGGAGCCGTCGCCCCACCCGGGGACCCAGGGGTAGGGTGACGGGGATGGGGGCGACACCCCTCAGCCCGTCACTGGGCAGGCTTGGAGGAGGGACCGCCGAGGGACCTCCTGGGCCCTTTCCTCCCTGCCTCCTGTTAAGAGGCCGTGCTTGGGTTTGGGATGCCAAGGCCGAGCCTGCTGGCCCTGGCGTTGGGCCGGGCGCTGAGGCACAGAAGGACGAAAGGGCTTAGGCTGTGGTTTGCGGCCCTTGTCCTTCTGAGCGGAAGAGACCGAGTCCAAGGTGGCATTGGACTTCTCGATCCTCTGCAGGTGACCTTCCACCCCAGGGTCAAGAGGTCAGTCCTAAAAGGGAACATCCGCCAACTTGTACTGGGTATCCAAGTAAAGGTGGATATCCTCAGCCAAGCCCGACGAGCACAGCCACTGCGGCCACACGATCTGGCACATGAGTCCCCTATATCCAAAGCAGTCTGGAGCTGCTGCTTGGCCACTGCTCCTGCTCCTGGTCCCGCACTCCTTAACCGTAGTCTGCAGATCGGCGGAAGATGAGGGATGACTCATCCAGGGAGCCCAACAGGGCATGAAAAATGTGCCATGAGGGACGGCCGAACTGGCCTGGACGTAAGGCTGAGAGGACGCAGCGTAGACTTTTCGCCCGACATAGTCCAATTTCTTGGACTCCTTGTCAGGAGGTTTGTCCACATCCCTGGCGTTGCGGCCCGCCGGAAAACGCTGTCGGTAACCAACCCCTCAGCAGAGGGGTGTTCAAAACCGGACAAGGAACCGGTAGGGACCGCTTACTTCCTGGCCATCCTGGCCGAGGGCGCAGGACAGGAAGCAGGGCGCTGCCAAAGCTCCAGGGCCGGACCCACTATGGCCTCGGCTACCGGAAAGGCCTCCGTCGGAGAATCCCCTCGGTCCAGAATCTCCGTGAGGGGATACCTGGGCCTGCTTTGAAACGGGTTCGAGCTCCATCCCGTAGACTCGAGATGAGCCAAGCAGTCCTAGGAAGGACGACGGCCTATCGCCCATTGACTGACCTCCTGAAGACTCAAGTCCAGTCGCTTGGAGAAGGAGGAATCATCTTCGGACTCGGAAGAGTCCTCGAAAAAGCTGCCTCTGGCCTGAGCCACCTTCACCTGCCGAGGTCGGTCGGGAGTGAGGGTAACTGAGCTCGATGGGGTAAACCCTTCAGCCGACCGAGAATCTCTTGGTCGGAGCCCCAATGGTGGCTGTGGAGGCGGAGGTTTCACCGAGATCGGTGGAGCAGCTGGTTTGGCGGACTAACCGGCCTGGGTATAGGCTCCTCGGACAAGTCGAGGGGTTGTCGGCCTGTCCGGTGACAGCCACTTAATGGCCGGGAAGGCGGAAGGAGTCGGCTTATTCCCGCCAGGAGGAGCTGTTGCAACATAAGGTCCTCGTGCGTCCGACGAATTTCGCCGAGCCTCCCTCATCCGAGGAGGAGGACCGAGGACGAGCGGCGACGCCGCTTAGCGGTGCGAGACCGAGACCGCCTAGACGGTGGGGATCGGCTGGACTGCAAGAGGTCCGACCGAGACCGAGTCCCAGATTTCGAGGTCGGTGCGGGAGGTGTCGCGGAACCGCACTCCCTTCGCTCGGATGGTCCATCCGAGGGCTCCGAACCGGAGGCACAGGCGAGCCCACGGGATCTCAACTCTCCCGGGGAACCGAGAGGGAATTCGGCTGCTAAAGCGACAGCCCGGTCCAATGGGTCGAGAAAATCTCGACTTCATCGGTGGAGTCTCGGTCAACTGACCTGACGGGGACACCGTGAGGCCAGTGTGCCGTGCCGGCCGTCGATCAAGCCGACGGTCGACGGCCCGGGAGAGGGACCTTTCCGCTCCCAAGAGCGCCGACGGAGGGAACTCCTACCCCTGTCCCTCTTTTGGACCGAGAATAAGGTCCCAGGCACGAGGCCCTTCTCCTTTAGTGGAGAGGGACAGACAAAGCTCATAAAAAAGCGCGTAGGAAGAACCCAGAGAGGCGGGATAAATGCATGCCGAGAGAAGATCCGACCGCGCGCCTCCTCTTCGAGCGACGACCATCCGCTGAGCTGATCCGCCCGAGCCCGCGCGGACACCGCCAACCAGGCCTCCTTGGACTTCACGGAGAAGCGCTTCTCGGGGCGGCCCAGTTGCAATCAGGCAACCACCGGTCTTGAGGCGTGGGCGAGAAATACAGGTTACTCACCTGTAACAGGAGTTCTAGGAATGGTATATGTTGTTCATCCACACTCATTGGCAGTATCCTTGCCGCTTTAAATCTTGCGGAAGGTCTTCAAGCTTGCTCCTCCCACCCACCGGGTGTGTAACTCAACACTCAAGCCCCATGCCAGGATCTGGCCCGCTGGAAGCTCAGGTTGTGCCGTCGAGCCAGAGGAGGTCGAATGGTGTGGATGAACAATATATACCATTCCTAGAACTCCTGTTACAGGTGAGCAACCTGTATTTCTAGGGACATGGATATGTTGTTCATCCACACTCATTGGCAGACTCCTAGCAGTTCTCCGGGAGGAGGAGGCAAAGCACACCCCATATACTTACTTGGGAAGAGACTGGAGAACCGGGCCCAAAAGCCAGCATCCGGCGTGACTCAAGGTCGATGTGGTAGTGGGTAATGAAGGTGTTTGCTGACTTCAGGTAGCAGCCTGCAGATTTCCTGGATAGGGGCGTCCCTGGAAGCAGCCACCGTTGCAGCAGTATGGCAGGTAGAATGAGCTCTTATCCCTCTAGGCTCCATGCCCGCCAACATAGCAGAGATCTATGCAGGAGGTTACCCACCTGCTTATCGTCCAACGGCTGCAGGTCTGCCAATGCGGCTTCAGCGTGGGTGACAAACAGCTGGCGAACCTCTCCCGAATTTCAACCGTGCGCTCCTTATAATAGCGGCGCCCTTCTAGGGTCCAGAGTATGGAGCCTATTTCGACCCCGAGGTGTGATTGGGGTAGAACACCGGCAGAGTCAACACCTGGTTAGTGAAACTCCGACACCACAACCGGAAGGAATTTGGGTGGGGGCATGGACAACCTCTGTCCCTGTGGAAGACCAGGTAAGGAGACTCGATGGAAGCGCCTGGAGCTCTCCCATCCTTCTGGCTGGCGTATAGCCACCAAGAAGGCGGTCTTCCACGACAGGTGAGAGAGAGCACACCTGTGCACAGAGGTTGAATGGCTGCCCGCAGGCTTTTTGCCAATACCAGCAGTAGATCCCACGGAGGTGGGGTTCCCACTGGAGGGAAATGTGATCAAGGCCTTTGAAAGCGCCAGACCACCTTCTCCTGCGCCACCGACTGCTTCCGGCCGCGCCCGGTAAGCAGAGATGGCTGCGAAGTGCACACCAGAATTCGATCGACCTAAGCCCTTGACTAGAAAGGGACCATAAATAGTCAAGATGCTTGCCAAGGAACAGGAGGAAGGGTCCAAGCCCTTGCCTGACACCAAATGGAAAACCTTTTCCATTTGAAGGCATAACATTTTCTGAGTCGACTCCTTCAGGACGCCTCAACTACATTGAGGACCTGGTCCGGAAGACCCAAGGCCTGGAACTCCTGGCAGCTCAGAACCAGGCAAGTCAGGTGCAGGGATTGAAGGTCGGATGGAACACCTTCCCTGATTGACTGAGAGCAGGTCGGGCGAGCTGGAAGCTGCACGAGTCCTGGAGCTGAGACTGAGGAGATCTGGGTACCAGAACTGCGGCCAGTCTGGGGCTATCAGAATCACCTGCGCCTTGTCCCTCCTCGCCTTGAGAAGCACGTTGTGGATCAAGGGAAATGGGGGAAAGGCGTAAAAGAGGCCCGGGGTCCATTGCCTCGAGAAGGCATCCCCTGCAGGAGCCCTGCTGAGGGGCGGGCATGGAACAGACTCAGCCAGCGTTCTCCATGGAAGCAAGGTCCACCTGAGGTGTGCCCCAAAGGAGAACAGATGCTGTACTACCTCCGGCAGGAGAGACCACTCGTGGGATGCAGCCCTATCCGACTCAGGGCATCGGCCAGGGTGTTGGAGGCTCCTGCCACGTGAATAGCTGGAGATCCGCCTCCAGGCTGCGCCACGAGTGACCAAATCGGAGAGCTTCCTTGCATAGAAGCATGGGCGCGTCCCGCCCTGGCGAGTTCAGATATTACATGGTAGTGGTATTGTCCGTCTGGACTCGGACCACTTGACCCGGAGGAGAGGCAAAAGCGGTGAGAGCTAGGCGGACCGCTCGGAGCTCCAACAGGTTGATGTGGCATCGGGACTCCAGCGGGGACCAGGGCCATGAGCCTGATGTTCCCAGATGGAGGCACCCCAACCCATCAGGCATGGTCGATGAGAGACCGTGAGCTCAGGCGGAATGAGCAGGATGCCTCCTGCAAATGATCTGGAGCGGTCCACCACTGGAGGCGTTCCACATCCCTGTCACCGACTCGAAGCTGGTCAAGGGATCATAGCGTTGTGACCACTGGCTGGCCAGTCCCACTGAAGGGGCGCATGTTCCAGCGAGCCCAACGGACCACGCTGGTGCAGGCCGCCATGAGACCCAGGAGGCGCAGGAAGTCCCGGGCAGGCGCAATTGCCCAACCAGAAATGATCGGGCAAGGAGGAAAGAACCTGGCCCTGTCCGCGGGGAGCAGCTCTGGCTCGAAGAGAGTCGAGCTGCCCGATGAATAGAATCACCTGCTTGACTTGGTTCCGACTTGGCCTCGGTGATAAGGAGGCCCAGTTGAGAGCAGACCTGGAGGCCAGATCTCTGGACCACTCCGCCTCCTCCTGGAGGAGCTGCTATCAGCCAGTCGTCCAGGTAAGGTACACCCGGACCCTCGGCGCCGAGAATGCTGTCACCACTGCCATGCATTTGGTGAAGACCCTGGGAGCTGGAGACAAGCCGAAGGGCATGGCTGGAACTCGAAGAGGATCCTTCCGCTCGAAGCGAAGGAATCTCTGGTGAGACAGACGGATAGGGGACGTAAACAACGCGTCCTGCAAGTCCAGAGAGCAGAACCACCACGCCCGCGTTCAAGGATGGTATTATCTGAGCCAGAGTGACCATCCTGAAGGTTCGAGACCTTAGGAACTTGTTTGAGGTCGTGTGGGTGAGAATGAGGCGCCAGCCCCGTCCGTTGGAACCAGGAAGTACCTGGACACAAACCCTGGGTCTGAAGGAGGGTCCACCACCTCCTTACCACCTCCTTCTGGAGGAGGAGGCGATGTCGGCTCGACAGGCACAGTGAGCTGGGGATCCCGAAGCCCCGAGGCGGACGGCTCTGAAGGTGGTGCCTGCTCAATTCCAGAGGCAGGCCTCTTCCTCACCTCCAAGACCCACCTGTCCGTGGTAACAGCGGACCAGGCGGAGCGGAAGTGCGGGCCGTCCCCGGGGGACCCAGGAATGGTGGCGGGGATGGGGGACACCCCTCAGCCCGTCACTGGGCAGGCTTGGAGGAGGACCGCCGAGGACCTCCTGGGCCCTTTCCTCCCTGCCTCCTGTTAGAGGAAGCCGGCTTGGGTTTGGGATGCCAGGCCGAGCCTGCTGGCCCTGGCGGTGCTGGGCAGGGCGCGGGGGCACAGAAGGACGAAAGGAGCTTAGGCTGTGGTTTGACCTTTTGTCCTTCTGAGCGGAAGAGACCGAGTCCAAGGTGGCATTGGACTTCTCGATCCTCTGCAGGTGACCTTCCACCCCAGGGCCAAGAGGTCAGTCCCTAAAGGGAACATCCGCCAACTTGTGCTGGGTATCCAGTAAAGGTGGATATCCTCAGCCAAGCCCGCCGGACTTATAGCCACTCGGCCGCCACCGATCTGGCACATGAGTCCCTATATCCAAAGCAGTCTGGAGCTGCTGCTTGGCCACTGCCTGCCTGGTCCCGCACCTGCTAACCGTAGTCTGCAGATCGGCGGGAAGATGAGGATGACCTCATCCAGGGAGCCCAACAGGGCATGAGAAAAATGTGCCATGAGGGCGGCGAACTGGCCTGACGAAGGCGAGAGAGGGCCTTAGCGTAGACTTTTACTGCCCGACATAGTCCAATTTCTTGGACTCCTTGTCCAGGAGGTTTGTCCACATCCCTGGCGTTGCCGGCGCGCGGGCAATGTCGGTAACCAACCCCTCAGCAGAGGGGTGTTCCAACACGGACAAGGAACGTGGGACCGCATACTTCCTGGCCATCCTGGCCGAGGCGCAGGGCAGGAAGCAGGCGCTAAGTTCCAGTGCCGGACCCACTGTAGCCTCGGCCACAGAAGGCCTCCGTCGGAGAATCCCTCGGTCCAGAATCTCCGTGAGGGATACCTGGCCCGTTTGGAAGCGGGTTCGAGCTCCATCCCGGTAGACTCCGAGATGAGCCAAGCAGTCCTAGGAAGGACGACGGCTATCGCCCATTGACTGACCTCCTGAAGACTCCAAGTCCAGTCGCTTGGAGAAGGAGGAGATCATCTTCGGACTGGAAGAGTCCTCGAAGAGCTGCCTCTGGCCTGAGCCACCCTTCACCTGCCGAGGTCGGTCGGGAGTGAGGGTAACTGACAACGATGGGAGTAAACCTTGGCCGACCGAATCCTTGGTGGGAGCCCCAGTGGTGGCTGTGGAGGCGGAGGTTCCACCGAAATCGGTGGAGCAACTGGTTTGGCGAACAACCGGCCTGGGTATAGGCTCCTCGGACAAGTCGAGGGGTTGTGTCGGCCGTTCCGGTGACAGCCACTTAATGGCCGGGGAAGGCGCCGGAGTCGGCTTATTCCCGGCCAGGAGGAGCTGTTGCAACATAAGGTCCTCGTACCGTCGACGTAATTTACGCCGAAGCCTCCCCTCATCCGAGGAGGAGGACGAGCGGCGACGCCGCTTACCGCGGTGCCGAGACCGAGACCGCCTATGGCGGTGGGATCGGCTGGACCCGAAGAGTCGAGACCGAGACCGGAGTCCCGGAATTTCCGAGGTCGGTGCGGGGAGGTGTCGGCCGCAACACTCCCTTCGGCTCGGATGGTCCATCCGAGGGCTCCGGAACCGGAGGCACAGGCGAGCCCACGGGATCCTCAACTCCTCCCGGGGGAACCGGGGAGAGGAATCTCGGCTGCTAAAGGCGACAGCCCGTCCAATGGGTCGATAAAATCTCGACTTCATCGGTGGAGTCTGGGTCAACTGACCTGGCAGCGGGACACCGTGAGGCCAGTGGCGGCGGCGCGTCGATCAAGCCGACGGTCGACGGCCCGGGGAGAGGGACCTTTCCCGCTCCCAAGAGCGTCGACGGAGGGACTTACCCCTGTCCCTCTTTTTGGACCGAGAATAAGGTCCCGCAGACGCAGGCCCTTCTCCTTTAGTGGAGAGGGACAGACAAAGCTCCTAAAAAGCCTGTAGGAAGAACCCAGAGAGAGCGGGATAAATGCCATGACCGAGGAAGATCTGACCGCGCGCCTCCTCTTGACGACCATTCCTTTCGAGCTGATCCGCCCGAAGCCCACCGCCAAGGACACCGCCAACCAGGCCTCCTTGACTTCACCGAGGGAAACGCTTCTCGGGACGGCCCAGTTGCAATCGGGCAGCACGGTCTTCGAGGACGTAGGCCGAGAAAGATGAGCACAGGTCGCAAGCCTGCGGGTCGTGCTCAAGGCCTAAGCAGTATACACACGTGGAGTGAGGATCCGTCTGAGACATCTTCTGCCCGCATGGGCATCTCCGAAATCCGGGAGTCGATTTGTCCATCGCAGCCGCGAGGGATAGAAGACTGAAGTCTTTTTGCAAAATTTTATTTTTAAATCCGCAAACGGAGAAATAGGAACCAGTCGCAAACGCAGAGCGTTAAGGAGGGAACCTGAGCTTCCAAGCGGTAAGGAAGATCTGGCGCCATGGGGCGGAGCCGAGAGTTATACCACCCGGGTGGGTGGGAGGAGCAAGCTTGAAGACCTTCCGGCAAGATTTAAAGCGGCAAGGATACTGCCAATGAGTGTGGATGAACAACATATCCATGTCCCTAGAAAGATGAGCACAGGTCGCAAGCCTGCGGGTCGTGCTCAAGGCCTAAGCAGTAGACACACGTGGAGTGTGGATCCGTCCGAGACATCTTCTGCCCGCATGGGCATCTCCGAAATCCCGGAGTCGATTTGTCCATCGCAGCCGCGAGGGATAGAAGACTGAAGTCTTTTTGCAAAATTTTATTTTTAAATCCGCAAACGGAGAAATAGGAACCAGTCGCAAGCGCAGAGCGTTAAGGAGGGAACCTGAGCTTCCAAGCGGTAAGGAAGATCTGGAGTCATGGGGCGGAGCCGAGAGTTATACCACCCGGGTGGGTGGGAGGAGCAAGCTTGAAGACCTTCCGGCAAGATTTAAAGCGGCAAGGATACTGCCAATGAGTGTGGATGAACAACATATCCATGTCCCTAGAAGTCTATGTTTCTATGTAAACAGGTTCACAAACAGAGTTTTAACAGGACAACAGATATCCCCGCACAGGTATATCGGATAATATTCTCCCACAGGAGCAAGGCTCCCAGGTAGGCCCCATTGGCAATGTAGGAGCTAACAGGAAAGGAAATTACAGTAAGTACAAAGAAATTTCTTCTTTCTGTAGAGCTCCACATTGTCAGTGGGTAGTCATTACAACTGGGATCTAAGAAGCAGTACCCAGAGATAGAAACCACGTATAGGAAATGAATTTACCTGCCAACTGCAACACTCTGCGACCACAGGCCGCATCAACAGAGTCAGAACATCTAATCTATAGAGTCTGGAGTATGTCTGAATGGAGGATCACACAGACGTCTTACATAACTCTAGAACAGATGCCTCGCCTTTCTGTGTCCAGGAGGTGGCCATAGTTCTGCTGGAGTGAACCTTGAAAAAAGGCCCCTTATTAACTGCGACATAAGCCTTGGGAAAGCAGGCCCTCACCAACCTAGCTCGGGTGGTGTAGGAGACTTATGGTCCCTGCCTGGCCACTCTGAAAGGAATGAACAACCTGACTGATTTCCAGAACTCAGCAGTCGGTCTAAGGACTGTCCTAATAACCATTCATAATCTAAGTTGCACCACTCTTCCTTATGGGGAGCAGTCTGCGGTTCTTTGTGGAACAAAACTTGGAGCTCACAATCCTTATGGCTGAGCACATATCAACCAATAAAAGCACACTTTCTAAGGCAGCCTGTACTGATGACAGTGGTTAGAAAGACTCTTAATCAAGAGCATTCAGGACCAGCTTCAGATCCCATGGAGGAAAAGGACATCGGAACAGAGGTTGGCTCCTGCCAAAAACTCCAAGAAAACGAATAACCTCAGTCCCTAAGGATGATCCCAACGAGGCTCCTCCCAGGGGAGCATAAGGCCAAACCGTACCCACTCTGTCCTGCAGGAAAACCAAGACTGTGAAGCCGTGGCATTGTATGGCTGGGTATTTTTTTCCCCACGGCCCAAGCCAAAAAGCTGGTCCACATATGAGCATAAGCCATCGACGAGGAATTCTTACTGGTAGCACTGGGGAGTTCATCACCTTCTTAGAGAAAAAAAATGGTGTCAGGAGGCTCCTCCTTTCAGAAGCCAGGCCACAAGCATCGCTCCCGGACTTGGATGCATGATGGGGCTCTATGAGAGAAGGTCCCCCTGCACAAGAAGAAGAAACGGAGTGCTTTGTGCTATGTTCACCAAGCCCGAGAACCATGGTCTTCTGGGCCACTCCAGAGGAACTAGAAGAAGAGTTCCTCTTGAGCGCCCTGAGCTGGAATGACCTTAGAGAGAAGGTGCGGGGGGAGAAGTAAGCACTGCCGAATTCCACTCTTGTGACAAGGCGTCCACTGCTTCCACCTGTGGACACATGTAGCAGCTGAAGAACCACTAAAGTTGAGCATTCTAGCCGGAGGTGAACAAATCAATCTGGGGAGACCGAACCTTCAACACAGAAGGTCAAACAGTTCCGGGCTCAACAGCCACTCCCTTGGATGGACATTTTCGCAGCTTATCCAGTTGGCCCAAATGTATAACCCCCACCAAGAGGACTACTGACAGGGAGAGAAGAGACTTCTACTCACAGCATGTTCCTGCTCTTGAGCTGCCTCTTTCCCTCCAATTCACCACCCAACCGTGGGGACTCCAACACCTCCAGAATCCTGGTCACCGATTTCCTTGCAAACGGTGCAGATGATGCTCAAGACAGCAAATCGACTATGTAAGGATAGACATGATGTCTCTCCTGTCGATCATGAGCCACCAGGACTATGAGTATTTTGAGAAAACCCCGGGGACTGAAACCAGCCCAAAAATGAAAGCTCCCTATACTGGAAGTTCTGTCCCAGGATTGAGATTCTGAGAAAACTTTGAAGAGTCGGTTGAATGGGAAAGTGGAGATATGCATCCCTCAGATCTATGGACACTAGATAATACCACAGCCGGACAGCCCGGACGAAGAATGCAGGGAGTCCATTGTGCAAGTCATGCGGCAAACAAACTTGTTTAAATATCCAGGACAGATCAAGTAGAACACCTGGCCTTGGTCCCTAGGGGGCATCGAGAACAATTGCCCTGAATGACAGTGGTGGTCCAGGGTTTTGAAGCACTGCGTGACTCTTCAAGGGGTCCCCTGGACCCGGTGGTTGACAGAGAACGCCCCTGTGAGAGAATGGTTGGCCACTGTAATGTAGAACCTATGGCCAGAATTTTCAAAACCCAAGTATCTGATGTCCTCTGGGCCCCTCTTGCAGTCTTCTGCCAAGAGCAGGGAGGCAGAGGTGGGTCCACGTCCCGTCAGTGTGAGGAGCATGCCATTTTCACCCTGTGCTTGCATTTTGACTCCAGGCCAGAGTTCTTCTGTAACTACTGTTCTTGAAACTAGAGTGGGCTCTTCTACTTCCCTAGTTTACGAGGTTCTGGAAAGATCCCCCCCCCCCCAAAACTGCCTCTGACAGCCACCTCCTTGACCTACTGGAGATGAAACCGCCTTTGTTATCAGTTTGATACTGAAAGGTGACCCTTTTATTCTGAAAATACTTCAAAGAATCATGCTGGCCCAAATAAAACAATAAGCATCCTTCACAGGATAAGATATACAGCTTGGCCTTTGAAGCCTGATCAGCTACTCAATGCTGAAGTCACACACCTCACATAGCACACACAAGGTGATAGGCAGATCGAGCTGCCATGCACAATTTTCCACTATAGCACCCCCTGAAAACAGTCGCTGTTCACTGAAAGCAACTGCAAAACACTGCTCTTCTTGAATCCGGGGACGAAGCTGCCCAAGGTCATAACACACAAGAACTTGTAGCATTGCCAAGCCAAGCCACACATCTCACACAGCTGACACAATGTGACAGGTGGAGCAAACTGACAAGCGCAATTTTTTTTTTTCGTACTGGGACACCCTTAAGAAGGCGGAGACTATGGAAAAAAAACTGCAAAATGCTTGTCCCTCTGAAACAGAGGGCAGGAAACGGTGCAGAGTCACAACCCACAAAAACAAGGCAGCAATAAAGGAGGCATAGGAGGTGCACAGGTTTACGCCATTGGAAGCGAAGGCTCTTCTCCACACAGAAACCACTAGCTTGTTGTGTGAATCTGATAGGGTCAAGGGCCCTTCAAAAGGAATGGTTTTGTATGCGACAGAAAAAAACATTTGGGAGCGGAGAAGGACATGGACAGGATAGGATTGACATGCACCGCCTTGAGCTATAATGACCTACATGTCCCAAATATTGGGTAGGACAAAGACATGGTATGAAACAGGGGAGGCAAAGGAATCCTCCTCTTCGGCCCGTCCACTCCCCTTCCTCCTCCTCCTCCTACTACTCATCAAGTAAATCCTTTAGGTCAGGAATTTTCCTAAGACCCCCCCACCCCGATATCCTCATCCTAACCCTCGTAAGGGCAGTGTCAGGATCTGCTTGCAGATCTTAAAAAGCAGTCATGTCCTGTTGCAGAGCAGCTGGACATGGCTGTGTGCACCCCCCGCCTCACCTAAGGGGCCTAGTTTGGGGATGGGTGTGTCTGATGGGATGTCCTGTGGGACATCGGGCCTTAAAAGCTCACTAAGAGCAGTACAGCGGAGGAATGGCAGTCCAGATAAGGGTAGGGATTGCCAAACCAAGTACGGAAATAGGCACAGTAGGTGGGCAGGTTGGTCCTTTTCGTCATATTCTATGTAAGAGGAACAACAACAACTTATGCAGTTCTGGTTGCCACTGCCAACTGGTACACCAGCTGCACCCCCCCTCCCCAGTTTGGAGGTGCGATCGGGGGGGGGGTGAGTTACATAAGAACTTGCCTTAACAGTAGATCTTCCAGGGAATCTCTGTTATCAGGTCACATCTATGAAACCTAGCTGTCAGGCACTAGGATCCCATGGAAGCTTTTCTGCAGCAGTTTAACAGGGGCCGCCCATGCCAACGTCAGTCTCCAATGTCACAGCCCTATATAACCATAGGCAGCCCTGCTCCCTCCTCAGTTTCTTCCCTAGCCGGAGGCCACATGAGACAGGAGTCCCATCAGGAAACCATGGAGAGAAAGAAGGTGCCCAGCTAGTAAAAAGGCTGGAGCAACTGAGCAATCAAGCTGGGGAGAGGGAGAGAGAGAGAGAGAGAGGGGTGGGGGTGTACAGAGAGGGGCTGCATGAGCCGATGACAAAGATTCCCCGGAAGATCTACTGTTATGGCAAGTTCCTACCTAACTGTTCTTTCTTCTTTGGGGATATCTCCGTCATCAGGTCACACCTATGGAACGAGTCCTAAGCAGTGCTCAGCACAAGACAGTCTAGGTGGCAGGAGGCCAGAAGCCTAAGAAAGAAGGCCCTGAAACACAGCTAGGCAAAAGCCCGCCCTTCTTCTGGAGGCAATATCCAGACTGTAGTGTTTAGTGAAAGTGTGGACAGTACTCCAAGTGGCAGCAGCACAAATTTCTGCAGCCGACACATTCCTGAAAACAGGCAATGGAAGTGGCCATGCCTGTGACTGAATGGCCACGAACCACACAGGAAGTTCCCTACCACATTTTCTTTAACAAAAAATAATACAATTGACCAATCATTTGGACAGGCACTATTTAGATAATGGAGCACCCTTCTCTGTCAGGGGAGAAAGAAAGAAACAAACAACTGAGAGGACTTTCTGCAGTCCTTAGTACAGTGTGTATAATACCTGAGAATTCTATGCACATCCAAAGTATGGAGCAATGCTTCCCCTGGATTGGCAAGCTCTGGAAAATAAACAGGCAGGTGGATGGTTTGATTCAGAGTAAACTCAGACACCACCTTAGGAAGAAACTTAGGATCAGTATGCAGAGAGACCCTGCCTTTGTGAAAAATCAAATAAGGATGCTCACACGAGAGCCTGTAGCTCTGAAATTCTTTGAGCATAAGCAATAGCAACTAAAAATAATGCTTTCCACGACAGAAAGCATAGCTCACAAGATGCAGCTGGCTAAAAAGGAGGCAGGGTCAGCTTTTTGAGCACAATATTGAGGTCCCAAGCCAGAACCAGATTCTAGATAGGAGGTTTCAAGTGTAGAATCTCTCTCAGAAAAGTACAGGTCATATCCAATCGGGCCACTGTTCGGTCATTAGTAGGCACATAAAAAGCTGAAATAGCAGACAGGTGCACCTTAACAGATGAGTACTGAAGTCCAGCATCCAATAAGGACAAGAGATGCTTTAGAACTTGGTTGATGGGGAAAGTGAAAGGGTTCAAAAGATGGGAAGCAGCCCATATAGCAAAGTGCTTCCACTTCATCGAGTAAGAGGCCCTGGTGGAAGGTTTCCTGGCAGCCACCAGGATGTCAGCCACCTTCTGAGATACCCCAAAGCAGGCTATCGCTATGTCTTCAGGAGTCATACATGCAGATGGAGGGACTTGAGGTCCAGATGGACCAGGGTCCCCTGAGCCTGTGTCATCAGGTTCCTGCATAGGGGCAGAGGAACTGGAGGACACATAGCCAATTGCTGCAGTAACGGAAACCATATCTGATGAGGCCACAATGGATCCACCAGAATTAGGATGATACCCTTCATCTGTAGCTTTATGAGCACCCTCTGAATCAGAGGAAGACAAGGCAAGGCAATTTTATTTACAGGGTGCCCAATCCCAGAGGCTGTGGGCGCCTAGGAAGCAAAAGTAAGTAAAAATTTATTTTTTTAAGTGCTTTTCAAAAACCAAAGTGCTGTACAGAGTTAAAACTAACACATTAAAAGACAGCAACAATTAAATAAACAGTAATAAAATTATTCTCCATATGCTTTATAAAACAAGAATGTTTTGGGCTCCGATTTAAAACTCTCGACGGTCAGGCATTCTTGTATCCGACTAGGTAGAGAATTTCACAGGGCAGGGGCAGCATAGGAAATGCACGCACCAGATGTTTTCACAACCTAGAACCCGGTACTCCTAGCAATCCCTCGTCAGCGGATCGGAGGAATCCAGAGGAAGCAGGGAGTAAGGAGCTCTTGCAGATATTGCGGTCCCTGTTCGTGTAGGGCTTTATAGGTCAGTAGTCCGACCTTAAAGGTGATCCGCCACTGAACAGGCAGCCAGTGCAGTCCACGCAGCACAGGCGTAAGAGGACTAGTTCTAGATGTCCTAGTCAAAAGCCTGGCTGCCGCGTTCTGCACTAGCTGCAAGCGGCGGATATCAACCCCCAGTAGCCCTAGGTACAGGGCACTGCAGTAATCAAGGCGGGTGGTCACGAAGGCATGGACCAAAGTAGGAAGGACAGCTAGAGGAACCAGGTGTTTCACCAGGCGATATTCCTAAGATGGTGAAAGAAAGACTCAACAATGGCAGACACCTGCAATTTCAGGGTCAAACCATCGTCAATAATAACACCCTGATTACGCACCCGGTCTGAGGTCGAGAACCTAACAAACATTAATAAAATAAACAAAGATTTAAAACACCAGGAGAAAAAGTAAAATTCCAATAATAAAAAATGCAGAGTACGGTTAAGAACATTAAGAAAGAAGACTTCAGGTTGCCACGATCAAGGGACTGGACAACAATGATGGAATCAGCAGTCTGCGAAAGCCAGGCTAAAGAGGCGGGTCTTTAGCCTCTGCCTACACACCTCAACTGAGGGAGCCTCCTGGACTGCAGGTGGAAACGAGTTCCACAGGGTCGACCCAGAGACACTAAAAGCACGATCTCCCAAAGTCCTGAGCTGAACCCTGGGAACATCCAGGAGGCCCCTCAAAGAGGAGTGGAGGGAGCGAGCAGAGGTCTCCGGTGTCAGGAGCTCTAACAGGTAACCAAGACCCAGTCCATATAGGGCCTTAAAAGTGAGTAAACCCACCTTGAAAAGGACCCTCCACCTGACCGGCAGCCAGTGCAGGGCATGCAGGACCGGGGTCACATGACTGGACCTTGGAAGGCCCGTCAGTAACCGGGCCGCTGTGTTCTGCACCAGCTGCAGTCTGTGAAGGGTCCCTCTCATGACCCCGAAGTACAGAGAGTTGCAAGAGTCGAGCCTAGAGGTAACAAAGGCATGTAATAGCGTCGTCAAGTCCTCAGGTGGAATGAGGGGCCTAATCCGTGCAAGGTTTCTCAAGTGGTAAAAACCACAGCTGACAACAGATGACACCTGATCTTCAAAGGTCAATCTGCTGTCAAGGATCACACACAGATTTCACACCCTTAGGGAAGCCACCAATGGGGCAGATCCCAGTACAAGACCTATATCAGCCCCAGGTGGCAACCCATCATGCCTACAACCAGGCATGATCTTCAGCGCCTCCATCTTGGCCGGGTTAAGTCTCAGCCAGCTGGAAGCCATCCAGTCATTGATTTTAGCCAGACAGTTAAGCAATTCGACAGCTCCGGATGTTCCGGGGGTAAAGGACAAATACAGCTGGCTGTCATCTGCATTGTCGAATGATCTCACCCAGGGACAACATGTACACTGCGAACAGCATCGGCGACAAGGTCAAGCCCTGTGGCACTCCACAAGACAGGGACACTGGGGAGGAGGAGAAATTTCCCATCACCACCCGCTGCACCCAGTCTGAGAGGACTCAAACCATCTGATGACAGTACCAGCGAGTCCACAAAACTCACTGAGCTGATCAACAAGCACGACATGGTCCACAGTGTCAAACGCTGAGGAGAGATCAAGGAGCACAAGAACTGACCGGTCTCCTCTATCTCTAGCCCTGAGCAGATCATTATGCACCCTCACTAGGGTGGTTTCTGCGCTGTGTCTAGAAAACCTGACTGAAGTGGCTCATAGATGTCCAAGGGCAGCAGGCAATCCTCGAGCTGCTATGCCACTAATTTCTCAACAACCTTGCTCAAAAAGGGCAGGTTGGAGACAGGACGACAATTCGCCAGGACGGCTGGGTCAAGGGAAGATTTCTTAAGGAGGGGCCCTCACTAGCCCTTCTTTTAAAGCAGCTGGGAAAACCCACTCCACCATCGAACATCTGGCAATCCTGGCGAACACCACGCCAACAGCCTCGACACATCCCATTAAGAAATGCGTCGGGGCTGGGTCCAGTTCACAAAAAGTGTGCTTCAGCTCTAAGTTCACCATAGTCATTTCAGACACCTCCACTGGCCTAAACTCCTCCAAGCAGACGGAGTGCCTCTGAACCTCCCAACCCAACCACTACAAGGCAATGGCCGACAATCTGTCGGAGAAAAACAGCAAACTCTTCACATAGAGTGGATGAAAAGGCTTTCTTTGGCTGTAGACAGGCAGGGTGTAAAAGCCTGCCTACAGTCCGAAACAGCTGAGATGGTCTGTTTTCCCCGCAGCAATTTCCCTGGACAGGAATTCTGCCTTCTTACAGGAAATTGCCCCCTGGTACTCAACATAGTGGGCACGCAGGGCCAGCCTGTCGGCCTCCAGCCGGGTCTTCAACGAGGAAGGAAAGACATAAAGAAACCTCCCTTTCCAGGAGAGGGACAACGTGTCTTGCCAGAAAGCTCCAGGCCTTGGATCTAGTGAGCAGAAACGTGACAGTTTTGTGTTACGTGGGGATGCAAAAAAGTACAACTTTGGACAACTCCACCTACTGACAGGTCTTCTACAACCAAGGTCAGCAGTTCCTACTCGTGCATTCTGGACTGCGACTGGCTGAGGCTGCCCGCTAAGACTGTTTGTGTTGGTCTTTGTCAGTAGTTTAGTTTTTGTGGTTTTTCATGTGTTTCTGCTTGGAGGAACAGGACCATTCTTGGACATAACACCTATGAACATTTCCTGGACTAAGAAACTGCAAAACATCACCAGCAGGTATTGGCATTCTCATCATAAATCAACTTTTTTGGAAGCCATCAAAAGCAAAAGTAAGGTCAGTAATTCTGTTATACAAGCTCGGAGTTGTGAAGTGCTGCACTGAATCCACATTTCTGTCTGACTTGTTCTTAAAGGGTGTGTGCTTGTCTTTGAGATCTATTCCCAACCATTTTGGAGAACAAAGGGAAGATACTAACAAAAGATTTTTACATCCTGCATATGCCCCAGGCCAATGTTCATCACCTTCAGGAATTTAACACAGTCTGGATCTTTGATCTACAGTAACAACAGTCTTCTGGTCCTTAGTAGCTCACCATGAGTCACTCCGGAACACTCACCCTTGCTACAATAAACATTTGCAGTCTCTTGCCAAAACTTGATGCCCTACAAATATTTGTAAATCAGCACAAGCCAGACATCCTTGCAGTTGTTGAAACCTGGCTCTCACCTAAAATCTCGGACATGGCTATTACCCTGCCAGGGTACATTTTCTAACTTGACAGAATCGCTAAAAGATCTGGTGGCTGCGCCTTATCTCTCAAAGACTCTCTCCAAGGCCACCCTCTAAAAACACCTGTCTCTGACTCTTCCTCCCAGATTCTCACTGTCAAAGTTCTACTAGGAGCCCACAATAAAGCCTTGTCAATTGCCGCAGTTTACATCCCCCCTAAAGAACAAGGAAAAGGCCTCAACTCAGTCCTTGACCTTATCTGATCCCAACCACCTGATTCTGAGACAATCCTCATGGATGACTTCAATATCAACTGGCTTGCTCCGGAATCAGGGGGCTTCATAGATGCCATCTCCTCAGCAAACCTTGCTCAACTGGTTGCCTCCCCCACTAGGCAAAATTACAAAACAGGAAAATGTACTCTCCTGGACTGGATACTGACCAGTCACTCATCCCGCATCTCAAACGTCTCTGTCCTTCCTGACACTCTAAGTGGCCATTCCCCTGTAATCTGTATCAGGACAAATAAATTTACCATGACCCCCCCCAAATTAATTAACGGCACAGTCCTTCCACTTGGGCAGTTGAAACACCTAAAATCCTGTCTAAGACTGCAAGATTGGTCCCCAATCTTCCACGCTCCGGAAGTCAACACTGCCCTTGACCTCTTTATCAAAACCTTTAATGCTGCCTGTGACTTTCATACCCCTTTTGAAAAGCGGAAAGTCAAAGGCCTGTGCAACCCCTGACTCTCCTCTGAACTACTAGCACAACTAAAATCCAGGGACCATCTCTGGGTATGGGCTCGGGAAACTGGAAAGCAAACTGACATACAGAAATATAAACAAGCTTGTAATAACTGTACAAAATTAGTCCGCCAGCAGAAAAGTACCTACTATAAGGATGCCCTGACAAACACTTGGGGCAAGCGGAATTAATTTTGGAACAATATTAAACAAATTACCAGAAGGCAGACAAAAAAACTCACCCACTATGCTAGTCATAGATGGTATCACAACGCTGGACCTGACTACCATAGCAAATTCATTCAATTCAGCTTTCACTGACCTCAGCTCTGTTCTTCCACCTATTTAAACGAAGCCAACACCCAAATTCTCCCCTCAAGTCCCACCCTCTCTCCAAACCGGCCTCCATTCTACTTCAAATCAGTCAAACCAAACAAAGCTCCCAACTACATCGGCAAAGCTATTGATAGGTCCAGGTCAAGTGAGGACTCCTTTGACCTCAAGCTGTTTGCCCTCACCCTCCATGAGGTGCTCCTACCATTAACAAAAATCTTCAACCTCTCCTTCTCGGCCAGTTCCCCTAACAGATGGAAATCCGCCTCTGTCACACCGATCCACAAGAGCGGGGACAGGGCTCTCCTGGTGAACTATCAGCCCGTCTCCATACTGCCCCCGCTCTCCAAAACCATACAGCGCATAGTATCGGACCAGCTTACGGAATACCTTGTTAAATACGATGTCCTGTGTGCTCAACAACATGGCATTAGAAAAGGTCACAGTACCACATTAGCCCTCCTTGAATTCACTGGTGCAATCCATAGTTCTTTGGACAATAGCCTTCTTACAGGGGCGGTCTTCATTGATCTGGCAAAGACATTCGATACCATCCATCATCATCTACTACTCTCTCAGCTGCTAAATACCGGACTGTCCCCTGAATCTACATCCTGGTTTAAGAGCTACCTGGAAAACTGCTCACAAAGAGTGAAAATAGCTGACTTTCTCTCTGATGCTAGACCAGTGCGCTCTGGAGTGCCACAAGGGTCAATCCTTGGGCCTCTTCTCTTCAGCATCTTCCTAAATAGTCTTCCACAATCCTGTCCAGAGCAACTCCTCCAATATGCTGATGACGCTGTCATCCACTCCACTCACAAGGACCCCCACCTTCTGTAAAGCAAACCACAGCATGGCTTCTGCTCAGCTGAAAACTGGTTCAGTAAACACAAAGTTTTCCTCAACAATAAAAAAACAAAGTCCATGCTCTTCTGCAGCTCACAAAACAAGCACCGGGACCACCCCCTCACTATTGCAAACTGCTTAGGTGCAATCCTAGAACAAGTGCAAAGCTTCAAATACCTTGGAATCACTCTTGGTAGCTGTCTGTCCTATGGGGCTCACATTGACAATGTCACCAAAGCGACTAACACATGTATTGGCCTGCTTTACAGGCACAGGCAATGCCCAACTCTGGAAGCCTTAAGGATCCCAGTTCAGAGCTTGATGATCTCAACTATCGACTATGGCTTCATCATCTACGGTTCCGCTTATACCACCGCCCTCAGGCGCATATCTATGACTTTGAACAAAGTTTGCCGACTCATCACTGGATCCCATCATCTCAGCCATACATGTGACCAATAGGCCCAAACTGGTTAGCATCAACTCTCAAGCCGCATCAAGTATCTAACATGCATAATGGCTAATAAAACACTGATGGGCTTTGTCCCCCTTGGAGATCAAGCTCTGCTACAACCTACACAGAATCCCGCCTCACCAGGGGCTCTGAATCTCAATTACTGCCCATTTCAAGATGCCGGACTTCACAGGGACAAAGATCCTTTGCCTACACAGCTGCCAGCTGGCTAAATGGTCTCACCAGGGACATTTCCTCCCTACTGAAGCTAGGCCCATTCAAATCTAACCTCTGCCTATTCCTCTCTACCTCTAGTACATGAGACTGTCTTCTCTAACCTGATGTTCCCTTTTTGGCACTTGTCCCTTCTCATTCACCCCACTACTCTCCCCCTCTACCTTCCCACGCCCTCCTCCTACTTGCACTTTCCACTTGTACTTCCTGCGTGTTTTGACAATTGCCTCTGGCACATCTTCTTCTCGTGTCTCACCAAGTTCTCATTATCAATGTTATCCCTGTCCTCTGCATGCCCCTAGTACCGCCTAATCTGTATGTACTCATGTGATGATAAACAACTGTAACCCGTTATCCTGTAATAATTAATGTCCTGCTTGTTTGTTCTCATCCTGATGTGGAACCTTTGTAAAAGAGCCTTGGCTCAAAGGTAATTGTAATCCTAGACTCTAGTAAATAAATAAAAAGACATTTTGGGCACCTGGCACATGAACAGATGACAGTTCTAGACCGTGATCTACAGCCCAGTACAAGACCCTCATTGCCTTCCAGTACAGGGGTTAGGAATGGGTCCCCCCCGCTTTCTGAGGTAATAGACCACATTGAGGTTGTCCGACTATCAACAGAGGAATAGCAGTTAAGATGCAAAATAAAGTGATTTAATTCATGCTCAGACATCCAAAAGAAAAAAACAGTAGACATTGATAGCAGTGAATGGCAGAGACATATAATATTGGCAGCAACGGTTAATGCAAAAAGTTTCACAACTGCTTGTCGTCTGCTGCTAGGCTTCAGCTACAAGGCAACCAGCCAATTGCCCTGTTTGAGCAGAGGGAGGAGGCCATAAAGAGTTACCATCCGGAAACGTATGTACTGGGTGAGAAGATTCAGCTCCTTCAGGTCTAGAATGAACCTCAAGTCCCCAGTTCTTTTGGGAACTAGGAAGAACCGGGAATAGAACCCCTTGTTCCTTTGCTGCCTAGGCACTAGTTCTATGGCCTTTTTGCATAGCAAGGTGAGCATCTCCTCCCGAAGCACCGCTGTGTGGTCCCGAGGACAAGAGGTGGGACCTGGAGAAACATCTGGAGGCTGTTCCAGAGCATGGCCTTGTTCGATTATCTTCTGGATCCAGGCATCTGTGGTAATGGTTCTCCACTGGGCAGATGGAGGGAGAATCGACTTCCGACCAACATCTCCTGACTTGGAACTAGAGGAGAGGGGTCTGGCAAAGAGTCAGGCTGAGGTAGAACCAGTGACTGGGGCCACTCCACCTCCCCTGGAGTGCTTAGCAGAGGGGCCAGTGGTGGAGAAGGGGGCAGGAAAGGCAGAGCTGACCCTGCATTTGCCTTGGAGATTTGTTCCTGAGCAAGATTTCTCAGAGACCTTACAAAAAGAGGGCCTTGGTCTACTCCTGGGCAGAATATGGTAAAGGAAGTGAACAGATCTAACAGCCCTTTCAGATGCCTGCAGGTCATTAATAATATCCTGCACAACAGGATCAAAAAGTCTGTGAAACAAAAAAGGGGCATTCAACACCTTTTGCTGGACATCAGCTGCAAAGCCAGAGACTCTAAGCCAGGAGTGCTTTTCTAAGGCAAATGCTAGTGGCAGCTGCCCCGGCTGTAGATTCAGCTATATTATAAGTGGCTCTGAGGAGATGCTTACTGACATCTTGAGAGGCCTGGAGAATGTTAAAAAGCTCTTGGCTCTGGGAACCCTAAGGAAGGACCCGAGCAGTAGCTTTGCCCTTCTTCCAGAGGGCATTCTGGTACTTAATCAAATGAGCCAAATAGTTGGCAATTCTGAGGCCCAAAGTGGCTGAGGCAAAGGTCCTCTTGCCTCAGATGTCAATCCTCTGAGATTCCCAGTCAGGAGGAGGGAACTAAGGTGCTTGGGCGCCTTGGACCCGTCACGAACGGCCTTGATTTCCACTGAGTAGTAGTGTTGTGTGGAATGCAGAATTCTGCTGGTAGGATTAGTGTGGAATGACCATTCCGCCAGTGAAATTTCCTCCGGATTCCGCCTGCTGTGATCGGCAGACTATTATTCTGCGGAACAGCATTTTTTGCCATAGAAAATCGTTATGCAACTATTTCTGCAGAAAATATTGAGATCCACGGAATAATATTCCGCAAAACAGCATTTATTCCACAGAAAATCATTCTGCAGCCATTTCCATAGAAAATATTGAGATCCGCAGAATAAAATTCCGCAGAAATCCTCCTTTCAGTTTCCAGTAAAATTTGGCGGAACTCTGAAAATTCAGCAAAATCCATTCTGCTGGAATTTGAAAATTCCACACAGCACTACTGAGTCGGTTTCCAACTGGGCTGCATAAAAGGCAGCCCCAAAGGCACCTTATTTTTATTTATTTTAGTCTTTGGTAACTGGGTTAGGCCCACTAGGCACAAGTGCCTGTTTTCAGGGGCGACCTGGGAGCACTGGGTGGTTAAGTGACTTGCTTAGAGTCACACAGTATGCAAGTGGAGGGTGTGAGAATCAAACTCAGATCTGGTCTGCTGGATGTATCAAGCTTGTTCACACCTCATTCCTCTAACCTCTAGGCTATACTGCCAGCCCACTTATCTTAAACTTAATCTTATCAGCCTTACTAGGTGTCGTCGAGGCACAGGTCAGGAAGCATAGAGAAAATCCAGGAGCAGTTGTAAAATTCCACAAAGCTGTTTATTTGTATTTGCAATAAAATAAAATAAACCTGTTCAAAATAACTACATACAGAAGCAAAATAAAATCTCTCGTAAAAAAATCTCCCTTGCAGCTCAATTCAGCTGTTTTTATAACTCTTTTCAACCCCCATACTTTGCAAGCATCCTGTCCTTTGTAAATTTCAGGAGCTGCTAGAACACTGAGAACTTCCTGAGGTCCCCACAGCAACTGTAAAAGGCTCACGCATTTGCACCCAAGTAACCTCTAGCTTTTTACAATTATCTCAAATGATAAATATATACACTTCAACAGTAACACAATTCTCAAAACAAAAGTGATCCCATATTAGCTACATTTCCATATAAGGTTGCCACATACTTGGTTTTTGACCGAATGGATTCGGTTTTCTAGGTCCAGATTCGGTCCTCCTGTTTCACCATTACAAATTCGGTTTTTATGGTGGGTCAAGCAACATCTATGAGATCCTCCACTAACTCCGTTTCATTTTTTTCTCATCTGACTGTAAGCAAGTGTCTGATATTTTAGCATGATTACTTGCTTACTTACAGTGCATACTAATCAGGAAGTGACTTCAAGTGCAGGGCACATAAAGGAGCCAAATGTGTCCTTGTCAGCCAAGTTGTCACCTCTAACTTCACACCAGCAAATTGGAAGGCTATTCCTTGGGAGGATACACAATACCACCTTAATTAACACCTTCATTTGTCCTTAACATTCAGACAGGTACCACAGTATGGTTGCCTCCTGTCCCAGTGTGGACTGTACAATCTGTGTTTTAGAAACCTTATCTGCTAATCCAGTTTTATTCAGAGGCAGTACTTTTTCAGTCATTTCAAATGCTCACATACTTGTAAAACAGATTCTGTTAACTCATTCACTATTTTACTTGCATGTTCAGGCTACAAATAAGTTCTGATGTTATGCAGACCTTTGTTTGTATACCAGTCAGTCTGAGAGGTATAAAGTAGGGACATTAAGGCCATTAGCGGCAAATCAACCTAATCCTTTCCAGGCTGCATTGTGAGTATGGTCTTTGACTGCTGTGATAGGGAATACCTTTACATGCTCACCGATTTTTCTTTTAGAGTCTGTCCTATATTCTAATATTTGTTACCCCTTTTGTTGTTAAATTACTAATCTAATGTTTTATTCCAATTTTAGCAATACTACACCCTTTCTCCTCAGTAGTTATTGCTGTCAGTTTTCATACTACCTGGATATTCCAGGAAGACCATTCCAGGCCTTTCAGATGAACAGTATAGAACAGCGTGGCTCATGTCATGCTAAGCCACAGAAATGAGAAAGGGAAGAAAGAGAGAGAGAGAGAGCAGTAGCTGATGAAGTGAAAGGAACACAATCTAGATTTAATGGCACTGCAAATTTAGGTAATTTATCAAACATTTCTCAAAACATTATTATTTTTTTTTTTGTCAGGAGACACACACTATGACGAAACTTGTTTATAGGTGCAACCTGGGAGCACAAGTAAGTTAAGTGACTTACTTAGGGTCACACAGTATGCAAGTATGGGCTGTGGGATTCAAACCCAGGTCTCCAGGTTTGTAGCTCAGAGCCTTAAACCACTGCATTATACTGCCTCCAGACTACATATCTAGGGTTGCCACCTTTGGATGGGGCAAAAACCGGACCCTAAGCTCCGCCCATAGCCCCACCCCATTTTATGACTCATCATGCATTGAACCTCCTAGAAGGCCATTTGTTATATCAGTAAAAGACAACACTTGAAGCAGCAGTTCAACAAAAATGTTAAGATACTATACTGTACCTGCTAAAATTACTTTCCTAGATTCTTTCTACTTATTTATTTTCTTATGTATTTATTTATTGACATTGGTTTACCAAATAAACGTACAGAGATAAAATAAATCTCATTTACAGATATGATCTGGGGGGAGACAAGGGAAGTACTGTAAATAGCAAACAGCAGTATACGTGTAATATAATATATAAGAAATTGTTTCCTGTATTGAGTACATTATATCTTTTTCTTGCTCCATTTCCTTTTCCTGTCCACAGTACTATTTCAAAGCCAAAGAAGTAACCATTCTTTTTTCTTGAGGAAAAAAAATAATTAAAAACATTTTAAAATGCCTAAATTCTGTTAGAGATGAAACTGTTTACCAGCAAATGAAAGTGGCAGACAACTGGCTCTGTTACTGTTACAAAAGGTGGAGGCAGCCGTGCTGCTATGCCACTTTGAGATGCAGTGGAAAAGATTAGGTTAAGTAAGTGCTAATGGTGTTAATGGCCATACTTTACACCTCCCAGGCTGACTGCTTTCACAAACAAAGGGCTATATTGACAACAGAACTTGTTTGTAAACTGGACATGCAGCTGAAACAATGGATAATATGACAACATTTGTTTCAAAAGTATGTGAGCACTCAAAATGGGTAAAAAACCTGACCAGCACACAGCAAAACCGAATTACCTGATAGGGACCCAGAAAACCTGATCACCAGGTAAAAAAAAAACTGACAGGTGGCAACCCTATACATATCACATATCATGCTATCTGCTATGTATGACTGACATGGAAAACATAGGATATTTAACAGCATAGAACAGTGTCTACCACTTTTAAAAATGTCTCTGACATTACAAATAACTTTAGAGTAGGAGCAATGGGAGGGACAGTAACACATCCTAAAATGGCAGATGATATTTGTAATTACATCTCATCCACCATTACTGGTGTAGTTTATTTATTAAAAGAGTTTTACCAGAAAAGGCCCCCTGATCCAAAATAGCCAGTTGTCAGAGCTGTCCTTGTAGTCACTCGATGTGTGAGCTAAGCTGTGTACACAGGATGCAAAGTCCCCTGAACCCCCTCTCTAGCCCTACCCAATGTTAACACACGCTGAAATTTAAAATATTTAAATCTAAATCAAGCAGACCAAAACTGATGATCATGATGTAATTTATATAAGTTGTACACAATGCAATACCAGCAATGCTGAATAAAGCAAGTGAATCAGAGTCCAAGTGATGCCTTCATCAGGCATAAAAGGGGTGGGGTTGGGGTGGAGTTTGGGGGTGTAGTTTAGTATTTGGTTTTCATCTCATCCAAAGGTGGCAACCCTATTTCCATATATTGATTCTCATATATTTTATATTAGCATATGTAGATATGCAAGGGAGAAAGACAGCAAGAGAAAACAGACAGTGAGAGGCAAAGGATTGCAAGACTGTTCGGGTTGATCAAGTCCGAAGTCTCACAGGAAAATTTGGCTGCGCAACCAGACAGAGGAGACAGAAAAGGAAAGAATACAGAGCCTTGCATTTATACCCTTTCTCCAACAAAAGGGACAGGGTTCTACTCTACCCTGTCAGACTAGGCATGGCAGATACCAGGTTTGGCCTATGCCAGGTAGCACTGGCAGTATCATTCAATGCTGGAAGCACAGGAGGAATAACTTTGAGTGGAGATTCTGAGATCTCGAAGAAATACACCAGGCTCCTCTTGGTGATATGCTCTTCCTCAGCCTGGAACCCCATAGTGGAGGAGAGCAGCTTCCTAATGTTGAAGAAAGAGGGGTAATTCGGGGGGACCTTGATTCCTCACTCCTGGAGGAGACAGTAGACCTGTCAGAGGAGTCAACCCCAATGTCTTCCTCCTAATCCTTTTCCTCAGTGAGGATGAGATCAAGAGGATATTCCTCCTCTTCGACGGCCTATTCTGCAGCAGGGATCAACACCTGGAGAACTGATGGCTTTCTAGAAGGTGCAGGATGGACACATCGAATAGCAGACAGCACTGGAGCAGCACCTGATGTCAAGGGCAATGAAGGCCCAAGTCGTGGAACAAACTGTTGAATGAGAGCTGAGGTTATGGAAATCAGAATGGTATTAAGGTCAACAGTAGGATAAGGATACACTGTCAATACAGGTATCGACAAAGAGGGTGCAGAAACCAGCTCTAACAAACCGCCACTAGCAGTAGCAGAGGCAGTGGAGCCGAGCGCCTGTGGACCTTGTGATACAAGAGGTCTTGATGACGGGGCCGGGGAGGATGACCTGGAGACCGATGGTCAATCCACAGCCCTGAAAAGACTGGGAGACTTCTCTTCCGTGGGGGGGGCCTGACAGGAGCCAAGGTCTGCATTGAGCAAGGGGTCAAAACCAAAGCGTTTGACAATGTGATCCCTGAGGAAGAGGAGGAGGAGGATTCCAATGGGGATTGGGATTGTCGTCGGGGGAAAGGTCCTTAGGCCGGTCCTTATCCCAATGACACCATTTCCCTGAGGACTGCCTTGGTGTCCTGAGAGATCAAAGAGGACGCCAGTGATGGGGGAAGGCCTGGAATACCCCTGCTCTATGCTGGCTGCCTATTGCTCCATGAGGCATTTCTGCAGGGTTTTCTTGCGTCGTTGCCAGATGGTGAGGTTGAACTTCAGGCAAGAGCGTAGTGAGTAGGCCTGAGATAGCAGACACAAAGTTTGTGTTCGTTGGTCGAGGAAATCTTACTGCTGCAATGACAGCGATGAAAAAGAGCTGACGAAGGAGCAGTTATCGACATACAAAAATAAAAGGAATTACTTTAAAATAAAGTGATTCAAAGGTGGGTAAAAAAACAAAAGGCAAGTAGAGGTTTTGGTGGTCGAACTGAGCGACAAAGCTTCCATGGAGTCCATGCATGAATGGTTGACGGTGGGAAAGAATTGAGGAGGCAGCTGGGCCGACCACACATATATAGGGCTGTGATGTTGAAGCCGGACGTCGGCATGGGCGGCCCCTACTAGACTGCTGCAGAGAATTTCCAGTGGGATCCAAGTGCCAGACCGCTAATTCCATAGATGTGACATGATGATACATATATCCGGAAGATGACCTGATGATAGAATCATCCCCAAAGATCTATAAAAGGCATATTAGCTTGCAAAACACAAAACAGGAGGGGTGGGGCGGTAAAAGGAACCCACTGAAGATCGTGATTACTCCTGCAGGTCTTCCACCTTTAAATAGTTAGAAGTCTCCGAATGCCATGGTGCCAAGAAAATTAAACAGAGCTGATGTTGCTGCAGCAGTGCTCCCATATTGATTTGGTATTTTCCATGCAACTCCAGGGTGATTTTGCGATGTTATACTGTAGACTGCATTATTTCCAATAAAATCCAACCTGCTCTGTTTTCCTATATAATCAGTATAAGTTTATTATGGGAGGAATTTTCCTGTAGGTCGCTCCAGATCCCTGTAAATACAGGAACCCTGCAGATCTAGAAGCTCTACTGTAGAAAGACATTATATAGGACTTGCCTTTAACAAATAAATAACAGTAATACTGCCATGCCTGTCAGTTTTAGAGCTATTAAAACTAAGTTATAAAGTTCCCACATATTACAAACTAGCCCCGTAAACAAACAGAGTAGGAGCCTGGAATCAAGGAGACATTGATCGTACAGTCTCACAGCAGCTCAGCTCACTTACCCCACTGCTGTTTCAGTGGTCTTTGTTTTGAATGTTCCATGCAAAGGGTTTTGCCCAGGCTCCACCACACCTTTGAGGAAAGGAAGCTCTGCATCTTTCTCCAAAGTACAGGTCTGAGCACACTACCTCCGAACAGCGTGATAATGACGTTGTGTCACTAAGTATGATGTAGTCCCACCGATGGAGGCATGCGTATAACAAAGGTGTGCATGCGCTAAAGGAGAGAGCAAAAGGTTGCATGTCCATCAGCCACACGGCTGTTAGAATGGCAGGAAAACTAGCCCGGTAGCGTAGAGGGCTGAGGCGCTGGTGCCTTACCTTGCGTTACGCCAGTGACCTGGGTTCGAGAACAACCTCAGGTCGCTGGGGTGCCGGCTCGTGGGGGGTGTTGGGGGGTTGGAGCAGGTTTGGGCCATGGCTCTCCCCTCCACAGGGGTGGATGTCCGCTCATCTGTAGTCCCGCTGGGTGGAGGTGCAGCGACAAAAGTCAGGGGAGCGGCAGAAGGCGCCACTGGATCCAGGCATGTGCATGTGTCTCCGTGTGCATACACGCATGTGTACACCGTGGCCTCGGGGGTGGACACCAAAAATGAATAAAGTACAAATGAAAAAAAAAAAAAACAGCAGGAAAATTGCAGAAAGAGCCAACCATCTAGAAGCACATAAAAAAAAACACTGAAAGGATGAAAAAAGAATCTGATGAATAAAAACGCTTAAAAACTCCTCACCAGACGGTGTCTCTATGAAAAGGCTGATGAGCAACATGGGCAAGGTCCCTTTCTGAGAAAGAGCCCAAGATTGTGGGGGAAGAAGTCCCTACAGATAGAAAACCTCTTAAAAATGGTAATGAAAGGTGTACAGAAAAAACAGGTTACTCACCTGTAACGGTAGTTCTAGGAGTGGTATATGATGTTCATCCACATTTCTGGCAGTGTCCTTTCCCTTTAAGAGCTTGCTGGAAAGTCTTCAAGCTGGCTCCTCTCACCCACCAGGGTGCTAACTCCCTCGGCTCCACCCCATGACACCAGATCTTGCCCACTGGAAGCAGATGTGTGCCCCAAAGCCAGGGGAGGACGGGGGTTCATGTGGATGAACATCATATACCACTCCTAGAAAGTACAGTTACGTAAAAACTTACCATAACAGTAGATCTTCGAGGAGTATCTCTTGCAGCAGGTAATACTTTGGGGTATCCAGCAGAGGTCACTGTATCACACGGCAGCTCTTTCAGCAGTCTTTTCCAGGGACCACCCACACAGAACATCAGCCTCCTGTTTCCTATATAAGTGTGGGCGGTCCCTGGTATCCTCAGTTCCCCCCGCCGGATTCAGCTCGCAAAGCAAGGACTAAGGGAAAGATGAAGTACCAAAGGAGTCCCAACCCATAGTCATTGGACCAGAATTTGCCCTCCTAGAGAAGGATGAGGATGGAGGGTGGGAACAAACCTACTGCAAGAGACACTCCTCGAAGATCTACTGATGCAGTAAGTTTTTACGTAACTGTACTATCTTCCACGAGGTAGGTAATACTTTTGGGATGAATTCCAAGCAGTAATGTCCATGTAGGAGGACAGTTATGATAGAAGATCTTGTAGGGCTGCACGGCTGAAGGCCGTTCTATGTCATGAGGCAACATCCAGATTGTAATGCCTTGTGAATGTAAGAATAGTGTACCAAGGAGCTGCACTGCAGATATCTGAAATGGAGGTTCCTTTAATGCAAGCCGCAGTAGTGGCCCTAGCTCTAGTGGAATGGGCTTGGACAGGTCCAGGTAAAGGCTTGTCCTATTTCTTGTAATAGAATGTAATACAATTTGCCAGCCAGGATGACAAGAGTACGTTTAGCAGCCGGGAAACCATTGTGACCAGGGGCAGAGGAGACAAACAGCTGAGATGCCTTTATAATGGATTTTGTTCAACTAGTATAGTAGCATAGTATCTGATGGACATCTAAAGTATGAAACAGATGTTCACCCTGATTGGAGTAGTCAGGATAGTAGACCGGAAGATCTATGGACTGATTTAAATCTGTTCGGAAACCACTTTAGGAAAGAAGGAAGGAAGGGTTGGTATGAAGGACCACCTTGCCTTCGTGGAAAATCAAGTAAGGTTCTTTACACATAAGAGCATGAAGCTCGGAAATACGTCGAGCGGAGGTGACAGCCACGAGAAATAGGGTTCTCCATGAAAGAAAACTGAGTTCACAAGTGGCTACTGGCTCAAAAGGGTCAATTTTTCTATCATAAAATTGAGATCCCACGGAGCAGTGGGTCTTCTAATATGAAGGTTTAATATGTAACATTCCATTCAAAAACATCTTAGCTAGATGATGTTGGTACAGTAACCTGCCATCTAGAGGTTCATGGAAAGCCGAGATGGCGGTCAAGTGGATTTTGATGGAAGAGTAACTTAAACAGTGAGGCCAGTTAGTCCAGAACCTTCGTCAGTGGACAAGAGTAAGGATCCAAAGATCGAGAGGCAGACCATAGGGAAAAGCATTTTAATTAGGAGAAATATGTTTCCTTGGTTTCTGGCTTATGTGAGGCCAAGAGAATACTGGCAAGAGGAGAGGATACTTGTAATCTGGCCATGAATGCATCCTCAGGAGCCAAGCCTTCAGGTTGGGATATAACGGGGTACCTTAATTCTGAGTCAAGAGGTTGAAGATTGGAGCACCTCCTTACTTGCTGAGGTAGAACATCACTGCAGTGTTGTCTGATTGGATCAGCAACAGTCTAGAGTCAGAAGAGGCTGGAATGCCGGAAGGGCTAAGGCGAATGCCCTCAGTTCTAGGAGAGTGATATGAGACTGAGGGAGAGAAGTAGTCCACTCATCCTGTGTCCGACAAGGACCCAGGTGTGCGCGCCATCCTGCCAGGGAAGCATCCATGGTGAACGTCTGCATGGGAGGGAGGGACTGAAAAGGCATTCCTCATCATAAATTGGTTTCCACTGACCATCAAGTCAGAGCTGACGTTAGAGAGGGAGTGACTCTGATCATGCCTTCAAATTTTTCTTGTTCTTTGAGACCACTGATTTTGGAGGGTTCACTGAATAGGTCTCATATGAAGACTGGTGAATGCTACCATAGGGATGGCAGCGACCATGTAACCCAGAAGGCATAGCAGTTGTCTACCTGTGACTACTTTCTGAGTCTGCATGCATGATGCCAGAGACAAGGGTGTGGCCTGCTGGACGGTAAGTTCTGGCTGAGACTGTATCTAGGACGGCTCCAATGTATTGGAGACTGAGTTGGGGTTAAGTTGGACTTTGGCCAATTGACTGTGATTCCTAGAATGTGAAAATATTTGCAGGGTAGCCTCTAGGTAAGAAAGCAAAGCTGTTCCGCTTTGATTGGCCAGCTATTTAGATATGGGAACATAAAGTGCTGATGTTTTATTTTAATATTCTTGTCTGTACTTTTATTGACTATTATCCACTGTTTATTTGCACTTTTGAATTAATTGCTTTATATGATAATGCTGAAGAAGTGTCTGCACACTCCATTCTTACTTGTTCTTGTTAAGTGTCTGTGTACACTTCCTTTGCTCCACTTATTACCCCTCCCTCGGGTTGCCCCTGAAAAAGGGACCTTGTCTCAGTGGGCCCATCCGGTTACCAAAATTCAAATAAATAAATAAGTGCCCTTTCCTTCTTAAAGCTGCTGCAACTACTTCTAGGTATTTGGTGAACATAGTCGGGGCCGAGGAGAGACCAAACCAGAGTGCTTGAAACTGGTAGTGTTAACCTAGCAGGCAGAAATTAAGAAAACTGCGATGAGCAGGAGGAATATGCAGGCGGGCACCTTTCATATCTAGGGCACAAAGCCAATCTCCATGTTTCAGTATTGGCATGATGGAACTCAGGGTTATCATGCGAAACCGTTTGTACTGGATGGAAAGGTTCCGTTTCCTGAGGTCCAGTATCGGACCCAGATCTCCAGTTCGTTTGAGCACCCGAAAGAAGTGGGAGGGGAATTCCTTTTGATGCTGTTAGGGGGATACTGGAGAAAATGGCCTGTGTTACCAGTAGTCCCCTCAAGTCCTTTTGAAGGATAGGTATATGATCTTTGGAGATAAATTCCAGAGTATGACCACTCTGTATAATCTGGAGTACCCATTCATCTGAAGTGATCATTCACCTGGCCTCTAAATGGAGGGCAAAACGACCACCCACAGCCTCCGAGACTTGTTTCGAGGAGGGGTGGGGAAAAACCCTAGTGGGTCACTGAGTATTGGGCTGCCCAGCTCTCCCGAGAGGGTGGGGGCGGGAGCCATGAGCGGCGGAGATGTTGCCTCTTGTGGGTTGAGTACGACCTCTATAGCCACCTGTATTGATATCTCTATGTTTTCAACCTCTTTCAGAGTAGGAAGAGGATTGAATACGGTAGGTTGTATGCAGAGTCTGGTACATGCCATGAACCGTATGTAGAGCTCTGCCTGATGCCTGTAAGTCATTCAGTAAAGTTTGAGTACCTGGCCTGAAATAACCTGGACCCATTAAAAGGGGCATTAGCTACTTTATGTTGTACATCAGGCGTAAAGCCTGAAAAGCGGAGCCAGGTGTGTCATCACAAATGAATGCTAACAGCTGACAGTCGGGCCAAAGTATCTATGGCATCATATCCCGACCTGGGTAGGTGATGGGAAATAGCATTGCTAGTTGACATAGAAGCAAATAATTGCTCCCGTTCTGGTGAAAGAGGGAGGTGACTGATGGTCTCAATGGCAGATTACCCAAGGGTATGTTGGTATTTAATCATATGACCCACATAATTTAGAATTCTGATATTCATGGTACTGGAGAAAAAAATACCTGTTTTTCCAGAAAGTCAAGGCTTTGGGATTCTTTATCAGGTGGTAAGGAGCTCATGAGTAGCAGAACAAAGTCCACTTTTGGGATAGCTTGAAGGAAGGGATGAACCAAAGAAGCTTGATAAACATGTTCCACCACATGGGGAACAGTTGAGATAGCTGGAGGCTAATGTCAATGGTATTCTAGTACGTTTGGCTTAGTGGGGAAACCACCAAGATGGGCTCCTCTGGCAGATCAAGGTATTCTGCCATATCCTTATTTTGTCATGTTTTCGTGGTAGAGAATCCTACGACTTTCTATATTTGTATCATCATTTCGTGGAATGACGGGTCAGCAGGAGGAGGTGCTGCGAATGCTAGGCAGACCCTCATCCAAAGAAGAGATTTCCGAAAAAAAGGAGACTGAGGAAGAAATTTCAGCTCCTGAAATCTTCATGTTCAAGGTTACCCGGTGAGGTCAACCAGGAGCAACTGTTCATCTTAAAATAGTCTTCCATATAAGGAAGAAGTGACCAGGGTAGTAATGGATCCTGGTATTCATGAAAATTCTTAGGCGGAAGAGTAGGAGATTGTGGAGGGTCGCCCTGCCCCCTTGGATCAGAGGGCTGGGAGTGCTGTATGGCATGCAAGATGTGCCGTACTACAGTGGAGACGTCCAGTTCCTTCTGCGGAGGGGGGGAGAGGGTTGAAGGAGGGGAGTGAACGTGTAGCCTGAGCAGGTCTTGCCCCTGGGTGGTAAAGTCCCGGGTTCCGATCTCTGTCCGCATGACCCTTGTGATTATCCACCTAAGATGGAGGGGTAGAAAACATGGCATAAGCCGTTGGATTTTTATGAAGCCCCGTCTTACTAAGGAGGAGTATGAGGCCATGCCATCGACGGAGGGACACCAGGAGTGGTGGCAGTTGATGAGGTGTGAAGTACAGAGGTTGAGGAGGATTTCTCCCATTCAGTGACTCAAATGGAACCAAGAAAAGGTTATTTATGTACTGCCTTTTTATAGTGTTGGTTATTTTAAGCATTGTTGATGAGGGAGTGAAAAAGTCCCATCAATGAGAAGGCAGAATCATGATGCACCATCGACGGGGGACAGCCGCTGATGAGAAATAGGGATGTATCGTTGACGGGGTGTCCCTCAATAAAAAATGTGGATGCATCATCAACAAGTATGGCCGTTGATGACAATATGGATGCATCGTTGCCGGTGGTAGCAGTCAAAGATATTGACGGGTATGGCCGTCAATAAAACTACAGATGCATCATCAACAGCTGTAGCCGTTGATCAGAACACGGACGTTATGGCTGTCAATGTGAATATAGATGCATCGTCAATGGTGGTAGCCGTCGTTGAGGATGTTGACGGTTATAGGTCGTCAGTGAAATTATGGCTGCATCTGAATATACTGAAGGGTATGGCCGTAAATGAAAATATATATGTGCATCGTTGCCAGTGGTAGCTGTCGATGAGAACACTGACGGTTATGGCCGTCAATGAGGATATAGATGCATCGTTGACGGTTATAGGTCGTCAATAAAATTACAGATGCATCGTCGACGGTCTGGTGGCCGATGAGTAAGAGAAACAGAGGGTGAGGAGGGGTACTCCTGCTCTATGTGTATGTCCAGAAATGTAGAACAGTAGATGGGGGAGTTGTTGAGTGACCCTTTGTTCACAGAATCTTCTATGCTGTTTCTCGTTGATGACTGAGGTTTTCAGAAGTTGTTCTAACTGCTGCATGTGAGCTAAAAAGACGGCAAAAAAAGGAAAGTACAGTTACGTAAGAACTTACCGTAACAGAAGATCTTCGAGAACAGCTCTTGCAGCAGGTTACACCATTAGGACTGAAGCCGGCAGGCGTCAGGACCTCACAAAAAAATTCTAGCTAGCTATCTTCAGCGGGGACCGCCCCCGACGTCGGTCCCACCTCCGGCGTCAGGCATGCTACATAAGGGGGCGGTCCCACCCGATTCCCCAGTTCTCCCACCGGAGACTTCCGGCCGCAGGCTAACATCGTAATGGGAGACCGAGGATCCACCGTCAGAAGTCAAAGGGAAAACCATGATAGTAAAGGCGAAAGCCATGCCTCCACCAAGGGGGAAGGTGGGCGGGAAGGTACCCTGCTGCAAGAGCTGTTCTCGAAGATCTACTGTTACGGTAAGTTCTTACGCAACTGTACTATCTTACTTTGAGACACATCTCTTGCAGCAGGTTACACCATTAGGACTGATTCCCAAGCAGTAACGCTGCCAAAATTCTGGGAGAAGGAAACTAAGAAATACATTCCAGGACCTGAATCTAGGACAGGAGACCCTGTAGCACCGCCAGGCCGAAGCCGGCTCTTTGCCGAGAGGTGATGTCCAGGCTATAATGCCTGATAAATGTATGCACAGAACTCCAAGTGGCTGCAGCACATATGGCAGAAGTGGAGATGTTTCGGAGTGCTGCAAAGGAGGTGGCCACACCCCTAGTAGAATGACCCCGGACTGTACCTGGGAGGGGCTTTTGTTTGATATCATAACAGCATGAAATACACTGGACAAGCCAGCGAGACAGGGACTGTTTGGATACTGGTTGGCCCATCATCCTTTCAGAAAAGGAAACGAAAAGTTGCTCAGAACTACGAAGTAGTTTAGTTCTGTTAAGGTAATACCTCAAGCTGCGGTGAACATCCAGGGTGTGGAGCAGTGCCTCTCCTCTATTAGAGTAGTTCGGAAGTAGACCGGCAGGTCAATATCCTGATTGAGAGTGAGTGTAGAGACCACCTTAGGCAAAAATTTTGGATTCGTCCTCAGGGATACTCTGTCCCGGTGGAAAACTAAATAAGGCACTTTGCACATGAGAGCGTGAAGCTCAGAAATTCTTCTCGCTGAAGTAACAGCAACCAAAAACAGCGTTCTCCACGACAGAAAACGCAGCTCGCAATCCGTGGCAGGTTCAAAGGGGGGAAGCGTGAGTTGTTCCAGGACAAAGAGCAAATCCCATGGAGGCACTGGGTCCCAAATAGGTGGCCTAAGGTATAACACCCCTCTCAAAAATTCCTGAGAAGCGTCTAATTGTGCCACTGTACGATGTCCCACCGGAAGGTGGCAGGCAGAGATGGCACAGAGGTGCACCTTGATAGAGGAGTAGGCTAGACCCGAACAGAAAAGGGAGAGCAGGTAGTCCAACACCACTCCCACAGGGCAACCTAAAGGGGAAAAATCGCGTGCTCACGACCATAAACAAAAACGGCGCCATTTCATGGCGTACGTCGCATGCGTTGCCGGCTTTCTGGCTGCAGAAAGAACTTCTGCAACCTCTTGCGAGACCCCGTGACGCAAGATGGCTATGTCTCTAGGAGCCATGCATGCAGGTTCAGTGAGCGTAAGTCCGGGTTGACCAGTGAACCTTCCTCCTGAGACAAGAGATGGGAGCTGAACGGCAACGGAAGCGGAGGTTCCCGGATAGCTGAATTAGCAAGGGAACCACATCTGTCTGGGCCAGAAAGGGGCCACCAGGATCATTGCTGCATGCTCCCTGCGCAGTTTGAGAAGAACTCTCTGGATCAACGGGAAGGGAGGGAAAGCGTAGAGGAATCTGTCCGCCCAGGAGAGGGACAACGCGTCTCGCCAGAAAACACCAGGCCCTGGATCTAGCGAGCAAAAATTGGGCAGTTTTGCGTTGGATGGGGATGCGAACAAGTCCAACTCTGGAGTTCCCCATCGAAGAAACAGATCCTCTGCGACCTCTTGAAGAAGTTCCCACTCGTGGACTCTGGCCTGGGAGCGACTCAGGCCATCTGTAATCGTGTTGTCCACCCCGGGAACATGTACAGCAATCAGTTTCGCGCCGAGCCGGGTTACCCAATCCCACACCCTCATGGCTTCCCTGCAAAGGGGGTAAAAGTGTGCGCCTCCTTGTTTGTTGAGGTAATACATCACCGCCGTGTTGTCTGTCTGAAGCAGGAGAGTACTCGACGGGATTTCTGACTGAAGGGCCTGCAGGGCATAAAGGACCGCCCTCATCTCTAGGACACTGACATGGAGATGATCCTCCAGAGGGGTCCACGTACCCTGGGACTTCACCCCGTCCAGGTGTGCTCCCCACCTTAGACCTGAGGCGTCTGTGGTGAGGATTTCCTCCGGGGACGGCGCTACAAACAGGACGCCCGTGGAGAGCGACCCTGGGTCTAGCCACCACTGCCAGTCTCGAATCACGGTGTTCGTGATTCTGACCGGATGCTGCATGTGGTCTTGCCTTTGATCCCACTGCACCCTGAGCATCCACTGAGTTACCCGCATGTGGAGTTTTGCGAAAGGGACGGTAGGAATGGCCGCTGACATGTGTCCAAGCAAGCGAAGGACCGACCTGGCAGGGACGGTCTTGTTCGACGATAACTCCCTGATGAGGGATCTGATGCGCTCCGCTCTGTCGTCTGGAAGAAAAGCTCTTCCCTGAACGGTGTCCAGTACTGCGCCTATAAATTGCAGCTTCTGCAACGGTACCAGGAGAGACTTCTCGTGGTTGATTAGGATGCCCAGAGATCGGAACAGGTCCTGGGTGCTCTGGATCGCACATGACAATGCCTCTCTGGAGGCGGCCATGAGAAGCCAATCGTCCAGGTATGGGAACACATAATGGCCCTGTCTCCTTAGAGACGCTGCCACGACTGCCATGCATTTGGTATAGACCCTGGGTGCGGATGACAGTCCTAATGGAAGGGCTCGGAACTGAAGGTGGTGGTCGAGAAACTCGAAGCGAGGAACCTCTTGTGCGCCTGAGCTATAGGGATGTGCAGGTATGCGTCCTGCATGTCTAGAGACGCTAAGAAGGCGCTTGCTTCAGCATGGGAATGAGACCCGGAAAAGCCACCATGCGAATCTCTTGTAGGCACTCGGCATTGAGGTCGCTGAGGTCCAGAATCGGACGGAGGTCCCTGTTTTCTTTGGAACCAGGAAGAAGTGGAATAATATCCTTGTCCTCTGGTTCTCCGGGACATACTCTATCGCTCTCTTTTGCAAGAGCGTGAGTATTTCTTGCCAGATCAGTGACTTGTGCTGACCCGGGTACCGGGAGAGCAAAGGAGGCCTCGAGGGTGGCTTCTCTGCGAATTCTATAAAGTGGCCTCTTCCGACCAGCTGAAGAACCCACCTGTCGGTGGTTATAGCCTGCCATCCCGGCAGGAAGTTCGCAATGCGACCCTCAACCATGATTTCCCATTGATCCTGAGGGGCGGGGGCCATGAAAGGAGTCAGGCTGTGGCGGCAGAAGGTCCCGCTGGCTGGACCGGCTTGGAAGTACGCTGGCTACAGCCTGCAGGTTGTTTCCCCTTGGCTCTGCGAAAGCCGGAGCCCCTCTGTTGTGGAGAGGGGCGGGACTGTTGCCTCTGCGTCCGTCCACGAAATCGGCTTTGGTTCCTACGAAAGGAACTAAGCTTGGGTCGGTACATGGCCTGGACCGACCTCACTGCCTTCCCGGCCTCTTGGAGTTTGGTAATAATCTTCTCTGAGGGCTTACCAAACAAGACTTCTCCCTCAAATGGGGCGTCCATGATATTCTTCTGGACGTCCGGGGTAAAGCCGGAGACGCGTAACCAAGAGTGTCTCCGGATGCATACGCCTGAAGCTGCTGCTCGGGCCGAGGAGTCCACAGAGTCATATGCGGCTCGTAGCACTTGGGTTCCCACGTCCGAACCCGTACGAAGGAGCTGAAGCATCTACTCCTTCTGCTCACCTTCCGGCAGTTTTTCAGCCGCTGCCCAGACCCTGTTCCCACAAGGCATTCTGGAACTGCACCATGTGGGTCAGGTAATTAGGGATCTGATGGCGCAGGTAGCGGAAGCATACGCGCGCTACCCATAGCGCTCCAGCTGTTTGGACTCTGGGTCTGTGGCAGGGTGCTCAGATGTTGCGGTCTCTGGGACCGGTCATGTGAGGCTGTTATGACCAGAGAGTCGGCCTGAGGCTGCTGAGTCAAGTACTGGTTTTCTGGGAGCCTTGTACAAGCGATCAGCTTTCTGCATCACTGGAGCAAATGTGGATGCTTCCACGCTGCCTTGGTGACGTCCACGAAAGTGTCTACCAAGGGTGGCACCACCACAGGCTTGGGGTCCTTCTGCCGAAGATACTTTGCAAGGCGTAGCCTTTCCGGGTCTAGCTCTTCCGCATCCCATCCCATGTTCTCTTGGATGTGTCTCATAATATCCGAGAACGAAGGGTCATCCGGAGGAGACTTTGGCATCTCGCGTGGATCCGGAGAACGGATGGAGATTTGGATGTTGAGAACTCTGATCCCGTGTCCTCCGTCGCGGGCGATCGCCAGCGTCTTCTGGGTCTCTTAGTGCTGGGTGACCTGGAAGACGATTTGGACGGAGGTCTCCGTTTGTCTGGTCTCCCCCTTTGAGGTGTTCTGTGCTCCTGGGGAGGAGGTAATCGGCCCACCAACCCAGATGGGGAGGGGGTGCAGGAACCGGAGGAGTAATTGGTGTAGGAGGAAGAGGAGGAGGAAGAGGAGGAGGAAGAGGAGATGGAGTGGGAACCATGTCCTTCTTTATGGTGTCCCACCAGTAAGTGAACAGCTCCTTCACTTCTACCATGGAAAGGCCCGACGACGGTCCGGGCGCTGGTGGATGGTCGTCTGGTCCCGGCGTCGGCTCCACAGGGGGCTCTGGTAATGGCCAGGGTTCCCTGGGCGTCTCGACAGGACCGGGTTGCCCGTCTGGTCCTCGGGCTGAGTTAATTCTCCTCGGTTATGGTCTCCTGACCGACGCCGGTCGGAGGCGCGGGTTCTCTTCTCAACAGGAGCGGGCGCCGTCCCCACCGGCGTCCAATGATGTTTGGCCGGGCGACGGTCATCTGGCGACGGCGGTCTGGGATCTGTGGCTAGAGGACGACGGGCTCACCGGGCGCTGGTCCTGCGGTCTCTTCAGAGAGGTAAGCTCCAAGGTCTTGCGAGGGAGGCAAGGAAGCCGACCTGACATCGGGTTCAGAAGGGCGGGAACCCGACTTATGATCAGGGCCCCGATTTTTCTGCGGCACATCGGAGCAAAGTTCTGGCGGCAGGGTTCTCATTGCCCTGAGCTTCTGCGTACTCAACACTCAATTTCATGCACTTCTGTACATTTTTACCCTTTAATTTTTCCTTTTTTGCCATATCTGACACAATGCACGCCGTAATACAGTCATTTTATGGGTGTTTGTCACCAAATTTTCAACATAGCCAGTTTAAGACCTCTGCTCATGAACAGTATCACTGTGATTTTATTAATCTGTCCGAACATTGATTTCAAGACAACACCGCGCCCATTCTCGCGCTACAAGGGTGGAAACACATTTTGGGTGAGATGTGAAAATGACAGCTGTACTACCATAAGACAGTGTGGTGAAATGGCAATGTTGAAACTCTGGAGTGAAATATTGAAATTTGTCAACTTACGAGCCCCGTGGAACTGCGCAACGACGCCAGTAAACAGTATTTTTGATTTACTCACCACGATGGCGGTTTCTTCATGAATGATATACGTCATGGCAGACCTGGTTCAAGGGTGATTTCGCAGTCACCGCGCCGAAATCACCCTTCGAGCCAGAATAACGCCATGACAGTGACATCATTCATGAGAAGGGGTCCCAAAACCCCATGTTGAAAATTTGGTGCAAAATTCCCAAAATGCCTGAGATATACACAAAGTTGAACCCTCCTATCTAGCCCCATTATACAGCTTACCGCATTTCTCAGTTCGCAGTCGCTTTGAAGAGTGCAGACGGTTCTCGGTCCACCGGAGGTAAGTATGGGGTTGGGGTGGAAGCTGGGTGCACAGTGGTGGGTGCGGGATGGGAGGGGAGTGGGAGACGCGGCTGCGGGACAGTTTTTGTTTTGCAGGAAAAAAAAGACGTCGTGGATCACGCTTGCCACGCTGGGTGGGCTCCCAGCGCGTGGCCAACGACTTTGGGGCGCCAGCGACGGGGATTGGGGCACCCCACGCAAAAAAAACATTGAATTGCTGCTACGCTGGGGTGGGCCCCAGCGCGTGGCACAAGGACCTTTGGGGCATTCAGCCGATGGGGATTGGGCACCCTCGCAACATTGTGATTGCCACGCTGGGGTGGGCTCCCAGCGTGGCATGTAAGCATTGGGAGGGGACAGAAGCCGACGGGGATTGGGGCACCCCTTGCCGTGAAATGAAGTGGACGCTTGTTCCGCTGGCGCAGTGAATTCCGCGGGTGATGGCAAATTCCGCGGATATTTCCGCGGTTTGCCGCATCCGTGGAATCGCGGAAAACTCGGGGCCCTGCTTATGATGATGGTGACGATCCCCAGACTTGACCAAGGCCGTGGAGGACGAGGAAGGTCTGGCAGTCTTGGCCTGAGAAGAGGAAGACTTCTTAACCGCAGCAGGGGGAGGCTGAGAGCTGGCCCGGGAAGGGGAGCAGTCGGACCTGGAACCGGAGCTGCGTGAGTCTGAGGCCCTAAACGGGGACCTGGAAGGGGCCTTCTCCCTTCGTTTTTCAGCGTGCTTGTGGGCCTTTTTTGAAGAGTCCCCCTTGGAAGACATGGTCTTGAGCTTTTCTTCCAGCAAAAGCCTGAAGGGCCTTCTGGCGCCGGATCCCGGTTCTGCTATTAAACCCCTGGCAAAAGAAGCAGGCCCGGGTGTCGTGGTCTGGGCCTAGGCACCGGACGACATGCTGCGTGAGGGTCTTTAAGGGGATCTGTTTCCACAAGCACACTTGGAGGAGTGACGGAGGTCGGAGAGGACATCAGAGAAAACTTGCTTGAAGAAATTGAACTTCCTAGGAAAGAACTTAACCACTGCGTCGCGCGCTAGAGGCTGAACTGAAGGGTAGAGACATGCAAGTCGACAGCGGGAAAGAACTGGGGAATCGGGCGGGACCGCCCCCTTATGTACTACGTCTGACATCAGAGGCGGGACCGACGTCGGGGGCGGTCCCCGCTGAAGATAGCTAGCTAGAATTTTTCCGTGGGGTCCTGACGCCTGCCGGCTTCAGTCCTAATGGTGTAACCTGCTGCAAGAGCTGTGTCTCGAGGTAAGATCTGAGGATACCAGAGACCGCCTACACTTATACAGGACACAAGAAGCTGATGTCATGTGTGAGTGGTCCCTGGAAAAGACTGCTAGAAGAGCTGCCATGCGCCACAGCGACCTCTACTGGATACCCAAAAGTATTACCTACTGCAAGAGACCACTCCGTGGAAGATCTACTGATACAGGTGAGTAAATACAGGTTACTCACCTGTAACAGGAGTTCTACGAATGGTATATGTTGTTCATCCACACTGTCTGGCAGCTTCCTTGCCACTTTAAATCTTGCCGGAAGGTCTTCAAGCTGGCTCCTCCCACCCACTCGGGTGGTAAAACTCTCGGCTCCGCCCCATGATGCCAGATCTAGCCTGCTGGAAGCCAGGTCTAGCGCCGCCGGAGTAGGGTCGTAGGATGAACAATACATACCATTCCTACAACTCCCGTTACAGGTGAGTAACCTGTATTTCTAGGACATGGATATGTTGTTCATCCACACTGTCTGGCAGACTCCTAGCAGTTCTCTGGGAGGAGGGAGGCAAGACACCCCCTCTACTTAGGGAATAATGACTGGAGAACCGAGGCCCCAAAACCAGCATCCCGGCGTGACTCAAGGTCGAGGTGGTAGTGGGTAATGAAGGTGTGTGCTGACTTCCAGGTAGCAGCCCTGCAGATTTCCTGGATAGGGACATCCCTGGAAGCAGCCACCGATGCAGCAGTATGGCAGGTAGAATGAGCTCTTATCCCTCGGGGAGGCTCCATGCCCGCCAACCTATAGCAGAGATCTATGCATGAGGTGACCCACCTGCCTAACTTCTGCTTGGCTGCCAGGTGTGGCTTCAGCGTTGGTGACAAACAGCTGGCGAACCTCTCCCCAAACTTCAGCCGTCCGCTCCTTGTAATAAGCGAGCGCTCTTCTAGGGTCCAAAGTATGGAGCCTATATTCGGCCTCCGAGGGGTGACTGTGGTAGAACACTGGCAGAGTCAACACCTGGTTAAGGTGAAACTCCGACACCACCTTCAGAAGAAATTTTGGGTGGGGGCGCAGGACAACTTTGTCCCTGTGGAAGACCAGATAAGAAGACTCGATGGAAAGCGCCTGGAGCTCTCCCATCCTTCTGGCTGAATGATAGCTACCAAGAAGGCGGTCTTCCACGACAGGTGAGAGATGTCACGCCTATGCATCGGTTCGAATGGCTTGCCCATGAGCTTAGCCAATACCAGCAGTAGATCCCACGGAGGTGGAGGTTCTCGCACTGGAGGGGATATGTGATCAAGGCCTTTGAAAAAGCGCCCGACCACCTTCTCCTGCGCCACCGACTGCTTCCCAGCCCGCACCCGGTAAGCAGAGATGGCTGCCAGATGCACCTTAAGGGTCGTCGACCGAAGCCCTTGCTGAGAAAGGGACCACAGGTAGTCCAGAATGCTTGCCAAGGAACAGGAGGAAGGGTTCAGGCCCTTGGCCTGACACCAAATGGAGAATCTCTTCCATTTGAAGGTGTAGCATTTTCTGGTCGACTCCTTACAGGACACCTCAACGGCATTGAGGACCTCGTCGGAAAGACCCGAGGCCTGGAACTCTAGCCGCTCAGGAACCAGGCCGTCAGGTGCAGGGACTGAAGGTCCGGATGGAACACCTTCCCCTGACTGCCTGAGATCAGGTCCGGGCTGGCTGAAAGCCGCCTCGGAAGCCTGGAGCTGAGACTGAGGAGATCTGGATACCAGAACTGGCGAGGCCAGTCTGGGGCTACCAGAATCACCTGCACTTTGTGGATCAAGGGAAATGGGGGAGAGGCGTAGAAGAGGCCCAAGGTCCACGGCCTCGAGAAGGCATCCCCCTGCAGCGAGCCCCGCTGAGGGGGACAGACATGAAACAGTCTCAGCTTTGCATTCTCCCTGAAGGCAAACAGGTCTGCCTGAGGCGTGCCCCAGAGGGAGAAGAGATCTTGTACTACCTCTGGCAGGAGAGACGCAGCCCCTATCCGGCGTAGGGCATCAGCCAGGGTGTTGGAGGCTCCTGCCACATGAATGGCGAGGAGATCCGCCTCCAGGCTGCGCACGAGAGACCAAATGCGGAGAGCTTCCCTGCATAGAGGCATGGAGCGCGTCCTGCCCTGGCAGTTTAGGTAGTACATGGTCGTGGTATTGTACGCCTGACCTGAACTACTGGACTGAGAAACGAGCGAAGGCGGTGAGGGCTAGACGAACCGCCTCAAGCTCCAGCAGGTTGATATGGCATCGACTCCCGAGGGGACCAGAGGCCGTGCGCTCTGTGCTCCCCCAGATGGGCACCCCAACCCATCAGAGAGGCATCGGTCGATAGAGAGACCATTGGCTCGGGGCGGACAAACGGGATGCCCTCCTGCAAATGTGCTGGAAGGTCCACCACTGGAGAGCGTTCCACATCCCCTGGGTCACTGTCACTAGCTGATCCAGTGGATCAAAGTGCTGTGACCACTGGCTGGCCAGTCCCCATTGAAGGGGACGCATGTACCAGCGGGCCTAACGGACCACGTGGTGCAGGCTGCCATGAGGCCCAGGAAGTCCCGGGCAGGGCACGATTGCCCAACCTGAAATGATTGGGCAAAGGAGGAAAGAACCTCGGCCCTGTCCGCCGGGAGCCGTGCTCTGGCTCATAGAGAGTCGAGCTCTGCCCCAATGAATTGTATCACCTGCTTTGGCACGAGTTCCGACTTGGCCTTGTTCATGAGGAGGCCAACCTGAGAGCAAACCTGGAGGGCCAGATCTCTGGACTGCTCCACCTCCGCTCTGGAGGGGGCTGCAATCAGCCAGTCGTCCAGGTAGGGGTACACCTGGACCCTTCAGCGCCACAGGAATGCTGTCACCACTGCCATGCATTTGGTGAAGACCCTGGCAGCTAGGGAAAGGCCAAAGGGCATGGCCCGGAACTCGTAAAGGGATCCCTCTGCTCTGAAGAGGAGGAATCTCTGGTGGGACGGATGGATTGGGACGTGAAAGAACGCGTCCTGAAGGTCCAAGGAACAGAACCACATGCCTTGTTCCAAGGATGGGATTATGTGAGCCAGAGTGACCATCCTGAAGGTCTGAGACCTTAGGAACCTGTTCAGGTCATGCAGGTCGAGAATGGGGCACCAGCCCCCCGTCCGTTTTGGGACCAGGAAGTACCTGGACACAAACCCTGGGTCTGGAGGAGGATCCGCCACCTTCCTGATCACCCCTTCAAGGGGCAGGGCAATATCGGCCTTCTCGCGGGCCGACAGAGAGGCTAAGTGGACTTAGCCCCGAGGGGCGACAGCTCAGGAAGGTGGGGCCTGCTCGAACTCCAGAGCAGGCCCTTCCTACCACCTCCAACACCCAGTGGTCCGTGGTGATAGCGGACCAGGCGGAAAGGAAGTGGCGGAGCCGTCCCCCCACGGGGGGGAACCCAGGAGGGAGTGACAAGGCTCGGGGCGACACCCCTCAACCTGTCACTGGGCAGGCTTGGAGGAGGGACCAGCCAAGGGACCTCCTGGGCCTTTACCTCCCTGCTTCCTATTGAAGGAAGCCGCAGGCTTGGGTTTGGGATGCCAAGTGCGAGCCTGCTGGCCCTGGTACTGGCGCTGTTAGGCCGGATGTGCCGCATGCGCAGAAGGACGAAAGGACTTGTGCTGCTGCTGTCGGCTGCCTTTGTCCTTCTGGGCAGAGGTGACAGAGTCCACAGTGGCACTGGACTTCTTGATCCGCTGGAGGTGACCTTCCACTCCAGGGTCGAAGAGGTCGGTCCCCAGGAAGGGGACATCCGCCAATTTGTGCTGGGTATCCGCCATGAAGGTGGATATCCTCAGCCATGCTCTGCGGTGCATGGCCACCACAGCCGCAACTGACCTGGCACAGGAGTCTCCTATGTCCAGAGCCGTTTGGAGCTGCTGCTTAGCCACTGCCCTACCCTGGTCCCGCACCTGCCAGACCGTGGTCTGCAGGTCGGCCGGGAGATGAGGGATCACATCATCCAGGGAGCCCATGAGGGCATGGGAGAAGTGTGCCATCAGCACGGCCGAGCTGGCCTGACGGAGGCCAAGGGAGGATGCGGCGTACACCTTGTGCCCGGCGTAGTCCAGCTTTTTGGACTCCTTGTCGGGGGGCTTGTCCACGTCCCTAGCATTCCCAGAACGCCAGAAAATGCTGTCGGTGACCAACCCCCGTGCCGAAAAACCGGGCAAAGAGTCGGTAGGGACCGCATACTTCCTGGCTGAAGGTGCAGGACAGGAAGCAGGCCGCTGCCAGAGCTCCAAGGCTGGGCCAACAATGGCTTCAGCCACCGGAAAGGCCTCCGTCGGTGAATCCCCTCGGTCCAGTATCTCCGTCAGAGGATACTTGGCCCGCTTGGATACAGGCTCGAGCTGCAACCTGGTGGACTCCAAGATGAGCCGAAGCAAACCCATGAAGGACGATGGGCTTTCGTCCATCGACTGGCCCCCGGAGGACTCCAGGTCAATGGGCCTGGAGAACAGGGAGGAGTCGTCGTCGGATTCAGAGGAGTCCACGAAGAGCTGCCTGGGGCCTGAGCCACCCTCCACCTGCCGAGGACAGTCGGGAGTGAGGGTGACAGACAACCTGTGGGGCAGGCCTTGACCCGACCGAGAGTCCTTGGTCGGCGCCCCCGATTTCGGTTGTGGAGGCGGAGGTTCCACCACAATCGGTGGGGCAGCTGGTTTCGGCCAAACAACCGGCCCAGGCTTGGGCACCTCGACTACAGAGAGGGGTTGTTTCCGCCGCTCGGGAGACAGCCACTTGATGGCTGGGGAAGGCGACAGCATCGACTTGTTCCCGGACAGAAGTAACTGCTGCCACATCAGGTCCTCGTAGCGTCGATGCAATTTGCGCCGAAGCCTCTCCTCTTCCGAGGAGGAGGAAGACAAGGACGAGCGGCGGTGCCGCTTACCTCGGTGCAAAGACCGAGACCGCCGATGTCGACTGGACTGAGACAATGTCCGAGACCGAGATCTTCAGTGTTTCCGAGGACGGGTCTGGGAAGGAGCAGGGGACACCCGCTCTTCCCTTGGCTCGGAAGCCTTAACAAGGGACTGTGGCACCGGGGGCACAGGCAGATCCTCGGTCTCCACCGGGGGAACCGGTGAAGAAGGGCTGCCGGCCTCACCAGTCGACAGCCCGCCCGACGGGTCGAGAAAAATCTCGACTGCGTCGATGGGTGTCTCGGCCAGCTGGCCTGACGGGGACGCCGTGAAGCCACCGAAGTCGACAGTCAGCTGTCCTGGGGAAGGAGACCTCTCCCGCTCCCACGAACGCCGAAGATGGGACTTACCCTTTGAGTCCTTCTTTTTGGACTGAGAGGAATGTCCTGATGGCCCCTCTCCCTTCGTGGAAAGGGACTGGTAAAGCTCCTTGAACTAAACTGAATACGAGGTACCCAGTGAGAGCGGGATAAATGCCGTGACCGAGGAAGAGGATGATGCGGCCTGGGCCGCCTCCTCCTCGAGGCGATCTTCTGCTCGAGTTGCCAGCCGCCGTGGTAACCACCCAACGGGCCTCCTGCGACTTAACCGGCGGGTAGCGCTTCTCAAGGCGCCCAAGCTGTAACCGGGCAGCGTGGTCCTCCAGGACGTTGGACGAAAACTAACGGCATGACTCGCAGGCCTGCGGGTCGTGTTCTAGGCCGAGGCAGTAGACGCACGTGGAGTGTGGGTCCGTCCTGGACATCTTCTGCCCACAAGGGCACCGCCAAAATCCGGAGTCAATTTGTCTGTCGAGCCACGTAGGGAGAAAGATGACCAAGTCTTGAAAATTTTAAATGAGTTTCGGGCGAATCAAGAATTAGGATCCAGTCTATCACGCAGAGTGTTAAGGAGGAACCTGAGCTCTCCAAGTAAGGAAGATCTCATGCCTGGGGCGGAGCCGAGAGTTTTATCACCCGGTGGGTGGAGGAGCCAGCTTGAAGACCTTCCGGTAAGATTTAAAGCGGCAAGGAACCTGCCAGACAGTGTGGATGAACAACATATCCATGTCCCTAGAAACTCAAATTTTACAGACCCCTCTGTGTTGGATGCTGAGATAAACATCTCGAGCTTCGCTCTCAGGGGTCTATGTAGCATCCAACACCTCGGGGTGTGTGTGTGTAAAATTCTCATTACACACACCACCTCATAGTTTATCCTACATGTAATGGACTACCCATTGACAATGTGGAGCGCTACAGAAAGAAAAAACTTTCCAAAGAAATCTGAGGCAGTTGGTCCTTTGAAGTCCACGTATTAGCTTGTGATGCACGGAAATAGCCAACAGATGTACGTTAAGCGCAAAGTACTGCAGTCCAATTTCAGAGATGTCCAAAAGGTATTCTAATACCTGCTATAGAAGGTAGGTAAAAGGGAACACTTTGGAACACCATATAGAAAAAGGATTCCACTTAGCTCAGTAGGCCTTTCTACTGGAGATTTCTGCAGCTGCCAGCAGGACTTGGGGAAACTCTTTCACATACCGTGAACTTGGAAACATCCATGTCCTCAGCAGCCAAACTTGTTTGGACGTACCAGGTGACCCAGGAACTGTGTCAACAGATCAGTTTTCGGAGGCAGAACTGTCGTCAAGGCACAGGTCAGGAAGCACAGGAAGACCAGGAGCAGTTTCAAAATTCGTATTTTATTTTTCTCAATAACAGCAAAATAAAAAACTAAAAATTATTCAGTATAACTATTCATAAAGGCAGTACAAACAGAGAAAACTATGTCCTTCTTCTGAGGGCATCTCATTTCCAAGTTTCAGTCTCTCACTCTTCTTGTCTCCCTAGCAAAAGGCTCCCATATTCTCCTGGATGTGCCTCATGATCTCCGCAAAGGAGGGATCATCCGGAGGAGACCTAGGCAGGTCGTGTGGGTCTGGAGAGGGAATGCTGATGGGAGAAGGAGATCTGGAGTGCCCTGAGGTGTCAGATCTAGAATCCCCTCCAGATGGTGTGTACCGGCGTCGTCTGGATCTCTTGGGACTGGGTGACCCAGAGGTGGATCTGGAGGGAGGTCTTCTCCTCTCTGAGGATCTGCCCTGAGGAGGTGGTGTTTGCTCCTTGGGGGTAGGTGACTGTCCTATGTGCCCCCTAGGCAGAGTCGGGGGCGTAGGCGGTGAAGGAGTAGGAGGAGGTGGAGTTGGAGTAGGAAGAGGACGTGTGGCGACCACATCCTTTCTGATGGTGTCCCACCAGAAGGTAAAGAGCACCTTTACCTCTGCCAAATTCATGCCCGACAACAGACCTGGCACTGGTGGCCTGTCGTCGGGTTTGGGCGTCTGGTCTCCAGGGGTCGCCCGTTCCGGGGAAGGTTCCCGTGGGAACCCAGCATCTCTGGTGTCGCCTGCCTGGTCCTCGAGCTGTGTAGTATCCTCCTCCGACGAGACCTTCTGACCGGCATCCGCCGGCGACGGTGGTGTGGTCCTCTCCTCTGAAGTAGATGACATCGATCCCCTGGCCGACGTCCTCAAAGACGAGCACCTGGCCGGCGACGGGTGTTTTGGTGTCGCCGGCTCCTGGGAGTGCCAGCGATGCTTGGCCGACGTCGGGTCCGACATCCGTTTGAGGGGCGTCAGGTCCTTGGTCTTGCGAGGAACTGGATCCGACCCATGCGGAGGCTGGGAAACCAACCTGGCGTCTGAGTCCCGCCGATGGGAAGAAGATTTGTGCCGCTCCTCAGACTTCGACAAGGCCTTAGATGGAGTGGAAGAGGCCAACAGCCTGGAAGACTTCAGAGGTTCTAAAGAGGAACCGCTGGATGATCTGACCTAAACCGGGGGAGGTTGAGGCAGACCCTGGAAGGTGGGCGGTCCAATCGAGGCAGACAGTCCAGTCGAGGCCCTTGCAGGGACCTGGGCCTTTCCTTTTCGGTGTCTGTCCCGGTGCTTGTGGGTTTTACCTGACCTCCCCTGGAGGAAGGTTCCTTATCCATGGTTTTCAGTTTCTCCTCTAAGAGGAACGCTTGAAGGGCCTTCTGGCAGTGGATCCTGGTGTGACTGTTGAAGCCCTGGCAGAAGGAGCAGGCCTTGGTGTCGTGTTCCGGGCCTAGGCAGCTCACACAGGCCGAATGAGGATCCTTGAAGGGGATCTGTTTGCCGCAGGCACACTTCGATTGGTGACCCTCAAGAGAAGTGGTTGGAGAGGACATCAGTTGAATGAAGAAGACAAATTCGTCATAGTTCTATAGGTCGTCGCACGCTAGAAAAGAGACCGAGAGGCCGATGCTGGCGATGTCGACAGCAGGAAAAGAACTGGGGATTATGGGGGGGACCACCTCCTTATGTTACTCATACCGAGGTGGTAGGGACCAACGTCAGGCGGTCTCCGCTGAAGACTGCTAGCTAGAAAATTTCCGTGGGGTCCTGCCTGCCGGTTTCAGTCCTAATGGTGTAACCTGCTGCAGGAGCTGTATCTTGAAGTAAGATCCTGTTTTACAAAAACAGGTTTCCAAAATATTCTATTAAATTCCTGTCTAACATTAGCTTATAACCTTTACAGTTCAGTGCACATGCAGCATAGCAGAAAAGTTTCAACTCACATTTTATTTCTTTTTTAACCATTTTCAATTCCTGATCCATATCTTAACAGAAAATCAGCACTGATATTCTATTTCCCAGATTTGTGCATCACTTTAAATTTAAATGGCTGTAGTGCCAGATACCATCTTGTGATTCTCAAATTTTTATCCTTCATTTGGTTAACCCAACAGAGAGGACTGTGATCTGTTACAAGTACAAAGTCAGCTCCTAGTAAGTAAAACTTAAGGGACTCCATGGCCCACTTTGCTGCAAGGCATTCCTTTTCAATGGTGGAGTACCTTTCCTGTTGCGCAATTTCCTACTTATGTATAGAATAGGATGTTCTTTCCCCATCTATATGCTGACTCAGGACTGCACCTAGGCCTGCCTCTGATGCATCAGTCTGTAATAGAAATTGTTTCTCAAAGTCTGGGCTTCTTAAAACAGGGGCTGAACATAATGCAGCCTTAATGGCCCGAAAAGCCTCATCACACTCTGGGGTCCATTTCTTATTGTTAGAGGAAAGTACAGTTACGTAAGAACTTACCCTAACAGTAGATCTTCGAGAACAGCTCTTGCAGCAGGTTACACCATTAGGACTGAAGCCGGCAAGCGTCAGGACCCCACGGAAAATTTTCTAGCTAGCAGTCTTCAGCGGGGACCGCCTCCGACGTTGGTCCCACCCCCGACGTCAGGCATAGTACATAAGGAGGCGGTCCTGCCAGAATCCCCAGTTCTCCCGCCAGAGACTTCCGGTTGCTGGATGACATCAGAAAAGGAGACAGAGGACCCGCCATCAGATGGCCGAGACTAAGAACCAACCTTTCCAATCCTAAAGATAGCGTAGGCTGGAACCTACTTCCTCCAAGGGGGAATGGTGGGCAGGAAGGTACCTGCTGTTAGAGCTGTTCTCGAAGATCTACTGTTAAGGTAAGTTCTTACATAACTGTACTATCTTCTTAGAGGTACAGCTCTTGCAGCAGGTTACACCATTAGGACCGATTCCCAAGCAATGGCGCCTTGAAAGGCCATTGGGAGGAGGCAATACAGAGATTCAGACCCATCCTGAGCCTAGGACAGGAGGCCCTGAAGAACAGCAAGGCTGAAAACTCGCCGCCTTTGAGGCGATATCCAGGCTATAATGCCCGATAAAAGTGTGCACTAACTCCAGGTGGCTGCGCATATGGTCGACGAGAAACGCTCTTCAGTGCCGCCAGCGAGGTAGCCAGCCACTCCTCTTGTCGAATGGCCCTTGACCACTCCTGGTAAGGGTTTCTGACGCATGTTATAGCAAAAAGAAATACATTGGATGAGCCAGCGTGAAGGGGTCTGTTTCGAAACTGGGGCCCCTTTCATCCTCTCAGCGAATGAAATGAACAGCTGCTCCGCTTTCCGGTGCTGTTTGGTTCTGGTCAAATAATATCTGAGACACCTGTGAACATCCAGGGTGTGAAGCAGTGCTTCTCCTCGATTGGCGATTTAGGAAAGTACACTGGTAAATCAATGTCCTGGTTAAGAGTAAGGGCTGAAATCACCTTAGGCAGGAACTTAGGATTCATCCTCAGGGACACCCTGTCCTGATGAAAAATTAAATAAGGCTCCTTGCACATGAGAGCATGTAATTCGGAGATTCTTCTCGCTGAAGTAACGGCAACCAAAAACAACGTTTTCCACGACAGAAAACGTAGCTCGCAATCTGCAGCAGGTTCAAAGGGTGGCAGCGTAAGCTGCTTCAGGACGAAGGATAAATCCCAAGGAGGGATGGGATCCCTGATGGGTGGCCTAAGGTGGAGGACCCCTCTTAAAAAGGCACAGGTAGTATCCAGCTGGGCCACCATGTGTTGGCCTATGGGGGCATGATAAGCTGAGATTGCACAAAGGTGCACTTTGATCGAGGAGTAAGCTAACCCAGATTGAAAGAGGAAAAGCAGGTACTCCAGAACCAGCTTCTCGGGGCAGTCTAAGGGCGAGAAACCACGTACCTGAGACCACAGGCAAAACCTGCGCCATTTCATGGCATATGTTGCGTGTGTCACCGGTTTTCTGGTGGCAGAAAGTACATCCGCCACCACTTGCGAGACACCATGTCGCAACATGGCTATGTCTCTAGGAGCCAAGCATGCAGGTTCAGAGAACATAAGTCCGGGTGGACTAGTGAACCCTCCTCCTGAGACAACAGGTGGGATCTGATTGGTAAAGCAAGCGGAGGTTCTCGGGACAACTGATTCAGCAGCGGGAACCAAATTTGCCTGGGCCAAAAAGGTGCTATCAAAATAAGTGTCGTGTGCTCCCTGCGAAGTTTGAGAAGGACTCTCTGGATCAACGGGAAAGGAGGGAAGGCATACAGGAATTTGCCCGCCCAGGAGAGGGACAACGCGTCTCGCCAGAAAACACCAGGCCCTGGATCTAGTGAGCAAAAATTGGGCAGTTTTGCGTTGGATGGGGAGGCGAAAAGATCCAATTCTGGAGTACCCCATCTGTGGAACAGATCCTCTGCCTCCTCCTGTAGAAGTTCCCACTGGTGGACTCTGGCCCGAGAATGACTCAGGCTGTCCGCGACCATGTTGTCCACCCCGGGACGTGAACTGCGATGAGGTTTGCGCTGTGTCGTACTACCCATTCCCACACCCTCATGGCCTCCCTGCAAAGGGGGTAGGAGTGTGTGCCTCCTTGTTTTGTTGAGGTAATATATCACCGCAGTATTGTCTGTTTGTAACAGGAGAGTACTGGGTGGAATCTCCGACTGGAAGGCTAGCAGGGCATAAAGGACCGCCCTCATCTCCAATATGTTGATATGGAGATGAGATTCCTGGGTAGTCCATGTTCCCTGAGACCTCACCCCGTTCAAGTGCGCTCCCCACCCCAGCCCTGAAGCGTCTGTGGACAGTGTTAACACCGGGGACGGCGCTGTGAAGGGAACCCCCACTGAGAGGGTTCCCGGATCTAGCCACCATTGCCAGTCCCGAACCATGGTCTTCGTGATTCTGACTGGCTGCTGCAGATGGTCTTGCCTTTGGTCCCACTGCACCCTTAACATCCACTGGGTTACCCGCATGTGGAGTCTTGCCATCGGGACCGCTGGAATGGCCACAGCCATGTGTCCGAGCAGGCGGAGGACCAACCTGGCCGGATGGTTTTCTTCGCTGACATGTCCCTTATGAGGGATCGTGCTGCTCTGCTCTGTCTTGGAAGAAAGGCTTTCCCTTGACTGTGTCCAGAACTGCGCCTATGAACTGCAGTTTCTGGGACGGTACCAGGAGAGACTCTCAGAGTTGATTAAGATACCCAGAGACTGAAAGAGAGCCTGGGTGTGCTGAATGGCCAGCAGCAATGCCTCCTTGGAGGAGGCCATGAGAAGCCAGTCGTCCAAATACGGGAACATGTAGTGACCCTGTCTCCTCAGAGACGCTGCCATGACTGCCATGCACTTGGTGAATACCCTTGGTGCTGATGACAGCCCGAAAGGAAGTGCTCGGAACTGGTAGTGGCAACCGAGAAACTCGAAGCGCAGGAACCTCCTGTGTGCCTGAGCGATGGAGATGTGCAGGTAGGCGTCCTGCATGTCTAGGGACGCCAAGAAAGCATCCTTCTTCAGCATGGGGATTAGTCCCGGAAGGGTCACCACGCGGAAGCGCTTGTAAACAACCGATATGTTGAGGTCGCTGAGGTCCAAGATCGGACTGAGGTCCCCTGTCTTCTTTGGAACCAGGAAGAAGTGTGAATAATAGCCAGCTCCTATCTGGTTCCCTGGAACGTGCTCCACAGCTTCTTTCTGCAGAAGCGAAAGCACTTCCTGCTTTATGAGCACAGCGTGCTGACCCGAGTAACGGGAGAGCAGAGGAGGCCTTGTGGGGGGCTTGTCTAGGAATTCTATAAAGTGGCCTTTTTCGACCAAATGTAGCACCCACCTGTCGGTGGTGATCAAGCGCCACCCTGACAGGTGGTCTGCGATGCGACCCCCGACCTTTATTTCCCGTTGATCCTGAGGAGGGGTCGGGGCTGGGAAGGAGTCATGCTGTGGCAGCAGAGGGTCCTGCAGGCTGGGCTGACTTGGTAGCATGTTGGCCCCTGAGGACGTTTTGACCTGGGCTTTCCGGGAAAAGGAGCCCCTCTGTTGCTGACCAGAACGAGGTTGTTGCCTCCGAGTCTGGCTGCGAAAACGACTCTGGTTCCTACGAAAGGAACCGAGTCTAGATCTGTACATGGCCTGGACAGATCCAACAGCCTTCCCAGCTTCCTGTAATTTGGTGATGACTTTTTCCGAAGCTTCACCAACAAAACTTCGCCATAAAAGAGGGCGTCCAAAATGTTTTTCTGGATGTCCGGGGTAAACCCGGAGACACGGAGCCATGAGTGTCTCCGGAGACATACGCCTGAGGCTGCCGCTCTGGCCGAAGAGTCCGCGGAGTCGTACGCGGCTCGGAGCACTTGGGTCCCCACGTCTGAACCCGTGCGGAGGAGCTGGAGAAGTTTCTCCTTTTGGCCACCGTCTGGCAATTTCTCTGCCAGTTCCTGTCCCTGTTCCCACAGCGCTCTGAACTGAACCATGTGGGTCAGGTAATTCAAGGATCTAATGGCGCAGGTCGCGGCCGTGTAAGTGCGCCTACCCAGCACGTCCAGTTGCTTGGACTCCGGGTCCAGTGGCTGCGTGCTCAGATGTTGAAGTCTCTGAGACCGGTCATGAGAGGCTGTAATTACCAGGGAGTCGGCCAGAGGATGGTTAGCCAGGTACTGGTCCTCCCTTGGGGCCTTGTACAGGCGGTCAGCCTTCTTCGGCATAGCCGGGGTCGAATGTGGACGCTTCCATGCTGCCTTGGTGACGTCCAGGTGTCCACCAGGTGGCATTATCACAGGCTTGGGATCCTTTTGCCGAAGGTAGCGGGCAAGGCATAGTCTTTCGCGGTCGAGTTCCTCCGCATCCCATCCCATGTTCTCTTGGATGTGTCTCATTATCTCAGAGAATGAGGGGTCATCCGGAGGAGACCTAGGGAGGTCACGTGGGTCCGGAAAAGGGATGCTGATTGGTGAAGGAGACCTGGAGCATTCAGAGATGTCAGATCTGGAGTCCCCCGGAGACGGGCGATACCGACGTCTTCTGGGTCTCTTGGGGCTGGATGACCCTGAAGAAGATCTAGACGGAGGCCTTCTCTTCTCTGTAGATCTGCCCCTGGGAGGTGCTACTGGCTCCTGGGGGGGAAGGTGCTTGGCCTGCTGCCCCTTTTGGCGAAGGAGGGGGCGCAGGCGTCGGTGGTGCCACAGGTGTGGGAAGAGGGTGCATGGTGACCACATCCTTTTTGATGGTGTCCTACCAGAAAGTGAAGAGCTCCTTCACTTCTGCCAAGTTGAGGCCCGATGACAGACCGGGCGCCGGTGGTGTGTCGTCGGGGCCGGGCGTCGGCTCTCCGGGGGTCTCTGGTTCTGGGGAGGGTTCCCGTGGGAGCTCGACGGGTTCTGAGTCGCCCGCCTGGTCTTCGGGCTGAGTGGACTCCTCCTCTGACAACGCCTCCTGACCAGCGTCGGTAGGCGGCGTTGTGGTTCTTCTGTCTGCGGTATCTGACGCCGGTCCCCCCGCCGGCGTCCTGGGGGGTGAATGCCTGACCGGCGATGGGTGACGAACTGCCGCCGGCTCACGGGAGTGTTTGTGGACCTTGGCCGACGTCGGGTCCAATGTCCGCTTAAGGGAGGTCAGCTCCTTGGTCTTGCGTTGGGGTGGCGGCGGCAAGGAGACTGACCGGACGTCGGAGGTCGAGTGCCGGGATGAGGACTTGTGGTGCTCCCCTGACCTGGACGAGGCCTTACCAGAAGAAATGGGCCTGGAGGTCTTGGCAGGCCGCAGAGTCGAAGAACCGCTGGCTGATTTGACCACAACCCGGGGGAGGCTGAGAGTGGGCTCTAGACGGGGAGCGGTCCAACCTGGAGCCGGAGCTGCGGGAGTCCGAGGCCCTAGGGGGGGATCTAGGTCTCACCTTCTCCCGATGCTTCTCGTGGTGCCTGTGTGACTTTCCCGAAGATTCCCCCCTGGAGGAAGGTTCCATGGCCTTGAGCTTTTCTTCTAGGAGGAAAGCCTGGAGAGCCTTCTGTCGGCAGATTCTGGTTTGGCTGTTAAAGCCCTGGCAGAAGGAGCAAGCCTGGGTGTCGTGGTCCGGGCCCAGGCACCGAACGCAGGCCGAATGAGGGTCTTTGAACGGGATCTGCTTCCCACAGGTACACTTCGAAGAATGTCCCTCCACTGAAGTTGGAGAGGACATCAGATGAAGAAAGGCTGTCTTGAAGAAGGATTTCTTCTAAAGTTTAGATTTCGGAAAGGATTTCCTGGTCGTCGAGCACTAGTACTAACCGAAGAGGTCGAGACATGCAGGTCGACGGCGGGAAAGAACTGGGGATTCTGGCGGGACCGCCTCCTTATGTACTACGCCTGACGTCGTGAGGCGGGACCGACGTCGGAGGCGGTCCCCGCTGAAGACTGCTAGCTAGAAAATTTTCCGTGGGGTCCTGACGCCTGCCTGCTTCAGTCCTAATGGTGGCTTCAGTCCTAATGGTGTAACCTGCTGCAAGAGCTGTACCTCGAAGATCTGTTTCTTTGTGAGTTCAGTGAGGGGAGTAGCTAACTTCGCAAAGCTGGAAAAAAAATCTCTGATAATAACCAGTCAGCCCTAAAAATGACCTGGCATGTTTCTTGGTTTTGGGACAAGGCTGTTAGCTACAACTTCTATCTTGGAAATCTCTGGCTTGACTTCTCCATTACCCAAAACACAGAAACATAGACTTTGATGGGAGAGGACGACCACTTGGCCCACCCAGTCTTCCCATTTCCCTACCTATTGGAAAAGCTGCAGATCCTAGTTAACCAACAGCCTATTGCCTCCTACCCCTCAAACCAGAATTGCCTTATGTCTGTTCCATGCATTCTTGAATTCCCCCATTGTTTTTGACCCCACAACCTTCTCAGGAAGGCCGTTCCATGTGTCCACCACCCTCTCTGTGAAAAAATACTTCTTTACTTTGACCCTGAGCCATTCCCCCCTCTATCTTCAAATTGTGCCCCCTTGTTCTTGCACATCGCTTTTTCTGAAATATGTTACCCTCTTGGACTTTCTTGATTCCCTTGAGGTAGTTTAAAATTTCTATCATGCCCCCCTTTCCTCGAGGGTATACATATTAAGCTCCTTTAGTCTCTCTCTCAGATGCTTCTGGTGCAGACCCTGCCCCATTTTAGTTGCCCTCCTCTGGGCTGCCTCGACCCTGTCTATGTCCTTGCGGAGATGGGGTCTCCAGAACTGCATGTAGTGCTCCAGATGGGGTCTCACCAACTGTCTGTACGGAAGGAAAACAACCTCCTGTTTTCTACTTGTGATGCCTCTCCCTATGCATCCCGTTATCCCCCTAGCCATCCTTACTGCCTTCTCACACTGCTTGCCTACCATTAGGTAATCTGATATGGCTACCCCCAGGTCCCTTTCCATTTTTGTTATTAGTACCTCCCCCCCATTGTGTACTCTTCCCTTGGGTTTTGTTTCCCAGGTGCATAACTTTACATTTCTTTGCACTGAATCTAAGCTGCCATACTTTTGATCTTTCCTCTAATCTTGCCAAGTCTCTTCTCATAGTTTCCACCCCCTTGTGTATCAACCCTGTTGCAGATTTTTGTGTCAACTGCAAAGAGGCACACTTTTCCTTCCTGTCCCTCTGCAATGTCACTTATAAAGACATTAAAGAAGACCGGTCCCTGTACTGAACCCTGTGGTACCCCACTAGTAACTCCCCTTTCTTTGCAGTGGACTCAGTTTACTATTACCCTCTGTGTCCTGTTGTCCAGGTGTAACTTCTTGTTACCCGGGGTTACTAGAATCCCAGTAAGACCTAGTGGTAGGTAGGGAAGGCAGCTTGTGAAACTCCAGTTAAATGGGTTTCACACTGTCTCACTCTGTCTCAGTCACAGCTGAGACTGAGAGATGACATCACCATAGAACTGTCGCAGCTGCATAAGCCACACTGGAATCTGCAGCACAGGGAGTGAGTTAGAACTTTGGGAGTTTTCAAAGTCAGTCTTCTGTTTACCTACAAGCAGGAAGGAAGTGTTTTCTGTTTACCTCCTTGGGAGAAAATCAGTGTCCAGTTTTAAGTGGTGGAGACCGCTGTCCAGGTCTCAGTGCCCCCTCCCTCCGGGGGACAAAGTCCCTCTGTGGATTCCAGGGTCAATCCCCTAATTTCCACTACAGAAGAAAGCTACCTTTTTACAGTTTCTGTTCTGGTTTGATAACAGTGAAAGAGGTGGTACTTCGCCTGTGGGGCACCTGCAACGAAAGGGTGAGTGTTTTGCTCTATTTGAGAGGGCAAACAATATGTTTCTTCAGTTTGGAAAATATGAAGAAAGCTGAGATGTGAACTACTATTTGGGAGGCCTACTGTACTAGGACAAACAAATGGAGTAGTTTAAAATTTAAAGTCTGAATGGATTTCAAGTAATATTGTAGAGGGGGTGCTACAGGTCATCCACCGTTTAATCTACATTTCAAAGTTTAAGTTTCTGCTTGTCCAGAGAAATGGCCGGGTATGGGCTGTGGGAGCTGGAGGTGGGAACACCCCCCATCTTTAGTAACCAGGTCCACCTCTACGGATTTCTACTGTGATTGCTACTTGCCTCATGCACCTGGCCAGTGATGAGGTAGGTACTCAGACGTGGGTCGCAAATTTGAAAATCTCTCTAGGAGTCGCAGACTCTAAGTGGTGTGGGGAGCCACAGCTTGGGAAAATATTCTCCTTGTTTGATGGGAGTCCGAAGTAAGAAAACAAATCTCTCTAGGAGTCGCAGACTCTAAGTGGTGTGGGGAGCCACAACAAGTAAATTGGGTCCATTCTTTAAGTGGACCATCAGTCAAGTGGCCGGCAAGGCAGCCGGGCCAGCCGAGCTGTGTATCCAAAGCGCATGCAAGTCCGGGCTGAGTGCCTGGTGGGTCCAGAGCCAGACAACAGTAGAAATGGGTTCATTCTTTAAGTGGACCGCCTTGTAGTCTCTATCTGCATTTACAGTAAACGTAGCCCCTTGGGGGTCCATCTATGCTTTGTTACGTTCAGCTAGTTTATGAATATAAGCCACACTGAAAAATCCCAATCCTGGTTCTGGACATTACAGTTATTGCTTCCTGTAGTTCACATTTACTTGGGTGCCCCTGTGTAGAGTAGCCAAACCTAGGTCCCTTGTGCCAGGTAACCTCATCCTCCCCGAACCCAGGTCCCCACCAGGTAGTGCTGCCAATGCCAACAGCATGCCACCTGTTGTTTTAGTAAAAAGGCAGGGGTGAGGGGTTACACAGGGAATTATTTGCCTAGGCTATCACCCTGGGACTCACTCCAAGGCTGGCTAACTTGTTTATTAATCTTTTGTGTGGGACTGTGTGAAATGCCTTGCTAAAGTCTAGGTAGGCCACGTCCACAGCCCCTCCCTGATCTACTACTTTGGTCACCCAGTCAAAGAAATCTATTATATTCGTCTGACATGACCTTCCTGCTGTGAATCCATGGTGTCTTGGGTTAATGGCCTCGCTGGCCTCTAGGTACTCAACAATTCTTTCTTTCAGAAGTGATTCCTTCATTTTCCCTACCATTGAGGTCAAACTAACAGGTCTGTAGTTTCCTGCCTCTGCCTTTCTCCTACTTTTGTGAAGGGAAATCACATCCGCCCTCCTCCAGTCCTCAGGTACCGCACCATCCTCCCATGATTTGTTAAAAAGAGTAGTCAGTGGTGTCACTAGTTCTCCCCTTAGTTCTTAGAATTGTGGGGTGAATCCTGTCAGGCCTGATTGCCTTGTCCGCATTCAGTTTTAGAAGTTCTTTCAGGACCCTTTCTTCTGTGAATGGACTGGTATCAAGAGTGTTTCTATTGATTGGTTTAGGTACCTCCCTCTCCTTTTCTTTTGTGAATACTGAGACGTACTCATTCAGTATCCCTGCTTTTTCACTGTCACGCTCTGCACATATACCCCCTCCCCTTTATTAAGCATCTCTATCCCTCCCTTGGTCTTTCTTAGCTCCCAAATGTACCTATAAAAGGTTTTATCCCCTTCTTAACTGAGTTGGCTCTCTCTTCCTTGGTTTGGGCCTTTGCTATTCTGACCGACTTCCCCGCTTCCTTCTGTTTTAACTGGTACAGTTCTTTGTCCTGCTCCTTCTGTGTTTCCTTATACTTCCTGAATGCTACTTTTTTTCTCCCTAATCTTCCCCACCACCTCTTTTGAGAACCATAGTTGTTTTTCCCTTCATTTTGATTTGTTTATTTGCTTCACACAAAGGCTTGCTTTCTCTGTGATGGCAGTTTTAAATTTTCCCCAGTGTTCCTCCACCCCTCCGTCTTGCCCATTTGCTAGTGCTTTTCAGAGGCCCTCTCCTATTTTGCCAAAGTCAGCCCTCCTAATGTCCAGTACCCTTGCTTTTGTGTGACTTGACTCTACAGCTGTGTTTATCATGAACCATACTGTTTGGTGGTCGCTTGTTCCCAGATGGCTACCCACTTTTAACTCTGCGATCCTCTCTCCGTCCCCATTTGAGAGTACTGTACCAGATCCAAGACTGCTCCCTTCCGAGTGGGTTCCAACACTAGCTGTCTGAGGCATGCCCCCTGTACAGCATCAAAAATGACCCTGCTCTTGGATGTGGCTGCAGCAAAGGTACTCCAGTTAACATCTGGCATATTCAGATCCCCCATCAACAATATATCCCCTTTTTCTGCCATTCTAAGGATGCCGTCTATCATTTCCCAAATATGTGGTTTCCTGCATAACCAATGCACATTTGGTAAGAGTGTTAGATCTGCCCCTTTGCTAGAATGGACAACTGCACACAGGCGTTTCAGGTGGTTTTTCCAGTTTGGACTATACACCACGACATCATCCAGGTATGCAGCACAATAACCAGTGTGAGGGGATAAAATTACATCCATGTACCACTGGAATGTAGCGGGTGCGCCATGTAAACCAAATGGCATGGTGGTGAACTGACAGAATCCTATAGGAGTGGCAAATGCAGTTTTTGTCTCTGGATTCTTTAGCTAGCGGGATTTGCCAGTGGCCCTTGGTGAGATCGGGGACACTGATATACTTGGCACTCCCCAGTCTGTCCACCAAATCATTTATTCTGGGCATAGGATAACTGTCAAATTCTGATACTTGATTAAGTTTCCTGAAATCAAGGCAGATTCTTATACACCCTTCTTTTTTGTTTACAAGCGCCACTGGTGATGACCAAGCACTTCTTGACTTTTCTATAATATCCAGTTCTTTCATTTTCTGTAACCACGTCTGCTCTTAACCACTCTGGTAATCTGTATGTCTTTTGTTTAATAGGGCAAGCATTCCATGTCACTATTAAATGCTCAACTCATTTTGCTCTGCTGGATCTGTGCCAGAACCTCCTGTTTTGAAAACCTGCAAGGCATCCATCCATCCATCACCGCTCCAGTCGCTGCATCTCTTTTTTCTGCTGCTCTTCTTTCCTCTGCTGCCCCTGTCGATGCATCTCTTCTTTTCTCTGTTTCTCCAACTCTTGTTGTTGTATAGCCCACCATTTGAAGAAGGCAGACAGGCTTTTAGGTTCTGTCACTGCCTGCTCTTTTTTTCTTTCCATCACTAGTACTGGCTGTACAGTCTCAGCTTGGACTTCTGTATCTGCTAGTTTGGCTGCCATTCTTCTGGTAATCACTCCTGGACTTGCTACTGTAGAATCCATACCTTTTTTCTATGCTTCCCTAGTACCAGGTCAAGTACCCATGCACAAAATGCCTGGCTTAGAGTGTGCAGTGTAAATCTCACATAAGCAGACACCATCTGTCGTCGAGGCACAGGTCAGAAAGCATAGGAAGACCAGGAGCAGTTTCAAAATTCACAAATAGCATTTTATTTTTCTCAATTACAGCAAAATAAAACATAAAAATTATTCAGTGTAACTATTTACAAAGGCAGTACAAACAGAGAAAACTATGTCCTTCTTCTGAGGGTATCTCTTATTTCCAAGTTTCAGTCTCTCAGTCTTCTTGTCTCTCTAGCAAAAGCATTGCTGCTCTTTTAATATGTTTTTGTCTGGGAACTCGTTAGAGAGCCTGCTTCTCACAGAATTTCTGTAACCCCCTGCAAATGGGGTTTCCCAAAAAGACTTCCAGGAGCTTGCTTGAATGCTCCAAGCCTGAATGGTGTTTGGCATTTAGCCATTTATCAGTGAGTGTTTTAGAGCCTCTGGTACTGTCTCTTTAGAGCTGTCTGCTTGCAGACATAATTAGATTTGTATGGGGGACTGTGTGCTTCTCTAGTACCACTTGAGCTGCTGCCAATTCACTTAATTTTGCAGTCACTAGAGTGCAAAGGAACCTATCTGAAAGATGTAACTTTTACACAGAAATTATTTAGAGTAATAATGAAATGACAGTTTGTCTAACCTGCTTTCTTTGCAGTCAGAACTGTGTCTGCTAGTTCCCATTCTAGTTTTGAACTGCTGAACTGGACCAATCAGTGTGGGGTAAGCTAGCTCTAAAATGGTGCCTTGGACGAATCAGAACTTGGACTCATAATCTGGAGCCAGCCACAAGAGGATTGTATGGGCAGTGACTCTGGGAGATGTAGTTTAGACTTCAGTGCCTTTTGGACCAACAGCAGCAGTCTATTGTGATGACAGCCAATCCAGTCAAGAACTGGGAGGAACTCAAAGGAAGTGCCGGTTTTTGTCGGTTGGAGTTCAGTTGAGCTTTGGCAGTGAAGAAGGAAGAGCCTGTGCTTTTCAGTGTGCAGTTTTAGTCAAAAAGCGTGTGTAAGGCCCAGAGTTCCGGTCTGCAGCTTGTTAGGACTGAATCCTGTCCCTGTGAAAAGAATCAAAGGATCTCTGAAGAGTAGAAACCAGGCTCACCCTGTAGAAGACTGGAAGAATTGCTGAAAATTGCACTCGGTCTGTCAGGAACTGAATCTGCTGTGTGTTCTCCGGGTATTGTGCAGTAATTGCGATCGGGATACAGATGCAGCCTGCCTGGTAGTACTTTCTTTTATATGGATGTGTGAAGAGGTTTGTGTACCTCAAGTGAGCCCTGCTGACATTGAAGGACCCTATCTTATTTGGAGGTCGTGAGTACTAATTCAGGGTTGCTCCTGTTGAATTGCCACATTAAATCCAAATGGAATTACTGTACTGCTGACTGTTTAATTCTCCTTTCTCTGTGTAGAGGCCCCTACCAGCTGCCACGGTTTGGACTAGCCACTAGGGCTTGGGTACCCAGGGACAGTAACTGATAGGGATAGGCCTGTGCACAGAGCCATAAAGTAAGATTATTAGAGTGATAAGCTAATTAACCTGATTTCCCCTGTCCTTGTTATATCCCCTAAATAAATCAGAGCTGCTTGTTTCAGCAAAGTTATACTGCCTGAGGTATTTGTCTATGTTAAGTACTGTACTGTGATTGTTGCACTGTATCTCATTTCACAGGAGGTCCCAGTGCCGGAACCAGACCTGGGGTAAGTGTGTGTACTGTGAAGGTAATTCTGATATATTGTGTGGGCCACTAGTGGGAAGAAAGGGGGGTTGCAGTGTCCCAGAGGGCTGTGACCAAGTTAGTTTAACTATTGCAAACCCTGACCTCTGGGTGGAGGCACCCGCCATTGGATCCAGGCCCCTCAACCTGTTAGTGGCAAATCAGGCAGGGGTAGTAGCCCCTGGGATAGCGCCATCTAGGGGTTACATTCCTATAACTTTATTTATTTATTTATTTAGTTTTTGTTAACCGGGTAAGTGCGCTAGTCAGCAAGTGACTGTTTTCAGGCACGACCCGGGAGGTACAATTACAATACACAAAGAGTACAGCCAGATTATTAAGACAACGAGTACAAAAAATGCAGAGAGAAATACATATGGCAATGTAACATACATTAGTAAACAAAAATATACTTTAGCACTTGATCATGGAACATACTCAAAAATGTGAATAGTAGAAGGCAGAAAATAAGAGAGGATAGGCATCAGTAGAAAAGACACAGGAAGGGAAAACTGGCAAAAGGATGGGAGGGAGAGACTAAGTGGAAAGGAGGTGCCGTCGAGATACGGCAACAGCGGGGTGAGTACGCAACCTGCGGCCGAGGCCTATGGAGCCGAAGCGGCAGGCGAAGAGAGGGTGGTGGGGAGCGGCAGTAGATGGCAACAGCGGTAGGAGGTAGGAAAATACAGCCAGTCTGGTGGAACCGATAGACGGCAGGGCGAGAGTGAGGATGCCGGTGAGAGGGGGATAGAGGCGGAGGAGTTTCGGCAATAGCGGCAAAAGTGTCAAAGTCAAGCCGAGCCAGTGGAACCAAGAGACGGCAGGGCAGGGAAGGTGGGGTCGGTAGACGGTGGGAGTAGGTGGAGAGAGGTGACTAAGCACAGCCAGGAGGGTGGGGACTAAGGAGGGCATGGATGAGGTAGGAACAGGTAAAGGTGAGTTTGGTGGAGGGGCAAAGGGAAGAGGATATAACAGAAGAAGGGAGAGAGCAGCAGTAGGGTTAAGTGAGGAGAGGCTGTGAAGTGAAGATAAAGATGTCATGGAGTAGAATGGCGACTTACAATTGTCAACAGCTAACATTAGGCTTATAAAGAAACAGGTTAAGGCAACATTAATTACAGGGCACAAATAAAACATTAATTACAAGGCACAGTATAGAACACCCATTTGGACAGGCAAAAGTGCTAGCAATGAGGAAACAGTACAAATGCAGCGGATCAGGTAGGGTCAAAGCAAACACATTTGTCCATAGTAGTGAGGAAAGTCCTGAGTTTGCTCTTAAAAGTCACATGAGTGGAGACATCTCTTAGATCCTGAGGTAGTAGGTTCCATAGGTGGGGGGCAGCATGATGGAAGAGCCCATGCCCTTTTTAGTCCGACAAAAGGGGATGGATAGTAAGGTCTGATCAGCCGATCTAAGATTCCTTGTGGGAATGGCGGCCTGAGGAGATCAGACAGGATAGCAGGCTTGGGCGCCCTTAGGATGGAATCAACTAAATTGTACAAGTAGTACTGCCTGGTAGAGGAAGGAGAGAGCCAACCAAGGTCCTGATATAAGAGACAATGATGCTGCAGCCGAGGTGCTTTGGTTGCATACCTGCACACATTATTGAAGGTAGTATCCCATAGTTGCAGTGAAGATTTGGTGGCCAAGGACAGGATGAGACACCCATATGTAAGGGTTGGCAATAGAATGCCTCTGGCTATCGCCAATTTAGCAGCAGGGGTGAGCAGGTATTTGGTTCTATAGGCAGCCCCCAATTTGCAGTTAATTGACTTGCACGTTTCCTGTATATATGCTTTCAGGTCCAAGGTTTGATCCAGGTGGATGCCAAGGTAACGAAAGGAAGTGATAGTTTCTATAGGGTCCCCATCGATATCAGAGACAGAGATGGTCAGAGGACAGGATCTAAGCTTGTGATTGGAGCCAAACATCATAACTTTTGTTTTATTTGTATTTAAAACCAGGCGTTGAGAGTTCAACCAGTGTTGTACAGCACGAAAATCTGCAGTGAGGGCAGCATTTAGATCCAGGACCTTATCAGAGTGATAATAAATTACCAGGTCATCCATAAAGAAGTGAGCGACCTGTGGTGACCAGTCGGAAGTTTATTGACGAATAATGAGAATAGAAGAGGGCCAAGTATAGACCCCTGAGGGACCCCAATGTTGATAACAGCACTGTCTGACATGGATGAATTAAACTTAACAGCTTGTGTTCTGTTGGAGAGGTAGCTTTTGAACCAGGTAGTGACTGGGAGAGAAGCCCAAGGTACTGAGGCGGATAGTAGCAGAGAATGGTCAACCAGATCGAAAGCTTTGGTTAAGTCAATGAAGACTGCCCCTGTTAACTTTCCTCTATCCATATTGGTAACGATATCTGAAGTGAATTTTGCAAGTGCTGTCATGGTGCTGTGATGCTTTCTAAAACCATGTTGTGCTGAGCTTAGTAAATTGAATTTCTCAAGGTATTCAGTGATTTGCATGGATACTACTTTTTCCAGGATTTTATTCAGAACAGACAAAATAGCAATAGGCCGGTAATTTGATGTGTCATTTTTACTGCCTTTCTTAAATACAGGAGTGACTCTGGCTGCCTTCCAGACTTCAGGGACAATGCCATTGGAGAGAGATAGGGTGAAGATGTGTGCCAGGGGGCCAGCGATGTAGTAAGAAGCCATTTTTAGTAATCTTGGTTCTAGGCCATCTGAGCCAGTACTGGTGTTTTCAGAGAGTGACCTGAGCAGCTTTAGGACCTGATGCCTAGACACTTCCCTGAAATAGAAGGGGTTGGTTAAGTTTGGGGGTCCTTCAGATGCTGTGGGGTTAACGGTGAAGCAGAGGATTGTGATGGGAGGGAAGCTGTGTAGGCAGATAAGTCAGAAAATTGTTGGTTAAAAGCATTTGCAATGGTAGTAGAATCATTACAGTGTACACCATGTAGGACCATATCTGAGGGAGTGACATCTTTAGCAGAACCCAAGAAGGACTTAATGTGACCCCAAAACTTGCGAGGGTCATTGGAAGAATTAATCAGCAGGTTTTGGCAGTATTTACTTTTGGCCTGCCTGATGCATCTTTTACAGTCATTTCTGTATTGTTTATACAGAATGAGATCTGACTGCAGTCCAGTTTGTTTGTACTTTTTCCATTGATTGTCTCTAACTTTTAACTTTTGAAGCAGGTCTTTTTTCAGCCACCTCGAATGCTGGCCCCTTACCCTCCTTTTGACTGTAGGGAGGTGCTTCTTTTGGATGTTGCCAAATTCAGTCAGAAATGAATTGAGGGCAGTATCAACATTGGTTGCAGTATAAATGTTAGACCAGTCAACACAAGAGAGGTCAAATAGGAAGGCTTGTTTGTCCAGGGCAGCATAGTTTGAAAACCTAATCAGACGTGGTGGAGGAGGAGGAGGTGGACAGGATCGCCATCGACAAAGTGTGGGGAATGATCAGTGATTGAGTCAGCAAGCACTGTGGCATCTAGTACATGATCAGGTCTGGTGGTGAGGATCCAATCAAGTAGGGACCCTGAGTGCTGAGTAGTAGTTCTGGTAAAGCCTGTGATAGTTTGGTGTAGATTGTGCTTCTGTATTAGAGATTCAAGGATGCTGTGCTGTGGACCCAGCCAGTTAGGTTCAGGTCCCCAAGGAGTAGAGCCTCATTTGATTTTACATTCTGGGAGACATATTGTAGCAATTCTGGAGACCACTCATCCCGCTTGTAGGTGGATTGTAGACACAAATGATGTGCAGCAGTTTTGAACCCAGTGCCAGGGTAGCATGCAGAGTTTCACAAGGTGTTAGGGAATCAGTGCAGGGTAGGATGTTCAGGGATAGATGATTTTTGTACATAATCGCAACCTCCCCTCTTTGACCCAATACGGTCTTTCCTTAGAATGCTATAACCAGGCACAAGACAAGTGGCATCAGGCACCCAAGGCTTCAGCCAAGTCTCTGATAGGCATAAAATGTCAGGGTTAATCAGTTTAGCCCAGGCTTCGAGCTCAGCCAGGTGACTCGTGAGACTGTTCTTGTCAGTTTCATTCCTTGCAGGTGCAGCAAAACAGTACATGGTGACCCAGAACTGACTTCTTGTTTACAGCTCTGCAAAAGGCTTAAAAACCACATCTCAGGTTAACCCCTTGAGCTCCAAATAGCTCTTTGCAATCATTTCAACAGCATATACATTTTAAACAAAGGATCCCAGTATCACATACAGTTTTACAGATAGATTCACATATATTGTTATACCGCAGATATGCAAGGGGGAAGAAAAGACAGAAATAGCAAGGGAAGGCAGAGAGATAGCAAGAGGCAGACAATTGTGAAACCATCAGAGTGATCAGTTCCTAGGTCTCACAAGAAAATATTGTTGCACAACCAGACAGACAAGAGACAGAGAAGGAGAGGATAGAACAGACCCCTGTGTTTAAACTCTTTCTGCATAACAAATGGGACAGGGCCTTATTCAACCCTGGTACAAGGACCTATTACAATCTTTTGCAGCAACGGGATCATACTTGGCAAGGATAACAGGGTGCTATTAGGATAATGTGCCCCGGTGAATCTCCAACTTGAGCAGAACCTCTGAATTAGAGGTACTGGCAGGAAAGCGTAGATAAACTGACCTGTATACTACAGCCTGAATGTATCCTTGTTCTAGATTTCTGGAGCAATAAAGTGGCAGCTATACTTTGTGGTAAAAGGCAAAAAGGTCCATCTCCAGTCTGCCCCAATTACTGAACAGAGGCTGTGCTATGTTTTCGGCAACAGATCACTCATGAAGAATTACTACAGTCCGGCTGAGACTGTCTGCCAAGACATTTTCCACTTGTGGAAGATTAGTAGCCTGAATCAGAAACTTTTCTTCCAGGCACCACTCCCAAACTCTCATTGCATTCCATGAACAAAGGTATGAGTGGGTGTCGCCCTGTTCGTCTATGTAGAACAAGACACACTTGTCCATCTAGAGAAGTACTACCTTGCCTTGGATGTATCTGAAAAAGCAGGGAAATGGTAAAGAATTGTCCTCATCTCTAACACATTTACGTAAAGATGCTGTTCCCAAGATGACCAGTTCCCCTGAGATAGGAAACCCTGGCAGTGAGAACCCCCAACCCCGTAAGGAAGCAACTGTTGTCATCACCACATGCAGTTTCAGAAAGGATAAATGTTTGCTTCAAGGTCCACCATAAGAGAGATTAGGCTAAATGATTCGTCACTTGAACTAGGTGGTCCAAAGGTTGAGAAATTGGTAATTATTGGGTGCTGAGCATCCACTGGGATGTCCTCATGTGTAGCCTTGCAAGGTGTACTGAACAGACTGTGGTCCTAGCATCCTTTGCATGGAATGCACTGTCGCTGGAGTCTGTTTTCTGTTTTAATAGGCCATGTTAAAAATCGATTCTGCTCTGTACTCCAGCAGGAAAGACTTGGCTTGACAGGAGTCTTGGACTGCTCCTGAACTGAGATATGTGAAACGCAACCAGTTGAGATTTCAAGAAATTTAGGAAGACTTGACTGCCTGGTCAGGCTTTTTGATTAGTCAATCATCCAGGTGAAGAGAAGTTACACGCTTACCGTAACTGTAGCTCTTCCTCAATATTTTCTCCAAAGAGTACCGCCTATGGGTCCACGTTGAAAGCAGGTGGAATCTAACAGGAGTCAAAACTTTTGGGGACTGCCAGCCCCAGTATACCTGCTACCTGTACCCACAGGTAAACAGCGCACCCACACCCAACTGCCTCAATATCTTTTAAACCAATGAGGAGAGTAGCATATGAAATTAAACCTATCAGCAATCTTAACCACTATCTAAGGGCATAAGATAGCCTTGCTGACTACTATATGAAGGGCCAACAATTCCAACATATAAAAAGAAAAAATTAACTTCATAGTTACCATAATTTCCTTTTCTGTCAGCTCCAACACTGTCAATGGGTAATAAAAACAACTGGGTATAGTGCAGCCCTACCAGAGGAATAGCACAGCCCAAACTTTAGAATGTTGGGCATATGAGGATACCATGCGGCAACAACTCCCCAGTTACTACTTAACTCACACTGCCATGAGAGCTACATATTGCATATACTATAAACAATCATCTACTGTAATAATGAACTGTCTTACTTTCCTAACAAACACCAGAGGAAGAAACTGTACTTCATGGACCAAAGCCCTGGAGTATTTGGTTCTTCTGGCAGGGAAGACCATGTAACAGCAAACAGGCTTCTTCAACAGACCAAATCTGAGAAAACTGAAGTTAACACACAATGAGGTATATATATATTTTTTTTTTAACTGAGTGTAGAAAACAAGCTGCAACAGGAAAAAACACCTTGAAAAACAGCGCAACCTGTGGTCACAGACTAATTGGCAGATCAGTCTATAATTATACTCATCAGCGTACAGTGCAGCAGAATAGAGAGAGATCCCAGTGGGGGATTTTTATGAAACTAGACCTCTCTCCTAGCATACTGGATAAGATTCTCCCTCAGGAGCCAGACCCCTGAGCGGGCCCCACTGACAATGTTGGAGCTAACAGAAAAGGAAATTATGGTAAGTATGAAGTTAATTTCATCTTTCTGCAGCGCTTCACATTGTCAATGGGTAATCAAAACAACTGGGTTCTTAGAAGTAGTACCCAGACAAGAAACGTGAGGACAGAGAATATTATCCCATACACCAGACGCATTGGAATAACTTGCTAACTGCTGACTGCAACACTCTGCAACCAAAAACTGCATCAGCAGAACTCTGAACATCCAATTTGTAATGTTTTGTGAAAGAGTGGACTGAAGACCATGTAGCTGCCTTGCATAGTTCTAAAACTGTGGGTTCGCGCCTCTCCACCCAGCAAGTTGCCATCACCCTGGTGGAGTGAGCCTTGATGAGAGCTGGAGCCTCTTCTTTTTTGCAAAATAGGCCTTAGCAACACAGGCCCACACCCACCTAGCTAGGGTGGGCTTAGAAGCTTTTTGTCCTTGTTTGGCTGCTCCAAAAAATACAAATAGATTATCTGACTTACGAAACTCAGCCATTCGTTTAAGGTAGGTTAACTGCCCGCTGCAGGTCCAGTTTGAGCAACTCCTTCTTCTTGGGGTGAGAAGGATGCAAGCGAAAGGACAGAAAGCAAATTTCCTGGTACACAAGGAAGGTCGTGCGCATTTAGGGATGGACGGGACCATCCTGGGCACCACTTTGTCCTTCTGCATAATAATGTATGGCTCTTTCTGAGACAAGGCCTGGAGTTCGCCCACTCTCCTGGCTGAACACATGGCCACTAAGAAACAGATCTTGTAGGACAACACATCTCTACACAGAAGGCATTCAGAACAAAGATAAGATCCCACGGAGGCATCAGGGATCGAAATAGCGCTCGGCTCCTGCCAACTGTATGCAAAAAACCGAATAACTTCTCTATTAGTTCCTAAGGAGAACCCCAAAGAAGCTCAGAGAGTGGAAATCCGGCCGCTCAGCATGCTCAATGCCAGCCCCTTTCCACGCCTTCCTGAAGAAAATCCAGAATTTGAGGAATGGAGGCTTTTGAGGACTTAAACCTCTTCCCTCTGGACCAAGAAGAAAATATGGTCCAGACTTGAGCGTAGGCTGCCAAAGTAGAGGTTTTTCTAGCTGTCATCAAGATTTCAGCTGCTTTTGGGGAGAAACCTAATTTCAGGAGCCTCCTCCTTTCAGGAGCCAGGCAGCAAGCTACATTGCGCCTGGGTTCGGGTGGAGAATGGGGTCTTGCAACAGGAGGTCCCTTTGTACCAGCAGGTGGAAGGGCACTTGCTGAGCTAGATTCACTAGATCGGAGAACCACTGTCTTCTTGGCCACTCCAGGACTATCAGAACAACATTTTTTCTTGACTGTTTTATTTTTCTTAAGACCTTCTGAAGACGGGGCAGTGGAGGAAAGGCATATGGCTCTGTGGAAGGACCACACTTGAGTCTGAGTGTCCACTGCCTCTGCCTGTGAACATCGATACTGACTGAAGAAAATGTAGGTGTGAGCATTTTGGCCTGATGCAAACAGATCCATCTGTGGTTGCCCGAACTGACTGCTCAGGAGTTTGAACACTTCTGGGTTCAACTGCCACTCTCCAGGGTGAACATTTTCACAACTTAGCCAGTCGGCTTGAATATTCAATTCCCCCTGCAAGATATACTGCCGACAGAGAGAGGAGGTTTTTCTCCATCCAGCTCAGGAGTTCAGAGACCACCCAAAGCATTTCTCTGTTTTTTGTGCCTCTTTGATTGTTTATGTATGCCACTGTGACAGCATTGTCTGACTGCACTTTTGATACAGGTTATTCACCTGTAACAGGAGTTCTAGGAATGGTATATGTTGTTCATCCACACTGTCTGGCAGGTTCCTTGCCGCTTTAAATCTTGCTGGAAGGTCTTCAAGCTGGCTCCTCCCACCCACCCGGGTGGTAAAACTCTCGGCTCCGCCCCATGATGCCAGATCTAGCCGGCTGGAAGCCAGGTTGTGCGTCGAAGCCGGGGAGGCTGGGTGGATCATGTGGATGAACAACACAGACCATTCCTAGAACTCCTGTTACAGGTGAGTAACCTGTATTTCTAGGGACATGGATATGTTGTTCATCCACACTGTCTGGCAGACTCCTTGCAGTTCTCCAGGAGGAGGGAGGCAAGGTGCACACCCCCTACTTAGGAAATAAAGACTGGAGAACCGAGGCCCCAAAACCAGCATCCCGGCGTGACTCAAGGTCGATGTGGTAGTGGGTGATGAAGGTGTGTGCTGACTTCCTGGTAGCAGCCCTGCAGATTTACTGGATAGGGACATCCCTGGAAGCAGCCACCGATGCAGCAGCATGGCGGGTAGAATGAGTTCTTATCCCTCTAGGAGGCTCCATGTCTGCCAACCTATAGCAGAGATCTATGCAGGAGGTGACCCACCTGCCTATCGTCCGCTTGGCTGCAGGTCTGCCAGGTGCGGCTTCAGCGTAGGTGATAAACAGCTGGCGAACCTCTCCTCGAACTTCAGCCGTCTGCTCCTTATAGTAAGCGAGCACTCTTCTAGGGTCCAAAGTATGGAGACTATATTCGGCCTCCGAGGTGTGAGTGAGGTAGAACACCGGCAGAGTCAACACCTGGTTATAGTGAAACTCAGACACCACCTTCGGAAGGAATTTTGGGTGGGGGCGCAGGACAACCTTGTCCCTATGGAAGACCAGATAAGGAGACTCGATGGAAAGCGCCTGGAGCTCTCCCATACTTCTTGCTGATGTGATAGCCACCAAGAAAGCGTTCTTCCACGACAGGTGAGAGATATCACACCTGTGCATATGTTCGAATGGCTTGCCAATGAGCTTAGCCAATACCAGCAGTAGATCCCACGGAGATGGAGGTTCTCGCACCGGAGGGGATATGTGATCAAGGCCTTTGAAAAAGCACCTGATCACCTTCTCCTGCGCCACCAACTGCTTCCCAGCTTGCGCCCGGTAAGCAGAGATGGCTGCCAGGTGCACCTTAAGGGTCGTCGACCGAAGGCCTTGCTGAGAAAGGGACCACAGGTAGTCCAGAATGCTTGCCAAGGAACAGGAGGAAAGATCCAGGCCCTTGGCCTGACACCAAATGGAGAATCTCTTCCATTTGAAGGTGTAGCATTTTCTGGTCGACTCCTTACGGGGCACCTCAACCACGTTGAGGACCTCGTCGGAAAGACCCAAGGCCTGGAACTCTAGCCACTCAGGAACCAGGCCGTCAGGTGCAGGGATTGAAGGTCCGGATGGAATACCTTCCCCTGATTGACTGAGATCAGGTCCGGGCAGGCTGGAAGCCGCCTCGGGAGCCTGGAGCTGAGACTGAGGAGATCTGGATACCAGAACTGGCGGGGCCAGTCTGGGGCTACCAGAATCACCTGGGCCTTGTCCCTCCTCACCTTGTGGATCAAGGGAAATGGGCGAAAGGCGTAGAAGAGGCCTGGGGTCCACGGCCTCGAGAAGGCATTCCCTGCAGCGAGCCCTGCTGAGGGGGGCGGGCATGAAACAGTCTCAGCTTCACATTCTCCCTGGAGGCAAACGGGTCCACCTGAGGCATGCCCCAGTGGGAGAACAGATCTTGTACTACCTCTGGCAGGAGAGACCACTTGTGGGACGCAGCCCCTATCCAGCTTAGGGCATCGGCCAGAGTGTTGGAGGCTCCTGCCACATGGATGGCAAGGAGATCCGCCTCCAGGCTGCGCACGAGTGACCAAATGCGGAGAGCTTCCCTGCACAGAGGCATGGAGTGCGTCCCGCCCTGCCGGTTTAGGTAGTATATGGTCGTGGTATTGTCCGTCTGGACCTGAACCACTTGACCCCGTAGAAACGGAGCGAAGGTGGTGAGGGCTAGACGAACCGCTTGAAGTTCCAGCAGGTTGATGTGGCATCAGGACTCCCAAGGGGACCAGAGGCCGTGCGCTCTGTGCTCCCCCAGATGGGCACCCCAACCCATCAGAGAGCAATCACTCGATAGAGAGAGACCGTCGGCTCGGGGCGGATGAACGGGATGCCCTCCTGCAGATGTGCTGGAACGGTCCACCACTGGAGAGTGTTCCACATCCCCTGGGTCACTGTCACTACTGATCCAGAGGATCGAGGTGCTGTGACCACTGGCTGGCCAGCCCCCACTGAAGGGGATGCATGTACCAACGGGCCCAATGGACCACGGTGGTGCAGGCCGCCATGAGGTCCAGGAAGTCCCGGGCAGGGTGCAACTGCTCAACCTGAAATGACTGGGCAAAGGAGGAAAGAACCTTGGCCCTGTCCGCCGGGAGCCGCGCTCTGGCTCTTAGAGAGTCGAGCTCTGCCCTGATGAATTGTATCACCTGCTTTGGCACGAGTTCCAACTTGGCCTCGTTGATGAAGAGGCCAACCTGAGAGCAAACCTGGAGGGCCAGATCTCTGGACCGCTCCACCTCCGTTCTGGGCTGCAATCAGCCAGTCGTCCAGGTAGGGGAATACCCGGACCCTTCGGTGCCTCAGGAATGCTGTCACCACTGCCATGCATTTGGTGAAGACCCTGGGAGCTATGGAAAGGCTGAAGGGCATGGCCCGGAACTTGTAGAGGGATCACTCTGCCCTGAAGCGGAGGAATCTCTGGTGGGACGGACAGATTGGGACATGAAAGAACGCATCCTGGAAGTCCAGAGAACAGAACCACATGCCTCGTTCCAAGGATGGGATTATCTGAGCCAAAGTGACCATCCTGTAGGTCCGAGACCTTAGGAACCTGTTCAGGTCGTGCAGGTCGAGAATGGGGCGCCAGCCCCCCGTCCGTTTTGGGACCAGGAAGTACCTGGACACAAACCCCAGGTCTGGAGGAGGATCCGCCACCTTCCTGATCATCTCTTTTTCGAGGAGCAGGGCGATATCGGCTCGGCGAGCCGACAGAGAGGCTGCAGACCCCGCAGCTCCCAGAGGGGCGAAGGCTCGGAAGGGCCGGGCCCGCTCGAACTCCAGGGGCAGGCCCTTTCCTACCACCTCCAACACCCAGCAGTCCGTGGTGAAAGCGCACCAGGCGGAAAGGAAGTGGCAGAGCCGTCCCCCAACGGGGGAACCCAGGGGGGCGTGACGAGGCTGGGGGCGACACCCCTCAACCCGTCACTGGGCAGGCTTAGAGGAGGGACCGGCGGAGGGACCTCCTGGGCCTTTTCCTCCCTGCTTCCTATTAGAGGAAGCCGCAGGCTTGGCTTTTGGGTGCGAAGCGCGAGCCTGCTAGCCCTGGAGTTGGTGCTGTGGGGCTGGACGTGCTGCAGGCGCAGAAGGGTGAAAAGACTTATGTTGTTGTTGTCGACGGCCCTTGTCCTTCTGGGCGGAGGTGACAGAGTCCAGAGTGGCATTGGACTTTTCGATCCGCTGGAGGTGACCTTCCACCCCAGGGCCAAAGAGGTCGGTCCCCAGGAAGGGGACATCCGCCAGTTTATGCTGGGTATCCACCGTGAAGGTGGATATCCTCAGCCATGCTCTGCGGCGCATGGCCACTGCGGCCGCAACTGATCTGGCACAAGAGTCTCCAATGTCCAGAGCCATTTGGAGCTGATGTTTTGCCACTGCCCTTCCCTGGTCCCATACCTGCCTGACCGTGGTCTGCAAGTCGGCCCGGGAGATGAGGGCTCACCTCATCCAGGGAGCCCACGAGGGAGTGGGAGAAGTGTGCCATCAGCACGGCCAAGCTAGCCTGTTGGAGGCCAAGGGAGGACGCAGCGTACACCTTGCGCCCGGCATAGTCCAGCTTTTTGGACTCCTTGTCGGGGGGGCTTATCCACATCCCTAGCATTCCCGGAACGCCGGAAAACGCTATCGGTGACCAACCCCTTGGCGGAAGGGTGTTCCGAAAAACCGGACAAAGAGCCAGTAGGGACCGCATACTTCCTGGCCATCCTGGCCAGGAAGCAGGCCGCTGCCAGAGCTCCAAGGCTGGGCCAACAATGGTTTCAGCCACTGGAAAGGCCTCCGTGGGTGAACCCCCTCGGTCCAGTATCTCCATTAGGGGATACTTGGCCCGCTTGGATACGGGCTTGAGCTGCATCCCGGTAGACTCCGATATGAGCCGAAACAGACCCATGAAGGACGATGGGCTTTTGTCCATCGACTGCCCTGGAGGACTCCAGGTCAATGGGCCTTGAGAACAGGGAGGAGTCGTCGTCGACTCAGAGGAGTCCGCGAAGAGCTGCCTGGGGCCTGAGCCACCCTCCACCTGCTGAGAACAGTCGGGAGTAAGGGTGACCGACAATCTGTGGGGCAGGCCCTGACCCGACAGAGAGTCCTTGGTCGGCACCCCCGATTTCGGTTGTGGAGGTGGAGGTTCCACCACAATCGGTGGGGCAGCTGGTTTCGGCCGAACAACTGGCCTGTTTCGGCCACTCGGGTGACAGCCACTTGATGGCCAGGGAAGGCGACTGTGTCGGCTTGTTCCCGGACAGAAGTAACTGCTGCCACATCAGGTCCTCGTAGCGTTGACGCAATTTGCGCCGAAGCCTCTCCTCTTCCGAGGAGGAAGACGAGGACGAGTGGTGGCGCCGCTTACTTCAGTGCCGAGACCGAGACTGTCGATGTCGGCGGGATCGGCTGGACTGAGACGATGTCCAAGACCGAGACCAAGATCCTCGGTGTTTCCAAGGACGGGTCTGGGAAGGGGCAGGGGACACCCGCTCTTCCCTCGGCTCGGAAGCCTTGACCGGGACTCTGGACATGAGGCACAGGCAAGTCCTCGGTCTCCACCGGGGAACTGGTGAAAAGGGCTGTCGGCTTCGCAGTTGACAGTCCATCCGACGGGTCGAGAAAATCTCGACCGCTGGCCGATGGGTGCCCAGCCCGGCTGACCTGACGGGGACATCGTGAAGCCAGCGGCCTTAGCCGCAACCTCGACCGAAGTCGAGTGTCGACTGTCCGGGGAAGGGGACCTCTCCGCTCCCACGAACGCCGATGGTGGTACTTACCTTTCGAGTCCTTCTTTTTGGACCGAGAAGAATGTCCTGATGGCCCCTCTCCCTTCGTGGAAAGGGACTGGCAAAGCTCCTTAAAAGAAGCTGAATAGGAGGTACCCAGAGAGAACGGGATAAAATCCGCGACTGAGGAAGAGGATGATGCGGCCTGGGCCGCCTCCTCCTCGAGGGTGATCATCTGCTGGAGTTGCTCAGCCGAGCTAGCCGCCACGGTAACCGCCCAACGGGCCTCCTTCGACTTCACCGGCGGGTAGCGCTTCTCAGGGCGCCCAAGCTGTAACCGGGCAGCGCAGTCTTCCAGGACGCCGGCCGAAACTAACGGCATAACCCTGCAGGCCTGCGTGTCATGGTTCAGGCCGAGGCAGTAGACGACATGGAGTGTGGATCCGCCCTGGACATTTTCTGCCCACATAGGCACGCCAAACTGGGAGTCGATTTGTCCATCGTGATCGCTAGGGAGTAATTTGACCTAAGTCTTGAAAATTTGAGAATAAGTTTTGGGCGAACCGAAGAATTAGGATCCAGTCTACACGCAGAGTGCTAAGGAGGAACCTGAGCTTCCAAGTGGTAAGGAAGATCTGGCGCCATGGGGTGAGCCGGAGTTTTACCACCTGGGTGGGTGGGAGGAGCCAGCTTGAAGATCTTCCGGCAAGATTTAAAGCGGCAAGAAACCTGCCAGACAGTGTGGATGAACAACATATCCATGTCCCTAGAAACACATTTCGGGAAAGATGCGAAAAATTACAGCTGTACTGTTCATAAGGGAGTGTGAAAATGGCAATGTTGGAAATCTGGAGTCAAAATACTAAAAACTGATGAAGTTACAAGCGTGCATACAAACTGCGGAACAGACACTTTTAACGCAGTCACTTTTTTATTTTTTTCACCAAATTTGCAACAAAGGCTTTAGAGGACCCCACCTCATGAACAGTGGCACTGTCATTTCGTTAACTGGTCCCGAAAGGTGATTCCACGCAGCGATGGCGAAATCACCTTTCGGGACCAAGAAACAAAAATAACAGTGAGTGTTCACGAGGTGTGATTCAGTTCCACACTGGGCTCTTATTGATAAATTAAATTCTTGTTCCATCTACCCTAGTGTTATCAGATGGATTTACAACTGGTTAAAAAATCGACTCCAAAGAGGAGTAATTGTAGATTGTCATACTTCTAATTGGCTTCCAGTAACAAGTAGAGTCCCTCAAGGCACCGTTTTATCCCCTTTTATTTTTCAAATATTCATTGCCGACCTTACACTCAATATCAATAGCTGGTCATCTAAATATGCAGATGACTGCAAAATAGGTAATCGCTGTAGTTCTACTGAAGATCACACTTCTCTCCAAAATGATCTGGATACCTTACATGGTTGGTCCCTTCAATATACTCTTAATGGTCAAACAACTATAGAAAACCATATGTGAAAAAGCATCTAGGAGTTTACATTTCTAACCATCTCTCTCTTTAAACAAACACATCTCTGAAAAAATAGCTTGTGCCAATAAAGTCTGGTGGTCCATTAAACGTAACATCAGATCCAGAGATGAAACTGTCCTTTTACCTCTATATAGAGCCTATGTACGGCCACAGCTAGATTATTCTTCTAAACTCTGGTGTCCATAGACACATAAAGATATCGATAAAATGGAAAAAATTAAACGTAAAATTACTAAAATTAAAGGCGCAAAAGACCTTTCATATAAAGATAGGCTTAAGAGGTTCAATCTAATGTCCTTGGGAACAAGGAGGTTGAGAGGTGACCTTCTACTGGTTAGAGATCTCTTACATGATGAATATCTGATGTCTGAAATAGGCCTTGATTTCAAACAAACCAATATAAATACAAGATGTCCTCCGACACAATTAATATGTTCTAAATTTAACACAAAAAAAGGAAGTTATTTTTTCTCACAGAGAATTGGTAATCCATGGAACAAACACCTGACTGAAATGTTTATTTGTAAGTTCAAACAAACTTATAAAAATAAACTTGATATGTATATGATACAAAACAAACTGGAATATGATGGGTGAAAGACAGAGGCTCCTATGGGCAATTGCCTTCTTGCCTCTTATCAAAATCTAGTAAAACCCCATGTTGAAAATTTGGGACCAAAACTCCAAAAATTGGCTGAGATATCAATCCAAATAGAAAACCAACCACTGACTGCCATTATAGGGCTTACCATCATTTCTTCAGTTCCTGGTTGGTCTATGAAGAATGTAGACGTATTCCCGGTCCACAGAAGATCGCTGCTCCAACCTCCAGAGGTAAGTATGGGTAGGGTAGGGGGTTGGGTGCGCAGAGAAAGGGTGTGGGTTGGGGGCTGGCCGGAACGACGAGGACCCTTTCTTTTTTCAGATTTTAAAAAAGGTCATGGGACTGTTTCTTTTACAGGTGAATATTGCAAAACGGATTTTGCACACTGGGGTGGGCTCCCATGTGTCAAGAGTACTGGGGGGGGAATCAATGCCAAGTCGGGGATTAAGTACCCCAAGGTCGTATGAGAACATAGGGGCGTGGGGGCGCACATCCGACACTGGGAGTAGGCATCCCGGTGTCGTAAACATCAAAGTAGTATTTTATGGCACACTGGGGTGGGCTCCCAGCGTGCCACATTAATGGGTGGAGGGATACATGCTGACATGGGGATTGAGCACCTCAATGTCAGCAGGGGAAGGAGAGTGCGGGGTGGGCAGCAGCAGTGGGAGGGAGCTAATTTGTTGTCCTGCTGTGTGACTAGTTGGGAGGAGGGGGGACTGCTGCTGCAATGATGAAACTGCCCCTGATTGCAGCAGCAGATTTCTTTCAAGTGCGGTGCTAGCTCTGAAACTGCGGTCATCGGCAGCTTTGGCATTAATTGGTGGCCGACGAATTAGTCCATTAAAAGCATTCGCTGGACTGGCCATAACACTGCCACACCTCTGCAATGCTCTACTACCGCAATATGTTTCTTGTGTGCTGCACACGCAAGCAAACTTAAAAAGGACAAGGACTTTTCACTCCCTCCCTATCTGTATTTAACCCACTGCATCCTCTGCCTTCTCCCCAGCTCCCAACCCTCCCAGCACAGCCCTAGGACAGCCGGAGCAGCACCAGTCAACCCTGAAACTAGGGCTCTTCAGGCAACCAGCAGCCTAGGACTTTACACCTCACGGATTGTTTCTGTTATAAGCTACCTCACACTGAGGAATGGCGCCATCATAGCACAACACTGTTGGGTTCTTCCCACCCACCTCCCACTCAGAGGTGGTCCTCTTCTTTTTCTTTTTTATAATTTCATTTTTATTGAGTTTAAACACACATACATAGTCGACAGAGTCAGCTGTTTACAAATATTCCAAAATTTCATACAAACTTGGAAATGTTTCCACTTAAAAAGCAACATTAATTCAGCTTGTCTCTTATATTAAAATCAGTAGTTATATAATCTGGGAAACAGAAGTTGCAGTTTATTTAGCTATAGAATAAGGCTGAACTGATCATTTTCTATTAAAATTAACTGATTCCATTGGCAATAGATCTTTGATGTAAGAAGACAGGACATTGTTAAGAAGAGTGCAGGTTCTATATGGTTGGAGCTCTTATTCCACTTTGATCACAAATAGCCATGTTCCTTAGTATTTACCCCATCTCCCAAAGGGGCGAAGGAATGACAGACAGAGTAGGCGGGGGCCAGCAGTGCCCATTCAGTATCAGGGGAAGAGTGTGGGTAAATAAACCTGCAGATATCAAGAGAGACTGGGAGGCGAGCCCCGTGAAATATTAAGGGACAAAGGTGCTATTCTGCAGCATGTAATATAGTTGCCACCTAGTCCATCTGGAGATACATTTGTCTCGCTGGTCACTGAGGTTATGGGTTATCTGTTCCATATAATGTATCTGCTTAGTGACTTGCCACCAGTCAGGAATAGAAGGAAGTTCTGTGGTCAGCCACAACTTGGTTATCGCTTTTTTGGCTGCTGTAAGGAGAAAGTGGAGAGGATTTCTAGTGAAGGGATTTTGGAATTCTCTGCGAAGTATTAATAAAAGAAACATTTCACCTGTTAGTTGCAGGTGGGGACTAAAAAGTTCTTGTAGTTGGGTGCGCAGTGCTGTCATGAAGGGCTGAAGCTTGGGGCAAGCCTACATGATGTGCGCGTGTGGGTGGCCCTAACCTCACCACACTGACGCCAGCATGCAGTTGAACTGTTAGGGGTGTAGTGGCTAGTGATTATAAGAGTTCTAAAGCGTCTGATAAGATTTTTCCACGCATACTCATGCCACTGATGTGAGCTGGTCACCCTGGAGATGTACTGGCATGCTTTTTGCCATTTCTCTGAGGAAAGTGGGAGGTTGAGCTCCTCTTGCCATTGCAGTCTTCCTTTGTCTGCAATGGATGGTTGCTGAGATTTCTGGGCCTGGTAGTACAATGACACCAAGTGTCTCTGTTCATGTGAGGTATTCAAACATGTTTGGAGGTTTATCAATGCAGGAATTTGTGCAGGTGTTCGAGTCAGGGCTGGTAAACTTTCATAGTAGTGGTAATAATTGCAAATACCTATAGAAATCCCTCGTGGTGATATGTTGCTTTAGGGCCCACAGGTTCCCCGTATACAATATCTGCGGGAGATATCGTGAGGCCTACCTGCTCCCAAACCGCTAAGCCGCGGTCCATCCTGTTAGGGGGAATTGACTTAGGCTTGCTATAGGGCATACGAGAGAAAAGTAAGACTCTAGGTGCTGTGAACTTCTGATGGCATTCCAGGAATCCAGACAGTGAATTAACCCAGGGGTCAGTGAGATCGGGGGGATGAGGTTCCTTGTGTTGTCCATATATTTTCCCAAAATAACCCCCAGTGGGGGTCGATTGTAGTGTACTGCCTCGCCATCAAATGTGTAAGAACGGCCGCATTACAGTACAGACAGAGATCAGGAAGTAATAGGCCCCCCTTCTGCTTTAGGGAGAGTAAGGACCTTCCTGTGGACCCAAGGTCTCTGCCCTGCCCATAAGAATCTAGAGATGGAGCGGTTCCATGCCCGAAACATCTTCTCAGCTAAGAAAATGGGAACGTTCTGAAATAGATAGAGAGCTCTGGGGAGAACCACCATTCTAACCAACTCGATTCGCCTTGAGAGGCTTAATGGTAAGGTGTTCCATGAGGACAGGTCGGTTTTAAGTTGGTGGGTGAAAGGGATATAGTTGTTTTTATAATAATCTGTATGTAATTGGGAGAGATGAATGCCCAGGTATTTCAGCTTAGACAGTAACTATTTGCAGGAGAATAAATCTTGTATGTTGGGGGAAGGGGAATAGTGGTATGTAAGGATCTCAGTCTTGGATGTGTTGAGTTTATATCCGGACACCCATCCAAATTCATCCAGGAGTTGTCGTATTGCTGGTAGGGTACTCTCAGGGTCCTGAAGGTAAAGCAATACGTCATCAGTGTATAATCCTATGCGGTGTTCCACACCACCCAAGGAAACCTCAGTAATATTCTGTGAGTCACATATACTTTGTGCCAGGGACTCAATAAATATAGCAAATAGGATTGGGGTGAGGGGGCAGCCCTGTCTGGTCCCTCGGGCCAATCGAATATACTTGGAGTGATGTCCATCTATTTTTACACAGGCCTGGGGGTGGGGGCAGAATATATGTCCTGAATTACCCTAATCATTGTCTGTGGAATCCCCATTTTCTGTAGAACTTGATATAAAAATGACCAAGATACCCTATCGAACACTTTCTCAGCATCAATACTCACCAGGACCGAAGGTGAGTTTATGGTATACATCTGGTGAGATACGTGGAGGGTACGTCTGATGTTGTCAGTAGTAGATCGAGTTCTAACAAAACGTATTTGATCCTTATGAATGAGCTGAGGGAGGTATGTATGTATGCGGTGGGCTAAAATATTCATAAATAAATTTAAAGTCCACATTGAGGACTGAAATTGGTCTGTACGAGCTACATAGCTGAGGGTTTTTCCCAGGTTTAAGGATTACTGAGATGGTGGCGTAGAACCATAAAGGGGGGATGCGAATCTCCTTCAAGAATCGTGTTGAAGAGAAGAAGTTGTTTATTAAAAGTCTGGGGTCTGGTTACCTTGTAAAATTCTACTCCGGAACCTTCTGGGCCTGGGGACCTAAGGGTTTTAGCTCTAGCTAAGGCAGAGGCTAATTCCATTGCTGTTATTGGGGTGGTTAGGGTTTCTTTCTGGAGTTCTGATAGTTTGGGCATGTTAAGTGGGCTGAGGTAGTTAGCTATCTGCTGTAGATTGGGGGGATGTTCAGGGGTATATAGACTTGAGTAATAGGTGGTAAAAGCCTCAGTGATATCGTGTAGTTTGGTTAAGAGGAGGCCTTGAGTGGGGTGATTAATGGTAGTTATAACAGCAGACTTCCTTTGTTTTCTAATCTGATAGGCCAGAAGTCTTATCGCTCTAGGGCCCACCTTGTAGTATCTCTGTCTTAGAAATGTTAAGGCTATCTCGGTTTGTTGTAAGGCTACACGATCAAGTTCTGACTTAGTTTATTGTAATCGGGGAAAAACAGGTATCCCCCGTTTGTGAGGCATTTGGAGAAAATGCAACGTGTCCTCCAGTTTAGTCTTCTGTGCTCGTTGCTGCCTGTTTAATTCTGCTATATGTTGGATTATATATCCACGGAGGACTGATTTCACTGTATCCCAATGTGTTGCCTGGGACACTTTTGTCCGGGAGGTTATTTCCTGTGATTTCTGTAATTTATCTATGAGATATTTTTGAAATTGTTTCGAGCAGAGATAATATGGATTTACTTTCCAGCGGGTGTTTTTGGGTTGCAAACTCAAGACCCAAAGGGTGGTTAGGGGCGCATGGTCTGAGAGGATTATATCACCTATTCGGACATCTTGTAGTATAGATAAATTTTCCACTTGGGTGTATGTTTGGTCAATACGCGAGTAAGTGCAATGAACTGCAGAATAATGAGAGTAGTTACGTGTCTAAGGGTGTGTATGGTGCCAGACATTGCACCAGCCCACCTCTTGTACGAATTTCTTAAAGAATTTGTGACTTGCTGTTTGTCTTAGGAGTCGTGGGTTGGAGGAGTCCAGCCTGTTGTCTGGGAGGAGATTAAAATCTCCAGCCATTAGAAGCATCCCCACTGTCATCAGCACTATTTTGTCAAGGAGTACTTTAAGTTGGGGAACAGGGGGGTGTGGTCTAGCAGCAGAGCAGATGGCAGCTTGAATTTGGAGCTCTGCGACCATCTCATGCAATCTCCCCCAATGTTTACTCAAAATCTCCAAAATACTTTATCAGCAAGTTTAATCTGTAAATCTGATGTCGTCCTCTCAAAAATCGTGGAAAAAGCAATCGAAAATTGCGTTTAAGACAGCTCGTCACGATCCTACAACGCATGGCCTACCAAGATCTGAACAACCTCCGGGGAGCACGTGGGCAGACTCGCATAAAAACACTCATCCTGCTGGAGGAGCCTCGGGGGAAGAACATACTGAAACTCCCTTACAGCAAACAATGACTGAGAGATACCAACAACTTGAGAGGCTAATAAAGGATTTAAAATACGATTTAGGCACCAGGATGGAGGCCAGATTCGAAAACTTAACGGCCCAGATCCAACACCTGCAGCAGGCCATGAATGCTAATTCGGAGCAAGTAGAAGCGCATGAACGAAGGCTTGGCGAGGCGGAACAACGAATAAGTGACCAAGAAGATAGGTCTTCCACTCAGGCTACCACACTGGCTAAAGCACTCAAAGAAACAGAATTCCTCAAGAATTCCACTGATGACCACAAGAACTGGGAGCGCCAATGTAACATCCGAAATATTGGCCTCCCGGAGGGCGTGGAGGGGAAAAACTGCATCCAATATCTCCAGAGCTGGCTTAAAACTACACTACATCTACCTCAAGACTCCGATTTAGAGATCCAGAGGGCACACAGAGCTCCGGGGTCGAAACCGACTGCAGACCAGAAGCCTCGACACATTATTGTCAAGTTCCGACGATACCAAGATAGGATGCAGGTTTTGGAAGCAGCACGGAAGACTGGCATAGTCATGGTTCAGCAGAGAAGAATCAGCTTCAACCCAGACTACTCCCACCTCCTACAACAACAACAGCGGCAGGCCTTTGTGGAGGTTCGTCGAGTCCTGAACTCAACTAACTGTCCCTTCTCGCTTATTTATCCCGCCCGTGTGATTGTTCGCCCTTCGGGAGGTACTTCGAAATCCTTCATGGATCCTGCAGCAGCCAAGGAGTATGCCAGGGAAATGGAGAGGCAGAGGGCCGCCTGAATTGTGAGATAGGCCTCTGCCTGAAGGTACTGTTTTTTTGCATCGGCGGGGGGCGCGGGGCGGGGGGATGTTTCGCTGCACCGTAACTCCATCAGAGGCCTATAATGGCTGGACCTGGGGGTTCCCCTTTCCCCTCTCTCTCGGTAAAGCCAGCGAGGGTATGGCTTTGGTGACTAAGGAGAACGAGACAATGTCTGATTTTGGACTTTTCAAATAGAGCCATAGATGACTTGCATATCTTTATGTGCTTGGGAGCTTTCTACTAATGCTCCACACATATAATTTTTGGCATTCTCTTAAAAATGAGGACAGGCTCAAGATATAACTTGAGTGGGGATTTGAGAATTTACTAGCTGGCTGGGGGGGGTGGGGTGGTACCTTAACTAAAATAGGGGATGCAGTGGCAAAGCCAGATTTGGGAGCAATTGGTAGCTGGGGGGGGGGGGCATTCAGTCAATCATGGGCTCCACAACAGGCACTGCACAGTGAATAAAGATGGTGGTGGGGCACTACTACTCACACTGGGGCAGCCAGGAGGGGCGATCGCCCCCCAGCCCCCCTTCTAGCTCCGCCACTGGGGGATGATCCTTTTCAGTTCTGGGTTCAGTTCCTTTTCATTTTAATTTTGTTTTATTACTCTGTTTTCCCTGATGGAAGGGTTTGAGGAGAACGACGCATATATTTTATAAATACAGTATGAGCACTTGGAACAAAGCTGTATTATCCATAGATTTGAGATGTCCTGCTCCTATCCTTGGTACAGTAGGGGGGTGGAAAGTCTCAAAGATCCTCCTCAGTACATAAACATTCTTTGTTTTTTTTCTTCCTTTTTCTTTTCTTCTTGCACTTACCTCTTCTGAGGTAGCATCCTAGGACAGAGTGGGTAAGTTAACCTCCTGGTCCTGGGTCCCCTCCCCCCAGCAGATTAGATTTGTTAAAGTATTTAGAGGGTTAATAAGTCATTGACTTCTGTTATTTTTCAGAGGAGTAAAGGGTTGCAAGAGATGGATGCTCAATCAACGAAAAGTAGAGGGTAGTTTCTACGTTCAGGGTATTCTTGTTGAGGTTTATGGGTTATTGGAGGGTACTAACTATGTTTCTTAAGTGTGTTGGGAGGGAAAGGGGGGATACTATGTTAGCCCTGAAAATGTACTGATTTTCTTACACTGTTTGGAATGGGATGGGGTGAGTAGTTTAGATTGTATTTTAGATAATGTTAAAAGTTTTTTCAGCAGCGGAATGAGTGATGTAATGCTATTTTGGAATAGGATGGCCAAACTAAGATAACTAGTTACGGGTTTAAGTATGGATAAGATTGTGTTAATTACATGGAACGTAAATGGTTTACGAACAGTAATAAAAAGGAAAAGTACAGTTACGTAAGAAATGAAAATTACGTACGTACCGTAATTCTTGATCTTCTCTTGTATCTTCACCATTCATTACTTCCTGGGTGTAAGCCGGAGGCGCGCACCCATCACGAGAGCTTTTTTTTTTTTTTTTTTAAGCTAGTTTAACGGCGCACCTCGAGACCGACGCTCTGCGCATGCGCGAGGCGGCCAGCAGAAGCACTCCTCCTCCAACTCAGTTCTGTGAGCCGGAGAGGCAAAAAATTATATTGTGGAAAAAAGAGAAAGCGAGGCAAGATAGCCAAGGGATAGCAAAGGAAGGAAAATAAACTGAAAAAGGAATAAGCCGATGGAGAATAGACAGAGGAGAGAGTATTCCTGCCCTAAGAGATCGCAGGGCCTCCTTACCGGGGCAACTCTAGGAGGAACAGATAGAGAGAAAAGGAAAGGAGAAAGAATGAAGTAGAGAGAAGAAGAAGAAAAATGGGATGTTGAGGAGACAATAATGCCCAACGAGCATAGTTAGCTGAGAGGCTTAAGGCTCGACTTAACAAGGGAGCAAGAATCCCCATTGGTAGTGCTGAAGAGAAGGTTCACGAACCCGCTAGACAGACTAAGGAGGGCATAGTCTTTGGCCTCAACATGCCATGGTCCTTTATCCTAGCTGAGGGCCCTGGCCTGATTGAGCAGGCCTTGCTCTGGAAGAGCGCCGGCTAGGAAAAGGTTGATTCCCAGGCAGCATGTAAGAGCTGCTCAAAAGGGTATAGAAAGAAACTTAGCCTTTCAAAGGCGGTTTGTAAGAAATATAACGGAACTCAATCGGACTTGCTATGTCAAGGCAGGTAGAGACTTGAAACTGGCAAGATCCGCCATGGTTGGCACTTGTTTTCCTGCAGCACTGTTCGCAGAAGGGCCTCGAAAAGGGGTCAGAACAGAGCATGACTCACAGGCTTATGAGGAAAACATGACCTGAGAAGCAAGGGATTGCCTTCAAAGCAGTCGGAGAGAGTTCCCTCAGTTTAAGAGAGAGATTGTATAACCGTACCCGTTCCTCTTACTCTGCAAAAAGGGGTTGATTTCTAGGGCTTAGTAATTGAGTAGCAGAATATTCCGGGACCAACACTGCACAGACAGAGTCAGGCAAAGTCCCTAGGAGTGCCTCGCCTGAAAACATGGCGGTGAGATAGTCGTGCAGCTTCCTCACGACCCAGCACTCCTGCAACAAAAGCCCATGAATCTTAGAGTAAATAATTTCTTGGAACCTTTAAAGAAAAAGGCAAGGATAGAGAGATTATTTATTTATTTATTTATTTATTTATTTTTTTGCATAAGGGTCAGTAAGAGGGAGGAACGAGACGGGAGGGGGAGACGCCACAGAAGGAGGCCACTGAGGGGAAGGTGGGAGGGGTTAGTAATGAATGGTGAAGATACAAGAGAAGATCAAGAATTACGGTAGGTACGTAATTTTCATATCTTCTCTTGTCAATTTTCACCATTCATTATTTCCTGGGTGAGTGCCAAGCCCCTCTTCCCCCAGAAGGGGGAAGGGGTAAAGACCCTGAGGGAACAAGACCCGCAGCCTCCTGTTGGTGAGAAACAGAAGGGAAAGACCCTGGCTAATTCACAGAAAGCCTAAGTGGGAGAAGAGCTAGGAGGTGCCTCCCGAGGACGTGGAGATGGAGATAGCTCCTGCAAAAGTCTCCTAGCTCTGGAGGAAAAGAGACGGGTCCCCCGGAAGGCGGAGCGCATCACCCCACGCCGGGCCAGGGGTGACAACCTTGAAAGACGAAGCCATGCCGTCCGCCTAATGCAGATCGCTGTCCCCGCAAGCCTGGAAGCCACCTCGTTGGCGTCATAAGATGCCCTTGCCTGGTGTCTTGCCAGCTCCAGGCCTATAGCGGAGAGGGCAGCAGCTTGTCTGGTTTGCTCCGTATCAGGCATCGACGCTAGAAGTTGAGAAAGCATCGACCACAGGTGCCGACTGTAGGCAGTGTGGTGAGCCTGATGTGATGCTATACAAGCAGCCGCATGAGAAGAAGAGAACACTCTTCGCCCCCAACGGTTGAACTGAAGAGAGTCTGGGTCCGGTGGGCGGTCGTGCGCCAGGCAGCGGCGCCCGGAGGGAGTGTCTAGGTAGACCAAGCCAGAAGGGGGGGTTGGGGAGAGTACCTAGAGATTCCGAGGGGGCACAATACCTACGCTGACAGTCAGCCGGGGCTGGAGAAGAAGCGGCTGGTGACTGCCAGGATCGGATAGACGCCTCCTGGAAGGGGATAGGCCAGGAAGGTACCACCAAGTGTTGGGCACTGAATTCCCCAAGGAATTCACGCATCTCCGTTCGGTATTGTCTCTTCGAATGTAGGAGATCCGAAGGTCCCTCACCATCCTCGAAAGGAATCGTTGATATTCAGTGAAATCAGCATCGGAGGAGAGATGAGCAGGGGGTTCCTCCCCCTCAGAGGAGGGAGACGAGGATGATGGAGAGCTGGAATGCTCAGAGGACTCTTGCGGCGGTGGGGAGAGTCGAAAGACCCGCTCATGCATACATCTAACGTATGAGGGGAAGGCCGCTGCAGAACCTCTGAACTGCTCCCAGGATAACGGACCCGTAGGACCGACATGGCCCGGGAGCGGGGGTGGTGGAGGCAGAGAGATGGGAGAGGGGCACCTACAAGGAGGCAATTGATCTCTGCCAGGGCTCTGGAATCCGGGGAACGGAGCCCGAGCTGGCGAGGTCCCGGACAACAAACCAGGCCGCAAGACGGAACCCTGAGGAAGCGGAGCCTGGAAGAGCCCAGGGGGAGAACCTCCCCTGCGACGAAGTCGGGACTGCATGGATCCAGAAGGGCAGCCTACAACAACGCCACCGGAGGGCACCCTAGAGCCGCGGAGGGAAGGGCGGGGTTCAGCGCTATGGCTCCTGGCCACCCCCCCGAGGTGGCCAGAGAAGACCGAGGTCCTGTCCCCCTGCCCCTCAACCCCTCGGACTCCGAGAGAGCCCTCCTCCTCGACCGCAGCTCCCACCCCCAGAGGAGCAACAGCACCCAGGAGGCTGCTGTCACCGGTCCCGGAGAGCCTCCCCTTAGTCACCCACGTCTCCCCGGACTCAAGGCCACCCCCAGCCGGAGAGCCCTCGGGAGGACGGAAGGGGGACAGAGGAGGGCCGTTCGCCGCCTGGTACCTCGTGCCACAGGAGACCCAGACCCGAAGAGTGGGGGGTGCCAGGATAGGTCCACGTCTAGATAAGTCGGCCTCGAGAGGGGACGAGACCAGCAGGACCTCAATACTGGCTACCCCGGGGTCCCCGAGGCAACGGGCGCCATGACGGCACCGGCCTACCAGAGGTAGCGCCGCTGACCCTTAACAACAGCAAACAGCCAGGCCCGGTCCCAGCTCCCGCTGCACCAGCAGGGCTAACGGCACCGCCTCCCGGGGCCGGAAACCGAGCCGCACCGCGAGGAGGAGAAACCAGGCCCACGGGCGTTAGCCAAAGCGGCGCTGTCCTGATCACCGCGCCGCAACGGCGCCGATCCAAAACGGCACCGCCTCGATCACCAGCACCGCCGAACGCACCGGGATCCAAAACGGTGCCGAAGGCGGCGTCAGGGTCCGCGGTGTCCGCCAGAAATCATGGGCCTAGACACTGGGGAGCCTGCACCTCGAGGAGGTGACTGCCGAGGCGGTGTCGACGTCGCGGCCCCGGAAGGGACCGCTACGCTCCTCGACACCGCGGAAGGAGCTCCTTCGCAAGATAAGATGAGGAAGCCCCCTCCTCCGCGGACCGTACAGGCCCAGGAGGGGACCCGGGGGAAAGGCCTAAAGACCTTACCTGGGAGTCCCGTGAACAACGCCGTCCCCCGGAAGTCGGCGGGGCCTTGCCAAGCTTGAGCCGGGCGGACTTCGAGAGGGCCACGGTCCACGGAGAAGCAGGCGTCGCACCGAATCCATGTCATGGTTGAGTCCCAGGCATCAAGCACACGCCATGCCGTCCAGACGAGAAATGCCGCCACAGGAGCACCGGGACGACGGGGCGCCCGCCTTTAGAAAAACGCTCACCCAGAACTGACACATAACGCTAAACAATTAAGGTAAAAATAGTAGGAAAACACCCGACGCCATACAGATAGAAAAAAGAACAGTCTTACCGTGGTATGGCGTCGAGTGCAAACGAAAGAGGAGTCGGATGAAACTACTGCGCACTTATCAACGAACTTCTCCGCATAGCAGGTGCTGCCTCGACGGTGGGAGAAACAGAACTGAGTTGGAGGAGGAGTCGGTAGCTACTAACGGCCGCCTGCGCAAGATGACGCAGCAAGGCCGGTCTCGAGGGGCGAGCGCCTGCTAGACAGCTTTAAAAAAAAAAAAAAAGTGTGATGGGTGCTCCAGCCTACACCCAGGAAGTAATGAATGGTGAAGATTGACAAGGAAGATCTTACCGTAACAGTAGATCTTCGAGAGGGCTCTTGCAGTAGGTAATTACATATAGGACTGACACCGGCAGGCGGCAGGACCCCACGGAAACAATTCTAGCTAGCAGTCCCTGGCGAGGGACCGCCCCCACGTCAGGTGACCGGCGTCAGGAGACGTCAGTATAAAGGAGCGGTCCCGGACGCCCGCCTTCCAGTTCTTTCCCACCACAGGCCGAAAGAGGCCGGATGAGAGAGGAGGATATTTCTCAAAAGGAAAAGGAGCTGAAAAGCCTAGGGGAATGGAGGGCGGAAGGTATTATTTACTGTAAGAGCTTCTCTAAGATCTACTGTTACGGTAAGTTCTGCAATTGTACTATCTTATCGAGGGCTCTTGCAGTAGGTAATTACATATAGGACTGAATCCCAAGCAGTCTGGAACAAAGAAAAGGCACTGGGAGGAGGAAAACTACTCCAAGAAGTAATTCTAGCCGTGCAAGCCTCAAGATAGGAGGCCTTGCAAAACAGCTAGCCCGAAGCCTGCTCTGCGGCGAGAGGCAATATCCAAACTGTAGTGTTTCGTAAAGGTATGGACGGAAGTCCACGTGGCGGCAGCGCAAATGTCTGCCACAGACACATTCTTGAAACAAGCCGCAGAGGCAGCTACTCCTCTTGAGGAGTGACCTCTGACTTGACCCTGGAGGGTCTTGTGGTACTTGTCATAACAGAAAGTGATGCAATGAGCCAACCACTTAGACAAGCATTGCTTGGAAACAGCACTGCCTTCCCTTTTGTGAGCAAAAGAGACGAACAACTGATCAGTCTTTCTGAGATCCTTCGTCCTGTTGGTGTAGTATCTCAGAATCCGGTGAACATCCATAGTATGGAGTAAATATTCCCCTTGATAAGAGTACTGCGTAAAAAAGGCAGGTAGCTCTATGGACTGATTTAAGGTAGTCTCTGCTACTACTTTAGGTAGAAACTTAGGATTCGTGCGAAGAGCAACTTGTTCCTTGTGAAAAATCAAGTAGGGGATTTTACACATCAGGACCTGGAGCTTGGAGATTCTTCGAGCCGAAGTACTGGCCACCAAGAAGAACGTCTTCCATTAAAGAAACTTCAAATCTGCAGAAGCTGCAGGTTCGAAGGGAGGAAGGGTAAGTTTCTTGAGAACAAAATTCCAGTCCCACGGGGGCAGGAGTACGGATGGGGGGCCTCAGATGGAGAACCCCTCTGAGAAAGGTCTTGGAGACCTCCAGTTGAGCAAAAGCCTTGTTTACGAAGGGAACATGGTAGGCCGAAATGGCCACCATGTGTACCTTCAAAGAGGAATGGCTGAGACCCAGGTTGAACAGATGACGTAGATACTCCAGCAGAAGCCCCGCTGAACAGCAGAAAGGTTCCACGTTCTTGGAAGCGGCCCAAATAGTGAATCTTTTCCACTTCATGGCATAAGTGGATCTGGTGGAGGGTTTTCTGGCCTCCACTAAAATCTCCGCCACTTTGGGAGACACTCCAAAACGGGACTGGGCTAGGTCTGCAGGAACCATGCATGCAGTTGAAGGGATTTGAGGCCTGGATGGACCAGGGTCCCCTGATCCTGGGTCAACAAACCTCGAGACAGAGGAAGAGGAGGATCCTCTGAATATTGTTGTAGAAGAGAGAAACAGATTTGCCTGGGCCAGAAAGGAGCGATCAGAATCATTCTCGCTCCTTCTGAAGCTAGTTTCTGCAAGACTCGCGGGATAAGAGGAATTTGGGGAAAGGCATAGACGAATCTAAACTTCCAGTCTAGAGACAGAGCGTAGCTCCAGAAAGCGCCTTGCTCTGGAACGAGCGAGCAGAAGGTTGGAAGTTTTGCGTTATGGGGGGACGTGAACAGGTCGACCTGTGGTGTTCCCCAAAGTTGGAAGATATTGTCTAAGACCCCTTGGTCCAGTTCCCACTCGTGAGTCAGAGCAGAAGAGCGACTTAGCTTGTCTGTCACAGTGTTGTCGACTCCTGGAACGTGAATCGCCGTGAGGTGAAGGTCATGTTGTGTTGCCCAATCCCAAACCCTCATTGCCTCCCTGCATAGAGGGTAGGACCGAGTCCCTTCCTGCTTGTTGATGTACCACACCACGCACATGTTGTCCGTCTGGACAGCAAGGTGGCCGGGAAGGATGTATCGGTGAAGGGCTTGGAGAGCGTTACAACACTGCCCGGCTCGAGCACATTGATGTGGAGAGTTTGTTCAGCCTGGACCAGGAGCCCTGGGTCCGATGAGGGCCTAGATGGGCTCCCAACCTTCGCCTGAGGCGTCTTTGGTTAGAGTCTGGGAGGGGAGGATGAAAGAAAGGAACCCCCCGAAACAGGTTCTCTCGAACCATCCACCACTGTAAGTCTTGCATCATCGGCGAGGAGATCAGAACTGAGTGATCTAGGTCGTCCACTAGCTGATCCCACTGAAAGCGTAGAGTCCACTGAGAGATCCTCATGTGGAGTCAAGCACGAGGGACCGTCGGGATAGCAGCCGCCAAGAGCCCGAGAAGGCGAAGGACCGACCTTGCCAAGACCATCCTGTGGTCGGACAACAGACTTATCTGGATCTGAAGGGAGGCCGCCCTGTCCGGAGGCAGGAAGGCCTTGCCCATGGTCATATCGAGAATCGCCCCAATAAAATGAAGCCTCTGGGATGGGTCCAGATGAGACTTGGAATGGTTGATGGTAATACCCAGGCAGGCAAAAACCTGATGGGTAAGGGAGTGGAATCGCAGGAGTTCCTCCCTGGACGAGGCCGCCAGGAGCCAGTCGTCCAGGTAAGGGAAAACCTGTACTCCCTTGGTACACAGGTGGGCCGCTACCACTGCTGGCATTTGGTAAATACTCGGGGGGGCCGAGGATAGACCAAACGGGAGCACCTTGAACTGGCAGTGGTCCCCCTGGAACGTAAAACGAAGGTATTTGCGATGAGATGGGCGAATGGGGATGTGCAGATAAGCATCCTGCATATCCAGAGCACAAAGCCATTAACCCGGCCGGAGGAGGGATAGAAGGCTCTGCAAAGAGAGCATCCTGAACCTTTTGTACTCTACATAAAGATTCAGGGAACTGAGATCTAAAAATCGGTCTGAGATCTCCCGTCTTCTTTGGGACCAGGAAGAAATGGGAATAGTAATCCGTCCCCTGAAGAAGAAGGGGGACGGGCTCTATCGCTTGCTTCAGCAGAAGAGCCGAGATTTCCTCCTGGACCAAAGGAAGATGTTCCCGTGAATACGACGACTTCAGAGGGGGGTGGCAGGGTGGTTTCTGAAGAAACTCTATGGAGTGTCCTTCTGCTATGAGCTGGACCACCCAAGAATCCATGGTTATCCTCTCCCATCCCGGAAGGTGGAGGGAAACCTCCTTCCTACCGGTTCCTCCGGGGAGTCCGGAGGCAGTGGGAGAGGAAAGGAGTCCAGTGGTGTGGGGCAGCTCCGCAGCTGAAGCACCCGCTGCTTTTTTGGGCGGGGGTAGGGGCTTAGCAGCTGCGGGGCCTAACGCTTGTGGCCCGCCTTCCTGGGGTTTTGCCTTTGGCCGATTCCGTCTGCGAAAAGGACGGCGCTGCTGCTGATGGGGACGGTACATGGAATCAACTGACTTCAGAGCCATCCCCTTCTCTTGCAAATCGGTAATGATGTCCTTGACATCACCCCCAAAAAGCATCAACCCCCGGAAAGGTGCTTCCTGGATAGCAGATTGCACCTCCGGGACCAGAACTGACATGCGGAGCCAAGCATGACGTCATAGGCCTACGGCGAAAGCTGAGCTCCGCCCAGCAGTGTCCACTGCATCGTATGTCGCACGTAACATGTGTCGACTGGCCGAATGAGCAGAGCAGACGAAATCAGCTAACTCTTGTTTGACTTGGGAGTCAGGCAAGGAGTCCAGCTTGGCTTCTGCCTGAGTAAGGATGGCCTTCTGGTAGTCCCCCATGTGGCTGACATAGTTCAGGGCCCTAATCCCCAGTGTGGAGGAAGCTGAAATCTTTCTCCCATACTGGTCCAGAAGGCGAGATTCCTTATCAGGAGGTGATGAGCTAAGATGTTTAGGGTTCGACGACTGGCCGTGAGCGGCGCTAATCACGACCGAGTTGGCACAAGGGTGAGAATCCAGGAAATCAACACCCTCTGGAGGCTGTTATAGCCTGTTCGACTTCCTAGGAAGTGGAGCGAAGGCTGACGGTCGTTTCCACATTGTGGTAACAAGGTCGGTGTGAGGCTCTATCCAGGGTGGCACTAATGTAGGAGCTGTCATGGGCAGATCCAGATGTTCAGCGAGCTTCAGACGCTGAGGATCTGGTTCCAAGGAGCACCACTGATGAATCTCCTGGATTTTTCTAAGCAACTCCGTAAAAGAAGGATCCTCCGGAGGAGACATTGGAGGAGTCCTTGGCCGGGGCTTCGACGGAGAGCGAGGCTCGTCGTCTCTCTCTGAGCAGCCGTCGGAAGAGTCCGAGGAGTCCGAGAGTGAAGAGGAGGAAGAAGAAGAGTAAGACTCCCTTTCCCGACCCGGGAGAGGAACAGGCCCCTTGGGGAGTCCCCGGGAACGCGTGTCCTGCCCTTCTCTGGATCCAGACGGAAGAACCCTGGAGTCCGGAGGTGGTGAAGAAGTGTGCCGCCTGGGGCATACGGGAGCCTGGGACGGCACCATCACCGGAAGGCGGCTCTCGACTTCTTTGGTAAGCTGAGCCTTGGCCTCAGCCCACCAGGAGGCCAGAGTCTCCTGCAGGTCCACCGGCTGCCATGAGGGCGGTGGAGGAGGCGGAGGTGGGGGATAAGAATACGGGTTATACCCATATGGAGCGTATCCAAAACCCGGCTGCGGGTAACCCGGCGTCGGGTATTGAAGCGTCGAGTACTGCGGCGTCGGGAAGCCCGGTGTCAGGTACTGTGGCGCCGGATATGGCATTCCCGGGTACACCGTCATCAAATAAGACGGAGGATACCCGGAAGCCGGGGGAGCTGCCTGAGCAGATGGCCCGGCTGGGAACCTCATGGGCGGGTCCGTAGTGGAAAGCCTGATGGGAGCAGAAGATCTCCCTGAGTCGGTACGATCGACGTCAGGGCCAACGGCGGAGGCCCTGACGCCGGGTGCGCTGCGCCAGAGCCGTCATCCGGGGAGCCGACGTTAGGTCCGGCGCTCCAGATGGAGCAAGGACTGACGGAGTCAAAAGATCCCCAGCTTCACCCGGGGATGTAGGGGAAAAGTCCCCCGGTTCAGGTTGGGGGGACTCTGGTTCCCCAGATGGCAGCGAAGGCTGCGGTGAACCGGGAACGACGGACGTTGGGAGGTCAGTCATCGGTTCCTTCGCCAGCTGGACGTCGGACAAGCCGACGTGAGGCGCAGAGGCGAGCGCCGGAGGAGCCAACGTCCGACTTACGAGAGCCGTCACCAGAGACAGGTCGAGAGGAGGGGTCAGCCTGGTCCGGTGGGGAAGAAGCTGCGTGTCGCCCCGGAGGGTCGGACGTCTTACCAGCCCTCTCCGGGCGGACATCAGAGGAGCCAACGCCCTGCTTACCGGAGTCGCCCACGATGGTAGGCCGCGAGCCTGCGGACGAACCAGGGGCGGAGGCCTCCAACTGCCCGGAGGTGCCCGCAAGGCCCGAGCGCGAGCTAGACGGGCGGGCGGACGCCACCTCAGAAACCTCCGAGGTGGCCGTCCATGAGCAATGCCTGAGGGGATGTTACTCATTCCCAGCGACTCCCGAGGGAGACGCGGTGGAGGAGCCTTTGTCCCTGTGCCTCTCCTTGTCCTTCTTCTTTCGATGGCCTTTGGGGGAAGTGGACGCCTGCCTCAGTTTGTCAAGCTCCTTCTCCATAGAGCTTATTTTCTTCTTTAGAATATGAGCTTCCAGGGATTGCTGCCGCCTTTTTCGGGTAGCCGTGTTAAAGCTGAGGCAATGCTGGCACTTCTCGACCGGATGATCGGGGCCTAGGCAGAACAGGCACAGGGAGTGGCGTGCCTTGTGCGGTGTAGTTAAGGTCAAGACGACCGCACTTATTCTTGTGCTCGGAGGTGTAGGGATTACATACAAGAAAAAATAAAGTTTTTCTCGTAAAAATCCGGCAAGGAAGGGCTGATAGCACAAACCTTCCGCGAGGTGCTGCATGAAGCCAACGCGGAAAAGACCGGAAGGCGGCGTCCGGGACCGCCTTTATACCGACGCCTCCCGACGCTGGTCACCTTGACGTGGAAGGGTCTCAGGGACTGTTAGCTAGAAATTTTTTTTCCTGGGTCCTGCTGCCTGCAGGCCAGTCCTGTATGTAATTACCTACTGCAAGAGCCCTCTCGAAGTAAAATCGAGTTTTAGTCCAGATTAAAAACAAGATGAAGGGAGATATAGTATTCTTGCAAGAGTTGCATTCAACTACTGAAGAACTGGATGCCCTGCGCCACACCTGGGGAGGTACCATTATTGCATCTACTTTCTCTTCCAAGGTCCGAGGTGTAGCAGTGTGGATTAGGCTTGGTTTCCCATACAAAATCTTAGCTTCGGTGACAGATCCCCAAGGGAGATTCCCTAGTGGTAGTAGTGGAAGTGGGGGGAACCCAGACTACTCTGGTCTCCATGTTTGGCCCAAATAGAGACTCCCCAGACTTTTTCACCCATCTTGGAACCACAATGGCCCAATTTCCAGATTATATTATAATAGGAAGTGATATGAATACTTACTGGGATCCACATTTGGATCACTCTGTTATAAGGAGGGGTCCTAGCCCTAAGAGTGTTAAAACTCTCTACCAATTGATGGAGGGAAGATCCTTACAGAGTCATGGAGATTTTGTCATCCATCCTCTAGACAATATTCATTCTATTCCCATGCCCATAAAATTTACACTAGATTGGATTACTTATTTTTGACTAAGTCTCGGCTGGGAGAAGTGGTGGAAGCCAAATATGGACCAATTCTTGTATCAGATCACGCTCCTCTCAAGGTGATACTGGAGGGCAAGGAGAAACCAGGTAGGGACCTAGTCTGGCGTATGGGCCCTAACCTATTGGGGGACCCAAAATTCATATTACAACTAAAAAAGCATGTTTCTGAATTCCTCATGGTAAACAAACCAGGGGCTATGGACAACAGAACGATTTGGGAGGCGCTTAAGGAGAGTATTCCGGGTGAAACAAGTTCATACTCCTCGTTTAAAAAGAAAACAGCTGTTAAAAGGGAACAGGAGTTGGAAATCATGATTCAAAATGTAGAGAAAGAATCAATGACTTCATTTGACCAGACTAAAACTTGTCAAAACTAAAAACTTTAAAACGTGAATTAAATCAAATATCTACCCAACATATAGAGAGGGCCCTTCACTTAACCAAATCTTACACCTGTTTTGAAGGGGACAAAGCTGGGAAATGGTTGGCGAATTTGGTGAAGAGACAAAGAGCGGAGAGGACAGTCTTGGGGGGTGGAAATTGAGGGAGGGAAGATTACTTATAATCAACGGAAAATTAATGACGCATTTAAAAAATATTATCCCAATTATATACCTCCGAATTTCCGCAGGGAGTGGACTTGGAGGAGTTTTTAAAGGAAATTACCTGTTCAGTAGTGGAGGAGTTAGAATCCGGGGAATTAGAATCCCCAATAACCCTAGAGGAAATAAAGGAAGTGGTACGGAAATCTAAGAGAGGGAAGGCCCCGGGTCCCGATGGTATTCCGGGTTGAAATTTATAAGCTGTTCTGGGAGGAGTTGGGACATTTAATGAAGGAAATGATACAGGAGACCCTGGAGGAAGGAGCATACCTCTCAACTGTACCACATTACGAGGAACGTTCCTCATTTTACTTCACAAAAACTCCCTGTTCCACATTGTGAGGACTTGTCCCACATTCAATGTTAACATTTTAAAGCAAAAATATATAGTAAATGATGCAAAAAATATATTATTCAATTAATAACAGACTTTCTAAACATAAATGCAAACATTTTAACAGTGTTCTGAGTCTCCTAGGTAAAGATTTGATTAAGTGTTCCACATTTTGCTCATTTGGTCTACATTTTGAGAGGCAGTGTTCCACATTTGGGGGACAAAAAGTTGAGAGGTATGGGAAGGAGCCCTTCCCCCCACACACAGGAACTTGCTACTATTACCATATTACCCAAGGAGGGGAAGAACCCACTATGGTGCTCCTCGTATCGCCCAATTTCGCTGCTTAATACTGATTATAAAATCCTGGTGAAATTGTTGGCCAGTAGGTTGGTAAAGATTCTCCCCAGACTTATACACCCAGACCAAGGTGGTTTTGTGAAAGGGAGAAAGGCAAAACATAACATCAGGCGGGCTTTGAACATAATTTACCTGTGGCCAAGGGGTGGAACGGGAGGCCTACTATCATTAGACGCAGAAAAGGCCTTTGATCGCATTGAATGGCCTTTCATGATGGCAGTTTTACAGAAATTCGGCCTTGGTCCCTTATTGTTAAAATGGTTAGGAGTACTGTATAGATCCCCGAAAGCCCAAATTCTTACTAATATCATCTCATCCCCCTTTGCTTTAACACGGGGAACCAGACAGGGGTGCTACCCCTTTCCCCCTTGGTATATGTACTTACGATTGAAGCACTGGGCCAAAGTGTTAGATCTAACCCGAGGATTAGGGGTCTTAGTTAGAAGGGGCAGGAGCACGTGATCTCACTTTTCGCCAATGATGTCCTTTTATTTTTGGACTCCCTGGGGAGGCAATGGAGGAACTGTCTTGGCTCTTTGAAAAATATGGCCCTCTTTCAGGGCATAAAATCAACTGGAGTAAGTGTGAGTGGGTTCCTGTGGGAAAAGATAAGGGCCCCATTACGACTGGCCAGACCTTGGTCCAACCAGCTAAGGCCTTAAAGTACTTGGGAGTTCTGATCCCTTCTAGACTGTCCTCCCTGATTAAACTTAACATGAAGGGTTTGATCTCTAAAATTAAAAATAATTGTTTGACCTGGAGGGCTCTTCCACTGACTTTGCTGGGGCGGGTGAATTTGGTAAAGATGTCAGTCTTGCCCCAATTTTTACACCTCTTTCAAGTAATTCCTCTGAAGGTCGCTCTAAAATATTTCAAGAGTACTGAGGGCGCTATTACACAGCTTCTCTGGAAAAATAAGAGGCCCAGGATTAAGAAATCACTCCTGTGGATGTCCTAGAGGAGAGGGGGTTTGGGCTTACCAAGTGCGAGACATTACTGGGTGGCAGCTCAAGTAGCCCACATACATGATATTTTAAAGGTCCCTGAGTCACAGCAGGCTTGGGTGAGAATGGAGGGAGCTGGGGGATGATCTTTGTATCATAACAAACTGGCACTGAGTGGTGAGGTGGGTAATTTGAAGGTTCCGGTCAATCCATTTACAGGGACTATGGTGAGAGCCTAGAAACTTGCTCACGATATGATTGGGGTGAGCAATAGTTTGTCCCTCGAGGCTTCTCTAAGGGGTATTCTTAGGCAAGGAGGGAGGTTGTCACCCTGGGATTTTTCGATTTTGAATCAATGGGCGAGTGGGGGTCACCCAGGTCCAACATATGGTTCAAGAGGGGAAGTTGGGCTCTGTTGAGTAGCTGGTGCAAAATAAAACCCTCAGTAAATCTCATTTCCCTCAATACACTAAAATTAAGGAGGAAGTGGAGAGACTGATTGGAGGCAGGGGCCGAGATGGGGTGTCTTGATCTCCATTGGAAGAATTATTCTGGGGACAAATGGGTCAGAACACATTCAAACCCCCAAGAAGCACCTATAAATTGTCGATAGGGGCCCTACCTGACCATATGGAGGCTACCAAGGCTAAGTGGGAAACTGATATCTTACCAGATGGTCTGACCAGAGGAGAATGGATAACTATTTTAAACAATAGCCTAAAATGCTCTGTTAATAACAGAGCCAAAGCCATCCAATTCAATGTGTTACATAGAAGATATCACATTCCTTGGCCAGCACATGTGATTAACCCTAGTGATTCTCCATTATGCCCTAAGTGTCAGATACATGATGGTACTTTTTATCATATGATTTGGCAGTGTAGCCAAATTCAGAACTTCTGGTGGGGGGGGTACAGGAGATACTCTCTAAATTGACTAATATACCTCTCAAATTAGACCCTGTGGAGATTCTACTTGGCTTCCCCCTAGGAACACCATGTGTCCGGAACAATTACACTAAGTCGGATTTGACCCTCTGGAGGTTGGAAAATGTGATGGGCCTGAAGGTTCCTGCTATGCACTGGAGGCTCCACTCTATTCCCCACGATATCGGAGTGGGTTGACAACCTCTTGGATTGTATGAAATTTGAAAAAATACAATACACGGTTAGAGGGCAGCTGAATACCTTCTTGGAAGTTTGGTCCCCAGTGGAGAAGGCACTTTCGCAAGTCTGGTTTCCAGCCTTCTGATTTGGTTTTATATAGTTTGGGAGGGAGCCACAGACGAATGTTAACTGGTTAATGTCTGAAAAGGTTAAACCCCACCTGTTGTTGGATTAATACTTGAATGGGGGTATAAAATATAGAAGGCATAAGTATTTGTGGCATGAACTGAGTAAATACTCTATTAGTAGAGTAATAAGTTTATGGTATGATTGTCTGTACATTAACTTGATCTTTTTATGTATTACAAGCTGATGTTGGCTCATCCTGTGTACTGCTGAATTAAGTATAAATAAAGTGTAGAAAAAAAAAGGCTGGGGAACAGGGAGGCCAGGGGGAAAATATACGTTCACTAGAGTAACTTGTTTGGACACAATTGTGACCTGCACTCAGATCAGTCGCCCCTCGGGGTCAGACCAACTCGATCCAGGGGTAAAGGGGGTGTGGGGTGGTTTTATAACAGCCACTCCACGATGCCTGCCTCTGTGACTGGAGGAGTAGAAGACCTCACTGCGAGTTAGCTTAGCTAGTTTTGCATGCTCTGTAGAGTTGGGAGGCAGTATAGCGCAGTGGTTTAAGGCTCTGAGCTGCAAATCTGGTGACATCCAGCAGACCAGACCTGGGTCTGAATCCCACAGCTTCCACTTACATACTGTGTGACCCTGAGCAGGTCACTTAACTTCGCTGTGCTCCCAGGTCGTGCCTGTAAAAAAGCTTTCAGCTTAGTGTGCTAATTCTGGTTAAACAACTAAAAAGAAAAAACGTTTAAATGAGTTTCTTGTAAGTAAATCAAAACTGATTTATTTTTCTTCAGGTGTGCTAATACTCTTGATCTTTTAATTGGAGAGGTCAGGCCATTTATATTTTGGGAGAAGAGTCCGAGGTGAGAGGTAGTCATTATCTTAACTGAGATGAGGCGCTGCTATGGGAGGTCCCCCCTCCCTCAAGCCCCCTCCCCCTCTCCTGGAAAAGGGCAGGTTTCCCACCAACTCCCTCACAACTTGTTTTCCAGTGTGTTTTCCAGTTCTGCTGTCGACTCGCGAGCTACACAAACAAGATAACACACATAAATGTAAACCTGTCATAACATGTAATGTAAATATACAGATAACCTGTAACATAGTCCGCTGTGGGGCCAACTGGGCGCCACCAGCAGGAGAACTATAACTGGTGCTTCCAAAGGGCAGGGTCATTGCTGTACCCTGGTGTAAGGATAAGAACTCACTGAGAGGTAACTTCCCGAGTGCAGGGGTCCTCCTGATACATATAGTGTACAAGAAAAGAAGTGAAATATAGTACGTCAGGCTGAGAGGCCGAGATCCTCAACGTGAGGGCTGTACCATGTAGGGAAGGATTCAGTTGTAGAATATGGTTGAGGGCGCCAGGTGAATATACATGGGAAGGGTGGAGAGGCCGGGTCGCCCCACCCCCCCAAAAAAAAGATACTCAGGAGAATGAAAGGAGGGTGAGGGTCAGCCATTATGTGCCAAACTTGGGAATTCTAGTAATCTAGCAATTCCCATGTTCCCAAGGCACCATCCCGCAGCCTCAAGGGGATATAAGTCGGTCGTCATCAAGCCTCTGAACCTCTGCAGCATTGAGGTAAAAAGGAGGGGAGTAGAGGGGGCGAGATGGAAGCAGGGGTAGAAATGCAGGCGCATAGCAAATCTCCAGTGCCGCCGTGGGGCCCTAGCTCTAATGTTCAGATCTTGTGATCCAAAATTAATCCATGTCTGACAGTAGTACTCATATCCCCTATCAGCTTTGCCGATGTTGGAGTATCACTTATTTATGTCTACTAGTGAATACAAGATCATTCCGAGACAATGTCTCACACGGGAGGTCTGAACAAGCTGTTTTGATTTTTATACACAATACAGTAAATACCTCCCCCTCCTCCCCCACCCAGCAAAAGACAGCAGCTTCCTTTATTGTTGGTTCCATCTAGGTCAGCACAAGTCACCCGAGTGATGCGTAGTGTGCTATGTTCCGCTATCCGAAGGCCCAAGAGGGAAGCTAAGGCTGTCCAGCACACTGAGGCAGCCCTTGTTGTCCCATCCCTAGGCTCCCAGACAAGGCAGCGACCCTGGTCTCATTGCTACGGTGAGAAGGGCAGAGAACAGCAATCAGGATAACTCGAACCCAAACCTCTCCCTCCAGGCCATTCAACAGGGTGACATCTGAGTGAGAGTGGAGGAGGTCAACACGGCGTCGCAGCCCCACACCCCCCCCCTCCGAGGCAACAAGGTCACGCTGAGCCCTCCCCACCCCGGGATCCTTATGTATACTTGAGGGATGCTGCGATGCAACCATGATAGACCCTCTAGGGACTGCCAGGGTACCCACTTGTAGTCTAAGGCGTCTACATTGCGGGAGGGTGTAGCTCAGGATGCAGAGGTTGAAACTCTCCCCTAATACCTCCAGCACTTCCCCACAGCAGGCCCAGGCACTCCCCTCACTCCCCGCCCCCCCATCACAAAGGGCCACAATTCCCCTCCAGAGCATCCAGACTGCCCCCAGGGGTGTTTGAGGCCATCAAGTGACATCTGACTGCAATCGGAGAAAGGGCATTGCCGAGAGACATGCTCGCTGTAGCGGCCTAGCAGCTCTCGCTCAAGTGGCGGTGGTATCCTAAAAAAGAAGCGGATGGGGGAAAGGGAGGGAGGAGGTCTAAACGTTCATCAGATAAGCCCCTCCCAACCCTCCAGGCCACTACAGTGCTAGTCGAAATTGTCACCTGGGGAAAAGAGTACTGTATGAGAGCCCAACATATTCAAATATAAGCCTCACACGCTAGAGATTTATTTCTTAGGGTCCGTTGTATTTACAGACTCTAATAAGTGTCAGGTACAAATCCCCCTGTTAAGAGGAGAGTCCATTTAGGCTAGTAATTAGGTAAAGGTAGCCCTGCATCTAGTTAATACTTGCTATTTTAATCCTGGGGAGTTCGTGGGATGCTGCTGTTCGTGCGGTTGGGACGGCTGGTGAGCCTTCAGGGTATTGACAATGCCCTGTATTGCCTCAGCTCCTTGTTGGCACCTCGCCTCACGTCGGCCGCTATTCCACATCTTCTGGGAGAATCTGGAGGCAAGTGATGAGCTGGGGAGGTCGGGGTTGCCATTCTGCGAAGGGGTGCCCATCTTCCTGGCCTTGAATTCCTCCATAGCTGCTGTAGCTGTTTCAAAGGTAAGGCTGTCCTCATTAAAAAAATAGTCATCCTCGCTGGGTAGGGATTTCTAAATCTTATGCCAGCCACCTTGAGAATTCTCATTACATATATGCCTTTCGTCTTGTCATTACTGCGGGGACATAGTCATTCTCAAAATAAAGACGCTGGTTTTGTAGTAGTACTGTTCCCTTCCTCCATGCAGCATGCAGGATGCTCTCTTTCTCTTGAAAGCACAGGAATTTGACTAATATTACTCGGGGCTGAGCCCCAGGGGCTGGTTTCAGGCCTAGAGTGCGGTGAGTCTGCTCAAACTCAAGCAAGAGATGGGCCGGTAGATTGAGGATCTCACGGAGGGTGCTCCATAGAAAGTGGAGGATATCCATACCCTCTGCCCGCTCAGAGATACCCGCAATGCGAATGTTACGGCGGATTCTGCTCTCTGAGTCTTCCGCCCTCTCCTGTAGTAGTTTGATATTTTGGTGTAGCTGCATGATAGCCCTTTTGGCACAGTCTACCCTGCCATCAGTATCGGTGGTCTGGGATTCCAGGGCCTCTTGTCTCTTTTCCAGCTTGCTGATGTCCGTACGGAGCGCGGTGGTAGTGGAGTGCATCTCCTTGCGGAAATCCAGAAGCTCCATCAATATTTGGGCCATTTGCCTTTGCAGATGTTCAGCTGGGATGTGGCTGTGGGCTGTTGTACTTCGGCCCGTGGCTGATAAGGCCTGTGAGCCCTCGCTCTCCGAGACACCCTCTGACAATCCACCGTCATGCGGAATCGCCAACAGCTTCATTTTTGCTCATTCCCTACCTCTTGGCATGTTATAACCTCCCGCAATAGTATTTTGCTGCAATTCTTTGTGAAAAGCTGGAATTACGAGGTATAAAGAGCAATCTCGACGGGAGCTCTCAGCCTAGGCTCTGCAGTGGTGCATGACATCACCGGAAGTCCTGGGTGGTCCTCCTCTTAAAGTCTCCTAGAACCAATTGGTTCAGTTTCTCACCCCGTCCACTCTACACTTGGTTTAGCACATCCACCCCCCCGCCTAGCAACAGTTACCTCCCACCCCTCCCAACTGTAAACAAATTTTTGCTGTTTGATTCTTCCGCTTCACTCTGTGCATTCCTGCACCCATGGCTTCTACTTTGCTGTCACATATCTGTGACTAACACTAGCTGAGGTTCCCTGGGATTCAAACCTCCGCAGGCATCTGTTTCGTCTGTTACCAGCAGCCCTATCCACTAGACTACTGCTGACTACTGACCTCTAAGTGCATCACTAGCAACACTGACACTCACTATGAATATGTCACTTCTCCCCCTACTGGCCACTTCGCTGCTATGCATCATACTGATTGTGGATTATTGTGCCATAGTGTTAGCACGAGATCAAGAAAACACAGGTTACTCACCTGTAACAGTAGTTCTAGGACTGGTATATGTTATTCATCCACACTGTTTGGCATGTCCCTTTCCCCTTTAAATCTTGCCGGAAGGTCTTAAAGCTGGCTCCTCCCACCCATGCGGGTGGTATAACCCTCGGCTCCGCCCCATGACACCAGATCCTTGCCCGCTGGAAGCTAGGTTGTGCATCGAAGCTGGGGAGGTTGGGTGGGTTCGTGTGGATGAACAACATACACCACTCCTAGAACTACTGTAACAGGTGAGTAACCTGTGTTTCTAGGGATGTGGATATGTTGTTCTATCCACAATGTTTGGCAGACTCCAAGCAGTTCTCCGGGAGGAGAGAGGCAAGGCACACACCTCCTACTTTGGAAACAGAGATTGGAGAACTGAGGCCCCAAAACCAGCATCCCGGTGTGCCTCTAGGTCGATGTGGTAGTGGGTAACTAATGTGTTTGCTGTCTTCCAGGTAGCAGCCCTGCAGACTTCCTGGATAGGGATGTCCCTGGAAGCAGCCACCGACACAGCAGTATGGCGGGTGGAATGAGCTCTAAACCCTCTGAGAGGCTCCTTGCCCACCAACCTGTAACAGAGATCGATACACAATGTGATCCATCTGCTGATCATCCACTTTGCTGCAGGTCTGACACATGTAGCTTCAGTGTAGGTGACAAACAGCTGGCGAACCTCTCCCTGAATTTCCGCCGTTCTCTCCTTATAATTGGAGAGAGCTCATCTCAGGTCCAGAGTATGGAGCCTGTACCTGGCATCCGAGGTGTAGTTCGAGTAGAACACAGGCAGTCATCACCTGGTTGAGATGGAACTCTGACATCACCTCCGGGAGGAATTTCGGATGGGGGCGCAGGACAACCTTGTCTCTGTAGAAGACTAAGTAAGGAGACTCCACCGAGAGCGTCTGGAGCTCCCCAGTCCTTCTGTCTGACGTGATGGTGGTCTTCCACGACAAGTGTGACATCTCACACTTCTGCATCGATTCGAATGGATTGTCCATGAATTTTACCAAAACCAGAAGTAAATCCCTTGGAGGTGGAGGTTCACGCACCAGAGAGGATATATGATCGAGGCCTTTGAAGAAACACCAGACCACCTTCTCCTGCGCCACCGTCTACTGACCAGGAGCAGAGATGGCTGCCAGGTGCACCTTGAGTGTCGTAGACCGAAGACCCCCTCTGGACAGAGACCAAAGGTGGTCTAGGATGCTAGCCACTGGACAGGACAAAGGGTCCAGGCCCTTACCCTGACACCAAATGGAAAACCCTCAGGATTAAATCTTGGTGGGACCCTGCTTATTGCCTCGGGCCAGGTGCGTAACCTGGGCATGGTATTTGATGAAGGCCTGACCCTGAGGGTGCAGGTTTTGGCTGTAGTCAAATCTTCCTATTACCATCTAATGAACATAGCCCAGGTGAAGCACCTGGTCCCCGCCCGAAGATCTTCCTATTTTGGTCCACACCTTTGTCACCAGTCATTTTGATTACTGCAACGCCCTTTACATAGGGCTACCAGGAGTGGATATCCACCACCTGCAGCTAGTGCAGAACATGACGGCCAGGTTGTTGACTGGAACCTTTAGATCCAGTCATAGAACACCTGTGCTGCGTGAACTGCACTGGCTGCCAATACAGTGGCGGATCACCTTCAAGGTCACATTGCTGACCTATAAAGCCCTACATGAGCAGGGACCCCGCTACCTAAAAGAACTCTTACGCCCTTACTGTCCCAACCATTCACTCCGATGCTCTGGTGAGGGATTGCTAGAGATTCCCAGGGTATCCCTAAAAACATCAGGAGGAAGATCGTTTGCCTTTATGGCACCTACCCTGTGTAATTCTCTATCTCGCCAAATATGAGAGAGCCAGACCATGGAAGGTTTTAAAAAGTTATTGAAGACCCACTTGTTCAACCAGGCATTTTCAGGAATCTATTGAGTGTGCATTGACATGTTTTATCTGTTTTTAAACTGTAACATTGTGAGTTTCTCTTTTAATGTGAATTGTAAAGGCGCAGTGAGCATAGGAAGGGTGCCTTATACAAATAAACTTTTGATTGATTGACTGATTTGAAGGCATAGCACCTCCTGGTCGACTCCTTCCTGAATGCTTCCACTACTGTGAGTACATCCTCAGAAAGACCCAGAGCCAGGAACTCTAGCCGGTGCAGGGATTGAAGGTCAGGATGGAATACCTTCCCCGACTGACTGATATTAGGTCTGGGCATGCTGGAAGTCGCCTCCGGAGCATGTTGCTGAGGCTGAGGAGATCTGGATACCAGAACTAACGTGGCCAGTCTGGGGCTAGCAGGATCACCTGCGCCTTGTCCCTCCTCACCTTGAGAAGTACCCTGTGGATAAACGGAAATGGAGGGAAGGTATAGAAGAGGCCAGGGGTCCACAGCCTCGAGAAGGCATCCCCCTGCAGCAAGCCCTGCTGAGGAGGATGGGCATGAAACAGCCTCAGCTTGGTGTTTTCCCGGGAGGCAAACAGGTCCACCAATGGTTTGTCCCAGTGAGGGAACAGACTGAGTACTACTTCCGGATGGAGAGACCACCCATGGGACGTCTCACTCACACGGCTGAGAGCGTCCGCCAGTTGGTTTGAGGCTCTTGCCACATGAATGGCTGGGAGATCTGCCTCCAGTCAGCTCACGAGGGTCAAGATGCAGAGCGCTTCCCTGCACAGCAGTCGGGAGTGCGTGATGCCCTGACTGTTGAGGTAGTACATGGTCGTGGTATTGTCCATCTGGACTTGAACCATTTGACCCCGGAGCTGAGGAGCGAAAGCTGACAGTGCCAGTCTGACTGCTCTAAGCTCCAACAGGTTGATGTGGTATCGGGACTCCTCGGGGGTCCAGAACCCAAGAATGGTATGATCTGGGACAGAATGACCATCCGAAAGGTGCGTGACCCGAGATACTGATTCAGGTGTGCAGCTCTAGAATGGGGCGCCAGCCCCCCCATCCGCTTAGGCACCAGGAAGTACCTGAAGACAAAGCCTGGGTCTGCTGGGGGATCCGCCACTGGAGCTACTGCCTCCTTGAGGAGGAGCTGAGCAATTTCGTATCAGAGCGCCGACTGAGTCTGGATGGATACTCTTTCCTCCCAAGGGCTGCGGGCTCAGCTTGGAGGGTACTGCTCGAATTCCAGAAGCAGTCCCTGACCGACCACTGATAACGGACCAGGTGGAAAGAAAGTGGCAGACCCGGCCCCCCCCCACAGTAGAAGCCAGAGTTGGCATGACGGGAGAGGGGGAGGCAGCCCCCATCCCATCACTGAGCCGGCTTGTAGGAGGAGGATCCAGGACCGGAACCGCAGCCTCCTTTACGGGCCTGGGCTTGAGCCTGCTGCTGCTGCCCTCCTTGAAAGGAGGGTTGCTGCGCTGCAGGGGAAGAGTGCTGAAAAGGCTTCCTCTTCTTCTGCTGTTTCTTGCCCAAAGAACCTTTAGCAGAAGTAGCGTCCAAGGTGGCAATGGACTGCTCATTGCGCTGGAGGTGACCAGCCACACCTGAGCCGAAAAGGTTAGGGTCCAGGAAAAGCACATCAGCTTGTGCTGAGTATCTCTCAGAAAGGAGGAAAGTCTCAGCCAAGTCCTGCGATGAGAGGCAATTGCAGCTGCCATCAAGCGGGCAAAAGAATCCCCAATGTCGAGGGCTGTCTTAAGCTGGTGTTTGGCAACAGCCCGGCTCTGATCCCGGACCTGCTTGACCATGGTCTGCATGTCTGTGGGGAGGACTTCATCCACTGACCCCAGGAGGGCATGGGAGAACTGTGCCATGATGGCAGCTGAACATGCCTGATGAAGGCCTAGAGATGAGGCCGCATAGACCTTCTGAGCCGAGTGATCCAAGAGTTTGGATTCTTTCTCGGGAGGACGGTTGGTGTCGGCAGAATTGCCAGTACGCCTGAACACAGAGGCGGTCACCAGGCTCTCGGCTGAAAGGTGCTCTGTGAACCCCACAAGGGACCCCACGGGCACCGCATTTCGTGCCACGTGGGCAGACCGAGCTGGACAGGAGGCAGGGCCCTGCCAGTTTTAAGGCCGGGCCAACTATGGCCTCAGCAACAGGAAAGGCCTCTGTAGGGGTATCCCCCCCTCTTGAGGATGTCTGTGAGAGAGTACTCTGCCTTTTTCTGGATAAGTTCCAGGGGCATCCCTGTACACTCAGAGATGAGGCGAAGAATGCCATGAAAGGACAAAGGACCATCCTCTGAACCTAACCCACCGGTCGATTCATCATCCCTGGGATGAGAATGAAGGCTGGTCTCATCCGAATCAGAGGAATCCAGATACAACAGTCGACCACCCAGGTCACCTTCAACCCACCGAGGGCAGTCCGGGGTGACAGTGACCGAGAGACGCAGGAGAAGCATGGTGTCTGGTCTATCTTCCTTAGAAGGAGCCCCTCCCATAGGCTGCTTGGGCAGTGGTGCCACCACAATCGGTGAAGAGACTGGTTTCGGCTGAACCGGAGGTTTTACTGGCTCCGCGGGTGGGGGAACCGACTTAATCAGCTCCAAAGGAGTCAGCTTTGGCCTGGGAGGCGAAAGCCAAGTAATGGTTTGGACAGGAGTCGGAGTCAGCTTGTGCTCGATCAGAATCAGCTGTTGTCACATGAGGTCCTCATAGCGCCGACGTAGTTTCTGCCGGAGCCTCTCCTCATCCGAGGAGGATGAGGACTACCGATAGCGTTGCCTCTTTTCAGAGCGCTTGTGGCTCTTCCTCGGCCTTTCGGTCGAGGGGGTCCTGGACCTCGATCGAGACTGGACAGGCAGATTTGGTCGTTTGGGAGATACTGGCAGGAGAGGTGATTTCCCAGGGTCGGGGACCACTTCCTCGATGGGAATCCCAACGGGTTAGATCTCCTCGTTGGAGAAAGGAAAGGACCGGAGTCCAATTAACAGAATCGTCGATAATGAGTCAATCGGGTCAATGGTTATTTCAACCTCGTCGATCAACATTCGGTTGACTGGCCAGACGGCAAAGCTGAGAAGCCAACATCCAAAAAAGCAATTTTGACCGAAGTCAAGACTGCCGGTTCCTGGGACTGAGATCTCTCCCGATCCCATGAGCGTCTCCATCGAGACGAAGACAATCCCAGGTCCTTTTTCCTCTTACGGGACCGAGAGGAGTGCATGCCCGCAGGACCCTCCCCCTTAGTTGGGAGAGACTGGCACAACTCTCGGAAAGAACCCAAGAACGTGGAGTCCAGCTTGAGTGGAACAAAGAAGCTCCAAGAGGAGGATTCCCCAGCATGAGCCACTTCCTCTTCAATGGCTTGCATGCATTTCAACTGGTCAGCGGATCCTGCAGCCACGGAAACCACCCACTGAGCCTCCTTAGATTTCACTGGAGGGTCCCGTTTTTCCAGCCTCCCCAACTTCAGGCATGTGATACGGTCATTAAGGACGTTAGGGTGAAATGCAAGACAAAAGTCGCACTTGAGCGTCTTGTCACACCAAGCAGTAGACGATGTGGTGTGGGATCGATGCGCCGACATTTTCGGCCGCATTTAACACTGGCGAACCGGGGAAGACTTGTCTTCCATAATCGAGGTAAGTAGTCATGATCGCTAATGCTAACTAGACAAAGTTTCAGAATAACTGAAGGTTTTGAAGCCAGGGCCTACAAATGCAGGAGCACAAGGAGGCAATCTGAACTTTCCAGCGAAAGGAAGATTTATGTCATAGCAGGCCAAGGGTTGGTATCACCCAGCTTGAAGATCCGGAAAGATTTAAAGAGGAAAGGGACATGCCAAAGAGTGTGGATGAACAACATATCCATGACCCTAGAATGGCTTTTTCTTCTGCTTCTTGGTGCCTTGAGCATCTCCCTGAGCAGAAGTGGTTGAGTCCAAGGTGGCATTGGACTTCTCGATCCGTTGTAGGTGACCGTCCATGCCTGGGCCAAAGAGATCGGTGCCCAGGAAAGGAACATCGGTAAGCTTATGCTGGGTATCCACCATACAGGTGGAGAGCCTGAGCCAAGCCCTGCAGCGCATGGCAACCGCAGATGCCACCAAGAGGGTGCATGAGTCCGGGGACCAGTCAGACCCTGGTCCCAGACCTGTTTGACTGTAGTCTGACGGTCCACAGGAAGGTGAGGGAGACCCTCATCCAAAGAGCCCAGAAGGGTGTGGGAGAAATGCGCCATGATGACAGGCAAGCTTGCCTGACAGAGGCCTAGTGAAGAGGCGGCATAGACCTTCCTGACAGACTGGTACAAGTTTTAGGATTCCTTGTCCGGAGGTCTGTCTGTGTCTGCCGAGCTGCCCGTTTTTCTGAATATGGATTCGGTCACTAGACCATCTGCAAAGGGATGTTCTATGAACCCCGAGAGGGACCCAATGGGCACCGCGTACTTGTGGGCCTTCTGGGCAGACGGCATGGAGCAGGAGGCACGGTGCTGCCAAAGCTCCAAAGCCGGACCAACAATGGCCTCGGCCACTGGAAAGGCTTCAGTCGGAGTGTCCCCTTTCTTAAGGATGTCCGTAAGAAGGTATTCAGCCAGTTTCTGGACGGGCTCAAGGGGCATCCCCATGGATTCAGCGATCAAGCAAAGAATCCCCAAGAAGGACGAAGGGCCATCCTCCACTGAGAGACTGCCCACTGACTCATCGTCTACCAGACGAAAGTGTAGGGTCAGGGTCGTCAGAATCCGAGGTATTTGGATAAATCAGCCAGCCACTAAGGTCCCCCTCCACGTGCCTGGGGCGGTCTGGCGTGAGGGTAACCAACAACCTACGAAGAAGACCTGGAACAGTTTGAGATTCCTTTGTAGGAGCCCCTCCCAAAGGCTGTTTAGGCAGCGGCTCCACCACTGTTGGTGGAGAGGTCGATTTTGGCCGAACCAGGGTGGGTTTCACTGGCTCCATGGGTGGGGGAACCATTTTAATTGGTTCCAAGGGAGTCTGCTTCGGCCTAGAAGGCAAGAGCCAAATAATGGCCAGTGTGGAAACCATGGCTGGTTCCTGACAGGACAAAATCAGCTGTTGCCACATAAGGTCTTTGTAGCATCGACCGAGCTTTCGCTGACGGCGCCCCTCATCCAAGAAGGACGAAGGTGAATGGCGGCATCGCCTTTTCTTGGAGCGCTTATGCACCTTCCTCAGCCTATCGTTCAAGGGGGTCCAAGACCTTGATCTTCAGGGTGACCGACTGGGTCGCTCAGGAGACACTGGGGGAACCAGAGATTTTTCCTGATCTGGGACCGGCTCCTCGATGGGATTGCTAGTTGGCAGAGTCTCCTCATCGGGGAGAGGCAGGATCGGGGTCCTAGTGAGAGAGTTGTCGGCCTCGTCAGGCAACAACAGATCGACAGGGTTGAGAGTGACTGAGACTGCGTTGATCGAGACCACGACCGGCTGACCAGAGGAGAGGAACGATCTGCGGCCCGCACCACCTCTTCCATGAAGGCCTGAATTTGTTCAAGCTGCTCAGTGGACCCCGCAGCCACAGAGACCGTCCACCGGTCCTCTTTCAATTTGACCAGCGGATTCCGTTTCTCTGGTCTGCGCAATTTTAAACGTGCAAGATGATCGACAAGGACGTTAGGGTGGAAAGTGAGACACATCTCGCAGGCCTGGGTGTCATGGCCAACACCCAGAAAGTATACGCACGTGTCATGCGGGTCTGTGCGCGACATCTTCAGTCCACACAGGCACTGGGGAAATCTGGGAGAAGATTTCTCTTCCATCATGGTCGAGACGGCAAAATTGTGATCGCTAACTCAAACAAGTTTACTCTTCAGAAAATCCGAGGTTTGAGAAGCCAGGGCCTTCAGAGCGTGGGAGCGGTTAGGAGGCAACCTGAATCTTCCGCCGGAAAGGAAGATCTGGCATCATGGGGTGGAGCCGAGGGTTATACCACCCGGGTGGGTGGGAAGAGACAGCTTTAAGACCTTCCAGCAAGATTTAAAGGGGAAAGGGATATGCCAAACAGTGTGGATAGAACATATCCACGTCCCTAGAACCCAATCTTTCTCTGTCACTAGTACTCAACTGAACCCCCCCCCCTGTATGGATCCAGTGGGAATGATCCCCGCTTGGCCCTGTCACCCTAACATTTGTCTCTAACCTAGAGTGCCGCCTGCTAGCTACTTCCCGTTCTTCCTCTCCCTGTCACCCTCCGGGCCGCACTGCCCTTATATCCTCTTACTCTCCCTGTTACTCCTGGCAGGGGACATAGAGAGCAACCCCGGCCCTGTTAACACCCCTATCACCTCGTCCAGTAGCATATGGGCCAACCCCCCCTAGATTAAAAATTGCTCATATTAATGTCTTCAGCCTTCCTTCCAAATACTCCGACCTTGAAGCATGGATATCCCTCCACAAGCCCCAAGTACTTGCCCTCTCTGAAACTCGGTTAAAACTGCACCTCCCTGACGCCATGTATCAACTGGCTGGCTACTCTATACTACACCATGACAGGCCCAGCAAGAAAAAAGGGTTGAGGTGTCGCCCTATTCCTCAGAGGACCCCTCTCTGCAACCATTGTCCTCAGCTCTGATCCTGCCTCGCCTAGTAAGTGGCTCATCTCTGAGCTGATCCTGGGCTCTACTAAAAAAAGGAGAACACAACTGACACAAGCACTCGAGAAGCCGAAAATAAGCATGCCAAACTTCATAACATGGGAGCAATGAAAACCTGCACTAGTGTGCTGCGGGTTTTCATTTGCTCCCATGCTATGAAGTTTGGCATGCTTATTTTTGGCTTCTCGAGTGCTTTTGTCAGTTGTGTTCTCCTCCTTTTTTTAGTAGAGCCCAGGATCAGCAAAACTTCCTGGCTAGTTTCAGAACACTCTCCCCTCCCCGGGACACCATTCTCCTTGGTGATTATAACCTCAACTAGCTAGGTGCCCATGAACAGGACTATGCCAACCAAGTAAAACAGTATAACCTGGTGCAGACTATCACGGTTCCTACCAGACACAACCCACATACGGCCACCCATACTCTGCTGGATTGGGTCATCACTAATAGAGAACCGAGTATTCCAAGCGGGGACACTGGCTAACTCAATTAGTGATCACTCTCCCACATATATCAAATGGTCGTCTAAGACCATGCCCCCCTCCCCCCCCAAAGCACCTATCTTTTCCAAATTTTAACAGTCCAGACACCACTCAACTCCTGGAGGAAGTCAGGTCTGTAAACTGGTCGGAACTCTATACCCAAACCAACAAGACATCGGTTGTGACATTTTTTACGAAGGTCCTACTTATGCTACAAAACAGCCACTTCCCACTCACTACTAGGAGGGTGAGAGGCAGGGGTACACACCGGATTATCAAAGAACTCCTTACATTCATGAAGGCCAGGGACCTTAAGTTGGCAGCCCAAAAATCCTCCTCCTCCACTGCTCTCTGGAATGACTACAGGCATCTGAGAAACCAAAGTAAGCACGTGGCCAAATCCCTGAAGAGGAACTATTACCACAACCTCCAGAAGGAAAGCCATGATAATAACAGGATATTCTGGGGAGCCATAGGCTGACTTCGTAATCCTTGTTCCAGCAATCCTGGCATACAGCTGAATTCCCCCGCTGGTCCTATGACTGACCCATCGGAAGTAGCCCAGGCCTTCAACATAAAATTCACTAATCTCTCTGCCCTCCTCAGCAGTTGAAGTCCTCGCATAGGAACCTCCACCAACCCCCAGCCTGCTTCCTCCCACCACAGCACCTCCCCCTCTCTCCCCCCCTCTTCTATTTCAAGGCCATCTCCATTAAGAATACCACCAAACTTCTCAAATGTCTCCCTACCCTGGTTCAGATGGCGTCCCTCCAGTCCTGCTCAAGCTCATCTCACCCGCTATAGCCAAACCCCTCACTTTTATTTTTAACCATGCCCTATCCACCTCCTCCATGCCTGACCCCTTGAAAACTGCTAAGGTGATACCAATCCTTAAGGCCGGTGAACCCCATTCTACAGCCAATTATCAGCCAATACCTATCCTTCCACACCTGAGCAAGCTCCTAGAGAAAACTGTCCACCACCAACTATCTGAACACATGGAGAAGTACAACAGAGGCAGTACAACACAGAGGATTAGGGCTCTGAGCTGCAAACCTGGAGACCTGGGTTTGAATCCCACAGCCCCACTTGCATACTGTAAGACTCTGAGCAAGTCACTTAACTTTCTTGTGCTTCCAGGTCACATATGGAAACAAGCTTCAGCTTAGTGTGCCTTTCCTGGTTAAACAATTTCCTCTTTCCCTTTCCTAACCTCACGTGCAGCCAGCAACAGTTTTCACAAAAACCACAGTATCACCTCTGCCCCTGCACTAGTTACTTACCATGTCCTCACCAACATGGCCTGTGGGTATGCCATTGGTGCTGTCTCCTTTGACCTGTCCAAGGCCTTTGACACGGTCAACCATACCTGCCTCCTCTCCAGACTACACCTCCTTAATCACCTGAGACCTCAAACTGGTTCAGTAGCAACCTCTCAGGCCGCTCCCAATACGTTTGTATTGGATTGCCCAGCTCCCCCACCCTGTCTACCTCAACTAGAGTTCCCCAGGGCTTGATCCCCTGCCCCCTTCTTTTCCCTATATTTGTCAAATCCCTCCCCTCTGATAGCCTCAGCTGCAACTCCCTCCTATATGCAGACGATCTTGTCCTAGTTCACAGTGACAAGTCGCTCTCTTGAATTACCTCTGTCCTCACCTAGAGCTATGGCTCTGCTCGCAATTGGTTTGCATCCAACCTGCTCTTGGTCAGTGAAAAAAAAAACAAGACCATGATGTTTGGGTCCAAGCCCTACCTCACCAAAACTAATAAGTCCGATTTCTCCCCCACTATATGCTCCCCCGACAGTCAGGCCCTTGAAAATGTGGTCACATTTAAATACCTGGGTGTTAATGTTCTACCCCTCCCTCTCCTTCTCTGAGCACAACAACCTAATACTTCATCGGGTACACCAAAAACTAGCGTCTGCCTACCGCACTACCTCACCCCCAAGGCCCACCTAGCAATTGTCCAAGGCAATCTGCTCCCCATCATACTGTTCCCCCATCTATTCTTGGGTGTCCTCTGCCCTTTGTGCCAGGCTTTCCACAGCCTATAACAGTGTCTGCCACTTAGCTCTCTTGGCCCCGTTCTCAACCCATCGCTGCGTCCTCTACCAGATGCTAGGAAGGCTTCCTCTTCAAGGACGCTTTGACTTTTCCCTTTGCTGCATCGTGGACAACGCCATCCAAATTAAGCATATGTCCCCTTTCTCATCCCTTCTCAAATCTAGAGCTATTCCTAGGAGTCTCCACTCCTGTGCTGTCCCTCCCCTAGATATTCCCTGTATCTCCACCAACTTGGGAGGGAGAACACTGTCATTTTGCTATGGAATGGTATCCCTGCGCCTATGTGATCATTGGACACACATCCCATGCTTAAATCCCACTTTAAAGCCTGGTTTTTGGCTGAACTGAGCTGCCACTGCTCGCCGCAGTGCCTCCCCCCCAACCTGTATATTTCTACCAGCCCCAACAACTTGCTCCTCTCCCAGGGAGCACACTGCTGCAAGCCCTTACCCTATGGCTCTTATCTATGGCCTGGATACACAGGGAACCTGTCTGTCTGTGCGAAGAGGATCTGTTAATCAACTGTTGTTATGGACAACCACCTGCTGAACCACTGATTGCTCACAATTTCTATCTGTTACCGTGTTTTATTTCTGTTGTAATTGCTTCGTGCATCTCTGCCATACTGTCCGCTGCAGGGAGGATCTGTTAATCAACTACTGTAAATAGATGTCCACCTTACTGTATTTTGTTCCATGGCATTATATGTTGCTGCCATTCCTGTTCAATTGCTCCTTTTGTGTAGTGCATGCTCTTGTGCTATTATATGGCCCGGGTCGTGCCCGAAAACGGTCCCTTGGATCAGTGCACCTACCCAGTTATCAAAGACATAAATAAATAAAATAAATAACTAAAAGACTTTTGTCAAATAGGGGTGGAATCGGAATCCTGGTCTTGGGTTCCGTCCACTCCCCTTCTTCTACGTCCTCCTTGCCCGAGTGTAATTTGTTTAGGTCAGGAGTTTCCTCAAGATCCCCGAAATCCTCATCCTGGCCTTCTAAGAAGTCAGGGTCAGGGTCTGCCTGCACATCTGACTGCGCAGCCTGCTCCTGCTGCGTTGCTCTTGGACGTACAGTACCTGTGTGGTGCCCCCCTGACCTGAAGGGCTTGGTCTGGGGTCGAGAGTATCCGCTGGGACATCCTGCAGGACATCGGGGCTCAGAAGCTCACCAAGGAGCAATGAGAGATTTTCACAATTCTGCCTTGCCACTGCCAAGAGACGTACCAGGTGCCCCCCCTCCTCAGCTCGGTTAACTGGCTGGGGGATACCGTGGGAGAAATACTATGCTGAACAACACAGTGAGAACAATAGGTACCCATGGGGGAGGGCCTCATCACCCTTCTGCAGGTCTTACATCGTTTCATAATTAATGGTCTCCAGTAAGTCACGGTGCCAATAAGAGAAAAGCTGTGACAGGAAAAACCTTTGTTTTACTCTGTAATGCTTGTTTGTTAACAATAAGCCAAACTAACTGCCAGCCTGAAACAGCACTCTTTCAAAAACGCTAAACTGACAGTATGCGTGCCCACCAGTCGCACAGGAAGTGTTAGTGCGCTTGCGCGAGTGTGTTAACACTTGTGGAATGCATGCGTTCACTTGCACATTATACTTCAATGGCAACAGTGCTGTGCTAATGCACTTAGTGCTGTGCACATGCGCATCACAGGCACGCGCCAGGGACAACGGCAGGAAACCCAACTGAAGAAGAAGCACGTGCCCAGCCATGATATTGCCACACTAACGGAAAAAAAACAGAGGTTGAAATGTAAAAATCACCAAAACACTTCAGAATTGTACAAAATTCACATGTTAACTGTAAAATAGTGGTAAACACAAAACCTCATACTGTGTTGGGGGACAAAGGGAACCGATGCCAAAGTCGGGGGATCTCCAGAGACCCTACACTCCCAATAAATAAATCAGTACCTACCTGTGGCACTCTTTTTCTTTTTTAAATGGAGACCATTAAAACACCCTAGCAAGGCAGAAGTGGCTCCCAATCCACACAGGGAATGAGAAAAAAGGCAGGTTATTCAATGTTAAAGCCGCAGCTTAACAGGAACTATTTAAATTTAGGGGTGCTCCCTGAAACAGGCAGCCCCAACCTGCAGAGCAGAATTGCACCCCCGATTGAGGTCTTAAATCTTGAAATTCTTGAGAGAAGAGAAAAGTAGTCCTGTTCCCTCTGAATTGCTCAGCTTAACTGGGGAGTTGCTTTTGCATGGAATTCTTATACGCTCAGCATTCCAAAGCTTGGGCTGTGCCATTCCTCTGGCAGGGGGTGCACTACACCTAGTTGTTTCGATTACTCACTGAAAATGTGGAGCACTACAGAACACAGTGTCTTCACAGCCCTTACCTATTCAAGGAGGGTAAAGACAATAAAACACAAAACTGGAGTGAGTCCAGGGATGGAGAGCAGGTTGTCGTACTCTGTGGCGAACATTTTCAGAAAGATCTATAGTTAATCTAAGTACATAACTTATCTATCTTCTAAGAATCAATCTTCTCCATGGAGCCCCAAGTATGGGACAGAGTGCCCCACTTCAGAATGCAATCCCCGGCCCCAGTCTAGGGAGGCTGGAGTCTAGGACTCACTCAGGAAAGCATGCCATTCAGAGTAACTGCCACAGTGCTTAGTGTAAGGATGCACATTGCTCCATGTGGCACAGCTGCAGATCTCTGTAATGGGCACAGAGGTGCACTCTGCTAATGAAGTGGCTACTGCTCTAGTGCATGTGCATGGACACAACCCTCTAACTCTACCCCTGCCATGGCATAGCAGTGGTGGAGGCAATTCACAATCCACCTGGACAGTCCTTGCCAAGCTCCCTTTCTGGCATAATAGTCATAGAACACAAGCAGGGCTGTAAGGAAAAACTTGTGACAGCAACTAGAATAAGGTAATATACTATTCAGTGCCGGGGTGGGGGGAGAGAGTAAGGATTAACAATGCAGAAACTATGGGACAAACTGGACTAGAAGTCTGAAGCTCCGAGCACCGATAAGGAAAGCACTGCACTCTGACAGTAGAAGGAAGAAAGAACTTAAGTGGTTAGGGTTGCGTCGCAATATATGCTGTGGGTGCATGCATGATGCTGTGCATTGGTGCAAGGTACCAGCGCCACCATCCCCAATAGTTCTGGTTCACATGGGTTCGTAGCACCTGTGTTCCCAAGATCAAAGAGTGTACTCTATAGAGAAGATAGACTCTAGAAAGGTGAAACAGTTAAATCATCATTGAAACAGCTACTTTAAAAGTTTCAATAAAAATGATGTATTATAATCAAGCCCAGTGACATGGAGGGCTGAGGTGCCATGTGCCTTACCTCCTGCCATGCTGAGGACCTGGGTTCAGAAATGGACAAGGGTTGCTTAGGGGCTGGCTGGGTGAGGGAGGACTGGGCATCTGTATGACTGCTCTCGTCCCTCGGGGGGGGGGTTACTGTAGCTCGTTGTCTGACTGCCACTCAGTGGGTAGCTGGAACATGGGTAGCAGTGCATGTAAAGTCACCAGAAGGGAAGGGAACCCACATTCTGGGCGCCGGTGGTGTCTCCATAGAGGCAGAGCTCACACACTGTGCTCACCACTGCATGTCCTATGGGCCCAGGAAGTAAAATCAGTGGAAGCCCACCTTGGCAGCAGGATGACAACCAACCCCACACAGGTGATGCACTGGAGACCAGGCCCCAAACAGTCCTGTAGCAGAGGACGATGGCAGGAAGGTAAGTCCTGGAGAAGCTGGGTGATGGGGCTGGGTCAGTAGGAAGGGGGCAGCTCAGGAGATACACAGACAACGGAATAAAAATATGAATTACATAGACTGAATATCCACTGGTCTGACTCCATATACACAGTTTATTACCACTTTGGGTGAGGGGCTTCAGGAACTCACTCTTGGGTGTGTCACTTGAGAATTATGATTTTCCCCTTTACACTCAGAAGATAAATTGCACATTGTGTCACACCACTGTGTATCTCAACAAAAGTGCTGTGCTACAGAAATATATTGCATAACATTTACTCACATCATTCAATTTCAGCAGAGGCTTTTCAATGTCTCCTGTTTTAGCATTTCTGAGAAATGCTTCAGGAGGCATTGATGTGAGAGCAGCTAACTAAGGAAGTCAGGAGACACACAGGGTTAACATGATATCACAGGAAACACTTATTGCTTGTGCCAGATGTCTCACCTTTGTGAGGTAGTCATGGATATTCAGCGTGGCTAGCTTGGTTAGGTGTCCACTGAGTCCCAGTGCCATGAGAAAGCCTGCATATTCATTGGCCAACTCCACATTTTTGGGTTTGTTGTAGACTATCCAAGCAGAATCAATCTGGGAGGCAGGAGCTATCTTCAGTCCAGCCGCTATGCCATTGTGAAAGCTGGCCCAGCAAGCCATGTTCAGAGGGACGTCAATGTTTCCACTGTTGAGATCCACTGTCGTGTTTCGAGGAGGAGCACGGCCTGTACAGAATATGAAGCAGAAAAGTAAGACTGAAGAGATGCAGTACTCAGTCTCTGCTAAAATAAAAATGCTTCGGAAATTAGACAAACCTCTTTTGTTCTTGAGAGCAGCACAGAAATTAAGCTCTTGAGCCCTAGCCTAAAAACTGATTTTTGCTGATAAACTCTCGAGAACGAAGAACTGATGATTAGTATGCCAGTGCCTAAGCCTTTTCAAATTGATTCCAATCTTCCAGCAACTCCTGCTTAGATTCTTCCCATCAGACTCCTATTAGGCGCCCACAATAAGGCCCTCACAGCTGTCACTGTTTACATACTGTACCTCCTGAGGAACAGGGACCTGATCTAACCGCTGTCCTTGACTTTGTCAAATCCCACCCATTGGACTCCGAAATCATCCTTCTTGGTGACTTTAACATTAATTGGCTCTCAGCTGAAGGTGGGTCATTTAAGGACTCCGTTATATCAGCTAACCTGACTCAAATGGCTGACTATGCAACCAGAAAGAACTACAGAACTGGGACCTGCACACTACTCGACTACATCCTAACCAACTACCCTTCTCGGATCACGAAAAACTCGGTCCTCCCTGACTCACTCAGTGACCACTCTCCCATCAGCTGTACCTGGTCAAACAAATTCTATAAGCCCCCTCCAAAAATCATCACCAACAGAGTCCTACCCCATGGTCAGCTACCTCACCTCAAATCGCACCTCCGTCTGCAGGACTGGCCCCCCATCTTCAAGGCAACAGATACTAATATTGCACTGGAGCAATTTATTCACATTTTCAATGAAGCCTGTAATAAATTTGCCCCCAAAAAGCATAAAGTTAAATCGCTCAGTAACCCTTGGCTGCCAGGAGACTCCTAAAAAACGTAATCCAGGGACCACCTCTGGGAACTGGCTAGAAACTCCGGTAAGCAACTCGACATCCAGAATTATAAATGGGCACAGAACGGTTGCACCAAATCCATTCGGCAACAGAAATCTGACTACTATAAAAACGCCCTCACTAACTCCTGGGGAAATAGGAGGGATTTCTGGAAAAACATTAAAGATGTCACTGGGAAGCAGTCAAAATCTTCACTGAACATACTCAACATAAATGGGCACACTACACTCGACCCTAAAACTATTGCGAACACTTTTAACATTGCTTTCACTGACCTTAGCAGTGTTCTCCCCTCTGACTTCTTCCAAGATGCATCAACTCCCACCCCCAAGTCCTCCACCCACGCCTGTCACCCACCTTTCTACTTTAAAGCACTAAAGAAACATCAAGTCCGAAACTACGTTGCCAAAGCCATCAGCAAAACTAGAAGAAGCAATGACACACTTGACCTCAAGCTACTGGCCCTAACACTTGACGAGGTACTTGGGCCCCTCACCAAGATCTTTAATCTCTCTCTCTCTCTTTCTTTCCCTTAGACAATTCCCAGACAAATGGAAAATGGCCACCGTTACCGTGATTCACAAAAGTGGTGATAAGACTGACCATGCGAACTTCCGCTCCATCTCCATTCTGCCTCCCCTATCGAAGGCACTGGAACATATACTAAAATACTAATTGCCAGCAGATTAGACCTTGCGGTCTATCGAGTCTGCTCGAACCTCAGATCCCTAGTTGGGTGCCGAGGTGTCTCTCCCCGTGTTCCAGAAACCCTATCATCCATCCCCGGCCAGGCCATCATCTGATGCATCCGCTTTCTGTGTCTGTCCCACCCTCTCTTGAAGCCCTCCACTGTGGATCTCTGAACCAGCTCGCCAGGCAGCGCATTCCAAGGGCCCACCACCCTCTCAGTGAAAAACCTCCTCCTCTTCCCCCCCCTCACCCTTCCACCTTCCAACTTCAAACCATGCCCTCTGGTGATACCTCCCTGCTTTAGTCTAAAGATCCCCTCCATGTTTACCCTATTTATTCGATTAAGGTACTTGAAGACCTCAATCATGTCCCCCTGTCTCTCCTCTCCTCTCCTCTGATGAAAACAGGCAGAGCTCCTCAAGTCTGCCCTCATAAGTCAAATCCCCTAGTCCTCGTATTATCTTAGTTGCCCTCCTCTGTACCCTCTCCAGGAGCTGTATGTCCCTCTTCAAGCGTGGTCTCCAGTAATGTACACAGTACTCAAGGTGTGGTCTAACCAGTCCATTGTACAGCGGCAGAATCACTTCCCTGCTCCTAGAGGTCATCCCCCTTATGATGCATCCCAACATCCTGTTTGCCTTGCTAGCCGCTCTCCTCCACTGCTCAGAGTCATTCATACATACATCCACCATGACCCCTAGGTCTTTTTCCCCCGCTGAGGCCTCCAGTGCCTCCACTCCCAGGGTGTACCTGTGTTTAGGGTTTACCCACCCAAGATGTAACACCTTGCACTTGGTGATACTGAAATTTAATTTCGATGTGTGAGCCCAGCTTTCCAGGGCGTCCAGGTCTCCTTGCAGTGCCAACCTCCCTTTTTCCCCCTCAACTACTGCTCCCATCTTGGAGCCAACAGCGAAGAGACTCATTTCACACCCTATACCCTCCCTGATGTCCGATATGTAGGACCGAGCCCTGCGGTACACCACTACCGACCTCTCCCCACCGACCACTACTCTCTGGGTGCATGCAGTTAGCCAGTTTTCAATCCATCTGACCATCAAAGGGCCTACTACCAATCCCGTCAGTTTCTCCACCAGACCATTATGGGGGATAGAGTCAAACGCCTTGCTGAAGTCCAAGAATAATACATCCACAGGCTTTCCCCTGTCCAGTTCTGATGTTACCCATTCACAGAACTCCACAAGATTGGTATGACATGATCTACCTGGCACAAACCCATGTTGCAGACTATCCAGACCTCCCACCTCCTCCAAGTACACTCCCAATTGTTCCTTTAGTATACTCTCCATTAATTTTCCCACCACCGAGGTCAAACTGATGGGTCTATAGTTACCTGGTACTTCCCTCAACCCCCCCTTTATGGATTGGTCCCACATGTGCCTCTCGCCAATCCCTAGGTACCCTTCCTGTCTCAAGCGACCTGTTGAAGAGATCCGCCAGGGGTGAAGCCAGTATGTCCGCCAATTCCCATAGTACTCTCGGATGAATGCCATCCAGCCCAAGAGATATATCTTTCTTGAGGGCTAACCACACCCTTTCGGTGGAGATAGCATCATCCGTCCCTTCCACCTTACTGGCCTTTTTATCCTTATCCTGATGAGACACCCCTGGGGTACCTCTCCCTCCCTCCTGCTCCATTTCTGTTGCTCCCCTGATCCCACTCACTACCGCTACCACCCCCATTGTGCCTTGCTCTGTAGATATCCCATCCCCCTCCCTAGTGAACACAGAGACAAAGTACTCGTTTGATACCTCTGCCTGGTCCCTCGCCTCTTCCACCCACCCTCCTTCTGATCTCAATCTGCCGAGATGGCCCTTAGTTTTTCTCTGCTCCCCCTGTACCGGAAGAACCCCTTTTCCCCTCCATGTATACCCTGTACCAGCCGCTGCTCTTTATTGGACCTTGCCGCCCTTACCATCCAGGTGACTTTTCTAGATGCAAGATGGTACATTTCCTTTTCCCTATCCCCTCTTGTTGTTTTATATTTTTTGTAGGTCGCCTTCATTTCTCTGACTGCTACCTGAACCTCACTGGACCACCAGCATGGTTTATGTGACCTTGCTCCCTTACGTTTCACCTTAGCGCAGGTCCTGACTGCCTCATGAAGTCCCCGTTTTATGACCTCCCATCTCTTTTCCACATTTGTCATTGATGTAATCCCCTTCAAGTGATCCTTGAGAATATTTCCCATGCCCACAAAGTCTGCCCCCCTGAAGTTCACTGCCAGTGTCCTAGATCCCTACCCCCACGCTTATTTGAAACCAGACAGTAATGTGGTCGCTCCCAGTCATGGGATCCTCTACAACCAGGTCCCTTACCAGATCTCCATCTGCCAGAACATGCCCTTCCCTTGTGGGCTCCATCATGTGCTGTGTTAAGAACACATCCTGGAAGCCATCCAGCAGCCTCTGCTCCTTGGCCACCTTAGAGGACATTGTTCCCCAGTTTGTACCTGGCATATTAAGGTCCCCCATCAACACCACTCCTTCCCCTTTTGGTCCACACTGGGCAATGATGTTGTCCAGCAAACCATCCTCCAGAACATCACCCATCCCAGGGGCCTATATACTACACCCAGCTTGACCTTACCTCCTGCTGGGGTTCGTAAGGTGACCCATAAGGCCTCCATGTTTCCCTCTGCCTCTTCTACCCTAGCAATTTCTATGTCATCTCTAATGAACATAGCCACTCCACCCCCTCTGCCCTCCTTTCTATCCTTCCTAAGCATAGTGTACCCCTGCACGTTTAGATCCCAGTCATGGTTTTTGTTGGCCCACATTTCCATGACTGCTGCCACATCCACCCCCTCCCCTCCCCCCTCGAACAGCATGGCCTGGAACTCTGGCAACTTGCTTCCCAAGCTCCTGGCATTTACTAACACCACCCCCATCCCTTATCCCTGATCCCCTTCATCGAACCCCACCCAGGTTCCTTATACTTCCATCCTCCCTCTGCTCCTCCTGAAACCTCCTCCCCCAGTCTGTTTCCCCCGTCCCCCCTTGGGTTTGAAGGCTACTCCCCTCATCTGGAGGAGAGGGCTTCTGGTCAGCCCCTCCCTTATCTCTCTCCCCCTCACAAATTTAAAACCCAGCTTTCTTGAATGTAGTCAGCCACCCCCTGTTTAAGGATTTCCTTCCCTAACAGGGGCAAGATGAAGCCTGTCCTTGGCATATAGTCCCTTATCCTCCCAAACTCCATTCCAGTTCCCTAACACCCCCAACCCACTCTCTTCACCCCACTTCCTGAGCCAGTCATTAACCTCTGTGATCTTCATTTTTTTCTCCACTGAGGCCTTTGGTACTGGCAATAGTTCCAAAAAGGAAATGTTGCATCCATTATCCCAACAGACTCTGGCAAGTTCTTGGAACCTTGCTTGGATTTCCAAAACGCTATTTCCCTCTAGATCGTTAGTTCCCAAATGCACCAGGAAATTCGGTTTCCCTCCACAATCCCTAACCAGTTCGTACACCATGAACTTTGCTCTGTGCACTGTCAGCCCAGAGATACTCACTACCTTCACCTGGCTATGGCATCCACCCCTGTCCTCCACTGGATACCCTAATCATCGAGTCTCCCAACAGAACCCAATAACGCCATCATCCTACGGTTACCTCCACTATGCCCCTCAGCCCCCCATCCCCCTTTATTCATGATCTCAATTCCATGGGAGTCTTCCTGCCTTATTAGAGACCCCCTTGTCACCCTCCCTTTCTGCCTCCTTGTTATTTTGCCCACTTAACTCAGACCCCCGAATACGTGTCCCCTTTAACCCTCATTATCCAACCATTTATCCTGGCCTACTGGTTTCTTCCTTCCCCCACCTCATCCTCCCCCCTTGTAATAGTACCCCTACCTCCAGAGGCCCTCTGTGGGTTCCCTTTACCTAGGGCCCCATCCTTGGTACAGACCCCCCTGCTGAAGCGGGGCCCCTCCCCTGCCTCCTTGTCTCCCAGTTTCTCTCCTCCCTCATGTCTGCAATATGTTGCATCTCCCCCATCTGCTTAACATTTATGTTTCCCCTTCTCCCTCTGGGACTATTTCTATCCTTTCCATTGCCGGTTTGTGATGCCCTATGGGTATCCAACTCCCACCCCCGGCCTCTGTATCAGTTTCCTCATTTCCACCAACCCTTCCTCCCCCTCAAGGTTGCTTAGTAGCTCAAATTTATTGTAACACTCTATGCCGGCCTCCATCAAGTAACCTGAGTTTCCCCTGACTGACCCTCTTCCTCCCCTCTTGCCCTGTTCTCCTAAGAAGCAACCTTCCCGCAGTCTGCTCTTTTAGGCTTCCCCTCAACAGCCCCTCCCTCCTCACTGTCTGCTCTTCTAGGCTTCCCCACAACAGCCCCTCCTGACTCTTCCCCCTCCACTCTCTTTATATTCGGAATGTTTACCCCGTACGTTTTCCCCTTAGCGTCAACATCCCTATTTAAGGGTCCTCTGTCCCTAATATTCCCCCTCCTGCTTGCTGTAACATAACGTCCTGTAATTTCAGAGCGATATCCCAGCCTCCCCTCAGCCCCACCCTTCTGCCGCCCATATCCACACCCCTTATCCTTGGACACCCCCCCCCCAACTCCCCCAGCTTACTCCTTAACCAATATACTTCACTCCTGATACAAGATAGCTGTCTACAGAGTGGGCAGCCTCCCTCTCTCCGGGCCCAATTGACAATTATTGCCATCCCACAGCCTGTGCAGCCTACAACCCTTCCGAAGATGTCTGCCATGGTGGAATGTGACCACCCTGTTTGTCCCTCTCTGTTCATAATGGCACACACCCCTTTTCTCAGTCCCTTCCCCCTGGAATACAGTCTCTATACTGACTGCAGTTATTTACGAACCCAATTTCAACCCCACCAATAAAGTTCCCAAGTCTCACAAACACATAAAGTCCAGTGTGTGTCCAGTCCCACTAACAGTGTGTGTATGCAGACATCAGGTACTATATGATGTCACAGGCCCACCAGTTCCTGTTGCTTCAAATTTCAGTCACAAACAGAAATGCACAGCCCTTCAATCCCAACCCCCAGTGGCTTTTCAGTATTTAAGAAACCAGCAGGCAAACATCACATTTAAATTTCACTCTAATTATCACTGCCAAACAAGTGTTCCCACACCCAGCACACAAGCCCCAATAGTTACAATATCACAGCCCAAGTAACAGTTCTAACTCAAAGTAGTAATTTTTAATACACAGAACTAATTTCAAGTACAAAACTATTCAAATATTTCAGTTAAAACAGAAGATAAAACTAAACCTCTTTCCTGAGCAACCTCCTACTTCTGTAGTAGCGGACCAACTTACCGAGCATCTGGACAATTATAATATTCTCTGTAAACAGCAACATGGCTTTAGAAAAGGTCACAGTATATCCTCTGCCTTACTCGAATCCACCGGCTCCATTCACAGCTCCCTCGACAATGGACAACTAACTGGTGCTATTTTCATCAACCTGACCAAAGCCTTCGATACTGTCCACCACTCCCTACTGCTGAGCCAACTGAAAAATGCTGGTCTCTCCAATGATTTAATCTCTTGGTTCAAAAGCTATCTTGAAAACCGCTCCCAGCGTGTAAAAATCGGGGATGTGCACTCTGATTCCAAACCTGTCCTCTCTGGAGTTCCCAGGGTTCAATACTGGGCCCCCTACTCTTCAGCCTGTTCCTTAACACCCTACCGGACTCCTGCACTGAACATATCACCCTGCATGCCGATGATACAGTAATCCTTGCCACACACCAGGACCCGAAGAAATTGCAAGAAAATCCTCCAACTTGGCTACTCCTCGGTTGGAATTGGTTCACAAAGCACAAACTGATCCTTAATAAAAAAAAACAAGGCCATGATCTTCAGCAGCTCCCATAATAAACATAAGCTCTTCCAACTCTCTGTTATCACCAGACAAGGTGCTGCACTGGAACAGGTCAAAACTTTAAATACCTTGGGATCACCCTTGACCCTCACCTCTCCTACACCTCCCACACTTACCATGTCACCAAAGCCACTAACTCCCGGCTAGGCCTGCTATTTCATCATAGGAAACACCTGACACCCGAAGCCCTCGCTGTCGCTGTCCACAGCTCCATCATATCCATCATTGAGTATGGCATTATCATTTACGGCTCTGCTACAACCACTGCACTCAAACGTGTATCCACCGCCCTCAACAAGGCCTGTCGACTTATCACTGGCTCCCAACGCCTAACTCACACCTGGGACCTCCATTCTCAAACTGGATGGTTGAATCTTGCCAATCGAATAAAACACCAAACTTGTATTACTACTGAGAAAATCTTGCTGGGCCTTGACACTTCGGAGTCTGTACCATCATACTGAGAATCACACCCGCCATACCAGGGATCGAACTCTAGCTTGCAGACCCCGCATTGTCAGACAAACACAAGGCCAAAGATCCTTTGCTTACTTGGCCGCTAGTAGGTACAACGGTCTTCCCAGCGACATCTCATCCTCACTGTTGCTCAGCACTTTTAAGACTCGGTTCCACCTAACACTCACTGCCTCCAACCTCTGTGACTGTTGTGGCTAAACATGTCTTTTGGTTCCATAGCTTAAGATGCCCTTTTGGATCCACATCTACTCCTGCACTTTGCCAGCACATCCCCTCCCTATCTTCACCACCCCCCCCGCTTGCCCATGACAAATGCCACCCAGCTGCACAACCTCTACTCTTACCCGTCTTCCACCTCTCCTCTCTCTGTTTCCCCCACCTACCTCCCCTTTTCTCCTATCCACTTAGTCTCCCTGATTTCACCCTCCTCCTTTCCCTTTCCCCTTCCCAAAGTTTCACCTTATTGTTCTTTTTTCCTCTACAAACTGTGTTTTTTTTTATTTTATAAACTGTTATCTTTGCTTATGTTTGTCTCAATTGTACCAATGACATCAAACCTTTGTAAAAGAGCCTCGGCTCAAAGGTATTTGTAATTCTAGAACAAATAAATAAATAAACATTTATTTATTTATTTATTTTTATTTACTGGTATCTACTTGTTCACCAGGTAGGTGAACTGGTCCCAGGGACTTTTTTTTTTTTGTAAACCGGTTTACACTGAGTACATGTACAGTCCCAGGTATACTGTAATAATTTACAAATGATATTAGAATGTTATGTCCTCATGTACCTTCCACAGCATAATAATGGAATGTGATAGCAGGATAACTTATAAAACAGTTCAACAGCTAATAAGCTATACACTCGGCTGTCTCAGTATTATTATTTAAGGTTCAACTACGTGTTCATTTGAGTTAATTTTCTGAGTTAGCATATTAACGGCCCAACATCAGTCTGATATTCCAGCAGTTTCCTGGATAGTGTCAGTCTCCCACCAGAGCCAACCCTGCCATCGGATAATAGGTTTCTCCTCTAAGAGGAAACATTTTGCAAACAGCAGCAGTAAGACCACAGCACAGAGATCAAAGTATGAGACATAATAACTACCCAGATTTTACAAAAATGAAGTTAACACAATGGTTATATCAGAAAATATTTAAGCAGACAAATTAAGAATCACAGAAATTTGTCAGCAGAAAAGGACCCCGCTGGCCCATCTAGTCTGCCCTTGCACTAAATACATACTTACACATACACACCTTGGAAGTTAGAAATTTGTACATTGATGCATATCAAGGATTTAAAATATTCAGCGTGGGGAATAATATGTTTAATGGAAACACTTGCAGGCAGACTTAGCCAACTGTGTATCTTTTATAAAGAGACTCGCATGGGGAACTGAATGCAAGAGAGCATAGGGAGCAAGGTAGGCTAATCCAGAGGGAGGAAGCAGCAATAGCCACAACAGCTGCGTTCGATTTTCCATTTTCTAAGTGTACTACAGGAAGAGAGTAAAAGCTAAGCCTGACTACCACATGCAGTCTTATGGCTCAGTTAAACTGCCATTTGTGCCCCATCTGGTGGCACCAGCAGCAGATCTATAATACAAAGCAACTGACTTCACTCTGCAAGTTGGACCCTCATTCCTGGCCAGTGCAGTCTGGGATGCACTGCTGAGGCAGCATGTTCAGATTCCATGAAGAAGGAAGGAAAGAGACGCATTCAAGCTATAACACCAGACAGGTTAATAGTGGACCACCCAGGGATGTAATAAGGCCTCTCACCACAGGCGGTACTGCTCAATAGCAGACCATGCAGAGATGTAATAAGACCCACTGCCACAGGCAGAGGGCCCGATAGCCCCTGGAAGGTCCAATATTGCCCAATACTGCCTACCCTAGAGAATACTGCTGCGTTTAGAAAATGGGCTACATGTGTCATGTCATTTTCTATAGGACTAAAAAAAAATTAAAGTAATGCTATAAAAAATTATTACAAATGAATTTAGCCCTCTGTTGGTAAAGTAGGCCTTTACTGCTGTATTACCCAGTAGAGGGCACTGCAATGTTAGGGAGTGCTTGGTCTTTGACATGTGCCCTTTTTCCCCCTCTCTTTAGGTATCTTTTCTATCGTCAAGGCTCTGCACCTGTTTTGTTTCCTGGTTCAGTATTCACCGCAATGTTTTTGATCCATTTGTATACTGCCAGCTTGATGATGAGACCAGCAGTACTTTCTCCATTTCCACGCTGGTAGATGGAGGCTTGGTGCCAGCTTGCCATAGAATGGAGAGTAGGCGGGTAGTTGTAAGATGTGGAGAGTATTTTTCAACATCCGGGAGAAGGCTGAAAGGGTAGGTGGCCGTAAGACACTGTTATGCAGTATTTTGCTTTTTTACATTATAAACAAAAAACAAAACAAAACCAAAAAAATCAGGATACTTTCGGTCATGTTCCACAAGTTGGCTCCGACTGTATTACAGTACCGCTGAGCACGTAATGTGCTAGCGCTACAACTTGGTAGGAGGAAAAACAACTTTTTTTTTATTAAAAGGGGAAAAAGAATGGCATGGTTTTCTGTTTGGCATGTTGCTCTGTTTTACATTTGATTGCAAACTGTAGTTAGTGGTGGTGGTTGTGGGGGGGGCACTCGCCAAGCGAAAAAAAAAAAAGGCTACAATTTTTACCCGATATCTGCTGTCGCACATTGATTTCTGTTATGTGGTGCCACACGGGACTGGCACTTGTTCTTTGTCAGGCTCTAGTGGTACTAAATGTACCTTACTGGCATGGCTCTCAGCCACTCAACCAGCTGGAAATCTCCAGACCATTTTCTAAGCTTCAGTGGCATCTCCTACTGGATAAGAGAGTGACTTCACCATGTGGGTGACCACTTGCTGCAGGCTATAAGTTAGGAAAAATAATACAGGACTTCAGGAATTCCCTAGCCCAAAAGGACAGGGAAAAGGATAAAGGAAATAAGCAACAAAATAAAACAAACCTACCTACGAGTACCTCTAGACGGAGGCAAGGGGCACACTAGGTAGCACAGGGAGGTAATTGGGTATGAAGCTAGAGCCTCAACACCGTTAGCCAGACAGCAGGGTGGACAGTGATACAAAGGCAACAGCCTTGTGAAAATATGGCTCTAGCAGGTAAGTTAAGAGGGATATGCTACATGTTGGGACTCCCTTGCAACTGAGATGTCACATATGTTCAAAGCAGCAGAATCAGCGATGACCTCAGAGAAGGATCTCCCTGTCATTGCAGTTGACACTGTCATCGACTCTTCACTCGATATCAACTTCAATGTCATGTCCAATGTTGTCACCCTCCTTGGTGTCGTGGATGCCACTTGAGTAGGGGCAACCTCCAAGACAACACTGTCGTCAGCACCTCACTCAGAACTGGGTCCAGGATCGGCACCACTTCCATCACAGCATTCATCACCATGCTTGGAACTGTCACCCATCTTGGCACTGCTAGCGACACCATTGATAGTGATTACTTCCTAATTGGCATCAGAACAGATGACAGCCTAAATGGCAGTCCCTCCCCCGACATTATGAACAGTGTTGGGGGAGGCCCAGATTCATCCTTAGAGTCACCCACAGCGTCATCAACATGGACGGTGACAACAGTATGAAACTAGAGGACGATGTGGAGGTATCTACATTTGTACACCAAGCATAAAGATTTGGCTTTGCCATCAGGGATGTCTGCTGCTCAAGAGACGCTGTGGAGAGTTCACAGTTGACCACCTAGAAGGAGTCGATTGTCCACCAGGCTGACTCAGTGGAGTCTCTGATGCCTCAGTGTGGTGAAGTTGAGGAGAACTCCATGCTTCCACAGAACTGGAGGTCCTCAGAAGAGTCCCAGAGGAAAGACCAAGCGACCTAGCCATGGATGCATATGGGTGACACCTGCCTTCAAAAGTGGGCAACGGGTGATCGCACTTCAAAGTGAAGTTCTCTAGAGCATGGCAATCCATAGAAAAATAGGGGTTGCAGGCATCACTATTGTGCTTTGGTTCAAGGCAGGTGGTGAAGTTGAGGAAAAGCTTCAATGCGGGTGTGTTGTAGCCAACTGTTTCCCCCAGGGGCAATGACACAGGATGGGCATCTTTCTGACTCTTTTTCAATGCAACCCCTTTTTGTATCGGATTTTGGCACTGCAGAAAAACAATAAAAGTAACACAGCACCATGAACAAAAGAAAAAACATGGTGAAGCAGTCAGAAAACGTAAGCAGGACTAGGCAAACTGAGGAGCACTCCCACATGATGCTCTAAACAGCAGATAGAATATAACGGAGGTTGGCGAGAGAGCAGGCAAAGGTTATTGGCTAGTGCATGGCACCACGTGGGGGTGTGCAGGTGCCATGCCAAGTAACCACTGCCGGATCCCTGGCCAAAACTTTGTTCTTATGGGATCCTAGTGCCAAGACTCATAAGTGGAATCAATGGTGAAGACTGATTCTTGGAAGATTCAGTCTTCTCCATAGATTCCCAATAATGGGCAGAGTACTAAGCTCAAAGAAAGTCCCCTGGACTAGGAAGACTGGAGATCAGGACTCACTTAGGACAATAATCCAATCAGAATCATCCTGCCAAATGTGGCACAATGCCTGTCATGGGACAGCCACAGTACAGTGCTTGGTAAATGTTTGCAATGTGCTCCAAGTTGCGGCTCTGCACATCTCTGCAATCAACATTGAACATATGTCTGCCAAAGAAGTGGCAATCGCTCTGGTGGAGAGGATATATACTTTGGCCTCTAGCTTTACCCCAGCCATGGTACAGCAGTGGCAAAGGCAATTATCAAATCACGAGGAAATGCATTTGATTGTGGCAGGTAGTCCCTTTCAACTGGAGTCGAAAGAGAAAAAAAAGCTGCTTTGCCTTTCTGTATTCCTTGGTTCTGTCTAGGTAAAACCTAAGAACCATTTTCACACTGAGGGACTGCAGAGTTCTCTTTCCCATATTCTGAAAATTGGCAAAGTAGGTAGCGGGGCGAACACTTACACCATTTTAAGAAGGAACTTGGGGGTGTGTACGGAGAACCTTTTTGTCCCTGTCAAAAATAGTATACAGAGGATCTGTAACCAAAACACGGATTTCAGACACACTGTGTGAACAGGAGATGGCCACCAGAAATGCCGCTTTCCAAATCACATATCACATGTTTCAAGTCACAATAAACTCGAAGAGATTGCGGGGTGAGCATATCTATCACAAGATTAAGGTCACAAAGAGCCACTGGCTTCATAATGGGGGGGTCTCGTGTGCAAGATACCTCTGAGGAACCCCTTGAACAGTGGCAACTGTGCCAGAGAAAGGGGGTCCACAGGTTTGTGCTGCACAGATACAGCGGACAAATGGACCTTGACTGTGGAATATTGCAGTCTTGTGCCAGAAAGGTACAGCAGGACTGGCGCAGTGGCATGGAGGGCTCAGGCATCATGTCTTACCTCCTGCCATGCTAGAGACCCATGTTCGCGGTATGAGCAGGTCACCAGGAGTTGGACGAGAGGGAGAGGATTGAGCATCCAGAGGACAGCTCTCCAGGGAAGAGTGGCTTAGCAGGCCCACCGAATGACTGCCCCCCCCCCAGGTAGAGGCCTGAGGGTAGAACGGGACAGGGACGCCAATGAAGGGTGGGTGCTGCAGGACTCTGCAGTGCGTGTACGCCTCTATGTACATTGGCTGACATATGTCCCAGCCACGTGGAGAGACATGTTGAAAAATGAGGCAAAATACCTCCGGCGGCAAGATGAAGATCGACCTCTCACAGGCTCCACACCAGTGGCTGGGCAAGCCAAACTCCTGTGGCTAGGACGACATGAAGGTAAGATCCCGGAGGTGCCAGGTGAGGGGGTCGATTACATGGGGCCACTGGGGAAGATGAGGAGAATTAACTACGAATAAAAAAAATAAAAAAAAGAAAGGTACAGTAGGTATTCCAAAACCTTTTCAGGTGGATATTTAAAAAGGTCTATTGGTGTTTTGGAATAACAGATGGAAATGCATTTCCACTTGGCTGAGTATGTCTTCCTGATGGAAGGTTTACGAGCAGACAACATTATTTCAGAAACCCTCTGTAATACCTAAATCTCTTCATTTCTTCAGGAGCCAGGCCTGAAGATGAAGGGAGCTCAGGTTGGGGTGGACTAGCTGGCACTGGCCTTAGGACAGCAAATCTGTCCAGAGTGGCAAAGCCCTTTGTTTGCTGACTTGAAAGTCGATTCAACAGAGGAAACCCTATCCAAGGCCAGCAGGAGACCACTAGAATAACAGACAGGCAACGATGGCAGTAAAAGGCCTGTTGTCCATTCCAGTCTTCCTACTCTACCTAACTACTCTGCAGTGGCCCTAGAGGGCTATGCCTTCCCTTTGTTTCTGCCCCCGTCCTTTAAATTAATTCCATGTGCATCTCCAATCTCTGCTTGAAGCTGTTCACTAAACTGGTCTGTACTAGTCCCTCTAGCAGCTTGTTTCTCTTGTATAGCACTCCTTCTGTGAAAAAGTACTTATGGATGTCCCTTTTAAATCACACCCCCCCTCCCCCGCAAGTTTAAGTGAGTTGCCTCGCATCTCTGTAGTTGAACTCAAGGAGAAAAGTTTTCTGGTGTCGACCATATTTATCCTGTGCAAGTACCTGTATGTCTTTTCTTCCTTTTTTCAAAGGTGGTCATGATCAAATTATGTAGCCTCTCCTTGTATGTCTTGCCCTCTCACCCCAGTCCGTGGACCACCTTTGTTGTACTGCACTGTTCTGCTTCCACCTTGTCGCAGCCTCTCCTCAGGTGTGGACTCTAGTGCCTTGTGCAGTATTCCAAGTGTGGTTGCTCCAGTGACCTGTACAATGGGAGGATCACCTCCCAGCTTTGACTGCTTATCCCCCTCCCTATGCAACCCAGCATCCTATTTGCCTTGCCCACAGCTCTATTACAATACGCTGTTGTTTTTAGCTTGTCCAATATCATGACCCCAAGTCCTTTTCCTCAGTGGTGCTTTCTAGCACCACTCACCCTATTTCATATTGCTCTCTTGGGTCCTCTTCCCAATGTGCATCACTTTACTTTTTTTCCTATATTGAAGTCCAGCTGCCAGATCTCTGACCATCTCACCAACCTGCCCTGATCCTCCGAGTTCACTCATCCCTTCCTCCATGTCCACCCTTGCACAGACCTTTGTGTCATCTGGCAGATCTTGCCCTTGATGCTTTCCCTATGTCACAAGTGAAAACACTGAAAAAGACTGGGCCTAGTACTGATCCCTGAGATACTCTCTTGCTACTTCCCTCACCTCTGAAAACTACCCAGTAACTACTAACCTTTGTTTCTTCTCCACAGCCAGGTCTCCTTCCAAATTGCCAATTTTTCCCCCATCCCTAAGCCCCTTACTTTTTTTTTTTTTTTTTTTTAACTCTGTTTTTCCTCTTCCCATGTCACTGGCCAGAACCTCCTTCGGCCACCTCCCAGCATCTGATTCTGCACCCACTGAGATACTCCCTGGCATGTGATCCCAGGCCATCCCCCCACCCAATCCATCCGCAATTTACCTGCTTGGGTAAACCCTTCGCTTGCAGCCAAAGGGGGGCTACCTTCAGCTCCTCAGCGCTCTTGTACAAGTATCTAATTCCTCAGCAGGCAGAGGAAGACTGGAAGAATGGCAGGGTCCAAGAGGGCAGGCTCTGGTTATGGGCATGATGGCAGAGCACAACGTCACCTACTCAGCCAGCAGAGTTATCCACTTTACGTGTTCCCCCACCTCTAAAGTGAGAGGACATGAAATGACAATCTGGAATGTCACGCACACTCCTGTGCGTGACCTGCTCATGTCCACCACGTCCCATCATTCCCTGCGTTTCACTGAGACCTCCAGGTTCAGCACCCCAGGTTGCCACTTGGAGGCACACTGTTGCAAGAGCACTGCAGCCATCCGCCCCAGTGTAGGAGAGTTGTCCATCAGAAGCGGAAGGGTCTTCCTCCCCCCGGCTGGCCCTATGATGCCCCAGGCTCATTCCTGAACCTGGGTCGTTAGCATTGCGAGTAGCGCTACTGATGTGCCGATGGCTCTGCCTCCCTTATCTTCTTGACCAGCCTCCTTTTGGGGACGGAGTCAAAAGTGTGGCTGAAATCAAAGTATAACACATCTACTGCCTGTTCCCTATCTGCTGCCCTGGTCACCCAGTCAAAGAAGGCAACCACATTTGTTAGGCAAGAGCCCATGTTGTCTGGGGTCCTGTAGCCCATTTCCCCTCATGGCCCCATCGTATGCAAATTTATTTTTAGGACTTTGTGAATTTAAATCAGTTAATAATCCAGCCATTAATCCATTTTTTGAAAATATAGTTAAATGGAAGAGACACATAGACGACTGTCTATGTATCTGGGATGGGACTGTAGAAATGGCTAGTGAATTCGTAAAATGGCTCAATAAAAACAATTTGAATCTTAGGTTTACCTATAATTTGAATAAAATGCTAATTATTTTTTTGGATTTGACACTTATTGGTGACAGTGCCATGAAAACAGAACCAAAAGTTACAGGAAAGATACAGCTACAAACTCAGTTGAGAGATTTAAAAGTGCACATCCCCTTAATCTCAAAAAATCTATCCCTTTTAGTCAGTTACTCCCTATCAGAAGAAACTGTACAGACGAAGGTGATTTCTTAGTTCAGTCTGGGGAACTCATGGGAAGGTTTCGAGCAAGAGATTACAGTGAGGAGCTACTATTAGATGCCTTTGATTGGGTAAAAACCAAAACCCAGGAGGATTTAGTGGCAACAAAACAGAGAGAAAAATCTACGACTGAATCACGTTCGATTACATTCTCCACACAGTATAATCATAAGGCTGGGTCCATAGACAACGTTATTTGGAAGAACTGGCCAATTCTAACCAGTGATAATACAGTTAAAGAGGCAGTTGGTCCCAAACCCCGAGTAACTTTAAAAAAAAAAAAAGCACCAAACATAAAAGACAAGGTTGTACATAGCCATTTATTAATGGATAAGCAAAGGACATGGTTGCCACAGAGACCAACAGGGAATTTTACATGTCAAAAGCGTTAATATGTGTAAATATGTAGTAACTGAGAATACACTATGTTCATTTAATCAGAACAAACATGTAATACAGGACTTTATAATGTGCAGTACAACTGTTGTAGTCTAATTTGGTGCAGTTGTAATTTGGGATATGTGGGTAGAACTGTACGCTCTCTTAGAGAAAGAATACAGGAACATGTGAAAAGTATTGTAAATAAAAAAACGGATAAGGCAACTGGAAGGCATTTTTTAGAGAAACATAATTCGGATCCTAAATATATGAGATGCATGGGAATTGAAAATGTAATGTAAGAGGTGGTAATTGGACAGATCTATTACTAAAACGGGAGAGTTACTGGATATATACGTTGAATATAGTATATCCATATGGATTAAACAAAATGTGAGATTTGAAGCCATATTTAAAATGAAAAATGTATTATGGATATGTATGTTACATCTTCCTCGAATGTGTCATCGCCTCTTCCATATCTTGCTTTCATGTATAAAAAGTGTTTTTATAATGTTAAAAAGAATGGGAATGGAATTGTGAGTAGTTATAATACTACTTATGTTTAACAAATGAGTTTTTTTATGCATCGTTAGTATTATTAGTAGATTTTTATAGCGTATATAAACTGAGGCATTTAAGGTCCCCTCTTTTTTGCTTTTTTGGAAGTTTTCCCTTGAACTGCGATCTTGGGATGGCTATTTAAATGTAAAAGCCCTTTCGACTGCCATGTGGTGTACCCATTGATGCATCATCTCTAGCCTGTTTTGGTAAACAAAAAACCCACCATTTGGATGATAAAAATTAAGTACACTTCTATATTGAAGTGAGATAAAAATAACTATAGTGATTTAAATATTTTTTGATAAGATAAAATACCAACAGTGACTATAAATAGTTTCTATAGTGAATCCTAAATGGATTAAAAATAACATTTAATAAATGCTATACCAGTGCCTATATATTAGGATTATGGCTTGGTATAATTATGGTCAATTTTCCTCAAAAGGAGTTGTAATATTTTATTTTGTAATTGCTATGGTATGGTAATTAGTGCTAATATTACTAGGTCTTGAGCAGACACACGTAAATATATGGGTAGATCACATGAGAATTAGAACTTTACAACCATTTTTCTATGTTATTTACGGTGTTCTGGACACTGGAGTCCGCGTCTTTTAAACGTGAAGTTAAATTAAGTAGATACGGTGAAATAATGAAGAAAATGTGTATAATCCTGTATAAGTGAGGGCACAGTTATTTTTATAGGGTATTTTTGGTAACTATTTGAAGTTAATTTTGTTCTATACAGTTTTCTTGAATGTTAATAGAATACTGGTAGCTATTGTAAATTAACTGAAATTAGGTGCCAATGATTTGTTGATGTCATCATGAATAGACTATAAAGATGAACTGCCACTTTTAGAATGTGACCCCCTCATGAAGCCTAAGGAAGAAGGCGAAGCGCTGAGCTTTTCTCTTTGTATAATAGATCGACATTTATTTTAGAGCAAGTTGGCTCAGCAATAAATATCTTGAATTTATTACATCTCTTTTTGTTGTTGTTTTCTATTTCTGGAGTGCAGTTAATATTTTTTTTCGTCTAATTCGGAATTAGCCCCCTTTAACTGCACCCACCAACTTAACAACAGGATGCTGGGACTGAGTTTTGGAAATTTAGTGAATACAGAAGGGCGAGCAACTGCTAGCCATAAGACACCTTATTTTGGATAAATATTCCAACCTTTTGGGATTTACAGATGCAGCAGTACACTCACCTGAGTGCCTGGCAATTCATGGACTGAGTATTAGTTTTGGGAGTTAGCAGCTCCTGGGCGGCACGGGACTTCATGGACTTCAATACCACCTGAGCACACTTCTGTTTGGATCATCCTCCTTTAGGAAAGACTGCATAATTTTTCCCACTATATATGTCAAGCTGACTGGTTTATGGTTTCCTGGCTCATCCTTCCTTTCACTCATGTAGAGGGACCATATCCGTTGTCCTCCAGTCCCTAGGGTAACCCTGCCTCTATGTGCTTTCAATTTGAACAGTACTCTCTAGATGAGAGGAATTGGAGGGAACAGGTAGAAGACTTGGTTTGCTGGCCAAGGCACCTAGCTTCACCTGAGCTCTTTCCTTCTAAGACTGCTTGAAAGGCAGAGTAGAGAAACTTACCAGACCAAGGGAAAAGGATTAAGACTTAATTTGGCTAAGCAGATTTACTGTGTGGTGGTGTTTTTATTTTTTACTCACAGGGATTGCTACTGTTTGTTGCTAACATTTCATTGCTTTATTTTTTCTCTGATTCAAATTGTTGTTGCGTGGTATACCTTCTTCTGCATTATTACAAGGTGTGCCTACAGGTGTGTGCTAACAGATTACTCCTGTAATCTTCTGATTCAAATTGTCTTTTGCAAGGTATATCTTCTGTTACTGCTTTATTTTTCTCTGGAGCAAAGTGTTTCTTACAGCGTATATCTTCTCTGAAATTATTACAGGTGGTGCTTTACAGGTTTTACAGTTTTATCTAACATTAGGATAAGCTTTCAGGGTTACTGAATTTGTTGTTGACTGATTGTTTCTGCTCTTACCTCCTTGTTCTTTCGTCCGTGGTTCTTCTTTTTAGGCAGGGGAAGGGCCCAACCACCCCACGCTACACTCCTTTTATAGGGTACCACAGTTGTGACATTTCCTGTGGCAGAGCAGGAAGGGGCGGATCAGTGGGGCCTCCACAAGGTGATCTCATTTACAGGGGCGCTAGTAATTTAACTTGTTACAACAAGTTAAACAAAGCACAATTAAACCATTACTTGCATTTTTTTTCTTCCTTCCTTCTAATTACTCTTACTAGGTTACAAACCCAGCAACTTATTTGGAATGGATTTCATTAACTGCAGGTACTGTGGAACAATTTTCAGAAGGACAGTCTTACAGGATTTAGGACACTGTCCTACATGCTGGGCCTTTGGAGATCTTAGGGCTCAGCTCCGGAAGCATGGGCAGAGATTGCACGCCTCAAATTTCATATTGAAGAGGAAATACATTATAAGAACCACCGCCATTTCCCAGCATCCAACAGAAAAACCTGACCACAGAGAGGATAGTTGGTCCAGGAGGTTGGCAGGTGGTTAGGAGGAGCAAATCAGGTGCCCCATCATTCTCTGCTCTCCAACACATTACCTCCAAAACCATATAAACACTACAAACAGGTATCTGCCTCTATCTCTGAAATCAAATAAAGAGGCAGAAGACACTGCAGAGCAGGACACTGCGGCACAGGAGCTAGCACAACAAAGTTCACCCAAATCAGGAACCAAAACAAAACAAGTACAAAGGAAATCCAAAAAACTTCTGATCATAGGAGACTCCATGATTCAGGGAGTTGATACCCATCTCCAGCCAGGGGTGATGGTCAGATGTCTCCCAGGTACATCAGCATGGAGAGACACTGACTGCATTGCTAAAAATTGTTCACAAAACAGGAGAAAACATTGATGTCCTGGTACATAAAGGACTAATGATCTACGCCAGCCGGTCAGTTGTGGAGACAAGGAACACACAAACTAGGCTGGGTGACAAGCTATCATCTATTTACGTCCGGCATCTCCTTCTCTGAGATCCTGCCAGTCTGGGAGAGGGAGCAGATGGACGGAAGGTCAGAGAGGAGATAGGGGAGCTAAACACGTGGCTCAAGGGCTGGTGCCAGGAAAAGGACACAGATTTGTAGGAACTGGCAACAGTTCTGGGAAGGAAGTTCTTTAAATTTGATGGACTGCATCTGACTAAGGAGGGAGTCAGTGCATTGGGGCAGAAGTTTGACGTCTTTGCAGAATATTTAAACTAGCAAATGGGGAGAGGGGTGCAGCACCCCATACGTCGAATGGGAAGAACACCCCTCCCCCCTCAGCTAGTGGTCAAACAGGAATTCAGCATGTTTGCAGTTCATTTGCATCACCAGGTAAGAAAAAAGGTTTGTCTCCCCATACTACGCACAGGGAGTAATGCCAAACTTCACCCAACAACTAACACACCAAAATCTGGCCAATGGAAAATCATGTACACAAATGCTCACAGCCTGGGAAATAAGATCCCAGACCTGCAGGCAATAATGTCAGAGGCTAAACTGGACATAGTAGCAATTAGTGAGGCGTGGTTTACCAATAACTACCTTAGGAGACTTCAGTACCTAGCTATGTATTGTTCAGAAGAGACCCGAGGTGCAAAAGGGGGTGAGTGGCCCTAAAGTCCAGTAAAAGAGCAACGTACAGGGATACATGGAGGGAAAAGGGTTCTTCCGTACATTGGGGAGCGGAGAAAAACTAAGGGCCATCTCAGCAGATTGAGATCAGAAGAAGGGTGGGTGGAAGACGAGGGACCAGGCAGAGGTATTTAACGAGTACTTTGCCTCTGTGTTCACTAGGGAGGGGGATGGGATATCTACAAAGCAAGGCACAAAGGGGATAGAAGCGGCAGGGAGTGGGATCAGGGGAGCAACAGAAATGGAGCAAAAGGGAGGGAAAGGTACCCCAGGGGTGTCACATCTGGATAAGGATAAAAAGACCAGTAAGGTGGAGGGGACAGATGATGCCATCCCCACCAAAAGGGTGTGGTTTGCCCTCAAGGCCCTAAAGAAAGACAAATCTCCTGGGCCGGATGGCATTCATCCGAGAGTACTATGGGGATTGGCGGACCACTGGCTGCACCTGGTAGGACTTTTCAACAGGTCACTTGAGACAGGGAGGGTACCTAGGGATTGGCGAGAGGCACATGTGGTACCAATCCATAAAGGGGGGTCAAGGAAGTACCAGGAAACTATAGACCCATCAGTTTAACCTGTGGTGGGAAAATTAATGGAGAGTATACTAAAGGAGCGATTGGGGGTTACTTGGGGAGGTGGAGGTCTGGATAGTCGGCAGCATGGGTTTGTGCCAGGTAGATCATATCAAACCAACCTTGTGGAGTTCTATGAATGGGTAACATCAGAACTGGACAGGGTAAGCCTGTGGATGTATTATTCTTGGACTTCAGCAAGGCGTTTGACTCTGTCCCCACAATGGTCTGGTGGAGAAACTGATGGGGTTAGGAGTAGGCCCTTTGATGGTCAGATGGATTGAAAACTGGATAGCTGGGACGCACTCAGAGAGTAGTGGTCTGTGGGGAGCTCTCGAACCCTACAGAGGTTGGTAGTGGGGTACCACAGGGCTCGGTCCTGGGTCCAATCCTGTTTAATGCATACATATCAGACATCAGGGATGGTATAGGGTGTGAAATGAGTCTCTCACGGATGACTCCAAGATGGGAGCAGTAGTTGAGGGAGAAGACGGGAGGTTGGCCCTGAAGGGACCTGGACACCCTGGAAAGCTGGGCTCACACATGGAAATTAAATTTCAATATCACCAAGTGCAAGGTGTTGCATCTTGGTTGGGAAACCCTAAACACAGGTACACCCTGGGAGGGAGGTGCTGGAAGCCTCAACAGGGGAAAAGACGAGGGGTCATGGTGGATACATGTATGAATAACTCTGAGCAGTGCAGGAGGCAGCTAGCAAGGCAAACAGGATGTTGGGATGCATCGCAAGGGGGATCACCTCAAGGAGCAAGGAAGTGATTCTGCAGCTGTACAATGGACTGGTTAGACCACACCTTGAGTACTGTGTACAGTACTGGAGACCACACTTGAAGAGGGACATACAGCTCCTGGAGGGTACAGAGGAGGGCAACAAAGATGATACGAGGGCTAGGGTTTGACTTCGAGGACAGACTTGAGGAGCTCTGCCTGTTTTCATTGGAGGAGAGGAGAGACAGGGGGACATGATTGAGGTCTTCAAGTACCTCAAGGGAATAAATAGGGTAAACATGGAGGGATCTTTAGACTAAAGCAGGGAGGCATCACCAGAGGCATGGTTTTGAAGTTGGAAGGTGGAAGGTGAGGGGAAAAGGAGGAGGTTTTTCACTGAGAGGGTGGTGGACCCTTGGAATGCTCTGCCTGGTGAGCTGGTTCAGAGATCCACAGTGGAGGGCTTTAAGAGAGGGTGGGACAGACACAGAAAGTGGATGTATCAGATGATGGCCTGTCCCGGGGGGGTGGGGATGGATGATAGGGGTTTCTGGAGCACAAGGGATGGGAGGGTCTCTGCACCCAACTAAGGATCTAGGTTCGAGCAGACTTGATAGACCATAAGGCCTAATCTGCTGGCAAATAGTATGTTAGTATGTTAGTATGTAAAATATCAAAGCTACAGAAATTCAGAATACACATAAGGAGCCAGAAGAACTGTAGGTCACCCTGGAAACAGGAAATGGGACAGCCATAAGAACTGGGGTGTCTACAGGCCCTCAGACCAGGGAGGACACAGACACATTACTGTTAGAAGATATACAAAACATGACAGCTAAAGGGAGGTTCTGATAATGGGAGACTTCAACATGCGGATACAGATTGGTCAATACCAGCAGGAACATCTGCAGAACTAGACTCATAGTGGATTCCCTGCGGGGAGGGCATCAAACAACTGGTACAGCAACCCCACAAGAGACAGGGCTATCCTAGATCTAGTACTGACTAACAAAGAAGGGATCACAGATCTCCAGGTAGAAGGTCACCTGGGGGCCAGTGACCATCACATGGTATGGTTCAATTTGGCTACTACATCTAAATCATCCCATTCCAAGGCAAAATATGGGACTTCAGAGAGCTGACTTTGATAAGATGGCCAACAGAGTTAAGCTAGCCCTGGCAAAAGAAACACAGGTGAGGGTAGAGGCAAAGTGGGCAAGCATTAGGATGCAATACTTGAAGCAACATCCACTGTGTTAGACAGAAAAGGAAGTGCAAAAGAAGGAGGAAACCACTTTGGTTCTCAAATACAGTAGCAGAAAAGGTCAGAGCCAAAGGCTGGCCTTCAGGAAATATAAAGGAAACACAGCGGGATGAAGATAGGGAGGCATACCAAACTGCCTAAGGGAAGCAGGTAAGGCAGTAAGGCAGGCAAAGTCCCAAACTGAGGAAACACTAGCATGAACAGTAAAGAAGGTGACAAGACTTTCTATAGATACATTAGTGAAAGGAGAAAGTCCAGAGAGTATTGCTAAGCTTAATGGGAAAAGGAGCATGTGAGGAGGAGGACCCTGTAAAGGCATCTATCCTAAATAGATACTTTTGCTCAGTATTTACTGAAGAGAAGGTAGTGCAGGGCCCACAGCTCAGCATCATGGACACAGGGGGAGGGAGGTGAGCACTACTCCCTTCGCAAAAGAAAGGGTCCTACAAGAGCTTGCTAAGCTCAGGGTGGATAAGGCAATGGGACCTGATGGCATACATCCCAGGGTACTTAAGGAGCTAAAGGAGGAACTAGCAGGAGCCATTAGCAGAATTGTTTAGTGAGTCTCTGAGCACAGGAGGTCCCAGAAGACTGGAGAAGGGCTCATGTGATCCCGCTCCACAAGAGTGGTAGCAGGGGAGGAGGCGGGGAACTACAGACCGGTCAGTCTTACCTCAGTAGTGGGCAAGATTATGGAGGCACTCCTTAAGGAAAGGATAGTGCAACACCTGGAATCCATAGGGGCACAGGATCCAAGACAGCATGGGTTTACAAAAGGAAGGTCCTGTCAAACTAATCTCATAGATTTCTTTGACTGGGTAACCAGAGTGGTGGACCAAGGGGGAGCAGTTGATGTCGCCTACCTTGACTTCAGCAAAGCTTTTGACACTGTTCCACATAGAAGATTGATAAATAAGCTGGGTAGGCTCGGGGTAGGTCAGAAGTTGGTCAACTGGGTGGCAAACTGGTTGACGGGCAGAAAACAGAGAGTGGTGGTAAATGGTATACAGTCAGAAGAGATGCAAGTCACAAGTGGGGTACCTCAGGGATCAGTCCTGGGGCCAGTCCTGTTCAACATCTTCATTAGTGACCTTGCAGATGGACTAGAGGGTAAGGCTTGTCTGTTTGCAGATGACACCAAGATCTGCAGCACAGTAGATGATCCAGATGGGGTGGGCAGAATGAGAGAGATCTGGATAAACTAGCAGAATGGTCAGAAGAGTGGCAACTGGGATTTAATGCAAAGAAGTGCAAAATCATGCACATAGGGAAGAGAACCCTGATGCCACATATAGGCTGGGAGGAGTTGCTAGCAGTCACAAAGGAAGAAAGAGACTTGGGCATCATCATCACTGATGACCTAAAATCATCCAAGCAGACCTCTAAAAGCAGTAGGTAAGGCTAGGGGGTGTTAGGGTGTGATAGTGGAGTATCACAAGTCGTAAGAGGAGGTAATAATCCCTCTGTACAAGACACTAGTTAGGCCCATCTGGAGTACTATGCGCAGTATTGGAGGCCACACCTTCACAAGGACATTAACCAAATTGAGGCAGTCAGAGAAGGGCAACCAAAATGGTGCAGGGACTGCATCAGAAGACATATGAGGACAGATTAGCAGAGCTCAATATGTATACCCTTGAGCAAAGGAGGAGAGAGGTGATATGATCGAGGCATTCAAACACCTTAAGGGCATAAACAAGGTGAAAGAGTCTAACATGTTTAAATATAAGAAAAATAGCAGGACAAGAGGACACAGCATGAGATTAGAGGAAGGCCGATTAAGGGGAATGTGAGGAAATTCTTTTTCAGGAAAGGTGGTGGATGCATGGAATGGCTTACCACAAGAAGTGGTGGCTATGAATACAGTGCAGGGCTTCAAACAGGCATGGGATAGGCATAAGGGAGCAATACAAATGACTATGAATAGATAGGCCACTGACAGAGCAAAGGCCGATGGCACATTTATAAGATAGAAAAAGAAATGGGCAGACTGGATGGGCCTTGCGGTCCTTATCTGCCGTCAACTTCTATGTTTCTATGAACAGCTAAATAAACAGATTGTTTCACTGCAGCCTGAGTGCATTCTGACAGAACACACCAGGCGCTGGATTTCTGGATCAGAATCAAGGCAGTTCGGCATTGAGCGGGGATACAAAAAGGTCCATATCTGTGGTTTCCCGCTCATTAGTGAGTTCATGATGTCTGGAGATAATGACCACTTGTGAGGATCTGCTACTGTTTGAACAAGTTCACCTACCAGAGTATTCTGAACTTGTGGCAGACAGATGGCCTGCGGCAAGATCCCACACTCCAGACACCATTGCCACACTCTTGCTTCCTCCTAGCAAAGAGGGTGTGTGCTTCTCCTTGTCTGTTGAAATAGTGCATGACAGATTTGTTGTCTGTCTGTAGAAGGGCTACCTTTTAGCTGACCAAGTCTGATAGGGTCTTCAAGCCATAAAGAACTGCAAGCATCGTTCCCCCTTGACTCAGAGTTTCTACTTTCCTGCTTCTCCTTTCCAGGATGGTAAACCTTCCGTTTCCCATACTCCTTCTGGTGGGTCTCACTGGTTCTTCCTCGGTTCCCTCTGGAGCACGTCCTTGCTGGATAGTTTCCGGCAGGGAACTGAGGAACGTGCGGGACTTCCCACAGCTATATAGGGGCACGCAGACGTGGTGACATTGTCATGGGTGGCCCCAGATAGATTGCTAGCAAAAATGTTTCCATGTGATCCTGTTGCCTGACGGTTGTAGTTCCCAAGGTGAGCCCTGCTGCAAGAGAGATCCTTGAAGAATATCTGCAAGCATCTCCAGCACATTCATGTGGCGATGTGTCTCTGACAAGTCCCAGACCCCTTGGGTCTGAAGGGCCTGACAATGGGCTTCCCTCAATAGCTAATTTTGAGGGTGATATGCTTGAGATCACTGGGTACTGAGCATCCATTGAGTTGTTGTCATGTATAGCCAGGATAAGGGGAATTTGAACACAGAGGATGCCAGTTGGCCCAGCATGCGCTACATGGAATGAGCTGGCACCGACCTGTGTTTTATGATAAAGCATGCCATCTGCAAGATTGTTTGTGCTCTGCTATCTGGAAAAACGGACCAGGTGGTTTCCAGAATATCTCCTTTTAATAGCAGTACCTGGAAGGCTCTAGCTGAGACTTTGAAGGGTTCAGCAGAACTTCCATGGACATTAGAAACTGTAAGGCAGTGGTCACTGCCTGCTCTGTCTCCTGACTGGAGGAGCCTGTCAGGAGCCATTCATCCAAGTACGGGAAGACCTGTAGTCCTAGCTTTCTGAAGTGAGCTGCAAGAACTGCAAAGCACTTTGTAAAGACTTGCAGTGCGGACAAAAGCCCAAAGGGTAAGATTATGAACTGGTAATTCTGTCCCTCCACACAGAACTGCAGGTATTTGTGGAGGCTGGGATGCACCACTATTAGCTTTGAATGCATCCTGCATAGCTTCTCTGGATATGCATCTAGCATATCCATAAAGGTTAGCCAATGCTGCCGTTTCAGGTATGGTAGCAAGGAACCCAAAGAAACCATCTTTACTTTTTCTCGATCCATGTATTGAACAAATTCAGTTTTCTGAGATCGAGAATGAGGTGCATGCTCCCTTATTTCTCTGGGTACCAGGAAGCCATGGGAGTAGAAATGAAAATCAAGTACTCACCGTGACTACTGATCTTCTAGAATATCTTCATCATTCATTCACATTGATAGGTATTAGGCAGAGGTGCTAGGAGCAAAGTCTGTTGCAGTTCGGAGGGGATTGGCATCGGTGCTGGCACTGCCACGAGGCTGACATACTGAAGCTGGTGAGGATCTCTTTCTTGAGAAAATCTGGACACCAATGACCAATGATTAAGTTGGATATTTGGATGACGGATAGAAGCTCTGTACGTATGCATCTACATGAGGCGGTGATGTTACCAGCTGCTGGCTTTTTTTTTGTCTTTTTTAATTAACACAAGGGCATTTTGGATGTCCCTGCAAACCATTATTTTCCAATAAAAAGTCCAGCACTGGCAGCGCTCCAGATAACATTTGCATTAAAGAGTAATGTTCTCTCCATTTTTGACATTAGGTGGGTAAAATATTCTGATGAGTAAAAGTACTTACTTGGAAATAGCTGTTCCTTTTGAAGTGCACACAGAACATTTACAAGGGTTGGAATGAGTATTAATATTCACCAATAAAATTTTTAAAAAGTATTTCTGAAAAATGGTACTCACCTTATCAGGAGCACTGTTAACAGGTTTCCACTTATGTGCCTGTTCTGGAAACCTGACTCACATACTGCACTACAGTACTTGTCCCATTATATATTAATGTTACGCATTTCTCTAAGAGAGCGAATAATCTACTGAGTATTGTGTAAAAGGTCTTGAAACTGCCAATAAAAGATATGATGGAAGTAGATAGAGAAATGGACTGTGATTGGAACACACTCTGTTGAACTGTCAAGTCTACTGAATGCTGTGATGGCACGTCAGTGAAAGATCAGGAGTCTCTTGGAAGAGGGCACAAATGGGTCACGATGAGGGAAATGTGCAAGCATTTTTTTAAATGCTGCCAAAGTCATACTGAAATACAAAGACCCAAGAGGTGAGTAATGCTAAGAATGAGTAATGTGAGGTAGGTGCCTCAGGAAAGATTCGATGGACTCAAAAAGTCTTCTTTTGTAATTACTTTCTATGTAACTTGCATTCTCTGAATTACTTTAAACAAACCAAGTTTTAAATTGCCTGCCAAAGGCCTTTTTTCACGTGTCCCTCTCAAGTGGTTAACCACATCTGTAGAGCTTGGGTGGTGACTTAATTCTTAAGTGAAGTGTGCGGATCCTTGTTCAAGAGGCACCACCAACAACCTTTTGGGAAAGTAAGAAATTCAGTCATTCTGCTACTCCTTTAACTACTGCTACACACAAGATTTCCAAAAGTTCTAAACAGTGTTGATATGTAGCAACTCGGCTGCTTGCTATCTGTCACCAAATCCTTTTTTTTTTTTTTTTTCTTCATTTAGTCATTTGCTTGCCGCTGCCACCTGCTCCTGCCTTGGGCCTGGTTCAGGACCCCAGTCCCATCTGCCATTCCTAGCCATCGGACCAGCAAAGAGTCCCACGGTGTGGGGACACAAGTGTCCCATGGGCCAAGCCACAAGGCGACCGAGAGACAATGAGATTCCCAGTTTTCTTCCTTAATACCCTGCGGCTCGGTGACATAGTCATGCATGTGCATGGAAGCATGCGTTTGAACTAGCAACCCCACTCCACCCACCCTAGTGCCTGCCCCCCATCTGTGTGCCACTACCACCAAGCCACCAATTGATGGGAGTCAAGGACGGGAAGACCAACCTCTCAGTCTGAGCTGCCTAATGGCGCTCATTCCTATTCCCAGTCACCCCCACCCAACCCCCTGGCAGCCCGAGCTAGTCTGGTGTGGGAGAGGTGAGTGCTAAGTGCCTCAGACCTCTGTGTCACTGGGCCAGCTACCAAACCCATTTTAACCACCCTCCATGGATCCAGTGTCAGAATTATGGAGGTAGAAGTAATTCACAAGAGTAACTTTACTTAATGGATTAAGCGGAAGGCTGGGGTGGATGGGCATTATGCCAAGTGGAGGGGGCACTCAGTGGTTTTCCGTAGGAGTCGGTACTGGGGTTATACATACTCATCAACAACTGGAAGCTGGAACCCCCAGTAGGCTGCTTAAGTTTGCCAATGACACTAACTTGGCCGGAGGCTTGACTACCTTGAGAATGGGGACAAACTTCTGGAAGAACTTGTGACAGGGTTAAATAAGGCCCTGCCTCATTGTGACCGGGAGCTCCTGCCACTCTTGAGGACCGACCTATTCTAAAATCTGTTGCAACAGTTCTTCTATTTCTAAGCCTAATCTATCCTTTGCTATTTCTAGTCCATAAGGTTGGCCACCTATGGGCACCCCCCTTCCCTCTCTTGACAGTGCTATAGTGTCCGCTTTAATTTTCCTTTTCCCTCTCAGGTCCTCAAACAGGAAGGATATTGTGGTGACCTCCAGATGTGAGTAAAATAGGTTGTGTTTATTGTTGTTGGATTTAGTATGTAATAGCACTATGTTATAAAATACCTTGATGTATATACCTTATGCTTATGAAACCTGTAAATGTTAAATACCATGGCACTATGTGTTTTTGACAATGGTAAACAGTACTAGGTGTCTATTATAGAAATTAAGCTAGTTGTGCTATTTAAAATGCATGTAAATTGTTGTAAACTTAAGCCAGAAATGTCATGGTGATTTGCATATATCTCATGATGCACTGCATTACATTATGGAAGTATGTATGATGTTGTATTTCTCTGAAACTTGATTTCTTGCCAATACCTTTTGGGGTAACTGTTCTTTCAGTGATTCTGCATTGAGGTTCTTTGTTTATAGCTTGTTTTGTTCTTTTTGGGCCCCTACTACATAAGCAAATGAGGGCTTGCATAAGGGTTATGGGTACATCTTAGCTAGTGGACTGGATCAAAGATCAGTGTCAGCAGATGCTAGCTAAGTGCAGAAAAAGGACATTCATAGTCTGTTGTTGCAAACTGAAAAAGGAAAATAGCTCTGCAGAAACGTATTTCTTGTATTTTGAATAAACATCACACAGAGATTGTATGTTGAACCTGGTTCAGTGTCTTGTCCATCTGTTATCCCACAACCCCTCCACACCCGTTTGTTATGCAGAAAGTTTAAATGCAAGGGTCTGTTCTATCCTCTTGTTTTCTGTCTCTTGTCTGTCTGGTTGTGCAACCATATTTTCTTGTGAGACCTAGGAAATTATCACGCTGACTGTCTCCCCCCCTTCCCCGCATATCTGCAGGTATAAAAATATATGTGAATCTTTATGTGAAAATGTCACTGATACTAGGATCTCTGTTTAAAACTGTACATAATTATACTGTTGAAATGATTGCAAATAACTGGAATTCAAGGGGTTAACCTGAGATGCAGGTTTGAAAAATATTTACAGAGCTGTCAACAAGAGGTCAATTCTGGGTCACAATGTTCTTTTTGCTGCATCTGCTGAAACTGACAAGAACACTGTGCAGAATGTTCTCTTTAATGATACCTAAACCATCTTTTTAGGGTCTGTTTACATTTATACTGAAACTGCATTTATTAAAGCAGGATAAATGCAGTTTCATGGCATCTGAAAATTTTAAACACAGCCTCTCCTGATTCAAAAATCCTGCTCTAAGAATCGTGAAATGGCTGCCTTGATGATGTCACTGAAGGGAGAGATGTCCAGCTGTGCTAACCATATTTAAATTCGAATACCTTTAAAATGAAAAATGATAGCATGGTACTATGAGCATTACTCTCTCCACCCATAGGTCCCTACTCCACCCCCGCATGTCCACGTGCCATGGTCATTGCCAATACCCAATTCCCCCTGCCATTCCTGCCCTCCGCAGTCTCCTAATCCTCTGCTCCCTACCCTCCAAACCTACCTACCACCCCTAGGAATCACAATCATCCCCACCTAGCCCTGCTCTGGGTAATCACTTTCCACCTCCTCTTATTGTCCGGCAACATCCACCCCAACACTGGACCATGCTCCACCGGTCCATCCCTTGCCCCACCATAAGGAGGTCTCCATATAGCCTCCATTATTATTTGTAGCCTCCTGAAGAAATCCACAGCCCTTCAATGCTGGGTACAACAGCACCAATCTGACATCCTAGTTCTGGTGGAAACTTGGCTCTCGAAGTCCACCCCTCACTCCTTTGTTGCTCTCCCTGGGTATACCCTATTTAGGGAGGATACAGTTAGTAAACAGGGAGGGGGTTATGCCATATATATATATATATATATATATATGAGAGACTCCTTGCTGGGTCATGCCCTACCTCTCCCCACTAGATCACGGTGCCCAAGCTAGTACCCACAAAACCACCCCTGACCCTGCCAGGACCCCCCCTATACATCACGGCTGCCTACATTCCTCCACAACATCAGGCTACTGCCATTCTCTCTCTATCAGAATACCTATCTAATTGCCCCCACAAATCAGAGCAGATTCTGCTGGGGGACCTCAACATTAACTGGCTTGTCAATTCTGCCAATCATGCCAAGGACACTGTCGCAGCCCTAGACCTAACCCATATAGTAACACAAGCCACCAGACACAATCCCTCAAATGAAACTCAAACACTGCTGGACATCATCCTCTCAAGCCGCCCCCACAAAATTGCTGAGATTCAAGTCCTCCCAAACTCACTAAGTGACCACTGTCTAATCAGCCTCTCCTGGTCCTGTCGAATCCAAAGACCCATGCCAAAGGTAGAATTCCACCGACGCCTCCGCCCTGGAAGCCTTAACAAATTCAGGCAGCATCTTGCCCTCTGGGACTAGTCACCCATAAACTCTGCCCACAGTACTGATGATGCACTTGACTGCTTCTCTCGCTCCTTTACCATGGCCTGTGACATGTCTGCCTCCCCCCCAGACACTCTCCAAAAAAACGTAATGCCCCTGGATCACCCCTTCCTTCCTCAAACAACTGAAACACAGAGATAATTTGTGGCATAAAGCCATCTCCTCTGGTAAACCGGAAGATCGAAAGACCATCAATGCAGAGTGCAACAAATGCACTTGGGCCATTCGCAAGGCCAAGGCTCACTACTATAGATCAACGCTAGCCTCCTCCTGGGGGTCTGCCCGTAATGTCTGGGACATCAAAGAACTAAATGGGAAGTCCCTAATTCCCCATCATCTCTACTAAACATCAATGGCACTTTCTCCACAGACCCCCAATGTATTGCTGACTACCTCAACACTTCTTTCACCAAACTCAGCTCAGTCCTCCCCAGCAACTTTTTTGACCCAACTGACCCCTCCCCTCCTACCACCCTGCCTCAGCCTCCCTTCCACCTTTGTACCATCTCACTGAAGGAAGCCTGGCCGATCCTAGTTAAAGCCCTGAATGCCACCAGCCCTAGCAACAACCTACTTGACCTACGGCTCCTCTGACTGGCCTTTGACGTAATGCTCCCCACCACTCACTGCCCTGCTCAATCGATCCCTATACCTTGGCCAATTTCCCCAGGCCTGGAAAACAGCAGTCATTACTGAATTCCATAAAAGCAGTGACAACTCCTCCCCGAGCAACTATCGACCCATTTCTATTCTCCCCCTTATCTCTAACGTCCTAGATAAAATAGTGGCAAACTAACTTACTGACTACCTTGCCGCCCACAACATCCTCTGCCAGGAGCATCACGGGTTCAAGTCGGGCCATAGTACTACCACCGCTCTACCCGAGTCCTCTACCTTCCTACACTCTGTCCTGGACAAAGGTCACCTTGCGCGGGAGCAGTTTTCATCGACCTATCAAATGCCTTTGACACGGTCAACCACTCACTACTGCTGGACACCCTTCTACAATTTGGTCTCTCCTAAGAACCCGTTGACTGGTTCACTACTATTTAACTGCCAGATTCCAATGCGTCAAACTTAACAACACACTCTCTCCAGCTCCCGCATGATCCACTCTGGGGTCTCTTAGGGCTCCATCCTTGGTCCTCTTCTTTCCAGCCTTTATCTCAACCCCCCCCCCCACAGCTCCTGCACCAGAAAGATCCTTCTCTATGCTGACAATGTGGTCCTCTTTGCCTCTGACACCAGCCCCACGGCCTTCCAATCTTCCCTCCAACACTCCTTCAATCGGATCGAGCGCTGGTTCATGGATAGAAAATTAGTCATCAACCTAAAAAAACAAAACAAATCAATGCTCTTTGCCCACCACCAAAGCAAACATAAAGACCACCCCCCTACAGGTCTCTGCTAGCTCTTTCCATCCCCTAGAACAAGTATCCTCCTACAAATACCTGGGCATCCACTTTGAGTCTGCCCTCACGTTCCACCCCCACATCACTACCCTCATAACGGCCACCTGGTCTCCTCTATTGGCACAAGGACTGCCTTCCGCCTGAAGCGCACTGATTAGCCATCACCTCATTGGTCCTCTCTTTAGTTGACTACGGTCTGCTCATATATAGTGCAGCTGACAATACTGCCCTCAGCAAAATTAAATTGTCCATAAGAAGGCCTGTAGGCTCCTGACCAGCTCTGAACACCGCACCCATTCCTGCGCACTTTACTCCCTTGCAAATGTGCTTAATTTTGAAGAGAGGCTCAAATACCAGTCCTGCCTCATGGCCAAAAAAATATTCCTTGGTCTCATCCCTCCAGGTGTCACCTCCGCTCTTCTCCCAGCCATCCCCTCAGTCAATACCCGCAGTGCCTCCAAATTCTCTCTCGTCATCCCTAAGGTCAGAACCTCCCTAGCACAAAGGACATTCAGCGACAGGGTGCCCAACCTGGTTCAGCTCTCTACTAAGTTCAGTAACTAGTCTGCTCAAGCTAGGACTATTTAAAGAGGCCCTCAGGAATCATATACTCTCTACTCACTCTTGCGTATATACCTCCCGGTGAACCCAAGTTCACTGAGTCCCTCCTCCGTCACGACCCCTAGTCTATGATAATGGCTTCCTAGGCAGCTTAATCAGCCCTCAGTCTCAAAACTGGTCAACTGGCAAGTTTGATAAGTGTTCTTAGCTACCTCGATGTATAAGCCTGTAACCCCAGATGTAAATTTGTAACAGTTCTTAAAATCCTGCTGTGTTCCTACTATAGTTGTACCTTGTACTTCTGTAGTGTTTATGTCTATAAGGAATGCTCATATGTAATTGAATGAACTTCTCTGCAACTCTGATGTGGAGCCTTTGGAAACGAGTCTCTGACTCGAAGGGTTATAATTCAGATGACTACAATAAATAAAAAAATAAAAAATTCAGCACAAAAATATCTTCAGAATGATTGCCATTTCATTTATAGATACCATTTCTGTTTTTTAAAATTTAATAAAAAAAGGCAGCAAAAATTTTAATTATTTTTCACTTTTTCAACAAACAAATGCAAATAATATTAAAACAAAAATGATAGCATGGTACTGTGAGCATGACATTTGTTCAGCACAAAAATATCTACACAATGAGTAGTGTTTCATTTATATGTGCCATTTAGTTTTTTTTATAATTAGCGAAGAACAGCAGAAAGTTCAATAATCGTTCACTTTTTGCAACAAACAAATGCAAAAAGCTTTAAACTGTAAAATTATAGCATGGTACTTTAAGTACAAAAGTTGTTCAGCACAAAAATATATATCAAATGAGTGGTGTTTGATTTATAGATACCTTTTAGATATTTTACAATCAGCAAAAAGCGGCAGGAAATTCTTTTTTTTTTTTCACTTTTATTGAAGGTATGGCATAAAGGAAATAAGCTACTTCCCTACTGGAAATATTGTTACATTTTTTTTGTTCTCATGCCCTCCTCCAATTAACCAAACTGCAATTTGCATTTCAAATAGCTCCCACTTCCTGCCTTTCATACGGGGGAAGTGGGGTGCAAAGCTGTTGTATGCTTGCAGCGGGGGATTCTACGGTCTGAGGAGTGTCTGTCGCGCTGTGTAATTGGGGTGCACTGACACTCTGCTGACCTGTGCTCCATGTGCCCGATTCTCCACCAGGACACAGGGCAGATGCACACCAGATTCCCCTACCTGCTAGTGATCCACGCACGGGGCGGTCTGGGGGCGCGCCCGTGCTCTGTGCCATTCTTGTAAGTACTAAGTGCTGGGTGAGGGGTGTGGGCTACACCAACACTACACCAATAGGCACCAGACTTAGTCAGTATGTGCCGCCCCCCCCGGGATGCCACCCACTGGTGGTGTTGGTGCAGTAGGGGCACGGGGACCCCACAACATGCCGTCCCAGCCCTCAGTATCCTAATGGAGGACCAGGGGTGGTCGACCGGCAACTCACCCATCCTGGTGCCGCGGCTGCACCACAGCTGTCTGAATGCTGTGGTGCCTTGTGGGCGCAGGTGATCCAGTGGTGGACCGAGTCCAAGCATCCCATTGCATGCCTGCCCGTGTCTGTGGATAGGCCCCCATGTACAAGGCATGCTGGAGGCAGGGCCACGTGGTGGCCAGCAGACAAGAACATGGCCACCGCACATTGTTCTGTGGGTGCGGGACTCCGCGGGTGGAATACGCGCCTCTGGCACATTATTCCCACCCTTGGAGAATCCCCCGAAATGTTTCCATTTCTGCTTTCCCCTCCTTTGTCAATGCTGCCTCGCTGTGACAGGTTGAGCCACTAATTCTCAGAGTTCCACTTTATGTTATAAAGCAAAGTGATCTAGGACACGCTGCACTGCTCATGCAGCCACCCACTGACATGTCCTAAGTTCCTTGTCTTCCTTGCATTTAGTCAGTGCACATGAAAACTGCCTTTGCCACACTACCTAGAGCTACATCTCAAACTGATACTAGTTCTCATTTTTTGGTTTCATTTTGTGTCATACAGCTGTGTGCCGTTTTCCGTCCTCCTTTTTTGTATACTGTACTGTACCCTCATGTGAATCATTTGTATATGTCCAGGACCACTTTGAAAAGTGAGCTTGCTCAATGGTGTTATGCCTGGTTAAATGAAGTTTTTGACTGATTGATTTAAGGTGGAATGTTACCTCTTTTTCCAGTCAAAGAAGCCAGGGGCCTGGTCCTCCTCAGAGCAGCCACCTGCTTACTCTCCCACATCCTTAGTATGTGCTTCAATGGCAGCATAGGTGCCTTTGGCACATGAGTGAAGGCATCCACACTTCTCAGGTGGTTGAAGGCACTCAGCCGTACCTCATGCCTCAGAACCCACCTCACAACCCACGTGGGGCCTGCGATAATTTAGCATTACCACACACACTGTTGTGTGTTACTGCTTAATTAAAATTTATAATGTGATCCTATGAGAATTTTATATTGTACTTCCCAAGTGGCTGAAGACACTCGTCTGCACCTTGTGCCTCACAACCCACCTGGGGCATGAGGCAATTTAGCCATGCTGCACACCCTGACATGTGGTACTAACCTCTTAAAATGTATAAGGCTATCTTATTCAAATTATATACCGCACTTACCAGGTGGCTGTAGGCACCCAGCAGTGCCTCATGCCTTATAACCCACCTGGGACATGCAGCAATTTAGTTTGCCAAACACCCTGCCATGTCTTATTGCTTACTTACAATTTACAATGTGATCCTATGGAAATCACACACCACACTTCCCAGGAAGTTGAAGGCACTTGACTGCACCTCATGCCTCACAACCCACCTGGGCCATACAGCAAATTAGCATTGTCACACACCCTGCCATGTGTTATTGCTTACTTACAATGTGATCTTAAAGTAATCATATATCGCACTTCCCAGGTGGTTGAAGGCATTCAGCTGCGTCTCATGCCTCACAACCCACCTCATGGGTGCAGTAATTTAGCACTGCCGCACACCCTGCCATGTGTTATTACTTACAACTTACAATGTGATCCTATGGGAAATTTTTACTGCACTTCCCAGGTGGTACGCAAGTGTACATGAGAATCCATGGCTACGGAGGTGCTGGACCATGATGATGGATGTCTCTAATGTCATTTGTAAAGAGTTGTACCGTCTGTTGTTTGTCTTACCTAATGATGGATGTCTGAGGTTGGTTTTGCCTTGTTCCCTTTGGCTGCTTTGGGGAGGGGGGAGACATACAGTTAGTGTTGAAATCCCTAACATCGCATTTCCATACTATCGACATTTCAACAGCAGCACAAACTGATGTTTTAATATAGTTTTTTGCAAAGAATATATAAGGGATATGCTACCCCCTACTGGAAAAACAGGTTACTCACCTGTAACAGTAGTTGTAGGAGTGGTATATGTTGTTCATCCACACTTATTAGCAGAGTCCCGTTCCTTTTAAATCAGCCGGAAAGTCTTCAAGCTGGCTCCTCCCACCCACCCGAGTGGTATAACCCTTGGCTCTGCCCCATGACGACAGATCTCAGCCCAGTGGTAGCCAGGTTTGTGCGTCCGCAGCCGGAGAGGTCGGGTGGGACCATGTGGATGAACAACATATACCACCCCTAGAACTACTGTTACAGGTGAGTAACCTGTTTTTCTAGGATCGTGGATATGCTGTTCATCCACACTTATTGGCAGACTCCTAGCAGTTCCAGGAGGAGGGAGGCAAGGCACATACCCCCCACTTGGAAACAGAGATTGGAGAACTGAGACCCCAAAACCAGCATCCCAGCGTGACTCAAGGTCGATATGGTAATGAGTAATGAAGGTGTTTGCTGACTTCCAGGAAGCAGCCCGATAGATTTTCTGGATAGGGATGTCCCTGGAAGCAGCCACTGATGCAGAGGTATGGCAAGTAGAATGAGCTCTTATCCCTCTGGGAGGCTCCATGACCACCAACTCATAGCACAGACCTATGCATGACATAGTCCATCTTGCAATGGTCCATTTTGCTGCAGGTCTGCCAGAAGCGGCTTCAGCATAGGTCACAAACAGCTGGTGAACCTCTCCCTGAATTTTCGCCGTCCTCTCCTTATAATAGGAGAGAGCTCGTCTCAGGTCCAAAGTATGGGGCCTGTACTTGGTGTAATTAGGGTAATATACTGGCAGAGATAACACCTCATTCAGGTGAAACTCTGACACCACCTTCGGAAGGAATTTTGGGTGGGGGCGTAGGACAACCTTGCCTCTGTGGAAGACCAGATAAGAGGAGTCCACTGAAAGCACCTGGAGTTCCCCTGTCCTTCTGGCAGACGTGATAGCCACCAGGAAGGACGTCTTCCACGAAAAGTGTGACAACGCATACTTGAGCATTGGTTCGAATGGCTTGCCCATGAGCTTTGCCAGTACCAGCAGTTGATCCCACGGAGGTGGGGGTTCATGCACCAGAGGGGATATGTGATCCAGGCCTTTTTGGAAAAGCACCCTACCACTGTCTCCTGTGCCAACGTCGGCTAACCGGCGCGTACACGGTAAGCAGAGATGGCTGCTAGGTGTACCCTAAGGGTCGATGACCGAAGACCTCCTTTGGAGAGAGACCAAAGGTAGTTGAGAATGTTAGCAACCAAACAGGAGTGAGGGTCCAGGCCCATGCCCTGACACCAAATGGAAAACCTTTTCCATTTTAAGGCATTACATTTCCTGGTCGATTCCTTTCTGGATGCCTCTACAATGGTGAGGACATCCTCGGAAAGACACAAAGCCTGGAACTCTAGCAGCTTAGGTACCAGGCTGTCAGGTGCAGGGATTGAACTACACACATTTTTGAAATACCGAAGGTTTTGAAGCCAGGGCCTACAAAATGCGGGAGCACAAAGGAGGCAACCTGAATCTTCCAGCGGAAAGGAAAATCTGGCGTCATGGGGCGGAGCCAAGGGTTATACCACCTGGGTGAGTGGAAGGAGCCAGCTTGAAGACTTCCGGCGAGTCTTAAAGGGGAAAGGGACATGCCAATAAGTGTGGATGAACAACATATCCACGATTCTAGAACTGGTGAGACCAGTCCGGAGCTATCAGGATAGTACAGTTAAGTAAGAACTTACCGTAACAGTAGATCTTCGAGAACAGCTCTTGCAGCAGGTTACACCATTAGGACTGAAGTCGGCAGGCACCAGGACCCCACGAAAATTTTCTAGCTAGCAGTATTCAGCGGGGACCACCCCCGATGTTGGTCCCGCCCCCAACGTCAGGCATAGTATATAAGGAGATGGTCCCCCAGAATCCCCAGTTCTCCCACCGGAGACTCCCGGCTGCTGGATGACATCAGAAGAGGAGACTGAGGATCAGCCATCAAATGACAATCAGAGTGGTGTTGAGAACACCTGACCCTAGGAGAAGGACATCAGAACAAAAAATCTACCTCCAGCGGGGATGGTGGGAGGGAAAGTACCTGCTGCAAGAGCTGTTCTCGAAGATCTACTGTTATGGTAAGTTCTTATGTAACTGTACTATCTTACTTCGAGAAACAGCTCTTGCAGCAGGTTACGCCATTAGGACTGATTCCCAAGCAATAGTGGAAATCCCACACCAATGGGAGGAGGAAAGGCAGACATCCTTAGTAGAACCTAAGCCTAGGACAGAAGTCCTTGAAGGACTGCTAGACCAAAACCTGCTCTTCGCCTTGATGCAACATTAGGGCTATAATGCCTGATGAAGGTGTGCACAGTGCTCCAAGTAGCTGCTGCACAGATGGCTGAGGTGGACACATTCTTTAAAACCCGCAAAAGGAAGTAGCCATACCTGGGCGACCATAACGCGCCAGTAAGGTTTCTTGACGCTCCTGGTAACAGAGCGTGATACAATGTATGAGCCACCTGGACAGCGACTGTTTGGAAACGGGAGCTCCCATCATCCCGTGGGCGAAGGAGACAAAAGGCTGATCAGATTTTCGGTGGTATTTGGTTCCGGTCAGGTAGTACCGAAGACACCTATGCACATATAAAGTGTGCAACAGGGCCTCTCCTCGATTTGAATATTTAGGGAAGTACACTGGTAGATCGATGTCCTGATTAATAGTGAGAGCTGAGACCACCTTAGGCAGAAACTTCGGATTGGTCTGTAAGGATACCCTGTCCTGGTGGAAAACCAAATGAAGTTCTTTGCACATCAGTGTGAAGCTCCGAAATTATTCTGGCCGAAGTAACGGCAACTAAAAACAACGTCTTCCATGTAAGGAGACGTAGCTGGCAATCTGCGGCTGGTTCAAAAGGTGGCAGTGTAAGCTGCTCCAGGACAAAGGGTAAATCCCAAGGCGGAATAGGATCTTTGATCGGAGGTCTAAGGTGGAGGACACCTATCAGGAAGGCTCATGCCATGTCCAACTGAGATATAGGACGTTGGCCTATAGAAGTGTGATAGGCTGAGATGGCACAAAGGTGTACTTTTATCGAGGAGTAGGCCAAGCCTGTCTGAAAAAGAGACAGGAGGTAGTCCAAGACTGACCTTTCTGGACAATCCAGTGGAGAAACCCCCCGCGCCTGAGCCCAGAGGCGAAATCTGCGCCACTTCATGGCGTAAGTAGCATGAGTGGCCAGTTTTCTAGCAGCCGCTAGAATGTCTGCTACCCCTTGTGAGACCCCGTATTGCATAATGGCTATGTCTCTAGGAGCCAGGCGTGCAGGTTCAGCGAACGAAGGTCCGGATACGCCAAGGAGCCCGCCTCTTGAGACAGCAAGTGAGAGCTGTTTGGCAGAGGCGCTGGAAGTTCCCGGGACAGCTGATGTAGTAGAGGGAACCAGATCTGCCTGGGCCAAAGCGGCACGATAAGTATCAGCGTCACTTGCTCTCCGCAAAGTTTCCAAAGGACCCTCTGGATCAAAGGAAAGCGGGGAAAGGCAGGAATCTGCCCGCCCAGGAGAGGGACAATGCGTCTCACGAGAAAACACCAGGCCCTGGATCTAGCGAGCAGAAATTGGGCAGTTTTGCATTGGATGGGGATGCAAAAAGGTCTAACTCTGGTGTACACCATCTGCGAAACAGATCCTCTACTACCTCCTGGAGTACTTCCCACTCGTGGACTCTGGTCTGAGAGCGACTCAGGCTGTCTGCGACGATGCTGTCCACTCCTGGTACAAGAACAGCAATGAGGTTTGCGCGTGTTGTAAAACTCAATCCCACACCCTCCTGGCCTTCCTGCAAAGCGGGTAGGAACGGGTGCCTCCTTGTTTGTTGAGGTAATACATCACCGTGGAATTGTCCGTTTGTAACAGAAGAGTACCCGGTGGAATCTCCGACTGGAAAGCCTGCAGGGTGTAAAGAACTGCTCTCATTTCCAGGATATTTATGTGGAGATGAGTCTCTTGGGCTCTTCACAGGCCCTGAGACCGGACACCGTCGAGGTGTGCTCCCCATCCGAGCCCTGAGGCATCTGTGGAGAGTGTCACAATCGGAGATGGCGCAGTGAAGGGGAACCCCACCGAGAGGTTTTACGAATCTAGCCACCATTGCCAATCCCGGATTATGGCCTTCGTGATCCGAACTGGGAGCTGCAGATGGTCTTGCTTTTGATCCCATTGGACCCGTAACATCCACTGGGTCACCCGCATGTGGAGACAGGCTAGCAGGACTGCTGCAATGGCTGCGGCCATGTGTCCGAGCAGGCAAAGGACCAGTCTGGCTAGAGGAAGTTTAGGAGCTCCGCCTTCTGATCGCCATCCGGTAATTTATCAATAATGTCCTGGCCCAGTTCCCACAGGATATTCTGAAACTGTACCATGTGAGACAGGTAGTTCAGGGACCTGATGGAGCATGTAGCAGCCACATACTTGTGCCTCCTCAGGGCATCCAGCTGTTTGGATTACTGGTCCGGTGGCTGTGTGCTCATATGCTGCGGTCTTTAGGACCGGTCATGCAAGGCTGTAATGACCAGGGAGTCAGCCAGAGGTGTCTTATACAGGCGGTCAGCTTTCTTTGGCACAGCGGGGGTGGAATGCGGACACTTCCACGCAGCCTTGGTGACATCTGCGAAGATGTCCACACCAAGGGTGGCACTACCACAGGCTTTGGATCTTTCTGCCAAAGATAACGGGCAAGGCGCGGTCTCTCGGGATCGAGATCTTCAGCATCCCATCCCATGTTGTCCTGGATGTGCTTCATGATCTCAGAGAAGGAGGGATCATCCGGAGGTGACCTGGGTAGGTCGTGTGGGTCAGGTGATGGGATGCTGAGTGGAGAAGGATATCTGGAGAATTCCGAGGTATCTGATCTGGAGACCTCCCCTGATGGAGTGTACCAACGACGTCTGGGTCGCTTGGGGCTGGGAGACCCTGATGGAGATCTTGAGGGAGGCCTTCTTCAATCCTTGGATCTACCCCTAGGAGGTGGAGTCTGCTCCTTAGGAGTTGGTGGTCGTCCTGCTGGCCCCTGTGGTGGTGGGGAGGGCGTAGGAGGTGAAGGAGTAGGAGGAGGAGGAGAAGGTGGTTTTACAGGGATCATGTCTTTTCGGATGGTGTCCCACCAGAAAGTAAAGAGATCCTTTCCCTCTTGTATGTTCATGGCCGACGACAGGCCTGGCGCCGGTGGTCTGTCGCTGGGGTTGGGCGTCGGGTCCGCAGGTGTCTCCGGGGTGGGCGAAGGTTCCCTCGGAAGCCCTGCATCCTCTGTGTCGCCCACCTGGTCTTCAGGCAATGTCATGTCCTCCTCCGTGGAGTCCCTGCGACCGGTGTCCACCGGTGACTGGGGGCAGTCTTTAGCTCTGGTGAGCGTGAGGCAGACGTCGGTCGCTTGGCTGAAGACTTTGGGTCCAGCGAACGCCCGGTCGGCGTCTGGTGCTTGGCCGATGTCCTTGGCAGCCCCTATCAGCTTAGGGCATCGGCCAGGGTGTTGGAGGCTCCTGCCACGTGAATGGCTAGGAGATCCGCCTCCAGGCTGCGCACGAGACCATATGCGGAGAGCTTCCTTGCATAACAGCATGGAGCGCGTCCCGCCCTGGCAGTTTAGGTAGTACATGGTCGTGGTATTTTCCGTCTGGACCTGAACCACTTGACCCTGTAGAAACGGAACGAAGGCAGTAAGAGCTAGGCAGACCACTCGGAGCTCCAGCAGGTTGATATGGCATCGGGACTCCCGAGGGGACCAGAGGCCGTGCGCTCTGTGCTTCCCCAGATGGGCACCCCAACCCATCAGAGATGTGTCGGTTGAGTTAGTTAGCCTGCCTGAGTCCCAAAGATGCTGCCACGTATTGTTTCTTTGCCATGGCATCAATCTTCCTGGAATCCTTGCCTGGGGGGGTGTGATGCCAAGGGAATGTTTGCCTTATCACAGGCAGCAGCCTGTACAACCCCAACATGGCTGCACTGCTGAAAAAGGAACTGTGTCTGAGCCTGAGCGAGTGTACCTCTTGTCCATTCTTCTGTCCACAGGAGGTATAGAATTATGAGACTTAAGAATTTTTTGTGTGTTTCCCAAAAGATTTGTGGAGGGGAATAGACAATCTCCTGGACTCTGGGATGTCCATCATCTCAACATAATCAGGCTCTTCCTGATCCTCTACTGCTTCCTCCACAGGAAGCTGGAGGGTATCAGCCACCTTTCTGTAGAACACGTACTGTGAAGGGGACTCAGAAAGCCTAGGAGGAGGAGAAACACCTGAAGGTCTGTCTTGGGAGATGTCCGGGTCAACAGGCACATCCAGACTTTCACCATCACCATAATCACCCTCATACTCTCCCTCCTCCTCAAACTCCAGTTCATAAAATTCTTCCAAGGTATAATCCGGAACTGGGGGAACCAACTGAACCGAGCCCCTGCCAGATGGTGCCGGTTCGGTCGGAACCTAACTAAGCGACTGCACAATCCTAATCACCTTGGCTATCTCATCAGCAGCCGGAGTATGAGATTCTGGGTCTGAACCGGTCGATTTGTCTTTTCTTTTTCCTTTTGTCGGAACAGATTCCTCGGAATCGGCTCTCCTTTTGCCCGTAGAAGTATTGCTCTGGTCAGAGGGCACTCCTTCTGGTTCGGTCGGAACCGAACCGGGCTGGCCATCCGGGTCAGCGGACTTCTCGCCTCTCTTTCCCTCAGTCTACCTAATCTCTTTTCCAGGGTAGATTTGGGAAATTCTTGCAAATCTGGCAGTCTGAATCGAGGTGGTCAAACCCCAGACAATAACACAAGTGGTGTGGGATCAGCCTTAGCAAAGACCTCCCACACACTGCAGTGTTGAAACCCAGTGGGCCCGTTTTTTTCTTGGGTTTTTCTCAGACGCAGCCAACCTAACTAAAACTTTACCCTTTTTCGGCCAATCCATGAGCCAAGACTCCTATCGGTTCCTGACCGTATCACGGGTCTTGGAAAAAAACGTACTTAAAACCCGTTTATTTTTTCAGAACCGATACGGACCGGTAACCACACACTGAAGTATAGCACAAGTTTTTTAACTCAAAATGATCGGTTCAGCCGAACCGATCCAAAGTTTACAAGTTCCGCACAGAAAACAGAACAAAAACCTATCTAGTACTCACGGTACCACAGACAGAGACTTGAACTGACTATGCGGAAACAACAATTCGGTAGAAACCGACCGAAAACCGACACTTCAACCGACTTTTGAACCGAGCAGCAGGAGAAATCTCCGGAGCGACTGTTCAGTGAGGCGGAGTAAAGAATCTGATGGTTGCAGTTTGAACAACAACAAACAGGGGTTTCAACCGAGCTTGAGATGAACGTTCTATGCAAGGCATAGAAAAGTTAACCCTTTGTTCTCCAGGGCAGTTGAAAGGCAAGACCTAACTGCAATAGTCAGAATACAGCAAGACTTCATGTTGTTTGAATGAGTAACAATGCCCGTAGTCTAGGTAACAAGCTCCCCGAACTGGTGGCCTTGATGGAAGAGGGATGCCTGGATATCGTGGCAGTCACAGAAACATGGTACACAAAGAACCATGACTGGGATGTCAACATATCAGGGTACAGAATCTACAGGAGGGACAGGGAGGGTAGAAGAGGAGGAGGAGTAGCTCTCTACTGCTGTACAGAGCGGGATCAAATACGAGCAGGCTAAGTACTGTTTTAACCCTTTTTAATTGGAAGAACCATCTGGTCCATGAGAGACTGGAGACTGTGCTGCTATTGGAGGGCCTGAAGAGCTTTTAAATATTCAGTGGATTACCCGTTGTTGAACCAATTTATATGCTGTAATCGCTGGACTGTGAAACTGTTGCTGCGATAGTAATTTGTTGTTGCTGCTAATTGCCTCCTGCTGGTTTGGGGAAAGATTCTACTACCTATTTCACCAGCTGACTCCTTGTTGTAGCCACGAGGGTGTTTCCCTGACTACCGAGCTAGCAAACCTGTGTGCCTGTCCTCCTCCCCCTATTGGTGGTGGCAGCCCATTGTGGGTGGAGTTGAGGTGTATAAATTGTTGTGCCAGGTAAACACGGTAGCATTTACAGCGGTGGCAAAGCGGCATCCGTGCGGCGAAGTGCTGCAAAGTGTTAGGTGTTAGAGGAGTTCGAGGAGATTGAGGTGATTTGAGGGCCTGTCGTTACTGAGCGTGAAATGGGAGTAGTATATAAATCAGTTTGGGGGGAATGTATAATGATGGGTTGGTGTGGGATGTTATATTGCTGCCTCTCATTGAGTGATTCATTAACAGTAATCGATCATGACACTCAGCTTTATTTACATGTTCCTTATGTAGATTTTACCATGTCTCATTTGCCAATTAGGTTAGAGAAGATCATAGTTACTGTTCGTTTATTGTATTATGAAAAATATTCTCTTAGGAGTGTGGGTTGCATATTGGCCTTGTTGGGGGCTTGTTTAGTTGGTAGGTTGTTAAATGGTAAAGGTATTTTTATTCAATGTTTTGTTTTGGGTTTATTATTAATGCTATCAGGTGATGTTGAGCCCAATCCTGTCCCACAGGATTCAAACTCACTTGAGTACTCATGGTCTTAAAACTCTAAATTTGAATATACTGAGCCTGCTCCCTAAATTGGCCCATGTGGAACTTATTATGTCTGAATATAAACCAGATTTGGTGATCATTACAGAGACTTGGTTAAAAGCGTCTGTCTCTGATGGTATGTGTGGGTTACCGGGATATAAGATTATAAGATCTGACCGTAAGGTTACAAAAGTAGGAGGGTGTGTGGCTGTTTATTATTTAGAGCATTTAGATGTTAATGTGTTACGTAACAGCTTATCTGCTGAAACACAAAATGGTTGGATCTTGTTTGAATTATTATTAGGAGGTGTTAAACATGTGATTGTAGGTGCCTTACAACCCCCCTAAATGTGGTAAGTCAGGGTTACAAATGTTTTAAATAAAACATCCCCTTTTTCTCAAATACATGATTTTGTGTTTATAGGTAATATTAATTTGAATTGAGCAAATATGGATGGTACTTTTAAAAATTTGCTATATTCTTATAAATAAACTCGGCTTATTGTTGACTCTACTAGATTTAATTTGAATTCTATGAATCATACTATTTTGGACTACTGTGTTACTAAGCGAGTACGGATGATGTCTTGAGTTGGTGTTCTTGGGGATTCTGTTAGTGACCATCAGGTTACTTTTGCTGTTCTGAATTTTAGACAGCAAAAAATCCCATCTAGATTTGTGCAATCTTGAAATTTTAACATTGCTCCTGAGATTCTGTTTGGGGAATTAAGCAACTTGGATTGGTCATTTCTGACATCTATACCAGATCCAAATTATGCTGTTGATTTTTTTTTTTATCATTTGTTACAAATTCAGAATAAATGGTTTCCCCTTGAGTATCTCGGGTTCTAGGGGTGTTACACCCATGGTATACTAATGAGTTGAAGGTATTTGTGAAAAATAAAAAATCAGCTTGGTTAACGTATAAAATGTTTCCAACTATTGAGCATTTGCAAGATTATAGGACAGATAGAAATTTGTTATCAAGAAAGGTGAAACAAGCTAAGATAGACTATATTCAGGCTAAGTTGGAGTGTGCATCTAAGAATCCAGGGCAATTTGGGGATACTGTTAATTATCTTGTTTCCCCAAAGGTTAATACTTACCTTACTTCATTTAAAACTTCTGAGCAGGTGGTTTCTGATCCTCTTGAGAGGGCTGATTTGCTTAATCTAAGTTTTGGTAACGTTCCCATTTTGTCTCCTGAATCTTTATCTGCTGACTCTACTGAATCTAATAATGTTGTGGTTAATTGTGCTTATGATCAATTGAAAAGTGGTGCTGCACCTCAATTTGTCTTACGATGGGTTAGTGCCACTGAAGTATTGAAATTGTTACATTCCCTGCCTGATAAGTTTGGCGATTTTGGGGGTGGACTTGATGCCAGATTTATTAGGTTGGCTGCTCAATTTATTGCAGAACCTTTGAGTGTAGTATACAAGTTATGTATTTCTGCAAATGTCTTTCCTTTATCATGGAAGGTAGCTTGGGTAGTACCAATTCCAAAAAATGCTAAGCCTATTGGAGTTGAGGACTATCGCTCTACCTCGATTTTAAATCCCTTGGGGAAAGTCTTTGAAAGATTGTTAACTGGTCAGTTAAATAAATTTTTTTGGGGTGGCGGATGTTCTTTGTGAAGAGCAGCATGGTTTTCGGCAAGGTAGGGATACAGGTACAGCCCTGGTCAGGTTCACGAATGCTATCCTTAAAGGTTGTAATGATGGAATGTTGACGGTAGGTGGTTTTCGTGGACCCAGGACTTTTGATTTGATAAATCATTCACTGCTTAGTCAGAAGCTTGCTGCTCTTGGAATGGATGTTACTGCAGTTGAACTTGCTTCTATTGGTTCGCTTAATTCATTAGTTTGTTATACTATATGTGGAGTGCCTCAGGGGTCTATTTTTGGGGTGGTGGACCCCTGTTGTTTTAATTGTTTATTAATCAAGTCCCTTCTATTTTTGATAACTGTAACTGTCTTCTGTATGCAGATGATTTGATTTTGTATTGTCAGGGAAAGTCTTTGAAGTATATCAATATGGCATTAGAAAACGAGTTTAAGAAGTTGTGTCATTGGCTTACTACCAATTTGATGCTTTTGAATATTCGCAAAACCAAGGCTATGTTGTTTGGAAGCCCTGTAAGACTTGGCGAATGTCTTCCCCCGACTATACATGACATTCAGGGGAATTTACTTGACCAGGTGTCAGAATTCAAGTATTTGGGAGTTCTTTTAGACCCCTCGTTGACATATCTTTCTCAAGTAAAGTCAGTAAAAAAGATAATTAATTGTAGATTGGGCCAATTATACAAATTTAAACCTTATCTATCTATCATTTACGTTTGAAATTGGCAAATAGTGTTTTAATGCCATATTTTGATTATGTTTCTTCCTTGTATGTTAAGTTGGGAACCAAGGAGAAACAGATTCTAAATGTTGTTTATAACAGCATTTGTAGATGTACTTTGGATGCTCCTTATTTGACTCATCATTGTTTTTTATATTCTTCACTGAAATGGTTGTCACCCCAGTTTAAATATGAATTTGCTTTAGGAAAATTGGTTCATCAGGCCATTTATTCAAATAGCTTATCTCCATTATTTGATTTGGTTCAGGTTCAGGAAATATAGGCAAATTTGAGAATGTCCCAGGGGGTTAGTATTAGTAGTACAAGGTGCAAATAATAATTACGGCTTACGAGTATTTGATCATCAGGCTTCTTCACTTTGGAACAGGTTACCAGTTGCATTAAGGGTAATTAAATCTTATTCAAGTTTTAAAGTAAAGTTTAAATATTATTTGTTAGTACAGTCTAAGTGTTTGTTTAATTTGTAAAACTTGTATAATTGTATGTATTGATGTATCGTTTGTTATGTTTTATATCCGGGTCAATCCTGAAAAAGGGCTTTGGCCCAGAGTCCTAACCCGGTTAACAAATCAAAATGAATGAAAATGAACGGATGGGATCAAAGCAAATGGAACTAAAGGGTAAACAGGGAGGAGAGGAGGCACTGTGGGTCACCCTGGAGACTGGAAATTGCACCACAGTCTGAACAGGCGTTGTATACAGATCTTGTCTCAGGGGGAAGAAATGGACAAGGAAACAACAATGGCTTCGGCCACAGGAAAGGCCTCCATAGGGGAATCCCCTGGGTCCAGTATCTCCATGAGGGGATACTTGGCCCGTTTCAAAACGGGTTCAAGCTGCATCCCAGTGGACTCTGAGATGAGCTGAAGCAAACCTAAAAATGAGGATGGGCTCTCATCCACCGACTGACCCCCTGCAGAATCCAGGTCAAGCAGCCTGGAGAACAGGGAGGAGTCGTCATCAGACTCTGAGGAGTCTGCAAACAGCTGCAGGGTGCCTGAGCCACCCTCTACCTGCAGAGGTCGATCGGGAGTGAGGGTGACCGACAACCTGTGGGGCAAACCCTGACCCAACCGAGAATCCTTGATCGGGGCCCCAGTTTTCAGTTGTGGAGGTGGGGTTTCACCACAATGGACGGAGCAGCCAGCTTCGGCCGGACAACCGGTGCCAGAGTCAGCTCCTCCACCACTGCGAGGGGTTGTTTAGGCCACTCCAGTGACAGCCACTTAATGGTTGGAGAAGGCAACGGAGTCAGCTTATTCCCGGACAATAAGAGCTGCTGCCACATTAAATCTTCATAGCGCCGACGCAACTTTCACCGGAGGCTATCCTCCGAAGAGGACGACGAGGATAAGCAGCAATGTCACTTTCCACGGTGCCAAGACCGAGACCGCAGATGTTGGTGGGACTGGCTGGACCTGCAAGAGGACTAAGACCGAGATCTTCGGGGTATCCGAGGGTGGGTCAGAGAGGGAATTGGGGAAACACGCCCTTCCTTCGGTTCAGGGACCTTAACTGGGGACTCCGGGACAGGAGGCACAGGCAAGTCCTTGGTAATCACCGGGGGAACTGGTGAAGCAGAGTTGTCGGCATCACCAGTCGACAAACCGTCTGACGGGTCTAGAAAAATATCGACCGCGTCGACGGTTGTCTCAGCCTGCTGACCTGATGGGGACACCGTGAAGCCAGCGGCCTTAGCTGCAACCTCGACCGAATTCGAAAGTCGATGGTCCGGAGAAGGGTATCTCTCCCGCTCCCACGAACGTCGACGGTGGGACTTACCTTTTGAGTCCTTCTTCTTGGACCGACTGGAATGTCCCGATGGCCCTTCTCCCTTGGTGGAGAGGGACTGGCAAGCTTCTTAAAACGAAGCCGTGTAGGAGGAGCCCAAAGAGAGCAGGATAAATGCTGCAGCTGAGGAGGAAGAAAAAGCGGTCTGGGCCATCTCCTCCTTGAGGGCGATCATCTGCTTTAACTGTTCCGCGGAGCCCACCGCCGGACACCGCCCAATGGGCCTCTTTCGACTTGACCGGCGGATACCGTTTTTCAGGGGGCCCAACAAGAAGTCGAGCAGCGCGGACCTCCAAGACCTAAGTCGAGAAGGAGCTCCAGGACATCTTCTGCCCACAAGGGCACCGACAAAAGCCGGGAGTCGATTTGTCCATCGCAGCCGCGAGGGAAGACAAAGATCAAAGTCTTGTAAACTTTAAAATTAGTTTCAGGTTAACCGAGGAGTTTGGATCCAGGCCTAAAACGCAGAGTGCTGAGGAGGGAACCTGAGCTTCCAAGAGGTAAGGAAGATCTGGCATTATGGGGCTGAGCCAAGGGTTTTACCACCCGGGTGGGTAGGAGGAACCAGCTTGAAGACCTTCCGGCAACATTTAAAGCAGCAAGGAACCTGCCAATAAGTGTGGATTGAACAACATAACCACGTCCCTAGAACCACGTTTTGCTCCAGGGATGGTATGATCTGGTTCAGAGTTACTATCCGGAAGGTGAGAGACCCGAGATATTAATTCAGGTCGTGGAGATCTAGGATGGGGCGCCAACCCCCCGTCTGCTGGGTCACCAGGAAGTACGTGGACACAAAGCCCGGGTCCATAGGAGGATCTGGCACTTGAACTACCACCTCCTTGCGGAGGAGCTGAGCTATATCGTCTCGGAGAGCCCACTGGGTGCAAGCTGAGATCCTTTTCTCCAGAGAGGCGCAGGCTCGGCTAGGAGGGTACTGCTCAAATTCTAGAGACTGTCCCTGACCGACCACTTCGAGAACCCACCTGTCTGAGGCGATGTCGTACCAGGCAGAAAGGAAGTGGCGGAGCTGGCATCCCACAGGAGGACCCAGAGCTGGCGTGACGGGTGTAGGGGTGGCAACCCCCAACCCATCACTAAGCAGGCTTAGAGGAGGAGACTCCTGGACCTGCACCTCGGCCTCCTTTGCAGGGTTTTTGTGGACCCTGCTTGGGCCTTGGGAGCCAAGCTTGAGCCTGCTGCTGTTGTTGCTGTTGACCTCCTTGATAGGAGGGTTGCCTGACCTCAGGGGAAGAATGCTGAAAAGGCATCTTCTTTCGCTTCTGCTGGTTCTTGCCTGAAGAAGCCTTCGCAGAAGTAGCATCCGAGGTGGCATTGGACTGCTCTATGCGCTGAAGGTGACCAGCCTCTCCTGGACCGAACAGGTTAGTGCCTAGGAAGGGCACTTCAGCTAACTTGTGCCGAGTATCCACCAGGAAGGAGGAAAGCCTCAGCCAAGCCCTGTGGCGAGTGGCCACTGCGGCTGCTAAGGAGCGGGCACAAGAATCCCCGATGTCCAGGGCTGTCTGGAGCTGCTGTTTTGTGACAGCACGGCCCTGATCATGGACTTGCTTCACTGTGGTCTGCATGTCCGCCAGGAGATGAGGGAGGACTTCGTCTAATGACCCTAGGAGGGCATGAGAGAAGTGTGCCATTATAACAGCCGAGCTGGCCTGACGAAAGCCTAAGGAGGAGGCCACATAGCCTTTACGGGCAGAATGGTCCATATTTTCTGGACTCCTTGTCTAGGGGTCGGTCAGTGTCGGCTGAGCTACCAGTATGCCCGAAGGATGTTCTGTGAACCCCGCCAAGGACCCCATGGGCACAGCGTACTTGCAGGCCATACGGGCAGACGGTGTTGGGCAGGAAGCTGGGCGCTGTCAAAGCTCAAGGGCCGGGCCAACAATGGTTTTGGCCACTGGAAAGGCCTCCGTCGGGGCATCCCCCCTTTTGAGGATATCCGTAATGGGGTACTCCGCCTTCTTCTGGATGGACTCCAGGGGTATGCCAGTGGATTCGGAGATCAGGCGGAGAATGCCCTGAAAAGAGGAAGGGCCTTCCTCCATCGCCATGGATGACTCATCATCCCCAGGATGGGAGTGCAATCCAGTGGCGTCCAAGTCCGAAGAGTTGTGATATAACGGCCTCCCGCCTAGGTCTCCCGCGATACACCGAGGGCAATCGGGGACGACAGTTATCGACACACGTCAGGGAAGCCTGGTGTCTGATTGGTCCACTTTTGAGGAAGCCCCTTCCTGAGGCTGCTTAGGCAGTGGTTCCACCAGAATCGGTGGAGACCGAGGTAGGACGATCCCTGATATGGGACTGCCCCACAGGTGGGAACCAAAGACTTCGGTTGCGGAAGGGTCCGTCTAGGAGGTGGAAGCCAAGTGATGGCCAGGGTGGCTGGCGGAACCAGCTTTTTGCCTGGACAAAATCTGCTGTTGCCACAGGAGATCTTCACAGCATCGACGGACTTTCCTTCGAAGCCTCTCCTCGTCCGAGGAGGATGAAGATCTGTGGCAATACCTCTTCTTCGAGTGTTTATGACTCTTTCTTGGCCGTTCAGCTGAAGGGGTTCTGGACCTCGATCGAGGAAGTCAACCCGTTCGGACCAAGGGTCCGGAACCATTTCCTCGATGGGGACACCAGCGGGCTGGGTATCCTCATCTGGAAAGACAATGACCGTAGCTCTTTCCAAAGAATCGTCGACCAGGGTCAGCGACAGAGGGTCGATTGGGTCGAGAGTAATCTCAGCCTCATCGGCCATTTCCTCGGTCCCCTGGCCAGACGGGAGGTCTGAAAATCCAGCGGCCGAGGATGCGATCTTGACTGAAGCCGAGACCGTGTGTTCTTGGGACTCGGACCTTTCTCGGTCCCAAGAACATCTTCGCTTAGATGAAGACTTCGGGTCCTTATCCCTCTTGTGAGGGCAGGAGGAGTGCGAGCCTGAGGGTGCCTCACCCCTGGTGGGGAAAGACGGGCACAACTCCTTGAAGGAGCCTGTAAAGATGGAGCCAAGGTTGAGCGGAACAAAAAAGTTTTAATTGGCCAAAGCTTGAGCTGCTTCCTCCTTGAATGCCTTTATTTGCTCCAGCTGCTCGGCGGATCCTGCGGCCGAGGAAACCACCCACCTCGCCTCCTTCGATTTCACCAGCGGGTTCCTTTTCTCCAGTCTCCCCAGCTTTAGGCATGCCTTGCTGTCATCCAGGATGGAAGGCCAGGCAGAAAGTGCAAGACGAGGTGTCACGTCTGACACCTAGGCAATAAATGCATGTTAGTTGGGGATCGGTACGTGACACCTTCTGGCCACAAGTACACTGGCGAAATCCGGGGGGACAATTTACCCTCCATGTCCGATGTGCAACAATCGGAATCGCTAACTCGAACGAGTTTTAAAGTTAGTTTCGGTAAAAACTGACGCTTTGAATCCAGGGCTTACGAATTGCTGAGAGAGCAGGAGGGAAGCTGCATCTTCCAGTAGAACAAAAGATCTGGCGTCATGGGGCGGAGCGGAGGTATTTTCCTCCCAGGTGGGTGGGAGGAGCCAGCCTGAAGACTTTCCATCAAGATTTAAAGGGGAAAGGGACATGCCAAGAAGTGTGGATGACCAACATATTGATGCTCCTAGAAGAGTTATTTTTTAGGTTCCTTCAAGGTTGATGAAACTAATGTGCCTCAGTGATCCTTCCCTTCCTACTGCCAAACAGGAAGCTCCTGTTGTCAGTCAAATCCAGTGGCTATAAAACTAGAACTGGCTTTGGGTGGGTGGGAAGGAGGGCAATTAGTAAAAAAATCTGTAGATCTAGACTGCTGCTTCATGCTCTGAAACCAAAGTTCTCCTCTGTTAAAAACAGAAGGATGCTGTAATTGGAGCCACCTGCTTTTGTACTTCTAAGCTGCTAAGCCACACCCCCAATTAGATTCACCCTCTGCACTGACTCAGTAAATTAAGCTGATAAAGCCCCCTTCCTCAGAGAAACACACAGTGACCTTGTCTCATTGGTGACTGGGATCTCGCTTCGGATGTAGACTTCTCTTTATCTTTGTGCTTATGACCTGATGATGCAGAGGGCTGTGATGGCTTTTCTCTGTCCCGGACCTTCGACTTCGGTGGCCACATTTCACCTAGTGTGGATGGTAATATAGATTTTGAGCCTTGCTCCTTCTCCATGGATGCTAATGGTTTTTGGTGAAGGAGATTTTCTGGAACTTTCTTATGGCGTCACTTTGTTGAAGCCCTAGTAGATCTCACTTCTCACATTGTGAGACAAGCCCAAAACAGCACACACAAACTGTGGTATATTCTTTGTAAATTTTATCTCTGCACTTATATTATCAGAATAAAGCATCTTTTGATTTTGGTAGCATGTAGAAACAATGAAAAACACCATGTGTAAATAAAGGAAGAATAAGTAACAATGGCTAGTTGACGAATTTTCACTTAGCAGGTCCGACAAGAGAGCAGCAGAAGAAATAATGAGTGATGGGGCCACCCACACTTATACAGATGCTTACACACGACATCATTGTGGGCAGCCCCTGGCTGGCAAAACTTTATGTGATGTCCTAGCGCTGACATGGGTATAGTTCCAAATATGTGGCCTAAAGATAGAGATATCTTCGAAGGAGATCAACAGGGATGTACCCTATGTATACTAGATCCACTCCAGTGCACCTGCCAAGTGGAGATAGACTGGACAGTGCCCACAGACACAGAGTCCGTTTAGCAACTAACAGGAATATACCCTGGGCAAGAAGGAAGACAAGAAAAGAAAAAGGAGGAAGGCAGCGGCCTTCTCTAACTTTTTTTTTTGGTTGTTTGAATGAGGGCCCTAAAAGGAACCCTTACCCCAGTTTTTGGTGGGAGTGGGAATCCAGCAATGGGTCCCAGGTCCCAATTGCCCTTATTTATTTATTATTTATTTTAACAACCACTCCGAGCCTGGTGGCATGGAGAGCTGAGGTGCTGGCATCTCACCTGCCAACACACTGGTGACCCGGGTTTGCGGACTTGGTTTGCTGGAAATCAGCCGGGGGAGAGGATGGAGTGTCCCAAGGACTGCGCTCCCCTCCCAGAAAGGGGTTGGAAGCTGCCTTGGCCTCTGACTGCCAATGGGTGGAGAGCCGGTCATACTGCAGGAGTGAACAATATAGTTGGAGGGGCCACAATTCTGTAGTGCGTATGTACCTACACATGCATGCATTTTACACCACTGTAGCCAAGGAACAGAGGAGGAAAAGCAAACATGGGGCGCCGTAGTCTACATGAAGCCTTCAGCATCTCTCCTGACCCCCACTACCACCTGGATTGTCTGGATATGTGTTTTGGTGGGGGGGGGGGCAGCCCTCCCCTCTCTGGCCCTGCCCCAAGGGACAAGCTGTGGGGGAATTCACTCCAGGTAAGGTCTAGGGGACATGGGTGCCAACTGGGACAGGACCGATGAGCCACCTACTAGGGTAAAAAGCTATATGAAACGGAAAAAAATACTCCCCAGGAAGTACAACTGGGGAGATGTCATGCCACTAGATGGTGCCAGCCAGCACTATTAGGGTGCGCTTCCCAACATAGAAACATAGAGGTTGACGGCAGATAAGGACCGCAAGGCCCATCCAGTCTACCCATTTCTTTTTCTACCTTATAAATGTGCCATTGGCCTTTGCTCTGTCAGTGGCCTATCTATCCATACTCATCTGTATTGCTCCCTTATGCCTATCCCATGCCTGTTTTAAGTCCTGCACTGTATTCATAGCCACTACTTCCTGAGGTAGGCAGTTCCATGCATCCACCACTCTTTCTGTGAATAAGAATTTCCTTACATTCCCCCTTAATCGGCCTCCGTCGAATCTCATGCTGTGTCCTCCTGTCCTGCTGTTTTTCTTATATTTAAACATGTTAGACTCTTTCACCTTGTTAATGCCCTTAAGGTGTTTGAATGTTTCGATCGTATCACCTCTCTCCCTCCTTTGCTCAAGGGTATACATATTGAGCTCTGTTAATCTGTCCTCATATGTCTTCTGATGCAGTCCCTGCACCATTTTGGCTGCCTTTCTCTGGACTGCCTCAATTTGGTTAATGTCCTTGTGAAGGTGTGGCCTCCAGTACTGTACGCAGTACTCCAGAAGGGGCCTAATCAGTGTCTTGTAAAGAGGGATTATTACCTCCCTCTTACGACTTGTGATACTCCTACTAATACATCCTAACATCCCCCTAGCCTTACCTACTGCTTTAGAGGTCTGCTTGGATGATTTCAGGTAATCGGTGATGATGATGCCCAAGTCTCTCTCTTCCTTTGTGACTGTCAGCAACTCCCCTCCCAGCCTATAGATGGCTTCAGGGTTTCTCTTCCCTATGTGCATGATCTTGCACTTCTTTGCATTAAATCCCAGTTGCCACTCTTTTGACCATTTTGCTAGTTTATGCAGATCCTGTTGTACCATGGCACTTTGTGTGAGACCGATCTCCAGAGGCATATTCGTTCTGTGCACCCTGTGAGTGTACATCATGTTAGGTCTCTGGAGATGGCTGGACTGGAGCAGGGATGCCTGCTCACAGCTGGAGTCGTGGTACCTCCAGACCCCAAGAAGAAAAGTCAATGGCCTGTGTGACTGTCTCACATGGTGGCAGTGTAGCTGCAACCACAGAAAAATGAAGGGGTCCCTTTCCAAGACCCCTGGTTGAAGCACTGGGGCATCCCAGAGGCCCTACATCTGCTGGAGTGGTGATGGTGGGCAGGTGTGGCAATCATGCCTAAACATATCCTGGAAGATTGACGTTATGCAAAGTACATAACTTTCATGCCTTCCAAGAATAAACCTTCACCACTGATTCCCACTTATGAATCCATGTACCAAGCTTTCCTTCTTATCTGAGGAAGGAGATGGCTCACCCTGAGGGTAATAGATACCTTTAGCTCTCTACATGGGGGGGAACACCTGAGAGCTGGGGCTTCTCATAGCTCTGGCAAGACCTGAGACCAGTCAGGGCCAAGCAAGAGCTCCGGTAGCACAGGAGCAGGAGGGTTTCCCAACACTTCCTGCTCAACCCTAGGGGAGAAGAAATCAGCCCCCTGATAGTGTGAGTTAAGCACCTTATGCCAGGCCAAAGGTGCCAGTCAGAAGAAGCTAAGCCATCCATCCACCCAATGCAGACTGCAGTTGAAGTCACCTCGCCGACATCATAAGAAGCTCACAGCTGGTGTCATGGTACCCCCAGACCCCGAGAAGAAAAGTCAATGGCCTATGTGACTGTCTCACATGGTGGCAGTGTAGCTGCAATAACAGAAAAATGAAGGGGCCCCTTTCGAAGACCCCTGGTTGAAGCACTGGGGCATCTAACCTGAAGTACAGGTGAGTGTTTGCACTTATGGTTGTCAATAAAATAAGCTACAGTGCTTAAAAATCACCTGCTTTAGTGTTCCTTTTGAGTGTGCTGCTTGCCTTTTTTTTTTTTTTAGTTTGACTATTGGGGGAGAGCACTCCTTCCCAGCTGCACCTCAGACATTCTTCACGAGCACAGCCAAATTATTAGTTTGGATTTAGCTACAACCACAGGCAACAGTTATAGGTCACCATATATGCCTGATGTTCAGAGATGCACATAAGGACACATGCAAGGACAAAAAGACTTCCTCCCAAGGGTGTCCGTCAGAACGAATATGCCTCTGGAGGTTGGTCACGCAAAAAGTGCCATGGTACAACAGGGTCTGCAGTACTTCAACTCCTGAGGAGGGATGACATACCTCATCTGCAGACCCTGTGAGTGCACAACATCATGTTAGGTCTCTGGAGATGGCTGGATTGGAGCAGGGATGCCTCCAGACTGTCCTAGGTGCCTCTTCTATGGCCCTCGGTCTAAGAGCAATGACTTCAGTGCCAATGTTTGGAATTCCAAGAAGTCCTAATTGCAGGGTTATCAGATTGCAGCTTGTATGGGCTTTGAGATCAAGCACCTGGATCATCTCCATGATGAACCACTGGTACAGGGCCTACTCAGCAGCAGAAGGGGGGGTGGACAGATGATTCACTGCCCTAATCGGAGGCTGCTGATGGAGACAGGCACTACCTCAGGACAGGGTCAGTAACAGAAAGAAGGGCTTGGACTGGGCCCTGTCTTATTCCCTCTACCAATCATCTAAGGCATTGACCCACTCCTGGTGTTGTTCCCACACTGGGAGGCTCCATCAACGAGGGCATCCTTTCAAGGAACAGACAAGGCCCTATCATTGAGGCACAGGTCAAGAAACAAAGGAAGACCAGGAGCAGCTGTAGAAATTTGAAAGTAAAATTTTTATTATCAATAACAGTAAAAGAAAACTCAACACGTATTTGTCAATGCCAAATGTTTGCTTGCTGGCATTAGCAGTGGAAGAGCAGGAGTCAGACAGATGCAGTATAGGAATGGCACTGAAGTATTGAACTGACGCCAACTCCACCCTCACTCTGCAGAGATGGACAGGCATTGGGGTGTGCCTTTGGGTCATCACCCATGACGGTCACGACATTTCACCTCACCCTACCCTTCAGACACTGACAAGTGTCAAGGTGTGCCTTGGGGTGTTTGGGCTTTACATTCACCTCATTCCATAAGAAAATACGCTGAAATTGGTGCAGTATAGGAGAATGGGGTGAACTCTGGGGACAAGGGTCCAAGGTGCACCTTGATGCCCATCACTGGCTGGAGGGTAGAGCGGAATGCAACAGCATGAGCATTACGTAGACAATCCCAAGTCGCACCCCTGACACCCGTTAGTCCCTACAGGGTAGGGCGTTATGGTAGAAAACCCTAACACTTTGGACGCTTCCTGGTATTTTTACTCCAAGCTTTCCACATAGGCTTTTTGTGACCCCACCACATGAACAGTGACACTATCAGTTCATTAGGCGAAAGGTGATTTTCCTCAGCGACTGCGCCATTTGGTGCCACAGGTTCGAAAACGTATTTCGAACAGGACGTGAAAAGTGACAGGTGTACTATTCAGGAGGAGGTGTAAAAAATGTCACTGTTGAAAATTTGAAATGAAAATATAAAAAAACTGGTGAAGTCAAGAGCGTGCGTAGCAACTGCACAATGTGCACCTGTAAATGTAATTAGTTTGAGGATTTTTTACTGCAGATTTTCAATATAGGCATTTTGGGACATTTGCTCATGAACAGTGTCACTGTTATTTTCTTAATCTATCCTGAACACTAATTTCTCACAGCGACCGCACAATTCTGCGCTGGAAGTGCGAAAATGCATTTCGACCAGGGTGTGAAAAATTATAGCTGTACTGCTCATAAGGAGGTGTGGAAAAATGTCAATCTTGAAAATCTGGACTGAAAATATCACAAATTCGTGAACTTACAAGTGTGCGTGGAAATTGCGCAATGCATGCACGCAACACAGTCGTTTTATGGGCTTTTGTAACTAAATTTTCAACAGCCATTTTAAATCCTCTGCTCATGAACAGTGTCACTGTGATTTTTTTAATGTGTCTCAGACATTGATTTTGCAAACCAACAGCGCCAATCAGCGCTACATGGGCGTAAACACATTTTGAGCGAGATGTGAAAAATGACAGCTGTACTGTTCATAAGGAGGTGTGGTAAAATGGCAATGTTGAAAATCTGGAGTGAAAATATTACAAATTCTCAAAGTTACGAGCGTGTGTAGGAACTGAGCAATGCACGGTCGTAAAATAGTCATTTTTGGGAATTTTTTCACCAAATTTTCAACATAGGGTTTTTGGAGGCCTACCTCATGAACTGCGACACTGTCGTTTCATACATCGGTCCCAAAAGGTGGTTCCGCGCAGTGACCGCAAAATCAACTTCCGGGACCAAATAACAAAATGACAGTGACTAACTAGTTCATGAACTGGGGTCTCAAGAACCCCATGTTGAAAATTTGGTGAAAACATTCCAAAAAATGCCCAAGATATGCACCAAAGTTGAAAACCCCCTATTTATGCCATTATTCAGCTTACCGGTATTTCTTCAGTTCACGGTCGGCTTTGAAGAGTGTACATGTGTTCCCGGTCCACCGAAGATCGTTGCGCCAGACTCTGGAGGTAAGTATGGGGTGAGGCACTCAGAGGGTGGGTGTGGGTTGGAGGGGGGGGCAAGACAGTCAGCGAGGGACCGTTTTTTGTTTAAGGTGATTTTTTTTGTTTGTTGAAAGACGATGCGGGACTTTTGCCATGCTGGGGTGGGCTCCCAGCGTGGCAGGTGTATGGTTGTTTGGGGGGAGGGCAGTGGAGCAGATGGAGGATTGGGCACCCTGTCGGCCATATAGACTGTTGCCACGCTGGGTGGGCTCCAAACATGGCACCTGGGAAGTCTGTTGGGGGGAGACAGTGGAGCCGGCGAGATTGGGCACCCCCGTCGGCCTTATGGACGCTTGCACGCTGGGGTGGGCTCCCAGCATGGCACCTGGAAGTCTGTTGGGGGCGCAGCAGAGCCAATGGGATTGGGTACCCCAGCCATACAGTGTGTGTTGGGGAGAACACATGAACACACTGGGGTAGGCCCCCAGCGTGCTCCTCATGCATTTTTTTATGGGAGGGGACGCAGCTGTCTATAACAGCTGTTCCAGGGCAGTGCCGACGTGTAGGCACTCTGCATACTGCCGACGGCAGTATGAAAACTGCCTACACGTTACCACCGCTGACTGTAGCAGTGTTTTGCTTGGAACTGTACGCCACTGCATCTGAACTGCTGTCATAGACAGCTCGGAGTCGGCCAGTTATTGGTGCGGTGCAGCTGCATCTGTGACAAGGACCAAGGCACTGGAAGCGAGGTGGCACACCTATGAAACTTCGTATGGTGGCACTATGTTTCTTGCACATGCGTGCAAGCAAGCATAAAAATTGTTCAGTTTAACTATTTACAAAGGCAGTACAGAGAAAACAAAGTCATTCATCTGAGGTTATCTCTAATTCCACGTTTCAGTCTCAGTAACTCTCGAGCAAAAGTACTGCTGCTCTTTTTATAAGTCTTTGCCTGAGAACAAGTTAAAGAGATATCCTGCTTTTCAGAAAATGTTCTTGTCAGTTTCCTTGCAGAGCAGGCTTGCAAATAACTCAGTGTCCCAAGCTGCCCTCCTGCTGACAGCTCTGCAAAAGTTTGCAAATAAGCCTGAGAGGAGCTCAAACTGCATCTCAGGTTAACCCCCTGAATTCCAAATAGCTTTCTGCAATCATTTCAACAGTCAGACTATATACAGTTCAAACACAGGGATCCCAATATCACTTAGTTTCACACAAAGATTCACAAATATTTTACAACCGCAGATATGCAAAGGGCAAGAAAAAACAGAAACAGCAAGTACAGCTAGAGACATAGCGAGAGGTGGAGAATCGCGAGACCGTCAGAGTGATCAGTTCCTAGGTCTCATGAGAACATTTGGTCGCACAAAGAGACAGAAAAGGAGAGGATGGAACAGATCCTTGCATTTAACTCTTTATGCATAACACATAAGCCAGGGCCTTATTCAATCCTATCACAAACCCCTCTAAAAGTGATTAAGACTGCACATTTCTGAGGCCTGTTCTGGGCTGTGAAACTGAGTAGAGAGCCTCACCTGAGAGGAGGGCCTAGCTCAGCCACCTGAAGGGTATGCTTCTACATCTGAGAGATACCCGATCAGTGCCCATGGTGGGAGCCCCCAGGTGAAGAGAACAGAGCTGTACAGGTCCTAACAGGGAAACTGCAGTACTCACTGGTGGTGGTGACATTAGTAGCTATGGAGAAAACTCCATCACCGAGTTGCCATCTGATCTCAAGTTGGTGCCGCCTCTGGCACAGGACTCAGTATCAGCAACAGTCTCAAAAGAGACTTGGTCATCCCCATCACTATGACTGGGATCACCCTCGACACCATGCTTGGTGCTGACTTCTACATTATGCCAAGAGCCATCACCATTCTCAGTGTTGTGAGCGACACCATGGACTAGGAAACCTATGTGACAACATTGTTGTTAGCACCTTACTTGGAGTAGGACCCACGATCGATACCACAGACACTGCCACCTCCGTTACCATGTGTGGAGTTGTCACCTTCTTTGGTTTTGCTAGTGACATCATGGATGGTGACAACATCCAAGCTGGCAACAGTGTGGACAACAGTCTCGATGCTGGTCCCTCTTCTGACACCGAACAGTGTCAGGAGGAGGGGATGGGGTGTCCTCTGTGCCACTCACCATGTGATCACTGTGAACAGTGACAACAGCACGGGCAATGCCAGAGGACGATGTTGAGGTGTCCAATGAAGCAGACTGAGCATCCAGCTGCAATCTCGCCACTGGAGATATCTGCTGCTCAGGGCAGGCAGACTGCAGAGAATTCGAAGTTGACTGCATGGAAGGAGACGACTGTCCATCAGATCCATCCACCGGAGTCTCCGATGCCTCAGTGTGGTGAGGCTGTGAAGAACTCTGCACTTCCACAGAACAAAAGGTCCTGGGAAGAGTCCTACAGATCTGTATTTAGATACACGCATGAGAGGCCTGCCTCCGAATGTGGGGATTGAGCGATCCCACCTCATGTGCAGTTCTCAAGTGTACAACAGTCCATGGAGAAGCAAGCACTGCAAGCATCCATATCATGCTCTGGTCCAAGACTGGCAGCACAGGTCTGATGCCAGTTGAGGACAACCACTGGTTTCCCACAAGGGCAATGGTGCATAATGAGTGGCTGTAGAATTTTCCTCTATGACTTAAGACACCCTTCTTTTTTCCCCCAAGACTTTGGCATTGCAGTAAAATAATACAGATAAGCTACACCGCAAACAAAAAAGAATTGTGATAACAAAGTAGAAAAATAAGTGGAAACAAGGCAAACTGCCATGCTGCCTCCATGGTGTGCACTCGATAGAGGGAAGAACAGAACTAAGGCAAGTGAGGGAGCCAGCAACGGTTGGCAAACACAGAGACGCTCAGAAGTGCTGGCTCCAGTGACAAAAAGAAAAAAATTACTCACCTTAGTAATCTTATTTCTTTCATTCTATTCTTCTATATTCATAACTGTATGCAGTTTGCCTCCTAAGTAGGACTGCCTGGAGAAATGGACCTATATGCAAATGATAGAACCTATCATTGCTCAAGACACACATTCAAACTGTTGTCCTCATCTATTGCAACATTCCATCAACGTCTCAGATTTCGAAAAATAGCCTACAAGGCAAAAAGCTGTGTACCTATCTGTAAAACTATAAATGCCTAGAAAGGTATTAATTCCCATAATAAACATATATAACTATATGTGTGTGTGTGTGTGTGTGTGTGTGTATATATATATAGATATAGATATAGATATATATACATATACACACACACACATCTACCCTAGTGACTATTTCACTAGCACTAAAGGATAAGATTTATCCTAGAAACTCGGGTATCCAAAGGGAAAGAGGAAACCTCCCAAGGTAAAAAGTACCCCAGTGGGGTGTACATGCTCATATAAAATCCAAAATAACAACATCAGTAGGCATGCTGAGGCTCTGGTTCTGGTAGGGGATGCAGGGAAGGGAGAGTTATGAATATTGAAGAATACACTGGAAGAAGTAATATTACCAAGGTGAGTAATTTTTTCTTCTAACCCCATGTATTCTTCTATATTCATAACTGTATGCAGACTTCAAAGCAGTACCTTTGGAGGTGGGCAGAGAACCTACTTAGGAAAGAGGCTCTGTAGGACTGCTGTGCCAAACCTGGCATTCCCCCTGGACAGTATGCCCAGGCTGTAATGCTTAGTGAAAGTATGTACTCTCCTCCATGTGGCAGCTTTGCATATGTCCAGTAGGGGGACATCCCTTGAAGCTGCTACAGAAGCAGCTGTTCCCATGGTTGAATGGGCCCCGAGTCCTGATGGGGCCTGTTTGCCTGCTTTTTGATAGCAGAACTGTATACAGCTGACTAACCAATGAGAGACTGATCTCTTGGCAGCTGGTGTACCTTTTTTCACATCCCCACAGGTAAGGAATAATTGTTGTTTGTCCTGCCTGTGACCCTTGGTATGAAACATGTAGTAACTAAGGGCTCTCTTCACATCCAGACTGTGGAGTCTATGCTCACCTGAAGAAGAGTGTTCAGTGAAAAACACTGGTAATGTGATGGACTGATTCAAATGAAAAACTGACACCACCTTAGGGAGACATTTTCTATTGGTTATGAGGACCACTTTGTCATTATGGAAAGACAAATGATCTTTTTCCACAGATAGGGCCTGAAGCTCACTTATCCTTCTAGCAGAAGTAATAGCTATTAAGAATACAGTTTTCCACGTAACACACAGTAGATGGGCTGAGGACATAAGTTCAAAAGGTGGCCTCATACGCTGAGTAATACAAATGTTCAAATCCCATCCAGGGACAGGTTCTCTAATGGGTGGATATGTAAGACACAGACCATCGAAAAACTTTTTTAAAAATAGGGTCAGATGCAATGGAAGTGGGGCGTCCCACTGAAATATAAGCAGAGGTTGCTGCTAAGTGGACCCTTAATGAAGTACAGTATGCTTAAGGCCCTAATCATGTAACAAAATAAGGTACTCAAGTAGGGTTGGAATTCCTGCTGAGGCAGATTCAATGCTGTGCAGGGTTCACCAAGAGAGGAACCTTTTCCATTTGGCTGAATAGGTTTTCTTCGTGGAGGGTTTTCTATATCCCTTAAGTATGTGCAAAACTGCTTGGGAGAGGTTTAAGTTTGCAAATCTATGTCCTCAAGAGCCAAGCTTTGAGACAAAGGGAGACGAGATTGGGATATCCTATTTTCCCTTGGTGGGAGGTTAACAGGTTGTACCTCCGGAGAAGACATACTGATCTGGATACCAGCATGGATGGTAGGAGAGGATACCAATGCTGTCTGGGCCAGTCTGGGGCAATGAGGATCACTGAGGCCGACTGGGACCTGAGCTGGATCAGAACTCTGAGGATGAGAGAGAAAACGTAAAGGCTTCTCCCTGACCAATCCAGTACCATGGCATCCACTGGGACCGTGCCCGAGTGGGGGCCTGCAACAAAACAGTGGTAGCTTGTGGTTCTCTGTAGAGGCAGAGAGATCCACCTCCAGGGTACCCCACCTTCTGAAATACCGAATTGGCCACCTGTGTGTCCAATGACCACTCATGATGGCCCTGACCAATTCTGCTGAGGGCATCTGCTAAAATATTGTCCTTCCCTGGGACATGGACTGCTTGCAGAGTTACTTCCATATAGTACGTAAGATCCCACAGTTTCATGGCCTCTGAGCACAGAGGGTCAGACCTTGTGCCCCCTTGATTGTTCATGTAGTACATTGTTGTGGTATTGTCTGTTCTGACCTGTACCACACTGCCAAGTATTAGATGGGCAAAAGCTTTTAGAGCTAGGAATAAAGCTCGGAGCTCCAAGAGATTTATGTGCAGAAGGGATTCTGCTTCGGACCAAGCCCCATGGGTGGTGTGTTCCCCAATGTGGGCACTCCATCCCAGTAGAGAAGCATCTGTTGTGAGAACAAAGGAAGGGTTCTCCTTTTGGAAAGGGACACCTTGCCATAAGTTGTCTGAATTTTTCCACCACTGTAAGGCTTGAATAGCAATCTCGGTTACTGGGATGAGCTTTGACATCTTGTCCCTTCTCTGCGACCAATGGGACCTGAGATGAGATTGTAAGACTCTCATTCTGTATCTTGTCCCTGACACTGTACCTGTTACTGCAGCTATCTGGCACAGAATCTGCAGATAGTGTCTTGCTGTGCATGGCTGGTTTAGTTCGAAAGAAGCAGCCAGGTTGAAAATACTTTGCACCCTGTCCTGAGGGAGAAAAGCCCTTCCCTGGATGGTATCCAGCTCTGCTCCTATGAACTGAAGCACCGGAACAGGGGTAAGGACAGACTTTTCCTGATTTATCATGAAACCCAAGGATTGCAGGAGTTGCACTGCTGATTGTAGGTGCTCTGAGACCTGTTGTGGGTATTTTCTCACCACCAGCCAGTCGTCCAGATAAGGGAAGACAGGTATACCATACTTCCTTAAGTGTGCCACCACTACAGCTAGGCACTTTTGTGAATACCCTTGGTGCTGAGGTCAGACCGAAGGGAAGGGAAGGGAAATGAACTGATAATGACCTGAAAGGAGCCTGAACCCAAGATACTTTCTGTGAGATTGTCTTATTGGGATGTGAAAATAGGCATCTTTTAGATCCAGAGATGCTAACCAATCTCCCCGCTGAATAACTGGGAGTATGGACTGCAAAGTGATTATCCCGAATTTTGGTTTTACCAGGAATTTGTTGAGAGATCTGAGATCCAGAATAGGTTGCCAATTCCCATTTTTCTTTTTGATCAGGTAGTAGCGGGAGAAGAAACCGCTTCCCCTGAGAAGTGCTGGCACATGCTCCACTGCTTTCATGTGGATCAATTTCTGTACCTCCTCTTGCAAGAGGGAAGCTGGATTGAAAACTCTTGATTTCAGAGGGGGGAAGGGATTTGAAACATAGGGACAAGCCCTGACTTACCACCTCCAGAACCCACCTGTCTGTGGTGATGGAGGACCAATTCTGGAGAAAGCAAGTCAGCCTGCCCCCTACTGGCGCTGGGGAGGCGACCTGGATCAACTGGTCAGGGGTTCTGTTTTGGGGTTGCCTGAACTTGGGCAGATTGGGAGCCCCTTCTGGAACCCCTCCTGCCCCTAAGTCTAAAATAGCCACTCTGCTGCGGGTAGGGTTGTTGCTGAAAAGCAGCTTGACCTTGGTAAAAAGGCCTCCCATAGGGGGACTTTCCCCTGCCTCCCCTTCCATAAGGCCTATAAGAAGGGGTAGGCCTGTCCTTGGAGGAATTACCTTTATAAGTGGCCTTGTATTCATCCATCTTTTTCATGTATTCCTCAGTGTGCTTTCCAAACAGGGAGTTATTCTCCACAGGAAAATCCATGGCCTTTGTCTGGGTATCCTGGATGAGATCAGTGGCCCTAAGCCATGCCAGTCTTCGTAGGGCCACCAACAGAGCCATACACCTGGCAGCATTATCATTAGCATCAGCTGCCATCTGGAACTGATATTTAGCAGCTTCCAGACCAAATCTAGCTCTCTCTGCCAGGTTGTCAGAGAGGGGCGAGGGAGCCTTCTCTGACATAGCCAGTACCCTTTCTTAGGCATACCGTCTAATTTCCTGGATTCCTTCTCAGGAAGATGGGAAGAGAGAGGAACCCTTGCCTTTTCACAGGCTGCCTGCTGCACGAAGTCTTGGTGGTCAGGGTGGGTGTATAAAAATTCTGTTCCTTCCCTGTCCAGGTGATATTTTTTGTCAGACTTCCTATCTACTGGAAGGACAGAGTTAGGAGTCTGTAATATTTTAAACAAGTCTTTTTTTTAAAAACTTGTTGATTGGAAGTATACCTTTTTAGTGGGAGTTAACCCCATTATCTCAAGGTATTCGGCCCACTCTTCATCGTCTACCACTTCAGTGGTAGCTAAGTCCAGGGCATACACTATTTTTCTCACAAAAGAGAAGTGAGAAGAAAAGTCCTCAGATCGAGGTGGACAGCAAAACTCCTGCTCCGGTGAGATCTCGGGCTCTATAGGTTCATCCTGTTCAGGATCCATCTCACCATAATCCTCATATTCCAGTTCCTGTGATTCAGGATCAGGAACTGCTGCAGCAGCCCTAGGAGGAGCAGGTTGAACAGGGTGAGCAGGCAGAATCCCTTGTAAAGCCTGCAGAACCCTCATAGCCTGAGCATTTTCTTCTGCAGAAGGCAGGCTGTGAGACACAGTAGAGACCCTTGAGGAACAGAAGCATGGGGTTCTAAGTGTTTGGTTTTCTTGGATTTCTTGGAGGGGGCCGGAGAGTTCGCCAGACCACTTCCCTTTTTCAAAGTGTCAGAAACACCCTTCTCAGGGGTGGTAACAACAGACAAAGTGGTTTCACCCGCAGTTTTTGATGGCTGATTAGAGCCTGAGGGACCACCATCCATATTTTTCTTCAGTCTTTCCATCCTTTTCTCAATTGTTTTAGGATGAAAGGATTTACAGATGGCACAGTCTGCTGAAAAATGATCAGGTCCCAAGCAGACTAAGCAAAGGTCTTGTTCGTCAGCTTTAGCAAACACTTCCCCATATTTTGTATAATTGTTAAAACCCTGGGGACCAGTCTTTTTCTTCGTTTTTTCTTGCATTTGCATTTCCATTTCCAGGAGAAAAAACAGTAACTGCTTACTAGTATTCAAACTAACGTTTTTTTTTTTTTTTTGTCGGTTCAAGAACTGGTTAAGGATCCGAAAAGGAACAGAAAACTTAAAATATCGAACCGGGTTAGTGGTTCACAGGAACCGGGGCATCGGTTCAGAAGAACCGGTCGCTCGGTTACAGAGAATGAGTTTAAAGCACAGAATTTAATGAAAATATATACAAATTATGACAAACTAAGGCGAAAAATGCCAAATTAAGTAGAAAAGCCCAGGTTCCTCAGTGGCTACACCAAATCGTGACGAACCAAGAAATAATACAATTTTACCGCTAAATTAAAAAAACTTAAAACTTCTTTAAATAATAGGACTAATAAAAATAATAAAACAAAGGCAGCAGTTTAAATATTAGGCTAGGTAATACCTATAAACTGGAATCAGCTCGAACTGATGAGAGGAAGATCACCAGGCATCTGACTTGTCAGGCGGAGTGAGAAATCTAAGACGTTGATGGAATGTTGCAATAGATGAGGGCAGCAGTTTGAATGCGTGTCTCGAGCAATGATAGGTTCTATCATTTGCATATAGTTCCATTTCTCCAGGCAGTTCTACTTAGGAGGCAGACTGCATACAGTCATGAATACAGAAGAATAGATGGGGTTAGAAAAAATGGTTACTCACCTGTAACAGTAGTTCTAGGAGTGGTATATGTTGTATATCCACACTTATTGGGATGTCCCCTTTCCCCTTTAATTCTCACCGGAAGGTCTTCAAGCTGGTTCCTACAACTCTCCCAGGTGGCATAACCCTCAGCTCCAGCCCATGACGCCAGATCTTAGCCCGCTGGAAGCCAGGTTTGTGCGTCACAGCCGGGGAGGTCGGGTGGGTCCATGTGGATGAAAAACATATACCACTCCTAGAACTAATATTACAGGTAAGTAAACTGTTCTTCTAGGGTCGTGGATATGTTATTCATTCACACTTCTTGGTTGACTCTTAGTAGTTCTCCAGGAGGAGGGAGTCAAGGCACACACCCCCTACTTAGGGAACAGAGATTAGAGAACTGAGGTCCCAAAACCAGCATCCCGGCGTGACTCAAGGTCGATGGGGTAGTGGGTGATGACGGTGTTTGCAGCCCGTAGTCTGTGTAACAAGCTCCCTGAACTAGTGGCCTTGATGGAAGAGGGTTGCCTGGATATTGTGGCAGTCACAGAAACATGGTACACAGAGAACCATGACTGGGATGTCAACATACCAGGATACACAATCTACAGGAGGGACAGGGAGGGTAAAAGAGGAGGAGGAGTAGCTCTCTCTGTAAAGGAAGGATCAAAGCAACAGAACTAAAGAGTAAACAGGGAGCAGATAAGGCACTTTGGGTCACCCTGGAGACAGGAAATGGCACCACAATCCGCATGGGGATTGTATACAGACCCCCATCTCAGGGGGGGAATGGACAAGGAACTGATAGAAGGCTTTCTTAGAATGGCAGAAAAAGGGGAGATATTGTTGATGGGGGACCTGAATATGCCAGATGTTAACTGGAGCACCTTTGCTGCAGGCACATCCAAGAGCAGGGTCATTCTTGATGCCCTACAGGGGCATGCCTCAGACAGCTAGTATTGGAACCCACTCGGGAGGAGCAATCTTGGACCTGGTACTCTCAAATGGGATGGAGAAAGAATCTCAGATTTAGAAGTGGTAGCCATCTGGGAGCAAGCTACCACCAAACAGTGTGGTTCACTATAAACACAGCCATACAATCAAGCCATACAAAAGCAAGAGTACTGACTTTAGGAGGGCTGACTTTGGGAAATGAGAGAGTGCCTCAGAAAAGCACATAAACAGGCAAGAAGGAGGGTGGAGGAACAATGGGAGTGATCAAAACAGCCATCACGGAGGCAACAAGCCTTTGTGTAAAGCAAATCAATAAAACACAATGAAGGAAAAAATTGCTACGGTTCTCAAAAGAGGTGGCAGGGAAGGTTAAGGAGAAAAGGACAGCATTCAGGAAATATAAGGAAACACCGAAGAAGCAGGACAGAGAACTTTATCAGTTAAAGCAGAAAGAGGCTGGCAAGGTAGTTAGAATAGCAAAGGCCCAAACCGAGGAAAGGATAGCCAATTCTGTTAAGAAGGGGGATAAGACCTTTTATAGGCACATTAGGGAGCGAAGAAAGACCAAAGGAGGAACACTGAAGCTTAATAAAGGGGAGGGAATGTGGGTAGAGGGTGACAGTGAAAAAGCTGGGATACTGAACGAATATTTCTGCTCAGTATTCACAAAGGAAGAGGAGGGGGAGTTACCTAAACCAAACAAGAGAAACACTCTGAAGACGGGTCGATACCAGTCCATTTACAGAAGAAAGGGTTCTGAAAGAACTAATAAAATTGAAGGTGGACAAAGCAATGGGGCCTGATGGGATTCACCCAAGAATTCTAAAAGAACTAAGGGTAGAACTAGTGACACCGCTGACTACCTCTAACAAATCATGGGAGGATGGGGTGGTACCGAGGACTGGAGGAGGGCAGATGTGATTCCTCCACAAAAGTGGGAGCAGGACAGAGGCAGGAAACTACAGACCAGTTAGTTTGACCTCAGTGGTAGGGAAAATTATGGAATCACTTCTGAAGGAAAGAATTGTTGAGTACCTAGAGGCCAGTGGGGCACAGGACCCAAGACAGCATGGATTCACGATGGGAAGGTCATGTCAGATGAATCTAATAGATTTCTTTGACTGGGTGACCAAGTAGTAGACCAGGGAGGGGCTGTGGACATGGCCTACCTAGATTTTAGCAAGGCATTTGATACAGTCCCACACAAAAGATTAATTCACAAGATAGCCAGCCTTGGGTGGGTCCCCAGGTGGTAGCCTGGATAAAAATTGCTGACAACAGGACGCAAAGGGTAGTAGTAAATGGAGTACACAGTGAAGAAAGGAGGGTTACTAGTGTGGTAGCTGAGGTTCAGTACTGGGACCGTCCTTTTAATGTCTTTATAAGTGACATTGCAGAGGAACTGGAAGGAAAAGTATGTCTCTTTGCAGATGACACAAAGATCTGCAACAGGGTTGATACATAAGACGGAGTGGAAAGGATGAGAAGGGACTTGGCAAGGTTGGAGGAATGGTCAAATGTATGGCAGCTCAGATTCAATGCAAAGAAGTGCAAGGTAATGCACATGGGAAACAAAAACCCAAGGGAAGCATACACAATGTGGGGGTGAGATACTGACAACAGTAAAAACAGAAAGGGACCTGGGGGTAATTATATCAGATGACCTAAAGGTGGGCAAGCAATGTGAGAAGGCAGTAAGGAAGGCTGGGGGGATACTTGGATGCATAGGAAGAGGCATCAATAGTAGAAAACAGGAAGTTGTTATCCCTCTGTACAGACAGTTGGTGAGACCCCATCTGGAGTACTGTGTGCAGTTCTGGAGACCCCATCTCCACAAAGACATAGACAGAGTGGAGGCTGTCGAGGAGGGCAACAAAAATGGTGCAGGGTCTGCACCAGAGACATCTGAAAAGAAAACTAAAGGAGCTTAATATGTATACCCTTGAGGAAAGAAGGAGAGGGACATGTTAGAAACTTTCAAGTACCTCAAGGAATTAAAGTCCAAGAGGGTAGCATCTTCCAGAAAAAGAGATGTGCAAGAACAAGGGGGCACAATTTGAAGATAGAGGGGACGGCTCAGAGGTAATGTGAGGAAGTATTTTTTCACGGAGAGGGTTGTGGATGCATGGAACAGCCTCCCTGAGGAGGTCGTGGAGTCAAGAACAGTGGGGAACTTCAAGAATGCATGGGACAGGCATAAGGCAGTCCTAGTGGGGGGTAGGAGGAAGTAAGCTGTTGGTTAACTAGGATCTGCAGCTTATCTGTTAGGTAGAAAAATGGGCAGACTAGGTGGGCCAAGCGGTCCTTATCTGCCGTCAAATTCTATGTTTCTATGTTTCCAGGTAGCAGCCCAACAGATTTCCTGGATAGGGATGCCCCTGGAAGCAGCCACCGATGCAGCAGTATGGCGGGTAGAATGAGCTCTTATCCCTCTGGGAGGCTCCTTGCCCACCAACTCATAGCACAGACCTATGCAACATGTAATCCATCTTGCAATAGTCCGCTTCGCTGCAGATCTGCAAGAAGCGGCTTCAGCGTAGGTGACAAACGGCTGGCAAACCTCTCTATGAATTTACGCCGCCCTCTCCTTGCAATAGGAGAGAGCACGTCTGAGGTCCAAGGTGTGGAGCCTGTATCGACCTCCGAGGTGTAATTAGGGTAGCAGAGTCAACACCTGGTTAAGGTGAAACTGTGACACCACCTTCGGAAGGAATTTTGGGTGGGGGCGCAAGACAATTTTGTCCCTGTGGAAGACCAGATAAGGGGAGTTCACCGAAAGCGCCTGGAGCTCCCCTGTCCTTCTGGCAGACGTGACAGCCAACAGGAAGGCCATCTTCCACAAGTGTGGCAGCTCACACTTGTGCATGGGTTCGAATGGCTGTCCCATGAGCTTTGCCAATACCAGCAGTAGATCCCACAGAGGTGGAGGTTCACGCACCAAAGGGGATATGTGATCCAGGCCTTTGAAAAAGCACCAGACCACTGCCTCCTGCACGAATGTCGGCTGATCGGCCTGCGCCCAGTAAGCAGAAATGGCTGCCAGGTGCACCCTAAAGGCCAATGACTATAGGCCCCCTTTGGAGAGGGACCAAAGGTAATCAAGAATGTTAGAAACAGAACAGGATAAGGGATCCAGACCCTTACCCCGACACCAAATGGAAAACCATTTCCATTTGAAGGCTTAACATTTTCTGGGGCTACCAGAATCACCTTTGCCTTGTCCCTCCTCACCTTGAGTAACACCTTGTGGATCAAGGGAAATGGAGGGAAGGCGTAGAGGAGGCCTGGGGTCCACGGCCTCGAGAAGGCATCCCCCTGCAGCGAGCCCTGCTGAGAGGGGCGAACATGAAACAGCCTCAGTTTGGTGTTTTCCCAGGAGGTAAACAAGTCCACCACGGGTTTGTCTCAACGGGAGAACAGGCTGTAAGCTACCTCTGGGTGGAGAGACCACTCGTGGGATGTCTGGCCTAAGCGGCTAAGAGCTTCTGCCAGCTGGTTCGAGGCTCCTGCCACATGGATGGCTAGGAGGTCTGCCTCCAACCGGCTTACGAGGGTCCAGATGCGGACAGCCTCCTTGCATAGGAGACGGGAGTGCATGACGCCCTGTTTGTTGAGGCAGTACACTTGACACCGGAGCGGAGGAGCGAAAGCTGACGATGCCAGTCTGACTGCTCTGAGCTTCAACAGGTTGATGTAGCATTGGGACTCCTCGGGGGTCCAGAGCCCGTGGGCCCTGTTGTCCCCCATGTGGGCTCCCCAGCCCATGAGAGAGGCATCGGTCGCAAGAACGACCATTGGCTCGGGGCGGACAAACGGGATCCCTTCCTGCAACCGGTCTGGGGCAATCCAACACTGGAGAGCGTCCTACATCTTCTGGGTTACAGTGATCATCTGGTCAAAATGACCATGATGCTGAGTCCACTGGGCAGCCAGCTCTCACTGGAGGGGGTGCACGTGCAACTGGGCCCAATGGACCACGGAGATGCATGCCGCCATGTAAAGCAGAACGCACAGGAAGTCCTGGGCAGGGCGCAACTGCCCAACCAGAAATGATTGTGCAAAGGAGGAGAGAACCTCCACCCTGTCTGCCGGGAGCCAAGCTCTGGCTTGTCCACAGTCGAGCTCTGCCCCGATCACCTGAGAAGGCACGAGTTCCAATTTGGCCTCATTGATCAGCAGGCTGAGCTGGGAGAAGGTTTGGAGGGCCAGATCCCTGGACCTCTTCACCTCCTGTTGGGTGGAACCTGCAAGAAGCCAATCGTCGAGGTTGGGGTAAATTCTCCCCCCTCCAATGCCGGAGATGGGCCACCACCACTGCAATGCATTTGGTGAAGACCTGTGGGGCCGTTGACAGGCGGAACGGCATGGCTATGAACTCATACAGGGTCCCTTTGTCCCTGAAGTGGAGGAACTGCTGATGGGACGGATGGATTGGGACATGAAAGAATGCGTCCTGCAGATCCAGTGAACAGAACCACGTTTCGCTCCAAGGATGGTATGATCTGGGCAGACTGACCATCCGAAAAGTACATGATCTGAGGTATTGATTCAGGGTCGTGTGGAGTTCTAGAATGGGGCGCCAGCCCCTCATCCGCTTGGGCACCAGGAAGTACCAGGAGACAAAGCCTGGGTCTGCAGATGGATCCCACGTGAGAGCTACTGCATCCTTGAGGAGGAGCTGAGCAATGTCGTCTTGAAGAGTCGACTGGGTGCATGCGGAAATCCGTTCTTCCCGAAGGGCGTGGGCTTGACTGGGAGGGTACTGCTCGAATTCTAGAGGCAGTCCCTGACTGACAACTTTGAGAACCCACCTGTCCACAGTGATAGCGGACCAGGCGGAAAGAAAGTGGCAGAGCCGGCCCCCCATGGGAAGACCCAGAGCTGGCGTGACGGGAATAGGCTTGGCAACCACCACTTCGTCACTGTGCAGGCTTGGAGGAGGAGGAGGAAGCTCCAGGATCTGAGCCTCGGCTTCCTCTGGGGGCTGTTGGGGTCCAGGCTTGGGCCAAGGGTGCCAAGCTTGAGCCTGCTGCTGATGCTAATGCTGCTGTCCTCCCTGGTAGGAGGACTGCTGAACCGCGGGAGAAGCGTGCCAAAAGGGCTTCTCTTTCTTCTGCTGGTTCTTGCCAGAACTCTTGGCAGAAGTGGTGTCCAAGGTGGCATTGGACTGCTCTATGCGCTGTAGGTGACCAGTTACTCCTGGGCCGAACAAGTTGGTCCCAAGGGAAGGAACATCAGCTAACTTGTGCCAAGTATCTGCCGGGAAGAAGGAGAGCCTCAGCCAAGCCCTGCAGCAAGAGGCAACTGCAGCAGCTATTGAGCGGGCACAAGAGTCCCCAATGTCCAGGGCCATCTGGAGCTGCTGTTTGGCAACAGCATGGCCCTGATCTTGGACCTGCTTAACCGTGGTCTGCATGTCTGTGGGGAGATGAGGAAGTACTTCATCCAATGACCCGTGAAGGGCATAGGAGAAGTGTGCCATGATGATGGCCGAACTTGCCCGACGAAGGCCCAAGTAAAATGCCGTGTAGACCTTCTGCCCCAAATGGTCCAAATACTTAAACTCCTTGTCGGGAGGTTGGTCAGTGTCAGCAGAACTGCCAGTACACCTGAACACAGAGGCGGTCACTAAGATCTCGGCCGAAGGGTGCTCTGTGAACCCCGCAAGGGACCCCATGGGGACTGCATACTTGCAGGGCAATGCGGGCAGATGGTGCTGGACATGAGGCAGGACGCTGCCACAGTTCGAGTGCTGGACCAACACTGGCCTCGGCCACAAGAAAGGCCTCCGTCGGGGTATCCCCGAGGATGTCCGTGAGAGGGTACTCTGCCTTCTTCTGGATGGGTTCCATGGACATCCCTGTAGAATCAGAGATGAGATGAAGGATCCCTTGGAAGAAGGAAGGACCTTCCTCTATCCCTGTGCCAACGGACAGCTCATCATCCCCAGGATAAGAGTGGAGCCTGGTGATATCAGAGTCTGAAGAGCCGGGGTGCAGCAGCCTGTCGCTCAAATCACCCTCGACCTGCCAAGGGCGGTCCAGGCTTACTGTGACTGACAGATGTCAAGAAAGCCCGTTATCTGGGCGGTCTTTGGAAGGAGCCCCTCCCACAGGCTGCTTAGTCGGCGGCTCCACCATTACCAGTGGAGAGACCGGTATAGGCCAAACTGGAGGATGGGCTGGCCCTACGGGCAGAGGAACCAAAGGCTTCGGTTCCGAGGGGGTCGGCTTCGGCCTGGGAGGTGAAAGCCAAGTAATGGTCAAGGTAGGAGTTGAAATCAGCTTGTGCCCAGACAAAATCAGCTGTTGCCACATGAGGTCCTCATAGTGCTGACGGAGTTTCCATCAGGAGCTTCTCCTCACTCAAGGAGCACGAGGACAACCGGTGGCGTTGCCTCTTTTAAGAGTGCTTGAGGCTCTTCCTCGGCTATCTGGATGAGGGGGGTTCTAGACCTCGACCGAGATCAGACGGGCTGACTTGGTCGCTCAGGAGACACCAGCGGGACCGGTGATACCCAGGGATCCAGAACTGGGTCCTCGATGGGGGCACCAGCAGGCTGGGTCTCCTCATCAGGGAAGATAAGGACCGGAGTCCTTTCCAAAGAGTCATCAACCAGGGATGTTGACAGTGGGTCGATGGTGTTGAGAAGAATCTCGACCTCATCGGCTGCATCCTTGGTCAGCTGGAAGGACCGTGAAGCCTGCGGCCGAGGAAGCGATCTCGACTGAGGTCGAGACCACATGTTCCTGGGACTGAGACCTCTCTCGGTCTGAAGAGCATCTTCGCCAAGACGAAGACGTGCTCTGTTCCTTATCTCTTTTACGAGATTGGGAGGAGTGCAAGCCCGCAGGTGCCTCTCCCCGGGTTGGGAGAGACTGGCCCAACTCCTTGAAGGAACCTGAGAAGGTGGAGTCCAGGTTGAGATGAATGAAAAGGCTTAGATTGTCTGTAGTGCAGATGGCTTCTTCTTCAAACGTCTTCATGCGTTCCAGCTGCTCAGCAGAAACCGCGGCCGTGGAAACCGCCCAGCTAGCCTCCTTGGACTTCACCGGAGGATTCCTTTTCTTCGGTCTCCCCAACTTTAAATGTGCCAGGTGGTCGTCCAGGATGTTGGGATGGAAGGCCAGGCAAAAGCTCCAAGACTAGGTGTCATGGCTGACACCTAGGCAGTAGACGCACATGAGATGGGGATCAGTGCGTGACATCTTCTGGCTGCAATTACACCGGCGAAATCCTGGAGAAGATTTCTCTTCCATGATCAAGGACATAAAAGTGCAGTCGCTAACTCGGATGAGTTTTAATTTCGGTAAAACCGAAGTATTGAAAGAAAGGGCCTACGAAATGCGTGAGCATGAGAAATGCAACCTGCATCTTCCAGCAGAAAGGAAGATCTGGTGTCACGGGGTGGAGCGGAGATATATACCACTTGGGTGGGTGCGAGGAGCCAGCTTGAAGACTTCCGGCAAGATTTAAAGGGGAAAGGGACATGCCAATAAGTGTGGGTGAACAAAATATCCACAATCCTAGAACACATGTTTTGCGCCAGGGTGGTATGATCTGGGACAGAGTTACCATCCTGAAGGTGCGTGACCAGAGATACTGATTCAGGTTGAGCAGATTTAGAATGGGGCACCAGCACCTCATCCGCTTCGGGACCAGGAAGTACCTGGATACAAACCCTGTGTTAACTGGAGGATCTGCCACTTGAACCACTGCCTTCTTGAGGAGGAGTTGGGCTATGTTGTCTCTCAGAGCTGACAGAGTGTGGGCTGACACTCTCTCCTCCCGTAGGGCGCAAACTCGACAGAGAGGGTACTGCTCGAATTCTAGAGCCAGACCCTGGCCAACCATTTCTAAGACCCACCTCTCCGTGGTAACAGCAGACCGGGCGGAAAGGAAGTGACAGAGCCAACCCCCCACGGGAGGACCCAGAGCTGGCTTGATGGGAATAGAAGTAGCAACCCCTATCCAGTCACTGGGTAGGCTTGGAGGAAGACGGTCCAGATCGGAAGCTGCCTAAACCCCGACCAACTTGTCTGCGGGCCACATAAGGCCTGGACTTGGTCCGAGGGCACCAAGATTTTGCCTGCTGTTGCTGCCCACCCTGAAAGGGAGGCTGCTGGGCCGCAGGAGCAGGGTACCAAAATGGCTTCTTCTTCTTCTGCATTTTAGGGGGCATCTTTCTGGGCAGAAGTAACAGAGTCCAAGGTGGCACTGGACTTGCTCGATTCACTGAAGGTGATCATCCACATCTGGGCCGAAGAGATCAGTACCCAGGAAAGGAACATCAGTGAGTTTATGCTGGGTATCCGCCATAAAGGTGGCAAACCTCAGGCAAGCCCTGTGGCGCATGGCAACCACAGCTGCCACCGAACGGATGCAAGAGTCCTCGAGATCCAAGGTCATCTGAAGTTACTGCTTGGCAACGGCTTGGCCCTGATACTGGACCTGTTTGACTGTAGTCTGAAGGTCCACGGGGAGGTGCGGGAGAACTTCATCCAAGGAGCTCAGGAGGGCATGATGACGGCCGAGCTTGCTTGACGGAGGCCTAGAGAGGAGGCTGCATAGACCTTCCTGGCAGTGTGGTCCAGTTTCTTGGACTCCTTGTCCAGAGGTCTATCAGTGTCTGCAGGGCTGCCTGTGCATCTGAACACAGAAGAGGTCACTAACCCCTCCGCCGAGGGACGTTTCTCCCGGGTCATGCCTGAAAATAGGCATCCTTATGCCTAGTGCACGCACCCAGTTACCAAAAGCAAATAAATGTTTTGTAAACCCCGAGAGGGACCCAAAGGGCACCGCATACTTGTGGGCTATCCGGGCTGATGGTGCTGGGCAGGAAGCAGGGTGCTGCCATAGCTCCAAAGCCGGGCCAACAATGGCCTTGGACACTGGGAAGGCTTCCATGGGGGGTATCGCCTCTTTTAAGAATATCTGTAAGAGGATGTGGATATGTAGGTAGGCATCTTTCATGACTAATGCACATAGCCAATCCCCCTGTTTTAACACCGGCATAATGGATGTTAAAGTGACCATCCAGAACCTTTTGTACTGAATATGTAGGTTCAGTTGTCTGAGGTCTAGTAGGGGTCTGAGATCCCCAGTACATTTGGGTACCAGAAAAAAAATGGGAGTAAAATCCCTGACTGTACCCTGAGGGAGGAAGTGGATAGATGACATTCTTGTGAAGAAGTGCCTGAAGTTCCTCTTGAAGAATGGGGATATGGTTGGGTGGGTGATGGACAGAGTGGAGAGTATGAGGGGAGGCACTGAGGTGAGTTTCAGCGTGTGCCCTCTCCTTATGATCTGAAGCACCCCCTTGTCTGATGTTATCGCTTGCCAGGTCTCTAAATGATGGGTAAAGCAACCACCCACAGTTTCTAAGGCCTGGTTGAGGAAGCCCAGGCGATGCCACAGATGGTCACTGGGCTGACCAGCTCCACCTGGGGGGGTGGGAGTGGGAGCCCTTGGAGGTAGGAGTGGCAGTCCTGGAAGATGGCTGGGGATAACCACAGAATCCGCCTCTGCAGGTACCTCTACGTTTGCCAGATTCTCTTTCACTGAAGAGAGGACTGGGAATGGTACTGGTAAGATGGCTGTGAGGTATGGTACATGCCATGTACCATACATAATGTCTGGCTTGAAGATTGGAGATCATGCAGAAGTTTATGGGTACCCAGACCAAAAATACAGGTTACTCACCTGTAACAGAAGTCCTAGGAATGGTATATGTTGTTCATCCACACTGTCTGGCAGGTTCCTTGCCGCTTTAAATCTAGCCGGAAGGTCTTCAAGCTGGCTCCTCCCACCCACCCGGGTGGTAAAACTTTCGGCTCCGCCCCATGACACCAGATCTAGCATGCTGGAAGCCAGGGAGGCCGGGTGAGTCGTGTGGATGAACAACATATACCATTCCTGTAACTCCTGTTACAGGTGAGTAACCTGTATTTCTAGGGACATGGATATGTTTTTCAATCCACATTGTCTGGCAGACTCCTAGCAGTTCGGGAGGAGGGAGCGAGGCAAGGTGCACACCCCTACTTAAGGAATAATGACTGGAGAACTGAGGCCCCAAAACCAGCATCCCGGCGTGACTCAAGGTCGATGTGGTAACGGGTAATGAAGGTGTGTGCTGACTTCCAGGTAGTAGCCCTGCAGATTTCCTGGATTGGGACATCCCTGGAAGCAGCCACCGATGCAGTGGTATGGGGCGGAATGAGCTCTTATCCCTCTGGGAGACTCCATGCCTGCCAACCTATAGCAGAGATCTATGCAGGAGGTGACCCACCTGCCTATCGTCCACTTGGCTGCAGGTCTGCCAGGTGCAGCTTCAGCATAGGTGACAAACAGCTGGCGAACCTATCCCCGAACTTCAGCCATCCACTCCTTACAATAAGTGAGCGCTCTTCTAGGGTCCAGAGTATGGAGCCTATATTCGACCTCCGAGGTGTGACTGGGGTAGAACACCAGCAGAGTCTACACCTGGTTAAGGTGAAACTCCGACACCACCTTCGGAAGGAATTTCGGGTTGGGGCACAGGACAACCCTGTCCCTATGGAAGACCAGATAAGGAGACTCGATGGAAAGCACCTGGAGCTCTCTCACCCTTCTGGCTGACGTGATCGCCACAAAGAAGGCGGTCTTCCACAACAGGTGAGATACATCACACCTGTGCATTGGTCTGAATGGCTTGCCCATGAGCTTAGCCAATACCAGCAGTAGATCCCACTGAGGTAGAGGTTCTCGCACCGGAGGGAATATGTGGTCAAGGCCTTTGCAAAAGCGCCCGACCACCTTCTCCTGCACCACCGACTGCTTTCCAGCACGCGCCCGGTAAGCAGAGATGGCTGCCAGGTGCACCTTAAGGGTCCTCGACCGAAGCCCTAGCTGAGAAAGGGACCACAGGTAGTCCAGAATGCTAGCCAAAGAACAGGAGGAAGGGTACAACCCCTTATCCTGACACCAAATGAAGAATCTTTTCCATTTGAAGACATAGCATTTTCTGGTTGACTCCTTACAGGATGCCTCAACAACGTTGAGGACCTCGTCAGAAAGACCCAAGGCTTGGAACTCTAGCCGCTCAGGAACCAGGCTGTCAAGCGCAGAGATTGAAGGTCCAGGTGGAGAACCTTCCCCTTGTTGACTGAGATGAGGTCCGGGCAGGCTGAAGCCGCCTCGGGAGCCTGGAGCTGAGGCTGAGGAGATCTGGATACCAGAACTGACAGGGCCAGTCTGGGGCTACCAGAATCACCTGCGTCTTGTCCCTCCTCGTCTTGAGAAGCACCTTGTGGATCAAGGGGAAATGGGGGAAAGGCGTAGAAGATGCCCGGGGTCCACGGCCATGAGAAGGCATCCTCATGCAGCAAGCCCTGCTGAGGGGGGCGGGCATGGAACAGCCTCAGCTTCGCATTCTCCCTGGAGGCAAACAGGTCCACCTGAGGACTGCCTCAGTGGGAGAAAAGATCTAATACTATCTCGGGCAGGAGAGACCACTCGTGAGATGCACACCTATCCAGCTAATGGCATCAGCCAGAGTGTTGGAGGCTCCTGCCACATGGATTGCTAGTAGATCCGGCTCCAGTCTGCTCACGACAGACCAAGTGCGGAGAGCCTCCTTGCACAGAGGTAAGGAGTGCGTCCCGCCCTGGTGGTTTAGGTAGTACATGGTCGTGGTGTTGTCCATCTGGACCTGGACCATTTGACCACGTACAAACGGAACGAAGATGGTGAGGTCTAGTCAGACTGCTCGAAGCTCCAGTAGGGTGATGTGGCATCGAGACTCCTGAAGGTACGAGAGGCCATGCGCTCTGAGCTCCCCCAGATGGGCACCCCAACCCATCAGAGGCGTGTCGGTCGTCAGAGTGACCATCAGCTCTGGGCAGACAAACAGGATACCCTCCTGCAGATGAGCTGGAACAAGCCACTACTGGAGGCCGTTCCACATCTCCTGGGTCACTGTCATTGGCTGGTCCAGAGGACTGGAGTGCTGCGACCACTGACGGGCCAGCTCCCACTGTAGGGAACTCATGTGCCAGCGGGCCCAATAGACCATGCTGGTGCAGGCCGCCATGAGGCCCAGGAGGCACAGGAAGTCCCTGGCAGGGCATAATTGCCCCATCAGAAATGATTGGGCAAAGGAGGAAAGGACCTCGGCACTGTCCGCCGGAAGCCGTGCTGTAGCTCGAAGAGAGTCGAGCTCTGCCCCAATTAACTAAATCACCTGCGTTGGCACGAGTTCCGATTTGGCCTTGTTGATGAGGAGTCCAATCTGAGAGCAGACCTGGTGGGCCAGATCCCTGGACCGCTCCACCTCCAGCTTGGAGGGGGCTGCAATCAGCCAGTCATCCAGGTAAAGGTACACCCAGACCCTTCGGCACCGCAGGAATGTTGTCACCACTGCAATGCATTTGGTGAAGACCCTGGGAGCTGGAGAGAGGCCGAAGGGCATGGTCTAGAACTCATAAAGGGATCCCTCTGCTCTGAAGCGGAGGAATCGCTGGTGAGATGGATGGATTGGGACGTAAAAGAACGCGTCCTGGAGGTCCAGAGAACAGAACCACATGCCTCATTCCAAGGATGGAATGATCTGAGCCAGAGTAACCATCCTGAAGGTACGAGACCTTAGGAACTTGTTCAGGTCATGTAGGTGTAGAATGGGGCGCCAGCCCCCCATCCGTTTTGGGACCAGAAAGTACCTGGACACAAACCCTGAGTCTGGTGGAGGATCCGCCACCTCCCTGATCACCTCCTGCTGGAGGAGCAGGGCAATGTCGGCTCGACGAGCCGACAGAGAGGCTTCTGAACCCGTAGCCCCCCCGTGGGGCGACGGCTTGATACGGTGGGGACTGCTCGAATCCCAGAGGCAGACCCTTTCCTACCACTTCCAGCACCCAGCGGTCCGTGGTGATATCGGACCAGGTGGAAAGGAAGCGACGGAACTCTCCCCCCAAGGGGGGAACCCAGGGAGGGGTGATGAGGTTGGGGTCGACACCCCTCAACCTATCACTGGGCAGGCTTGTAGGAAGGGCCGGCCGAGGAGCTGCCAGGACCTTTTCCTCCCGGCTTCCTGCTGGAGGAAGCAGCAGGCTTGGCTTTGGGGTGCCAAGTGAGAACCTGCTGGCCCTGATGCTGGTGTTGCTGGGCCGGACGTGCTGCAGGGGCTGAAGGACGAAAGGGATTACGCTGCTGCTGGTGGCCTTTGTCCTTCTGGGCAGATGTAACAGAGTCTAAGCTGGCGTTGGACTTCTCAATCCATTGCAGGTAACCCTCTACCCTGAGACCGAACAAGTTGGTACCCAAGAAGGGAATGTCTGCCAGCTTGTGCTGGGTATCCGCTGTAAAAGTGGAGATCCGCAGCCAAGCTCTGCGGCGCATGGCCACTGTGGCCGCTACTGACCGGGCACACGAGTCAGTGATGTCCAAGGAAGTTTGGAGCTGCTGTTTGGCCACTGCCCTTACCTGTTCCAGCACCTGCTTGACCATCGTTTGAAGGTCAGCTGGGAGATGAGGAATCACCCTCATCCAGGAAGCTCAAAAGGGCATGTGAAAAATGTGCCATCAGGATGGCCAAGCTGGCCTGACGAAGACCTACGGAGGAAGCAGCACAGACTTTCTGCCCAGAGTAGTCCAGTTTCTTGGACTCCTTATCGGGTGGCTTGTTCACATCCCGAGTGTTCCCGGAACGCCAGAAAACGCTGTCGGACACTAACCCCTCCGCGGAGGGGTGCTCCAAGAAACCGGAGAGTGAACCAGTGGGAACAGCATACTTCCGAGCCATCCTGGCCGAAGGTACTGGACAAGAAGCTGGCCGCTGCCATAGCTCCAGGGCCAGGCCAACAATGGCTTCAGCCACCGGGAAGGCCTCCGTGAGGGAACCCCTTTGGTTTTTTATCTCCATGGGGGGATACTTGGCCCGTTTTGAAATGGGTTTGAGCTTCATCCCAGTGGACTCTGAGGTGAGCCGAAGCATTCCAAGGAACGAGGATGGGCCCTCGTCCACCGACTGATCCCCAATGGACTCCAAGTCAAGCGGCCTGGAGAACAAGGAGTCGTCACTGTCCGACTCCGAGGAGTCTGCGAATAGCAGCCGAGCACCTGAGCCACCCTCCACCTGCCGAGGTTGATCGGGAGTGAGGGTGACCGACAACCAGTGGGGCAAGCCCTGACCCGACCGAGAATCCTTGGTCGGGGCCCCAGATTTAGGTTGTGGAGGCGGGGGTTCCACCACAATGGGTGGTGCAGCCGGTTTCGGCCGAACAACCGGTGCCAGCTTCGGCTCCTAGACTACTACGACGGGTTGTATGGGCCGCTCTGGTGACAGCCACTTAATGGCCGGGGAAGGCGATGGAGTCGGCTTATTCCCGGACAAAAGGAGCTGCTGCCACATTAGATCCTTGTAGTGCTGATGCAATCTGTGCCAGAGCTTATCCTCTGAAGAGGACGACGACGAGGATCAGTGGCGCCGCCGCTTTCCATGGTGCCAAGTCCACCAATGTCTGCGGGACCGACTGGACCTGGAAGAGGTCCGAGACCGAGACCTTCGGGGATTCCGAGGGTGGGTCTGAGAGGGGGTGGGCGAAACTCGCTCCTCCCTCAGTTCAGGGACCTTAACCGGGGACTCCGGCACAGGAGGCACAGGCAAGTACTCTGTTTCCACTGGGGGAACTGGTGAAGAAGGGTTGTCAGCTTCTCCAGTCGACAGACCGTTCGACGGGTCGAGAAAAATCTCAACCGCGTCGATGGGTGTCTCGGCCGGCTGACCTGACGGGGACACCATGAAGCCAGCGGCCTTAGCCGCAACCTCGACTGAAGTCGAGAGTCGACTATCCGGGGAAGGGGACCTCTCCCGCTCCCACAAACATCGACGGTGGGACTTACCTTTAGAGTCCTTCTTTTTGGACAGAGAGGAATGTCCCGAAGGCCCTTCTCCCTTGACGGAGAGGGACTGGCAAAGCTCCTTAAATGAAGCCGTGTGGGAGGAGCCCAAGGAGAGCGGGATAAATGCCGCGACCGAGGATGATGATGCTGCGGCCAGGGCCACCTCCTCCTTGAGGGCGATCATCTGTTCGAGCTGTTCAGCCAAGCCTGCAGCCGCAGACACCGCCCAACCGGCCTCCTTTGACTTGACTGGAGGATAAAGTTTCTCAGGGAACCCAAGTTATAATCTGGCAGCGCAATCCTCTAAGACCATAGCTGAAAAGGACTTGCACAAGTCGCAGGCCTGCAAATCATGGCCAAGCCCCAAGCAGTAAATGCACATGGAGTGCGGATCAGTCCGGGACATCATCTGCCCACAGGGGCACCGACGAAATCCGGGAGTCGATTTATCCATCGCAGCCGCGAGGGAAGATAAAGACTGAAGTCTTGTAAATTTTAAAATTAGTTTCGGGTTAACCGAAGAGTTTGGATCCAGGCCTAAAACGCAGAACGCTAAGGACGGAACCTGAGCTTCCAAGCGGTAAGGAAGATCTAGTGTCATGGGGCGAAGTCGAGAGTTTTACCACATGGGTGGGTGAGAGGAGCCAGCTTGAAGACCTTCCGGCAAGATTTAAAGTGGCAAGGAACCTGCCAGTAAGTGTGGATTGAACAACATATTCACATCCCTGAAACCTATTTTTCTAGAGGCATGGATATGATGTTCCATCCACACTTTCTGGCAGACTCCAAGTAGTTCTCCGGGAGGAGAGGCGCGCACACCCCCTACTTGGGAAACAGAGATTGGAGAACTGAGGCCCCAAAACCAGCATCCCGGCACACTCAAGGTTGATGTGGTAATGGGAAATGAAGGTGTGTGCTGACCTCCAGGTAGCTGCCCTGCAGATTTCCTGGATAGGGACATCCCTGGAAGCAGCCACCAAGGCAGTGGTATGGTCAATGGAATGGGCCCTATGGGAGGATCCCTACCCACCAACATACAGCAGAGATCAATGCAGGATACAATCCGCCTGCCAATCGTTCACTTGTCTGCCAGGTGCGGCTTCAGTGTAAGTGACAAGCAGCTGGCGAACCTCTCCCCGAACTCAAGCTGTGCGCTCTTTGCAATAAGCGAGTGCTCACCTCAAGTTCAGAGTATGGAGCCTGTGCTTGGCCTCTAAGGTGTGACTGGTAAAGTACATTGGGAGGTTAATCACCTGGTTAAGGTGAAACTCTGACACAACCTTCAGGAGGAACTCTGGGTTGGGGCGCAGGACAACCTTGTTCCTGTGGAAGACCAAGTAAGGAGATTCCACCAAATGCACCTGGAGCTCACTGATCCTTCTGGCTGACATGATATCCACCAGGAAGGTGGTCTTCCACAACAGGTGTGACATGCCACAAATGTGCACTGGTTCGAATGGCTTGCTCATGAGCTTTGCCAGTACCAGCAACAAATTCCAAGGTGGTGGTAGTTCACACACTGGAAGGGAAATGTGGTTGAGGCCTTTAAAGAAGTGCCAGACCAGCTCCTCCTGTGCCACCAACTGCTGACCAGAACACGCCCGCTAAGCAGAGATGATACCAGGTGCACTTTGAGGGTTGTCGACCGAAAGCCCAACAGAGAGGGACCACGGATAATCAAGGATGGTATCCACTGAACAGGACAAAAGATCCAACCCCTTGCCCTGACACCAAATGCGAGAACCTCTTCCATTTGAAGGCGTAGCACTTCCTGATCAACTCATTCCAAAATGCCACCACAACAGTGAGGACATCTTCAGGGAAACCCAAAGCCTGGAACTCTAGCCACTCAGAAGCCGGGCTGTCAGGTGCAAGGACTGAAGATCTGGACGGAGTACCTTCCCCTAACTGATGGAGAGCAGGGCCAGGTGGAGAGGAAGATGCCTCGGGAGCCTGCTGCTGAAACTGAGGAGATCAGGGTACCAAAACTGGCACGGCCAGTCTGAAGCCACCAGTACCACCTGTGCCTTGTCCCTGCTGGCCTTGAGAAGTACCTTGTGGATCAAGGGAAGTGGAGGGAAGGCACAGAAGAGGCCTGGGGTTCAGAGCCTCAAGAAGGCATCCCCCTTCAGTGTTCCCTGCTGAGGGAGGCAGGCACAAAACAGCCTCAGCTTAGCATTCTCCTTGGAGGCAAACAGGTCCACCTGAGGGGTGTCCCACTGGGAGAACAGATTGTGTACTATCCTCTGCGTGGACAGATCACTCGTGAGATGCCTCGCCCACATGGCTGAGAGTGTCCGCCAGCTAGCTGGAGGCCCCTGCCACATGGATAGCTAGGAAATTGGCCCCCAGGTTGCATATGAAGGTCCACATATGGAGAGCTTCCTTGCACAGTGGCAGGGACTGCATCTTGTCCGTCTGGACCTAGATCACCTGACCCCGAATGGGAGAAGCAAAGGCAGTCAAGCACCAGTCGAACTGCTCAGAGCTCCAGCAGGCTGATGTGGCATCGGGACTCCTCGGGGTTGGGGGCCAGAGCCCATGGACTCTGTTCCCCAAGGTGGGCACCCCAGCCCATGAGAGTGACATCTGTCGTCAGGATGACTGTCGGCTCTGGGCAGACAAATGGGATCCCCTCCTGCAGATGTTCTGGGACTACCCACCAATGGAGTGTATCCCACATCTGCTGGGTCACAGTAACCAGCTGGTCGAAGTGACCCCTGCATTGAGACCACTGGCTGGCCAACTCCCACAGCAGAGTGCACATTCTCCAGTGGGCTCAATGGACCACGCTGGTGCAGGCCACCATGTAACCCAGCAAGTGCTGGAAGTCCCAGGCAGTGCGCAATTGCCCAACCCAAAATAGTTGGGCAAAGGAGGCGAGAGCCTCTGCTCTGTCCGCCGGGAGCTGGGCTATGGCTCTGCAAGAGTCTAGCTCCACCCCGATAAAGCTAATTACCTGCGAAGGCACGAGTTCCAACTTGGTTTCATTGACCAGGAGGCCAAGGGAGAGACAGGTCTGGAGGGCCAGGTCCCTGGGCTGCTCCACCTTCTACCTCAAGGGACCTGCGATCAGCCAGTCATCCAGATAGGGGTAAACCCAGACCCCTCGGCGCCTCAGGTAAGCTTCCACCACTGCTTTGCACTTGAAGACCCTGAGGGCCAAGGAGAGGCCGAAAGGCATGACCTGGAACTCGTAGAGGGTTCCCTCTGCTCGAGTGGAGGAACCTTCTGTGAGACAGATGGATCGGAATATGAAAGAACGCATCCTGAAGATCCAGGAAGCAAAACCACGTGTTCTGTTCTAGAGGTGGTATGATCTGAGAAAGAGTGACCATCCTGAAGGTGCATGACTTGAGAGATCTGTTTGGGTCTTGCAGGTCTAGAATGGGGTGCTAGCCCCATGTCCGTTTTGGCACCAGAAACTACCTGGAAACAAACCCTGGGTGTTCCAAAGGACCTGTGACAGGAACCACGACCTCCTTGCAGAGGAGCTGGGCAATGTCGTCCCAAAGAGAAGACAGAAGGTCTGTGGATACCAAGTCCTCCTCTGTGGGGCCAGGCTCAGCAAGGAGGATACTGCTCGAATTCCAGAGGCAGACCCTGATGCCCCACCTGTCTGTGGTGACAGTGGATTAAGTGGAAAAGAAGCGGCAGAGCTGGCCCCCCGTGGGAGGACCTAGGGGAGGTGTGATTGGTGTGAGGGAGGCACCCCTCATTCCGTCACTGGGCAAGTTTGGAGGAGAGCCCAGGTGAGGAGTCACCAGGGCCTTTCCCTCCAGGTTTACGGACGACCGAGGCCATGGACTTGGGCCCAGGTCGCCAGGCCTGAGTCTGTTGTCCAGCAAGTTTGGCTACATGAGTGGAGGAGGACCAAAAGGGTTTCTTTTTCTGCTGCTTAGAGCCCTTGGGGTCCCTCTGAGCGAATATCACAGAGTCCAAGGTGACACTAGACTTTTCAATGCGGGTGAGGTGGCCCTTGACCCCTGGCCCGAACAAGTCAGTGCCCAGGAAAGGGATATCCACCAGCTTGTGCTGGGTATCTGCCGTGAAGGTAGAAATCTTACTTTGAGAGTCAGCTCTTGCAGCAGGTAACACATATAGGACTGTAGCCGGCCAGTGACAGGACCACACTGCAAACTTCTAACCAGCAGTACCAAGCGTGGATCGCCCCCGACGTACCACATGGTATAAGAGGCAGCAGTCCCCAGAGTGCTCCAATTCTTTTCCCACCATCAAAAGTGCGTTCATTGGCTCCACTTACGGCAGTTCGATCGCTTCATTAATCCTCTCATTTGACATTGTTCCATTTTTCTTGACTACACTGTTCCTGCATGTCTTTTCCCCTGTCTAGATACATGAATAAATGCGCCAGTGGAAAACAGATATTCGCCAAGGATGGACACACAGCTTGCTTGTTGCGTCTGGGTCCAAACCACAACACCCAGTCCTGGCATTTCTGCCAGGCCTTCAAACAGTCGGACACGCACCCATCGACAGAAGTTCCTTCAGGCCTTTCTCGCCCAGCAGCAGTAGGCTGCCATGCAGAGGGATTCCTCCGCGGAGCACGAATCTTCCCACCGTTCTCACAAGAGCTCTGAAAAACACCACTCTTTCAAATCTAAAGACAAGCAGAGGGAAAAGGAAAAAGAAAGGGAGAGATTCCTCTCCAGATCTAGATCCTCCGGATCACAGTCTGCTTCCCGATCCGAGTCTTCAGGCCATGATTCCCAGCCGACAGTGGTAATAACCCCGGTCACCTTAGGAGGGTCAGGAGAAGATGCTGGGGCCCTCTGGTCCGACGCTTCAGCCAATAAAAATTCGGCCTCCAGCACAGGCTTAAGACTGTTCGTCAGTCCCAGGTAAGACTCCTCATGCCTCCCGGTCGGCCTCTTTATGCAGTGCTGACTCCCGGGACAAGGCTGAGTCCGCAGGCTCGTCGGCAGGGAGGTCTTCTTCCCTTCCTCCAAAATAAGCCCAGAAGTCAGGGGAAAAGTACCCTATTCTGACCTCAGACCAGCGCCACTCCAAAAAACACAAGCCTGCATCGGACCACCACCACCGTCGGTCCTCAGATGGTACCTTCAAGGACTCCCAAATGCCAGCCCCTCCAGCCAGATCTCTGTTCCCCCCGATGCCTCCTCCTCCATTGGACATCAGGGTGGACAACACCCCGGCGCTTGAGTACATGACGCTGGACCCTGTGGTACCCTCAGGCCCTGACGACGGTCATGATACTCCATCATCAAATCTTGTCCGCCCTCTGACGCCAGACAGGCCTGATGTCTGTACTGGCGCCGGCAGAGCTCCAGACCCACCACCGAAGCTGCCTGCGGGTTCTCTGAAATTTAACCTGTCCCTGCTGAAAGACCTGTTCTCCAACTGGTGGAAGACCATCAGGACTGACATCCCTCCACTGAAGACGGACACGGCAGTGGAAAAAGACTTGAAACAATTTGGACAAGGGTGATCGACCACTATCCCCAGATCCAAACTTAGCACCCCACCCTCCCTTGCAGGAGGCTTGGGACAAGCTTCCTTCCCCCCGGAAGGCCAAGGAACAGTGTGTCAAAAAAGAAGCACCACAGATCTAGGTCGAGGAGCCCCAGCTCTTCAGGTGGGCACTACCACAAACACAGAAGACACAGGTCTCCCCCAGTCTCCTCATCCAACTATTATCATTCGTCGGACTTTTCCATTTCTCTCTTCGAGGATTCACCTCCCAGGGATCCCGAAGTTACTCCAAAATCCCCTCCAGACGACCTGTCCTTCATGGAAGTCATGTGTCACATTCAAACTAACATGGGCTGGGACACAGAGAACCTGGACCCTGAGCGTATGCAGCTCGCAAAATACCTCAGGCAAAAGGACCAAAAACTGGCAGTTCTAGGGACATGGATATGTTGTTCATCCACACTCATTGGCAGGTATCCTTGCCGCTTTAAATCTTGCCGGAAGGTCTTCAAGCTTGCTCCTCCCACCCACCCAGGTGGTATAACTCTCGGCTCCGCCCCATGGCCTAGATCTTCCTTGCAGCTTGGAAGCTCCAGGTTCCCTCCTTAACGCTCTCGTTTGAGACTAGTTCCTATTTCTCCGTTTGCGGATTTAAAATAAATTTTGCGAAAAAGACTTCAGTCTTCTATCCTCATGATTGCGATGGACAAATCGACTCCAGTTTGGGAGATGCCCATGGGCAGAAGATGTCTCGGACGGATCCACACTCCACGTGTGTCTACTGCTTAGGCCTTGAGCACCGACCGCAGGCTTGCGACCTGTGCTCATCTTTCTCGGCCTACGTCCTCGAAGACCGTGCTGCCCGATTGCAACTGGGCCGTCCCGAGAAGCGTTTCCCTCCGGTGAAGTCCAAGGAGGCCCGGTTGGCGGTGTCCGCGGCGGCGGGCTCGGCGGATCAGCTCGAGCGGATGGTCGCCCTCGAGAGAGGCGGCGCTGGCCATATTTTCCTCGCCGCGGCATTTATCCCGCCTCTGGGCTCTTCTACACGGTTCTTTAAGGAGCTTTGTCTGTCCCTCTCCACTAAAGGAGAAGGGCTCACGCTTGCAGGACCTTATTCTCGGTCCAAAAAGAGGGACAGGGTAAGTCCTCCGTCGACGCCTTGGGAGCGGAAAGGTCCCTCTCCGGGCCGCCGACCGTCAGCTTGTCCGACCGCCGGCTTCGCCACTGGCCTCACGGTGTCCCCGCCAGGTCAGTTGACCGAGACTCCACCGGTGAAGTCGAGATTTTCTCGACCCATTGAACGGGCTGTCGCCTTTAGCAGCCGAGATTCCCCTCTCCCGGTTCCCGGAGGAGTTGAGATCCCGTGGGCTCGCCTGTGCCTCCAGTTCGGAGCCCTCGGATGCACCATCCGAGCCGAAGGAGTGCGGTTCGGCCGACACCTCCCGCACCGACCTCGAAATTCGGGACTCGGTCTCGGTCTCGGACCTCTTCGGCGGTCCAGCCCGATCCCACCGTCATAAGGCGGTCACCGGTACATGATGGCGGTGTCGCCGCGGCCTCGTCCTCCTCCTCGGATGAGGAGGCTCTGGCGTAAATTACGTCGACGGTACGAGGACCTTATGTTGCAACAGCTCCTCCTGGCCGGGAGTAAGCCGACCCCGTCACCTTCCCTGGCCATTAAGTGGCTGTCACCGGAGCGGCCGACACAACCCCTCGACTTATCCGAGGAGCCTATACCCAGGCCGGTTGTTCGGCCAAAACCAGCTGCTCCACCGATTCCGGTGGAACCTCCGCCTCACAGCCACCAATTGGGGCTCCGACCAAGGATTCTCGGTCGCTAAGGGTCTACCCCATCGGCTGTCAGTTACCCTCACTCCCGACCGACCTCGGCAGGTGAAGGTGCCTCAGGCCAGAGCAGCTCTTCGAGGACTCTTCCGAGTCCGAAGATGATTCCTCCTTTTCTCCAGCGACTGGACTTGGAGTCTTCAGGAGGTCAGTCAATGGGCGATAGCCCGTCGTCCTTCCTAGGACTACTCGGCTCATCTCGGAGTCCACGGGATGGAGCTCGAACCCGCTTCCAAACGGGCCAGGTATCCCTCACGGAGATTCTGGACCGAGGAGATTCTCCGACGGAGGCCTTTCCGGTGGCCGAGGCCATAGTGGGTCCGGCACTGGAGCTTTGGCAGTGCCCTGCTTCCTGCCCCTGCGCCTTGGCCAGGATGGCCAGGAAGTATCGCGGTCCCTACGGTTCCTTGTCCGGTTTTGGAACACCCTCTGCTGGGGGTTGGTTACCGACAAGCGTTTTCCGTGCGCCCGGCAACGCCAGGGATGTGGACAAACTCCTGACAAGGAGTCCAAGAAATGGACTATGTCGGGAGAAAGTCACGCTGCGCCTCTCTCGGCCTCTCATCAGGCCAGTTCGGCCGTCCTCATGGCACATTTTTCTCATGCCCTGTTGGGCTCCCTGGATGAGGTCATCCCTCATCTTCCCGCCGATCTGCAGACTACGGTTAAGCAGGTGCGGGACCAGGGCAGGGCAGTGGCCAAACAGCAGCTCCAGACTGCTTTGGATAGGGGACTCATGTGCCAGATCGGTGGCGGCCGCAGTGGCTATGCGTCGGCGGGCTTGGCTGAGGATATCCACCTTTACTTCGGATACCCAGCACAAGTTGGCGGATGTTCCCTTTTTGGGGACTGACCTCTTCGGCCCTGGGGTGGAAGGTCACCTGCAGAGGATCGAGAAGTCCAATGCTACCTTGGACTCGGTCTCTTCCGCTCAGAAGGACAAAGGGCGCAAACCACAGCCTAAGCCCTTTCGTCCTTCTGTGCCCCCGGCGCGCCCGGCCCAGCAACGTCAGGGCCAGCAGGCTCGGCCTTGGCATCCCAAACCCAAGCCGCCGCTTCCTCTAACAGGAGGCAGGAGGAAAGGCCCAGGAGGTCCCTCGGCCGGTCCCTCCTCAGCCTGCCCAGTGGCGGGCTGAGGGTGTGCTCCATTCCATCACCTTACCCTGGGTCCCCAGGTAGGACGGTCCGGCACTTCCGTTCCGCCTGGTCCGCTGTTTCCACGGACAGGTGGGTCTTGGAGAGTGGTGGGAAGAGGCCTGCCTCTGGAATTCGAGCAGGCACCACCCTTCAGAGCCGTCGCCCCTCGGGGCCGGGATCCCAGCTCACTGGCGGCTCGTCGAGCCGACATCGCCTCCTCCTCCAGAAGGAGGTGATAAGAGAGGTGGTGGACCTCCTTCAGACCCAGGGTTTGTGTCCAGGTACTTCCTGGTTCGAGCGGGACGGGGTTGGCGCCCATTCTCGACCTACACCTAAACAAGTTCCTAAGGTCTCGAACCTTCAGGATGGTCACTCTGGCTCAGATAATACCATCCTTGGAACGCGGCGTGTGGTTCTGCTCTCTGGACTTGCAGGACGCGTTTTTTCACGTCCCTATCCGTCCGTCTCACCAGAGATTCCTTCGCTTCCGAGCGGAAGGATCCCTCTTCGAGTTCCAAGCCATGCCCTTCGGCTTGTCTCCAGCTCCCAGGGTCTTCACCAAATGCATGGCAGTGGTGACAGCATTCCTGGCGCCGAGGGTCCGGTGTACCCTTACCTGGACGACTGGCTGATAGCAGCTCCTCCAGGAAGGAGGCGGAGTGGTCCAGAGATCTGGCCCCAGGTCTGCTCTCAACTGGGCCTCCTTATCAACGAGGCCAAGTCGGAACTCGAGCCGAAGCAGGTGATTCTATTCATCGGAGCGCAGCTCGACTCTCTTCGAGCCAGAGCGCGGCTCCCGGCGGACAGGGCCGAGGTTCTTTCCTCCTTTGCCCGATCATTTCTGGTTTGGCAATTGCGCCCTGCCCGGGACTTCCTGCGCCTCCTGGGTCTCATGGCGGCCTGCACCAGCGTGGTCCGTTGGGCCCGCTGGAACATGCGTCCCCTTCAGTGGGGACTGGCCAGCCAGTGGTCACAACGCTGCGATCCTTTGGACCAGCTTGAGTCGGTGACACAGGGGATGTGGAAGCGCTCCAGTGGTGGACCGTTCCAGATCATTTGCAGGAGGGCATCCGGTTCGTCCGCCCGAGCCGACGGTCTCTCTATCGACGATGCCTCCTCTGATGGGTTGGGGTGCCCATCTGGGGAACACCGGGCTCATGGCCTCTGGTCCCAGGGAGTCCGATGCCACATCAACCTGCTGGAGCTCGGCGGTCCGCCTAGCTCTCACCGCCTTTGCTCCGTTCCTCCGGGGTCAAGTGGTCCGAGTCAGGCGGACAATACCACGACCATGTACTATCTAAACCGCCAGGGGGGACGCTCCATGCTTCTATGCAAGGAAGCCTCCGCATTTGGTCACTTAGCGCAGCCTGGAGGCGGATCTCCTAGCCATTCACGTGGCAGGAGCCTCCAACACCCTGGCCGATGCCCTGAGCCGGATAGGGCTGCATCCAGAGTGGTCTCTCCTGCCGGAGGTAGTACAGCATCTGTTCTCCCATTGGGGCACACCTCAGGTGGACCTGTTTGCCTCAGGGAGAAGTAAGCTGAGTCTGTTCCATGCCCGCCCCCCTCAGCAGGGCTCGCTGCAGGGGGATGCCTTCTCGAGGCAGTGGACCCCGGGCCTCTTTTACGCCTTTCCCCCATTTCCCTTGATCCACAAGGTGCTTCTCAAGGCGAGGAGGGACTAGGCGCAGGTGATTCTGATAGCCCCAGACTGGCCTCGCCAGTTCTGGTACCCAGACTCCTCAGTCTCAGCTCCAGGATTCGCGGCAGCTTCCAGCGCCCGGACCTGCTCTCAGTCAATCAGGGAAGGTGTTCCATCCGGACCTTCAATCCCTGCACCTGCGGCCTGGTTCCTGGCTGCTAGAGTTCCAGGCCTTGGGTCTTCCGGCGAGGTCCTCAATGTAGTTGAGGCGTCCCGTAAGAGTCGACCAGAAAATGCTATGCCTTCAAATGGAAAAGGTTTTCCATTTGGTGTCAGAACAAGGGCTTGGACCTTCCTCCTGTTCCTTGGCAAGCATCTTGGACTATTTATGGTCCCTTTCCAGTCAAGGGCTTAGGTCGACGACCCTAAGGGTGCACCTGGCAGCCATCTCTGCTTACCGGGCGCGGGCCGGGAAGCAGTCGGTGGCGCAGGAGAAGGTGGTCTGGCGCTTTTTCAAAGGCCTTGATCACATTTCCCCTCCAGTGCGGGAACCCCACCTCCGTGGGATCTACTGCTGGTACTGGCAAAGCTCATGGGCAAGCCATTGAACTCTATGCACAGGTGTGCTCTCTCTCACCTGTCGTGGAAGACCGCCTTCTTGGTGGCTATCCGTCAGCCAGAAGGATGGGAGAGCTCCAGGCGCTTTCCATCGAGTCTCCTTACCTGGTCTTCCACAGGGACAAGGTTGCCCTCGCCCCACCGAAATTCCTTCGAAGGTGGTGGCGGAGTTTCACCTTAACCAGGTGTTGACTCTGCGGTGTTCTACCCCAATCACACCTCGGAGGCGAATATAGGCTCCATACTCTGGACCCTAGAAGGGCTCAGCTTATTATAAGGAGCGCACGGCTGAAATCGGGAGAGGTTCGCCAGCTGTTTGTCACCTACGCTGAAGCGCATCTGGCAGACCTGCAGCCAAGCGGACGATAAGCAGGTGGGTAACCTCCTGCATAGATCTCTGCTATAAGTTGGCGGGCATGGAGCCTCCCAGAGTGATAAGAGCTCATTCTACCCGCCATACTGCTGCATCGGTGGCTGCTTCCAGGGACGTCCCTATCCAGGAAATCTGCAGGGCTGCTACCTGGAAGTCAGCAAACACCTTCATTACCCATTACCACATCGACCTTGAGTCACGCCGGGATGCTGGTTTTGGGGCCTCGGTTCTCCAATCTCTCTTTCCCAAGCAAGTATTGGGGGTGTCGTCTTGCCTCCCTCCTCCGGAGAACTGCTGGGAGTCTGCCAATGAGTGTGGATGAACAACATATCCATGTCCCTAGAAATACAGGTTACTCACCTGTAACAGGAGTTCTAGGAATGGTATATGTTGTTCATCCACCATTCCGACCTCCCGGCTTCGGCACAACCTGAGCTTCCAGCGGGCCAGATCTGGCGTCATGGGGCGGAGCCGAGAGTTATACCACCCGGGTGGGTGGGAGGAGCAAGCTTGAAGACCTTCCGGCAAGATTTAAAGCGGCAAGGATACCTGCCAATGAGTGTGGATGAACAACATATACCATTCCTAGAACTCCTGTTACAGGTGAGTAACCTGTATTTATTCCCCTCCCATGGTTGACACCTTTGAGGATGTTACTCAGGCAACCTGGAGATGCCCTCACTCATCTATGGCCATCCCAAAGAAGGTGGACTGTTTGTACAGGGCACCCAAGGAGCACCACTTTTTGGCTGAGCAACCCACCGCGGACTCAGTGGTCATCTCAGCAGCTCATGATAGTTCACAGAGGCCCAAACATCTGAGCATCCAGCCTCCAGATAGAGAGTCTAAACAATTGGATTCCATGGGCAGAAAGGTGTACTCGTCTGCCACCTGCAGTAACAGGAGTCTCAACTTTCTGACCCACATGATTCAATTCCAGAACGCCCTTTGGGAACAAGGATTGGACATCTTGCAGGGTATGCCCAACTGCCCCTAGAGGGCAGAACTCACAACTGTTACAAACCGGGTCAGACGCAGGCATGCATGTGCTACGATCTGTCTATAACTCTGCGGACACAGCGGCAAGGGCGGCCGCCATGGGCATTTGTTTACGTCACCATTCCTGGCTTTGGGTTTCCGGATTCACTCTGGATGTCCAATCCAACATCCTGGATGCACCCTTCAGGGACTCCGTCCTCTTTGGTGAGGACACGGAGAAAACCATTAACAAACTACAGGAATCCAGTAAGGCTGTCTGCACCATACAGTCCATGTACCGCCCAAAACAGAGACAGTTTCGCAAGTCTCATTTTCGTGGGCTGGGGGGCAACAGCACCATCAGCAACCCCGTTATCAGCAACAACAACCTCAATGGGGAGGCTACAATCGACAAGGCGGTCACAGGGGATCTGCTGGAGCCGCCTCTCGTCAAACTAAACCCGCCCATCCCTCCTTTCCTTCCACTGCCTTACGCCACAGGTGACCCACCTCCCCTAAATGACTTGTCAGGAGAAAGAGGTAGGAAGCAGTTTTTCTCTATATGCAAATGCCTGGAGAAGAATGACCTCCGATCAATGGGTCCTCGAACTCGCAGAGAATGGGCACTCTTTAGAATTCATCAGCATCCCACCAGACAGGCCCCCACCCACATCCCGTCACTCCAGGAAGCACGCATATCTGATTCAGCAAGAAATCCAAGCCCTGCTCTCCAAAAAAGACCATAGAGCCTGTTCCCCCAAGCTAGTGGGGAACAGGGTTTTATTCTCACTTTTTCCTGGTCCCGAAGAAGTCAGGAAACTTTAGGTCAATTCTCAACCTCAGCGACCTCAATCAGTCGGTCGAGTATAAAAGATTCAGGTTGGTCACTCTGCAGAGCCTGCTTCCCATGGTCAGCCAGGGCAACTAGCTAGCATCTCTGGACATGCAGGACACTTACCTCCACATCCGGACAGCAAAACATCACAGGAAATACCTCCAGTTCACTTTCCAGGGCAGGCATTTTCAGTTCAGGGCACTGCCCTTTGGCCTCTCCTCAGCTCAGAGGGTGTTCAGGAAGTGTCTCGCAGTAGTGGCCGTAGCACTTCGAAGGTTGGGACACTATGTGTTCCCATACTTGACTGACTGGCTTCTCATGGCACAGTCCAAAGAATGCCTGCCGAGTGCCATTCAGGACATCTGCACTCTCTTCCGGATCATAGGGATCATAATCAATATGGTGAAGACGTCTCTGATCCCCTTGTAGCTCCTGCCAATCACAGGGGCCCTTCTCGACACGGTCAGAGGAAGGGCCTTCCTGCCACTGGACAGGGTAGATCGCATTCAGGCCCTAGCCGGCCATATCTGTTCAGCCTCCTCAGTACCGGCCAGGCTTCTGTGCTGGTTGCTGGGCCACATGGCAGTGTCCATCATCACGGTCCCCTTCATGAGGCTCTGGATGAGGACAATCCAGTCGACCCTTCAAGTCCAGTGGGACCAGAGATGGGACGACCTGGACCTACCAGTCTCCATCACATGGCCTGTTCATCTGGAGCTATCCTGGTGGATGACGTCTCCCGCCTTGTGGGAAGGGATTCCATTCCAGAAGGCGGCTCCCAACCAGATTCTTACGTCAGACACATCAAACATGGGATGGGGTGCACACCTAGGTGTTCACAAGACTCGGGGATCCTGGTCTCCAACTGAGGGGTCCCTGCACATCAATGTCTTAGAGATGAAAGCCATTTTTTTATGCTCTCCAGGTCTTGAACACAGTGCTCCAACCAGGACACCTTCTCATTCAGATGGACAACATGTCGGTGGTGTTTTAGATCAACAAGCAGGGAGGCACACACTCGCATCCCCTCTGCATGGAAGCCACGAGAGTTTGGGATTAGGCCATAGCCCATCAAACCTCCATTTCAGCAGTACACATCCCAGGAATTCAAAACACCTAAGCAGACGCATTCAGCAGAACAAGGTTGAAGGCTCACGAATGGTCGCTTCTCCAATCTGTGGTCGATGACCTATTCGCCATGTGAAGGACCCCCAAACTGGATGTTTGCTTCAGCCACCAACGCAAAACTGTCCAGTTTTTCCTCGCTAGATCTCAAGCCTGGTGCTTTCTGGCAAGGGGAGATTCCTTTATGCTTTTGCTCCATTCCCGCTCCTTCAGAGGGTTCTCCTCAAGGCGCAGACGAAGGGGACAGCTATGATCCTAATAGTTCCTCTGTGGCCCCGTCAAATCTGGTTTCCACTACTGCAACAACTGGCAGTGGATCCTCCAGCTGTGCTTCTGCTAAGCTCTCACTTGCTCTCTCAGGACGATGTGACTTTGGTTAATTCGAACTTGTGATTCCTGCATCTTCACGCATGGCTCCTGAAGACCTAGTCAAACTTGCTTTGGAGTTTTGGACAAGGTCACTGAAGTCCTGGTGGAGGCCAGGAAACCCTCCAAAAGAGTGACATACGCCATTAAGTGGAAGCGATTTTGCTTGTGGGCCATGGTGTGCCATCTGGATCCCCTGGCCTGTCCGGTTAAAATAATGCTGGAATATCTGTTATCCTTTTCAGAGTCAGGATTGATCTACTCTTCCACTGAAGTACACCTGGCTGTCCTGTCTGCCTATCACACCCCTGTCCAGGGCAGAATGGTGGCCCAACTGGAGGTTACTTGTACTTTCCTTAGGGGCATACTCCATCTAAAGCCCCACATTAAGGACTCTTTTCCCCCTTGGGATCTTCTCTTTATTTTGAAGAAACTCACCCTACCCACTTTTGAACCTGTCATGGATTGAGAGCTATGTTTTCTTTCTTGGAAAACATTAATTTTAGTTGCAGTTACTGCTACTCAAAGGATTTCCGAGCTCCAGGCCCTGATGTGTAAAGAGCCTTATTTAGTTTTCAACAAAGACAGGGTAGCTTTGAGCACAAACCCCAAGTTTCTCTCCAAAGTAGTTTCAGAAATGACATTGAATCAAGACGTTCAACTACCCGTTTACTACCCACACTACTCTAATAAGCTTGAGGCTCTTCTCCATATCTTGGACGTTAATCGCGCCTTGCAATATTCCTTGTCCAGAACCAGGGGGGAGCAGAAAATCTGATCGTTTGTGTCCTTTGCTCCTAGGACCTTGGGTAGTACTGTGGCTAAACAGACCCTCTCCCGATGGCTGGTGCATTGCATCATCTTCTGTTATCAGAAGTATGAGAAAACCCTACTGGACCCGGTATAGGTCACTCAACTAGAAGTGTCGCAGCTACTTTCACAGCGCTGAAAAATGTTTCTGCTCCGGATATCTGTGCAGCAGCCACATGGCACACAGTCCACACCTTCATTAAACATTACAGCTTGGACACTGCCTCAAGACATAGGGCAGGGTTTGGTCTGGCTGTTCTGCAGGGTCTTATCTCTTAAGGAATTCCTTCCTTCCCTCTTTTTCCCTTTCTCCTACCATCCAAGAAGTTGTCTTCAGTTTATACTGCTTGGTAATCAGTCCTACATGCATTACCTGTTGCAAGAGCTGCCTCTCGAAGTAAGATAGTACAGTTACGCAAGAACTTACCGTAACAGTAGATCTTTGAGAGAAATTCTTGCAGCAGGTATACTTCTCACCCTCCCTCCCCCTGGAGATATCCCACTGCATATGACTGCTACCATATATCCTCTTCCTGCTGGATGAGATAGTGCCCTTCCTTTCTGTGATGCGTCTTACTAGATCCGACTGCTAGTGTCTCCAGCAGTGCAAGGACTGGGGCACACTGGGGGCTGCCCCTGTACTGCTCGTTAGAAGTTTGCAGTGGGGTCCTGTCATACGGCTGGCAACAGTCCTATACGTGTTATCTGCTGCAAGAGCTTCTCTCGATGATCTACTGTTATGGTAAGTTCTTACATAACTGTACTACCCACAGCCAAGCCCTGCGGCACATGGCCACTGCGGCCACCACAGAGCAGGCACAGGAGTCCCCAATGTCCATGGCTGCTTGGAGCTGTTGCTCTGCTGCAGCCCAGTCTTGGTCCCAGACCTGTTTGACCGTGGTCTGGAGTCCCACAGGAAGGTAAGGAAGCACCTCATCCAAAGTGTCCAACAGGGCATGGGAGAAGTGGACCATGAGGAGGGCCAAGCTCACTTGGCGAAGGCAAAGTGAAGAGGCAACACAGACTTTTAGAGCCACATGGTGCAGCTTCTTGGACTCTTGGTCAGGCGGCTTGTCAACGTCCCCCATGTTGACAGAGTACCGGAACACAGAATTGGCCACCAAGCCCTCAGCCAAGGGGTGTTCTGTGAATCCCAAAAGGTAGCCGGTAGGGACTGCACACTTGCAGGCCATCTGGGCCAACAGTGCTGGACAGGAAGCGGGACAGTGCCAAAGCTTCAAGGCAGGACTCAGGATGGCCTCTACTACCTGAAAGGCTTCGTCAGGGAAGTCTCCCCAGTCTAACATCTCGGTCAGTAAGTAATGGGCCTGTTTCTGGACTAGTTCCATTTTAAACCCAATAGATTCCAAGACTAGATGGAGGGGGCCTGTAAAGGAGGTAGGGTCTTCATTCATTGAGAGACCACCGACCAACTCCACATCTATCAGACAGGAGTGTAAGAAAGAACCCTCAGACTCAGAGGAGTTGAAGAGGGGGGTTGACTGCCAGAATACCTGCTGACCATCCGCAGATGGTCAGGAGTGACAGTGCCCGACAGCAGATGGGAAGCCCCGAGGCTGGCTGAGACTACTTAGTTGGAGCACTAGTCTTTGGCTGTTTAGGAGGCAGCTCCATGGAAATTAGTGGGGTCAGCTCCTGAGGTGGAGAAGGCTTTGGCCATTGAGGTGACAGCCCGGAGATGGCATGGAAGAGGCCGGGACTGGCTTCATACTGCAGAACAGCAGCTGTTACCACATAATATCCTTGCAGTGTCTACACAACTTGTGTCAAAGCCCCTCCTTATTCAAGGAGGACAAGGATGAAGAATAGTGGCGGCACTGCTTCCCAGAGCGTTGAAAGCGAGAGCGCCTATACTGGTGGGAACCGCTCAACTCTGAGAGTACAACCAAGACCTTAACTGCCGGGGAGACCAGCCGCAGAGCTCGGAGGATGTTTTTTGTTTTGTTTTATATATTATTTATACACCTACCTCCTCGGCAGGGGAGGTCCTATAGTGCCCCTTTCAGATCCACTGGTGGTTCCCACACTGGGCACCATGCCCAAGCCTCAATCTCATCCCATCTCCCTCTCTAAGGCCACATCACGGACCCCATCACGGAAGACGAAGGGGTCAAGGCCAGCGGAAGCTCCTGGAGCATCCGGTGCAGTACTGCAGGTGGATCCTCACGAGCACTGGAGGACTCAGTTACGTTTTTTTCCCCTGAGTTTCTCCCCATGGCGCTGGCGTGCAGGGCTGCCAAGGATGCTGCAGTGCACACTCCCACGATTCGCACGTTGGACGTCCTCCTGCGCCATCCCCTTCATTGTTCTGTGACCAGCACTACCCCCCAGCCTCTACCAGGAGCCAGCACCTTCACGAAAGTCCATTCCTGGAGAAGGAGAGCAGTCCTAGGGACACTCAATCCTTCTCCCCCTGGCCGTCCCCTGACCCGAATCCGCTCTCGAACAGGCTCGGGGTGTTGGTGAAAGCCGAGGCACCTCCAGGTCTTGGTCGATGACCAGAGGCGGCAGGTCAGCAGACTGATCCGTCCCTCCAAAAGTCTGAGTTAGGACCAGAGTCCTGGATAAAGAAGTTTTAGCCTCCTCAGTCGACAACTGGTCAAAGAGCTCAAACCAGCGTCTCAGCCAACTGGCCCAACAGGGTTACCATGGAGCTGGTGACATGGGCCGAAGATTCAACTGAAATTGGATCTGGAGAAGCGCAGGAATTGGAAGCTCTAGACTGAGAGCATTCCTGGTCCCAAAATCAATGACAAGACCATATTTCTTCTTCTGGTCTCTTTTTCCGTTTTGAATTTGTGCCCAGAAGGGCCCTGACTGAGAGTCGGTAAAGCCTGGCACAATTCCTTGAATGCCCCATGAAGGAGGCGCCCAGCGAAAGTGGAATGCAGGCCGAAGCAGAGGAAGTGTGAGCTGCGGCCTACGCCACCACCTCCTAAAATGCTGCCAGCTGTTCAGTGGACCCCGCACCTGTGGAGACCACCCCACGGCATCTTTTGGCTTGACCAGCAGGTTCAGATGTCCTAGAGTAAGATGGGCTTGATAGTATTCCAGAACAGAAGGACAGAAGGTGCGACTAATATTGCAGGCCTGAGGATCGTGCTCATGTCCCATACAGTAAACGCACGTGAAGTGTGGATCCATTCGGGACATCTTCTGCCCACGAAGGCACTGATGGAACCCTGGATTGGACTTATTGTCATCCATCACGGTCGCAACTGAAGATCAAGCCTGAAGATTAAGGTTTCATTTTGAGTTTGGAAGTAAATCAGTAGATTTAGTAGTAAGGGGCCTACTCAGCATGAGAGCAATAAGGAGGGAACCTGCTTCTTCCAGCGTAAAGGAAGATCTGGCAACATGCAGCACAGCTGAAGGAGTTAACACTCAGGTCGGTGGGAGGAGCCAGCATGAAGACATTTGGCCACTCAAAGGAGAAAGCTGACTGCCAGAAAGTGAGGACAGAAATGGAAATTACGTACCTACCATAATTCTTGATCTTCTTGGATGAGTCTCCACCACTCATTCACATTAATGGGAACTGCGATGGAGGCACTAGGACCCATCAGGAGCAAACTGTTTTGTTAGAAGGTCGGTGCCTGAGACGGAGCCGCGAGGAGCTGCACCACGAGCCTCGGCTCATGTGGTAAAGAGTAACTCGACGTCGACCTTCCAACCGCCTCAGTACCTTTTTTCCCCCGAGGAGATGCAGCGTAACTCACCTAGAAGGATAGCCTAACCAAAAACCAGACATAAGATAGTCCAGAAGACCCGTATAAGGAGGGTCAACAAAAAAGTCTTCACAGCCTAAGGATTGAGGGAGTGAAGACCAACAACAGATGTGAGCTCGGGGGATGGAGGGTGGGCGCGTGAATGAGTGGTGGGGACTCGTCCAAGAAGATCAAGAATTACGGTAGGTACGTAATTTCCATATCTTCCTGGACATAAGTCTCCAGCACTCATTCACACTAATGGGAGAGTACCGAGCTAATAATCCCCCGAGAGGGCGGCAGGAGAGACCAAGAGCTCACAGTTTTAGGACAGGAGTCCATTAAAGATGGTTCTGCCAAAGGAAAGATGTTGCTGGCATGGACGTCCAGGGCATAGTGTTTGACGAAAGTATGCACTGCGCTCCCAGGTAACGCATTTACAAATATCTGCAGTGGGCACGTTGCAGATTTCCGACAGAGATGCTGCGACCGCTCTAGTACAGTGAGCGTACACTCAGTCCTCCAGCTTAACCTGCGCCACGGAATAACAGCGGTGAAGGCATGCCACCAGCCATGCTGAGATACATCTGATAGCGACAGGCTGACCCAGCCGGGTCTCGCTTGAAGGAAACAAACAGTTGCTGAGCTTTATGAAAGTCTTTTATTCTATCTAGACAGAAACGCAAAGCTCTCTTGACATCCAAGGAATGAAAAGAACGTTCTCCTTCATTTTGGAAGTTTGCAAAGTAAGGAAGGAAGGACCAAAGGTTGGTTTAGATGGAATTCCGAAACAACCTTAGGGAGAAACTTAGGATGGGTTCTAAGGACTACTTTATCTTTATGGAACACAGTATATGGAGGGTCTGTGACCAAGGCATGTATCTTAGAGACCCTACGGACTGACTTAATGGCCACCAGGAAGGCCATTTTCCAGGTGAGAAATGTTAGCTCACAGGTAGCTAGAGGTTCGAAAGGTTTTCCGAGTGAGCATGTCTAGCACAAGATTAATATCCCAGGTTGCGACTAGACATCTGATAGGAGGTCTGGTATGCAGAATTCCCTTAAGAAACCTCTTAACCACAGGTAACTGAGCCAGTGACAAGGAAAGTACTGGCTCATGACAAGCTGAAATAGCACAAAGGTGAATCTTAACTGTAGAGTACTGCAGACTTGAATTTGAGAGGTCTAAGAGGTACTCTAAAACTTTATCTGGTGGGCAGGAAAAAGGATTTAAAGAGGATTGCACACACCAGAGCGAAAAATTCTTCCATTTGGCTGTGTAAGTTTTCCTAGTGGCTGGCTTATGAGCAGCCAGAAGAATATCTGAAACCCTGTGAGAGACATTGAATCTGTTCACTTCTATCTCTTCAGGAGCCAAGCGTAAAGGTGAAGCAACCTCAGGTTGGGATGGACAACAGGCCCTGGAGTCAAGAGGTTCGTCTGAAAGGGAAGTGGTTTCGACGGAGCTGCAGACATACTGTTGAGTAGTGGAAACCACATCTGTCAAGGCCAGAAGGGAGCAATGAGGATCATTTTATCCCCCTGGGATTCGAACTTGAGAAGTACCCTCTGAATTAGAGGAAGAGGCGGAAAGGCGTATAGAAAGCGTTTTGTCCACTGCAGCCTGAATGCATCCTGACAGAAAATGCCAGGCCCTGGATTTCTGGAGCAGAAGAGAGGCAGTTTTGTGATGAGTGGGGATGCAAAAAGGTCCAGGTCTGGAGTTCCCCACTCTGCGAATATTGACTGAACTACGGCTGAGTCGAGAGACCATTCGTGAAGATATGTCTGTTCTGCTGAGGCGATCTGCCAGTTCGCTCTGCACTCCTGGCAGGAAGACCGCTTGAATTAGAGACTTGTGCTGCAAGCACCACTCCCATCGCTTCTCTGCATAAGGGGTAAGAGTGAGCACTGCCCTGCTTGATGATGTAATATATCACTGCTTTGTTGTCCGTTTGAAGGAGAATGTTCTTGTGACAGAGAATGTCCTTCAAAGCCTGGACTGCATAAAGGACAGCTCTCGTCTCTAAGACATTTATGTGAAGCTAGGACTCGACCTGAGTCCACGTACCTTGAGTGTGTAGAGCCTGACAGTGAGCTCCCCACCCCATCAGGGACGCGTCTGTGGTAACGGAAATCTGATGATCCAGAGGAGCAAAGGGATACCCTTCTAGAAGATTGTTCTCTTGCGACCACCAGGTGAGTGATCTCTTTAGAGGTTCCGTCACCTTGATAAGAAAGGACTGAGGGTGAGTGGTTGGGGACCACTGAGTACTGAGCATCCATTGAGAAGTTCTCATGTGAAGGCGTGCTAGGGGTACAGTGAACACCGAGAATGCCATGAGACCTAGCATCCGTTGCACTGAGAGAGCTGGAACCGAGTTGCTCTCCCCGATGTAACAGGCCATCTGAAGGATATCGCTCCTCCTGTCCTCTGGAAGAAAAGCCTTCGCGCAGGAGGTGTCCAGAAGAGTTCCTATAAAAAGAAGCCTCTGGGAAGGCTGTAGCTGCGATTTTTTGAGGTTTAGCAGGACTCCCACGGACATGAGAAAGCATGAAGCCGTGGCTACAGTGTCCAGAGTCCCCTGCCTGGAAGGACTTGCCTGAAGCCAAACATCCAGTTAAGGGAACACCTGTATTCCGATCTGAGACATGCTGCGAGAACTGCACAACACTTTGTAAAAACTTGTGGCGCCGAGCATAGCCCACAGGGCAGGACTCTGAACTGATAATGCTGCCCCAGAGCCACAAACCTTAGGAATCTGTGATGCTTTGGGTGAATAGAAATGTGCTGGTAAGCATCCTGCATGTCTAGGGAGGCTAACCAGTCATGTTGATGAAGCAAAGGTAACAGGGTTCCTAGTGATATAATTCTGAATTTCTCTTTGGGAAGAAATTTGTTTGGTTTTCTGAGGTCCAAAATGGGGCACATGCCCCCGGTTTTCTGTGGAACCAGAAAGTAATGGGAGCAGAACCCTGTGTTCCGTTGATCTAGCGGAACTACTTCCACTGCCCTGTTGTTCAGAAGGCCCTGTATCTCAGTGGTAAGAAGATCTGACTGAAGGGTCGACAGCTTGGGCTGTCATCTGGGGGGACGATCCAGAGGGGTCTCCATAAGACTGAGTGTATACCCTTCGCGGATTATCTGGAAGACCCATTTGTCTGAGGTTATGGACTTCCACTGATTGTAGACGTGCGTCAGATGACCTCTCACCGCTGAGGAAGAGTCCACCTCGGGCAGCTGAGGTGGGATTTGGGCCAACAACTCAGAAGGCGGCACTGGGCGCTTTGGGTCCTTGCACCTTCTGTTGCGTTTTCTTTTGAGGCTGGGGGGCTTGGGTTTTGTGAAAACTTCCCCTGCCTTTGCCTCGAAAGGGCTGACGGTTATGAAACTGGTGTTTATTAACACCCCCTCGAGAGGGGACAGGAGGAGGTTGAGCCAACTTAATGGCTGACCTAGTCTTTTGTGTAGCTTCTAGAGCCCGTTTTACTTGAGGGCTGAAGAGATACACACCATCAAAAGGCAATGCCATTACCTGCTGCTGTGCGTCATTCGTGAAACCTGAAGTGCGCAGCCAGGAATGACAGCGGATACAAATGCCCGTCGCCGCTTGGGAAGCAGTATCGAAAGCATCCATAGCTGCTTTAACCTGCTGGTTGTTGGATTCTATACCCCTGGTAAAGGTTTGAAGTAGCTCTGAATTTGTGTCCGATTCCGGTAGAGCTTCGACCATTTGGTTGAGTGAGTGCCAAAGGATATACTCATATTGAGAGAAACAGCCTTGGTAGCTGGCAATACGCATACCCAGGGTGGAAGCAGCAAAGACTCTCTTACCTAAAGTGTCTGTCTTACGAGATTCTTTGTTAATAGATCGAGTTGTAGTAGTCTGGGGAAGGACAACCTTATCATTCTCTGCCAAGACCACAATAGGATCCGCAAAGGCTTGGGACGCTAAAATGGGTCGATCCTTGGGGGCTGAGTATTTCCTATCTATGGACTTAGCCACCAAAGGAATGAGAGCAGGATTATTCCATACCATTTGAGACAGCGTCTCAAAGGAGGGCTGTACCCGAGGGGTCAAATCCATAGGGCTCTCCGAACATGGAGGTATTGGGAGTCTTAATTTCCCAGGATCGATATCTGTAGTTTGGAGAGAAAGAGTGGAAATCAAGATCTTCAGCAGAGACTTCAAAGACAGATCCTCCACCACAGGCTCTGCAGCAAGAATAGATCCTGTTCCTTCCACTTCGTCACCCAGCCTAAGGTCTGGGTCAGGCTCAATGTCATCTCCTGACAGTCCAGGAAGGACTGCATGGACAGGAAAGGAGTGAAAATCAGAGGGAAATGAGGAAGGAAAAGGGTTAAAGCAAGAATCCTGAAAGGTGGACAATGCCCTAACAATCCACGGTGCCGAAAGAATGCACGGCACCGATGAAGCACACTGCGCCGATGAAACGCACAGCGCTGAGGAGCCACATGGCACCCAAGATAGTGCCAAGAGGCTGGACGGTGCTGCAAAGCCATACGGTGCCGATGAAGGGCACAGCACTGGCAAGGTGCATGGCACCAAGAAACTCAATGGCGCCAATAGATGCACCGGCACCAAAGACGGTGCCGAAGGCACATCGACGCAGAGGGCGTCGAAAACACACGAAGACTCCGAAAAACAGGATTTGAGGAGAAAGGAGGAAGAAGAGCAGGAGATAGAGGCATGGTGTGGCCCCTCGCCCGCAGCCATAGGAGGGGGGAAACACCTAAGTGGAAGTCGACGGCACCGAAGACAGTGCCACGCGACTAGGGAGGCTCAACCGCCCTACCTCATTTCCCAAGAAGCCCGAAGGATCCTGAGTGACCGGGCCAGGCAGCTGGACCAACCTCCGAGTCCATTGCTCCATAACAGCAGCCCACTGATGAAACTGCTCATCTAAAGACCTACCAGAGGGCGGGGTAGGGCTCTGATGTCGAAGATGTCAGCTACCAGAAACAGAAGCTGGTGACTCCAAAGGAGGAGACCGGCAACTAGCACCAATAACTGACTGTCTACGCGAAGACATATCAGAGGGCAACCCTGAGTGATGCCTTCTCTTTTTTTTACCTGTGGGCCGAAGAAGAGCTGGAGGTCGAACAGTGCCGAAAATGTGACCGTTTACTTTTATGCTTTCAAGGGGACCGCCCGCCCCCTCGGGCATTGGCTGACCGTTGTCAGACCCTACCCCCGAGAAGGCGGGCGGACTGGGCCCAGCCTGGCTGACTGAACAAGCTATACGTAAGTCTCCCTACCGTCACCTGACCCGCTCATGGTCGACTCCGTCAAAGTAGGCTGAGACTTCTTTGGTAAATGAGAATAAACTAAGTGATACATATTCGAGATATTACTACAAAACAACAGAACTGAAAACTATGCTGCTAGTTTGAAGTTCGACTCCCGGCGGGCGAGTGACGTTGTCACTGAAGTGCACTCAACGGCTGGAAAAAAGGAACTGAGGCGGTTGGAAGGTCGACGCCGAGATACTCTTTATCGCACGAGCCGAGGTTCGTGGTGCCACTCCTTGCGGCTCCGTCTCAGGCGCCGACCTTCTAACAAAAAGGTTTGTTCCCGATGGGTCCTAGTGCCTCCGGCGCAGTTCCCATTAGTGTGAATGAGTGGTGGAGACTTATGTCCAGGAAGATCATCATATCCATGTCCCTAGAAGGAGCATCTCTGTAGCTTAACGCTCCTAATCTGCTTAGGTTACCTGTGGCATCATGTAGCTGAAGGCAGCTACTTGCTAGGAGAAATGCAGATAAACTAGCATGGTGTTTCACTAAACAGCATCTTCAGTGGTGCAGACCCTAAGCCACCAGAAGCCTTGGCTTGGACTTAAATCTGGGGACAAATAGGTCAGAATTCACACTCCTGGAACTGTAGTGAGACTGATCATGTAAGTAAGAAAAGGAATGTGATTAGACATAGCCTCTTTCATACACACTACATCACAATGTTCTTTACAACTAAAGAATGGCTGCATCAGTCATTAGACGAACACAGGGAGGTAATGAGAGATGGGGAGGGAAGAAGAAGTTAAGTAACTTGCTGCTCAAGGTCAGTGAAAGTAAATGACTGCAGAGGGATTCAAACCTGGGTTTCCAGCTTCACAACTTTGCACTCAAATTCGAGACCACACTGCCTCTCAACCACAGGAACCAGAATAAAACAACATTCACAGCACTGAATCCTGACTGGTATCAGCAGGCTGCAGTTTAGTCATGGCTCTAAATGGCACTACTACAGAGCAGAATAGAGAGAGAGAGTACAAAGGGGAATTATACTGACCAGTCAGATTTAGCTTGGGAATTGGCAGTGGTTCTGTTGGCACTGGATAAGAAGAGAATAAAGTAAACATCCCTCGCCCTATGGGAAGTGACATAGTCCGTTGACACAATTGTAGTAACCTGTAGAAGACAAAAAAGGTCAAGGTTTGATTGTAATACTTGTTTAACATGGCACACAAAAGAGGTTTTAGGTCATCTTCTGCTAAAACGGTATAACTATACTACCAAGCTTCAAGGTGAAGTGACACTACTGTAGGTCTACTGAGCAAAATCAATACATGTCAAACTTCCAACTTTTAACGTACCCTTTCAGAAAACATTAAGTAAATAAAAAACACTGATATACTAAACAGATTCTCTAATTAAGATTAAAATGTACAAGATTTTCAGCTGGCACAACAGCCCTGCTTGAGGGCACATCCATCTGCCGTGTGTGTTCATCTATGTTTCTGTCCTGAACCTATGGGATTCCCAGTTGAGTCAGTGTAGTCTCTGACAGAGGGACTCCCCACAACTGCCACCACTGGACTAGTGGAGGGGAATCGCATAGGATGGTAGGGGACTTCACTTCTCAACGTGAGTTGGGGCACTGACAGGGGTTATAGAGGTTTCCCATGACATGCACCAAGTACCTCACATGGAGGCTGCCAACACTGTCCCATCTCCCTAACTGACCGAGCTGGATTTCTGTTCTCTCTCTCTCTCGCCCTATGAGAAGAAACAATGTGATGGGTAACCTGAAAAAGTATTCTGGGTGGTGAGAGAATGAGGCCAGGCAGGATCTGAAGTCCACCTGCAGCAGTGGAGGTAAGCGGGAGCAATCCAGATGGGCCACAATGCAGGAAGTAGACAGACTATGGGATAGAGCTATAGCCAAGAAAGTGAGTAATAAAAAAGTACCAAATTTTTGTTCGCTGGGAATCTTAGAATGTCGAAACACCTTGCTGACCCGGCGGCACTGAGGGTTAAGGCGCTAAACATCACACCTCGCACCACGTCGGCGACCCAGGTTCGGGAACGGACTCAGGTCGTACGGGGGTCAGCCAGGGAAGGTAAGGATTGAGCGTCCAGAGGACTGTTCTCCTTCTTCGGGGATAGGGGTTTGGACTGAGTGTGCCAGCACAACAAGAGGGATTCAGCATGCACCCAGCGCTTTTGGCTGCTTCCACGGAGGTGGAGACAGCTGCTGCGCCCATTGCACGGGTGTGGGAGAAAACTGGGGAAAAAATACCAGGGCCCTGCAGGACCCACAATGGCCTGAGGATGCCTCTGGGGCTGTAGCCCTGCCAAGTCCGTGGAGGTAGTGGCAAAATAATGTTGCGATTTAAAAAAAAAAAAAAGAATGCCAAAAGGCCAGTCAGACTGCTTAATCAGCAAACTGTTCCGAAAGCAGACCATGCGTATGTAGGAGATTGGAAACATATTCCATCACTGACAGAATGGTATTGGGAGATTCTCTTTGCTTTGTAGGAGGAGCGGACAACAGCCAGTTTGTCAGGTCGCCTTCACACATTATCAGAATGAGATTGGAAACCCTTGTACACCCTGTTTACCATACAACTAGTCTGGTCCCAATTAGATGCTACTGCTCTCAGTCACAGCATCTCATATCTCCCTAAGGGACGGTTAACAACATAGTTTTTTGTCTTTACTGGTTCTTGTCTCCTTATAGCTGAATATTAATTTTCTTGAGTTTCTCTGGTTGGGGGGGGGGAGGGAGTTATTGGGGTTCCAGACTGTCTGTTATTGTAGTATAATACTGTTATTGTGATTATAAACTTTATGTCCTCTTTACGTTTGTGTACTTTGGATCTGGACCCGGAGGTTATTATCTGTTGTTTATAACTGTTTCTTCTTATCGTATTTAAAAATTAATGAAGTATATTCAATTTGAAAAAAAAAATTGGGGGATTGGAAGTACTCTGTTTTACTTTTTAAGAACCACAGCTTATATGAATAGGTTACTTAGCTGTAACCGTAGTTCTAGGAGTGGTATATAGTTTACATCCACACTCTGGCAGGTCCACTGGAATGTAGTTATTGGCTGGAACATCTTTCCAATCCCATCCAATCCAACTTTATTTATAAAGCGCCTTTCGAAATCAAGGTGCTGTACAGACATAAGCCACAGTATATAAAAACAACAGCAATATAAATTATTTAAAAATTAATCTGGGAAGGCTCGAGAAAATAAATACGTTTTTAACATAGTTTTAAAACTACTGACTGTCAGGCATTCTCTTAACTGACAAGGTAGATAATTCCACAGAATTGGTGCTGCAAATGAAAAAGCGCAAGCTCCATATGTTTTTAAATGAACCCTGGGAATCTCTAGCAATCCCTTGTTGGCGGATCAGAGAGGACGATTGGGGGAGTACGGAGTCAAGAGATCTTTTAGGTAGTCGGGTCCCTGTTCATGTAGGGCTTTAAAGGTAAGCAAGCCTACCTTATAGGTGATCCACCACTGAACTGGCAGCCAGTGCAGCTCGCACAGCACAGGGGTAATGTGACTGGTCCTAGAGGTACCAGTCAGTAGCCTGGCCGCAGCATTCTGCACTAGCTGCAGGTGATGGATATCAACTCCAGAGGGTTGGCAGTATAGTCTAGAGGTTAGAGTAATGAGCTGTGAACGAGCTTGGTACATCCAGTAGACCAGATCTTGGTTTGATTCTCACAACCTCCACTTCCATACTGTGTGACTCTGAGCAAGTTTCTTAACCGCTCAGTGCTCCCAGGTTGCCCCTGAAAACGGGCTTGTGCCTAGTGGGCCTTACCTGTTACCAAAGACTAAAATAAAATAATAAATAGATAACCCTAGGTAGAGGGCATTGCAGTAGTCAAGACAAGTAGTAATGAAAGCACTGACCAGTGTTGGAAGGACACCCAGTGGAACCAGGTGTTTCACCCAGGCAATATTCCCCACATGATAAAATGAGGATTTAACCACAGCTGACACCTGAGTTTTTAGCGTCAAACCGTCATCAAAAATAAAGCCCAGGTTATGCACCCGGTCTGAGGTAGTGAGCTGGAGACCACCATCAAGCCGTAGGCCCGACATGTGGTCAGTCCCAAAACCTGCCCCCGAGTGACCCGGGTCCACGACCAACACTCCAGTCTTATCCGGATTCAGTCTCAGCCAACTCGAGCTCATCCAATCTTTGACCTCAGAGAGGCAGCTGTTTAGCACAGAGATCGAACCAACCTGTCCGGGCACAAAGGACATACACAGCTGAGTATCATCTGCATAGCAGTGAAAATTCAAGTCGTATCGTCTGATGGTATCTCCCAATGGCAGCATATACATTGCGAACCACATGGGCACCAATATGGAGCCCTGCGATACAGGGGGAGGGCATCAGAGGAATAAATTCCGGTGACCACCATCTGAGACCTGCCTACGAGAAAAGATCGAAACCATTCGAGGACTGTACCAGACAGTTCACAAAGGAACCGCAGGGTCTCCAAAAGCACCCTATGGTCCACAATGTCAAAGGCTGTTGAGAGATCAAGAAAGACCAAGATGGTACGAGCCTTTCGATCTCTCGCCATCAGGAGGTCATTTAGTACCTGAACAAGGGCAGTCTCCATGCTATGCCTCTTCCTAAAACCATACTAAAGATCTTCATAGACATTATGAGTTACAAGGTGATCGTCCAGTTGCAACGCAACCACCTTCTCAATAACCATCCCCACAAAGCAGAATCCATGTGACAGTAAGCCAGGGGAGGCCAGGTGGATTGTGTGGATGTGAATTGATGTGGTTCGCTTATCCACACTTGAGCAGACTACAAGCAGATCTCCGGGAGGAGGGGGGGAAAGAAGCACATCCCTAGTTGATGAACAGAGACTGGAGAACAGAGGTCCCAAATGCGCATCCCTGCATGACTCGAGGTCGATGCAGTAAGAGCAGGTTACTCACCTGTAATAGTCCTAGGAGTGGGGAAAAGGGGAGGACAAGGCGGGATTGTGAGTTTGTTTTGTTTTTTATTATTCTTTTGGTAATCGGGTAAGGCCCACAAGGCACAGGTCCCTGTTTTCAGGCGTGACCCAGGACCACTGGGGCGGTTAAATGACTTGTTCAGAGTCGCACAGTATGCAAGTTGAGGCTGTGGGAATCAAACCCAGGTCTGCCTGCTGGATATACCAAGTTCATTCACAGCTTGTTACTCTAACCTCTAGGCTATATTGCCAGCCCCAATCTGACCCCCAGTTTAAACAGGGGAAAGTACAGTTACGTAAGAACTTACCGTAACAGTAGATCTTCGAGAACACCTCTTGCAGCAGGTTACACCATTAGGACTGAAGCCAGCAGGCATCAGGACCCCACGGAAAAATTCTAGCTAGCTATCTTCAGCGGGGACCAACCCCTGACGTCGGTCCTGCCTCCGACGTCAGGCGTAGTATATAAGGGGGCGGTCCCGCCAGATTCCCCAGTTCTCCGGGCCGGAGACTTCCGACGAGGCTGACATTGAAAATGGGAGACCGAGGATCCACCGTCAGAAGACAAAAGGGCAAAATCCCTGTTGGCAAAGGCTTAGGCCTTGCCTCCTCCAAGGGGGAAGGTGGGCGGGAAGGTACCTGCTGCAAGAGCTGTTCTCGAAGATCTATTGTTACAGTAAGTTCTTACGTAACTGTACTATCTTACTTCGAGACACAACTCTTGCAGCAGGTTACACCATTAGGACTGATTCCCAAGCAGTAGCGCTTGCAAACACTCTGGGAGGAGGAAATTAGAAGGAACATTCCGGGTCCTGAATCTAGGACAGGAGACCCTGTAGCACAGCCAGGCCAAAGCCTGCTCTTCGCCGTGAAGCGATGTCCAGGCTATAATGCCTGATAAAGGTATGTACAGAGCTCCAAGTGGCTGCAGCACAAACGGCAGAAGTGGAGACGTTTCGAAGTGCTGCAAAGGAGGTGGCCACAACCCTAGTGGAATGGCCCCAGACTGATCCCGGGAGGGGCTTTTGTTTGATATCATAACAGTATGAGATACACTGGACAAGCCAGCGAGACAGGGACTGTTTGGATACTGGTTGGCCCATCATCCTTTCAGAAAAGGAAATGAAAAGTTGCTCCGATTTACGAAGCTGCTTAGTTCTGTTCAGGTAGTGCCTCAAGCTGCGGTGAACATCCAGGGTGTGGAGCAGCGCCTCTTCTCTATTAGAATAATTCGGGAAGTAGACTGGCTCTTTGCACATGAGAGCATGAAGCTCAGAAACTCTTCTCGCTGACGTAACAGCAACCAAAAACAATGTTTTCCACGACAGAAAACGTAGCTCGCAATCCGCGGCAGGATCAAAGGGGGGGAGCGTGAGTTGCTCCAGGACAAAGAGCAAATCTCATGGAGGCACAGGGTCTTTAATGGGCGGCCTAAGGTGTAACACTCCTCTCAAGAATTCTCGACAGGCATCTAATTGTGCCACTGTGCGCTGTCCCACCGGGAGGTGATAAGCTGAAATGGCACAGAGGTACACCTTAATAGAGGAGTAGGCGAGACCTGAATGGAAAAGGGAGAGCAGGTACTCTAGCACTGCTTTCACCGGACAACTTAAAGGGGAAAGGTCGCGTGCTTGCGACTATAAACAAAAACGGCGCCATTTCATGGAGTACGTTGCATGAGTTGCTGGTTTTCTGGCTGCAGAAAGAACTTCCGCAACCTCTTGCGAGACCTCAGAACAAGAAGATGGCTATGTCTCTAGGAGCCATGCATACAGGTTCGTGAGCGAAGTCCGGGTAGACCAGTGAACCCTCCTTCTGAGACAAGAGATGGGAGATGAAAGGCAACGGGAGCGGAGGTTCCTGGGATAGCTGTATTAGCAAAGGGAACCAGATCTGTCTGGGCCAGAAGGGGGCCACCAGGATCAATGTTGCATGCTCCCTGAGCAGTTTGAGAAGAACTCTCTGGATCAACGGGAAGGGAGGGAAAGCGTAGAGGAATCTGTCCGCCCAGGAGAGGGACAACGCGTCTCACCAGAAAACACCAGGCCCTGGATCTAGCGAGCAAAAATTGGGCAGTTTTGCGTTGGATGTGGAAGCGAACAAGTCCAATTCTGGAGTTCCCCATCGAAGAAGTTCTCACTCGTGGACTCTGGCCTGGGAATGACTCAGGCCGTCTGCAATTGTGTTGTCCACCCCGGGAACATGTACTGTGATCAGGTTCGCGCCGTGTCAGATTACCCAATCCCACACCCTCATAGCCTCCCTGCAAAAGGGGTAAGAGTGTGTGCCTCCTTGTTTGTTGAGGTAATACATCACCGCCGTGTTGTCTGTCTGAAGCAGGAGAGTACTCGGCGGGATCTCTGACTGAAATGCCTGCAGGGAATAAAGGTCCATCCTCATCTCTAGGACGTTGATATGGAGGTGAGCCTTCTGAGGGGTCCACGTTCCCTGGGACTTCACCCCGTCCAGGTGTGCTCCCCACCCTAGACCTGAGGCGTCTGTGGTGAGGATTACCTCTGGGGATGGCGCTACAAACGGTCTGCCCATAGAGAGTGTCCCTGGTTCTAGTCACCACTGCCAGTCTCGAATCACGGTATTCGTGATTGTGACCGGATGCTGCATGTGGTCTTGCCTTTGGTCCCACTGCACTCTGAGCATCCACTGAGTTACCCGCATGTGGAGCCTTGCGAAAGGTACAGTAGGAATGGCCTCAGTCATGTGTCCGAGCAAGCGAAGGACCGACCTGGCTGGGACGGTCCTGTTCGACAAAAGCTCCCTGATGAGGGATCTGATGCTCTCCGCTCTGTCGTCTGGAAGAAATGCTCTTCCCTGGACGGTGTCCAGTACTGCGCCTATAAACTGCAGCTTCTGCTACGGTACCAGGAGAGACTTCTCGTGGTTGATTAGGATACCCAGAGATCGAAACAGGTCCTGGGTGCTCTGGATCACCTGTAACGCCGCCTCTCTGGAGGCGGCCATGAGAAGCCAATCGTCCAGGTACGGGAACACATAATGGCCCTGTCTCCTTAGAGATGCTGCCACGACTGCCATGCATTTGGTAAAGACTCTGGGTGCCGATGACAGCCGAATGGAAGGCTCAGAACTGAATATGATGGCGAGAAACTGAAGTGCAGGAACCTCTTGTGCGCTTGCAGGCTATAGGGATGTGCAGGTAAGCGTCCTGCATATCTAGAGGACGCTATAAAGGCCCCTGCTTCAGCATGGAAATAAGACCCAGAAGAGTTACCATGGAATCTTTGTAGGCGACTGAAAAATTGAGGTCGCTGAGGTCCAGAATCGGACGGAGGTCCCCTGTCTTTTGGAACCAGGAAGAAGCGGGAATAGTATCCGTGTCCTCTCTGGTTCTCCGGACATACTTCATCGCTTTTTGCAGGAGCACGAAAATTTTTGTCTGATCAATGACTGCTGACCCGGTACCGGAGAGCAAAGGAGGCCTCGAGGGTGGCTTTTCCACGACTTATACAAAGTGGCCTCTTCCCGACTAACTGTAGAACCCACCTGTCGGTGGTTATAGTCTGCCATCCTGGCAGGAAATTCGTAATCGACCCCCAGTCATGACGCCCGTGCTGATCCTGAGGGCGGGGGCCGGAAGGAGTCAGGCTGTGGTGGCTGAGGGTCCCGCTGGCTTCGACCTGCGGGTTGTTTCCCCTGGGCTCTGCGAAAGCCGGAGCCCCTTTGTTGTGGAACGGGGCAGGACTGTTGTCTCTGCGTCTATCCACGAAATCGGCTTTGGTTCCTACGAAAGAAACTAAGCTTGGGTCGGTACATGGCCTGAACCAACCTCACCGCCTCTTGGAGTTTGGTAATTATCTTCTCTGAGGGTTTACCAAACAAAACTTCTCCCTCGAATGGGGCGTCCATGATGTTCTTCTGGACGTCCGGGGTGAAACCGGAGACATGGAGCCAAGAGTGTCTCTGGAGGCATACGCCTGAAGCTGCTGCTCGGGCCGAGGAGTCCGCGGAGTCGCACACGGCTCGTAGCACTTGGGTTCCCACATCCGAACCCGTACGGAGGAGTTGCAACATCTCCTCCTTCTGCTCACCTTCCGGCAATTTCTCAGCCGCATCCAGACCCTGTTCCCACAAGGCATTCTGGAACTGCACCATGTGGGTCAAATAATTCAGGGATCTGATGGCTCAGGTAGCGGAAGCATACGTGCGCCTACCCATGGCGTCCTGCTGTTTGGACTCTGGGTCCGGTGGCAGGGTCCTCAAATGTTGCGGTCTCTGGGACCGGTCATGAGAGGCTGTTATGACCAGAGAGTCGGCCTGAGGATGCTGAGTCAAGTACTGGTCTTCTCTGGGAGCCTTGTACAAGTGGTCAGCTTTCTTCGGCATCGCCGGGAGCGAATGTGGACGCTTCTACGCAGCCTTGGTGACGTCCACAAAAGTGTCTACCAAGGGTGGCACCACCACAGGCTTGGGGTCCTTCTGCCGAAGATACTTTGCAAGGCGTAGCCTTTTGGGGTCTAACTCTTCTGCATCCCATCTTCTCTTGGATGTGTCTCATGATATCCGAGAACGAAGGGTCATCGGGAGGAGACTTGGGCAGCTCACGTGGGTCTGGAGAAGGGATGGAGAGTGGAGATGGGGATCTGGATGTTGAAAACTCTGATCCCGTGTCCTCCGTCGAAGGCGAACGACGACGTCTTCTGGGTCTCTTGGGACTGGGTGACTTAGAAAAGGCTCTGGACGGGGGTCTCCTTTTATCTGGTCTCCCCAGGAGGAGGTAACCGGCCTGCTGACCCAGATGGAGAAGGGTCACAGGAACCGGAGGAGCAACCGGTGTAGGAGGAGGAGGAGGAAGCGGAGGTGGAGTGGGGACCATGTCCTTTTTGATGGTATCCCACCAGTAAGCGAAAAGCTCCTTCACCTCCGAAAAGGAAAGGCCCAACGACGGCCCGGGCGCCGGTGGATGGTCGTCCGGTCCCGGCGTCGGCTCCACAGGGGGCTCGGGTTGTGGCGAGGGTTCCCTGGGAGTCTCAACAGGGCCGGGGTCGCCAGTCTGGTCCTCGGGCTGAGTTAACTCCTCCTCCGTGATGGTCTCCTGACTGACGTCGGTCGGAGGCGTCGGGGTCCTCCTCTCAATTGGAGCGGGTGCCGGTCCCCCTACCGGCGTCCGGTGATGTGTTGGCCTGGCCGGCGATGGTCTCCTGATGGACGACGGCTCTAGGGACCTGTGGTGAGAAGCCAACGTCGGACGAACCGGCGTTGGGTCCAACGGCCTCTTGAGTGAGGTGAGCTCCTTGGTCTTCCGCTGGGGAGGGGAAGGCAAGGAGGCAGACCTGACGTCAGGTTCAGAATGGCGGGAACCCGACTTGTGATGGTGATGACGGTCCCCCGGCTTCGCCAGGGCCTTGGAGGAAGAAGAAGGCCTGGGAGTCTTGGCCTGAGAAGAGGAGCCTGAGGATTTTCTCACCGCAGCGGGGGAAGGCTGAGAGCTGGCCCGGGAAAGAGAGCGGTCGTACTTGGAGCCGGAGCTGCGCGAGTCGGAGGCCCTAGATGGGGACCTGGAAGGGGCCTTCTCCCTATGCTTGTCAGCATGCTTGCGGGCCTTCTGCAAAGAATCCCCCTTGGAAGCCATGCACTTGAGTTGTTCCTCGAGCAGGAACGCCTGGAGGGCATTCTGGCGACGGATCCGGGTTCTACCGTTGAAACCCTGGCAAAAGGTGCAGGACCGGGTGTCGTGGTCAGGGCCTAGGCACCGGACACAGGCCGAGAGCGGATCCTTGAATGGGATCTGCTTCCCACAGGCACACTTCGAGGAGTGACGAGGTCGGAGAGGACATCAGAGAAAAGGCTGATTGAAGAGAATGAATTTCCGTAGAGAAAAACTTTACACGCGGCCACGTATTAGAAACTGGAACCAAAGGGTCGAGACATGCAAGTCGACGGGCGGGAAAACTGGGGAATCTGCGGGACCGCCCCCTTATATACTACGCCTGACGTCGGAGGCGGGACCGATGTCGGGGGCGGTCCCCGCTGAAGATAGCTAGCTAGAATTTTTCCGTGGGGTCCTGATGCCTGCCGGCTTCAGTCCTAATGGTGTAACCTGCTGCAAGAGCTGTGTCTCGAAGTAAGATCTAAGGTTGATGGGGATTCTGAGAAAGCTGAGGTTTTAAATAGTTATTTTTGCTCTGTATTTACAGTGGAAGGGGATGGAAAGGGACCGGAGTTAAAGAAGGAAGGAAGGAGACGAATGTGGGGTAGACCAAAGCCCATTAAGTGAGTAAAGAGTGAAGAAAGAACTTGGAAAATTAAAGGTAGACAAAGCAATGGGGCCAGACAGTTTGCATCCAAGGGTTCTTAGGGAGTTGAGGGATGAGTTGGCAACACATTTAGCAAAGTTATTTAACTTGTCCCTGGATACAGGGTGTGTTCCGAGTGACTGGAGGACGGCAGATGTAGTACCACTGCACAAGGGAGGCTGCAAGGAGGAGGTAGGGAATTACAGACCTCTCAGCCTCGCATCAGTGGTGGGCAAGGTGATGGAGGTGTTAATAAAGGAAAGATGGTAAAATACTTAACGGACAACAAACTATTAGATGAAAAGCAACACGGATTCACTAGTAGGAGATACTGTCAAACAAATCTGATGGAATTTTTTGATGAGTTAATGAAGGTGGTTGATCAAGCAGGGACAGCTGATGCTGCCTACCTGGACTTCAGTAAGGCCTCTGACTCCGTCTTTCACCGCAGGCTGATATATAAGACAGACAGCCTGGGGGTAGGACAGAAAACAACTAGATGGTTGGAAAACTGGCTGAAGGATAGAAGTCAGAGGGTGATGGTCAATGGTGTACATTCTGGGGTAAGGAAGGTTACGAGCGTGGTTCCTCAAGATTCTGTACTAGGACCAATCCTTTTTAACATATATATCAGTGATATATCAGAGGGAATTGAAGGAAAAATGTGTGTTTGCAGATGATGCAAAGTTATGGAATAGGGTCAACATTGAAGGAGGGGTTGAGGCCACGAGGAGGGATTTAAGTATACTACAGAAATGGTCAGAAACACGGTAGCTAAAGTTCAATACAAGGAAGTGTGTGGTGATACGTATAGGGTGTAAAAATCGACTGGCCAAGTACTCACTGGGGGAGAGCAGATAAAGCAAACAGAACAGGAAAGGGATTTGGGGATTATACTATCAAACAACATTAGGGTAAGTGACCAATGCAGTAAAGTGGTTGGCAAAGCTAATGCAATGATGGCATACATTGGAAGGGGTATAACTAGTAGGAAGAGGGAAGTGCCGATGACATTATATAAGACCATAGTTAGACCATACCTGAAGTACGGGGTACAGTTCTGGAGGCCTCACTTAAGAAAGAACATAGATGTAAAAGAAAAGGTTCAGAAAAGGGCAACAAAGATGGTGCAGGGTATGCAAGGGAAACCATATGAGACAAGACTGAGAGAATTAAATCTGTATTCGCTGGAGTTTAGAAGAGAGAGAGGAGACATGACAGACATTCAAGTACATGAAGGGGATAAATAAAGTGAGGGAAGGAAGTCTACTTGAAAGGAAAATATGAGTTAAAACAAGAGGTCATACTTTAAGATTGGAAGGAGGAAGATTTAAAGGTAATGTAAGGGGGTGTTATTTCACTGAGAGGGTGATTGAAAGCTGGAACAAATTACCTGAGGAGGTGGTAGGTGTCGAAACGGTGGAGGGATTCAAGACAGCATGGGATAGACATATGGGGTTGGCTAGAGGACAGAGGATAAGCTCCTTGTGCAATGGTGACAAGTAGGGGAAGGGGAGATGGGCAGACTTGAGTCAGGATGGTCCTTTTCTGCTGACACATTACTATGATGTGATAGAAGTCTCTTGCAGGCCTGGGCTGACCCACTCTGAAGGATTTTGCCAGACTGACCAGATTACTTGAGCTCTTTTGTGAGGAGGAAGGCCCTCCCTTGATTGGCATCCAACTCTGCTTCTGTAAATTCCAGAAGTTGTACTGGTTCTGGCTGGGACTTCTGAGTGTTTATGATAAAGTCCAGACTCTCCAGGGCATGCTGAGAGATGAGAGAGGCCTTGGCCGCCTGGTGAAATTTCCCTGCAATCAGCCAGTTGTTGAGATAAGGGAAAACCACCACTCCTTGCCTTCTCAGATGTGCTGTCACCATGGCCAAGCACTTTGTGGACAGTCTGGAAGCTGATGAGAGTCCAAAGAGAAGGGCTGTGAACTAGTAATGACCAATCCCTACCCTGAATCTTAAATATTTTCTATGACTGGGCCTGGCTGGAATATACACATCTGCATATCTCAGGTCCAGCGACCCTAGCCTGTCCCCCTGCTGAAGCCAGGGTTACCATCTTGACCTTTTGTTTTTTTGAGGTGTTTGTTCAGATATCTGAGGTCTAAAATGGGTCACCACTCCTCAAGTTTCTTGTGGGTTAGAAAGTACCTCGAGTAAAGGCCCTTTCCCCCTGACATGGGGGGACTTTTTCTGCTGCCTTTGCTTGCAACAACTTTCTTACCTCAGACTCCAGCAGAATTTTTTCTGCTGGAGTGGGAGATGCAAAGTTTCTGCAAATCTGCAGTCCTGGAAACCTTTTGAACTGCAGGGTGGGCCCCCAACGCACTACTTCCTGGACCCACTTGTCCGTAATGATGGTTTTCCATCCCTAAAAAAAGTGATCCAGCCTTTCCCCAACTGGCGATGGATGGGTGACCTGGACTGACTTATCAGTGGTTCTGCTTAGGCTGGGCTTTAGGTGCTGAGGCTGAGTCAGCACGTTTACAGACCCTTCGACCCCTGCATCTGAAGAAGCCCCTCAGCTGGGAGAAGTCACAGACGAGGAAACCATGGGGAAAATATCTCCTGCCTCTACCTTCCCTTCAATAAAGACTACTGGAAGTGGAGACCTTTTCCCTCTCAATGTTGCTTTTGCAGGTGGCTTTGTGCTCCTCCAACCACCTCTTTCATATCTGCTTCTGTCTTGTCACCAAACAGGGAGTTTCCCTTACAGGAAAAATCCATAGCCTTTGACTGAATTTCTTGGGAGAGGTCGGTGGTCCTAAGCCAAACAAACCTTCTCAGGGACACTGCATGAGCCGTGACTCTGGAGGAAGTGTCACTGCCATATGCAGCTGGTATTTGATGGCATCCATGGCCGTCTTAGTAGTGCCTGCCAAGTCTTGTGCCAGGCCACTAGATGCTTTCTTGCTCATGGCCAGAATGGAGCTCCACAGAGCCTTCTGGCACTGTGCTGTATAAGTCATGTAGGCTACTTGCCATAGAAGCAGGCATGCTGAGGGGTATACCTTTTTCCCCATGCTATCAAGCTTCTTGGAGTCCTTATCCAGAGGATGAATAGAGAGAGGGAGACTTCTGCCTTGTTACAGGCTGCAGCCTCTATCACCTCCACATGGTCAGGATGGGTGCAAAGGTACTTGGCACCCCATTTGCCCAGCTGGTATTTCTTTTCTATTTTCTTGTCAATACCAGGGGTAGAGGTTGGTGTCTGCAAAAGCTTGCATGTTGCCTTATTTAGGGGATTATGAACAGGCAGAAGCAGCCTCTTGGTCGGAGTTAATCCCATCACATCTAGAAATTCTACTTCATCTTCATCCTCAGCAGTCTCCTGAGTGGAGAGGTTAGGATGTTTACTATTTGCCTCACAAAGGAATAGTGTGAAGGAGGAGGAGAACCAAGTTCTTGCTATGGGGAACCGTCCGCCTCAATAGGTTCCCCTCTTCCTCCTCGTCGTCAGAATAAAATTCAGCCTCTTGCTCCTAAGGAACCAGGGTAGGGGAAATCAGCATGCCCATGAGTGATCCCACAGCCTGGAAAACACTGCCATGCTTAGTCATGTCCTCTACCGTAGGTATTTTACTCTTGTCCACTGATGGCTCCTTTCTTTCTTCAGAAGGGGCAGCGACGGGAATGCAGGGAGGAGTCCTCAGACTCTTGAGGATTTGCCAAAAAGCGGATGACTACACGAGTCCACTCTGACCTTGTGGGGTCTGTTGGGAGTCACAGTGATTGACAGCCAATGGAGAAGCCCGGGAGCGCTACAGATATTTTTAGCAGGGGGACCATCCTTCGGCTGCTTAGGAGGTGGCTCTTCCTGGATGGGCGGAGAGGCCGTAACAGGCTGAGCCGGAACCAGCTGAGCTGGAGTAGGCTGGGGCTTCGGTGGTGGGAGCCACAGAAGATCCAGGGTGGGGCCAGAATCGACTTAACCCCAGAACACATAAACTGCTACATGAGCTCTTTGTAGCACTGGCGTATCTTGCGTCAGAGTCTCTCCTCCTCCCCTTGTTCGAGGAGGGAGAAGTGGAAGAATATCAGTGATGCCACTTGCCCGAGTGCTGAACGTGGGAATGCCGAAGTCTGTCCGGGCTGCTTGACTCCAGACTATGGGATTACGAACCCAATTGTGAGAAACTGAGGGGACTAGCAAAAGCTGAGGATCCTGAGGGTTAGGGACCAGATCAGCATGTTGGTCCGACCCACCCTGAGAGGTAACGAGTAGGATCGGAGTCCTAGAAAGTGAGGTATCCACCTCGTCCCTTGACAGCACGTTGACCAGTTCGATAAAAATCTCGACAGATTGGGTGATGGGCATCTGAACAGACTGGCCAGACAGGAAGACCATGGAGCAGTGACCTGGACTGAAGGATTGACCACGGTCGAAACCTCCAGGGAAGCGTGGGAGTCCGAGGCCCAAGAGCGCTTGTGGTCCCATGATCACCAACAAGACTTTTTCATACTCTCCTTTTTTGAAGATTTTGAGGATTTGGTGCCCTTGGAGGAACTCTGCCTAAGGGTGGGAAGGGACTGGCACAAGCCCCTAAACGCCCCATGAAGATGGTACCAAAAGAAAGTGGCACAAAGGCCGAAGCCAAAGAAGCATGCTCCACAGCCTGAGCCACAGACTCTTGAAAAGCCGCTAGTTCTTCTGCAGATCCCGCAGCCGTGGAGACCGCCAGATGGGCATCTTTCAACTAAACAGGTGGCTACTGTTCATCTGATCGCCCTAGAAGGAGTCGGGTGTGCCAGTCCTTTGGAGTACTGGTATGCAAGGAGTGACACAGGCCACACACCTGGGGATTGTGATCGTGGCCTAGACAGTAGATGCACGAGGTGTGCCAGTCTATCCAACACATATTTTGCCCACAATCGCATTTTTTAAAACTGGGCGCAGACTTTGAGTCGTCCATGACAATAGTTTTGAATGGATTTGAAATTCGTTTGAAGACTTGAGTCAAATTTGAAGATTTGAAAGCAAAGGGCCTACTAAGTGCAAGAGCAATACGGATCCGCAGAAAGGAAGATCTGACATCATTGGGCGGTGCCGAGTGAGTTATCACCCGCGTGGGTGGGAAGAGCCAGCCTGAAGATGTTCTGGCAGGAATTAAAGGGGAAAGGAACACTGCCAGAAGTGTAGAACTGTACATCATATCCATGTCCCTAGAAAGCGGCAGTTTTGCATTGAGTGGGAATGCAAAAAGGTCCAGCCCTGCATGCCCAGGTGTATTACCTGAAGACTGGAAAACATCTACTGCCATTCAGATATACAAAAAGGGTCCTAAAAGCCAGGTCAACAATTATAGGCCAATCACTTTGACCTCAGTCTGTGGTGAAGTACTAGAAACACTCATCAAAGGTAAAATAGAAGCTGAAATAAAAAAAAGTAAGGTATTGTGGACATTTATCAACATGGGTTTACCCCAAATTCTTTTGTACAACTAATCTGATGACAATTTACAACACAGTTCTAGCACTGACGATAACAAGCCAGTGGATGTCATGTTACTTGATTTTGGCAAGGCCTTTGTCAAAATACCATATAAAGAACTGATTCTAAAATTATCCAAATTAGGTTTTAACTCCGTGATTATCAAATGGGTCAAAAATTTGCGAGTTTACAGGATACAGAGGGTTAGGATTAGAGACCGTCTATCTAGTTTAAGGGAGGTCACTAGTGGAGTCCCACAGGGCTCAATGTTGGGACCAACACTTGAACATTTTTTTTTATAAGTGACATCAATGAAAACCTAAAAAACATAAAAACTATAATAAAATACACAGATGACACCAAAAGGGGTGATGATACAGTAGAAAAAAATGAAAATTACATACCTACTGTAATTATGATCTTTCTGTGTATCTTCACCATTCATCACATTTGGGTATATGGCCGGAGGTTATGACCCCGAGGGAGCTTTTTTTTGATGTGCAGAGTTGGCGCACCACCGGCGCCACCCTCGAGGCCGACATGCTGCGTGGCGCTCGTGGGCTGGCAGTTGGGTGCTGTCGGCTCCACCCTCCCGCCAGTTCTGAGTCACCAGAGAGGTGAGAAAAGGGTTGGGAGGATGGGACAAGAAAGTCCAAGGGACAGATAAAAGAAAAGATACATAACATAAAGGAGAAATAACGACCGAGAGAACAAAATAAGAAGGAAGTCTAAGGGGATTGGGTTGGGGCCCCAATCTCTGGAAATAGGAAAAGGGGAAGAGGAAGGATTTAGGATAAGCATGAGAGGGGAAAAAGAAAGGTGACAACCATACCCCGGACCTTGACTTATCTCCAGATTATATAGGAACTACAAGGAGTAGCCAAAGGGCTCACTGTCAGAATTCAAGGCATGGAATCACTGGCAAAAACTCCAAAAGCAGAGAACGGCTATTCTGGAAGAAAGACAGAACACAGCAAATTCTCCCCCTCTCAGGGGAAAAAAAGGTTTTTGGTGAAAGAAATACAGTTTTTGTGGGTATTTTTTAATGATATGCCCACTGGACAAAGAAAATTAAAGATGGACGGGAACCAAAGAGGACGAGAGAATGAAGGGCAACTGCCAACTCCCACCCCAAAGGAGTGGAGCTAGAGCACTGGAGAAGGAGTGTCCCCCACACTAACCACTCTCCCTCTAGAAATAACATCCCCCTATGTGTCCTTGTTTACCTCACTCCTAACAAGAGAAAGGAGGGCAACGAGGCTGGGCACAGAGAGGGAGGGGGACCCAGAGACTGAGACTGAGGCCCCAGGGGGATGGAGGGCGGGATTGTGATGAATGGTGAAGATACAAAGAAAGATCATAATTACGGTACGTACGTCATTTTCATATCTTATCTGCGTCAATCTTCACCATTCATCACATTTGGGTGAGTGCCGAGCCCCACCGAAGGTTTTTTTTTCTTTTAACCCTAAGGGACAGGGTCCCTTAGCTCTCAGTGGATGATACACCAAGAGGGAGAACCTTCAGGGCCTGGAGAGGCCCGAGAGTGGGGAGAGTAAGGCGGGGACACCCCGGAGGGTGAAGGAAGTTGCCCCGACAAATGCTGTCTCACTCTATGGGAGAAGAGACAGGTTCTCTGGTGAGCGGAGTTAATCACCCTATGCTGGGCAAAGGGTGACAACCAGGAAAGACGCAGCCATGACATCCACCTAGTACAGATCGCTGTCCCTACGACCCTGGTAGCTACCTCATTTGGTGCCTTCCTAGCTCCAGACCACGTATAGAGTGTGCAATGGCTTGTCTGGTTTGTTCCGTGTCAGGCATTGAGGCTAGGAGTTGACCGAGCTTGGACCACAAGAACCTGTCATAGGTTGCGTAGTGGGCATGATGTGCTGCAATAGAGAGCAGCAACTGTGCCGAGTAGAAAGTCCCCTACCCCAGAAGTCAAAATCTGAGGAGTCTTGATCTGGGGGCCAGCCACAGCGAAGGGTTCGAAGCCCATCGGCCATGTCCAGTTGCGTCAATCCTGACGGAGGATGAGGCACAGAACCTGGAGACTCTGGGGGAGCGCAATACCACTGGCAAAGAACCCTGGGGGCAGGAACTCCGGAAAAAGGTCTCTGCCAGGAACGCAATGACACCTCCCGAAAGGGAGCAGGCCAGGGGGGCACCACAAGGGTGTCCTCGCTGAAATCGCCTAAAAAGGTGTGCGCCGAGTGCTCTGGATTGCTTTGAGTGGGAGGGGTGATACACAGGTCTTCCAACATCCTCACAAGGAATTGCTGATACTCTGCGAGATCAGCAGTAGGGTTGTCAGGTCAGCAGGAGTGCTCTGCCCATTGCAGTGCGATGAAAAGAAAATGTTGACAGGGGACACAGAGGTGCCACCATTGACGATAGTGAACCCAACATCATGGTGTGATGGGGGATAGCAGCGATGGGAGAGGGAGAGGCAGAAGCATCAACATCGGTGAAACAGTGCTCGCACATGCAGTGCAAAGAGGGGGAGCGTGGAACACTGTCCACGGTAGACAGCCAGCTGCAAAGAACTGCCCATGCTCTGTTCTCAGGAGAGATGGAGGGGGGTTGCCGACAGGAGAGGCGAAGGCGTCACCATCAGGGAGAAAGCAGCCATATGCAGACTGACTTTACGTGCCCCAGAAACCCCCTGGAAGACAAGCTGGTGGTTGGGGAGGGGTTGCTGTTGGCGCAAAAGCAAGCAACAGTGAGAGACCGCCCTGGAAGTCCAAAGGGAAGGTAGTCTCCAAAAATCCCGTACTGCTACTCCTGGCTCCTGTGCCATTCTATGACTACCCTCGGTGCCCGAAGTCCAGTGGTGGAAAGGAAGGCAGTCACACTAAAGAGAAAAAGACACCAGTGAGATCACTGAAGAAGGCAAGCGAGCCAAGACCATGGGCAGGTATGGTTCAGGAGGCAGTGAACTGCAGAGGCAGAACTACCAAAGTTGCCAGTGTCCTTCTTGGCCAAGTTGGATCGGCAAGTGGAAAATAAATACTGTTGTAAAAAATAAAGTGAAAATTAAAACAAAAAAAATGACTGCAACCAAAGCAGTGTTTACAGCAGGGTCCGATAACACAGGATCGATGGCGGGAAAGAACTGATGGGGGACAGGGACGCTCACCTTTGTATAGGGATGCTGTCTTCAGACACTGTTGTGGGCAGCCCCTAGTAGACTACTAGGGAAAAAGTTTCCATGTGTTCCTAGAGCCTGACGCTGATGTTCCATAGGTATGACCGGATGCGAGAGATATCCTCGATAGTACGGTTACATAATAACTTACCATAACAGCAGATCTTCAAGAGAAGCTCCTGCAGCAGGCAACACCAGTAGGACTAAGCTGCTAGGTGCTGGAACCCGATGGAAACCTTCTAGCTAGCCGTATACAGTGGGGGATCGTCCCTTGATGTCGGCTCACCCCCAACGTTGACCTATGCTACATAAGGGGCGGTCCCCCAGCCCTACCTCAGTTCTCCCGCCGGAGATCTGACAAGCATAGATATGAGACCAAGGAGGGATCCAGGAAAGAGCAAGCACAGAGAGAAGGAGGAAGGGAAAGCAGCACCTGCTGCAGGAGCTTCTCTTGAAGATCTACTGCTATGGTAAGTTCTTGCATAACTGTACTATCTTACTTCAAGAACAGTTCCTGCAGCAGGCAACAGCAGTAGGACCGAGTTCCAAGCAGTATCCGAAACAAACCCTATCTAAAGGGAGGAGGAAAGCAACAGAGGAGTCAATCCTTCAGGAAAGGAGTCTCTGCAGGACCGCAAGGCCAAAGCCCACCCTGCATCGGGAAGCAATGTCCAACTGTAGAGCTTGATAAAAGTATGGACAGAATTTCAAGTGGCAGCTGCACAAATATCTGCCGTTGAGACCCTCCACAGTGCAGTGAAGGAGGCAGACTCTCCCCTGGTAGGATGGCCTTTAACTGGTCCCGGTAAAGGCTTGTCATACTTCTGGCAGCAGAACACAATGCAATTCACCACTATTTGGATTATGTCTGCTTAGAAACCAGGGGCAAAGGAGAAAAACAACTGATCAGATTTTCTGAGACAATGGGTGCAATTCTGATGATAACAGAGCACCCTATGAACATCAAGAGTATGGAGTAAGACCTCACCATGATTCGAGTACTCTGGGTAATAAACATAGAAACATAGACTTTGACGGCAGATAAGGACCGCTTGGCTCATCTAGTCTGCCCATTTCCCTACCTACAGGATAGGCCACAGATCCTAGTTAACCACCAGCCTATTTCTTCCTACCCCCCACAAGAATTGCCTTATGTCTGTCCCATGCATTCTTGAATTCTCCCAGTTTTAGACCCCACAATCTCCTCAGGAAGGCTGTTCCATGCATCCACTACCCTCTCTGTGAAATAACACTTCCTCACATTGCCCCTGACACGCCCTCCTTCTATCTTTAAATTGTGTCCCTTGTTCTTGCAAGTCTCTTTTGAAACATGCTACCCTCTGGACTTTGCTGATTCCACTGAGGTACTTAAAGTTTCTATCATGTCCCCTCTCCTTCTTTCCTCAAGGGTATACATATTAAGCTCCTTTTAGTCTCTCCTCCTCTACGGCTTCTCTTGCAGACCCTGCACCATAATGCCCTCCTCTGGACTACCTCTATCCTGTCTATGTCCTTGTGGAGATTGGGGTCTCCAGAACTGGACACAGTACTCCAGATGGGGTCTCACCAACTGTCTGTACAGAGGATAACAACTTCCTGTTTTCTGCTGCTGATGCCTCTCCCTATACATCCCAGTATACCCAGCCCTCCCTACTGCCTTCTCACATTGCTTGCTACTTAAGGTCATCTGATATGATTACCCCAGGTCCCTTTCGCTTTTATGTTGTTGTTACTACCTCCCACCCATTGTGTATTCTTCCTGGGTTCTTGTTTCCAGGTGCATTATTTTGCACTTCTTGCATTGAATCTTAGCTGCCATACTTTGACCCTTCCTCCAACCTTGCCAAGTCCCTTTTCATCCTTTCCACGCCTCCTTGTGTATCAACCCTGTTACAAATCTTTGTGTCGCCTGCAAAAAGGCATACTTTTCCTTCCAGTCCCTCTGCAATGTCACTGATGAAGACATTAAAAGGACTGGACCCATACTGAACCCTGCAGCACCCCACTAGTAACCCTCTTTCTTCAAGTGGACTCCATTTACAATTACCTTCTGTGTCCTGTTGTGCAGCCAATGTTTTACCCAGGCTATCACCCTGGGACCCACTCCCAGGCTGGTTAATTTGACTATTAATATTTTGTGTGGGACTGTGTCAAATGCCTTGCTAAAGTCTAGGTAGGCCATGTCCACAGCCCCTCCCTGGTCTACTACTTTGGTCACCCAGTCAAAGAAATCTATTAGATTCGTCTAACATGACCTTCCCGCTATGACCCCATGCTGCCTTGGGTCCTGTGCTCCACTGGCCTCTAGGTACTCAACTATTCTTTCCTTCAGAAGTGACTCTATCACTTTCCCTACCACAGAGGTCAGACTGACAGGTCTGTAGTTTCCTGCCTCTGTCTTGGTCCCACTTTTGTGAAGGGGAATCACATCCGCCTTCCTCCAGTCCTCGGGTACCACACCATCCTCCCATGATTTATTAAAAAGAGTAGCCAGTGGTTTCACTAGTTCTCCCTTTATTCTTTTAGAATTCTGGGGAATTCCATCAGGACCCATTGCTTTGTCCACCTTCAGTTTTAGGAGTTCTTGCAGAACCTTTCTTCTGTGAAAGGACTGGGATCGACCCACTATCAAGAGTGCTTGTTAATTGGATTAGGCACTTCCCTCCTCTTTTGTGAATACTGAGCAGAAACATCTGCTCAGTATCCTGCTTTTTCACTGTCCCCCTCTGCCCACCCACTGTTCATTCTATTCAGCCTCACTATCCCTCCCTTTGTCTTTCTCCGCTTGCTGATGTACCTATAAAAGGTTTTATCCCCCTTCTTAACTGAGTTGGCTATCTTTTCCTCAATTTGGGCCTTTGCTATTCTGACTTCCCTCCCTGCTTTCTTCTGCCTTAACTGGTACAGCTCTCTGTCCTGCTCCTTCTGTGTTTCCTTATACTTCCGGAATGCTATCTTTTTCTTCCTGACTTTCACAGCCACCTCTTTTGAGAACCATAGTGGCTTTTTCTTTTGTTTTGATTTGTTTATTTGCTTCTTACAAAGGCTTGTTGCCTCTGAGATGGCAGTTTTGATTATTCCCCATTGTTGCTCCACACCTCCTTCTAGCCTGTTTGCTACTGCTTTTCTGAGACACTCTCCCATCTTGCCAAAGTCAGCCCTCCTAAAGTCCAGTACCCTCACTTTTGTATGGCTTGACTCTGTAGCTGAGTTTAACATGAACCACACTGTTTGATGGTCACTTGTCCCCAGATGGCAACCCACTTCTAGATCTGAGATCCTCTCACTGCCCCCATTTGAGAGTACGAGGTCTAAGATTGCTCCCTCACAAGTGGGTTCCAAAACTAGCTGTCTAAGGCCTGCCACCTGTAGGGCATCAAGAATGGCCCTGCTCTTAGATGTGGCTGCAGCAAATGTGCTCCAGTTAACATCTGGCATATTCAGGTCTCCCATCAACAGTATCTCCCCTTTCTCTGCCATTCTAAGAATGCCTTCTATTATATCCTTGTCCATTCCTTCCCCCTGACATGGGGGTCTGTACACAACCCCTGTGCGGATTGTGGTGCCCTTTCCAGTCTTCACGGTGACCCACAGTGCCTCCTCTCCTCCCTGTTCACTCTTTTGTTAGTTGCTTTTATCCTCCTTTACAAGAGAGCTACTCCTCACCCTCTTCCCTGCCTGCTCTCTCCGTAGAGTTATGTACCTCGGTATGTTAACATCCCAGTCATGGTTCTCTGTGTACCATGTTTCTGTGACTGCTACATATCCAGGCATCCTTCTTCCATCAAGGCCACAGCTCAGGAAGCTTGTTGCCCAGACTACGGGCATTGGTACTCATTACCCTCCATTTCCTGATGGCTTTACTCCCTTTTGCCCCATCCCTGTCCTTCTTGCCTTTGTCACTTTCTCCATTTACCCCTGCCCTTCTCCCTATCGACACCTCTATGTTGGTGTTTGCCACACTTACTACCGTGATTATTTTGGGGCTAGGATTTCCCTGCTCCTTTCCAGTGCCTTCCCCCTTGGCTAGTTTAAAAGCTTGCCAATGAAGCATTTAAACCTATCACCTAGGATCCTGGTTCCCATCCCGGACAGATGTAGCCCATCATGCCAATATAGGCTTGCATCACTCCAGGTGGACCCCCAGTCCCCAATGAAGCCAAATCCCTGAGCTCCACACCAGTTTTTCAGCCACTGATTGAATCCCATGGTGCGGAACACCCTAGCCTCTCCTATGCCATAGATGGGCAGCACCTCCGAGAAGGTTAACATGCGTGCTTACTTGACTAAGGCCCGTCCCCAATTCCACAGACTCTTCCTGCACTTCTCTAATCCCTTTCTTAGCCAGGTCATTTGTCCCTAGGTGGACAATGACATCCAGCTCCCTCCCTGTGCAGCTGCTCTGGCAATCCTGAGGATTCGCTCCCTGTCCCTCCAAGCCATGGCACCAGACAGGCACCTTACCTCCTCTCCCTTCCTCCCCAGTTCTACCTTCCCACAATGGAAGTCCCCCACCAGGAGTGGTTTCTTCCCTGTGGGTCCCTGCCAACCTCCTGGGCGGGTCTCCTTTGCGGAGGTTCCCAGCATCCTCCTTGGTCTCCACTGCAGGTGCCTCCATAAAGGAACCACACTTTGCCAGAATGACAGGAATTGTAGAGAGGTACAACTGAGGGATGCGCCTCTGTTCCACACAGGCAAGTGGAGGTGTTGATTCAGTGTAAATTCGGATACCACCTTGGGCAGAAGCTTAAGATTGGTCCACAAGGACACCCTGTCCTTGTGGAAAACTAAATAGGGCTCTTTACACATCAGAGCCCGGAGTTTGAAAATCCTCCGAGCAGAAGTGACGTCAACTAAAAAAAAAAAAAAAAACAGGTTACTCACTTGTAACAATAGTTCTAGGAGTGGTACATGTTGTTTATTCACACTTACTGGCATGTCCCTTTCCCCTTTAAGGATCGCCTGAAGTCTTCAAGCTGGCTCCTCCCACCCACCTGGGTGGAATAACCCTTGGCACCACCCATGATGTCACATCTTAGCCCGCTGGTAGCCAGGACTGTGCAACGGCAGCCAGGGAGGTCGGGTGAGTCCGCGAGGATGAACAACATATACCACTCCTAGAACTACTGTTACAGGTGAGTAACCTTTTTTATAGGACTGTGGATATGTTGTTCATCCACACTGTTTGGCAGACTCCTAGCAGTTCTCCGGGAGGAGGGAGGCAAGGCGCCCCAACTCAAACTCACTTGGGATACAGAGATTGGAGACCTGAGGCCCATAAACCAGCATCTTGGTGAGACTCAAGGTCGATGTGGTAACAGGTAATGAAGGTGTTTGCTGACTTCCAGGTAGCAGCCCAGCAGATTTCCTGGATAGGGATGTCCCTGGAAGCAGCCACCGATGCAGTGGTATGGAGGGTAGAATGAGCTCCTATCCCTCTCGGAGGCTCCATGCCCAACTCATAGCACAGACTTATGCAAGATGTAATCCGCCTTGCAACAGTCCGTTTGCTGCAGGTCTGCCAGAAGCTGCTTCAGCATAGGTGACAAACAGCTGGCGATCCTCTCCCCGAATTTCCGCCATCTTCTCCTTATAATAGGCGAGAGCTCGTCTCAGGTCCAAAGTATGGAGCCTGTACTCGGCCTCCGAGGTGTAATTAGGGTAGTATACTGGCAGAGTTAACACCTGGTTAAGGTGAAACTCTGGCACCACCTTCAGAAGGAATTTCACATGGGGACTCAGGACAACCTTGTCCCTGTGGAAGACCAGATAAACGGAGTCCACCGAAAGTGCCTGGAGTTCCCCTGTCCTTCTGGCAGACATGATAGCTACCAGGAAGGCCGTCTTCCACAACAAGTGTGACAACGCACACTTGAGCAGTGGTTCAAATGGCTTGCGGATGAGCTTTGCCAGTACCAGCAGTAGATCCCATGGAGGTGGAGGTTCATGCACCGGAGAGGATATGTGATCCAGGCCTTTGAAAAAGCACCCGACCACTGTCTGCTCTGCCAACGTCGGCTGACTGGCCCGCGCCCAGTAAGCAGAGATGGCTGCCAGGTGCACCCGAAGGGTCGATGACCGAAGACCCCCTTTGGACAGAGACCAAAGGTAGTCGAGAATGTTAGCCACTGGACAGGACAGAGGGTCCAGGCCCTTGCTCTGACACCAAATGGAAAACCTTTTCCATTTGAAGGCGTAACATTTCCTGGTCGACTCCTTTCTAGATGCCTCCACCATGTGTAGACATCTTCGGAAAGACCCAAAGCCTGGAACTCTAGCCGCTCAGGTACCAGGCTGTGAGGTGCAGGGATTAAAGGTCCGGATAGAATACCTTCTCCTGGTTGAGAGATATCAGGTCCGGGCATGTGCAAAGTCACTCCAGGGGCCTGCAGCTGAGGCTGAGGAGATCTGGATACCAGAATTGGCACGGCCAATCTAGGGCTACCGGGATCACTCTTCGCCTTGTCCCTCCTCACCTTGAGTAACACCTTGTGGATCAAGGGAAATGGAGGGAAAGCATAGAGGAGGCCTGGGGTCCATGACCTCGAGAAGGCATCCCCCTGCAGCAAGCCCTGCTGAGGGGGGCGGGCATGAAACAGCCTCAGCTTGGTGTTTTCCCTGGAGGCAAACAGGTCCATCGGTTTGCCCCAATGGGAGAACAGGTTATAAGCTACCTCTGGATGGAGAGACTACTCATGGGATGTCTGGCCTATGTGACTGAGAGCATCCACCAGCTGGTTCGAGGCTCCTGCTACATAGGTGGCTAGGAGATCCGCCTCCAACCGGCTTACGAGGGTCCAGATGCGGAGCGCCTCCTTGCACAGCAGATGGGAGTGCGTGACGCCCTGCTTGTTGAGGTAGTACATGATCGTGGTATTGTCCGTCTGGACTTGAACCACTTCACCCAGGAGCTGAGGAGCGAAAGCTGACTGCTCTGAGCCCCAACAGATTGATGTGGCATCGGGACTCCTTGGGGGTCCAGAACCCATGGGCCCTGTTGTTCCCCATGTGGGCTCCCAAGCCCATGAGAGAGGCATCGGTCATAAGGACACCCATTGGCTCAGGGCAGAGAAACAGGATCCCTTCTTGCAACCGGTCTGGGGCGGTCCACCAATGGAGAGCGTCCCACATCTTCTGGGTTACAGTGATCAGCTGGTCGAAATGACCATATCGCTGAGCCCACTAGGCAGCCAGCTCCCATTGGAAGGGGCACATGTGCCACCGGGCCCAATGGACCACTAAGGTGCAAGCCGCCATGTAACCCAGAAGGCGCAGAAAGTCCCAGGCAGGGTGCAAGTGCCCAACCAGAAATGATCGGGCAAAGGAGGAGAGAACCTCCGCCCTGTCCGCTGGGAGCCGAGCTCTGGCTTGACAAGAGTCGAGCTCTGCCCCGATGAAGCCCATCACCTGAGAGGGCACGAGTTCCAACTTGGCCTCGATCAGGAGGCCATGTTGGGAGCAGGTTTGAGGCCAGATCCTGACCTCTACCTCCCAAAGGAGGAACCTGCCAAGAGCCAGTAGTCGAGATAAGGTGATTCCATCCATCCTGGAAGGTGGGCCGCCACCACTGCAATGCATTTGGTGAAGAATCATGGACCGATGACAGGCCGAAGGCATGGCTCGAACTCTGACAGGTCCCCTTGACCCGGAAGTGGAGAAACCGCTGATGGGACGGATGGATTGGGATGTGAAAGAACGCGTCCTGTAGATCCAGTGAACAGAACCACATGTTTTGCTCCAGGGATGGTATGATCTGGTTCAGAGTTACCATCCGGAAGGTGAGAGACCCAATATACCGATTCAGATCGTGGAGATCTAGAATGGGGCGCCAACCCCCCCCATCCGCTCGGGCACCAGGAAGTACCTGGAATGAAACCTGGGTCTGTAGGAGGATCCAGCACTGGAGCTATGGCCTCCTTGCGGAGGAGCTGAGCTACGTCGTCTTGAAGAGCCGACTGAGTGCAAGCTGAGATCCTTTCCTTCCGAGGGGCACGGGCTCGGCTGGGAGGGTACTGCTCAAATTCTACATACCGTCCCCGACCGGCCACTTCGAGAACCCATCTGTCCAAAGTGATATCGGACCAGGCGGAAAGGAAGTGGTGGAGCTGACCCCCCACGGAAGGACCCAGAGCTGGCATGACGGGTGTAGGGTTCGCAACCCCCAACCCGTTACTGAGCAGGCTTAGAGGAGGAGGAGGAGGAGGCTCCTGGACCTGTGTAATGGCCTCCTTTATGGGGCTGTTAAGGGCCCTGCTTGGGCCGCGGGTGCCAAGCTTAAGCCTGCTGCTGTTGCTGCTGACCTCCTTGATAGGAGGGCTGCCTGACCGCAGGGGAAGAATGCCGAAATGGCTTCTTCTTTCTTTTCTGTTGGTTCTTGCCCGAAGAGCCCTTAGCAGAACTAGCATCCAAGGTGGCGATGGACTGCTCTATGCGCTGAAGATGACCAGCCATTCCTGGACCGAACAAGTCGGTGCCTAGAAAGGGCACATCAGCAAGCTTATGCTGAATATCTGCTGGGAAGGTGAAAAGCCTCAGCCAAGCCCTGCGGTGAGTGGCCACTGCGGCTGCTAATGAGTGGGACACAAGAATCCCCAATGTTTAATGTCGTCTGGAGCTGCAGTTTTGTAACAGCACGTCCCTGGTCACGGACCTGCTTGATCGTGGTCTGCATGTCCGCTGGGTGATGAGGGAGGACCTTGTCTAATGACCCAAGAAGGGCATGAGAGAAGTGTGCCATAATGACAGCCGAGCTGGCCTGACGAAGGCCTAAAGAAGAGGCCACATAGACCTTACAGGCAGAGTGGTCCATATTTTTGGACTCCTTGTCCGGGGCTTGGTCAGTGTCAGCTGAGCTACCAATACGCCTAAACAAAGAGGGGTTCACCAGGCTCTCGGCCGAAGGGTGCTCTGTGAATCTCGCAAGGGACCCCATGGGCACCACGTACTTGCGGGCCGACGGTGCTGGGCAGGAAGCAAGACGCTTCCAAAGCTCAAGGGCCGGGCCAACAATGGCTTCCGCCACTGGAAAGGCCTCCGTTGGGGTGTCCCCCCTTTTGAGAATATTACTAAGGGGGTACTCCAACTTTTTCTGGATGGACTCCAGGGGCATTCCAGTGGATTCGGAGATAAGGTGGAGGATGCCCTGGAAAGAGGAAGGACCTTCCTCCAAACCTGCCATGGACGACTCATCATCCGCGGGATGTGAGTGCAGTCCGGTGACGTCCGAGCCTGAAGAGTCGGGATACAGCGGTCTCCCGCCTAAGTCACCGCCATGCGCCGAGGGTGATCGGGGTGACTATCGAAAGATGTCGGGAAAGCCCGGTGTCTGCCTCGGCCCTCTTCTCTCGAGGGCGCCCCCGAGGCTGCTTAGGCAGTGGTTCCACGAGAATCGGTGGAGACTGGAACAGGCAACTGGGATACAGGCCGCCCCTGACGGGCGGAGTGAACCAATGGCTTCGTTCCAGAGGGGTTACGCCAGCCTGGGAGGCGGAAGCAAGATGGCTGGGTAGGCAGCGGAGCCGGCTTCTGCCCAGTCAAATCAGCTGTTGCCACATGAGGTCTTCATAGCGTCAACGGAGTTTCCGCCAAAGCCTCTCCTCATCCGAGGAGGATGAAGACCTGTGGTGTCGCCTCTCTTCAGAGTGCTTATGGCTCTTTCTCGGCCATTTGGCCAAGGGGATTCTGGACCTCTACTGAGATCGGAGGGGGCCGACTCGGTCAATCGGGAGACACCGGGGTCGGTGAAAACCGAGGGTCCGGAACAGGTCCTCAATGGGAACACCAGCAGGTTGGGTCTCCTCATCAGGGAAGACAAGGACCGGAGTCCTTTCCAAGGAGTTATCGTCCAGAGCCGGTGACAGTGGGTCAATGACAATCCCGACTTCATCGACCGGATCTTCAGTTGTCTGGTCCGAAAAGCCAGTGGCCGAAGAAGCAATCTCGACCGAGGTCGAGACCGCATGCTCCTGGGACTATGACCTCTCTCGGTCCCAAGAGCGTCTTCACCAAGATGAAGACTTACTCGTTTCCTTCTCCCACTTACAGGATCGGGTAGAGTGCGAGCCAGCAGGTGCTTCTCCCCTGGTGGGGAGAGACTAGCAGAACTCCCGGAAGGAGCCAGAGAAGGTAGAGCCTAGGTTGAGAGGAACGAAGAAGCTCTGAGAGCCAGCAGCACAAGCCGCTTCTTCCTCAAATGCCTGCAAGCGTTCCAATTGCTTGGCGGAGCCCGCAGCCGTGGAAACCGCCCACCTAGCCTCCTTGGACTTCACCGGAGGGTTCCTATTCTCCAGTCTCCCCAGTTTCAAACGTGCCAGGCAGTCGTCCAGAATGTTGGGATGGAAGGCCAAGCCAAAGCTGCAGGACAAGGTGTCATGGCCAACACTTAGGCAGTAGACGCATGTGAGGTGGGGATCAGTGCGCGATATCTTCTGGCCGCAAGGACACCGGCGAAATCCAAGGGAAGATTTTTCTTCCATAATCTAAGACGCAAAAGTGCGATCACTAACTTGAACGAGTTTTAATTTCGGTAAAACCAAGGTTTTGAAAGCCAGGGCCTACAAAATGCGAGACCAAGAGGGAGGCAACCTGAATCTTCCAGCGGAAAAGAAGATCTGGCATCACGTGGTGGAGCCGAGGTATATACCACCCAGGTGGGTGGGAGAAGCCAGCTTGAAGGCTTTCGGCAATTCTTAAAGGGGAAAGGGACATGCCAATAAGTGTGGATGAACAACATATCCACGATACTAGAATATTCATTATCTACCATATGAATCAATTACTCTCTATACATGCATGTGACTTACTAATCAGTTGACGTGCATTTGATAACTTTGGCTTGATGTATTATTAGTGGTATAAGTATGTATGTATCATCCATAGCTATGCTTCTCTTAATAAAAAGGAAATAAAACTAAGTCCAATGGACTCTGGATTGCCTCCATGAACGTATGCAGCCTGCTTAAAAAATTTGTTGCCGTTAAGTGCTGGGTTTTATCACACCAACCAGACATCTTAGCCCTAGTAGAAACCTGGCTAACGAAGTCCACCCCAGACTTCTTTGTCTCCCTCCCAGGCTACACCCTATTTCGCGAGGATCGAGTAGGTAAACGTGGAGGCGGTTGTGCATTCTATGCTCATGACACCATCGTAGGCCACACCCTCCCAGCCCCCAAGCTTGTAGATCGTGCCCAGGCCCTCACCCTCAAACTCACCCCAGACCCATGCAAGAACCCCCTCTATCTCACGGTTCCCTATATCCCCCCTAGGAACCAGACCCCCCGCAACATCATCTCTCACCGAATATCTCTCCTCCCTCCCCCATAAGGCTCAACAAGTCCTAGTAGGAGACCTCAATGCAAACTGGCTCAGTCCCACTGCCTCACCGATAAGAGACACTTTTGCTGCATTGGACCTAACCTAACTTGTCACACAACCCACCAGATGTAACCAAAATGCAGGAACAAGTACCCTCCTAGACATCATTGTCTCAAACCGTGCCAGATTCCTTAAGCGACTAGTCCCCTCTCCTATTCCTCTGGTCTACCCCCATCCCCAAACCCGTAGCCCAAACCACTCACCGCAGGCGCCTCACATTGACAGGTCTCCCATCCGCCAGGCAACAAGCACTGACACTGCCCTCGACCTATTCTCACAGGCTTTTACCAAGGTCTGTGATCTTTTTGCACTCTTCACCATGATCCGCTCCAAAAAACAAAATGCACCCTGGGTCACTCCTGCCCTACTCCAACTACTCAAGCACAGGGATAACCTTTGGCATATTGCCACCGAGACTGGTCAGGCTGCCAACAGACAGGCATATAACGCTGCCCGGAATAGGTGCACATGGGCCATCCGCAAAGCCAAGGCAAACCACTACCAGGCCACCCTCACCTCCTCATGGGGCTGTGCCCAGAACTTCTGGGACAATATAAAAGAACTAACTGGGAAATCATGCTCTCTCCCCCCCCCAGCACACCTTATAGTCAATGGCACCACCATCACTGACCCCACCGACATTGCCAACTGCCTTACCTCCTCCTTTACTGATCTTAGCCCTGTCCTCCCAAGTAACTTTTTCGACCCTACTCACAACCCACCACCTTCAGATCCACAGCGCCCCCGGTTCTACCTACGCAAAGTATCCATTTAGGAAGTCAAACCACTCCTGCTTAAAGCACTAAAAGGCACCAGTAATAGCAGTGACCCCCTGGACCCAAAAATACTCCGGCTGGTCCTGGATGAGGTCCTGGTCCCACTTACAGAACTACTGAACCGATCCCTCTGTCTGGGGCAGTTCCCCACAGCATGGAAAACTGCGACAGTCACACCTATCCACAAAGGTGGTGACCAGTCCGCCCCCAGCAACTATCGTCCAATTTCCATTCCCCGCCCAAAGCCTTAGAAAAAGTGGTGGCCACCCAACTCACAGAATACCATGCAAAATATAACATCCTGTGTCCTGAACAGCATGGCTTCCGCGCTGGTCACAGTACAGGCACAGCTTTAATGGAGTTCTCCAACTTCCTACACGCCTCCCTGGACCACGGCTCACTAGTTGGGGCAGTGTACATTGACCTCTCTAAGGCCTTTGACACTGTCTCCCACCCACTCCTACTAAATGCCCTCAACCATACAGGTTTCTCCACTGGCCCCCTCTCCTGGTGTGCGAGCTACCCATCAGCCCACTCCCAGCATGTCAAAATCAATGGGGTGCTCTCAGAAACCTGTCCCATCCACTCAGGGGTTCCCCAGGGCTCTATCATGAGCCCACTACTCTTTAGCCTGTATCTAAATGCCCTGCCTAGCACCTGTTCTGGCAATATTCTGCTATATGCTGATGATGCTGTGATTTATGCAGCTCACAAAAATCTCACCTCCCTCCAAGACTCCCTCCAGCACTCTTTCAATGATGCTGAGAAGTGGTTTAAGAACAGCAGACTAGTAATTAACCTCAAAAAAAACTAAGGCAATACTCTTTGCCCACCCCAGAACAAAGCCAGCAAAAGTCCCCTCCAAATCTTCCCGAACACTTGTCAACCACTCGGACAAGTTTACTCATACAAATACCTTGGAATCACATTTGACTCGGCCCTCACCTTTCATGCCCTCATTACTGCTCTTGCTTCCACCGAAAACACGCGCCTTGGCATCCTCTACCGGCATAAGGACTGCCTCCCTCCTGATGCCCTCAGGCTCGCTATCACGTCCACAGTAATGTCCCTAATTGATTACAGCCTCCCAGTACATGGTGCTGCTGACTCCACTGCTCTCAGTAAGATTAGACTCAGGATAAACAAGGCTTGCAGGCTATTGACCAGTTCCCCAAGACTCACCCACACCTGTCAACTGTATTACATGGCCAAACTCCTAAACCTCGACGAATGCATCCGCTACCAAACCGGCCTGCTAACCAAGAAGATCCTATGGGCTCTCCCCTCCCCCCCCCCGGGTGTCTGCCTCCATCCAATTTACACACCCCAGAGCCTCCACCCGAACTTCGGACAAGGTCACTCTACTAGTGCCCAGAACTAGGACCTCCTGGGCTCAGAGGTCATTCAGCTACAGAGCCCCTACCTGGTTCAACTCACTCCCCACAGCCACTTCCAACACCGCCAAAATTGCCCCCTTCAAAGTTGACTTACGAGACCTGCTGTTCAACATCCATTGCTGCACCTGTCACTAAAGACACTCAGTTGTTTCCCTCTGGCACTACTGACATGGCCGCTGGGCTGAACACCCACCCACCCACCCCACCCCCAATTCACCCCGGCCCTCTCTCCTCTACTAGTACCTGCTGGTACTACTTTAAGTGTTTATTTATCTACATGTGTTCAAGCAATTTTATGTAATAATATGCATCTCTGTTCATTCAACCTATGTAATACTAAGTTGACTCTGTATGTCTGTATTCTGTAAACATGTAAAAATTTGTTACTCTGTCTTGATTGTACTCTGTAAACTATGTTAACCATGTGTGTCCTCTCCGTGACGAGGTACCTTTATAAACGAGCCGCTGGCTCAAAGGTTGTAAATCCGATTATCCAATAAATAAATAAATAAAAGGAAGTAAGGACTGGAGAACTGAGGCTCCAAAATCAGCATCCCGGCATGACTCAAGGTCAATGTGGTAATCGAAAATAATCATGTGTGCTGACCTCCACGTAGTAGCCCTGCAGATTTCCTGGATAGGGACATCCCTGGAAGCAATCACAGAGGCAGCGGTATGATGGGTGGAATGAGCCCTTAGCCCTACGGGAGGATCCCTACTCGCCGACCTACAGCAGAGATCAATGCAGGAAACAATCCATCTGCCAATCATCCACTTCGATGCTGGTCTGCCAGGTATGGCTACAGCATAGGTGACAAACAGCTGGTGAACCTTGCCCCAAACTCCAGCCGGGCGCTCTTTCTAATAAGCGATCGCTCGCCTCAGGTCCAGAGTATGTTGCCTGCGCTCAGCCTCCCAGGTGTGACTGGTGAAGCACACTGGGAGATTAATCACCTAGTTAAGGTGAAACTCTGGCAAAACCTTCAGAAGGAATTTCAGGTTGGGGTGAAGGACAACCTTGTCCTTGTGGAAGACCATGTAAGGGGACTCCACCGAAAGTACCTGGAGTTCACTGTTCCTTCTGACTGAGATGACAGTCACCAAGAAGGTGGTCTTCCATGACAAGTGAGACATCTCACACCTGTGTATCTGTTCAAATGGCTTGCCCATGAGCTTTGCCAAACCCAGCAGCAGATCCCAAGGTGGTGGTGGTTCACGCACCGGAAGGGAAATGTAGTCAAGGACCTTGAAAAAAAAAAAAAAAATGCCGGACCACCTTCTCCTGTGCTATGGACTGCTGACCGGCCCATGTACGGTAAGCAGAAATGGCTGCCAGGTGCACCTTAATGCTCGATGTACGTTTTGTATGAACAGGTTACTCACCTGTAACAGTAGTTCTAGGAGTGGTATATGTTGTTCATCCACACTGTCTGGCACTGTCCCTTTCCCCTTTAAATCTTGCCGAAAGTCTTCAAGCTGGCTCCTCCCACCCACCCGGGTGGTAAATACCTCGGCTCCGCCCCATGACGCCAGATCTAGCCCGCTGGAAGCCAGGTTGTGCGCCTAAAGCCGGAGGTCGGGTAGAGGCGAGGATGAACAATATATACCACTCCTAGAACTACTGTTACAGGTGAGTAACCTGTTCTTCTAGGAGCATGGATATGTTGTTCATCCACACTGTCTGGCAGACTCCAAGCAGTTCTCCGGGAGGAGGGAGGCAAGGCGCACACCCCCTACTTAGGGAATAGAGATTGGAGAACCGAGGCCCCAAAACCAGCATCCCGACGTGACTCTAGGTCAATGTGGTAATGGGTAATAAAGGTGTTTGCTGACTTCCAGGTAGTGGCCCGACAGATTTCCTGGATAGGGATGTCCCTGGAAGCAGCCACCGAAGCAGCAGTATGACGGGTAGAATGAGCCCTTAGCCCTTTGGGAGGCTCCTTACCCGCCAATTCATAGCACAGACCTATGCATGATGTGATCCATCTCGCAACAGTCCGCTTGGCTGCAGGTCTGCCAGAAGCGGCTTCAGCGTAGGTGACAAACAGCTGGCGAACCTCTCCCCGAATTTCCGCCGTCCTCTCCTTATAATAGGAGAGAGCACGTCTGAGGTCCAGAGTATGGAGCCTATACTCGGCGTCCGAGGTGTAATTAGGGTAATATACTGGCAGGGTCAACACCTGGTTAAGGTGAAACTCTGACACCACCTTCGGAAGGAATTTCGGGTGGGGGCGCAGGACAACTTTGTCCCTGTGAAAGACCAGATAGGGGGAGTCCACTGAAAGCACCTGGAGCTCCCCTGTCCTTCTGGCTGACGTGATAGCCACCAAGAAGGCCGTCTTCCACGACAAGTGTGAAAGTGCAGACTTGTGCATGGGTTCGAATGGCTTGCCCATGAGCCTTGCCAAAACCAGCAAAAGATCCCACGGAGGTGGAGGTTCACGCACCGGAAGGGATATGTGGTCCAGGCCTTTGAAAAAGCGCCCGACCACCTTTTCCTGAGCCAACGTCGGCTGACCGACCCGCGCCCGGTAAGCCGATATGGCTGCTAGGTGCACCCTAAGGGTCGATGACCGAAGACCCCCTTTGGAGAGGGACCAAAGGTAGTCTAGAATGTTAGCCACCGAGCAGGATAAGGGGTCCAGACCTTTACTCCTGGCACCAAATGGAAAATCTCTTCCATTTGAAGGCATAACATTTCCTGGTCGATTCTTTTTCGAGATGCCTCCACCACGGTGTAGACATCCTCAGAAAGACCCAAAGCCTGGAACTCTGCAGCTCAGGAACCAGGCTGTGAGCTGCAGGGATTGAAGGTCCGATGAAGGACCCTCCCTGGTTCAGAGATATCAGGTCCGGGCGTGTACTGAGCCGCTCCGGGTCCTGCAGCTGAGGCTGTGAGATCTGGATACCAGAACTGGCGTGGCCAATCTGGGGCTACCAGAATCACCTTCGCCTTGTCCTTCCTCACCTTGAGTTACACCTTGTGGATCAAGGGAAATGGAGGAAAGACGTAAAAGAGGCCTGGGGTCCACGGCCTCGAGAAGGCATCCCCCTGCAGCGAGCCCTGCTGAGGGGGGCCGGCATGGAACAGCCTCAGCTTGGTGTTCTCCCTGGAGGCAAACAGGTCCACCAACGGTTTGCCCCAACGACAGAACAGGTAGTAGGCTACCTCTGGATGGAGAGACCACTCATGGGTTGTCTGGCCTAAGCGGCTGAGAGCATCCGCCAGTTGGTTCGCGACTCCTGCCACATGGATGGCTAGGAGATCCGCCTCCAGCCAGCTGATGAAGGTCCAGATCCGGAGCGCCTCCTTGCATAGCAGACGGGAGTGCGTGCCGCCCTGTTTGTTGAGGTAGTACATGGTCGTGGTATTGTGTGTCTGGACTTGAACCACTTGACCCCGGAGCTGAGGAGCGAAAGCTGACAGAGCCAGTCTGACTGCCCTGAGCTCCAACAGGTTGATGTGGCATCGGGACTCCTCTGGGGTCCAGAACCCGTGAGCCCTGTATTCCCCCATGTGGGTTCCCCAGCCCGTGAGAGAGGCATCGGTCGTAAGGACGACCGTCGGCTCGAGGCGGACAAACGGGATCCCTTCCAGCAGATGATTCGGGACGGTCCACCATTGCAGGGCGTCCCACATCCCCTGGGTGACCGTGACCAGCTGGTTGAAAAGACTCTGACGCTGAGACCACTGGGCGGCGAGCTCCCACTGGAGGGGGCGCATGTGCAGTCTGGCCCAGCGGACCACCGACGTGCACGCCGCCATGTAGCCCAGGAGGCGCAGGAAGTCCCGGGCAGGGCGTGAGTGCCCAACCAGAAATGACTGGGCAAAGGAGGAGAGAACCTCCTGCTCTGTCCGCCGCGAGCCGAGCTCTGGCTTGACAAGAGTCGAGCTCTGCCCGATGAAGCCCATCACCTGAGAAGGTACGATTCGATTTGGCCTCGTTGATCAGAAGGCCCAAGTGTGAGCAGGTTCGAGGGTCAGTTCCTGACCTCTCCACCTCCTGAAGGGAGGATCCCGCCAGGAGCCAATCGTCCAGGTAGGGGTAAATACGAACCCCCTGACGCCGAAGATGAGCTGCCACCACTGCAATGCATTTGGTAAAAACCCTTGGGGCCGATGACAGGCCGAACGGCATGGCTCTGAACTCGTACAGGGTCCCTTCGACCCTGAAGCGGAGGAACCGCTGATGAGACGGACGGATAGGGACGTGGAAGAAAGCTTCCTGAAGATCCAGTGTGCAGAACCACGTTTCGCTCCAGGGATGGTATGATCTGATTTCGAGTTACCATCCTAAAGGTGCGAGACCTGAGATACCGATTCAGGTCGCGCAGATCTAGAATGGGGCACCAACCCCCATCCGCTTGGGCACCAGGAAATACCTGGAGACGGCCTGGGTCTGAAGGAGGATCCGCACTGGGCCACCACCTCTTTGAGGAGGAGTAGCGCAATGTCGCCTCGGAGGACAGACTGGGCATTGAGATCCGCTCCTCGTGGGCACGGGCTTGGCTGGGAGGGTACTGCTCAATTCTAAGGGCAGACCCTGCCCAACCACTTCTAGGACCCATCTGTCCGTGGTGATACCGGACCAGGCGGAAACAGTGGCGGAGCCGGCACCCCACGGAGGACCATAGAGCTGAAGTGACGGGTACGGGAGGACACCCCGCCCGTCACTGGGCAGGCTAGAGGAGGAGGGGCACCTGACCAGCGCTCGGCCTCCCTTATGGGCTGTTGAGACCTTGCTTGGGCCTAGGGCGCCAAGCCTGAGCCTGCTGCTGTTGTTGACCCCCCTGGAAGGGTGGTTGTCTGACCGCAGGGGAAGAATGACGAAAAGGCTTCTTCCTGCTCTTCTGCTGGTTCTTACTTGAAGAACCCTTAGCGGATGTAGCATCTAAGGTGGCATTAGATTGCTTGATACGCTGCAGGTGACCTGCCACTCCTGGCCCGAAGAGGTCGGTGCCAAGGAAGGGCACATCAGCTAGCTTGTGCTGAGTATCCACAGGAAAGGAGGATAACCTCAGCCAAGCCCTGCGGTGACTGGATACCGCTGCAGCTAGTGAACGGGCACAGGAATCACCCACGTCCAGAGCAGTCTGGAGTTGTTGTTTAGCAACAGCTCTGCCCAGGTCCCTGACCTGCTTGACCGTGGTCTGCATGTCAGCTGAGAGGTGGGGGAGAACTTCGTCCAGCGACCCCAAGAGGGCGTGAGAGAAGTGTGCCATAATCACCACTGAGCTTCCCTGACGAAGGCCCAAAGATGATGCAGCATAGATCTTCCGGGCCGAGTGGTCCATAAGTTTGGACTCTTTGTCTGGAGGGTGGTCAGTATCGGCTGAGCTGCCCATCCGCCTGAATACTGAGGCAGTCACAAGGCTTTCCACCAAGGGTGCTCAGTAAACCCCGCCAAAGACCCTGTGGGCACCGCTGCACGCTGCGCGCGGGCAGATGGAGCTGGGCAGGAGGCTGGATGCTGCCAGAGTTCCAAGGCGGACTCAATAATGGCTTCGGCGACTGGAAATGCCTCCGTAGGGGTATCCCCCCTCTTAAGAATATCCGTAAGGGGATATTCCGCCTTTTTCTGGATAGGCTGTAGGGCCATCCCCGTCGATTCGGAAATGAGCCGGAGGATGCCCTGGAAGGAGGAAGGCCCTTCTTCCAAGCCTGATGCCGAAAGCTCATCGAGAGAATGAAGGCCAGTGTTATCGGAATCGGAGGAGTCCCGATATAAAGGCTGCCCACCTAAGTCCCCTCGACACGCCTAGGGCGATCAGGGTGACCGTAATTGACAGCCTGTGGGGAGACCCAAGACTGTCGGGCCTCCTGAGGAACCCCCGAGGGCAGCTTAGTGGAGGTTCCACCAAATTGGTGGGGAACCTGAAACCGGTTGGCGGCGGAAGACGCACCGAGCCCCCAAGAGACCGCACCGAGCAATCGGTGTCTGAGGCGTCAAGAGGTTGAGGCTAAGAGATAGCCGACCACCGGCGGGCTGGTTTGACCTGCTAGCAGAAATTGCTGCCACATGAGATCTCGCACCGTCGGCGAATTTTTCGTTGAGGTTTCCTCGTCCGAGGAGGAAGGGGAACGGTGGCGCCTCTGCGGAGTGCTTTGTGTCCTTTGGGTCGATCGACTGAAGAGGACTTGCTCGATCGAGACCGACGGTGTCGGCTTTGTCGATCGGAGAGACTGCGCGGTGAAAACCGAGGTTCGGTTCTTGTCCTCGATCGAGAGCCAGCGGGCCCTCGTCAGGAAGGAGAGAACCGGCGTTCTCTCCAAAGAATCATCGACAGGAGTCGGTGATAACGGCTCGATCGGGTCGAGAATAATCTCGGCCGGATCAGCCGACTCCTCGGCTTCTACGCCCGGTACAGACGGAAGGTCTGAAAACCCAGCGGCCGAGGAGGCAATTTCGACCGAAGTCGAGACATCGGACAGCTCCTGATCCCAGGAGCGTCTTCTTCGACTTGAAGAAGATTTAGGATCCTTTTTCTTAGAACGGGATGAGTGCAAGCCCAAGGAGGCCTCACTCTTGGTAGGGAGAGACTGGCACAAATCCCTAAAGGAACCTGAAAAGGAAGAGCCCAGATTGAGCGGCACGAAGAAACCTTGGCTAGCCGAGGCTTGGGTGGCTTCTTCCTCGAAGGCCGCCATGCGCTCGAGCTGCTCGGCGGATCCCGCAGCCGCGGAAACCGCCCATCTGGCCTCCTTGGATTTTACCGGTGGGTTGCAGAGCTCCGGTCTACCCAGCTTCAGGCGCGCCTGACGATCTTCCAGGACGCTGGGGTGGAAGGAAGCGCAAATGGAGCACTGCGAGGTATCGTGAATAGAACCGAGGCAGTAAACGCACGAGAGGTGGGGATCGGTGCGCGACATTTTCTGTCCGCAAGGACACCGGCGAAACCGGGGGACAACTTGTCATCCATGTCCGAATCAGAGTCGTAAACTCTAATGAGTTTCAGAGCGAGAAGATGCGGTGAAAACCATTCAAACGTAATCCAGGGCCTCAACACTACAGAAAGCGCGAGGGAACCTGAATCTTCCAGCGGAAAGGAAGATCTGACGTCATGGGGCGGAGCCGAGGTATTTACCACCCGGGTGGGTGGGAGGAGCCAGCTTGAAGACTTCCGGCAAGATTTAAAGGGGAAAGGGACAATGCCAGACAGTGTGGATGAACAACATATCCACGCTCCTAGAAGATATGCTATCCCTCTGACCCATCCCCCCAGGACGCACCGTGAGACAAGCAACTTGTTGTTCAGTGTGCTCTTCCTGGTGAAACACTTCCATAAATAAATGAAATATTAATTAATGGTCGTTGACCAAGGCCAGACTTAGAGAGGGACTACAGGTAATCAAGGATGCTAGCCACTGGACAGGACAAGGGGTCTAATCCCTTGCCCTGGCATCAAATGGAGAACCTCTTCCACTTGATGGCACAGCATTTCGTGGTCGACTCCTTCCTAGATGCATCCACAACAGTGAGGACATCTTTGGAGAGACCCAAAGCCTGGAACTCTAGCGCTCAGGAACCAGGCTGTCAGGTGCAGGGTTGAAATGTCCGGGTGGAGTACCTTCCCCTGATTGATGGAGAGCAGGTCCAGGCATAGAGGAAGATGTCTTGGAAGCCTGCTGCAGAGATTGAGGAGATCGGGGCACCGAAACTGGCAAGGCCAGTCCAAAGCCACCAGTATCACCTGTGGTTTGTGTCTCCTGGCTCTGAGAAGCACCTTGGGGATCAAAGGAATCAGAGGGAAGGCATAGAAGAGGCTTGCAGTCCAAGGCCTCAAAAAGGCATCCCACTGCAGCGTTCCCTGCTGAAAGGGGAAGGAACAAAACAGCCTCAGCTTTGCATCCTCCCTGGAGGCAAACAGGTTCACCTGAGGGGTGCCCCACCGGGAAAACAGACTGTGTACTACCTCTGGGTGGAGAGACCACTTGTGAGACGCCTCATCCACATGGCTGAGGGCATCCGTCAGCTGGTTGTGTGGTACTGCTCGAATTCCAGAGGCAGACCCTGACCCACCACCTCGAGGACCCACTGTCTGTGAGACAGCAGACCAGGTGGAAAAGAAGTGGCAGAGACAGACCCCCATGGGAGGACTCGGGGGAGGTGTGACGGGCATGAGGGAAGCACCCCCTCATCCTGTCACTGGGCAGGCTTGGAGTAGGAGGGTTCAGCTGAGGAGCCACCGGAGCCTCTCCCTCCAGGCTTACAGATGACAGAGGCCACGGACCTTGGCCAAGGTCGCCAGACCTGGGCCTGCTGAGCAGCCTGGGCTCGTTTAGCTGCAGGAGTAGAGGTGGACCAAAAGGGCTTCCTTTTCTACTACACACTAACTTGATTTTTTTTTTCTCTTTTAGATATTTCCTGAAGAAGACCTAAGGTCGAAACGTAGATTATTAACTCTATTTTCTATTTTCAGCGTGCATTTAATATAACCATTTTGTTTTCCTTTTCTACTATTGCTTAGAGCCCTTGGGGTCTTTTTGGGCAGATGTCAGGGACTCCAAGGTGGCATTCGATTTTGCTCGATGTGGGTGAGGTGACCCTCGACCCTGGGCCTGAACAAGTCGGTGCCCAGGAAGGAAACATCTGCCAGCTTGTGCGGAGTGTCTGCTGTAAAGGTCGAGATCCTCAGCCAAGCCCAGTGGCGCATGACCATTGCGACCGCCACAGAGCGGACACAAGAGTCGCCAATGCCCATGGCTGTCTGGAGCTGTTGCTTAGCTACAACCCGGCCCTGGTCTCGGACCTGCTTGGCCGTGGTCTGGAAGTCCACTGGCAGATGAGGAAGCACCTCATCCAGAGTGCCCAGCAGGACATGGGAGAAGTAGGCCATAAGAAGGGCCGCGCACGCCTGGCGAAGATCATCAAGGAGGCAGCGTAGACCTTCTTAGCCACATTCTTTATTGGGTAGCTTGTCAACAGCCCCAGAGCTGCCAGAGTGCCTAAACACAGAATCGGCCACCAGCCCCTTGGTCAAGGGGTGTTCTGTGAATCCCAAGAGGGAACCGGTAGGCATCACATACTTGCGGGTCATCCGGGTAGATGGCGCAGGACAGGATGCGGGGCGCTGTCAAAGTTCCAAGACAGGGTCAAGAATGGCTTCTGCCACTGGGAAGGCTTCCCTGGGAATATCGAGCCTGTTTCTGGACAGGCTCCATTTTTATACCCATCGACTCCGAGATCACGTGAAGGCCCATAAAGGGGGTAGGGCTTTTGTCCATCGAGAGACCTCCAACCAACTCCATGTCGACTGGATGGGAGTGCAAGGAGGAACCCTCCGACTCCGAGGAGTTGTTGAAGAGTGATTGACCGCCAGAGTCTCCATTGACCCCCTACAGATGGTAAGGAGTGACGGTGATAGACAGCCGATGGGGAAGCCCCTTGGCTGGCCGAGACTCCTTGGTCAGTGCGTTGGTCTTCGGATGTTTAGGAGGTGGCTCCATGGAAATTGGTGGAGAAGCTGGGGTTGTCCAAGCCATCGGCTCCTGAGGCAGAGAAAGCATCAGCGGATGAGGCGAATGCCAAGTGATGGCCAGTGTAGAAGCCGGAACCGGCTTCATACCGGAGAACACCAGCTATTGCCATATAAGATCCTCATAGCATTGACACAACTTGTGCAGAAGCCTCTCCTCACCAGAGTAGAGCAAGGATGATGAATAGCAGTGGCACCGCTTCCCAGGGCATCCACAGCAGGAGCAATTACGTCAGCGGGAACTGCTCAACCCCTGGGAGTAGGGCCAAGACCTCGACCGATGGGGAGACCAGCGGTGGGTCGCAGAGGGAACCGACGAAGGCCGAGGCACCTTCGGGTCTTGGTCCATGACCAGAGGTGGCGGGTCAGCAAACTGACCCGTCCCTCCAACGGTGTGATCCTGGAGCCACTAGGATCATCCACTCCTTGTCCCTCCAAACCCTGGGCAGCACCTTGTGGATCCAGGGACTGGAAGGGAAGGCGTACATGGGGCCAAGGGTCCAAGGCCTCGCAAAGGCATCCCCCAGCAATATCCCGCACTGAGGGGGTGGGTACAAAACAGCCTCAGCTTCGCGTTCTCCTTGGCGGCATACAGGTTGACAAGAGGAGTGCCCCACTGGGAGACAGGCGATTGACTACCTCCTGGTGAAGGGATCACTCATAAGAAGCTTCGCCCACTCGGCTGAGGGTGTCTGTCAGCTGGTTCAAGGCACCAGTGACATGGATCTCAAGATCAATGTTCAGACAGCATATGAGGGACCAGGTTCAGACGGTGAGGCCCCCCCCCCCACTGTTTTGTGCCATAGCCTCCTCTCTTCTTCTTTCTGCCCTCCCCCCCAAACACCAAACAGAGAGAGGATATCACAACAGCAAATGTTCAATCAAGTAGTCTTAGCTCTGCACACACAATACTTGACATCACCATGCACCTCACCACACTGTCACCACCACCACCCACAGGGCAATGAACAGAGTCAGGCAGAGAAAGACGCTCTCAGTCCCCACCCTACAGCCAACTGGAGACCTGCACTTCTGAAAGTTTTTGCACAGCCTCAAGTGAGCCAGGAGCACATCTAAGATTTCTTTGGGGTGGGGGCTAGACAAACCTAAGGAGCTTGGGAAATGGAAAACTATGACATTTTTATTTGTAATAGCAATGATTTTAATATGCTCTGCCCCAACAACAACAGATTTTTCTTTAACATTGTCCTTTCATCAGCCCAGGGGAAACAGTAAACAGGCATAACACTATACTATTTCTATTTCTGTATAGGATGATCTATGCACCTCAGGAATGCCTATTTCAAGGTTTCAAATTATGTATTTTATCAAGGTTTATTTTAGTACCATACATGATCCACAGCTTTGTTTTTTAGGCTGAAAGGACATGCTGAGTGGGATAAGGGTGGAACTGCATGTATGGTGATGGCTGGCATGGTCTATTTAGTAGAGCTGGGAACTCCCTACACTTGCCAGTAATGGCATCTATGGATCTATGGATGGTCACACTTCAGAGTCTGGTCTGCAGTGGTATCCAGGGAAAACACAGAGTTAAGAAATTTGGAGGGGAGAGGGAAGTTATGGTGGGGCTGGGATAAAACCCACCACCTGCAGGGTCGATCCTGTATACCTCTTTGCATTTTGTCACTGAAATGTTGGATACAAACATTAAAAATGTAGAGAAATGAGGGGCACTGGTCTTAATATTGGACAAATTGTTAGACACAGACACACTGAGAAAACTGGAACCTAGTGACTTGACAGCACTCTACCCTTGATCACACCCTGGACACTAGCTGAAAGTCTTAAAGGGAAACAATGGAAAAGACAAAGCTTTCCTCAGACAGTAAAGAAACTCTCAATTAGTGCTTTCAGACAGTAACAACTTTATTTACTGATTTAGAACAGTTACCCACAACTTCCACTTCCTGTTGCTGGCAGCAGCCATTTCATGAGCAGCAGTGAGCTTCCTTAGCTCACTGTATGCTAATATTCCTGTTTGACTTCAGCTATTGGTTGGCAGGACATATTAGCATAAAGTGAGCTCAGGAAGCTCTCTGCTACTCATGAAATGGTGACTGCCAGCAATAGAAAGTGAAAGTTGAAGGCCACAGCTTAAATCACTAAAAAATCAATTAGAGTAATTTTGTTTTAAATGTTACTGTCTGAAAGCACTAATCAGGAATTTTTGTAGTGCCTGGGTAAAGCTGTGCCTTTTCCATTGTTTCCCTTTAACAGTGGAGTGATAATGACTCACATTGAGTCTTTTGTGGGATCCCTCTCTTGAACTGCCAGATAACTGCACCTCTTAATGAGCTGTTAATCACACCTGGCCATCTGGAACATTGAGAGAGATTAGCATGAGGATTAGAGAATGCTAAAGTAGAGACTATCTTAACTTCATTAACTGCCATGAAAATCTGCACTAGTCAAGATGGGCAAGTAGAGAGTTAGCTGCAATAGCCCTGGTCAATTTGCACTACTGTTTGGGCTAGTAAAACAATGTTAAGATCGACCTCTGGACCGGACACTGCACCACAGGAGCAAAGGCCGTCGGAGCAAAACACACTGCATGGAGCTAAAACAGGTTGATATGACATCAGGACTCCTTGGGGTTCCAAAGCTCATGGGCCCTGTGGTCCCCCAGGGGAGCTCCCCATATCAGAGAGGCGTCGGTCATGAGAGTGACCACAGACTCTGGGCAAACGGGACTCCTTATTGCAGGTTTTCTGGGATAAGCTACCACTTGATAGCATTCCACATTGGCTGTGTCACAGTGACCAAAGTGCTGAAACCACTGACGGGCCAGCTCCCACTGCAGGAGACGCACTCCCCAGCGGGCCCACCAGACCATGCTGGTGCAGGATGCAATGAACCCCAGCAGCCACAGGAATTCTGGGCAGGGTGTGATTACCTGACCCGAACTGATCGGGCAAAGGTTCTCCACCCTGTCTGCCAGGAGTCGGACCCTGGCTCGAAGGGAGTCGAGATGTGCCCCGATGATGTGGTTGACCTATGAGGGGCTAAGTTACAACTTGGCTGGGTTGACCAGGAGGCCCAAGGCCAAACAGGTCTGAAGGGTCAGCTCCCTGGACTGCTCCACCTCTGCTGTTGAGGAACCTGCGATCAGCCAGTCATCCAGGTAAGTGTACACTCTGACATCTTGGCACCCCTGGAATGTTGCCACCACCACTATGCACTTGGTGAAGATCCTGGGGGCCCTGGAAAGGCCAAACGCGACAGAACTCATGAAGTATGCCGTCTGAACGGAACTGCAGGAACCGCCAGTGGGATGGATGGATCAAGATTTAGAAAAAGGCCTCTTGAAGGTCCAGAGAACAGAATCTCATTTGCCCCTCTAAGAACAGAATGATCTGATTCAGAGTGACCATCTAGAACTTGCGCGGCCTGATTGAAGTCGTGAAGATCCAGTATGGGACATGACCCCCACATCCATTTCAGAACCAGAAAATATCTGTCCTGGACTCTATGACTGGTCTGGGATTCATCTTCATAGGCCACAGATTCCTTCTTAAGAAGCTGGGCAATGTCCTCCCAAAGCACGAATAACATGTCCACGGACACCATGTCACAGGCTCAGCTGAGCGGGAGAGCCTCGAATTCCAGATACAAACCATGATCCACCACTTTGAGCACCCATTTGTCCGATGTGAAGACAGACCAGGTATGCACAAAATAGCAGAATCAGCCATCCACGGTAAGTCCAGGGCGGGCAGCAGAGTGATAACCCCCCCCCAACCAGTCACTGGGCAGGTTTAGATGCAGCTCCAAAACTGGCTGCCAAAGGAGCCATGGCCTCCAGACCTCCTGATTTCTTAAGGCCAGAGGAGGCTGGCCGATGTCTGAGCCACCAGGCTTGCTGTTGCCTCACTTAGGGCCACGGCTGTCTGGATGGAGGCACCGAGTAGTGCTTAAACTGAAAGGGCTTCTTTCATTGTTTTTGGCCCTTAATGTCCTTTTGGGAGGACATGACAGAATCCAACGTGGCGCTGGACTTCTCAATGCAGGTGAGATGACCATCGACACCAGGCTAGAACAGGTCGGTTCCCAAGAAAGAAACATCCACCAACTTGTGCTGAGTATCAGCTGTAAAGGTCAAGATCCTCAGTCAAGCTTGGTGCCATATGGCCACGGCTGCCGCCACAGATCTGGCACAGGAGTCCCTGATGTCCAGAGCCATTTGGAGCTGTTGCTTTGCCACGGCATGTCCCTGGTCCTGAACCAGCTTAACTGCTAGCTTCAAATCAGCAGGAAGGTGGGGAATAACCTGGTCCAGCATCCCCAAAACAGCATGGGAAAAGTTGGCCATCATAATGGCCAAACAGGCCTGCTGAAGGCCCAGGGATGAAGCAGCACAAACCTTCTTTGCCACGTGCCCTAACTTCTTCGACTCCTTGTCCGGGGACTTAGCAACGTCTCCGACATTGCCCGTGCATCGGAACACTGAGTCAAGAGTCCAAACCTTTGGCTGAAAGATGGTCAGTGAACCCAAGCAAAGAGCCGGAAGGCACCGCAGACTTGCAGACCATATGGGACGATGATGCTGGATAGGAGGCAGGTCACTGCAACAGCTCCAGAGTGGGACCAATAATAGCCTCTGCTACAAGGAAAGTAACCCCAGCGGAGCCATCTCTGTCCAAAATCTCGGTTAAGGAGTACATAGCCCACTTCAGTACCGGTTCCAGTGGGATCTCCATAGTCTCCAATATTAAGTGGAGCAAAGCCTGAAAGGAAGCTAGCCCTTGCTCTGAAGAAGAGAGTCCCTCAAAGGATTCCTGGTAAAAGCCTGGGGTCTGAAAGGAGTGCACAGAGGAGTCCTCTGAATCTCAGGACTCCTCAACCATCACCTGCGACCCCGGCTCCCCGATGACAGTATGAGGCTCAGAGTGCAAAATTTGCACCCAGAGCCTACTGTGCAGCCCAGAAGCAAGGCGCACAGCCTTGGACGGGGCCCCATGCAAGGGCTGCGGGGGCGGCAGCTCCACCCGAATGGGTGAGGTGTCAGGCACTGACTTGGCCAGGGGTACTGGCACCGGCGACCAGGAGAGCACCGGAGCTTGCGGGGGAGCACAGCTGTGGACAAGAATCCACTGCTGCCAGACAAGTTCCTCACATCGGCGCCTCTATTTACAGTGGATCCATTCCTCGCCAAAATACAACGAAGAGGTGGATGAGGAGCGTCAGCGGCGCCTCTTGGCAGACGGTTGAGAGTGAGACCGCTGAGAAGGTCTAGAGTCCAGATACCTCAACCGAGAGTCCGATCAGGATCTCAACCAACAGTGCACCAGTTGATGGGGAGGAGACAGGGAAGGCATAAGACCCAGAGGAACGCCAGAAGGGTCCATCTCCCGAGGGGAGCCTTCTAAACCGACCCCTCTTGCAAGAGGGTCGTAAGGACCAGAGTCCCTGAAAGGGAATGCCCCCCACCATCCTCTGACAATGGGATGACTGGGTCGAGAAAGATCTTGACCAGCTAGTCGACCCACGTCTCAGCCAGTGAATCCAATGGGGACACCATGAGGTCAGCGGCCTGGACCTGAAGATCAGAAGTGTCGGTCAAAGACAACGGCTGTCACCAGAAGCAGAAACACTGGACTGGGAGGAGCCAGCGCACTACAGATCCCATGACCTGTTGCGGGACTTCTTGGACTTGGAGTCCCACGAAGTTTTGGACCCCGGGGAAGGGCCCTCCTCGAAAGTAGGCAGGGACTGGCTTAAGTCTCTGAAACCTCGGAAAATGAGTTGCTCAAGTCCGCTGGAATTAAAGCAGATGAAACAGAGCCCGAAGATGCCTGGGCCGCAGCCTCGTGGAAGGCAGCAAGCTGTACAGCCTAACCAGCCGCTGCAGAGATCGCCATGTGGGTGTCCTTGGACCGAACGGGCAGGTCCTGCTGGTCCAGGCGACCCAAGACGAGGTGAGCATAATGGTCCTCCAACGTGGAGAGCTGAAGTGTCCCACACAGGCTGCAAGCCTGTGGATCATGCTGACCCCCAAACAGTAGATGCACACAGACTGCAGATCGGTGCTCAACATTTTCTGGGGGCATGTCGTGCACCACTTGAAGCTAGGACCTAATTTGGGTTCCTCGCTTTTCATGTTCAGATGGAAAAGTAAAATCCAAAGCTGAGTGACTCGAAGACTGAGAAAAGGTTTTTAGGCCTACACCTAGCATAGAGTTGCAAAGGAGGGAATCTGATGCTTCCAGCGGAAAGATAGATTTGACATCATGAGGCGGTGTCAAGAGGGATACCACCCAGGTGCGTGGGAGCAGCTAGCTTGAAGACCTTCTAGCACATCTTAAATGGAAAGGAAGTACTGCCAAATGTGGATAATGCACCATATCCACGTCCCTAGAATGTGGTGTTCAGTGAGAGTGTTGACAGAATTTCACGTGGCAGCAGAGCAAATGTCAACTGCCAAGAATGAAGAAAAGCAAACCACAAATGGCCACGCGACAGGTGGCATGCCCACCAATAAGACTAGGAAGCTCTGCACTGCATTTCCATTAACAAGGAAATGCAGGATGCCTACGATTGGAAAGGAACCGTTGAAGACAGGTACTGCATCCATCCCAGTCGGTGAACAAAAAAAAAAAATGAAATCTGCGTGGACTTTCTGCAGTCTTTCATGTGGTCCAATCAGAAGTGCAAGCCCTATGAAAATAAAAAGAATAGAGGAACACTTTTCCAGCATTCTGATGAAAATGAAAAACACAGGAAGACAGTCTGGTTTGGTGTGAACTCAGAAACCAACTTAGCAAGGAACCTGGGATGAATAAGTAATGAGGCCCTATCCGTCTTGGTGAAACACAAGGTACAAGGTAACCACAACCGAAGCCTGCAGCTCGAAAACCATCTGAGGACAGGTAACTGCCAACAGAAAAAGTGGGTTTCATGAAAGAAAAGGCATATCACAAGTGGCAGCAGGTTCCAATAGAGCCTGCGTAAAAGACTACAGAACCAAGTTAAGGTCACACACTGGAACCAGCTTATGGACTCAGGAGGGGGGATGCAAATTCAAGAGCCTTTTGAGGAACCAGCATGACATTTTCAAATGGGCCACTGTGTTGTTGCCAATGAGGAAATGTAAGGCCAAAAGGTAAACCTTCACAAAAGAGTACTGGAGACCCAAGTCCGATAGGGACAGGTGATAGTTCAAGGCTTCGTGCACCGGATGCAAAAACGAGTCCAGAGAGCGAGATGCACATAAAATACCAACAAAATAGGTTCAGAAATGGAGACACACACCAAATATTGAAACATAAGTAGATGTCAAGTTCTCCTTTAAAATCAGATTAGACTGTCCGGCCCAGTGGCGCTGTGGGTTGAGACGCTGGACGCCACACCTCGTGCTACACCGGCGACCCGGGTTCAGGGACGAGCCCGGGTCATCGTGGGTTGGCCGGGGAGGGAGGGGACTGAGTGTCTGCTGACTGCTTTCCTCTCACTGGGGAGGGTTCAGGGCTCGCATCGCGCTGCAGTGTCCCCAGAAGGAGATTGGGGGTTCCACAGTCATGGACATCTAGAGGGAGTAGTACGGCAGATGTCGGCACGCAGTGCCCAGACATCATTGCACGTACGTACTCCTAGGGGACGAAAAACACAGCGGAAATTGGCGGTCGGTCGTGGCGGCTTGATGGCCGTGCCTCTGTACACCCTCAGACCAATATGGAATCACATCTGGGTATTAGATCCGGGCCTGGTGGCTGGGAATGGGGGTCCCCGCCACGGGTACTGTGCGTGCTAGCCCTGTGTGAGTGAGCCATCGGGGGTCGCATGGGGTGCAGAGGACGGCGGCCGGATGATGGCAGACCGAGACACAAGGGAGTAGAAGGACAGGTTACTCACCTGTAACAGTAGTTTTAGCAGTGGTATATGTTGTTCATCCACACACTCTGGCATGCCCTTTCCCCTTTAAATTCACCGGAAAGTCTTCAAGCTGGTTCCCTCCCACCCACCCGGTGGTAAATACCTCGCTCCACCCCATAACGCCAGATCTTAGCCCGCTGGAAGCAAGGTGGTGCACCTAAAGCCAGGAGGTCGGGTGGGTGCATGTGGATGAACATATACCACTCCTAGAACTACTGTTACAGGTGAGTAATCTGTTCTTCTAGGAGCGTGGATATGTTGTTCATCCACACTCTCTGGCAGACTCCAAGCAATTCTCCGGGAGGAGGGAGGCAAGGCACACACCCCCTATTTAGGAAACAGAGATTGGAGAACTGAGGCCCCAAAACCAGCATCCCGGCGTTACTCAAGGTCAATGTGGTAGCGGGTAATGAAGGTGTATGCTGACTTCCAGGTAGCAGCCCGACAGATCTCCTGGATAGGGATGTCCCTGGAAGCAGCCACCGATGCAGCAGTATGGCGGGTAGAATGAGCTCTTATTCCCTCTGGGAGGCTCCTTGCCCGCCAATTCATAGCACAGACCTATGCATGATGTAATCCATCTAGCAATGGTCCACTTCGTGCAGGTCTGCCAGAAGCAGCTTCAGCGTAGGTGACAAACAGCTGGTGACCCTCTCCCCGAATTTCCGCCGTCCTCTCTTTATAATAGGTCTCAGGTCCAGAGTATGGAGCCTATACTCGGCATCTGAGGTGTAGTTAGGGTAGTATACCGGCAGAGTCAACACCTGGTTAAGGTGAAACTCTGACACCACCTTCGGAAGGAATTTCGGGTGGGGGCACAGGACAACTTTGTCCCTGTGAAAGACCAGATAAGGGAAGTCCACCGAAAGCACCTGGAGTTCCCCTGTCCTTCTGGCTGACGTGATAGCCACCAGGAAGGCAGTCTTCCACGACAAGTATGAAAGCTCACACTTGCGCATGGGTTCGAATGGCTTGCCCATGAGCTTTGCCAAAACCAGCAAAAGATCCCATGGAGGTGGAGGTTCACGCACCGGAGGGGATATGTGATCCAGGCCTTTGAAAAAGCGCCCGACCACTGTCTCCTGTGCCAATGTCAGCTGACCGGCCCGCGCCCGGTAAGCAGAGATGGCTGCCAGGTGCACCCGAAGGGTCGATGACCATAGACCCCCTTTGGAGAGAAACCAAAGGTAGTTTAAAATGTTAGCCACAGAGCAGGATAAGGGGTCCAGACACTTACCCTGACATCAAATGGCAAACCTTTTCCATTTGAAGGCATAACACTTCCTGGTCGATTCCTTACGAGATGCCTCCACCACAGTGTAGACAGCCTAGGAAAGACCCAGAGCCTGGAACTCTAGCCGCTCAGGTACCAGGCTGTGAGGTGCAGGGACTGAAGGTCCGGATGGAATACCTTCCCCTGGTTCAATGATATCAGGTCCGGGCGTGTACAAAGCCGCTCCGAGGCCCTGCAGCTGAGGCTGAGGAGATCTGGATACCAGAACTGGTGGGGCCAATCTGGGGCTACCAGAATCACCTTCGCCTTGTCCCTCCTCACCTTGAGAAGCACCTTGTGGATCAAGGGAAATGGAGGGAAGGCGTAGAGGAAGCCTGGGGTCCACAGCCTCGAGAAGACATCCCTCTGCAGTGAGCCCTGCTGAGGGGGGGCGGGCATGGTACAGTCTCAGCTTGGTGTTCTCCCTGGAGGAAAACAGGTCCAGCAACAGTTTGCCCCAACGGGAGAACAGATTGTAAGCTACCTCTGGATGGAGAGACCACTCGTGGGATGTCTGGCCTAGGCAGCTGAGAGCATCCGCCAGTGGTTCGAGACGCCTGCACATGGATGGCTGGGAGATCCGCCACCAACCGGCTGATGAGGGTCCAGATCCGGAGCGTCTCCTTGCACAGCAGATGGGAGTTTGTGCCGCCCTGTTTGTTGAGGTAGTACATGGTCGTGGTATTGTCCATCTGGACTTGAACCACTTGACCCCGGAGCTGAGGAGCGACAGCTGACAGGGCCAGTTTGACTGCTCTGAGCTCCAACAGGTTGATGTGGCATCGGGACTCCTCAGGGGACCAGAACCCATGGGCCCTGTGGTCCCCCATGTGGGCACCCCAGCCCATGAGAGAGGCATCGGTCGTCAGGACAACCGTTGGCTCGGGGCGGACAAACGGGATTCCTTCCTGCAATCAGTCCGGGACGGTCCACCATTAGAGAGCGTCCCACATCTTCTGGGTTACAGTGATCAGCTGGTTGAAGTGACCATATCGCTGAGTCCACTGGGGGGCCAGCTCCCACTGGAGGGTTCGCATGTGCCACCTGGCCCAACGGACCACTGAGGTGCATGCCACCACGTAACCCAGAAGGTGCAGAAAGTCCCGGGCAGGGCGCAAGTGCCCAACCAGAAATGACTGGGCAAAGGAGGACAGAACCTCTGCCCTGTCCGCTGGGAGCCGGGCTCTGGCTTGACGAGAGTGGAGCTCTGCCCCGATAAAGCCCATCACCTGAGAGGGCACGAGTTCCGATTCGGCCTCATTGATCAGGAGGCCTAGATCGGAGCAGGTTCGGAAGGCCAGATCCCTGGACCTCTCCACCTCTTGAAGGGAGGAACCCGCCAGGAGCCAATCATCGAGACAGGGGTATATTCGTACTCCTCGACGCCAAAGATGGGCTGTCACCACTGCAATGCACTTGGTGAAGACCCGAGGGGCTGATGACAGGCCGAACGGCATGGCTCGGAACTCGTACAGGGTCCCTTCGACCCTGAAGTGGAGGAACCGCTGGTGGGATGGACGGATTAGGATGTGAAAGAACGCATCCTGTAGATCCAGTGAACAGAACCACATATTTCGCTCCAGGGATGGTATGATCTGGTTCAGAGTTACCATCTGGAAGGCGTGAGACCTGAGAAATTGATTCAGGTCATGGAGATCTAGGATGGGGCGCCAACCTCCCCGTCCGCTTGGGCACCAGGAAGTGCCTGGACACGAAGCCTGGGTCTGTAGGAGGATCCGGCACTGGAGCTACCACCTCCTCGCGGAGGAGCTGAGCAATGTCGTTCTGAAGGGCCGACTGAGTGCGAACTGAGATCCTTTCCGCCCGAGGGGCGCGGGCTCGGCTGGGAGGGTACTGCTCAAATTCTAGAGGCAGACCCTGACCTACCACTTCCAGAACCCACCTGTCCGAAGTGATACCGGACCAGGCAGAAAGAAAGTGACTGAGCCGGCCCCCCATGGGAGGACCCACAGCTGGTGTGACGGGTGTAGGGGTGGCAACCCCTAACCCGTCACTGAGCAGGCTTGGAGGAGGAGGAGGCTCCTGGGCTGGCACCTCGGCCTCCTTTACAGGGCTGTTGAGGGCCCTGCTTGGGACTGGGGTGCCAAGCTTGAGCCTGCTGTTGCTGCTGTTGTTGCTGACCTCCTTGATAGGAGGGCTGTCTAACCGCAGAGGAAAAGTGCCGAAAGGGCTTCTTCTTGCGCTTCTGTTGGTTCTTGCCCAAAGAACCCTTTGTAGAGGTAGCATCCAAGGTGGCACTGGACTGCTCTATATGCTGGAGGTGACCTGCCAAGGAAGGGCACGTCAGCTAACTTGTGCTGAGTATCCACTGGAAAGGAGGATAACCTCAGCCAGGCCCTGCAGTGAGTGGCCACTGTGGCTGCTAAGGAGTGGGCACAGGAATTGCCAATGTCCAGGGCCGACTGGAGCTGCTGTTTGGCAACAGCATGGCCCTGGTCACGGACCTGCTTCACCGTGGTCTGCATGTCCGCTGGGAGATAAGGGAGGACTTCATCTAATGACCCCAAAAGGGCATGAGAGAAGTGTGCCATGATCACAGCTGAGCTGGCCTGATGAAGGCCCAAGGATGAGGCCGCATAAACCTTCTGGGCAGAATGGTCCATATACTTGGACTCCTTGTCCAGAGGGCAGTCAGTGTCAGCAGAGCTGCCCGTGCGTCTAAACAAAGAAGCAGTCACAAGGCTGTCGGCCAAGGGATGCTCTGTGAAACCCGCCAGGGACCCCATGGGTACCATATACTTACGGGCCATGTGGGCAGATGGAGCTGGGCAGGAGGTAGAGCAGTGCCATAGCTCAAGGGCCAGGCCAACAATGGCTTCGGCCACTGGAAAGACTTTCGTTGGGGTATCCCCCCTCTTGAGGATATCCGTGAGGGGGTACTCCACCTTCTTCTGGATAGGCTCCAAGGGCATTCCGGTCGATTCAGAAATGAGGCGGAGGATGCCCTGAAAAGAGGAAAGACCTTCCTCCAAGCCTGCCACTGATGACTCATCATCTCCCGGATGCGAGTGCAGACCAGTCGGCATAAGAGGCTGAGGCCAAGTAATGGCCGGTGTTGCCGGTGGAGCCGGCTTCTGACCGATCAGAATCAGCTGTTGCCACATGAGATCCTCTTAACGTCGACGGAGCTTCCGTCAAGTCTCTCTTCGTCCGAGGAGGATGAGGATCAGTGGCGACGCCTCTTCCTAGCTGCGTTTACACCTTTCTTTGGTTTTTCTAATCGAGACTGACAATGGCTCGTCGATCGGAAGAAGCCGAGTCGGGAGAACCGAGGTTCTGCACCTTCCTCGATTGGGACACCCGAGGGCTGGGTCTCCTTGTCAGGGAAGGGAAGGGAAGGAAAGGATAAGTGTCCTTTCCAAGGAGTCAGTGACCGGAGTCGGTGACAACGGCTCGATTGGGTCGAGAGAAATCTCGGCCGATTCAGCCGTTTCCTCGGCCTCAGTGCCTTGATCTGACGGAAGGTCTGAGAAACCGGCGGCCGAGGAAGCAATCTCGACCGAGGTAGAGACCGCAAGGACCTGAGAATCGGACCGCTCCCGGTCCCAGGAACATCTTTGGGAAGAAGATTTAGGGTCCTTGTCCCTTTTCCTAGGGCAGGAGGAGTGCGAGCCCGAGAGCACCTCACCCCTAGTGGGGAGAGACTGGCACAGCTCCCGAAAGGACCCAGTGAAGGTAGAACCCAGGTTAAGCGGCATGAAAAAACTTCAGCTGGCCAAAGCTTGGGCAGCTTCCTTTTCGAAAGCCACCATCTGGTCGAGCTGCTCGGAGGATCCCGTGGCCGCGGAAACCGCCCACCTGGCCTCCTTCGATTTCACCAGTGGGTGGCGAAGCTCCGGTCTCCCCAGTTTTAGGCACGCCTTGCAGTCATCCAGGACGTTGGGACGGAAGGCCAGACAGATGGTGCAAGAAGTGGTGTCATGCACAACACCCAAGCAGTAAACACACGAGAGATGGGGATCGGTGCGCGACCTTTTCTGTCCGCAGGGACACTGACGATATCTGGGGGATGACTTGTCCTCCATGTCCGATGCCCTCAGATCGGTATCGTGAACTCTGATGAGTTTTAAAGAAAGCGACTGCGTTGAAAACTGTCGCTGAGAATCCAGGGCCTACGAACTGCAGAAGTAGCACGAGGGAACCTGAATCTTCCAGCAGAAAGGAAGATCTGGCGTCATGAGGCGGACCGAGGCATTTACCACCCGAGTGGGTGGGAGGAGCCAGCTTGAACACTTTCCGGTGAATTTAAAGGGGGAAAAGGACATGCCAGAGAGTGTGGATGAACAACATATCCATGCTCCTAGAAAGAATGTTGTGATTAAAAAAAAAAAATTAGATTTTTTTCATATGCTTGGGGGTACTGCTGATCCTCTCATCACATCCCAGCAGATCACATGAAACATTTTATAGAACCCTCTTACCTTGTTATGAGAATTTGTTGACAGAACTGCTGTCACCTGCTGAAATGATGCACTCTCACAGATTCTCTGTGCTGCATCATTTTGTCCCACTTGCCTCATCAAAACAGCAGACTTGCATACGCACCATGTAGTACGAAAGCAGAAAGGAGGAGCAGGTATGGCAGCCAGAACATTCTTTTTTACTTAAAAACTCGTTACTTCTGATAAGCTTCGTATGGAGTCCGAACCATAAACTGCTTACCTGAGACAAAATGGCCGCTCAGGACAGAATGAGTTGTTAAAGTGCAGTGACAAGCATGTGCAGTGCCCACCTCTTAACCAGTGTCAGTCCAACCAGTGGTCAAACAAGGCGGTACAACTAAATAAAAAGGCAAGTACTTTCACTGAGCCGATGGGGCCCTTACACAGCTTTTATGATATACAAAGTATTAAAGAAATGAGGTGCATAAATGCCCTATTTTAAAGTGTAGCTAGAGCATGTACGAACCTTTTCTGGGGTAGAAGGGCCGAGAGCTCAGCTGCATGGGCTAATCGCAACGCAAGGGTATGTGGCAGAAAATGTGTTTTTTGAGACTGGGACAGCCCTCATGAAGGAAGGGGGCAGCACTGAGCGGGGGGCTGTAAACAACAAATTATATGGATTTGACTGTTCTCAAATGGTACTGCTTTACTCTTCCTCTGATCCCTTTTTTCTCTGACATCTCTAATGTGTATGCCGATGCAGATGTTTTTCATCTTTCTCTCCCTCACTCTTTTGCCCCTACAGCAGGGGTCGACCTTAACATTCATTTACTAGCCCGGGTACTAGTGCAGATTGTCGCGGGCTAGTGCAGAATCTCTGTTACTTGGCCGGCTGGGCTAGTGCAATTCCTCCTGTGGAAAACTGCAGTTCCATTCTCAACCCAGGTATCAAATAAATAAACAAATAAATATAACTGTTATTTAATTTAAAGCCAGGTCCTTTTCATGGAGGTTTAACTATGTGCTGCCTTAGCATTAGTGAAATGAAAAAAATAAAAGTCTGTGTGTAGTGCATGTACAAACTGTTTCATTTTATACTACTTTTGTTTTTTCCTGGTAAAGATCCTTTCTCCTTTTCCATTCCTCGTTTAGCTCAGTACTCGTGGCAGGCAGATGTGTAACTGTGTCCAGGAGCAGCACAGTTCTAGGGCTGCCACCTGTCTAGTTGTAGACCAGATAATCAGGTTTTCAGGGTCCTTATTTGGTCATCCAGTTTAGATTAAATGTAGTCCAGTTTTTGGGCCATTTTGAGTGTTCAGTATTAAAACTGACTGTATCAAATCATTCATTGTTGCATGCATGTCCAGGTTACAAAAACAGTTCTGATATCACTAGTCACAGGCCTTTGTTTGTAAACCAGTCTGTCTAGGAGGTGTAAAGTATGGCCATTAAGACCATTATCAGTAAATCAACCTAACTCTGAATTTTAAGTATGGTTATTTACTGCCATGACAGGAAACAGTTTTTACACCTTTATGTGCTGTAATGGGTTCCTTTTTGTTTTTCCTATATTCTCATATGTTTTAGACCCACTTTTTCAAATTAGTTTTCACATTTTTATAGCCTTTGTCACTGTGTTGATTATTTCTCTCCTAAGTTCTCAGCAGCTGCTGCTTTTATTTTTTATACTACCAACCTGAACACTCTGTGATATTGGGTAAGGCGGGCAATAACAATAATTTTGGTTTTGGTATAGATAACTTCCAGCTTAACATAGAAACATAGAAGTTGACGGCAGATAAGGACCGCAAGGCCCATCCAGTCTGCCCATTTCTTTTTCTACCTTACAAATGTGCCATCGGCCTTTGCTCTGTCAGTGGCCTATCTATTCATAGTCATTTGTATTGCTCCCTTATGCCTATCCCACGCCTGTTTGAAGCCCTGCACTGTATTCATAGCCACCACTTCTTGTGGTAAGCCATTCCATGCATCCACCACCCTTTCTGTGAAAAAGATTTCCTCACATTCTCCCTTAATCGGCCTCCCTCTAATCTCATGCTGTGTCCTCTTGTCCTGCTATTTTTCTTATATTTAAACATGTAGACTCTTTCACCTTGTTTATGCCCTTAAGGTGTTTGAATGCCTCGATCATATCACCTCTCTCCACCTTTGCTCAAGGGTATACATATTGAGCTCCGTTAATCTGTCCTCATATGTCTTCTGATTGCAGTCCCTGCACCATTTTGGTTGCCCTTCTCTGGACTGCCTCAATTTGGTTAATGTCCTTGTGAAGGTGTGGCCTCCAATACTGCATGAGTACTCCAGATGGGGCCTAACCAGGTGTCTTGTACAGAGGATTATTACCTCCCTCTTATGACTTGTGATACCCCTACTAATACACCTAACACCCCCTAGCCTTACCTACTGCTTTAGAGGTCTGCTTGGATGATTTTAGGTCATCAGTGATGATGATGCCCAAGTCTCTTTCTTCCTTTGTGACTGCTAGCAACTCCCTCTCAGCCTATAGGTGGCTTCAGGGTTTCTCTTCCCTATGTGCATGATTTTGCACTTCTTTGCATTAAATCCCAGTTGCCACTCTTCTGACCATTCTGCTAGTTTATCCAGATCTCTTCTCATTCTGCTCACCCCATCTGGATCATCTACTCTGTTGCAGATCTTGGTGTCATCTGCAAACAGACAAGCCTTACCCTCTAGTCCATCTGCAAGGTCACTAATGAAGATGTTGAAGAGGACTGGCCCCAGGACTGATCCCTGAGGTACCCACTTGTGACTTGCATCTCTTCTGACTGTATACCATTTACCACCACTCTCTGTTTCTGCCCGTCAACCAGTTTGCCACCCAGTTGACCAATTTCTGACCACCAGAGCCTACACAGCTTATTTATCAATCTTCTATGTGGAACAGTGTCAAAGCTTTGCTGAAGTCAAGGTAGGCGACATCAACTGCTCCCCTTGGTCCACCACTCTGGTTACCCAGTCAAAGAAATCTATGAGATTAGTTTGACAGGACCTTCCTTTTGTAAACCCATGCTGTCTTGGATCCTGTGCCCCTATGGATTCAAGGTGTTGCACTATCCTTTCCTTAAGAGTGCCTCCATAATCTTGCCCACTACTGAGGTAAGACTGACTGGTCTGTAGTTCCCTGCCTCCTCCCTGCTACCACTCTTGTGGAGCGGGATCACATGAGCCCTTCTCCAGTCTTTTGGGACCTCTCCTGTGCTCAGAGACTCAATAAACAATTCTGCTAATGGCTCTGCTAGTTCCTCCTTTAGCTCCTTAAGTACCCTGGGATGTATGCCATCAGGTCCCATTGCCTTATCCACCCTGAGCTTAGCAAGCTCTTGTAGGACCCTTTCTTTTGTGACTTTTGTAACTCTGCCTCATCCCATAATATCAGTGAAGCTCATGCTAGGGCAAAGGAAAAGGAGGATGACAGCACTGCTACTCCAGGGACAAGTAATGTGGAGGGAATGCTGAAGAACATGAATGCAGCAATGCTTAACCCTCTGGATAAATTGTTTCGCATGTGCCATGGAACTGCTAAAAAAGGACGTACTGACGTACTTTCACAGACTTTGTGTTGTTGTGCAGCCTTGATGAGATGAAAGGGCTAGATATCAGTTCAGAATGACAAATATGCCTGCAACTTTATCCACTATGTAGCTGAGGTTGAACACATGACGCTGCGAGAAAAAATTATAGGAACAAAGTTTGTTTCAGTCATCAGTGACAGAACCACTGGCTCTCCAGTCATGGAAGCTGAGATAGTGTGTGTGACGTTTGCAGTTAAAGGCACAGTGCAAAATCAGTTGGTAGGTGTCCAGACTGTTGGCAGGACAAATACAATTTTATTTGCCTTTCGTTTGACAAATCACTGCTAACCATACCGACTGTGGGCTACTGCACCCTTCTGAGGGCTAGTGCAATCTCTGGTTCACTAGGCCGGCTGGCTGGTGCAAAAAAACAAGTTAAGGTTGACCCCTGCCCTATAGCTCAGATTCAATCCCAAGAACTGCTGCTCTGCCCTTTCATTAATGCAAAATTAGAAGTCGTACAGAAAATCACAGAAAGCCTAATATTTAAGCTGTTTGAAAAAATGGGCTTGCCTGCTGAAATCTGAGCTTACCTTTACTATTTGAATTAGGTCCTCAAATTGTGGTCCAGACTATAATGGTCGAGATTTTGGAGTGGAGTGCTGTGTGGGTGGATGTTTGTGTTTGTCTGTGTCTGTAGGTTAGTTTTTGTGGATTTACATGTTTTTCTGCTTGGAGTAACTTCGCCATTCTTACACTCAACGTCTGTGAATGTCTCCTGGACTGAATTTCTGCAAAATATCTTCACCAGGTATCAGCATTTTCATTTTAAATCAACTTTTTGGAAGCCACCCCAAGGAAAAATAACTCTAGCAACTAAGTCTGACAACCTCGGTGATGCTGGGCCCTGCGACTGAATCAACATTTTCGTCTGACCTGCTCCAAAAGGAATTTTACTTGGGCTATTCAGCAACCATTTTTAAGAACAAAGGAAACATACAGACAAAAGGATTTCACATCCTGCATATGCCCAGGCCAAAGTTCATCACATTGAAGGAATTTAACACTTTCTGTGACTCTGGTCCTCTTCAGTTCATCATTTCCACTGGATCTATCTTTTATTTCATTTGCTGCTTTCTCCTTGGAGATCCCTGAGTGCGTTCCGTTGCCATACAAGCCCTCCAAGCTCCCTCTAACTGTGCCTCTGCCAGCAGCCAGTGGCACCTCCAAAGGCGGAGACCACAAAGCCTGCAAGCAACCACAGCCCTCCAAGACCTTTTGGCGGGCGACCGGCACCTTCAAAGCCACCACCACGCCACCCTCTCCAGCCAGCAACAATGACAGGTAATGTAACTTTTTGACCAGCGGAAAGCAGTGCTTTCTTACTTCTGCAACCTGATTGGTTGGTCTCCTGACTGTGTGCTCCCTATTGGCCAGTTTCTTTTGAAATGCCGTGGCTCTACAATCGAACTTCTCTCATTCAAAATTCTACTGCTTAATTCTGGAAAATCTTAATATTAGCAAATAAGATTGTTCATAACGATTTTAAAGCATTAGAGCATTAATTGCCATTTAGTTTTCAGTGTGTGTACATAAGCAGGGCCACCTCTGCACTCTCAAAATGTCATTACTACAGCTTTTGTTAAATAATTTATTCTGTTATTGACTGTTAAGCAGTATCCTGAAACTATTAAATTTGCGCCGACCCCACCATGCAGAGCACAGGAGGGGCTGGCAGGAACGTTGGAATTAAATATTCGTCAGCATCGTAGTTTTAATATTACGTTTTGGAAGTCGACAAATTACACAAATCATGCTGAAGTTTAACTTTTAGGTTAGGTCATTTACGTGATCAGGGCATTCAGATAACAACATAGTTTCTTCTGTGAAACTGGCCACTTCAGATATGTGCTGCACCCCAGTCTCCCCTAATGAACCCTCCTCTCACCTCTAAACTTCACCACTTATACTCCTGTCTCTCCTGTTATGTCTAAACTGGCTAACAACTTGTACATCTCTTGCTACTTATCCTCACGCTAACAATGATAGTGACTTCAGGTTTTCTAATATCCTGCTGTACTATTACTCGAATTCACCCTGCTCACTCTATCCTCATCAAAAGGGCTGTATCTATCTGTCTATCCACTCCTATCTCTTGAACTATCGTGACCCAAGCGCCAGCTAGGCACTCTCCCTGCCAACCTACTTTCTCACCTTGCCCGGCGGCTCCTTATGCTTGCCGGAGATACTGAACCCAATCCGGCCCTATGGTTTGCGCTTCACCCCTGCAACGGCTGCAACAAAAAGGGTTTGGTTATAGCCCATGAATATCGGAGTCTCACGAGTCACCTGGCTGAGCTCGAAGCCTGGGCTAAACTGATTAACCCTGACATTTTATGCCTATCAGAGACTTGGCTGAAGCCTTGGGTGCCTGATGCCACTTGTCTTGTGCCTGGTTATAGCATTCTAAGGAAAGACCGTATTGGGTCAAGGGGGGGGGTTGCGATTATGTACAAAAATCATCTATCCCTGAACATCCTACCCTGCACTGATTTCCTAACACCTTGTGAAACTCTGCACACTACCCTGGCACTGGGTTCAAAACTGCTGCACATCATTTGTGTCTACAATCCACCTACAAGCGGGATGAGTGGTCTCCAGAATTTGCTACAATATGTCTCCCAGAATGTAAAATCAAATGAGGCTCTACTCCTTGGGGACCTGAACCTTAACTGGCTGGGTCCACAGCACAGCATCCTTGAATCTCAAATACAGAAGCACAATCTACACCAAACTATCAAAGGCTTTACCAGAACTACTACTCAGCACTCAGGGTCCCTACTTGATTGGATCCTCACCACCAGACCTGATCATGTACTAGATGCCACAGTGCTTGCTGACTCAATCACTGATCATTCCCCCACTCTTTGTCGATGGCGATCCTGTCCACCTCCTCCTCCTCCTCCACCACGTCTGATTAGGTTTTCAAACTATGCTGCCCTGGACAAACAAGCCTTCCTATTTGACCTCTCTTGTGTTGACTGGTCTTACATTTATACCGCAACCACTGTTGATACTCCCCTCAATTCATTTCTGACTGAATTTGGCAACATCCAAAAGAAGCACCTCCCTACAGTCAAAAGGAGGGTAAGGGGCCAGCATTCGAGGTGGCTGAAAAAAGACCTGCTTAAAAAGTTAAAAGTTAGAGACAATCTATAGAAAAAGTACAAACAAACTGGACTGCAGTCAGATCTCATTCTGTATAAACAATACAGAAATGACTGTAAAAGATGCATCAGGCAGGCCAAAAGTAAATACTGCCAAAACCTGCTGATTAATTCTTCCAATGACCCTGCATAGTTTTGGGGTCACATTAAGTCCTTCTTGGGTTCTGCTAAGATGTCACTCCTCAGATATGGTCCTACATGGTGTACACTGTAATGATTCTACTACCATTGCAAATGCTTTTAACCAACAATTTTCTGACTTATCTGCCTACACAGCTTCCTCCCATCACAGTCCTCTGCTTCACAGTTTAACCCACAGCATCTGAAGGACCCCCAAACTTAACCAACCCCTTCTATTTCAGGGAAGTGTCTAGGCATCAGGTCCTAAAGCTGCTCAGGTCACTCTCTGAAAACACCAGTACTGGCTCAGATGGCCTAGAACCAAGACTACTAAAATGGCTTCTTACTATCTCTGCCCCCTGGCACACATCTTCACCCTATCTCTCTCCAATGGCATTGTCCCTGAAGTCTGGAAGGCAGCCAGAGTCACTCCTGTATTTAAGAAAGGCAGTAAAAATGACATATCAAATTACCGGCCTATTGCTATTTTGTCTGTTCTGAATAAAATCCTGGAAAAAGTAGTATCCATGCAAATCACTGAATACCTTGAGAAATTCAATTTACTAAGCTCAGCACAACATGGTTTTAGAAAGCATCACAGCACCATGACAGCACTTGCAAAATTCACTTCAGATATCGTTACCAATATGGATAGAGGAGAAGTTAACAGGGCAGTTTCATTGACTTAACCAAAGCTTTCGATCTGGTTGACCATTCTCTGCTACTATCCGCCCTCAGTACCTTGGGCTTCTCTCCCCCAGTCACTACCTGGTTCAAAAGCTACCTCTCCAACAGAACACAAGCTGTTAAGTTTAATTCATCCATGTCAGACAGTGCTGTTATCAACATTGGGGTCCCTCAGGGTCTATACTTGGCCCTCTTCTATTCTCATTATTCGTCAATAAACTTCCTGAGCTGGTCACCACAGGTCACTCACTTCTTTATGCGGATGACCTGGTAATTTATTATCACTCTGATAAGGTCCTGGATCTAAATGCTGCCCTCACTGCAGATTTTCGTGCTGTACAACACTGGTTGAACTCTCACGCCTGGTTTTAAATACAAATAAAACAAAAGTTATGATGTTTGGCTCCAATCACAAGCTTAGATCCTGTCCTCTGACCATCTCTGTCTCTGATATCGATGGGGACCCTATAGAAACTGTCACTTCCTTTACGTTACCTTGGCATCCACCTGGATCAAACCTTGGACCTGAAAGCACATATACAGGAAACGTGCAAGTCAATTAACTGCAAATTGGGGCTGCCTATAGAACCAAATACCTGCTCACCCCTGCTGCTAAATTGGCGATAGCCAGAGGCATTCTATTGCCAACCCTTACATATGGGTGTCCCATCCTGTCCTTGGCCACCAAATCTTCACTGCAACTATGGGATACTACCTTCAATAATGTGTGCACGTATGCAACCAAAGCACCTCGGCTGCAGCATCATTGTCTCTTATATCAGGACCTTGGTTGGCTCTCTCCTTCCTCTACCAGGCAGTACTACTTGTACAATTTAGTTGATTCCATCCTAAGGACGTCCAAGCCTGCTATCCTGTCTGATCTCCTCAGGCCGGCCATTCCCACAAGGAATCTTAGATCGGCTGATCAGACCTTACTATCCATCCCCTTTTGTCGGACTAAAAAGGGCATGGGCTCCTTCCATCATGCTGCCCCCCACCTATGGAACCTACTACCTCAGGATCTAGAGATGTCTCCACTCATGTGACTTTTAAGAGCAAACTCAGGACTTTCCTCACTACTATGGACAAATGTGTTTGCTTTGACCCTACCTGATCCGCTGCATTTGTACTGTTTCCTCATTGCTAGCACTTTGCCTGTCCAAATGGGTGTTCTATACTGTGCCTTGTAATTAATGTTTTATTTTGTGCCTTGTAATTAATGTTGCCTTAACCTGTTTCTTTATAAGCCTAATGTTAGCTGTTGACAATTGTAAGTCGCTATTCTACTCCATGACATTCTTATCTTCACTTCACAGCCTCTCCTCACTTAACCCCACTGCTGCTCTCTTCCCATCCCTTCTTCTGTTATATCCTCTTCCCCCCTTTTTGTCACTCCCCACCAAACTCACCTTTACCTGTTCCTACCTCATCCATGCCCCTCCTTAGTCCCCACCCTCCTGGCTGTGCTTAGTCACCTCTCTCCACCTACTACTGCCTACTCCCACCGTCTACCGACCCCCCCTTCCCTGCCCTGCCGTCTCTTGGTTCCACTGGCTCGGCTTCACTTTGACACACTTTTGCCGCTATTGCCGTAACTCCTCCGCCTCTATCCCCCTCTCCCGGCATCTCACTCGCCCTGCCGTCTATCGGTTCCACCAGACGGCTGTATTTTCCTACCTCCTACGCTGTTGCCGTCTGCCGCTCCCCCACCACCCCTCTCTCCGCCTGCCATCTTTCGGCTCCATAGGCCCGGCCGCAGGTTGGTACCTCACCCGCTGTTGCCGTTCTGGCGGCACCTCCTTTCCACTTAATCTCTCCCTCCCATCCTTTTGCCAGTTTTCCTTCCTTGTGTCTTTTCTACTGATGCCTATCCTCTCTTATTTTCTGCCTTCTACTATTCACATTTTGAGTATGTTCCATGATCAAGTGCTAAAGTATATTTTGTTTACTAATGTATGTTACATTGCCATATGTATTTCTCTCTGCATTTTTTGTACTCGTTGTCTTAATAATCTGGCTGTACTCTTTGTGTATTGTAATTGTACCTCCCGGGTCGTGCCTGAAAACAGTCACTTGCTGACTAGCGCACTTACCCGGTTAACAAAAACCAAATAAATAAATAAATAAATGGTGGAAAACAATAGTAAAGAAATGAAAGGACATTAACTTCTACACTGGAGTCTGACAAGTCTTTGAACTGACCTTTCTTTTAACTACGTTAACTATACCTAATCCAGTAGCAAATCTCTCCCGACCAGCCTGCCCCACAAGCTTATTCTCCAGGCGAGCCTGAGCGGGTCCCTCCACTGCTTGCGGCTCCGGCTCCACCTTCTTCCAGCCGCAAATCTCTCCAGAACCTGGCCTGCCCCACAAGCAGATTCACAGGTGAGCCTTTGCGTGGACTCCTCCACTGCTTGCGGCTCTGCTCCACCTTCTGCCAGCCGCACATCTCTCCCGAGCCACCCGACCCACTAGCAGATTCCGACAGGTATGCCTCTGAGCTTTCGGTACAGCATGGATTCAGTTCCTAGAATTTGATTGGCCTGCTTCGGCTACAGCCACTCTCAGCTTCTTTTAAAACGTCTGCTGCTCGCTGCTTCTATATTTTTGTGTGCTCTCTTTAATTGAATTTTTTTATTTTGCACTTCATTCTTTACATTTCATTCTGAAAAATGTGCCTTTGATACTGACTTACTGGTTAAAAACTGATCTGTACATTTATTGGAAGACTAGATTTGCCTGTTAAATTTAAAATTTATGCAGTGACCTGTACATTTATTGGAAGACTAGATTTGCCTGTTAAATTTAAAATTCAGGCAGTGTACTTTAGTGTAACTAGCCTGCCTCCACCTGTTCTATACTGAAATGTTCCTTAACACTTCAGCTCATCTAAACCTGCCCTTCCTGGTTTATTTTTTGCAATTTCTGTTTCTCTCTGCCTCTGCTCATCTTGAGCCTGCCTTTCTCTGTCTGTCTTCTGGTCTCATATCTCCCACCTCTGCTCACCTCGAGCATTCCCTCTACCCCCCAACCCTTCCTCTTTTGTTTCTTTGGCTGCCTCTGGCGCCAGACCCATAACAACCCCCACTGGGCAATTCCTTGCGCTCTCTCTCTCTCTCATCTTTGCCTTTTCTTTTCACCAACTCCCTCCTGCTTTTGTCTCTGTCTATTGTTCACCCCCCGATAGAGCCCTGCTTTGTCCACGCACATATTTCCATTCCAAAGTTAACCTCTCTCCCTCTCTTTTTCAGGCGAGACCTGAGCGGGCTCCTCCGTTGCTTGCGGCTCCGGCTCCACCTTCTGCCGGCCGCAAATCTCTCCTGACCCATCAGCCCCACAAGCAGATTCCCACAGGTATGCCTCTGAGCTCTCGGTATAGCATGGATTCAGTTCCTATAATTTGACTGGCCTGCTTTGGGTGCAGCCACTCTCTGATTGGATGTCCAGGACTCTAAGCTCCTTCTGAAGCGTTTGCTGCTCGCTGCTTCTATACTTTTGTGTGCGCTCATTATTTAATTTTTCCCCTGCCCAGCCACCACGGCCCCTACTCTATTAAATGCTCCTTGCCCAGTGCTTGACTCCAACTCTAGTTATCCAATTGGTGCTTACTATAGTTAGCTTACCTCTCAAGGGACCATCCTCATCTCTGGCAGTCTGTTACCCCCGCAGGGTTGTTCCTCTTTTTTCTGCGCCTAACTGACTGCTTTTCCTCTTAGCACCCTAACCCACTACCCTGCATCTAGCACCTTGGTTTTTTATCATTAACTCCCAAAACCACATCTAACCATGCCTCCCTTCATTTTAACTCACCTCCTCCTTCCTTCCTTCCTAATACTGAACTCTACTGACCCCATTCTGGAACATTCCCCGTTGAGGGCACCTACTGACTTTAACCCATGTAGCTACCACCTGCAGCTCTTCTGCCATTTTCCCCTAATTTCTACGCTGCCACTCCTCTCTCATTCCTTGGGCACAAAACACATGAGACACCTTGAGACCTGTGAAACTCTTATGATCCCTCCTGGCACCCCCACACCACTGTATATACCTGTCCATGTGGCAGTCCTTGGGTTAGGGTCCCCTTGCCTTCCTACTTATCCATAAACTCTATCCACTAGGGCCTCTTCATCTAAATGTGCTCACCAACTGTTCCAAAAATTCCTTACTAACGGTATCAAAAAACTCCTTTTATTACTGTTATTGTGTTCAGGAAACACAGAACTAAATCCTGGACCACCTATGCCTATTTCGTCTCCCTCATGCCTTTCTCAACTAAAAAGAATCAGTTTCCTTCATATCAATGAGCAGCCTGCTTAAGAAAATGGACTAAAATCAAGCTTGGGTCCTCCATACCACTCCAGATGTACTTGTGGTTTCTCAATCTTCGCTGAAAGCCTCTACCTCAAATCAGACCACCAAAATCCCCTCCTACAATGTTTTTAGAACAGTCAGGAGAACTGGGGGGAGGGGGTTGCAACTTTGTCCATGATAAGTAAGCAGTTTCTGTTTTTGACACATACGGAATTCAAAAGTCTCCTTGAAAATGTCCCTACCCTCAAATGAGACTGTCTATATCTCTGGCTGCTACAGACCCCTTCTGGTGGTCTTGGGATACTTCCTCACCTATACAGGCTCCTAGAAGCCACTGACTCAGAATGTCTTTGGGTGATTTCAACCTAGACTGGAACTCCATTGTTCAGAACCTCAAAAACCTTTGTGATGCCTACGGTCTTACCAACTAATCAGTGAAGTCCTGCACTAATATTAGAAACACTGGGCAGAGCACTTCTCCTTGACTTGATCTTCGCAAACAGGCCCCATAAAACTGCTTACACTGGGGTGTTTCATAACAACATTAGTGATCACAGTGCTATTGCCTGTGTGAGGCACCTTCCAAAACAACGCACCAATCAAACTTCATCTTTAAATGAAACTTCCATAAATTCAACCCCTCCGCTTTTCTGGCTTATCTGAGCAAAAGCAGATGGCAAAACTTTTACCTGGCCCCAACTGTCGCTGAAGAATGCACCCTCTTCCATAACCTTGTCTTGGAGGTAATTAACAAACATGCGCCAATGACAAAGCTCAGAACAAGGAAAAAACCTGTCCCTGGTTCTCTAATTTGTTAAAAAACACCCTACACCACAGAGACCGTTTATGGAAGAAAGCTCGCAAGACAAAATCTGACCCTGATTGGGCTGCCTTTAGAGCAGCGAGTAATCAGTGTACGAGACTTATCCAGGCAGAAAAGGCTAACTACTACCAGGCAGCATTGGAGTCTTCTAAAAGCAACGCAGCCAAATTTTGGCAAATTCTTAGAGAAACTGAAGGGCACAATTCACCTTCGTCCCTCCCAACCAAGATAGTTTCCGGGGCCCATACCTATACGAGCAGTGATGACATACTGGATCAGTTAAACAACCATTTTGCTACAGCCGGTCTAGCGTTCAACTCATCTCCTGCTAGTATGCTACCCTCTTAGCCTCCTGCTGGAACCCCCCTATCCTCTTCCTCAAAAACTCACACCAATTCTGAACAATTTAGCTTTATTCCTGTCTCTCTCAAACAGGTTGAGGATCTCCTTATTTCTTTGGACCGTAAAAAAAGTGCTGGTGCTGATTTGCTAGAACCGTGTTTCCTAAAGCTAGGATACTACTTTTTGTCCCCAACCATCACCCACCTGTTCAATCTGTCACTCCTCCAAGGCACCTTGCCTTCTATTTGGAAAACAGCTCATGTTATTCCTTTGTTCAAATCTGGCAATCAAAGTGATCTGAATAACTACAGGCCAATCTCGCTATTGCCTATTCTATCCAAGTTACTCAAAAACTTAGCTAACTCACAACTCAGAGACTTTCTAGAAGCTGAACATTTATTGAACCCTTTTCAGTCTGGGTTCAGGCCTAAACACAGCATGGTATCGGCCTTGGCAAAAGTCACCGACAATTGGCTAACCTCCCTAGATGCCAAAAACCACGTCTGTGCACTTTTGTTTAGATTTAAGCAAGGCCTTCGACACTTTTGACCATCAGCTATTACTTGACATGTTAGACAACCTTGAACTTGACACCATTTCACTAAATTTCTTCCTGCCTCACTGACAGGCGACAATAGGTAAAAGCCAAAGGTACTTTCACTCCCTTAAAACTTCTTCTGAGAGGAGTCTCACAGGGATCAATACTGGGGCCCTTATTATTCGCCATCTACATTAACAATATTAGCACAGCAAGTGTCCATCTATTCACTGATGATACTGTGTTATATGTCGCCAGGCCTTTCCTGCACCTTGCTTGCCATGATTTACAACATGAATTTGACCTCCTTCAACAAAACCTGCTCCGCCTAAAGTTACTTCTCAACGCTAAACAAAAGTACAGTTACATAAGAACTTACTGTAACAGTAGATCTTCAAGAACAGCTCTTGCAGCAAGTTACACCATTAGGACTGAAGCCGGCGGGTGCCAGGACCCGACGGAAATTTCTAGCTTAGCAGTATCCAACGGGATCGCCCGACATAGGCCCAGCCCCGATGTCAGGCATCATATAAAGGGGCGGTCTCTGTAAATACAGGTTACTCACCTGTAACAGGAGTTCTAGGAATGGTATATGTTGTTCATCCACACTATTGGCAGGTATCCTTGCCGCTTTAAATCTTGCCGGAAGGTCTTCAAGCTGGCTCCTCCCACCCACCCGGGTGGTAAAACTCTCGGCTCCGCCCCATGACGCCAGATCTGGCCCGCTGGAAGCTCAGGTTGTGCGTCAAAGCCGGGGAGGTCGGGTGGGTCGTGTGGATGAACAAAATATACCATTCCTAGTACTCCTGTTACAGGTGAGTAACCTGTATTTCTAGGGACATGGATATGTTGTTCATCCACATTTATTGGCAGACTCCTAGCAGTTCTCTGGGAGAAGGGAAGCAAGGCGCACACCCCCTACTTACGGAATAAAGACTGGAAAACCGAGGCCCCAAAACCAGCATCCCGACGTGACTCAAGGTCGATGTGGTAGTGGGTGATGAAGGTGTCTGCTGACTTCCAGGTAGCAACCCTGCAGATTTCCTGGATAGGGACGTCCCTGGAAGCAGCCACCGATGCAGCAGTACGGCAGGTAGAATGAGCTCTTATCCCTCTGGGAGGCTCCATGCCTGCCAACTTATAGCAGAGATCTATGCAGGAGGTGACCCACCTGCTTATCGTCTGCTTGGCTGCAGGTCTGCCAGGTGCAGCTTCAGCGTAGGTGACAAACAGCTGGCGAACCTCTCCCCGAATTTCAGCCGTGCGCTCCTTATAGTAAGCGAGCGCCCTTCTAGGGTCCAGAGTATGGAGCCTATATTCGGCCTCCGAGGTGTGATTGGGGTAGAAAACCGGCAGAGTCAACACCTGGTTAAGGTGAAACTCCGACACCACCTTCGGAGGGAATTTCGGGTGGGGGCGCAGGACAATCTTGTCCCTGTGGAAGACCAGGTAAGGAGACTTGATGGAAAGTGCCTGGAGCTCTCCCATCCTTCTGGCTGATGTGATAGCCACCAAGAAGGCGGTCTTCCACGACAGGTGAGAGAGATCACACCTGTGCATTGGTTCGAATGGCTTGCCCATGAGCTTTGCCAGTACCAGCAGTAGATCCCACGGAGGTGGAGGTTCTTGCACCGGAAGGGAAATGTGATCAAGGCCTTTGAAAAAGCACCAGACCACCTTCTCCTGCGCCACCAACTGCTCCCCGGCCCACGCCCGGTAAGCAGAGATGGCTGCCAGGTGCACCTTAAGGGTCGTCGACCTAAGCCCTTGCTGAGAAAGGGACCACAGGTAGTCCAATATGCTCGCCAAGGAACAGGAGGAAGGGTCAAGACCCTTACCCTGACACCAAATGGAAAATCTCTTCCATTTGAAAGCGTAGCATCTCCTGGTCGACTCCTTACGGGACGCCTCAACTACATTGAGGACCTCGTCGGAAAGACCCAAGGCCTGGAACTCTAGCCGCTCAGGAACCAGGCCGTCAGGTGCAGGGATTGAAGGTCCGGATGGAACACCTTCCCCTGATTGACTGAGAGCAGGTCCGGGCGAGCTGGAAGCTGCCTCGGAAGCCTGGAGCTGAGGCTGAGGAGATCTGGGTACCAGAACTGGCAGGACCAGTCTGGGGCTATCAGAATCACCTGCGCCTTGTCCCTCCTTGCTTTGAGAATCACCTTGTGTATCAAGGGAATGGGGAAGGCGTAAAAGAGGCCCGGTGTCCACTGCCTCGAGAAGGCATCCCCCTGCAGCGAGCCCTGCTGAGGGGGGCGGGCATGGAACAGCCTCAGCTTCGCGTTCTCCCTGGAGGCAAACAGGTCCACCTGAGGTGTGCCCCAGTGGGAGAACAGATCTTGCACTACCTCCGGCAGGAGAGACCACTCGTGGGATGCAGCCCCTATCCGGCTTAGGGCATCAGCCAGGGTGTTGGAGGCCCTGCCACATGAATGGCTAGGAGATCCGCCTCCAGGCTGCGCACGAGTGACCAAATGCGGAGAGCTTCCTTGCATAGAAGCATGGAGCGCATCCCGGCCTGGCGGTTTAGATAGTACATGGTTGTGGTATTGTCTGTCTGGACTCGAACCACTTGACCCCGGAGAAACGGAGCAAAGGCGGTGAGAGCTAGGCGGACCGCTCGGAGCTCCAGCAGGTTGATGTGACATCGGGACTCCCGTGGGGACCAGAGGCCGTGCGCTCGGTGTTTCCCCAGATGGGCACCCCAACCCATCAGAGAGGCATCGGTCGATAGAGAGACCGTCGGCTCGGGGCGGACAAACGGGATGCCCTCCTGCAGATGAACTGGAACGGTCCACCACTGGAGAGCGTTCCACATCCCCTGGGTCACCGTCACTAGCTGGTCCAATGGATCGCAGCGTTGAGACCACTAGCTGGCCAGCCCCCATTGAAGGGGGCGCATGTTCCAGCGGGCCCAGCGGACCACGCTGGTACAGGCCGCCATGAGACCCAGGAGGCGCAGGAAGTCCCGGGCAGGGCGCGATTGCCCAACCAGAAATGATTGGGCAAAGGAGGAAAGAACCTCGGCCCTGTCCGCCGAGAGCCGTGCTCTGGCTCGAAGAGAGTCGAGCTCTGCCCCGATGAAAAGAATCACCTGCTTGCTCGAGTTCCGACTTGGCCTCGTTGATGAGAAGGCCGAACTGAGAGCAAACCTGGAGGGCCAGATCTCTGGACTGCTCCACCTCCTGCCTGGAGGGGGCTGCTATCAGCCAGTCATCCAGGTAAGGGTACACCCGGACCCCTCAGCGCCGCAGGAATGCTGTCACCACTGCCATGCATTTGGTGAAGACCCTGGGAGCTGGAGACAAGCCGAAGGGCATGGCTCGGAACTCGAAAAGGGATCCCTCCGCTCGAAAGTGAAGGAATCTCTGATGTGACGGACGGATAGGGACATGAAAGAACGTGCCCTGCAGGTCCAGAGAGCAGAACCACACATCGCGTTCCAAGGATGGTACTATCTGAGCCAGAGTGACCATCCTGAAGGTCCGAGACCTTAGGAACTTGTTTAGGTCGTGCAGGTCGAGAATGGCGCCAGCCCCCCGTCCGTTTCGGAACCAGGAAGTACCTGGACACAAACCCGGGTCTGAGGGAGGGTCCGCTACCTCTCTGATCACCTCCTTCTCGTGGAGGAGAGCGATGTCGGCTCGGCGAGCCAACAGTGAAGCTGCGGACCCCGAGGCCCCCCCGAGGTGCGACGGCTCTGAAGGGCTGGGCCTGCTCGAACTCCAGAGGCAGGCCCTTTCCGACCACTTCCAACACCCACCAGACTGTGGTAATAACGGACCAGGCTGAAAGAAAGTGACGGAGCCGCCCCCCCCACGGGGGGAACCTGGGGTGAGGTGATGGGGTTGGGGGGCGACACCCCTCAACCCGTCACTGGGCAGGCTTGGAGGAGGGACCGCCGAGGGACCTCCTGGGCCTTACCTCCTGCTTCCTGGGAGGAAGCCGAGGGCTTGGGTTTGGGATGCCAAGCCGCGAGCCTGCTGGCCCTGGCGTTGCTGGGCCGGACGTGCTGAGGCGCAGAGACGAAGAGGCTTAGGCTGTGGTCTGTGGCCTTTGTCCTTCTGTGCGGATGAGACCGAGTCAAGGTAGCATTGGACTTCTCGATCCTCTGCAGGTGACCTTCCACCCCAGGGCCGAAGAGGTCGGTCCCCAGGAATGGGACATCCGCCAACTTGTGCTGGGTATCCGAGTTGAAGGTGGATATCCTCAGCCATGCTCGACGGCGCATAGCCACTGCGGCTGCTACTGACCTGGCACATGAGTCTCCAATGTCCAGAGCAGTCTGAAGCTGCTGTTTGGCCACTGCCCTGCCCCCGCACCTGCCTAACCGTGGTCTGCAGGTCCGCCGGAAGATGAGGAACTACCTCGTCCAGGGAGCCCAACAGGGCATGAGAGAACTGTGCCATGAGTACGGCTGAACTGGCCTGACGAAGGCCGAGGGAGGACGCAGTGTAGACTTTACACCCGGCATAGTCCAATTTCTTGGACTTCTTGTCAGGAGGTTTGTCCACGTCCCTAGCGTTCCCGGCACGCCAGAAAACGCTGTCAGTAACTAGCCCCTCGGCTGAGGGGTGTTCCGAAAAACCGGACAAGGAACCGGTAGGGACCGCATACTTCCTGGCCATCCTGGCCGAGGGCGCAGGGCAGGAAGCAGGGCGCTGCCAGAGCTCCAAGGCCGGGCCCACTATGGCCTCGGCCACCGGAAAGGCCTCTGTGGGAATCCCCCGTCCAGCATTCCGTGAGGGATACGTGCCCGCTTTAGACACGGGTTGAGCTTCATCCCGGTGGACTCCGAGATGAGCTGAAGCAATCCCAGATAGAGACGGGGGCTATCGTCCAGCGACTGACCTCCAGAGGACTCCAAGTCTACTCACCTGGAGAAAAGGGAGGAATCGTCGTCGGACTCGGAGGAGTCCGCAAAGAGCTGCCTCGGGCCTAAGCCACCCTCCACCTGCCGAGGTCGATCGGGAGTGAGGGTAACAGACAGCCTATGGGGCAGGCCCTGAGCCCCAAATAAAGGCTGTGGAGGCAGAGGTTCCACTGGAATCGGTGGAGCAGCTGGTTTTGGCCGAACAACCGGCCTGGGAACAGGCTCCTCGAGTAAGTCGAGGGGTTGTTTTGGCCGCTCCGGTGACAGCAACTTAATGGCCGGGAAGGCGGCGACGTCCGGCTTGTCCCCGCCAGAAGGCAGCTGCCGCCATGAGGTCTCGATATCGGCGTAACTCGCGAAGCCTCCCTCGATCGAGGAGGAGGGGACGAGCAGCGGCGGCGCTGCTTGCACGCAGTGCCGAGACACGCCTATGACGGCGAGATCGGCTGGACGCGTGAAAAGAAGTCCGAACCGAGAGACCTCGGCTTTTCGAGAACAGTCGCGGGGAGGGACGGGTGGAACGGCTCTCCCTGACTCGGAGGGTTCACCCGAGGCTCGGAACGAGGCACTGGCAAGCCACGGGATCCTCAGACTCCCCACGGGAACAGAGAGAGATTCTGACCTCGCCTGTCGACAACCCATCCAACAGGTCGAGAAAAACCTCGACCTGCGATCGACGGAGTCTCGGTCAGCTGACCTGGCCAGGAGACACCGTGAGACCAGTGGCGAAGCTTGAATGATCGACCGAAGTAGATGGCCGACAACTCGGGGAGAGGACCTTTCCGCTCCCAAGGCGACGACGGAGGGACTTACTGCTATGCTCTTTTGGACGAGAAGAAGGTCAGCAGGCTGGTCCCTTACTGGAAAGGGACAAACAAAACTCCTTAAAAGGAAGCTGTATGAAGGAACCCAGGAGAGTGGAATAAATGCGCGGCCGAGGAAGATGGCGCGTCGCCTCCTCTTGAGGGCGATCATCTGCTCTAGCTGATCCAGCCAGCCCACTTGCTGCCAAACCGCGGGCCTCTTTTGACTTCACGGAGGGAAGCGTTTCTCGGGACGCCCCAGTTGTAAGCGGACAACCACGATCTTCAGGGCGTAGGCCGAGAAGGAAGAGCACAGGTCGCAAACCTGCGGGTGCGTGCCCAAAGGCCTAGACAGTAGACACAGCGTGAAGTGCGGATCCGTCCGAGACATCTTCTGCCATAAGGGCATCTCCAGCCGGGAGATCGATTTGTCCCATCGTGAGCAGCGAGGGATAGAAGACCGAAGTCTAGAAATTCAAAAACTTTTAAATTCGCAAGACCGAAGAGTTAGGAACCAGTCTTATACGCAGAGCGTTAAGGAGAGAACCTCAGCTTCCAAGCGGTAAGGAAGATCTGGCGTCATGGGGCGGAGCCGAGAGTTTTACCACCCGGGTGAGTGGGAGGAGCCAGCTTGAAGACCTTTCCGGCAAGATTTAAAGCGGCAAGGATACCTGCCAATAAGTGTGGATGAACAACATATCCATGTCCCTAGAATCCCCAGTTTTCCCGCCGGAGACTCCCGGCCGCTAGATGACATCAGAAGTGGAGACTGAGGATCCGCCATCAAAAGGTATTCAGAGCAGTGTTAGAAACACCTAATCCTAGAAAAGAGATATCGGAAATACTCTATCTCCAGAGGGGATTGTGGGAGGGAGACTACCTGCTGCAAGAGCTGTTCTCGAAGATCTACTGTTACGGTAAGTTCTTGCGACAACTGTACTATCTTAGCCGAGAAACAGCTCTTGCAGCAAATTTATGAGACCGATTCCCAAGCAATACTGGAAATCCTACTCGAAGTGGGGAAGGCTAGGTAGATACAGCGAGTTGGACTGAAGCCCAGGATAGAGTCCCTGAAGGACTGCTAGACCAAAAATACAGGTTACTCACCTGTAACAGGAGTTCTAGGAATGGTATATGTTGTTCATCCACACTCATTGGCAGGTATCCTTGCCGCTTTAAATCTTGCCGGAAGGTCTTCAAACTTGCTCCTCCCACCCACCCGGGTGGTATAACTCTCGGCTCCGCCCCATGACGCCAGATCTGGCCCGCTGGAAGCTCAGGTTGTGCGTCGAAGCCGGGGAGGTCGGGTGGGTCGTGTGGATGAACAATACCATTCCTGGAACTCCTGTTACAGGTGAGTAACCTGTTCTCAGGACATGGATATGTTGTTCATCCACTCGTGGCAGACTCTAGCAGTTCTCCGGGAGGAGGAGGCAAGACACACACCCCTATACTATGGGAAGAGGCTGGAGAACCGAGGCCCCAAAACCAGCATCCCAGCGGCTCAAAGTCGATGTGGTGAGTGGGTAATGAAGGTGTTTGCTGACTTCAGGTAGCAGCCTGCAGATTTCCTGGATAGGGCGTCCCTGGAAGCAGCCTCGTTGCAGCAGTATGGCGGGTAGAATGAGCTCTTATCCTCTGGGAGGCTCCATGCCCGCCAACTATAAGCAGAGATCTATGCAGGAGGTTACCCACCTGCTTGATCGTCAACTTGCTGCAGGTCTGCCAGATGCGGCTTCAGCGTAGGTGACAAACAGCTGGCGAACCTCTCCCGAATTTCAGCCGTGCGCCCTTATAATAGCGGCCCCTACTAGGGTCCAGAGTATGGAGCCTATATTAGAAGCCTCGAGGTGTGATTGGGGTAGAACAACCGGCAGAGTCAACACCTGGTTAAGTTGAAACTCCACACCACCTTGGAAGGAATTTGGGGGGGCGCGGACAACCTTGTCCCTGTGGAAGACCAGGTAAGGAGACTCCGATGGAAGCGCCTGGAGCTCTCCCATCCTTCTGGCTGACGTGATAGCCACCAAGAAGCGGTCTTCCACGACAGGTGAGAGAGAGACACACCTGTGCATAGGTTGAATGACTTGCCCATGAGCTTTGCCAGTACCAGCAGTAGATCCCACGAGGTGGGGGTTCCGCTACTGGAGGAAATGTGATCAAGGCCTTTGAAAAGCGCCCAGACCACCTTCTCCTGCATACACCGACTGCTTCCCGGCCCGCCCGGTAAGCAGAGATGGCTGCCAGGTGCACCCTTAGGGTAAAGTGGAAGCCTAAGCCCTTGACTGAAAGGGACCATAAATAGTCCAAGATGCTTGCCAAGGAACAGGAGGAAGGGTCCAAGCCCTTGCCCTGACACCAAATGGAAAACCTTTTCATTTGAAGGCATAACATTTCTGATCGACTCCTGCAGGGGCGCCTCAACTCATTGAGGACCTCGTCGGGAAAGACCCAGGCCTGGAACTCTAGCAGCTCAGGAACCAGGCCGTCAGGTGCAGGGATTGAAGGTCCGGATGGAACACCTTCCCCTGATTGACTGAGGCAGGTCGGGCGAGCTGGAAGCTGCACGCGAGTCCTGGAGCTGAGACTGAGGAGATCTGGGCACCAGAACTGGCGAGGCCAGTCTGGGGCTATCAGAATCACCTGCGCCTTGTCCTCCTCGCCTTGAAGGCACCTTGTGGATCAAGGAAATGGAAAAGCGTAAGAGGCCGGGGTCCATTGCCTCGAAGGCATCCCCTGCAGCGAGCCCTGCTGAGGCGGGCATGGAACAGACTCAACCCGGCGTTCTCCATGGAGGCAAACAGGTCCACCTGAGGTGTGCCCCAAAGGGAGAACAGATGCTGTACTACCTCCGGCAGGAGACCACTCGTGGGATGCAGCCCCTATCCGGCTCAGGGCATCGGCCAGGGTGTTGGAGGCCCTGCCACGTGAATGGCTAGGAAGATCCGCCCTCCAGGCTGCGCGCGCAGTGACCAAATCCGGAGAGCTTCCTTGCATAGAAGCATGGGCGCGTCCCGCCCTGGCGGTTTAGATAGTACATAGTGAGTGGTATTGTCCGTCTGGACTCGGGACCACTTGACCCCGGAGGAACGGCAAAGCCCGGTGAAGCTGGGCGGACGCTCGGAGCTCCAGCAGGTTGATGGCATCGCGGGACTCCTTGGGGACCAGAGGCCATGGCCAGTGTTCCCCAGATGGGCACCCCAACCCATCAGAGAGGCATCAGTCGATAGAGACCCGTCGGCTCGGGGGCGGACGAGCGGGATGCCCTCCTGCAAATGATCTGGAGCGGTCCACCACTGGAGGCGTTCCACATCCCCATGTCACCGACCTAAGCTGGTCAAGGGATCGCAGCGTTGTGACCACTGGCTGGCCAGTCCCCACTGAAGGGGCGCATGTTCCAGCGAGACCCAGCGGACCACGCTGGTGCAGGCGCCATGAGACCCAGGAGGCAAGGAGTCCCGGGCAGGCGCAAGTGCCCAACCGAAATGATCGGGCAAGGAGGAAGAACCTCGGCCCTGTCACCGGGAGCAGCTCTAGCTCGAGAAGTCGAGCCTGCGCCCGATGAATAGAATCACCTGCTTGACTCGAGTTCCGACTTGGCCTCGTTGATAAGGAGGCCCAGTTGAGAGCAGACCTGGAGAGCCAGATCTCTGGACCACTCCGCCTCCTTCCTGGAGGGAGCTGCTATCAGCCAGTCGTCCAGGTAAGGGTACACCCGGACCCCTCGGCGCCGCGGGAATGCTGTCACCACTGCCATGCATTTGGTGAAGACCCTGGGAGCTGGAGACAAGCCGAAGGACATGGCTTGGAACCAAGAGGATCCTTCCGCTCGAGGCGAGAGATCTCTGGTGAGACAGACGGATAGGGACGTGAAAAACGCATCCCTGCAAGTCCAGAGAACGAACCACGCTGGCGTTCAAGGATGGTATTATCTGAACCGAGTGACCATCCTGAAGGTTCGAGACCTTAGGAACTTGTTTAGGTCGTGTAGGTAGAGAATGCGCCAACCCCGTCGCTTCGGAACCAGGAAGTACTGGACACAAACCCTGGGTCTGAAGGAGGTCCACCACCTCTTCTTACCTCCTTCTGGAGGAGGCGAGTAGGCTCGACAGGCACCAGTGAGGCTGGGGATCCCAAGCCCCCGAGGCGGCGGCTCTGAAAGGTGGTGCCTGCTCGAATTCCAGAGGCAGGCCTCTTCCCACCACCTCCAAGACCCACCTGTCCGTGGTAACAGCGGACCAGGCGAACGGAGTGCGGGCCGTCCCCACGAAGGGGACAGGGAAATGGTGGCGGGGATGGGGCGACACCCTCAGCCCGTCACTGGGCAGGCTTGGAGGAGGGACCGGCGAGGGACCTCCTGGGCCCTTTCCTCCCTGCCTCCTGTTGAGGAAGCCGGCGTGGGTTTGAGATGCCAAGGCGAGCCTGCTGGCCCTGACGTTTGGCAGGCGCGCGGGAGCAGCAAGGGCGAAAGGGCTTAGGCTGCAGTTTTGCGGCCTTTGTCCTTCTGAGGCGGAAGAGACCGGGCCAAGGTGGCATTGGACTCTCTCGATCCTCTGCAGGTGACCTTCCACCCCAGGGCGTAAGAGGTCAGTCCCCAAAAGGAACATCCGCCAACTTGTGCTGGGTATCCGAAGTAAAGGTGGATATCCTCAAACAGCCACGACACTATAGCCACTGCGGCCGCCACCGATCTGCACATGAGTCCCTCTATCCAAAGCAGTCTGGAGCTGCTGTTTGGCCACTGCCCTGCCCTGGTCCGCACCTGCTTAACCGTGAGTCTGCAGATCGGCCAGGAAGATGAGGATGACGCCTCATCCAGGGAGCCCAACAGGGCATGAGAAAATATGCCATGAGGGGACGGCGGAACTGGCCTAACGAGCCGAGAGAGGATGCAGCGTAGACTTTACCGCCCGACATAGTCCAATTTCTTGGACTCCTTGTCAGAAGGTTGTCCACATCCCTGGCGTTGCGTGGCATGACGCTGTCGGTAACCAACCCCTCAGCAGAGGGTGTTCAACAAGGACAAGGAACGGTGGGGACCGCATACTTCCTGGCCATCCTGGCCGAGGCGCAGGAGCAGGAAGCAGGGCTGCCAAAGCTCCAGTGCGGACCCACTATGGCCTCGGCCACGGAAAGGCCTCAAGTCAGAGATCCCTCGGTCCAGAATCTCCAGGATACCCTGGCCCGTTGGAAGCGGGTTCGAGCTCCATCCCGGTAGACTCGAGATGAGCGAAGCAGTCCTAGGAAGACAGCGGGCTATCGTCCATTGACTGACCTCCTGAAGACTCCAAGTCCAGTCGCTTGGAGAAAAAGGAGAATCATCTTCGGGACTCGGAAGGGTCCTCGAAAACTGCCTCTGGCCTGAGCCACCCTTCACCTGCCGAGGTCGGTCAGAGTGAGGGTAACTTGAACCCGATGGGGTAGACCCTTGCAGGCCGAGAATCCTTGGTGGAGCTCCAATTGGTGGCTGTGGAGCGGAGGTTCCACGAATCGGTGGAGCAGCTGGTTTAGCGAACAACCGGCCTGGGTATAGGCTCCTCGGATAAGTCGAGGGTTGTGCAACCGTTCGGTGACAGCCATAGCCGGGGAGGCGGCGAGGCGGCTTGTTCCGGCCAGGAGAACTGTTGCAAAGAAAGTTCCTCGTGCACGTCGGCGTAATTTCATGAAGCCTCCCTCATCGAGGAGGAGCGAGGGCCAGCCCAGCGCCCGGCTGCAGCGATGCCGGACGAGACCGCCCTATGGCGGTGGGATCGGCTGGACCCTTGAAAGAGATCGAGACGAAGTCCCGGAATTTCCGTAGGTGCGCGAGGAGGTGTCGGCGGAACCGGCACTCCCGCCGGCTCGGATGGTCCATCCGAGGGCTCGAACCGGAGCTGCACAGGCGAGCCACGGGATCTCAACTCCTCCGGGGAACAGGAGAGAATCTCGGCTGCTAAAAGCGACCAGCCCGTCCAATGGGTAGAGAAAATCTAGACTTCATCGGTGGAGTCTCGGTCAACTGACCTGGACGGGACACCGTGAGGCCAGTGGCGGGCCGGCGGTCGACCGAAGCCGGCGGTCGGCGGCCGGGAGAGGACCTTTCCCGCTCCCAAGGCGTCGACGGAGGGACTTACCCCTGTCCTCTTTTGGACCGAGAATAAGGTCCAGCAGACGAGCCCTTCTCCTTTAGTGGAGGGACAGACAAAGCTCCTTAAAGAAGCCGTGTAGGAAGAACCCAGAAGGCGGGATAAATGCCGCGGCCGAGAAGATACTGACCGCGCCTCCTCCTCTTGAGGCGACCATCCGCTCGAGCTGATCCCCGAGCCGCCGCCAGACACGCCAAACGGGCCTCCTTGGACTTCACCGGAGGGAAACGCTTCTCGGGACGGCCCAGTTGCAATCGGGCAGCACGGTCTTCGAGGACGTAGGCCGAGAAAGATGAGCACAGGTCGCAAGCCTGCGGGTCGTGCTCAAGGCCTAAGCAGTAGACACACGTGGAGTGTGGATCCGTCCGAGACATCTTCTGCCCGCATGGGCATCTCCGAAATCCGGGAGTCGATTTGTCCATCGCAGCCGCGAGGGATAGAAGACTGAAGTCTTTTTTGCAAAATTTATTTTTAAATCCATAAGCGGAGAAATAGGAACCAGTCACAGCGCAGGCGTTAGGGAGGAACCTGAGCTTCAAGCGGTAAGGAAGATCTGGCGCCATGGGGCGGAGCCGAGTTATACCACCGGGTGGGTGGAGGGAGCAAGCTTGAAGACCTTCCGCAAGATTTAAGCGGCAAGGATACCTGCCAATGAGTGTGGATGAACAACATATCCATGTCCCTAGAACCAGCTCTTCGCTGTGGTGTAACGTCCAGGCTATAATGCCTGATAAAGGTGTGCATGGTGCTCCAAGTAGCTGCTGTGCAGATGGCTGAAGTGGACACGTTCTTCATGGCAGCAAAGGGTAGCCACCCCACTTGTGGAATGACCCTGAACCGTGCCGTAAAGGTTTGTTCGTTCTGGTAACAGAGCGTGATACAATGGATGAGCCACCTGGACAGTGATGGTTTAGAAACCAGAGCTCCCATCATCCTATGGGCGAAGGAGATGAAAAGCTGATCAGATTCTGGTGGTGCTTGGTTCTGGTCAGGTAGCATCTTAGACACCTATGCACATCTAGAGTGTGCAACAGGGCCTCTCCTCTATTAGAGTATTAGGAAAATACACTGGTAAGTCGATGTCCTGATTGAGGGTGAGAGCTGAGACCACCTTGAGTAGAAACTTTGGATTTGTCCTTAGGGACACCCTGTCCTGGTGAAAAACCAAATAAGGTTCTTTGCACATCAGTGCGTGAAGTTCAGAAATCCTTCTGGCGAAGTAATGGCAACTAAAAATAACATCTTCCATGTTGGGAGGCGTGAGCTCGCAAACAGCGGCTGTGGTTCAAAGGTGGCAGCATGAGCCGCTCCAGGACAAAGGTAAATCCCATGGAGAATAGGATCATGATCGGAGGTCTAAGGTGGAGAACACCTCTCAGGAGGCTCGTGCTCTGTCCAGCTGAGTTATGGGATGTCGGCCTATAGGTATATGATAGGCTGAGATGGCACAAGGTGTACTTTAATAGAGGAGTAGGCCAAGCCTGCCTGGAAGAGAGACAGGAGGTAGTCCAGGACTGACCTTTCCAGACAATCCATCGGGGAAAGTCCTCGTGCTTGAGCCCAGAGGCAAAATCTACGCCATTCATGGTGTATGTGGCATGAGTGGCTGGTTTTCTAGCAGCCGCTAGAACATCTGCTACCTCTTGCGAGACCCCGTACCGCATGATAGCTATGTCTCTAGGAGCCAGGCGTGCAGGTTCAGAGAGCGAAGGTCCGGATGGACCAAAGAACCTGCCTCCTGGGACAATAAGTGAGAGCTGATTGGCAGAGGCACCGGAGGTTCCTGGGACAGCTAGTGTAGCAGAGGGAACCAAATCTGTCTGGGCCAAAAAGGCGCGATAAATATAATCGTCGCCTGCTCTCTGCGTAGTTTCAAAAGGACCCTCTGGATCAACGGGAAGGGAGGAAACGCGTAGAGGAATCTGCCTGTCCAGGAGAGGGACAACACATCTCGCCAGTAAACACCAGGCCCTGGATCTAGCAAGCAAAAATTGGTCAGTTTTGCGTTGGATGGGGATGTGAAAAGGTCTAACTCTGGTGTGCCCCATCTGTGAAACAGATCCTCTACTATCTCCTGGAGTAGTTCCCACTCGTGGACTCTGGCCTGAGAGCAGCTCAGGCTGTCTAGGGACGTTGTCCCTCCTGGGACATGAACAGCAATCAGGTTTCGCGCGTGTTGTAGAACCCAATCCCATCCTCTCATGGCCTCCCATAAAGTGGGTAGGAATGGGTGCCTCTTTGTTTATTGAGGTAATACATCACGCGGTATTGTCTGTTTGTAACAGGAGAGTACCAGTCGATCTCAACTGGAAAGCCATGAGGGCGTAAGGACTCTCTCACTTCCAAAATATTTATGTGAGAGAGCTTCCTGGGGTGTCCACGAGCCCTGAGATCTGACCCCTTTGAGGTGTGCTCCCCAACCAAACCCTGAGGCATCCGTGAGAGTGTCACAATCGGAGACGGCGCAATGAAAGGGACCCCCGCCAACAGGTTCTTTGAATCTAGCCACCATTGCCAATCCCGGATTATGGCATTCGTGATCCGAATTGGAAGCTGCAAATGGTCTTGCTTCTGATCCTATTGAACCTGTAACATCCACCGGGTCACCAGCATGTGGGGACGGGTTAGTGGGACTGTTGTAATAGCCGCAGCCATGTGTCTGAGCATGCAAAGGACCAGCCTGGCTGAGACCAACTTTTTTGCCAAGATGTCCCTGATGAGAGATCTGATGTGTTCCGCTCGGTCCTGGGACAGAAAAGCTCTCCCCTGGACAGTGTCCAGAACTGTGTCTATGAACTGCAGATTCTGTGACAGAACCAGGTGCGACTTCTCTTGATTGATAATGATGCCCAGGGACTGAGTACAGTGAAGTGCGGACATCAGAGCCTCCCAAGAGGGTGCCATGAGGAGCCAGTCATCCAGGTAGGGGAACACGTAGTGGCCTTGTCTCCTTAGAGCCGCGCTCATTGCCCATGCACTTCGTAAACACCGAGATGCGATGACAGTCAAAAGGAGGGCTTGGAACATAATGGCAACCTAGAAATTGAGCCGAAGAACTTCCGGTGCGCTTGAGCTATGGGTATGTGCAGGTAGGCATCCTGCACGTCCAAGGATGCTAGGAAGGCGCCCTGCTTGAGCATGGGTATCAAACCAGGAAAGGTCACCATGCGGAAGCGTTTGTAAAGGACTGAAGCGTTGAGATCGCTGAGATCCAGTATCGGACGGAGGTCCCCTGTCTTTTTGGGAACTAGAAAGAAGTGGGAATAGTAACCTGCACCTCTCTGGTTCCTCGGTACGTGCTCTATAGCTTCCTTTTCCAGAAGTTCGAGCACCTCCTGCTGTATGAGCAGTGCGTGCTGACCCATACAATGGGAAAGCAGGGGAGGTCTTGACGGTGGGTGGTCGAGGAATTCTATAAAGTGACCTCTCTTGATCAGCTGAAGGACCCACCGGTCGGTGGTAATCGACTGCCACCCTGAAAAATGGCGAGCAATGCGACCCCCAACCTTTTCTGCCCATTGATCCAGAGGAGGGGCGGGGCCGGGAAGGAGTCATGCTGTGGCGGCATTAACCCCGCAGGCTGGGCCGGTTTGGTATACCGCTGACCTCGGCCTGGGGAAGACTTGGGTTGGGCCTTACGGTGGAAGGTGCCCATTTGCTGCTGGCCGAAACGTGGCTGCTGCCTTTGTTGTCGACTGCGAAAACAGTTCTGGTTCCTACGAAAGGAACCAGATTTGGGTCTGTACGTGGCCTGTACAGCCCTTACTGCCTTCCCGGCATCCTGAAGCTTGGTAATGACCTTTTCAGAGGGTTCAACAAACAGGACCTCTCCGTTATAAGGAACGTCCAGGATACTCTTCTGTACGTCCGGTGTAAATCTGGAGACACGGAGCCAGGAGTGTCTCCGGAGACAGATGCCTGAAGCTGCGCCCCTGGCAGATGAGTCCGCAGAATCATATGCAGCTCTTAACACTTGGGTCCCCACGTCTGACCCTGTGTGGAGGAGGTTCAAGAGCTCCGCCTTCTGCTCGCTATCCGGAAGTTTGTCAACTAGGTCCTGACCCTGTTCCCACAGGGCATTCTGAAACTGAACCATATGAGTTAGATAGTTCAGTGACCTGATGAAGCACGTAGCAGCCGCATACATGTGCCTCCCCAGGGCATCCAATTACTTGGATTCCTGGTCCGTTGTCTGTGTACTCAGATGTTGTGGTTGTTGAGACCCATCATGGGAGGCTGTAATGATCAGGGAATCAGCCAGGGGTTGTTGTGCCAAGTAGTGGCCCTCTAAAGGGGCCCTGTACAGGCGGTCAGCTTCCTTTGGCAGTGAAGGGTGGAGTCTGGGGCAGCTTCCATATTGTGAGTGGCGATCCACAAGGTGTCCACCAAGGGTGGTACCACCACAGGCTTGAGGTCTTTCTGCCAAAGTTATCGAGCTAGGCGCTGTCTCTCAGGGTTGAGATCTTCTGAATCCCATCCCATATTCTCCTGGATGTGCTCATGATTTTGGAAAAAGAGGATCATCCGGAGGTGACCTGAGCAGGTCTAGTGGGTCAGGTGATGGGATGCTGATCGGAGGAGACCTGGAGGTATCCGAGGTGTCAGGTCTGGAATCATCCCCCTGCGGAGTGGACCGTCGACGTCTGGGTCGCTTAGGACTGGGAGACCCTGAGGGAGATCTTGAAGGGGGCCTTCTCCGTTCTTTGGATCTTCCCCTAGGAGGTGGAGTAGGTTTCTTGGGGGTTGGTAGTCTTCCTGCTGGCCCCTGCGGTGGAGGAGGGGGAGTAGGAGGTGAAGGAGTAGGAGGAGGAGGAGGTTTGATTGGGATCACATCCTTCATTGTGTCCCACCAAAATGTAAAGAGATCTCGACCTCCTGAATATTCATACCGGACAGCGGACCTGGCGCCAGTGGTCTGTCACCAGTATCGAGGCGTAGGGTCCGAGGGCATCGCGGGTTCAGTGAAGGCTCCTGTGGCAGCCCGACATCCTCGTTGTCGCCTGCCTGGTCATCAGGCAAGCGTTAGGTCCTCCTCAGCACAGTCCCAGCAACGGGGAGGCAATTTTTGGCTCCGGCGAACGTCTCACTGACGTCAGGTGCTTAGCGGACATCTGGTCCGACGGGTGTTTAACCGATGGAAGGTTGGAAGCCTGCTTCGGGTCCGTCGTCCATTTTAGGGACGTCAGGTCCTTAGTCTTCCTGGGAGGGGTATCCAGACCCCTAGGAGGCTGGGAGGTCGATCTGGTGTCAGAGTCCCGGCGTCTGTCTGAGGAAGCCTGTTTAGAAGAGGACTTGGACTGGTGACGGTCTGAAGACTTCGAGGAGGCCCGAGAGGGTGTTGAGGAAGCCGAAGGCCTGGAAGTCTTGAAGGGATGCAGAGAAGCCGGAGTGCTGCCTGAAGACTTAACCTTTACTGGAGGGGGCTGAGAGCGGGTCCTGGAGGGAGAGTGGTCTGAGTGTGTGGAGCCTGAGCTGGTGCGCGAGTCCCAGGCCCGGTGAGGGGATCTGGACCTGGCCTTCTCCCGATGCTTGTCCCGGTGCTTATGGGACTTAGAGGTAGACTCACCTCTGGAGGCAGGGTCTTTATCCATGCTTTTTAGCTTTTCTTCCAAGAGGAACCCCTGAAGTGCCTTGTGGCGGCTGATCCGGGTGTGACTGATGAACCCCTGGAAAAAGGAGCAGGCCTTGGTGTCGTGGTCTGGGCCTAAGCACTGCAGGCAGGATGAGTGTGGACCCTTGAAAAGGATCTGTTTGCCGCAGGTGCACTTAGAGGGATGTCCTTCTGAGGAAGGAGTTGAAAATGCCGACATTGAGTAGGAAAACCTTGAAAATTCTAGTCATCGTTTGCTAAGGTGGGACCGTGAGGCCCGATGCTGGCGAGTCGGCCGGCGGGGAAAGAACTGAGGATTCTGGGGGACCGCCCCTTTTATATATAATGCCGGCGTCAGGGGCCGGCGTCGGGGGCAGTCCCGCTGGATACTGCTACTAGAAAATTTCCGTGGGGTCCTGGCGCCTGCTGGCTTCAGTCCTAATGGTGTAACCTGCTGCAAGAGCGGTTTCTCGAAGTAAGATAAAATATTATGCTCCTTTCTCCTAAAAACAAAGAAGTATCCATTAATCCTTAGGATGCTAACTACCATATTAATGACCCTCCTTGGTGATACTCGAACCGGTTGAGAAATTGAAACATCTCGGCTTCTGGTTAGACTGTAAGCTATCTTTTGTTACACATATTGAGTAACTCGCCAAAAAATTGTGCCAAAGGCTTGATCTCTTTTACCAAGTAAAGCAATTACTTACTTACGATGCTAAACTCAGACTGGTTCAACCGACCTTTCTCCCACTACTCGACTATGCGGACTTTCTATACAGTCACAGTCCTAAATCAGCCTTATCAACTCTGGATACGCTCCACCACAGGGCCTTAAGATTTGTCACAAATGTCCCTTTTACACTCATCACTGTTCCCTCTACAGGCAGATTGGCTGGCCTTCTCTTAGCACTAGGAGGTGGCGAAATGCATCCCTTTGGGTGTACAGAGCCTTAACTATGCAACTCTCTCCCTATATCTGCTCCCTGTTTAAACGTGCTCCTTGTGTATAAACACTTAGAAAACTCTCTTACATAACATTTGACATTCCCAGGATTAGGACCCATTTCGGTTCCTCATCTATAAGCCATGCTTTGCCTACTCCATGGAACACTTTACAAAAATCACTCAAACTCAAGCATACCATTGGTCTATACACTTAAGTCCATGTTCAGACTCATGCTGAAGGAAGAATGCAAGTGCTATATAAGAATCTGCATGCTGGATCTCTGATTCCTTCGCTAGGCTATTCTCAAGCACTTATTACCTTCACTCTACCTTTTCTCCCTCCTCTGATCTTGTCCTCCTATTAGTCTCCTTTCCCCTGGCCCTACCAGTCCCTAGCTACACAGTTTGTTTTTGTTGAGTTTGCAGCATTTTGCCGAATTTGCTATATCTGCATTTTGTACATGCTTTTGTTTTACCCGTAATGTATACGAGTTCACTGAACTTGTGTTTGTGTTTGCTTTTAGTTCTGTCTGTCTGTATGTATGTATATATATGTCTGTGTCCCCAGGACCTCCTTGCAAATTAACTGTCTCAATGGTATTATCCTGGTATTGAACTGAATTGAATCTATACAATTATTTGGCCAAATAATATCAAAAAGGCATTAAAGAGTTCAGATAAGAGCTGTAATTCTTACGGTTTTCTTTCTCCTCAATATATTCATGGTCACTCACTTCTGGCATTTGCACAACATTAACACGCACAGGATGGGCACTTTGAAGAAGCCTTCGGACTTCTTGTACTCGTAGAGTCTTCACTCCATATGGGTGACATCACTTCCTGATTCATGTCATTCATCCCATCATCATCATCTTCCGTCTCGGTTCCAGGGAAACATCCGAGGATAAAACCTGTCCAACACACTTAATGGGGAAAAGTATCATTCAGACTGTATCAAGCACACAAAAGAGATCCAGGCTTTTAAAACTTCATTAAAATGTTTTAGCAACTTCGGCACTCACTCATGCATGGAATTTTACATAGAATACTGGATGGGCAACTACGTACAACCAGTGTGTTCTGCCACACAGGGGTTCTGATTCCCTCTGACCTCGAGAGCGAAGCTTGATAGGTCCATGGGAATCAGAACCCCGAGGTGACAGAACACACAGGTTGTGCATAAAGTTGCTCATCCTGTATCTTTTATAGTATATAGTAGTACTATATGAAATGTGTGCTTTGTGTTTTTTTTCTTTTTCATAATTAAACTGACTTAAAGTCTCTAGAGGTTCTAGAATACTGTCACCACAGAATTAAATAGAGGAAAGCAACAATGTGCCAGGATTCCAAGTGGTTCTGCGGCAGACATCACTACTGCAGCAGAACAACGTAATGACATCACTGCTGCAGCAGAACAAGCATATTCCAGGCATGGAATTTCATGCATAACAGCATTCCACTATACACTATAATAAGACAAACCAAAAACATTTGCTTGAGCGAGTCATAGTAAAAATAACTAAACAAAAGTTAAGAACAAGCTAGCTTTCACACAGTTGTTCAGTAGTATAAGCTGAAGTTAATGATAGCGGGTTAACAGAAGGCATTAAAAACCATTTATAGTTTCGAGGAAGCAGGAGGCAATTTGTACTGTTTGTACATGCAAAGACATGGAATTGTTTAAAACTCTGGTTTGCTATTACTAATCTGAATAAGGACTTTTTTGTTTTCAGCACACACTCGGTACACTGTATCTCTTAGAAAATGGCAAGAATCATTCTCACACTTGATTGGCTGAGACAGGCTCCAAGCTGGGCATTTATTTTTCAATAGATGTCCAGCTAAAAATAAGCCAGTCCAAGTGCCACTTCACAAAGCAACATTCTCCAGTGGTGCCCAGCCTGCTCTGTAATTGGCTGAAAGCATCCCAGAAACTTAAAAATGCCCGCCATGTTTTCTCTAAGCTAGCGAGAGCTACTCATCTTCTAACAAAACACTGCTGTCCAAACATCCCATCCTCTGACTTAATTCGCTTCATGAAGCGGAAAACAAAAACAACCTTAAACTGCCTCTTCTTCCAACGGAACATTTTCCTTTCATTTTCACCACACCTCATGAAATGCATTGTAACACCCAAAGTCAGGCTCCCAGTCCCTCAAAAGCCGCCTAATTAAGTAAGCAACAATCAAGCCACTTCCCCAATTGCTCTATCGCTTCTAATTAGTTGCAACGCCTAACCTGCGGGTCGATCCGCGCCTCCTCTCAAGCATGTACAGCAACCACTTCAGTCAAGTCCTAGTCCAGTATTGGGATGGCTCTCTTCTGTCAAACCTCCTGCACCACCAAATACAAACAGTGAAACAGTTCACTTACAATGAAACAGTGTCTCGCTTACCAGAAACTTGAGAGGCAGTAATTCGAGTGATCTTCTTGCACAAATTGTAATTCAAAGAAAAAAAAAGAATGGACCCAATTCCACCGTGACCATTCAAAGAAAAAAAAAAATGGACCCGATTCCACCGTGACCGTCGCATTTTCAATATAGAACTGCAAGTCCAATAAACCCTGTTGCTCATCAGTCTCCTAAACATCAATGCCCTCTACTGGCAAGCACAGCACAGTACAGGGACTTCTTTACAAGAAACACATATTCTAGTTGTTTTTAAACACTTATTATACTTCTTAATACTTATTTTATTAAAAATGTTACATGTGGGCCATTTTCTAAAGCGTAATAATACCCTCCAGGGTGGGAATTATTAGGAAATACTGGTTCTTCCAGGGCTATGGGCCATTCGCCTGCGACGCCGGGCCTCTTCGCTTAGAGGCGGTCAATGTTTTAATATCCCACCCTAATAAAATATCACTGTAAATAATAAATGGCAAACCAGGTGCCGGCCTGATGGCGCTGGTCGCTGCACCTCGCACCATGCCGGCAACCAGGTTCAGGAACGAGCTTGGGCTGCTGGGGGTCGGCAGTCAAAGAGAGGATCGAGCATCCGGAGGACTGCTCTTCTCTCTCAGGGGGAAGGAGACTTGTCATCCCGCTCGTTGACTGCCCTCTGGCGGTGGCTGGAGAGCAGTACGGGTCGGAGGCATGTACCGCATCCTTACATTGGTGGGCGGGGAAAAAGGCCAGAAAAACAGTCTGGCAGACTCTGTGATGGTCCACCACGTCCCAAGGGCATCCTAGTTCTGGATTGGGTCTCTGGGAGGGGCCGGCAACGCCTCCCTGGCCTGGCACGGGTGGAGACAAGCCGCAGGGGAATTTCAGGGACCGGTAGGACCAGAGAAAGAATCTCTCCATCAGGAGGGCCATAGCCGCCAGACAGGGCTCCAGGTTGAAAAACAAAACACAGTAATTTAAAAAATAAGTAAATGACAAACCAATTTAGGTTTGCCAATCTGAGAGGCACAGTGGAGTCTCGAATGTAAAATTATACACAGGGTCTCAGCTTCCATATATTGTAGGAATACACCTGGAAGGTTACAACCTGTTTTTTCCTTATTCCAGGTAAAAGCTCTAAAGATTCCTCCAAGTTGCCCTCAGCATGCTGGCAAGCTTGTGATTGTGGTGAACATCAGAAGACTATGGTTCATATTTTTTGGGCTCGTCCTAAGCTGCAACCTTTGTAAGCAGCAAACCAGTTTCATCTGCTCTACATTAAATCTTTTTTCTACAAAGCTGTCTGGCCTTTGACCCACTACCTGTTCCGTGCTTCAGGGCCTTGTTAGCCCCTCCACTAGTCTCCCTCACACTATTGAGCCGCTGGGGATCTGAACAGAGCAGGGACGAGGCACCTAGCGACTGTCTTTTAGATAGCTTGAGGCATATTTCTTTATGTTTTTTCTTTCCTTCCCTTCAAGTCCCTCCCACCTCCCTTGACATTGAGCTGTGCCTCCAGCGGCCACAAACGGAGCAGCATTCTATGGGCAGACACCATCTGTCTCAATGTAGCCGGCACCCAAGCTCACCACTAGGGACTGCTGCTATGCAGGAATTTGGATGTCTCCCTCTCCAGGCTGGCTCAAGCTGAGCTTGGCAGCACTCCCCAGCCTTGGCCACATCAGTCCTTGGACACGAGCTGGCTCCTGAACTCGGGTTGTGATGCTCTTTCGCTATACTATCAGGTGGCCCAGACATTACATCTTCTTGACCAACAACAGCCTGACCTCAAGTTAAGTTTTATATTTGACAGTTCCTACTTTTTTGGCTCCAAAACTATCTAAATACTTAGCGGTAATTTTATTTGCAGCTGCAAAGAAAATAGGTTACTCACCTGTAACCATAGTGCTAGGAAGTCTACATATTACACACATCCACACGTAGGCAGTTCCACTGGAGAGTGCTGATTTGCCAAAACGTCTTCATGCTAAGCTCCTCCCACCACCAGAGTGGAATATCCCTCAGTTCCGCCCTGCTGATGTCAGATCTCACACGCTGGAAACAGGGATCTGTGTGCCACTTGCCAGGGAGGCTGTGAGTGGTGTGGATGTAAATACAGGTTACTCACCTGTAACAGGAGTTCTAGGAATGGTATATGTTGTTCATCCACACTCATTGGCAGTATCCTTGCCGCTTTAAATCTTGCCGGAAGGTCTTCAAGCTTGCTCCTCCCACCCACCCGGGTGGTATAACTCTCGGCTCCGCCCCATGACGCCAGATCTGGCCCGCTGGAAGCTCAGGTTGTGCGTCGAAGCCGGGGAGGTCGAGTGGGTCGTGTGGATGAACAACATATACCATTCCTAGAACTCCTGTTACAGGTGAGTAACCTGTATTTCTAGGGACATGGATATGTTGTTCATCCACACTTATTGGCAGACTCCTAGCAGTTCTCCGGGAGGAGGGAGGCAAGACACACCCCCATATACTTACTTGGGAAAGAGAGACTGAGAACCGAGGCCCCAAAACCAGCATCCCGGCGTGACTCAAGGTCGATGTGGTAGTGGGTAATGAAGGTGTTTGCTGACTTCCAGGTAGCAGCCCTGCAGATTTCCTGGATAGGGGCGTCCCCTGGAAGCAGCCCACGTTGCAACAGTATGGCGGGTAGAATGAGCTCTTATCCTCTGGGAGGCTCCATGCCAGCTAACATAGCGAGAGATCTATGCAGGAGGTTACCCACCTGCTTATCGTCGCTTGGCTGCAGGTCTGCCAGATCGCGGCTTCAGCGTAGGTGACAAACAGCTGGAACCTCTCCCAATTTCAGCCGTGCGCTCCCTTATAATAGCCGCGCCTTCTTAGGATCCAGAGTATGGAGCCTATATTGACCTCCGAGGTGTGATTGGGGTAGAACACCGGCAGAGTCAACACCTGGTTAAGGTGAAACTCCGACACCACCTTCGGAAGAATTTGGTGGGCGCGAGGACAACCTTGTCCCTGTGGAAGACCAGGTAAGGAGACTCGATGGAAGCGCCTGGAGCTCTCCCATCCCTTCTGGCTGGCGTGATAGCCACCAAGAAGACGGTCTTCCACGACAGGTGAGAGAGAGCACACCTGTGCATAGGTTCGAATGGCTTGCCCATGAGCTTTGCCAGTACCAGCAGTAGATCCCAGGAGGTGGGGTTCCCGCACTGGAGGGGAAATGTGATCAAGGCCTTTGAAAAAGCGCCAGACCACCTTCTCCCAGCACCGACTGCTTCCCGGCCCGCGCCCGGTAAGCAGAGATGGCTGCCAGGTGCACCCGTAGGGTCGTCGACCTAAGCCCTTGACTGAAAGGGACCATAAATAGTCCAAGATGCTTGCCAAGGAACAGGAGGAAGGGTCGAAGCCTTGCCTGACACCAAATGGAAAACCTTTTCCATTTGAAGGCATAGCATTTTCTGAGTCGACTCATACAGGACGCCTCAACTACATTGAGGACCTCGTCGGAAAGACCCAAAGCCTGGAACTCTCTAGCAGCTCAGGAACCAGGCCGTCCAGGTGCAGGGATTGAAGGTCGGATGGAACACCTTCCCTGATTGACTGAGAGCAGGTCCGGCGAGCTGGAAGCTCCGCGAGTCCTGGAGCTGAGACTGAGGAGATCTGGGTACCAGAACTGGCGAGGCCAGTCTGGGGCTATCAGAATCACCTGCGCCTTGTCCCTCCCTCGCCTTGAGAAGCACCTTGTGGATCAGGGAAATGGGGAAAGCGTAAAAGAGGCCCGAGGGTCCATTGCCTCGAAGGCATCCCCTGCAGCGAGCCCTGCTGAGGCGGGCATGGAACAGACTCAGCTTCGCGTTCTCCGTGGAGGCAAACAGGTCCACCTGAGGTGTGCCCCAAAGGGAGAACAGATGCTGTACTACCTCCGGCAGGAGAGACCACTCGTGGGATGCAGCCCCTATCGGCTCAGGGCATCGGCCAGGAGTGTTGGAGGCTCCTGCCACGTGAATGGCTAGGAGATCCGCCTCCAGGCTGCGCACCGAGTGACCAAATGCGGCTTCCTTGCATAGAAGCATGGGCGGCTCCCGCCCTGGCGGTTTAGATAGTACATGGTCGTGGTATTGTCCGGCCTGACTCGGACCACTTGACCCGGAGGAACGGAGCAAAGGCGGTGAGAGCTAGACGGACCGCCTGAGCTCCAGCAGGTTGATGTGGCATCGGGACTCGCGGGGACCAGAGGCCATGAGCCCGTGTTCCCCAGATGGGCACCCCAACCCATCAGAGAGGCATCGGTCGACAGAGAGACCGTCGGCTCGGCGGACGAGCGGGATGCCCTCCTGCAATTGATCTGGAGCGGTCCACCACTGGAGAGCATTCCATCCCTGTGTCACCGACACAAGCTGGTCAAGGATCGCAGCGTTGTGACCACTGGCTGGCCAGTCCCCACTGAGGGGCGCATGTTCCAGCGAACCCCAGCGGACCACGCTGGTACAGGCAGCCATGAGACCCAGGTGCCCAGGAAGTCCCGGGCAGGCGCAGTGCCCAACCAGAAATGATGTCGGGCAAAGGAGGAAGACCTGCGGCCCCTGTCCGCCCGAGGAGCAGCGCTCTGGCTCGAAGAGAGTGACGAGCCGTGCCCGATGAATAAAATCACCTGCTTGACCGAGTTCCGACTTGGCCTCACGTTGACAAGGAGGCCCAGTTGAGAGACAGACCTGGAGGGCCAGATCTCTGGACCCTCCGCCTCCTTCCTGGAGGAGCTGCTATCAGCCAGTCGTCCAGGTAAGGGTACACCGGACCTCGGCGCCGCAGAATGCTGTCACCACTGCCATGCATTTGGTGAAGACCCTGGGAGCTGGAGACAAGCCGAAGGGCATGGCTTGGAACTCGAGAATCCTTCCGCTCGAGCGAAGGAATCTCTGGTGAGGCAGACGGATAGGGCGTGAAGCAGCGTCCTCCAAGTCCAGAGAGCAGAACCGACGCCCGCGTTCAAGGATGGTATTATCTGAGCCAGAGTGACCATCCCTGAAGGTTCGAGACCTTAGGAACTTCATTAGGGTCGTAGAAAATGAGAATGGGGCGCCAGCCCCCCGTCTGCTTCGAAACCAGGAAGTACCTGGACACAAACCCTGGGTCTGAAGGAGGGTCCACCACCTCTCTTACCACCTCCTTCTGGAGGAGGAGAGTGATAATCGGCTCGGCGAGCATCAGTGAGCTGGGATCCCGAAGCCCCGAGGCGGCGGCTCTGAGTGGTGCCTGCTCGAATCCAGGCAGGCCTCTTCCACCACCTCAAGACCCACCTGTCCGTGGTGGCTGCGGACCAGGAGGCGAGCAAGGAAGTGCGGTGAGCCGTTCCACGGGGAACCAGGGAGTAGGTAGCCCGGGGATGGGGGCGACACCCTCAGCCCGTCACTGGGCAGGCTTGGAGAGGGACCGACGAGGACCTCCTGGGCCCTTCCTCCCTGCCTCCTGTTAGAGGAAGCCGTGGCTTGGGTTTGGGATGCCAAGGCCGAGCCTGCTGGCCCTGGCGTTACTGGGCGGGCGTGCAGGGGCACAGAAGCGAAGGAGGCTTAGGCTGTGGTTTCATGACCTTTGTCCTTCTGTGGAAGAGACCCGAGGTCAAGGTGGCATTGGACTTCTCGATCCTCTGCAGGTGACCTTCCACCCCAGGGCGAAGAGGTCAGTCCCCAAAAGGAACATCCGCCAACTGTGCTGGGTATCCGAGCTAAAGGTGGATATCCTCAACAAACCACGCCGGCGCATAGCCACTGCGGCCGCCACCCGATCTGGCACATGAGTCCCCACATCCAAAAGCAGTCTGGAGCTGCTGTTTGGCCACTGCCCTGCCCTGGTCCGCACCTGCTTAACCGTAGTCTGCAGATGGCAGGAAGATGAGGATGACCTCATCCAGGGGAGCCCAACAGGGCATGAGAAAAATGTGCCATGAGGGCCGAACTGGCCTGACGAAGGCGAGAGAGGGCCTTAGCGTAGACTTTTCGCCCGACGCAGTCCAATTTCTTGGACTCCTTGTCAGGAGGTTTGTCCACATCCCTAGCGTTGCCGTGCGCGGCAGCTGTCGGTAACCCAACCCCTCAGCAGAGGGTGTTCAAAACCGGACAAGGAACGGTGGGACCGCCCTTCCTGGCCATCCTGGCCGGGCGAGGGCAGGAAGCGGCGCTGCCAAAGTTCCAGTGCTGGACCCACTATGGCCCCGGCCACGGAAAGGCCTCCGTCCGGAGAATCCCTCGGTCCAGAATCTCCGTGAGGGATACCTGGCCCGTTTGGAAGCGGGTTCGAGCTCCATCCCGGTAGACTCGAGATGAGCGAAGCAGTCCTAGGAAGACGACGGGCTATCGTCCATTGGCTGACCTCCTGAAGACTCCAGTCCAGTCGCTTGGAGAAGAAGGAAGATCATCTTCGGACTCGGAAGAGTCCCTCGAAAACTGCCTCTGGCCTGAGCCACCCTTCACCTGCGAGGTCGGTCGGGAGTGAGGAGTATGACGCCGATGGGGTAAACCCTTGTCGACCGAGAATCCTTGGTGAGCCCCCAGATAATTGTGGCTGTGGGCGGAGGTTCCACCGAATCGGTGAGCAGCTGGTTTGGCGAACAACCGGCCTGGGTATGAGCTCCTCGGGCAAGTCGAGGGGTTGTGTCGGCCCGTTCGGTGACAGCCACTTAATGGCGGAAGGCGCCCGGAGTCGACTTATTCCCGGCCAGGAGGAGCTGTTGCAACATGAGGTCCTCATTGCCGTCGGCGTAATTCACGCGAGAAGCCTCTCCTCATCGAGGAGGAGGGGCGAGGCGGCGGCGCCGGCTTACAGCGATGCGAGACGAGACCGCCTGGCGGTGGGGAGCGGCTGGACCGCGAAGAGGTCGGGAGACGAGATCGAGAGTCCCGGAATTTCGGGTCGGTGCAGGAGGTGTCGGGCTGGAACCGACACTCCCTCGACTCGGAAGGTCCATCCAGGAGCTCCGGAACCCGGAGGCACGAAGCGAGCCACAGGATCCTCCAACTCCTCCCGGGGCAGGGAGAGGAATCTCGGCTGCTAAAGGCGACAGCCCGTCCAATGGGTCGAGAAAATCTCGACTTCATCAGTGGGAGTCTCGGTCAGCTGACCTGGCGGGGACACCGTGAGGAGCCAGTGGTCAAGCCGAGCAGATCGACCGAAGCCACGGGTCGACGGGTTCGGGAGAGGGACCTTTCCTCCCAAGAGCGCCGACGGAGGGATTCTATACTCCTTGTCCTCTTTTGGACGAGAAAAAGGTCCAGCAGGCGCGAGCCCTTCTCCTTTAGTGGAAGGGACAGACAAAGCTCCTTAAAAGCAGTGTAGGAAGAACCCAGAGAGGCGGGATAAATGCAGCGACTAGAAGATCGACAGCGCGCCTCCTCCTTCGAGGGATACCCATCCGCTCGAGCTGATCCACGAAAGCCGCCTGGGACAGCGATACCGCCAACCGGGCCTCTCCTTGGACTTCACCGGAGGAAACGCTTCTCGACGGCCCAGTTGCAATCGCGCAATGGTCTCGAGGACGAGGTCGAAAGATGAGCACAGGCCTAAGCCTGCCGGGTCGTGCTCAAGGCCTAACAGTAGACAGCGTGGAGTGTGGATCCGTCCGAGACATCTTCTTCACCCGCATGGGCATCTCCAACCGAGTCGATTTATCCATCGAGCCATGAGGGATCGGCGATCAAAGTCTTTGCAAAATATTATTTTTTAAATCCGCAAACGGAGAACAGGGAACCAGTCACAAATGCAGCGTTAAGGAGAACCTGAGCTTCCAAGCGTAAGGAAGATCTGCGCCATGGGGCGGAGCCGAGAGTTATACCACCCGGGTGGGTGGGAGGAGCAAGCTTGAAGACCTTCCGGCAAGATTTAAAGCGGCAAGGATACTGCCAATGAGTGTGGATGAACAACATATCCATGTCCCTAGAAACTATATTCCACTCCTAGAATTACAGCTACAGGTGAGTAACCTATTTTTCTAGGGGCGTGGATGTAGTTCACTATCCACACATAGGCAGACTTCCAGCAGTTCCCTGGGAGGAGGGAGCAAGGCACGCATACCTAGCTGGTGAACACAGACTGGAGAACCGAGGTCCCAAAACCAGCATCCCGGTGAGACTGTAGGTCGATGCTGTAATGGGAGATAAAGGTGTGTGCTGACACCCAGGTGGCAGCCCTGCGGATCTCCTGGACAGGCACATCTCTGGAAGCAGCCACTGAGGCAGTGGTATGTTTGGTCGAATGAGCCCAAAGCCCCACAAGAGGCTCCCTACCAGACAATGTATAGCAGAGGTCGATGCAGCATGCAATCCACTTTGCCAGGCTTGGCTTCAGCATATGTAGCAAACAGCAGACAAGCGTCACCCCAAAGTCCAGCCATGCACTCTTTATAATAAGCAAGCGCACTCCACAGGTCCAGGATATGGAGCCGGCAGTTGGCTTCTGAAGATGGACCGGTAAAACACACTGGTAAGTTAATCACCTGGTTAAGGTGAAACTCTGATGCTACCTTTGGGAGGAACTTCGGGCAGGGGCAAAAGACAACCCTGTCCTTGTGGAAGACCAGGTAAGGAAACTCCACCAAGATCCTTATGGCTGACGTGATGGCCAACAAGAAGGCAGTCTTCAACAACAGGTGAGACATGCCACACCTGTGCACAGGCTCCAATGGCTTGCCTGTGAGCACAGCCAGCACCAGCAGTAGGTCCGAAGGTAGTGGTGGTTCACACACTGCAGGGGACAGGTGGTCTAGGCACTTGAGAAAGCATCCGATCACCAGCTCATGGGCCACCGTCAGCATACAAACCCATGCCCAGTACGCAGAGATGACTGCCAGGTGCACCTTGAGGGTCGTTGCTCGCAGCCCCAGCTGGGAGAGCAACCACAGGTACTTGAGGATGTTAGCCACAGGGCAGGCAAAGGGATCAAGCTCCTTGCCCCAACACCAAATGAGAAACCATTTCCATTTAAAGACATAGTACCAGTGAGTAGACACTTTTTAGGAGGCTTCCACAATGTGCAACACCTCTTCTGAAAGGCCCAAGGCCTGGAACACTAGCAGCTGGGATGCATGACCATCCCCTGTTCTCTCTGGTCAGCAGCTTCAAACAAAGAGGCAACCATCAAGAAGGCCTGCTACTGAGGCTGAGGAGATCCAGGTATCAAAACTGCCGTTGCCAGTCTGGAGCTATCAAGATCATCTGCACCTTGCCCTTCCAGATCTTGGCCACCACCTTGTGTTTCAAACTGTGGGGTGGGGTGGGGGCACAAAACAACCTGAGTTTTGCATTCTTCCAGGACACAATCAGGTCCAACAAAGGGGTGCCAGACAGGGAAAACAGCTGGCTCACAAACTCCTCACTCAGGGACCACTCGTGCAATGTCTCTCCCACCTGGCTGAGAGTGTCCACCAGTTGACTGACTGTGCTGGCAACATCAATCACCAAGAGACCTGCACCCAGGTTGTGCATGAAGGTCCAGGTGCGGAGGGCCTCCTGACGCAAGGGAAGGGAGTGCATGCCACTCCTCCAATTCAGGCAGAACAAGATCGTGGTGTTTTGTCTATCTGGACTTGCACCACCTGAGCGCTGACTAGAAGAGAAAAAAGGACACAGATTTGTAGGGAACTGGCAACAGTTCTGGGAGCGAAAGTTCTTTAAATTTGATGGACTGCATCTGACTAAGGAGGGAGTCAGTGCATTGGGGCAGAAGTTTGACGTCTTTGCAGAATATTTAAACTAGCAAATGGGGAGAGGGGTGCAGCACCCCATCACTCGAATGGAAAGAACACCCCTCCCCTCAGCTGAGTGGTCAAACAGAGATTCAGCGTGTTTGCGTTCATTTGCATCACCAGGTAAGAAAAAAGGTTTGTCTCCCCACTACGATGCACAGGGTAATGCCAAACTTCACCCAACAACTAACACACCAAAATCTGGCTAATGGAAAATCATGTACACAAATGCTCACAGCCTGGGAAATAAGATCCTAGACCTGCAGGCAACAATGTCAGAGGCTAAACTGGACATAGTAGCAATTAGTGAGGCGTGGTTTACCAGTAACACACATAGGGAGACTTCAGTACCTGGCTATGTATTGTTCCAGAAGAGAGACCGAGGTGCAAAAGGAGGGTGGCCTGTACATGTTAATGAAAATATCAAAGCTACAGAACTAGAATACACATAATGAGCCAGAAGAACTGTGGGTCAACCCTGGAAACAGGAAATGGGACAGCCCCATAAGAACTGGGGTTGTCTACAGGCCCCCAGACCAGAGGGAGGGACATAGACACATTACTGTTAGAAGATATACAAAACATGACAGCTAAAGGAGGTTCTGATAATGGGAGACTTCAACATACCAGATACAGATTGGTCAATACCAGCAGGAACATCGGCCAGAACTAGACACATAGTGGATTCCCTGCAGGGAGGGCCTCAAACAACTGGTACAGCAACCCACAAGAGACAGGGCTATCCTAGATCTAGTACTGACTAACAAAGAAGGATCACAGATCTCCAGGTAGAAGGTCACCTGGGGGCCAGTGACCATCACATGGTATGGTTCAATTTGGCTACTACATCTAAATCATCCCATTCCAAGGCAAAATATGGGACTTCAGAGGAGCTGACTTTGATAAGATGGCCAACAGAGATAAGCTAGCCCTGGCAAAAAGAAACACAGGTGAGAAGGTACAGGCAAAGTGGGCAAGCATTAAGGATACAATACTTGAAGCAACATCCCATTGTGTTAGACAGAAAAGGAAGTGTAAAAGAAGAAGGAAACCACTTTGGTTCTCAAATACAGTAGCAGAAAAGGTCAGAGCCAAAAGGCTGGCCTTCAGAAAATATAAGGGAACACAGCGGGATGAAGATAGGGAGGCATACCAAACTGCCCTAAGGGAAGCAGGTAAGGCAGTAAGGCAGGCAAAGTCCCAAACTGAGGAAACACTAGCACGAACAGTAAAAAAAGGTGACAAGACTTTCTATAGATACATTAGTGAAAGGAGAAAGTCCAGAGGGTGTATTGCTAAGCTTAATGGAGAAAAGGGAGCATGTGAGGAGGAGGACCCTGCAAAGGCATCTATCCTAAATAGATACTTTGCTCAGTATTTACTGAAGAGAAGGTAGGCAGGCCCACAGCTCAGCATCATGGACACAGCGGGAGGGAGGTGAGCACTACTCCCTTCACAAAAGAAAAGGGTCCTACAAGAGCTTGCTAAGCTCAGGGTGGATAAGGCAATGGGACCTGATGGCATACATCCCAGGGTACTTAAGGAGCTAAAGGAGGAACTAGCAGAGCCTTTAGCAGAATTGTTTAGTGAGTCTCTGAGCACAGGAGAGGTCCCAGAAGACTGGAGAAGGGCTCATGTGATCCCACTCCACAAGAGTGGTAGCAGGGAGGAGGCGGGAACTACAGACGGTCAGTCTTACCTCAGTAGTGGGCAAGATTATGGAGGCACTCCTTAAGGAAAGGATAGTGCAACACCTGGAATCCATGAGGGCACAGGATCCAAGACAGCATGGGTTTACAAAGGAAGGTCCTGTCAAACTAATCTCATAGATTTCTTTGACTGGGTAACCAGAGTGGTGGACCAAGGGGAGCAGTTGATGTCGCCTACTCTTGACTTAAGCAAAAGCTTTTGACACTGTTCCATAGAAGATTGATAAATAAGCTAGGTAGGCTCGGGGTGGGTCAGAAGTTGGTCAACTGGGTGGCAAACTGGTTGACTGGCAGAAAACAGAGAGTGGTGGTAAATGGTATACAGTCAGAAGAGATGCAAGTCACAAGTAGGTACTTCAGGGATCAGTCCTAGGGCCAGTCCTATTCAACATCTTCATTAGTGACCTCATAGATGGACTAGAGAGTAAGCTTTGTCTGTTTGCAGATGACACCAAGATCTGCAACAGAGTAGATGATCCAGATGGGGTGGGCAGAATGAGAAGAGATCTGGATAAACTAGCAGAATGGTCAGAAGAGTGGCAACTGAGTTTAATGCAAAGAAGTGCAAAATCATGCACATAGGAAGAGAAACCCTGAAGCCACCTATAGGCTGGGAGGGAGTTGCTAGCAGTCACAAAGGAAGAAAGAGACTTGGGCATCATCATCACTGATGACCCACAAAATCATCAAGCAGACCTCTAAAGCAGTAGGTGAAGGCTAGGGGGGTGTTAGGATGTATTAGTAGGGAATATCACAAGTCGTAAGAGGGAGGTAATAATCCCTCTGTACAAGACATTGGTTAGGCCCCATCTGGAGTACTGCGTGCAGTATTGGAGGCCACACCTTCACAAGGACATTAACAAATTGAGGCAGTCCAGAGAAGGGCAACCAAAATGGTGCAGGGACTGCATCAGAAGACATATGAGGACAGATTAACGGAGCTCAATATGTATACCCTTGAGCAAAGGAGGAGAGAGGTGATATGATGAGACATTTAAACACCTTAAGGGCATAAACAAGGTGAAAGAGTCTAACATGTTTAAATATAAGAAAAATAGCAGGACAAGAGGACACAGCATGAGATTAGAGGGAGGCCGATTAAGGGGAATGTGAGGAAATTCTTTTTCACAGAAAGGTGGTAGATGCATGGAATGGCTTACCACAAGAAGTAGTGGCTATGAATACAGTGCAGGGCTTCAAACAGGCATGGGATAGGCATAAGGGAGCAATACAAATGACTATGAATAGATAGGTCACTGACAGAGCAAAGGCCGATGGCACATTTATAAGGTAGAAAAAGAAATGGGCAGACTGGATGGGCCTTGCGGTCCTTATCTGCCGTCAACTTCTATGTTTCTATGTTTCTATGTAAGAGCGAATTCTGTCAGAGCTAGCCATAATGCAGGGAGCTCCAGCAGGTTGATGTGGTGCAGGCCTTACCAGAGGAAGTTGTATGCAACTTCCTATATGGCCCCTTCACACATCTACCTTCCCCCACCTTCCCTTTTTCCTCTCTTGCTTAAATGCCTCCCTTTCTCAGACTATGATTCTTTTTTTTCCTCTTTATATCTACATATCCTAGAACTCGTGCACTTGTCTCAAGCTACCTGATGTCAAGACTTACTGTAAATAATGCAACTGGTCGGATTTTGCTCAATGTCATAATGATCCGACCTAATGAACACCCTGTATTTGACTGTATTATCTGTTTTATCTGAGATAGTGTAAATTGTGATGTTGTGCTGTCTAGTGCCGTGCATATTGTTTATTGTGTGAGACACCTTCATTTGTTATATTTTTATTTTGTGTACCAATTGTATATTTTTACTATCGCGCCTGTTCAGGACCTCCTTGTAAATGAGCATGCTCAGTAGAGTTACTTCTTGCCAATAACCTTGATTTGACTATACAGTTTAAGTTTAGCTACATCTAAAGAAGAACTGCATAGGTCTTTACAAACGTGTGGGTTTGTCAGTATCATCCAATAACCACGTGCGGACAGGCTAGAAGGGCTTTTCTGCTCCCTCCTGTCGTTTTTTTTTTTTATACTTTATTGTTTCAAACAAAAACAATAACATATAAGTCTCCTCATGCCAGACATCCACATAAAGTACAAGGATTTTTTAACGTAAAAGATAATGGGTAATCTTGACAATCTGAATTTTGAACTGGAGGAAGTATTCCAGAAATGTGCAAATGTCCGTAGAGTTCAAAAGACTACACCCTCTAGAAGCATCGCAGTGGTCATTGCCGAGAAATATATTCGAGCATGGCTTTTATTCAACAACTACTGTTGGCTGACCCCATTCAAAACATGAGTATCTTTTTTAATTATCTTTTTACCTCCTCCGACGCTCCAGCTCCCACCTCTCCTTCAGGCCCTTCCTAGTATCTCCTCCCAGCCATCCTCTTCCTGAGCGCTGTTATCACCACATATGCAGCCAACCCTCAGAGTCATCCCGGAGTAACCCATCAGGGGTGGGTCCCCTCCTCGGGGGAAGGCACGAGGGAGCCAAGAAACCCCAGCACTCTGTTTTTATCCTTATGGGCTGAGGGTGCTGCTGTGGACAGAGCAGGCTCCTGTAGGTTCGGGGCGTGGGAGGACACGGAGCCGTCATCTGAGTAGAGACAAAGTTGTTTCAGGCTCTGGTTGTCCTCCTACGCTGCATGTAGTACCCGTGGTCTCCACCAGGGGCCACTACTAGGCGAGGCTTCCCACCCAACCCACCCCAGGAGAGGAGGGACAGCAGTCCTCCGGATGCTCAGTTCTCTCCTTCCCCAGCCAGCCCCCGATGACCAGAGTCCGTTCCCGAACCCGGGTCGCTGCCTTGGTTCGAGGTGTGGCGTCCAGCGCCTCAGAACTTGAGTATTTAATACGAAAATGTGTAGCGCTTTTAGGCCACCCCCCCCAATCAATCAAAGACACTTTTTCTATGACAACATTAGATTAATAGTGAACTTGTGAATTCCAGTATCCAAGAAAGTACTGTAATTCAAACATTTTGAACAGATTACCAAAATAATGGCAACTACTAGAAAAATACAAAGTCCAAATTATCAAGAAACCTGCCGGAAAATCCAGTCTCCATAGTCCGTTTTAGAGCCAAGCCAGCTTCAGGTCGTCTTGTCTTCCAAATCAAGTGGCTCAGCCTCCCTGCAGTCTCGAATTCCTGAACAATAATCTCTGCTCATTTTCCTGCCTCCATCAGATCACTGTAGTGGTGTGTCGCCATAGAATATATGGAAGTGGGCAGGCATGAGCAGAGAATGTATGACACAAAGACTCCGCAGTTTGGCACAAACCCCACTGAATTTCTTCCTGCGAACTCTTGTGGCGTAGAAGTAGTCAGAAAAATATGCAGAGTGGCATCACTGTAGTTAAGACGATCCGTGGTCCTTGATGCCTTCAATATTATTTGATGCATGCCCACACCAGTCAACATCAGCAGCACAGTTCTGGGCAACTCCTTCTGGGCATCTGCTGTGCAAGGTGAAATCCTATAAGCTCTGCTAAAACATGAAGCAATGTCCGGCCCCAAATGTAGTGTCCCCAGCAGCTCTTGTATCAAAAAGTCTAAAAGCCCATTAGTATTCTTCAGAGCCTCCAACCGATATTTCAGTTGAGACTTTTCTTGGATCAGCTTATTTCTGGCAGCAAAGGGCTTGCGACTCTGCCGCACTGGCCGTGTTCGTATCCGATTCTATTTTAATGTCCTGTTCACCGAGACTATTTAGGATAGTTTCAATGTTTAACCTTGCATTGATAACTGAAACGCCTTCCATGGGGGCTCACCTCCAGCTGTAGCCATCCTGGATCAAGCGGCCTGTGGCTCAGTCAATGGCTGGGTTTTAGATCCGCTCGCACCTCCTTTATGCTGCCAAACAATAGCACAAAATTATGTCACACTGTTCAGCATGACAAACAATCAGATTCTGACATTTTTAGGCCAGTCCAGTCACAAAATTCACCACTTTTAATCTTTCTAAGAGCTCTGATCTGAAGAGCTGCCAGAAGATGCATCTACATAGCAGGCATGCTCAACAGCGCCCCTAGGATTTTCTTATCTTCTCCTGTGATGGAACTCTCTGGGTAACCAGAACCCGTGAGTTGTGCGGTCCACTAGATGCACTCCCCATCCCACCAGAGACAAGTCTGCCATAAAGCGTGGCCGGTCGGTTCAGGGCAGACAAATGGGACTCCTTCCTCCAGATGATCCAGGATTAGCCATTGCTAGATGGCATCCTACATCAGCTGGGTCACTGTGATTGACTGGTCCAAGCAGCCTAGGCACTGGGACCATCGATGGCCCAACTCCCACTAAGGCGATGTATCCACAAGCAGGGTCCACCAGATCACACTGGTGCAGGACACCATGAACCCGGCAGCCAAAGGAAGCCCTGGGCAGGGCTACGCCCAACCTGAAATTATCTGGCAAAGGAGATAAGACCCAGTGCCTAGTCCACAGGAGGCAGGCCTTGGCCGCTGGGATCTAGCTCTATTCCCATGAACCTCAATCACCTGCAAGGGATTAGTTCGAACTTGCCAGGTTGACTAACAGGCCCAAGTCTCCGCAGGTTGGGAGGGTCAGATCACCAGACTGCTCCACATCCTCCTTGGAATGTCCAGCTATCAGCCTGTCATCCATGTAGGGATAATCCTGATGCCCTTGCACCTCAGGAAAGCTACCACCACTGCCATGCACTTGGTGAAGACCCTGGGCGTGGACAAGACGCGAAGGGCATGACCTGAACTGATACAGAACCCTTTCGTGTAGAACCAAAGGTACAGCAAGTGAGACGGATAGACTCGGATGTGGAAGAACTCATCTTAGAGGTCCTGACAACAAAATCCACATGTTCTTTTTTTGAACTAGAATTTTATTCACATAACCAATATAGAACATAGTCTGTACATATTCCATTAGATGCAGGTTATTGGATATATTTAGGAGAGCATGTTTTTCTGTGATAAACACACATAAATTGATTCGTAGAAGAACTTAAAAGGCAGAGCCATACAAAAACAAAATTCACCCATATAGGAATATATATGATTAATGGTATTGGTTCCACCAAGAACTAAATGTCCTGTTCTCTCCTTCCTTTGTAGGTTGGTCTTTGACATAGATGAATGGTCTAACAATAGCATCAATAAATATCCGCAGCCTGCTAGCAAAAATGGACACCCTCCAAGTCTGGGTCCAGCAACACCAACCCAACGTTCTTGTGATAGTAGAGACCTGGCTATCACCTAGGTTGCCAGACTCTGCTATATAACTCACTGGATATGCTACGTTCAGACTAGATAGACTCAGTAAAAGAAGAGGTGGTTGTATTATATATGTTAAAGACCACATTCAGGGGCCAAATGCTTAACCCGTGTGACATCAAATGTAGGGCTCAACTGATGACCATAAAAGTAATACCTGGCAAGAACGGGGAAACCCTAACAATAGTCTTGGCCTATATCCCTCCCAAGGAACAAGCGACCGGTTTCAATTCTGTCATCATCTACCTCTCTGAAGGGGGACCAAACAGAGCTGATAATGGTAGGAGACTTTAATATCAACTGGTCCTCTGCTGAAGTTGTACACTGCAAGGACTCGTTAGCCACTCTCAACCTTGTGCAATTGGTAGACTCACCCACTCAGTATAACAGAATAGGCACGGGGTCAATAATCGAATGGGTGGTCACAAATCAGCCAGAAAGAATATCCTCCATCACGGTTCTCCCCGACCCCCTCAGTGACCACTCCCCGGTAATCTGTAAATGGTCAAATAAGGCCCCAAAGGCGCCAGCCAGAACTATTACTGCTAGACTTCTGAAGAAAGGCAAATTGGGAGCTATAAGAGCACACCTAAGCCTCCAAGTTTGGAGCTCTACTGACCACAAAACAGACATCAACACTGCCCTAGAATGCTTTATAAGCAAATTCAATGAAGTGTACAATGTCTACGCCCCTTACACCAAAAGAAGGATCTGCGACTATGACAGCCCCTGGATCACGCCACAGCTACTAGCCCTCATGAAAAATAGAGACGACGTGTGGTACAAAGCAAGGAACTCCAGTACCCAGACAGACTACCAGAACCATAGAGCTGCATGGAATAAATGCACCTGGGCTATTTGCAAGGCCAAAAACACTCACTTTAAAAAGGAGCTGACAAACTCATGAGGTGACAGTAGACAGTTCTGGGAGAACATAAAGTCCCTAACTGGTAAACCTAATAAAACTCCTCCCACCTTCCTGAACATTGAGGGCCAACCTAGGCAGAATCACAGTCGCATAGCAAATGTCTTCAACAAAGCTTTTACTGACCTCAGTGGAGTGTTGCCCCTAGCTTCCTTCAACACCAATCAGATACTTGCACTCTAACGAAACCCATGCACCCAATCAAACTCCCATCCACCTTTCTACTTCAGAGCTATCATCTTTATGGAAGCAAAAGTACATCCTAAAAGCACTAGGTAAATCCAGAACTAGCTCTGATCAACTTGACCTAAAACTAGTTAGACTCACCCTGGACATAACTCTCACACCCTCACCAAAATCTTAAATCTCTCCTTGGTATCGAAATGAATTCCGCAGTTTCAGGCGGCAGTGGTTTACCTGTTTACAAAAGTGGTGACAGGCCAGCTCTACAAATTATAGCCCAATCTATCCTTCCTCTACTCTCCAAGGCCCTGGAGTGAATCGTACCGACCAACTGACGGAATATCTAGACAAGTATCATTTACAATGTCAGCAACAACATGGATTTCAAAAACAACACAGTACTACAACCGCTCTAGTGGAGTTTACCAGCTTTATCCATAATCGCTAGACAGAAGCTCTTGGTAGGGCAACATATATTGATCTCACCAAGGCCTTCAACACCGTCAATCACAGTCTGCTCCTGGATCAGCTCTCCAATACTGGTCTCTCCTGCAACAGTAGCATGGTTCAGAAGCTACCTCTATGAGAGGGTCCAAAAAGTGAAAATCCTGGACACCTTCTCCGACAACCTTAGTGTTAAACACAGGGGTTCCTCAAGGCTCTGTCCTTGGCCCTCTACTGTTCAGCCTGTTCTTAAACAACCTCCCTCAATCGATAAATGACCAGCTACTACTAAATGCTGATAATGCGGTTCTATATTCATGTAATGCTTATCCCTAGATACTGGAAAAGCATATGCAGGCTAATTTCCCCACGGCTGAGCACTGGTTCCTTCAATCAAAACTGCTCCTCAATTATAAAAAAATCAAGACTATGTTATTAGATCATCACATAACAAACACCGCACCCACCAACTTTGCATTAGTAACAATCAGAACACTTCCTGGAGACAGTTCAAACATTTAAATACCTAGGATTGACACTGGACTGCACCCGTTTAACCAACACATAGATGCAGTCGCCTAGTCATCAAATGCAAAACTAGGATTATTGTACAGACACTGAAAAGGCCCGACTTCTGAGGCACTAAAACTGCTGTAAATAGCTCAGTCCTCTCAGTGACAGACTATGGTCTAGCAGTATATGGGGATGCCTCCCAAACTGCTTTAAAACTTATCAAAACAACACTAAACAAAGCGTGTCGTTTAGTCCTAGGTGTACCCCGTCTCACACCTGTGAGTTGTACGTTCAAACGAACTGGCTCAACCTTGACAGAGCTCCAGAATCAAGTATGCCTACTCGTCAAGAAGTCTATGCTAGGACTTACCACCCCAGGCCTGCAAAGCCTTCTTAGCTGACCTAATTCCATCAGATGCACTAGAGGTACAAACAACTCCGCCCTTTGCATCCCCTTCTGCAGAACCACACAAGGCCAATGGTCCTATGAATACAGGGTGCCACTTTGGCTTAATGTGCTTGAACTAGACATCACGAAAAAGGACAAAATAGGCCACTTTAAAATAAGCTCCGAGTGGCCCTTGCCACAAACAGTAACTGAGACCTGAACCCCCCCCCCCACTCTTCCCTCCTCTTTCCTGCTACCTCATTCTAACCTGCCCCTTTGCCTTCTCCTCTCTTCTTGCTAACTAACACTCCCCTAGTAGGCTCCAGGTCCCTGCCTCAGCACTCCCCCCCAATGAGTCCAGCCCTCCTCTATGACTACACTCTTTAGCACTTATGAAAAAAGAACTGCTGACCATCAAGTTCTTGCCTCTTTGCATATAGTATTAGTTAATTATTTTACAGACTATATCATCCTCTGGTCCCTACCTAATTTGCTCTATATCCTGTAGATCCTCACGCTGTTCACTTAAAACTTCTTGTCAACTATCCTGCTATAAACAATGTATCTGTATATTTTTAGTTATGTAATCCTTGTTATTGTAATCATGTAACCTTGAAACCTGATGTACTCTTGTTTTTCTAACACACGGAACCTCCTTGTATCTGTTTATGTACTTGTAACGTTGTAAATGATGTTATGCTCATGTATTACTACAACGTGGAACCTCTGTAAAAAGCCTTTGGCTCAAAGGTACCTCCTATAAATAAATAAATAAATAGGGAGGATGAAAAGAAACAATTCCACTTGTTCAAATAAGGCACATCTTTGGGGTTGGAGTCTTCCTTCCGTCCTTGGCGAAGAAAATACAATGAAAATAGAGAGTGATCTTCAAATTGTTATCTATTCAAGTGAGTCAGTTATAACCCTGTATACTAATTAACACATTGTGGTTATGATTTATATTTATAATAAAAGAAGAGAGAAAAAAGAAAGTCCCACAGCAAGTTATCATCTATATGCTCTCAAAAATATTTCTATAATCTCCATGTTGAAACTAAGTTTATTTAATAAATAAAGGAAAAAAGGTTAAAAGAGCTGGCTGTTTGTGGTATTTGCCTAGTATTAATTAAGGAAGTTGTACATTGGTACCAATGGTTACTGCTTAATCAATCAATCAATCAATCTTTATTTAGCCAGGCGAAACATCGTTGAGAAGAACTCATTTACAAGATGGACCTGGTAAAAATTACATGAGACAGAATAACATTGGAGTATACAATGACACATCCTCATAGAGTAGATATATCAAACATTTACAACATACAATTGGGTGTTTATACAAAATGGTTAGGATATATACAGATGTGTTGAGGCAAAGTACAAAAAGGAAAATAAAACTAATAAGACAGACATTCTATTAGCTAGATTGGTAGAGCTAACACAAATTGGTTTAAAGAAAAATATGATTCACAAAGTACTCAAGAATTCTAATAGCTAGCTGTACCAGCCCATACTGATGGTGTTAAAATTGACTGACGGATGCCAGGTCAGTGCCAGTAGGTCAAGGGTCTGCAAGAGGAGAGGTCAATTCTGAAGGATGAAAAAACAGATCTAGAGAAAGGAGTAAGAGTCCAGGGCAATGGCTATCTGAAGTATTGTTAATAGTGTGGGCCATAAGGCGTGGGTATGCTGGATCAGTTATAAGGGAAGTAAGAGACAGAGAGAAGACACGAGAGGCGATAACATAAGGGTTTTATGAAGCACACTTGTAAATTTCTGTAGCCGTCTTGACCAGTGGACATTTTGTGAAGCACCCTTATAATTTTCTGTATCACTCTTGTCTAGTAGACATAGGTAGGGGAAAGAGGAAGGGGTGTTAGCATAGGGGTTTTAAGATTAACAATTACAGTTTTCTGTGGCTGTCCTGGACAGTAGGGTTTTGAAGGTAGCCAGGGGAAGTGAAGAGGCTATTTGTAGTACTTTTTGGAGCTTGTTACATAGGGTAGGAAGGGAGTAGCCAATGAAAATTTTGACAAACATGTTTTGACTTTGGGAATAACAAGAGTAATATAGGTGGATTTTCTTAGTACATATGAACCAGGGATACAGATAGGGAGGCAGTCCGAGATATATGAGGACAGTTTCTTGTTGATAGCACAGTAGGTCCAGATTGCAGCGTTTTTGTATCGCCTTATGCCAAGGGAGGTCCAGCCAACCAGGGCATATAAGGAATAGTGGTGTATAGAGCAGGGGGCTCCCGATATGAATCTTAAAGCCTGGTGATATAAGATGTCAAGCTTTTTTAGCGCTGTGATGTTCCCTTGTCCGTATAGAATATCCCGTAGTCTAGTAATGGGAGGAAGGTGGATTGTACGATTCTGGTTCTCGCTTCCAACGTCAGCAAGTGCTTAATACAGAAGAATGTGCCGAGCCTCTGTTTAAGTTTTTTGGAAAGTTCTTCAATGTGGTCAAGAAAGGACAATTTGTGGTCAATCCACATCCCTAGATATTTAAATGTATGTACCAGTTCCAGGGGTTCATTATAGGGTACCTAAACAAGCAGTTTTTAAAACTGCAAACTCCAAAATCTGACTTCATAACAAGGTAAAGTAGAGGCTGCTGTTTACTTTTATGCTAAAACTGCATTTATGTAAATAACATAAATGCAGTTTCATAGCTTTTGAAAAATGTAAACATCAGCATTTCACTTTCAAAAACAGCCTTGGTTTCTCCGGTCATGATGACATCATCTGAGCCAAAGACAGAGACCCATATATATTTCTATAGTGCTTACTAGTTCTTCTTTCCCTCTTTGTTTTGAATTGTTGTACCACATTGATTAACACCATGTATTAACTCGTGGATTATTTTGATCAGTACATATGTTAGGCTATGATTTTGTTCATTTAGTTTACTTTAACTTGTGGAAAATGTTTTGCAATCCAGCTGACTTTTTCCTTGGCAAACTGCATTACAGTACAACATTTCAATTACCTGATGATCTAGTGGTTATGTGATGCACTGAATTTAGTTTTTTGCTAGCCAGGAGAGACACACTAAGCTGAAAGCTTGTTTACAGGTGTGGCCTGGGAGCATGGGGAAATGTAATGACTTGCTCAGGGTCACAGAGCAAAGTATTGGTCTGGTTCAGTTTCAAAGCCCATGCTCTCTTGTTAATCCACAAATAAGGCTTTCTTTTTCCATGTGAACCTCCTGCATCTAGCCTACCTGCTGCTGAACACCCCACCATCCATACCCTGTCCTTAGTACTGCCTGGTGCCGCATATGTGTTTACGGTCTCATGAAGAGAATCATCATACCTCAGATTGTAATCTTGTACCTCAGAGAGTTGTGCACACCTGTACCAATATGCATCATCAGCTGGCACTGTTAAAAAATGCCTCCCAAATCACGCTCCAGTCCACATTCTCAGTGTTGACTTCTGCGCCCACAGTAAACATTGAGTGGATCACCACCCTTGTGCACAGTGACGGTAGTATGTACAGTTCCCCTGTTGTGTTTTTTCCTACCTATTAACCAACAACTAGGTCTTCCTGGAGGGCCAAGCAATAAGCATCATGACCCATCAGAAAACTACTGTTCATGCCCTCATAGGGCTGCACTTACAATGGAACTATATTATTAGCAGGAGAGGCATACTAATACCTTGAGCAAATCCACCACTTCCATTGTCAGTCTACCCTTTAGCTGTGATCTTCAGAACCCCGAGGACAGTTCCCAGCAATTCTTCCAGTACTTTTCTGTGCTGTACTCCACAATTTGAGGTTGGCTGGCTACCCTCTTCCAAATCCTGAATGAGCTATACACAACTCCTCTCAATACTGTCCTAACAAACGTCAATACCCCCCCAACCTGAGGGTAATCTTCCTACACTGAATTCAAGTAACAGTTTGGGTGCAGCCCTGCCTCCTGAGTATTTGTTATCACTGGCTACTCTCATCCACAGTCAGGTAGTGATCACGATGTTCAGCAGCCCATTTCAGATCTCACAGTGATCTGCTCAAGTCCTCCTTCATGTCTTCAACTAACCTGAATATAGCTATACCCTGTTGGAATGGCCTCTTCAGTCCCTCCCTGGCATTCATTCTTCTCACCTGCACCACCACCAAAACTGGTGGAGTTCATCACCCTTCTGCATCATGAATGGTTATACAGTCTCCCATGTTATTTTACTTATTAATAATAAACATGATCTTTTGGTAAGCCATGCTGATAGATGCATTGCACAAGTGGAAAAATATGCTTTCCTACCCATGTAAGATCTAAGCCACCTATGATTAGGCACTTTAAATGACGTGCATAATGATGTGCACACCCATCATTTAGCAGTGCCTAATCAAAGGTAGCCTAGATCTTTTAAGGATAGGAAAGCCCATCATTCCCCTTGCTCCCTGCTGCTATGAGCCTGACTTACTGGAAAAATATGTTTCTATTGATATGTCAAAATAAAACGGGGACTGTACTACTTGCATTCATGATGCAGAAGGGTGATGAGCTCACCAGTTTTCTCGTGTGGAGGAATACTGTGATTTAATGAATACCAGAGGGGAACTGAGAAGGCCACCTTGCAAGGTACTGCTATATTCAGGGAAGGGGAAGACAGAGGAGAGAAATATGAGCAGATTACTGTGAGAAATAAGACATGGCTGCCAATACCTTGATCACTACCTGACCCCGCCGTCTCTGGCCAACATACCCTTCCCATAAACCAGTTCATGCAACTGTCCAAAGCTGTGTGTGGATATTAATGTATGAAAGGGCTGCCACTACATGTTCAGTCACTTCACTACCAGTCTAGTATTGCTTGTAAAGCACTTTGGGATATAATGTGTATGAAAACCACTATATAAATGCTGATTCTTCTTCTTATTATTTCCCATGGAAAAAGAAGACAAGACAAGCATATATTTGAGTTTTGAGAAAGTATGAACTCTAACATTGGACCGAACAAGAACTTTGCTACAAAAAGTGGTGGCTCTAGGGGGTGGTGAAGGGTGTGGCTGCACCCCATATAGTAATGTACTTGTGTGCTGCTGCTGCATTTCACTTTGCTGTAAAAGTCCGATTTATTGATTGTACAAATGTTTACATTCAAACTATGGATTACATTTGTAGGTTCTGTCAAAAACATACTAGAAAAGAATAGCAGAAAATATAAAGGTTTAATAAAAATGTTAAAAAGTGCATATTAAGCATGCACACCACCCCAGCACCCCCACTGTAGCATCTTGGATCCACCATAACCACTAGACCACCAGGTTATTCAAGATGTGTACTGCACTGTGGTTTGCCACAGAGAAAGTCGGTTGCATTAAAACACAATTTCAGCATGTTAAAATAAAATGAACAGAACCACAGCCTAACATGTGTATTATACAAAATAATACACATGGTTTTGACCTTTTGGGTGAAACAATTCTATACAAAGGGAAAAATAACTAGTTAGCACTATAGAAAGTCATATATCTTTCTGACTTTGGCTCAAATGATGTCATCACATAACACATTTGGTGGCCATTTTAGGAAGCAGGTAAGACAGTTTTTTTGAAAATAGAAGGCTGATTTTACAATATTCAAATGCTCTGGAACCACATTTAGGTAAATTATATATATATATATATATATATATATGTGTAGCTTTAGCCTTAATGTGTACAGCAGCCTTTCCTTTAGTCACCTACGGAGTCAGAGTTTTAAATAGTTTGTTGTCAAAATGTTGTTTAGGTATCCTTTAAGGAGGGTAGTAATAGAGGTTTGCCCACCTGCCACATTAGTACGGATAGATCTCTGAGAGGGAGAGAAGAGCATCACTTTTGTTTTGTTTTTTTGCATTAAGCAGGAGCTTAAGATGCAATAAGTTGTTCTGTAGATGCTTAAATTCAATTTGGAGGTCTGACCATGCGTTGTCAGGGGTCAGTCCGGAAATGTATAATACAGTGTCGTCTGCGAATAAGTAGATGTGAGCATGACGGATGCCAGTGTGGATGTTATTTACACAGACGGCAAAGAGAAGGGGGCCCAGTATTGAGCCTCGTGGTACACTTCTATGTAGGGTTTTCATAGGGGAAAAGTCTCCTTTTCTTTAACCTGCTGCAATCGTCCCAACAGGTAGATTCGAACCATCTGAGGGCAGTACAGTCCAGACCAAGGTTACGGAGAATATCCAGCAGCAGGACATGGTCTACAGTGTCAAATGCCTTGCTTAGATCCAAGAATAGGGCACCTACATAAAGTTAATTGTCCAATGCATTCAGCCAGCCGTTGGTAACTTTTGCAAGTGCAGAGATAGTGCTGTGTTGAGGTCTGAAGCCAGATTGTATAGGGATGAGTAGGTTATGCAGTTCAAGGTGGTCTCTAATCTGCAGGCTGACAATCTTTTCCAACATTTTGGATACGGTAGGAAGCAGAGAGATCGGCCGATAGTTATTAAGGTCTACAGGGTCCCCTGATTTGAATAATGGGATAACATGAGCAGTTTTCCAGTTATCTAGAAGGGTACTCTGCGTAAGGTCGAAGATGTGGGTTATGGGGACTGCTAGTATATGGTAGCTGATTTTCAAAAAGTACGGGTCAATGAAGTCAGCACCAGCACTTTTTCTAACGTCTAGGTTGTTTAACATGTCTTCGACTTGTTTCAGAGATACCTGGCTGAAGGAAAAGGATGGCACAGCCTTAGCAGTGGGGAAGGGTGTCTTGCCCTGCCCATAGAGATAATCTCTCAGGGCATTAGCAGGGAGAGAACACAGGGCTACCTGCTTCCACAGCGTGGGGCTTAATGCTCCTGAGGAGTAGTAACTCCCCACCCTATCAGTGTCTTAGTCCAAGTTCCTTAATAATTCAGTAAAGGAGTTGTTCCAGCACAGTTCTGCCTTCTTTTTCCTCCACTAAATGATAATATAGCAGGCATCTGGCATTGTATTTTTCCACCTGGAGATGCAATTTAGTGGTGATGGCCTCTAAATGCTAGATGGTTCTGACATTAGCCATCCAATGTGCCTCCATGGGAGTTTTTAAGGAACAACTAATGTTGTTTTGGTAGGTACTTTATTTTCTCTGTTAAACAACTGAGTATACCTATTGCCTAATACTTTATAGTACATTGTATCTTTTTGCTCAGTCTCTAATTTTTCTCTTCTTTCTCCAATGTTTTAGAACTGTTTAGTTATTGTGGCAGAGGTGTGGTACTGTGTTCTTTCTTGTAGTTCAAGGTGCTTTTGGAACTGCTGATTTCTATTGGTTTAAACAATTACATTTTTCTTTTCTATTTTAAAAAAAGCTACATCAACTTGGTATGTTGTCACCTGTTTGTTGTTGCTAAGTAGCAGATGTTTTTGCATTGTGCTCTCATTCTGTGATAGAATCTGTATTAGTAGAAGGTAGATTATTGTGATTGTAGTTACCTTTTGATTGTAAGGATAAAGAGCTTAGATATAAGTGTATGTATTTTCAAATATTATAGGGGAACAGTGGCAGGATTCTTAGGACAGTAAATTAATAAAAAGGGAACTAGGAGAGCTTCAGTAGCAAGTAGTGGAATTGCAGTATAATGTGGGGAGTGGTGCAATGCAGTGGCTGTGGGGCAGCCATATTCAGGCAGACCTTCACTGCCCTATCTGCATGCATCTATCTGGACTGCGGGATGAGGTAGCCAGACTCAGAGGCGGAAGTAAACTGGGTCAGGAGTACCATCACCCCTATCCAGGGACCACCCAGTCCAATGCAACTGCCCTCAAAGGATGCCGAGAACGAGGAGCACTTGGATGACAGTGGGCTCAGGGAGGGTTAGAGCAGTCAGGCAGAGGCACATCCCAGACCCTATTCCACTCAAGAACTCATATGCCACACTGGCAAACGAGGACAACCAAATACAGGTACCCAGAGAAGTGGAAGGAAAGGATGTGGAAGAAGCTGCTGAGGTGACCTCAGCGGGAAAGCAGTGGACCCCAGAGGAGGAGGAAGCGAATCCTGGTGGGGACTCCATCATAAGAGGGATCCAGCTAGGAACACAAGAGGGGAGAACAGGAGGTGAGGTGCCTACCAGGTGCCACGGCATGGAGGGATGGAAGGAAAATCCTGGGGATCACTGGGAAGGCAAGACGGGAGGGTGAGCTGGATGTCATTATCCACCTAGGTACTAATGACCTGGCAAATGGGGAGCCAAAGGAAGTTCAGGACGCAGTTTAGAAACTGGGAGGGTCTCAAGCAAGTAGCTACTTCTGTCACTTTCTCAGAAGTACTACCTGTGAGAGGCAAGGAGAGCATAGGAGTGCATGCACCAGGAACTTTAACTCATGGTTGAAGAACTGGTGCTGTGAGGAAGAGTTTGATTCATTGGTGACTGGGGACCCACCTGGAGGGATGGAGGTTTGTTCAAGCCTGACGGCCTGCATCCATCCTGGAGGGAATCCTAGCACTCAATGATAAGTTTAAATGCTACATTGACAAGCATTTAAACTAGCAAAGGGGGTGGCAGGCCAGCAAGGAGGGTACCTTACTTGCTCACTCCCCACAGCTAAGCAGTGGAACCAGTGAACCAGAGGAGTGGCTATCAAGCAGTGTGCAAAGATGGAGATTAGTGCCCAAGAGGTGGATAAGCAGAAAAGGGCAGAATTCATCAGATGGCAGACAGCAAGGAGAACCAGGGATAAATGACAACCAAGGAAGGGGCTGGAGAACAGTGAGACAGTTCTAGGAGGTCAAATCATGGAAAGCCATGTGTGCAAATGCCAGGAGCCTTAGCAACAAGATGGAAGATCTGGAGCTGTCATGGTGTAGTTAGACCTGGACATTGTGGCCATCACTGAAACCTGGTGTAATGATAACCACGACTGGGAGATGGCCATACCTGGCTACAACATATCTAGAAGAGACAGAGCAGGCAGGAAGGGAGGAGGAGTGGCACTCTATGTGAAAATGACATAAGGGCCACAGAGATCCAGGAGGAACAAAATGGGGAGAGATACTGTGGGTTAAGCTGGAAAGGAAAATGGGACAGCCATCCGCACAGGTGTGGTCTATAGACCACCAGCCCAGGAGGAAGAAACAGATAGGGAGCTGATGCTAGCCATCCAAAGGATGGCAGACAAGGGTGAGGTAGTAATGGTTAGAGACTTCAATATTCCAGACGTGGACTGGAGCATCCCAGCAGCAGCATCAACTAGGAGCAGGTTCATCCTGTACTCCCTTCAGGGTGCCTTCCTCAAGCAACTGGTCATGGAACCAACTCGGCAGAAGGCAATACTGGACCTTGTGCTCACAAACAGGGACAGTGTGAAGAGGGTAACAGTGGGGGAGCACCTGGGAAACAGTGACCACCAGTCATTGTGGTTTGAAATCACAGAAAGAGCAGAACCAAACCACACAAAAACACGCATCCTGGATTTTAGGGGGGCAGACTTTGGGGAAATGGGGAGATACTTGAAAGAGGCATTAAGGGGAATGGGACAGGAATCAGGGGCTGAGGAACAGTGGGCAGTATTTAAAATGGGGATTACAAGAACAACAGAATTATGTATTAAGCAGGTTAGCAAGAGGAAAAGGAAGAGGAGACCATTATGGTTTTCTAAAGAGGTAGCAAAGAAAGTGAAAGCCAAAAAGATTGCATTCAGGCAATACAAAAAGACACAGGCAGAAGGGTATAGGGAGAAGTACCAGGAGAAGCAAAGGGAGGCTGGGAGGTCAGTAAGGGAAGCCAAAGCTCAGACAGAAGAACACATTGCAAAATCAGTGGGTAGAGGGGACAAAACCTTTACAGGTACATAAGTGAAAAAAGAAAGACAAAGGGAGGGATAGTGAGACTGAAGGGGGAGGATGGGGGCCGCGTGGAGGATGACAACAGTAAAGCTGACATATTGAACAGGTATTTCTGCTCAGTCTTTACTGAGGAAGAGGAGGGTAATGGGTCTGAAGGGAGTACAAGGGTGAGAATGGTGCAGAAATGGACACAAGTCCCTTTACACGAGAAAGGGTCCTGAAGGAACTGGAAGTAATAAGAGTTGATAAAGCAATGGGGCCAGATGGGGTGCACCCCAGGGTCCTCAAAGAACTAAGAGAGGTGGTGGCTGAACCTCTGGCTATCCTGCTTAGCCGATCACTGGAAACAGGGGAGGTACCCAAAGACTGGAGGACAGCAGATGTAGTCCCCTTATACAAAAGTGGGAACAAAGAGGAAGCAGGGAACTACAGACCAGTCAGCCTCACCTCGGTAGTGGGGAAGATCATGGAAGCACTACTGAAGGAGAGATTGGTGGAACATCTGGTTGTCAATGGACTACAGGACCCAAGGCAGCATGGTTTCACCAGGGGGAGGTCATGTCAGACCAACCTCATTGAATTTTTTGACTGGGTGACTAGGGAGGTGGATCAGGGGAGGGCAGTGGACATGGCCTATCTGGACTTCAGCAAGGCCTCTGACACTGTGCCACATAGAAGACTATTACACAAACTGGGGAATATGGGTGTGGGCAGGACAGTAGTGTGGTGGGTAGGTAACTGACTGGGTGGCAGGACACAGAGGGTGGTGGTAAATGGCTGTCACTCCACAGAGGGAAGAGTGACCAGTGGGGACCACAGGGATCAGTGCTGGGACGGTCCTATTCAACATCTTCATCAGTGACATGGCGAGGACCTAGAAGGCAGAATTTCACTGTTCGCTGATGACACAAAGCTCTGTAACAGAGTAGACACACCAGAGGGTGTAGACAGAATCAGAAGTGACCTGCAGAAACTTGAAGAATGGTCAGGGTTTGGCAGTTGAAATTAATGCAAAGAAGTGCAAGATAATGCATATGGGGCACAAAACCCTGGCACAATATATCAGTTGGGGGTGAGGATATAGCATGCACCAAGCAGGAAAGGGATCTTGGGGTTATCATCTCTGATGACCTCAAGGTAGGGAAACAGTGTGACAAGGCAGCAGGTAAAGCAAATAGGATGCTGGGATGTATAGGCAGGGGCATTATTCTGCTATACAAGACACTAGTGAGGCCCCACCTGGAGTACAGTGTACAGTTCTGGAGACCATACCCACGTAAGGACATAGACAGGGTAGAGAAGGTTCAGAGGAGGGCAACAAAGATGGTGCATGGATTGCATCACAAGTCCTATGAAGACAGGTTGAAGGAACTGAACATGTACTCCCTGGAGGAGAGGAGGGAGGTAGAGGGGATATGATAGAGACATACAAGTATCTTACAGGGAGGAACAGGGTGCAGGAAAACACTATTTTTAAGCGAAAAAGATGTTCCAGGACTAGAGGGCATGGGATGAAGTTGGAGGGAGGGACGATTCAGTGGAAACATGAGAAAGAATTTCTTCACAGAATGGGTGGTGGACAAGTGGAACACCCTGCCAGAGGAAGTGGTGGCGATGAAACAATCACGGGATTTAAGAATGCATGGGATAGACATAAAGGAATTCTGGAGGTCAGGGGTAAGGTGCAACAGACTTCTAGGAAAACAAACTGAACTTACAAGCTCAAATGGGCAGACTGGGTGGGCCATAGGCCCTTATCTGCCGACACTGTCTATGTATCTATATATCTATGTGTGAGGGCTTTTAATGCTGCCACTTTCAGTGCCTGGAAGAGATGTTTCTCATTTTCTGAATTTAAGCCATCTGGAGGGAGCCCTAGCACCAAATTAACGAAGAAAAGGTCTACCTGAAGCTGAAATATGTGTTGTAAGGTTTTGATGACCATCATCCAAAAAGGCTGGATTTTGTCACAGTCCCAGAAAATGTGGTAGTGTGTACCACGACCCCTGCAACCCCTCCAGCACTGGTCTGTGCTATGTTTACCTAAGTGCCTGAATATCTCTGGGGTTATGAAAAAACGTACATCCACTTTCCACTGAACCTCCCTCCAAGAGGACAGGCTGGTCACTCTATAAACAGCCAACCACACCTGATTCCAGTCTCTCCCCTCTAGAGTCAGCCCCATCTTGAGTTCCCACTTATCCTGGATATGCTGAATTCCCAGGGTCCCTACATTTTCCTGTAATAATTTATATGTTTGAGAAATAAGTTTCCTGGTGTCCCCTCGAGTGGCCCTGGTGTGGATGAACTCAATTCCTGGGGCTGGATCACGTGCCGAAACCATCACCCCAGGCCCGCATTGCAGATATCTATAAAAATCCTGCTTGGGGATATTTAATTCAGTTTGTATTGAATGACAATCTATAACATTTTCTCCTCTGATTAATTGCCGGTGTCTTTCAATGCCCATTATATCCCATCTCTCGAAATACTGATCTGAAGCACCGGCTGGGAATCCTGGTATATACTTCAGAGGGACATATGGCCATACTAAATTTCCCTGAACTTGAAGCATGGGTTAAACTGTATTCCCCAGAAATCCTTGGACTCTCTGAAACTTGGCTTAAGCCAGATATTCCTGATTCTGTGCTTAAATTAACAGGATACAACCTAGTTAGATTTGATCGTCCCTCCTTGCGAACCGTTAACAAAACTAAATAAATAAATAAATAAATGGTGGAAAACAATAGTAAAGAAATGAAAGGACATTAACTTCTACACTGGAGTCTGACAAGTCTTTGAACTGACCTTTCTTTTAACTACGTTAACTATACCTAATCCAGTAGCAAATCTCTCCCGACCAGCCTGCCCCACAAGCTTATTCTCCACAGGCGAGCCCTGAGCGGGTCCCTCCACTGCTTGCGGCTCCGGTTCCACCTTCTTCCAGCCGCAAATCTCTCCAGACCCGTCTGCCCCACAAGCAGATTCCCACAGGTGAGCCTTGAGTGGACTCCTCCACTGCTTGCGGCTCTGGCTCCACCTTCTGCCAGCCGCACATCTCTCCCGAGCCACCCGACCCACTAGCAGATTCCGACAGGTATGCCTCTGAGCTTTCGGTACAGCATGGATTCAGTTCCTAGAATTTGATTGGCCTGCTCCGGCTACAGCCACTCTCAGCTTCTTTTAAAACGCCTGCTGCTCGCTGCTTCTATATTTTGTGTGCTCTCTTTAATTGAATTTTTTATTTTGCACTTCATTCTTTATATTTCATTCTGAAAAATGTGCTTTGATACTGACTTACTGGTTAAAAACTGATCTGTACATTTATTGGAAGACTAGATTTGCCTGTTAAATTTAAAATTTATGCAGTGACCTGTACATTTATTGGAAGACTAGATTTGCCTGTTAAATTTAAAATTCAGGCAGTGTACTTTAGTGTAACTAGCCTGCCTCCACCTGTTCTATACTGAAATGTTCCTTAACACTTCAGCTCATCTCGAGCCTGCCCTTCCTGGTTTATTTTTTGCGAATTTCTGTTTCTCTCTGCCTCTGCTCATCTTGAGCCTGCCTTTCTCTGTCTGTCTTCTGGTCTCATATCTCCCACCTCTGCTCACCTCGAGCATTCCCTCTACCCCCCAACCCTTCCTCTTTTGTTTCTTTGGCTGCCTCTGGCGCCAGACCCATAACAACCCCCACTGGGCAATTCCTTGCGCCTCTCTCTCTCATCTTTGCCTTTCTTTTCACCAACTCCCTCCTGCTTTTGTCTCTGTCTATTGTTCACCCCGATAGAGCCCTGCTTTGTCCACGCATATTTCCATTCCAAAGTTAACCTCTCTCCCTCTCTTTCAGGCGAGACCTGAGCGGGCTCCTCCTGCTGTTTCAGGCTCCGCTCCACCTCTGCCGGGCTGCAAAATCTCTCCTGACCCATCAGCCCCACAAGCAGATTCCCACAGGTATGCCTCTGAGCTCTCGGTATAGCATGGATTCAGTTCCTATAATTTGACTGGCCTGCTTTGGGTGCAGCCACTCTCTGATTGGATGTCCAGGACTCTAAGCTCCTTCTGAAGCGTTTGCTGCTCGCTGCTTCTATACTTTTGTGTGCGCTCATTATTTAATTTTTCCCCTGCCCAGCCACCACGGCCCCAACCTCTATTAAATGCTCCTTGCCTAGTGCTTGACTCCAACTCTAGTTATCCAATTGGTGCTTACTATAGTTAGCTTACCTCTCAAGGGACCATCCTCATCTCTGGCAGTCTGTTACCCCGGCAGGGTTGTTCCTCTTTTTTCTGCGCCTAACTGACTGCTTTTCCTCTTAGCACCCTAACCCACTACCCTGCATCTAGCACCTTGGTTTTTTATCATTAACTCCCAAAACCACATCTAACCATGCCTCCCTTCATTTTAACTCACCTCCTCCTTCCTTCCTTCCTAATACTGAACTCTACTGACCCCATTCTGGAACATTCCCCGTTGAGGGCACCTACTGACTTTAACCCATGTAGCCTACCACTGCAGCTCTTCTGCCATTTTCCCCCTAATTTCTCTACGCTGCCACTCCTCTCTCATTCCTTGGGCACAAAACACATGAGACACCTTGAGACCTGTGAAACTCTTATGATCCCTCCTGGCACCCCCACACCACTGTATATACCTGTCCATGTGGCAGTCCTTGGGTTAGGGTCCCCTTGCCTTCCTACTTATCCATAAACTCTATCCACTAGGGCCTCTTCATCTAAATGTGCTCACCAACTGTTCCAAAAATTCCTTACTAACGGTATCAAAAACCCTTTTATTACTGTTATTGTGTTCAGGAAACACAGAACTAAATCCTGGACCACCTATGCCTATTTCGCCTCCCTCATGCCTTCTCAACTAAAAAGAATCAGTTTCCTTCATATCAAGGGAGCAGCCTGCTTAAGAAAATGGACTAAAATCAAGCTTGGGTCCTCCATACCACTCCAGATGTACTTGTGGTTTCTCAATCTTCGCTGAAAGCCTCTACCTCAAATCAGACCACCAAAATCCCCTCCTACAATGTTTTTAGAACAGTCAGGAGAACTGGGGGGAGGGGGTTGCAACTTTGTCCATGATAAGTAAGCAGTTTCTGTTTTTGACACATACGGAATTCAAAAGTCTCCCCTTGAAAATGTCCCTACCCTCAAATGAGACTGTCTATATCTCTGGCTGCTACAGACCCCCTTCTGGTGGTCTTGGGATACTTCCTCACCTATACAGGCTCCTAGAAGCCACTGACTCAGAATGTCTTTGGGTGATTTCAACCTAGACTGGAACTCCCATTGTTCAGAACCTCAAAAAACCTTTGTGATGCCTACGGTCTTACCCAACTAATCAGTGAAGTCACCTGCACTAATATTAGAAACACTGGGCAGAGCACTTCTCCTTGACTTGATCTTCGCAAACAGGCCCCATAAAACTGCTTACACTGGGGTGTTTCATAACAACATTAGTGATCACAGTGCTATTGCCTGTGTGAGGCACCTTCCAAAAACAACGCACCAATCAAACTTCATCTTTAAATGAAACTTCCATAAATTCAACCCCTCCGCTTTTCTGGCTTATCTGAGCAAAAGCAGATGGCAAAACTTTTACCTGGCCCCAACTGTCGCTGAAGAATGCACCCTCTTCCATAACCTTGTCTTGGAGGTAATTAACAAACATGCGCCAATGACAAAGCTCAGAACAAGGAAAAACCTGTCCCTGGTTCTCTAATTTGTTAAAAACACCCTACACCACAGAGAACCGTTTATGGAAGAAAGCTCAAGAAGACAAAATCTGACCTTGATTGGGCTGCCTTTAGAGCAGCGAGTAATCAGTGTACGAGACTTATCCAGGCAGAAAAGGCTAACTACTACCAGGCAGCATTGGAGTCTTCTAAAGCAACGCAGCAAATTTTGGCAAATTCTTGAGAAACTGAAGGGCACAATTCACCTTCGTCCCTCCCAACCAAGATAGTTTCCGGGCCCATACCTATACGAGCAGTGATGACATACTGGATCAGTTAAACAACTATTTTGCTACAGCCGTCTAGCGTTCAACTCATCTCCTGCATAGTAGCTACCCTCTTAGCCTCCTGCTGGAACCCTCTATCCTCCTTAAAAACTCACACCAATTCTGAACAATTTAGCTTTATTCCTGTCTCTCTCAAACAGGTTGAGGATCTCTTATTTCTTTGGACCGAAAAAGTGCTGGTGCTGATTTGCTAGAACCGTGTTTCCTAAAGCTAGGATACTACTTTTGTCCCCAACCATCACCCACCTGTTCAATCTGTCACTCCTCCAAGGCACCTTGCCTTCTATTTGGAAAACAGCTCATGTTATTCCTTTGTTCAAATCTGGCAATCAAAGTGATCTGAATAACTACAGGCCAATCTCGCTATTGCCTATTCTATCCAAGTTACTCAAAAACTTAGCTAACTCACAACTCAGAGACTTTCTAGAAGCTGAACATTTATTGAACCCTTTTCAGTCTGGGTTCAGGCTAAACACAGCATGGTATCGGCCTTGGCAAAGTCACCGACAATTGGCTAACCTCCCTAGATGCCAAAACCACGCCTGTGCACTTTTGTTTAGATTTAAGCAAGGCTTCGACACTTTTGACCATCAGCTATTACTTGACATGTTAGACAACCTTGAACTGACACCATTTCACTAAATTTCTTCCTGCCTCACTGACAGGTGGCAATAGGTAAAAGCCAAAGGTACTTTCACTCCTTAAAACTTCTTCTGAGAGGAGTCTCACAGGGATCAATACTGGGGCCCTTATTATTCGCCATCTACATTAACAATATTAGCACAGCAAGTGTCCATCTATTCACTGATGATACTGTGTTATATGTCGCCAGGCCTTTCCTGCACCTTGCTTGCCATGATTTACAACATGAATTTGACCTCCTTCAACAAAACCTGCTCCGCCTAAAGTTACTTCTCAACGCTAAACAAAAGTACAGTTACATAAGAACTTACTGTAACAGTAGATCTTCAAGAACAGCTCTTGCAGCAAGTTACACCATTAGGACTGAAGCCGGCAGGTGCCAGGACCCCACGGAAATTTTCTAGCTAGCAGTATCCAGCGGGGATCGCCCCCGACATAGGCCCAGCCCCCGATGTCAGGCATCATATAAAAGGGGGCGGTCCCCGAGAAATACAGGTTACCACCTGTAACAGGAGTTCTAGGAATGGTATATGTTGTTCATCCATACTTATTGGCAGGTATCCTTGCCGCTTTAAATCTTGCTGGAAGGTCTTCAGCTGGCTCCTCCCACCCACCCGGTGGTAAAACTCGGCTCCGCCCCATGGCGCCAGATCTGGCCCGCTGGAAGCTCAGGTTGTGCGTCAAAGCCGGGGAGGTCGGGTGGGTCATGTGGATGAACAAAATATACCATTCCTAGTACTCCTGTTACAGGTGAGTAACCTGTATTTCTAGGGACATGGATATGTTGTTCATCCACATTTATTGGCAGACTCCTAGCAGTTCTCTGGGAGAAGGAAGCATGCACACCCCTCACTTTCACGGAATAAAGACTGGAAAACCGAGGCCCAAAACCAGCATCCCGACGTGACTCAAGGTCGATGTGGTAGTGGGTGATGAAGGTGTCTGCTGACTTCAGGTAGCAACCCTGCAGATTTCCTGGATAGGGCGTCCATGGAAGCAGCCACCGATGCAGCAGTACGGCAGGTAGAATGAGCTCTTATCCTCTGGGAGGCTCCATGCCTGCCAACTTATAAGAGATCTATGCAGGAGGTGACCCACCTGCTTATCGCCTGCTTGGCTGCAGGTCTGCCAGGTGCAGCTTCAGCGTGGGTGACAAAACAGCTGGCGAACCTCTCCCGAATTTCAGCCGTGCGCCCTTATAGTAAGCTGCGCCTTCTAGGGTCCAGAGTATGGAGCCTATATTCGCCCTCCGAGGTGTGATTGGGGTAGAAAACCGCAGAGTCAACACTGGTTAAGGTGAACTCACACCACCTTCGGAAGGAATTTCGGGTGGGGGCGCAGGACAACCTTGTCCCTGTGGAAGACCAGGTAAGGAGACTTGATGGAAAGTGCCTGGAGCTCTCCCATCCTTCTGGCTGATGTGATAGCCACCAAGAAGGCGGTCTTCCACGACAGGTGAGAGAGATCACACCTGTGCATTGGTTCGAATGGCTTGCCCATGAGCTTTGCCAGTACCAGCAGTAGATCCCACGGAGGTGGAGGTTCTTGCACCGAAGGGGAAATGTGATCAAGGCCTTTGAAAAAGCACCAGACCACCTTCTCCTGCGCCACCGACTGCTCCCCAGCCCACGCCCGCAAGCAGAGATGGCTGCCAGGTGCACCTTAAGGGTCGCCGACCTAAGCCCCTTGCTGAGAAAGGGACCACAGGTAGTCCAATATGCTCGCCATGAACAGGAGGAAGGGTCAAGACCTTACTCTGACACCAAATGGAAAAATCTCTTCCATTTGAAACGTAGCATCTCCTGGTCGACTCCTTACGGGACGCCCAACTACATGGAGGACCCGCCGGAAAGACCCAAGGCCTGGAACCTCTAGCCGCCAGGAACCAGGCTGTCAGGTGCAGGATTGAAGGTCCAGATGGAACACCTTCCCTGATCGACTGAGAGCAGGTCCGGGCGAGCTGGAAGCTGCCTCGAAGCCTGGAGCTGAGGCTGAGGAGATCTGGGTACCAGAACTGGCAGGACCAGTCTGGGGCTATCAGAATCACCTGCGCCTTGTCCCTCCTTGCTTTGAGAATCACCTTGTGTATCAAGGGAATGGAGAGGCGTAAAAGAGGCCCGTGTCCACTGCCTCGAGAAGGCATCCCTGCAGCAAGCCCCTGCTGAGGGGGCGGCATGGAACAGCCTCAGCTCTCGCTCTCCCTGGAGGCAAACAGGTCCACCTGAGGTGTGCCCCAGTGGGAGAACAGATCTTGCACTACCTCCGCAGGAGAGACCACTGTGGGATGCAGCCCCTATCCGGCTTAGGGCATCAGCCAGGGTGTTGGAGGCCCTGCCACATGAATGGCTAGGAGATCCGCCTCCAGGCTGCATAGAGTGACCAAATGGAGAGCTTCCTTGCATAGAAGCATGGAGCGCATCCGCCTGGCGGTTTAGATAGTACATGGTTGTGGTATTGTCTGTCTGGACTCGAACCACTTGACCCGGAGAAACGGGCAAAAGCGTGTGAGAGCTAGGCGGACCGCCTCGAGCTCCAGCAGGTTGATGTGACATCGACTCCCTGTGGGGACCAGAGGCCGTGCGCCGGTGTTTCCCCAGATGGGCACCCCAACCCATCAGAGAGGCATCGGTCGAGAGAGACCGCTGCTCGGGCGACAAATGGGATGCCCTCCTGCAGATGAACTGGAACGGTCCACCACTGGAGAGCATTCCACATCCCTGGGTCACCGCTCACTAGCTGGTCCAATGGATCGCAGCTTGAGACCACTAGCTGGCCAGCCCCATTGAAGGGGGTGTATGTTCCAGCGGGCCCAGCGGACCACGCTGGTACAGGCCGCCATGAGACCCAGGAGGCGCGAGAAGTCCCGGCAGGGCGCGATTGCCCAACCAGAAATGATTGGGCAAAGGAGGAAAGAACCTCGGCCCTGTCCGCCGGGAGACGTGCTCTGGCTCAAGAGAGTCGAGCTCTGCCCCGATGAAAAGAATCACCTGCTCCGGCTCGAGTTCCGACTTGGCCTCGTTGATGAGAAGGCCAACTTGAGAGCAAACCTGGAGGGCCAGATCTCTGGACTGCTCCACCTCCTGCCTGGAGGGGGCTGCTATCAGCCAGTAATCCAGGTAAGGGTACACCCGGACCCCTCAGCGCAGAGAGAATGCTGTCACCACTGCCATGCATTTGGTGAAGACCCTGGAGCTGGAGAAGTCAAGGGCATGGCTCGAACTCGAAAAGGGATCCCTCCGCCGAAAGTGAAGGAATCTCTGATGTGACGGACGGATAGGGACATGAAAGAACGTGCCTGCAGGTCCAGAGAGCAGAACCATATCATGCTCCAAGGATGGTACTATCTGAGCCAGAGTGACCATCCTGAAGGTCCGAGACCTTAGGAACTTGTTTAGGCGCGGCAGGTCGAGAATGGGCACCAGCCCCCGTCTGCTTTCGGAACCAGGAAGTACCTGGACACAAACCCCGGTCTGAGGGAGGGTCCGCTACCTCTCTGATCACCTCCTTCCGTGGAGGAGACGATCTCTGCTCCGCGAGCCAACAGTGAAGCTGCGGACCCCGAGGCCCCGAGGTGACGGTTTGAAGGGCGGGCCTGCTCGAACTCCAGAGGCAGGCCCTTTCCACCACTTCCAACACCCACCAGACTGTAATAACGACCAGGCTGAAAAGAAAGTGATTTGAGCCGCTTTCCACGTGGGGGAACCTGGGTGAGGTGATGGGGTTAGGGGCGACACCCCCTCAACCCGCCACTGGGGCTTGAGGAGGGACTCGCCGAGGACCTCCGGCCTTTCCCCTGCTTCCTGGAGGAGGTCATGTCTTGGGTTTGGGGATGCCAAGTCAGGCCTGCTGGCCCCACGCTTGGGCTGACTGTGTGCGAGAGGACTTAAGGGTTAGCGTGGTTGTGGCCTTTGTCCTTGCAAAGTGCTGTAATCTGATCCGTAGTATTGGACTTCGACCTCTGTAGGTGACTTCACCCAGGGCAAAAGGTCGTCCCTGTAATGGACATCCGCCAACTTGTGCTGTATCCGGCGAAGGTGGATACTCAGCCATGCTCGACGGCGATAGCCACCGCGGTTGTTACGATCTACATGAGTCTCCAATGTCCAGAGTATTCTGTTGCTGCTTTTACTGCTCCTGCCCCGCACCTGCCTAACCGTGTCTGCAGGTCCGCCGAAGATGAGGAACCACTGGCCCAGGAGTCCAACAGGGCATGAGAGAACTGTGCCGAGTACGCTAACTGGCCTGACGGCGGTGGTAGGAGGATTGTAGACTTTTACACCCGCATAGTCCACCCTTGGACTTCTTGTCAGGAGGTTTGTCCACGCCCCTAGCGTTCTCGCACGCCAGAAAACGCTGTCATAACTAGCCCCGGCTAGGGTGTTCCAAAACCGACAAGGAATGTAGGGATCGATACTCCTGGCCATCCTGGCCGAGGGCGAGGGCAGGAAGCAGGCGTGCCAGAGCTCCAAGGCCGGCCCACTATGGCTCGCCACTGGAAAGGCCTCTTGGAACTCTGGTCCAGCATTCCTGAGGGATACGGCCCGCTTAGACACGGGTTCGAGCCTTCCCGTGACTCCGAGATGAGCTGAAGCAATCCCAGATAGACGGTCTGGCTGTCGTCCAGCGATGACTCTCCAGAGGACTCCAAGTCTACTCACCTGGAGAAAAGAGGAATCGCTGCGGACTCGGAGGAGTCTGAAGAGCTGCCTCGGCCTAAGCCACCTCCACCTGCCGAGGTCGATCGGGAGTGAGGGTAACAGACAGCCATGGGGCAGGCCCTGAGCCCCAAATAAAGGCTGGAGGCAGAGGTTCCACTGGAATCGGTGGAGCAGTGTTTTGGTCAACAACTGTTTGGAACAGGCTCTCGAGTAAGTCGAGGTTGTTTTCCGCCCGTGACAGTTATTTGGTGGCCGGGGGCGACGGGCCGGCTGTTTTCGCCAGAAGGAGCTGTTGCTACGAGTCCTCGTACGATGAATCTCACTGAAGCCTCCTCGCCCGGGAGGAGGACGGTGACGACGCGGCTGTTGTTAGCATGGGAGCAGTTATGACGGCGGGATCGGCTGGACTGCTGGCGACCGAGAGCTCGGCTTTTTCCGAGACAGTGGGGGGGGGTGGAACCGCTCGGCTCGAGGGTCTCCCGAGGGCTCGGAACCGGGAGGCACTGGCAAGCCCACGGGATCTCAACTCCCACCGGGGAACCGGGAGAGGATTTCGCCTCGCCTGGTCGCACAACCCATCCAACAGGTTCGAGAAAAACCTTGACTCGCGTCGACGGAGTCTCGGTCAGCTGACCTGACGGGACACCGTGAGACCAGGTGGTCAAGCCGAATGATCTGGATCAAGTAGATGGCCGACAACTCGGGAGAGGGACCTTCGGCCTCCCAAGAGTCTTGACGGAGGACTACCTCTGTCTTTCTTTTGGACCGAGAAGAAGGTCCAGCAGAATGCTGGTCCCTCCCTCTAGTGGAGGGACAAACAAAGCTCCTTAAAGGAAGTTGTATAAGAGAACCCAGGAGAGGAAGAAATGTCGCGCCGAGGAAGATGCGCTGGCCGCTTCCCTTCTTCGAGGGCGATCATCTGTTCTGGCTGATCCGCCTAGCCCGCGGCTGCTGAGAACCTACCGACCGGGCTCTTTTGACTTCACCGAGGGAAATGCTCGACGCCCTAGTTGTAAACTGGCAACACGATCTTTCAAGGACGAGGGCTGAAGGAAGAGCACAGGTCGCAAGCCTGGTGGGTCGTGGCTCAAGGCCTATACAGTAGACACACGTGAAGTGGATCCGTCTGAGACATCTTTCTGTCCGCGGGCATTTCCAAACCGAGTCGATTTGTCCATCGTAGTCATGGAGGGATAGAAGACCAAGTTCTAGAAATTCAAAAACTTTAAATTCTAAACCGAAGAGTTAGGAACCAGCCTTATACTGAGAGTGCTAGGGAGGAACCTCAGCTTCCCAAGCCGAGGAAGATTCATGCCATGGGGTGAGCCAGAGTTTTACCACCCGGTGAGTGGGAGGAGCCAGCTTGAAGACCTTCCTCGTTAAGATTTAAAGCATGGATACTCGCCAATAAGTGTGATGAACAACATATCTATGTCCCTAGAATCCCTAGTTTTCCGCCTGAGACTCCGGCCGCTAGATGACATCAGAAGTGGAGACTGAGATCCCATCAAGTAGTATTCAGAGTAGTGTTAGAAAACACCTCATCCTAGAAAAGAGATATCGAAAATACTCTATCTCCAGAGGGGATTGTGGAGGATTACTGTTGTAAGAGTTGTTCTCGAAGATCTATCGTTGCAAGTTCTTACGTAACTGTACTATCTTCTTGCTGAGAAACAGCTCTTTGCAGCAGGTTACACCATTAGGACCGATTCCCAAGCAATACTGGAAATCCTCGTAGGTGGGAGAAGGCTAGGTAGATACCATGTAATTGACTGAAGCCTAGGATAGGAGTCCCTTGAAGGACTGCTAGACCAAAATACAGGTTACTCACTCAACAGGAGTTCTAGGGAATGGCATATGTTGTTCATCCACACTCATTGGCAGGCATCCTTGCCGCTTAAATCTTGCCGGAAGGTCTTCTGCTTGCTCCTCCCACCCACCCGGTGGTATAACCTGCCCGCCCCATGACGCCAGATCTGGCGCGCTGGAAGCTCAGGTTGTGCGTCAAGCCGGAGAATGTGAAAATAGGATGAAGCATATTCATCTTAGAACTCCTGTTACAGGTGAGTAACTCAGGTTTCTAGGACATGATATGTTGTTCATCCACCATTGGCAGACTCCTACAGTTCTCCTCCGGGAGCAGGGAGGCAAGACGCACAATTCTATTATACTTACTGGAAAGAGAGACTGAGAACTGAGGCCCCAAACCAGCATCCCGGGCGTGACTCAAGGTCGATGGTAGTGGGTAATGACAGTGTATGACTCGTAGCAGCCCTGCAGATTTCTGATAGGGACGCCCCTGAAGCAGCCAATCACAGCAGTATGTGCGGTAGAATGAGCCTATCCTCTGGGAGGCTCCATGCCCGCCAACTTATAGTAGAGATTCATGTGAGGTTACCCACTCTGCTTATCGGGCCCGCTTGGCTGCAGGTCTGCCAGATGCTTCTTCAGGTGGGGATAAATAGCTGGCGTAACCTCCCCGATTCCTCAGCCGTAAGGCCTTATAATAAGCGAGCTACCTTCTAGGGTCCAGAGTATGGAGCCTGTATTCGCCTCCGAGGTGTGTTTGTAGAACACCGCAGAGTCAACACCTGTTAAGGTGAAACTCCGACACCACCTTCGAAGGAATTTCGGTGGGGGCGAGGACAACCTTGTCCCTGTGGAAGACCAGGTATGGAGACTCTATGGAAAGCGCCTGGAGCTTCTCATCCTTCTGGCTGACGGATAGCCACCAAGAAGGCGGTCTCCCACAGGTGAGAAGAGAGCACACCTGCAAGACAGTTCAATGGCTTGCCCATGAGCTTTGCCAGTACCAGCAGTAGATCCCACGGAGGTGGGGGTTCCAAGACTGAGGGAAATGTGATCAAGGCCTTGAAAAGCGCCAGACCACCTTCTCCCATGCGCTTCGTGACTGCTTCCCGGCCCGCCTGTAAGCGAGAGATGGCTGCCAGGTGCACCCTTAGGTCGCCGACCTAAGCCCTTGACTAGAAAGGGACCATAAATAGTCCAAGATGCTTGCCAAGGAACAGGAGGAAGGGTCCAAGCCTTGTTCTCGGGACACCAAATGGAACCTTCATTTGAAGGCATATATTTTTGTGTCGACTCACGGACGCCTCAACCATGGTTGAGGACCCGTCGGAAAGACTCAAGGCCTGGAACTCTAGCCGCCAGGAACCAGGGTCGACAGGTGCAGGGATTGAAGGTCCGATGGAACACCTTCCTGATTGACTGAGAGAGCAGGTCCGGCGAGCTGGAAGCTGCCGGAGTCCTGGAGCTGAGACTGAGGAGATCTGGGTACCAGAACTGGCGAGGCCAGTCTGGGGCTATCAGAATCACCTGCGCCTTGTCCCTCCTCGCCTTGAGAAGCACCTTGTGGATCAAGGGAAATGGGGGGAAAGGCGTAAAGAGGCCCGGGGTCCATTGCCTTCGAGAAGGCATCCCCCTGCAGCGAGCCCTGCTGAGGGGGCGGCATGGAACAGACTCAGCTTCTGCTGCTCATGGAGGCAAAACAGGTCCACCTGAGGTGTGCCCCAAAGGGAGAACAGATGCATGTACCTCCGGTAGGAGAGACCACTGCGGATGCAGCCCTATCCGGCTCAGGGCATCGGCCAGGGTGTTGGAGGCCCCGCCACGTGAATGGCTAGGAGATCCGCCTCCAGGCTGCGACGAGTGACCAAATGCGGAGAGCTTTGCATAGAAGCATGGAGCGCGGCCCCGCTTCCCTGGCGGTTTAGATAGTACATGGTCGTGGTATTGTCCGCCTGACTCGACCACTTGACCTCGGAGGAACGGAGCAAAGGCGGTGAGAGCTAGGCGGACCGCCTGGAGCTCCAGCAGGTTGATGTGGCATCGGGACTCGCGACCAGAGGCCATGAGCCCGTGTTCCCCAGATGGGCACCCAACCCATCAGAGAGGCATCGGTCGACAGAGACCGCTGCTCGGGCGGACGGAACGGGATGCCCTCCTGCAAATGATCTGGAACGGTCCACCACTGGAGAGCTGCCCACATCCCTGTGTCACCGGAGCACAAGCTGGTCCAAGGATCGCATGCCAGACCACTGGCTGGCCAGTCCTCACCGGCAGGGACGATGTTCCAGCGGCTCAACGGACCACGCTGGTGCAGGGCCGCCATGAGACCCAGGAGCGCGGAAGTCCCGGCATGGCTAATGCTCTAACCAGAAATGATCGGGCAAAGGAGGAAAGAACCTCGGCCCTGTCCGCCGGAGCCGCGCTTGGCTCTGGAAGAGAGTCGTAGCTGCGCCGGATGAATAGAATCACCTGCTTCGCTCGAGTTCCGACTTTGCCTGCTGATAAGGAGGCCCAGCTGAGCAGACCTGGAGGGCCAGATTCTGGACCACTTCTGCCTTTCCTGAGGTGAGCTGCTATCAGCCAGTCGCCCAGGTAGGGCACACCGACCCTCGGTCGCCTTAGGAATGCTGTCACCACTGCCATGCATTTGGCAGGAAGACCCTGGGAGCTGGAGATGTCAGTGGGCATGGCTTGAACCTCAAGAGGGGATCCTTCGGAAGTGGCGGAATCTCTGGTGAGATTTGACGGCAGGACGGAAAAACGCGGCCCTGCAAGTCCAGGAGAGCAGAACCACGTTCCTCCAAGGATGGTATTATCTGAGCCAGAGTACCATCCTGAAGGTTCGAGGACCTTAGGGAACTTGTTTAGGTCGTAGGTCGAGTATGGGCGCCAGCCTCTGTCTGCTTTCGAAACCAGGAAGCACTCTGACACAAACTTGGGTCTGAAGGAGGGTCCACCATCTTCTTGCACTACCTCCTTCGGGAGGAGGGGATACGGCGTCGCCCACGAGCCGCCAGTGAGGCCGGGGAGATCCCGGCTCTCGAGGGCTTACGCCTGAAGGGTGGTGCCTGCTCGCCGAATTCCGTGAGGCAGGTTTCTTCCACCACTCTCAAGACCCACCTGTCCGGTGGTAACAGCGGACCAGGCGAACTGAAGTGCCGAGCTGCCTCACGGGGGACCAGGGGTGGCAGGACGGGATGAAGGAGCACCCTCAGCCCACACTGGGCAGGCTTGGAGGAGGGACCGGCCGAGGGACCTCCTGGGCCTTTCCTCCCTGCCTCTGTTAGAGGAAGCCGCGGCTTGGGTTTGGATGCCATGTCGAGTCTGCTGGTCTCGACGTTGCTGGGCCGGGCGCTACCGGGGCACAGAAGGACGAAAGGGCTTAGGCTGTGGTTTGCGGCCTTTGTCCTCTGATGAAGGAGACCCGAGTCCATGCAGCATTGACTCTCGATCCTCTGCAGGTGACCTCCACCCCAGGGCTGAAGAGGTCAGTCCCCAAAAGGGAAACATCCGCCAACTTGTGCTGGGTATCCGGCGTAAGGTGGATATCCTCAGCCAAGCCCGGCCGACGCGATAGCCACCGCGGTCGCTAACGTATCTGGCACATGAGTCCCCTATATCCAAAGCAGTCTGAGCTGTTGTTTGGCCACTGCTCCTGCCCCTGGTCCCGCCAAGACCTGCTGCAACCGTAGTCTGCAGATCGGGCGGAAGATGAGGATGACCTCATCCAGGAGCCCAACAGGGCATGAGAAAATGTGCCATGAGGACGGCCAACTGGCCTGACTATCCGAGAGAGGATGCAGCGTGAGATCTTTCGGCCCATAGTCCAATTTCTGGACCCTTTGGTCAGGAGGTTTGTCCACATCCCTGGCGCTAAGCCGGCGCTACCGAAAACGCCGCTTGTCGGTAAACTTTTCAACCCTCAGCAGAGGGTGTCTCAAAACCGACAAGGAACCGGTGGGGACCACTTTCCTGGCCATCTGGTCAAGGCGCAGGGCAGGGGAAGCAGGGCGCTGCTGTAAAGCTCCAGTGCCGACCTATGGCCTCGCCACCGGAAAGGCCTCGTCCAGAAACTCGTCCAGAATCTCCGTGAGGGATACCTGGCCTGCTTTGGAACGGGTTCGAAGCCCATCCCGTAGACTCCGAGATGAGCCAAGAAACTGCAGAAGGACGACGGCTATCGCTCATTGACTGACCTTCAAATATTCAAGTCCAGTCGCTTGAGAAAGGAGGAATATCTTCTGACTCGAAGAGTCTCGAAGAGCTGCTTTGGCCTGAGCCACCTTCACCCGTCGAGGTCGGTCGGGAGTGAGGGTAACTGATGTCGATGGGGTAGACCTTTAGCCGCACCGAGAATCTCTGGTCTGAGCCCCATTGGTGGCTGTGGAGGCGGAGGTTCCACCCGAATCGGTGGAGCAGCTGGTTTTAACAACAACCGCCTGGTATAGGCCCTGATAAGTCGAGGGGTTGTGTCGGCCGCCCGTGACAGCTACTTTAATGGCCGGGAAGGCGACGGGCCGGCTTATTCCCCGCCAGGAGGAGCGGTTGCAAACATAGGTCTCCGCATCGCCGGCGCACTTACGCCAAGCCTCCTCATCCGAGGAGGAGGACGAGGACGAGCGGCGACGCCGCTATCACAAAAGTCAGACCCAGACCGCTTATGACGGTCGGATCACGGACCGCTAAGATGTCCAGACCGAGACCGAGTCCCGGAATTTCCGGGTCGGTGCGGGAGGTGTCGGCCGGATCCGGCACCCTTCGGCTCGGATGGTCCATCCAGGGAAGGCTCGGAACCGAGAGGCACAGGCGAGCCCACGGGATCTCAACTCCTCCCGGGGAACTGAGAGGGGAATCGGCTGCCAGCGCTTTACAGTCTGTCTAATGGGTCGAGAAAATCTCGACTTCATCGGTGGGAGTCCGGTCAACTGACCTGACGGGACACTCGTGAGGCCGTGGTGGGCCGTCCGGGTCGACCCGGCCGACGGTCGACGGCCGGGGAGAGGGACCTTTCCCGCCCCAAGAGCGCCGACGAGGGATTTACCCCTCTCCTCTTTTGGACCGAGAATAAGGTCCAGCAGACGCAGGCCCTTCTCCTTTAGTGGAGAGGGACAGACAAAGCTCCTTAAAAGAAGCCGTGTAGGAAGAACCCAGAGAGAGCGGGATAAATGCCGCGGCCGAGGAAGATACGGCCCGCGCCGCCTCCTCTTCGAGGGCGACCATCCGCTCGAGCTGATCCGCCGAGCCCGCCGCCACGGACACCGCCAACCGGGCCTCCTTGGACTTCACCGGAGGGAAACGCTTCTCGGGACGGCCCAGTTGCAATCGAGCAGCACGGTCTTCGAGGACGTAGGCCGAGAAAGATGAGCACAGGTCGCAAGCCTGCGGGTCGTGCTCAAGGCCTAAGCAGTAGACACACGTGGAGTGTGGATCCGTCCGAGACATCTTCTGCCCGCATGGGCATCTCCGAAATTCGGGAGTCGATTTGTCCATCGCAGCCGCGAGGGATAGAAGACTGAAGTCTTTTTGCAAAATTTATTTTAAATCCAAAGCGGAGAAATAGGAACCAGTCACAAACGAAGCGTTAAGGAGGAACCTGAGCTTCCAAGCGGTAAGGAAGATCTGGCAAGGCCATGGGGCGGAGCCGAGAGTTATACCACCCGGGTGGGTGGGAGGAGCAAGCTTGAAGACCTTCCGGCAAGATTTAAAGCGGCAAGGATACCTGCCAATGAGTGTGGATGAACAACATATCCATGTCCCTAGAACCAGCTCTTCGCCGTGGTGTAACGTCCAGGCTATAATGCCTGATAAAGGTGTGCATGGTGCTCCAAGTAGCTGCTGTGCAGATGGCTGAAGTGGACACGTTCTTCATGGCAGCAAAGGAGGTAGCCACCCCACTTGTGGAATGACCCTGAACCGTGCCCGGTAAAGGTTTGTTACGTTTCTGGTAACAGAACGTGATACAATGGATGAGCCACCTGGACAGTGATGGTTTAGAAACCAGAGCTCCCATCATCCTATGGGCGAAGGAGATGAAAAGCTGATCAGATTTACGGTGGTGCTTGGTTCTGGTCAGGTAGCATCTTAGACACCTATGCACATCTAGAGTGTGCAACAGGGCCTCTCCTCTATTAGAGTATTTAGGAAAATACACTGGTAAGTCGATGTCCTGATTGAGGGTGAGAGCTGAGACCACCTTAGGGTAGAAACTTTGGATTTGTCCTTAGGGACACCCTGTCCTGGTGAAAAACCAAATAAGGTTCTTTGCACATCAGTGCGTGAAGTTCAGAAATCCTTCTGGCCGAAGTAATGGCAACTAAAAATAACATCTTCCATGTTGGGAGACGTAGCTCGCAAACCGCGGCTGGTTCAAAAGGTGGCAGCATGAGCCGCTCCAGGACAAAGGGTAAATCCCATGGAGGAATAGGATCCTTAATCGGAGGTCTAAGGTGGAGAACACCTCTCAGGAAGGCTCGTGCTCTGTCCAACTGAGTTATGGGATGTCGGCCTATAGGTATATGATAGGCTGAGATGGCACAAGGTGTACTTTAATAGGAGTAGGCCAAGCCTGCCTGGAAGAGAGACAGGAGGTAGTCCAGGACTGACCTTTCCAGACAATCCATCGGGGAAAGTCCTCGTGCTTGAGCCCAGAGGCAAAATCTACGCCATTCATGGTGTATGTGGCATGAGTGGCTGGTTTTCTAGCAGCCGCTAGAACATCTGCTACCTCTTGCGAGACCCCGTACCGCATGATAGCTATGTCTCTAGGAGCCAGGCGTGCAGGTTCAGAGAGCGAAGGTCCGGATGGACCAAAGAACCTGCCTCCTGGGACAATAAGTGAGAGCTGATTGGCAGAGGCACCGGAGGTTCCTGGGACAGCTAGTGTAGCAGAGGGAACCAAATCTGTCTGGGCCAAAAAGGCACGATAAATATAATCGTCGCCTGCTCTCTGCGTAGTTTCAAAAGGACCCTCTGGATCAACGGAAAGGGAGGAAACGCGTAGAGGAATCTGCCTGTCCAGGAGAGGGACAACACATCTCGCCAGTAAACACCAGGCCCTGGATCTAGCAAGCAAAAATTGGTCAGTTTTGCGTTGGATGGGGATGTGAAAAGGTCTAACTCTGGTGTGCCCCATCTGTGAAACAGATCCTCTACTATCTCCTGGAGTAGTTCCCACTCGTGGACTCTGGCCTGAGAGCAGCTCAGGCTGTCTGCGAGGACGTTGTCCACTCCTGGGACATGAACAGCAATCAGGTTTGCGCCGTGTTGTAGAACCCAATCCCATCCTCTCATGGCCTCCCAGCAAAGTGGGTAGGAATGGGTGCCTCTTTGTTTATTGAGGTAATACATCACCGCGGTATTGTCTGTTTGTAACAGGAGAGTACCCGGTGCGATCTCCAACTGGAAAGCCCGCAGGGCGTAAAGGACTGCTCTCACTTCCAAAATATTTATGTGGAGAAGAGCTTCCTGGGGTGTCCACGAGCCCTGAGATCTGACCCCTTTGAGGTGTGCTCCCCAACCAAACCCTGAGGCATCCGTGAGAGTGTCACAATCGGAGACGGCGCAATGAAAGGGACCCCCGCCAACAGGTTCTTTGAATCTAGCCACCATTGCCAATCCCGGATTATGGCATTCGTGATCCGAATTGGAAGCTGCAAATGGTCTTGCTTCTGATCCTATTGAACCTGTAACATCCACCGGGTCACCAGCATGTGGGGACGGGTTAGTGGGACTGTTGTAATAGCCGCAGCCATGTGTCTGAGCATGCAAAGGACCAGCCTGGCTGAGACCAACTTTTTTGCCAAGATGTCCCTGATGAGAGATCTGATGTGTTCCGCTCGGTCCTGGGACAGAAAAGCTCTCCCCTGGACAGTGTCCAGAACTGTGTCTATGAACTGCAGATTCTGTGACAGAACCAGGTGCGACTTCTCTTGATTGATAATGATGCCCAGGGACTGAGTACAGTGGATTGCGGACATCAGAGCCTCCCAAGAGGGTGCCATGAGGAGCCAGTCATCCAGGTAGGGGAACACGTAGTGGCCTTGTCTCCTTAGAGCCGCCGCTCCGACTGCCATGCACTTCGTAAACACCCGAGATGCCGATGACAGTCCAAAAAGGAGGGCTTGGAACATAATGGCAACCTAGAAATTGGAAGCGCAAGAACTTCCGGTGCGCTTGAGCTATGGGTATGTGCAGGTAGGCATCCTGCAAGTCCAAGGATGCTAGGAAGGCGCCCTGCTTGAGCATGGGTATCAAACCAGGAAAGGTCACCATGCGGAAGCGTTTGTAAAGGACTGAAGCGTTGAGATCGCTGAGATCCAGTATCGGACGGAGGTCCCCTGTCTTTTTGGGAACTAGAAAGAAGTGGGAATAGTAACCTGCACTCTCTGGTTCCTCGATGCGTGCTCTATAGCTTCCTTTTCAGAAGTTCGAGCACCTCCTGCTGTATGAGCAGTGCGTGCTGACCCATACAATGGGAAGCGGGGAGGTCTTGGCGGTGGGTGGTGAGGAATTCTATAAGTGACCTCTCTTGATCAGCTGAAGGACCCACGGTGGTGGTAATCGACTGCCACCCTGAAAATGGCGAGCAATACGACCCCCAACCTTTTCTGCCCATTGATCCAGAGGAGGCGGGCCGGGAAGGAGTCATGCTGTGGGCGGCATGCCCCGCAGGCTGGGCGGTTTGGTATACCGCTGACCTCGACCTGGGAAGACTTGGGTTGGGCCTTACGGTGGAAGGTGCCCATTTGCTGCTGGCCGAAATGTGGCTGCTGCCTTTGTTGTCGACTGCGAAAACAGTTCTGGTTCCTTCGAAAGGAACCAGATTTGGGTCTGTACGTGGCCTGTACAGCCCTTACTGCCTTCCCGGCATCCTGAAGCTTGGTAATGACCTTTTCAGAGGGTTCAACAAACAGGACCTCTCCGTTATAAGGAACGTCCAGGATACTCTTCTGTACGTCCGGTGTAAATCTGGAGACACGGAGCCAGGAGTGTCTCCGGAGACAGATGCCTGAAGCTGCGCCCCTGGCAGATGAGTCCGCAGAATCATATGCAGCTCTTAACACTTGGGTCCCCACGTCTGACCCTGTGTGGAGGAGGTTCAAGAGCTCCGCCTTCTGCTCGCTATCCGGAAGTTTGTCAACTAGGTCCTGACCCTGTTCCCACAGGGCATTCTGAAACTGAACCATATGAGTTAGATAGTTCAGTGACCTGATGAAGCACGTAGCAGCCGCATACATGTGCCTCCCCAGGGCATCCAATTACTTGGATTCCTGGTCCGTTGTCTGTGTACTCAGATGTTGTGGTTGTTGAGACCCATCATGGGAGGCTGTAATGATCAGGGAATCAGCCAGGGGTTGTTGTGCCAAGTAGTGGCCCTCTAAAGAGGCCCTGTACAGGCGGTCAGCTTCCTTTGGCATCGCGGGGGTGGAGTGCGGACGCTTCCACGCAGCCTTGGTGACGTCCGCAAAGGTGTCCACCAAGGGTGGTACCACCACAGGCTTCGGGTCTTTCTGCCAAAGTTATCGAGCTAGACGCTGTCTCTCAGGGTTGAGATCTTCTGAATCCCATCCCATATTCTCCTGGATGTGCCTCATGATTTTGGAAAAAGAGGGATCATCCGGAGGTGACCTGAGCAGGTCTAGTGGGTCAGGTGATGGGATGCTGATCGGAGGAGACCTGGAGGTATCCGAGGTGTCAGGTCTGGAATCATCCCCCTGCGGAGTGGACCGTCGACGTCTGGGTCGCTTAGGACTGGGAGACCCTGAGGGAGATCTTGAAGGGGGCCTTCTCCGTTCTTTGGATCTTCCCCTAGGAGGTGGAGTAGGTTTCTTGGGGTTGGTAGTCTTCCTGCTGGCCCCTGCGGTGGAGGAGGGGGAGTAGGAGGTGAAGGAGTAGGAGGAGGAGGAGGTTTGATTGGGATCACATCCTTCATTGTGTCCCACCAAAATGTAAAGAGATCTTCGACCTCCTGAATATTCATACCGACGACGGACCTGGCGCCAGTGGTCTGTCACCAGTATCGGGCGTAGGGTCCGAGGGCATCGCCGGGTTCAGTGAAGGCTCCTGTGGCAGCCCGACATCCTCGTTGTCGCCTGCCTGGTCATCAGGCAACGTTAGGTCCTCCTCAGCACAGTCCCAGCAACGGGGAGGCAATTTTTGGCTCCGGCGAACGTCTCACTGACGTCAGGTGCTTAGCGGACATCTGGTCCGACGGGTGTTTAACCGATGGAAGGTTGGAAGCCTGCTTCGGGTCCGTCGTCCATTTTAGGGACGTCAGGTCCTTAGTCTTCCTGGGAGGGGTATCCAGACCCCTAGGAGGCTGGGAGGTCGATCTGGTGTCAGAGTCCGGCGTCTGTCTGAGGAAGCCTGTTTAGAAGAGGACTTGGACTGGTGACGGTCTGAAGACTTGAGGAGGCCGAGAGGGTGTTGAGGAAGCGAAGGCCTGGAAGTCTTGAAGGGATGCAGAGAAGCCGAAGTGCTGCCTGAAGACTTAACCTTTACTGGAGGGGGCTGAGAGCGGGTCCTGGAGGGAGAGTGGTCTGAGTGTGTGGAGCCTGAGCTGGTGCGCGAGTCCCAGGCCCGGTGAGGGGATCTGGACCTGGCCTTCTCCCGATGCTTGTCCCGGTGCTTATGGGACTTAGAGGTAGACTCACCTCTGGGCAGGGTCTTTATCCATGCTTTTAGCTTTTCTTCAGAGGAACCCCTGAAGTGCCTTGTGGCGGCTGATCCGGGTGTGACTGATGAACCCCTGGAAAAAGGAGCAGGCCTTGGTGTCGTGGTCTGGGCCTAAGCACTGCAGGCAGGATGAGTGTGGACCCTTGAAAAGGATCTGTTTGCCGCAGGTGCACTTAGAGGGATGTCCTTCTGAGGAAGGAGTTGAAAATGCCGACATTGAGTAGGAAAACCTTGAAAATTCTAGTCATCGTTTGCTAGAGTGGGACCGTGAGGCCGATGCTGGCGAGTCGACGGCGGGAAAAGAACTGAGGATTCTGGGGGACCGCCCCCTTTTATATAATGCCCGACGTCAGGGGCGGGGCCGACGTCGGGGGCAGTCCCCGCTGGATACTGCTAGCTAGAAAATTTCCGTGGGGTCCTGGCGCCTGCTGGCTTCAGTCCTAATGGTGTAACCTGCTGCAAGAGCGGTTTCTCGAAGTAAGATAAAATATTATGCTCCTTTCTCCTAAAAACAAAGAAGTATCCATTAATCCTTAGGATGCTAACTACCATATTAATGACCCTCCTTGGTGATACTCGAACCGGTTGAGAAATTGAAACATCTCGGCTTCTGGTTAGACTGTAAGCTATCTTTTGTTACACATATTGAGTAACTTGCCAAAAAATTGTGCCAAAGGCTTGATCTCTTTACCAAGTAAAGCAATTACTTACTTACGATGCTAAACTCAGACTGGTTCAACCGACCTTTCTCCCACTACTGACTATACGGACTTTCTATACAGTCACAGTCCTAAATCAGCCTTATCAACTCTGGATACGCTCCACCACAGGGCCTTAAGATTTGTCACAAATGTCCCTTTACACTCATCACTGTTCCCTCTACAGGCAGATTGGCTGGCCTTCTCTTAGCACTAGGAGGTGGCGAAATGCATCCCTTTGGGTGTACAGAGCCTTAACTATGCAACTCTCCCTATATCTGCTCCCTGTTTAAGCGTGCTCCTTGTGTATAAACTTAGAAAACTCTCTTACATAACATTTGACATTCCCAGGATTAGGACCCATTTCGGTTCCTCATCTATAAGCCATGCTTTGCCTACTCCATGGAACACTTTACAAAAATCACTCAAACTCAAGCATACCATTGGTCTATACACTTAAGTCCATGTTCAGACTCATGCTGAAGGAAGAATGCAAGTGCTATATAAGAATCTGCATGCTGGATCTCTGATTCCTTCCGCTTCGGCTATTCTCAAGCACTTATTACCTTCACTCTACCTTTTCTCCCTCCTCTGATCTTGTCCTCCTATTAGTCTCCTTTCCCCCTGGCCCTACCAGTCCCTAGCTACACAGTTTGTTTTTTGTTGAGTTTGCAGCATTTTGCCGAATTTGCTATATCTGCATTTTGTACATGCTTTTGTTTTACCCGTAATGTATACGAGTTCACTGAACTTGTGTTTGTGTTTGCTTTTAGTTCTGTCTGTCTGTATGTATGTATATATATGTCTGTGTCCCCAGGACCTCCTTGCAAATTAACTGTCTCAATGGTATTATCCTGGTATTGAACTGAATTGAATCTATACAATTATTTGGCCAAATAATATCAAAAAGGCATTAAAGAGTTCAGATAAGAGCTGTAATTCTTACCGGTTTTCTTTCTCCTCAATATATTCATGGTCACTCACTTCTGGCATTTGCACAACATTAACACGCACAGGATGGGCACTTTGAAGAAGCCTTCGGACTTCTTGTACTCGTAGGTCTTCACTCCATATGAGTGACATCACTTCCTGATTCATGTCATTCATCCCATCATCATCATCTTCCGTCTCGGTTCCAGGGGAAACATCCGAGGATAAAACCTGTCCAACACACTTAATGGGGAAAAGTATCATTCAGACTGTATCAAGCACACAAAAGAGATCCAGGCTTTTAAAACTTCATTAAAATGTTTTAGCAACTTTCGGCACTCACTCATGCATGGAATTTTACATAGAGAATACTGGATGGGCAACTACGTACAACCAGTGTGTTCTGCCACACAGGGGTTCTGATTCCCTCTGACCTCGAGAGCGAAGCTTGATAGGTCCATGGGAATCAGAACCCCGAGGTGACAGAACACACAGGTTGTGCATAAAGTTGCTCATCCTGTATCTTTTATAGTATATAGTAGTACTATATGAAATGTGTGCTTTGTGTTTTTTTTTCTTTTTCATAATTAAACTGACTTAAAGTCTCTAGAGGTTCTAGAATACTGTCACCACAGAATTAAATAGAGGAAAGCAACAATGTGCCAGGATTCCAAGTGGTTCTGCGGCAGACATCACTACTGCAACAGAACTAGCGTAATGACATCACTGCTGCAGCAGAACAAGCATATTCCAGGCATGGAATTTCATGCATAACAGCATTCCACTATACACTATAATAAGACAAACCAAAAACATTTGCTTGAGCGAGTCATAGTAAAAATAACTAAACAAAAGTTAAGAACAAGCTAGCTTTCACACAGTTGTTCAGTAGTATAAGCTGAAGTTAATGATAGCGGGTTAACAGAAGGCATTAAAAACCATTTATAGTTTCGGGGAAGCAGGAGGCAATTTGTACTGTTTGTACATGCAAAGACATGGGAATTGTTTAAAACTCTGGTTTGCTATTACTAATCTGAATAAGGACTTTTTTGTTTTCAGCACACACTCGGTACACTGTATCTCTTAGAAAATGGCAAGAATCATTCTCACACTTGATTGGCTGAGACAGGCTCCAAGCTGGGCATTTATTTTTCAATAGATGTCCAGCTAAAAATAAGAGCCAGTCCAAGTGCCACTTCACAAAGCAACATTCTCCAGTGGTGCCCAGCCTGCTCTGTAATTGGCTGAAAGCATCCCAGAAACTTAAAAATGCCCGCCATGTTTTTCTCTCGCTTAGCGAGAGCTACTCATCTTCCTAACCAAAACACTGCTGTCCAAACACCCCATCCTCTGACTTAATTCGCTTCATGAAACGGAAAACAAAAACAACCTTAAAAACTGCCTGCTTCTTCCAACCGGAACATTTTCCTTTCATTTTCACCACACCTCATGAAATGCATTGTAACACCCCAAGTCGCGGCTCCCAGTCCCTCAAAAGCCGCCCAATTAAGTAAGCAATAATACCGAAGCCACTTCCCCAATTGCTCTATCGCTTCTAATTAGTTACTGCAACGCCTAACCTGCGGGCCGATCCCGCGCCTCCTCTCAAGCATGTACAGCAACCACTTCAGTCAAGTCCTAGTCCAGTATTGGGATGGCTCTCTTCTGTCAAACCTCCTGCACCACCAAATACAAACAGTGAAACAGTTCACTTACAATGAAACAGTGTCTCGCTTACCAGAAACTTGAGAGGCAGTAATTAGTGATCTTCTTGCACAAATTGTAATTCAAAGAAAAAAGAATGGACCCAATTCCACCGTGACCATTCAAGAAAAAAAAAAATGGACCCGATTCCACCGTGACCGTCGCATTTTCAATATAGAACTGCAAGTCCAATAAACCCTGTTGCTCATCAGTCTCCTAAACATCAATGCCCTCTACTGGCAAGCACAGCACAGTACAGGGACTTCTTTACAAGAAACACATATTCTAGTTGTTTTTAAACACTTATTATACTTCTTAATACTTATTTTATTAAAAATGTTACATGTGGGCCATTTTCTAAGCGTAATAATACCCTCCAGGGTGGGAATTATTGGGAAATACTGGACCTTCCAGGGGCTATAAGGCCATTCGCCTGCGGCATCGGGCCTCATTACGCCCCAGGGCGGTCCAGTATTTCCCAATAATGCCCACCCTGTCGGGTATCACTGCTTAAATACTAAATGGCAAACCAGGTGCCGGCCTGATGGCGCTGGTCGCTGCACCTCGCACCATGCCGGCAACCAGGTTCAGGAACGAGCTTGGGCTGCTGGGGGTCGGCAGTCAAAGAGAGGATCGAGCATCCGGAGGACTGCTCTTCTCTCTCAGGGGGAGGGAGACTTGTCATCCCGCTCGTTGACTGCCCTCTGGCGGTGGCTGGAGAGCAGTACGGGTCGGAGGGCATGTACCGGCATCCTTACATTGGTGGGGGCGGGGAAAAAAGGCCAGAAAAACAGTCTGGCAGACTCTGTGATGGTCCACCACGTCCCAAGGGGCATCCCTGGATTCTGGATTGGGTCTCTGGGAGGGAGCCGGCAACCGCCTCCCTGGCCTGGCCACGGGTTGGGGGAGACAAGCCGCAGGGGAATTTCCAGGGACCGGTAGGACCAGAGAAAGAATCTCTCCATCAGGAGGGCCATAGCCGCCAGACAGGGCTCCAGGTTGAAAAACAAAACACAGTAATTTAAAAAATAAGTAAATGACAAACCAATTTAGGTTTGCCAATCTGAGAGGCACAGTGGAGTCTCGAATGTAAAATTATACACAGGGTCTCAGCTTCCATATATTGTAGGAATACACCTGGAAGGTTACAACCTGTTTTCCTTATTCCAGGTAAAAGCTCTAAAGATTCCTCCAAGTTGCCCTCAGCATGCTGGCAAGCTTGTGATTGTGGTGAACATCAGAAGACTATGGTTCATATTTTTTGGGCTCGTCCTAAGCTGCAACCTTTGTAAGCAGCAAACCAGTTTCATCTGCTCTACATTAAATCTTTTTTCTACAAAGCTGTCTGGCCTTTGACCCACTACCTGTTCCGTACTTCAGGGCCTTGTTAGCCCCTCCACTAGTCTCCCCCCCCCTCCACACTATTGAGCCGCTGGGGATCTGAACAGAGCAGGGACGAGGCACCTAGCGACTGTCTTTTAGATAGCTTGAGGCATATTTCTTTTATGTTTTTTCTTTCCTTCCTTCCAAGTCCCTCCCACCTCCCTTGACATTGAGCTGTGCCTCCAGCGGCCACAAACGGAGCAGCATTCTATGGGCAGACACCATCTGTCTCAATGTAGCCGGCACCAAGCTCACCACTAGGGACTGCTGCTATGCAGGAATTTGGATGTCTCCTCTCCAGGCTGGCTCAAGCTGAGCTTGGCAGCACTCCCAGCCTTGGCCACATCAGTCCTTGGACAGAGCTGGCTCCTGAACTCGGGTTGTGATGCTCTTTCGCTATACTATCAGGTGGCCCAGACATTACATCTTCTTGACCAACAACAGCCTGACCTCAAGTTAAGTTTTATATTTGACAGTTCCTACTTTTTTGGCTCCAAAACTATCTAAATACTTAGCGGTAATTTTATTTGCAGCTGCAAAGAAAATAGGTTACTCACCTGTAACCATAGTGCTAGGAAGTCTACATATTACACACATCCACACGTAGGCAGTTCCACTGGAGAGTGCTGATTTGCCAAAACGTCTTCATGCTAAGCTCCTCCCACCACCAGAGTGGAATATCCCTCAGTTCCGCCCTGCTGATGTCAGATCTCACACGCTGGAAACAGGGATCTGTGTGCCACTTGCCAGGGAGGCTGTGAGTGGTGTGGATGTAAACTATATTCCACTCCTAGAATTACAGCTACAGGTGAGTAACCTATTTTTCTAGGGGCGTGGATGTAGTTCACTATCCACACATAGGCAGACTTCCAGCAGTTCCCTGGGAGGAGGGAGCAAGGCACGCATACCTAGCTGGTGAACACAGACTGGAGAACCGAGGTCCCAAAACCAGCATCCGGTGAGACTGTAGGTCGATGCTGTAATGGGAGATAAAGGTGTGCTGACACCCAGGTGGCAGCCCTGGGATCTCCTGGACAGGCACATCTGGAAGCAGCCACTGAGGCAGTGGTATGTTTGGTCGAATGAGCCCAAAGCCCCACAAGAGGCTCCCTACCAGACAATGTATAGCAGAGGTCGATGCAGCATGCAATCCACTTTGCCAGGCTTGGCTTCAGCATATGTAGCAAACAGCAGGCAAGCGTCACCCCAAAGTCCAGCCATGCACTCTTTATAATAAGCAAGAGCCTCCACAGGTCCAGGATATGGAGCCGGCAGTTGGCTTCTGAAGATGGACCGGTAAAACACACTGGTAAGTTAATCACCTGGTTAAGGTGAAACTCTGATGCTACCTTTGGGAGGAACTTCGGGCAGGGGCAAAAGACAACCCTGTCCTTGTGGAAGACCAGGTAAGGAAACTCCACCAAGATCCTTATGGCTGACGTGATGGCCAACAAGAAGGCAGTCTTCAACAACAGGTGAGACATGCCACACCTGTGCACAGGCTCCAATGGCTTGCCTGTGAGCACAGCCAGCACCAGCAGTAGGTCCGAAGGTAGTGGTGGTTCACACACTGCAGGGGACAGGTGGTCTAGGCACTTGAGAAAGCATCCGATCACCAGCTCATGGGCCACCGCCAGCATACAAACCCATGCCCAGTACGCAGAGATGACTGCCAGGCACTCTTGAGGGTCGCTGCTCAGAGCCCCAGCTGGGAGAGCAACCAGGTACTTGAGGATGTTAGCCACAGGGCAGGCAAAGGGATCAAGCTCCTTGCCCCAACACCAAATGAGAAACCATTTCCATTTAAAGACATAGTACCAGTGAGTAGACACTTTTTAGGAGGCTTCCACAATGTGCAACACCTCTTCTGAAAGGCCCAAGGCCTGGAACACTAGCCGCTCGGGATGCATGACCATCCCCTGTTCTCTGGTCAGCAGCTTCAAACAAAGAGGCAACCATCAAGAAGGCCTGCTACTGAGGCTGAGGAGATCCAGGTATCAAAACTGCCGTTGCCAGTCTGGAGCTATCAAGATCATCTGCACCTTGCCCTTCCAGATCTTGGCCACCACCTTGTGTTTCAAACTGTGGGGTGGGGTGGGGGCACAAAACAACCTGAGTTTTGCATTCTTCCAGGACACAATCAGGTCCAACAAAGGGGTGCCAGACAGGGAAAACAGCTGGCTCACAAACTCCTCACTCAGGGACCACTCGTGCAATGTCTCTCCCACCTGGCTGAGAGTGTCCACCAGTTGACTGACTGTGCTGGCAACATCAATCACCAAGAGACCTGCACCCAGGTTGTGCATGAAGGTCCAGGTGCGGAGGGCCTCCTGACGCAAGGGAAGGGAGTGCATGCCACTCCTCCAATTCAGGCAGAACAAGATCGTGGTGTTTTGTCTATCTGGACTTGCACCACCTGAGCGCTGACTAGAAGAGCGAATTCTGTCAGAGCTAGCCATAATGCAGGGAGCTCCAGCAGGTTGATGTGGTGCAGGCCTTACCAGAGGAAGTTGTATGCAACTTCCTATATGGCCCCTTCACACATCTACCTTCCCCCACCTTCCCTTTTTCCTCTCTTGCTTAAATGCCTCCTTTCTCAGACTATGATTCTTTTTTCCTCTTTATATCTACATATCCTAGAACTCGTGCACTTGTCTCAAGCTACCTGATGTCAAGACTTACTGTAAATAATGCAACTGGTCGGATTTTGCTCAATGTCATAATGATCGACCTAATGAACACCCTGTATTTGACTGTATTATCTGTTTTATCTGAGATAGTGTAAATTGTGATGTTGTGCTGTCTAGTGCCGTGCATATTGTTTATTGTGTGAGACACCTTCATTTGTTATATTTTTATTTTGTGTACCAATTGTATATTTTTACTATCGCGCCTGTTCAGGACCTCCTTGTAAATGAGCATGCTCAGTAGAGTTACTTCTTGCCAATAACCTTGATTTGACTATACAGTTTAAGTTTAGCTACATCTAAAGAAGAACTGCATAGGTCTTTACAAACGTGTGGGTTTGTCAGTATCATCCAATAACCACGTGCGGACAGGCTAGAAGGGCTTTTCTGCTCCCTCCTGTCGTTTTTTTTTTTTTATACTTTATTGTTTCAAACAAAAACAATAACATATAAGTCTCCTCATGCCAGACATCCACATAAAGTACAAGGATTTTTTAACGTAAAAGATAATGGGTAATCTTGACAATCTGAATTTTGAACTGGAGGGGGGGGGGTATTCCAGAAATGTGCAAATGTCCGTAAGAGTTCAAAAAGACTACACCCTGGAAGCATGCGGTGGTCATTGCCGAGAAAATATATTCCGAGCATGGCTTTTATTCAACAACTACTGTTGACGTGACCCCATTCAAAACATGAGTATCTTTTTTTTTAATTATCTTTTTACCTCCTCCGACGCTCCAGCTCCCACCTCTCCTTCAGGCCCTTCCTAGTATCTCCACTCCCAGCCATCCTCTTCCTGAGCGCTGTTATCACCACATATCGCAGCCAACCCTCAGAGTCATCCCGGAGTAACCCATCTCAGGGTGGGTCCCCCCTCCTTCGAGGGGGAAGGCACCGGGGGCCAAGAAACCCCAGCACTCTGTTTTTATCCTTATGGGCTCGAGGGTGCTGCTGTGGACAGGCAGGCTCCTGTAGGTTCCGGGGACGTGGGAGGACACGGAGCCGTCATCTGAGTAGAGACAAAGTTGTTTCAGGCTCTGGTTGTCCTCCTACGCTGCATGTAGTACCCGTGGTCTCCACCAGGGCCACTACTAGAGCGAGGCTTCCCACCCAACCCACCCCAGGAGAGGAGGGACAGCAGTCCTCCGGATGCTCGATTCTCTCTTCCCCAGCCAACCCCGATGACCAGAGTCCGCTCCCGAACCCGGTCGCTGCCTTGGTTCGAGGTGTGGCGCCCAGCGCCTCAGAACTTGAGTATTTAATACGAAAATGTGTAGCGCTTTTAGGCCACCCCAATCAATCAAAGACACTTTTCTATGACAACATTAGATTAATAGTGAACTTGTGAATTCCAGTATCCAAGAAAGTACTGTAATTCAAACATTTTGAACAGATTACCAAAATAATGGCAACTACTAGAAAAATACAAAGTCCAAATTATCAAGAAACCTGCCGGAAAATCCAGTCTCCATAGTCCGTTTTAGAGCCAAGCCAGCTTCAGGTCGTCTTGTCTTCCAAATCAAGTGGCTCAGCCTCCCCTGCAGTCTCGAATTCCTGAACAATAATCTCTGCTCATTTTCCTGCCTCCATCAGATCACTGTAGTGGTGTGTCCGCCATAGAATATATGGAAGTGGGCAGGCATGAGCAGAGAATGTATGACACAAAGACTCCGCAGTTTGGCACAAACCCCACTGAATTTCTTCCTGCGAACTCTTGTGGCGTAGAAGTAGTCAGAAAAATATGCAGAGTGGCATCACTGTAGTTAAAGCGATCCGTGGTCCTTGATGCCTTCAATATTATTTGATGCAGCCCACACCAGTCAACATCAGCAGCACAGTTCTGGGCAACTCCTTCTGGGCATCTGCTGTGCAAGGTGAAATCCTATAAGCTCTGCTAAAACATGAAGCAATGTCCATCTCCAAATGTAGTGTCCCCAGCAGCTCTTGTATCAAAAAGTCTAAAAGCCCATTAGTATTCTTCAGAGCCTCCAACCGATATTTCAGTTGAGACTTTTCTTGGATCAGCTTATTTCTGGCAGCAAAGGGCTTGCGACTCTGCCGCACTGGCCGTGTTCGTATCCGATTCTATTTTAATGTCCTGTTCACCGAGACTATTTAGGATAGTTTCAATGTTTAACCTTGCATTGATAACTGAAACGCCTTCCATGGGGGCTCACCTCCAGCTGTAGCCATCCTGGATCAAGCGGCCTGTGGCTCAGTCAATGGCTGGGTTTTAGATCCGCTCGCACCTCCTTTATGCTGCCAAACAATAGCACAAAATTATGTCACACTGTTCAGCATGACAAACAATCAGATTCTGACATTTTTAGGCCAGTCCAGTCACAAAATTCACCACTTTTAATCTTTCTAAGAGCTCTGATCTGAAGAGCTGCCAGAAGATGCATCTACATAGCAGGCATGCTCAACAGCGCCCCTAGGATTTTCTTATCTTCTCCTGTGATGGAACTCTCTGGGTAACCAGAACCCGTGAGTTGTGCGGTCCACTAGATGCACTCCCCATCCCACCAGAGACAAGTCTGCCATAAGCGTGACGGTCGGTTCAGGGCAGACAAATGGGACTCCTTCCTCCAGATGATCCAGGATTAGCCATTGCTAGATGGCATCCTACATCAGCTGGGTCACTGTGATTGACTGGTCCAAGCAGCCTAGGCACTGGGACCATCGATGGCCCAACTCCCACTGAAGGCGATGTATCCACAAGCAGGGTCCACCAGATCACACTGGTGCAGGACACCATGAACCCCGGCAGCCAAAGGAAGCCCTGGGCAGGGCACCAACGCCCAACCTGAAATTATCTGGCAAAGGAGATAAGACCCAGTGCCTAGTCCACAGGGAGGCAGGCCTTGGCCCGCTGGGATCTAGCTCTATTCCCATGAACCTCAATCACCTGCAAGGGGATTAGTTCAGACTTGGCCAGGTTGACTAACAGGCCCAAGTCTCTGCAGGTTGGGAGGGTCAGATCACCAGACTGCTCCACATCCTCCTTGGAATGTCCAGCTATCAGCCTGTCATCCATGTAGGGATAATCCCTGATGCCCTTGCACCTCAGGAAAGCTACCACCACTGCCATGCACTTGGTGAAGACCCTGGGCGTGGACAAGACGCGAAAGGGCATGACCTGGAACTGATACAGAACCCTTTCTGTGTAGAACCAAAGGTACAGCAAGTGAGACGGATAGACTCGGATGTGGAAGAACTCATCTTAGAGGTCCTGACAACAAAATCCACATGTTCTTTTTTTGAACTAGAATTTTATTCACATAACCAATATAGAACATAGTCTGTACATATTCCATTAGATGCAGGTTATTGGATATATTTAGGAGAGCATGTTTTTCTGTGATAAACACACATAAATTGATTACATAGAAGAACTTAAAAGGCAGAGCCATACAAAACAAAATTCACCCATAGGAATATATATGATTAATGGTATTGGTTCCACCAAGAACTAAATGTCCTGTTCTCTCCTTCCTTTGTAGGTTGGTCTTTGACATAGATGAATGGTCTAACAATAGCATCAATAAATATCCAGCCTGCTAGCAAAATGGACACCCTCAAGTCTGGGTCCAGCAACACCAATAACGTTCTTGTGATAGTAGAGACCTGGCTATCACCTAGGTTGCCAGACTCTGCTATATAACTCACTGGATATGCTACGTTCAGACTAGATAGACTCAGTAAAAGAAGAGGTGGTTGTATTATATATGTTAAAGACCACATTCAGGGGCCAAATGCTTAACCCGTGTGACATCAAATGTAGGGCTCAACTGATGACCATAAAAGTAATACCTGGCAAGAACGGGGAAACCCTAACAATAGTCTTGGCCTATATCCCTCCCAAGGAACAAGCGACCGGTTTCAATTCTGTCATCATCTACCTCTCTGAAGGGGGACCAAACAGAGCTGATAATGGTAGGAGACTTTAATATCAACTGGTCCTCTGCTGAAGTTGTACACTGCAAGGTTCGTTAGCCACTCTCAACCTTGTGCAATTGGTAGACTCACCCACTCAGTATAACAGAATAGGCGCGGGGTCAATAATCGAATGGTGGTCACAAATCAGCCAGAAAGAATATCCTCCATCACGGTTCTCCCCGACCCCCTCAGTGACCACTCCCCGGTAATCTGTAAATGGTCAAATAAGGCCCCAAAGGCGCCAGCCAGAACTATTACTGCTAGACTTCTGAAGAAAGGCAAATTGGGAGCTATAAGAGCACACCTAAGCCTCCAAGTTTGGAGCTCTACTGACCACAAAACAGACATCAACACTGCCCTAGAATGCTTTATAAGCAAATTCAATGAAGTGTACAATGTCTACGCCCCTTACACCAAAAGAAGGATCTGCGACTATGACAGCCCCTGGATCACGTCACAGCTACTAGCCCTCATGAAAAATAGAGACGACGTGTGGTACAAAGCAAGGAACTCCAGTACCCAGACAGACTACCAGAACCATAGAGCTGCATGGAATAAATGCACCTGGGCTATTTGCAAGGCCAAAAACACTCACTTTAAAAATGAGCTGACAAACTCATGAGGTGACAGTAGACAGTTCTGGGAGAACATAAAGTCCCTAACTGGTAAACCTAATAAAACTCCTCCCACCTTCCTGAACATTGAGGGCCAACCTAGGCAGAATCACAGTCGCATAGCAAATGTCTTCAACAAAGCTTTTACTGACCTCAGTGGAGTGTTGCCCCCTAGCTTCCTTCAACACCAATCAGATACTTGCACCGAACGAAACCCGGCGACCCAATCAAACTCCCATCCACCTTTCTACTTCAGAGCTATCATCTTTATGGAAGCAAAAAAGTACATCCTAAAAGCACTAGGTAAATCCAGAACTAGCTCTGATCAACTTGACCTAAAACTAGTTAGACTCACCCTGGACATAACTCTCACACCCCTCACCAAAATCTTAAATCTCTCCTTGGTATCGAAATGAATTCCCAGTTTCAGGCGGCAGTGGTTACCCCAGTTTACAAAAGTGGTGACAGGGCCAACTCTACAAATTATAGCCCAATCTATCCTTCCTCTACTCTCCAAGGCCCTGGAGTGAATCGTACCCGACCAACTGACGGAATATCTAGACAAGTATCATTTACAATGTCAGCAACAACATGGATTTCAAAAACAACACAGTACTACAACCGCTCTAGTGGAGTTTACCAGCTTTATCCATAATGCGCTAGACAGAGAGCTCTTGGTAGGGGCAACATATATTGATCTCACCAAGGCCTTCAACACCGTCAATCACAGTCTGCTCCTGGATCAGCTCTCCAATACTGGTCTCTCCCCTGCAACAGTAGCATGGTTCAGAAGCTACCTCTATGAGAGGGTCCAAAAAGTGAAAATCCTGGACACCTTCTCCGACAACCTTAGTGTTAAACACAGGGGTTCCTCAAGGCTCTGTCCTTGGCCCTCTACTGTTCAGCCTGTTCTTAAACAACCTCCCTCAATCGATAAATGACCAGCTACTACTAAATGCTGATAATGCGGTTCTATATTCATGTAATGCTTATCCCTACATACTGGAAAAGCATATGCAGGCTAATTTCACCACGGCTGAGCACTGGTTCCTTCAATCAAAACTGCTCCTCAATTATAAAAAAATCAAGACTATGTTATTCGCATCATCACATAACAAACACCGCACCCACCAACTTTGCATTAGTAACAATCAGAACACTTCCCTGGAGACAGTTCAAACATTTAAATACCTAGGATTGACACTGGACTGCACCCCGTTTAACCAACACATAGATGCAGTCGCAAAGTCATCAAATGCAAAACTAGGATTATTGTACAGACACTGAAAAGGCCCGACTTCTGAGGCACTAAAAACTGCTGTAAATAGCTCAGTCCTCTCAGTGACAGACTATGGTCTAGCAGTATATGGGGATGCCTCCCAAACTGCTTTAAAACTTATCAAAACAACACTAAACAAAGCGTGTCGTTTAGTCCTAGGTGTACCCCGTCTCACACCTGTGAGTTATGCAGTTCAAGCGAACTGGCTCAACCTTGACAGAGCTCCAGAATCAAGTATGCCTACTCGTCAAGAAGTCTATGCTAGGACTTACCACCCCAGGCCTGCAAAGCCTTAGCTGACCTAATTCCATCAGATGCACTAAGGTACAAACAACTCCGCCCTTTGCATCCCCTTCTGCAGAACCACACAAGGCCAATGGTCCTATGAATACAGGGTGCCACTTTGGCTTAATGTGCTTGAACTAGACATCACGAAAAAGGACAAAATAGGCCACTTTAAAATAAGCTCCGAGTGGCCCTTGCCACAAACAGTAACTGAGACCTGAACCCCCCCCCCACTCTTCCCTCCTCTTTCCTGCTACCTCATTCTAACCTGCCCTTTGCCTTCTCCTCTCTTCTTGCTAACTAACACTCCCTAGTAGGCTCCAGGTCCCTGCCTCAGCACTCCCCAATGAGTCCAGCCCTCCTCTATGACTACACTCTTTAGCACTTATGAAAAAGAACTGCTGACCATCAAGTTCTTGCCTCTTTGCATATAGTATTAGTTAATTATTTTACAGACTATATCATCCTCTGGTCCCTACCTAATTTGCTCTATATCCTGTAGATCCTCACGCTGTTCACTTAAAACTTCTTGTCAACTATCCTGCTATAAACAATGTATCTGTATATTTTTAGTTATGTAATCCTTGTTATTGTAATCATGTAACCTTGAAACCTGATGTACTCTTGTTTTTCTAACACACGGAACCTCCTTGTATCTGTTTATGTACTTGTAACCGTTGTAAATGATGTTATGCTCATGTATTACTACAACGTGGAACCTCTGTAAAAAAGCCTTTGGCTCAAAGGTACCTCCTATAAATAAATAAATAAATAGGGAGGATGAAAAGAAACAATTCCACTTGTTCAAATAAGGCACATCTTTGGGGTTGGAGTCTTCCTTCCGTCCTTGGCGAAGAAAATACAATGAAAATAGAGAGTGATCTTCAAATTGTTATCTATTCAAGTGAGTCAGTTATAACCCTGTATACTAATTAACACATTGTGGTTATGATTTATATTTATAATAAAAAGAGAGAAAAAGAAAGTCCCACAGCAAGTTATCATCTATATGCTCTCAAAATATTTCTATAATCTCCATGTTGAAACTAAGTTTATTTAATAAATAAAGGAAAAAAGGTTAAAGAGCTGGCTGTTTGTGGTATTTGCCTAGTATTAATTAAGGAAGTTGTACATTGGTACCAATGGTTACTGCTTAATCAATCAATCAATCAATCTTTATTTAGCCAGGCGAAACATGGTGAGAAGAACTCATTTACAAGATGGACCTGGTAAAAATTACATGAGACAGAATAACATTGGAGTATACAATGACACATCCTCATAGAGTAGATATATCAAACATTTACAACATACAATTGGGTGTTTATACAAAATGGTTAGGATATATACAGATGTGTTGAGGCAAAGTACAAAAGGAAAAATAAAACTAATAAGACAGACATTCTATTGGCTAGATTGGTAGAGCTAACACAAATTGGTTTAAAGAAAAATATGATTCACAAAGTACTCAAGAATTCTAATAGCTAGCTGTACCAGCCCATACTGATGGTGTTAAAATTGACTGACGGATGCCAGGTCAGTGCCAGTAGGTCAAGGGTCTGCAAAGAGGAGAGGTCAATTCTGAAGGATGAAAAAACAGATCTAGAGAAAGGAGTAAGAGTCCAGGGCAATGGCTATCTGAGGTATTGTAAGTGTGTGGGCCATAAGACGTAGGTATGCTGGATCAGTTATAAGGGAAGTAAGAGACAGAGAGAAGACACGAGAGGCGATAACATAAGGGTTTTATGAAGCACACTTGTAAATTTCTGTAGCCGTCTTGACCAGTGGACATTTTGTGAAGCACCCTTATAATTTTCTGTATCACTCTTGTCTAGTAGACATAGGTAGGGGAAGAGGAAGGGTGTTACATAGGGTTTTAAGATTAACAATTACAGTTTTCTGTGGCTGTCCTGGACAGTAGGGTTTTGAAGGTAGCCAGGGAAGTGAAGAGGCTATTTGTAGTACTTTTGGAGCTTGTTACATAGGGTAGGAAGGAGTAGCCAATGAAAATTTTGAACAAACATGTTTTGACTTTGGAATAACAAGAGTAATATAGGTGGATTTTCTTAGTACATATGAACCAGGGATACAGATAGGGAGGCAGTCCGAGATATATGAGGACAGTTTCTTGATGATAGCACAGTAGGTCCAGATTGCAGTAGTTGTATCATTTATGCCAAGGGAGGTCCAGCCAACCAGGGCATATAAGGAATAGTGGTGTATAGAGCAGAGGGGCCCGATATGAATCTTAAAGCCTGGTGATATAAGATGTCAAGCTTTTTTAGCGCTGTGATGTTCCCTTGTCCGTATAGAATATCCCCGTAGTCTAGTAATGGGAGGAAGGTGGATTGTACGATTCTGGTTCTCGCTTCCAACGTCAGCAAGTGCTTAATACAGAAGAATGTGCCGAGCCTCTGTTTAAGTTTTTTGGAAAGTTCTTCAATGTGGTCAAGAAAGGACAATTTGTGGTCAATCCACATCCCTAGATATTTAAATGTATGTACCAGTTCCAGGGGTTCATTATAGGGTACCTAAACAAGCAGTTTTTAAAACTGCAAACTCCAAAATCTGACTTCATAACAAGGTAAAGTAGAGGCTGCTGTTTACTTTTATGCTAAAACTGCATTTATGTAAATAACATAAATGCAGTTTCATGCTTTGAAAAATGTAAACATCAGCATTTCACTTTAAAAACAGCCTTAGTTTCTCCGGTCATGATGACATCATCTGAGCCAAAGACAGAGACCCATATATATTTCTATAGTGCTTACTAGTTCTTCTTTCCCTCTTGTTTTGAATTGTTGTACCACATTGATTAACACCATGTATTAACTCGTGGATTATTTTGATCAGTACATATGTTAGGCTATGATTTTGTTCATTTAGTTTACTTTAACTTGTGGAAAATGTTTTGCAATCCAGCTGACTTTTTCCTTGGCAAACTGCATTACAGTACAACATTTCAATTACCTGATGATCTAGTGGTTATGTGATGCACTGAATTTAGTTTTTTGCTAGCCAGGAGAGACACACTAAGCTGAAAGCTTGTTTACAGGTGTGGCCTGGGAGCATGGGGAAATGTAATGACTTGCTCAGGGTCACAGAGCAAAGTATTGGTCTGGTTCAGTTTCAAAGCCCATGCTCTCTTGTTAATCCACAAATAAGGCTTTCTTTTTCCATGTGAACCTCCTGCATCTAGCCTACCTGCTGCTGAACACCCCACCATCCATACCCTGTCCTTAGTACTGCCTGGTGCCGCATATGTGTTTACGGTCTCATGAAGAGAATCATCATACCTCAGATTGTAATCTTGTACCTCAGAGAGTTGTGCACACCTGTACCAATATGCATCATCAGCTGGCACTGTTAAAAAATGCCTCCCAAATCACGCTCCAGTCCACATTCTCAGTGTTCGACTTCTGCGCCCACAGTAAACATTGAGTGGATCACCACCCTTGTGCACAGTGACGGTAGTATGTACAGTTCCCCTGTTGTGTTTTTTCCTACCTCATTAACCAACAACTAGGTCTTCCTGGAGGGCCAAGCAATAAGCATCATGACCCATCAGAAAAACTACTGTTCATGCCCTCATAGGGCTGCACTTACAATGGGTAACGATATTATTAGCAGGAGAGGCATACTAATACCTTGAGCAAATCCACCGACTTCCATTGTCAGTCTACTCCTTTAGCTGTGATCTTCAGAACCCCCGAGGACAGTTCCCAGCAATTCTTCTCCAGTACTTTTCTGTGCTGTACTCCACAATTTGAGTTGGCTGGCTACCACCCTTCCAAATCCTGAATGAGCTATACACAACTCCCTCAATACTGTCCTAACAAGCGTCAATACCCCCCAACCTGAGGGTAATCTTCCTACACTGAATTCAAGTAACAGTTTGGGTGCAGCCCTGCCACTCCTAGTATTTGTTATCACTGGCTACTCTCATCCACAGTCAGGTAGTGATCACGATGTTCAGCAGCCCATTTCAGATCTCACAGTGATCTGCTCAAATCCTCCTTCATGTCTTCAACTAACCTGAATATAGCTATACCCTGTTGGAATGGCCTCTTCAGTCCCTCCTGGCATTCATTCTTCTCACCTGCACCCACACCAAAACTGGTGGAGTTCACTACCCTTCTGCATCATGAATTGGTTATACAGTCTCCCATGTTATTTTACTTATTAATAATAAACATGATCTTTTGGTAAGCTATGCTGATAGATGCATTGCACAAGTGGAAAAATATGCTTTCCTACCCATGTAAGATCAAGCTACTCTATGATTAGGCACTTTTAAATGACGTGCATAATGATGTGCACACCTATCATTTAGCAGTGCCTAATCAAAGGTAGCCTAGATCTTTTAAGGATAGGAAAGCCCATCATTCCCCTTGCTCCCTGCTGCTATGAGCCTGACTTACTGGAAAAATATGTTTCTATTGATATGTCAAAATAAAACGGGGACTGTACTACTTGCATTCATGATGCAGAAGGGTGATGAGCTCACCAGTTTTCGGTGTGAGGAGGAATACTGTGACGAATGAATACCAGAGGGGAACTGAGAAGGCCACTCTTGCAAGGTACTGCTATATTCAGGGAAGGGGGAAGACAGAGGAGAGAAATATGAGCAGATTACTGTGAGAAATAAGACATGGGCTGCCAATACCTTGATCACTACCTGACCCCGTCGTCCTGGCCAACATACCCCTTCCCATAAAACCAGTTCATGCAACTGTCCAAAGCTGTGTGTGGATATTAATGTATGAAAGGGCTGCCACTACATGTTCAGTCACTTCACTACCAGTCTAGTATTGCTTGTAAAGCACTTTGGGATATAATGTGTATGAAAACCACTATATAAATGCTGATTCTTCTTCTTATTATTTCCCATGGAAAAAGAAGACAAGACAAGCATATATTTGAGTTTTGAGAAAGTATGAACTCTAACATTGGACCGAACAAGAACTTTGCTACAAAAGTGGTGGCTCTAGGGGTGGTGAAAGGTGTGGCTACCCCCATATAGTAATGTACTTGTGTGCTGCTGCTGCATTCCACTTTGCTGTAAAAGTCCGATTTATTGATTGTACAAATGTTTACATTCAAACTATGGATTACATTTGTAGGTTCTGTCAAAAACATACTAGAAAAGAATAGCAGAAAATATAAAGGTTTAATAAAATGTTAAAAGTGCATATTAAGCATGCACACCACCCCAGCACCCCCACTGTAGCATCTTGGATCCACCATAACCACTAGACCACCAGGTTATTCAAGATGTGTACTGCACTGTGGTTTGCCACAGAGAAGAGTGAGGTTGCATTAAAACACAATTTCAGCATGTTAAAATAAAATGAACAGAACCACAGCCTAACATGTGTATTATACAAAATAATACACATGGTTTTATTCTTTAGGTGAAACAATTCTATACAAAGGAAAAATAACTAGTTAGCACTATAGAAAGTCATATATCTTTCTGACTTTGGCTCAAATGATGTCATCACATAACACATTTGGTGGCCATTTTAGGAAGCAGGTAAGACAGTTTTTTGAAAATAGAAGGCTGATTTTACAATATTCAAATGCTCTGGAACCACATTTAGGTAAATTATATATATATATATATGTGTAGCTTTAGCCTTAATGTGTACAGCAGCCTTTCCTTTAGTCACCTACGAGTCAGAGTTTTAAATAGTTTGTTGTCAAATGTTGTTTAGGTATCCTTTAAGGAGGGTAGTAATAGAGGTTTGCCCACCTGCCACATTAGTACGGATAGATCTCTGAGAGGAGAGAAGAGCATCACTTTTGTTTTGTTTTTTGCATTAAGCAGGAGCTTAAGATGCAATAAGTTGTTCTGTAGATGCTTAAATTCAATTTGGAGGTCTGACCATGCGTTGTCAGGGGTCAGTCCGGAAATGTATAATACAGTGTAGTCTGCGAATAAGTAGATGTGACATGACGGATGCCAGTGTGGATGTTATTTACACAGACGGCAAAGAGAAGGGGGCCCAGTATTGAGCCTCGTGGTACACTTCTATGTAGGGTTTTCATAGGGGAAAAGTCTCCTTTTCTTTAACCTGCTGCAATCGTCCCAACAGGTAGATTCGAACCATCTGAGGGCAGTACAGTCCAGACCAAGGTTACGGAGAATATCCAGCAGCAGGACATGGTCTACAGTGTCAAATGCCTTGCTTAGATCCAAGAATAGGGCACTTACATAAAGTTAATTGTCCAATGCATTCAGCCAGCCGTTGGTAACTTTTGCAAGTGCAGAGATAGTGCTGTGTTGAGGTCTGAAGCCAGATTGTATAGGGATGAGTAGGTTATGCAGTTCAAGGTGGTCTCTAACCTGCAGGCTGACAATCTTTTCCAACATTTTGGATACGGTAGGAAGCAGAGAGATAGCCGATAGTTATTAAGGTCTACAGGGTCCCTGATTTGAATAATGGGATAACATGAGCAGTTTTCCAGTTATCTAGAAGAAGTACTCGTGAGTCGAAGATGTGGGTTATGGGGACTGCTAGTATATGGTAGCTGATTTTCAAAAAGTACGGGTCAATGAAGTCAGCACCAGCACTTTTTCTAACGTCTAGGTTGTTTAACATGTCTTCGACTTGTTTCAGAGATACCTGGCTGAAGGAAAAGGATGGCACAGCCTTAGCAGTGGGGAAGGGTGTCTTGCCCTGCCCATAGAGATAATCTCTCAGGGCATTAGCAGGGGAGAACACAGGGCTACCTGCTTCCCAGCGTGGAGGCTTAATGCTCCTGAGGGAGTAGTGTACCCCCCACCCTATCAGTGTCTTAGTCCAAGTTCCTTAATAATTCAGTAAAGGAGTTGTTCCAGCACAGTTCTGCCTTCTTTTTCCTCCACTAAATGATAATATAGCAGGCATCTGGCATTGTATTTTTCCACCTGGAGATGCAATTTAGTGGTGATGGCCTCTAAATGCTAGATGGTTCTGACATTAGCCATCCAATGTGCCTCCATGGGAGTTTTTAAGGAACAACTAATGTTGTTTTGGTAGGTACTTTATTTTCTCTGTTAAACAACTGAGTATACCTATTGCCTAATACTTTATAGTACATTGTATCTTTTTGCTCAGTCTCTAATTTTTCTCTTCTTTCTCCAATGTTTTAGAACTGTTTAGTTATTGTGGCAGAGGTGTGGTACTGTGTTCTTTCTTGTAGTTCAAGGTGCTTTTGGAACTGCTGATTTCTATTGGTTTAAACAATTACATTTTTCTTTTCTATTTTAAAAAGCTACATCAACTTGGTATGTTGTCACCTGTTTGTTGTTGCTAAGTAGCAGATGTTTTTGCATTGTGCTCTCATTCTGTGATAGAATCTGTATTAGTAGAAGGTAGATTATTGTGATTGTAGTTACCTTTGATTGTAAGGATAAAGAGCTTAGATATAAGTGTATGTATTTTCAAATATTATAGGGAACAGTGGCAGGATTCTTAGGACAGTAAATTAATAAAAGGGAACTAGAGAGCTTCAGTAGCAAGTAGTGGAATTGCAGTATAATGTGAGGGAGTGGTGCAATGCAGTGGCTGTGGGGCAGCCATATTCGAGCAGACCTCAACACCTATCTGCATGCATCTATCTGGACTGCGGATGAGTAGCCAGACTAGAGCTGAAGTAAACTGGGTCAGGAGTACCATCACCCCTATCCAGGGACCACCCAGTCCAATGCAACTGCCCTCAAAGGATGCCGAGAACGAGGAGCACTTGGATGACAGTGGGCTCAGGGAGGGTTAGAGCAGTCAGGCAGAGGCACATCCCAGACCCTATTCCACTCAAGAACTCATATGCCACACTGGCACGAGACAACCAAATACAGGTACCCAGAGAAGTGGAAGGAAAGGATGTGGAAGTAAGCTCTGAGGTGACCTCAGCGGGAAAGCAGTGGACCCCAGAGGAGGAGGAAGCGAATCCTGGTGGGGACTCCATCATAAGAGGGATCCAGCTAGGAACACAAGAGGGGAGAACAGGAGGTGAGGTGCCTACCAGGTGCCACGGCATGGAGGGATGGAAGGAAAATCCTGGGGATCACTGGGAAGGCAAGGCGGGAGGGTGAGCTGGATGTCATTATCCACCTAGGTACTAATGACCTGGCAAATGGGGAGCCAAAGGAAGTTCAGGACGAGTTTAGAAAATTGGGGAGGGATCTCCAGCAAGTAGCTACTTCTGTCACTTTCTCAGAAGTACTACCTGTGAGAGGCAAGGGAGAGCATAGGAGTGCATGCACCAGGAACTTTAACTCATGGTTGAAGAACTGGTGCTGTGAGGAAGAGTTTGGATTCATTGGTGACTGGGGACCCACCTGGAGGGATGGAGGTTTGTTCAAGCCTGACGGCCTGCATCCATCCTGGAGGGGAATCCTAGCACTCAATGATAAGTTTAAATGCTACATTGACAAGCATTTAAACTAGCAAAGGGGGGTGGCAGGCCAGCAAGGAGGGTACCTACTTGCTCACCCCCACAGCTAGCAGTGGAACCAGTGAACCAGAGGAGTGGCTATCAAGCAGTGTGCAAAAGATGGAGATTAGTGCCCAAGAGGTGGATAAGCAGAAAAGGGGCAGAATTCATCAGATGGGCAGACAGCAAGGAGAACCAGGGATAAATGACAACCAAGGAAGGGGCTGGGGTAGAACAGTGAGACAGTCTAGGGAGGTCAAATCATGGAAAGCCATGTGTGCAAATGCCAGGAGCCTTAGCAACAAGATGGAAGATCTGGAGGCTGTCATGGTGTAGTTAGACCTGGACATTGTGGCCATCACTGAAACCTGGTGTAATGATAACCACGACTGGGAGATGGCCATACCTGGCTACAACATATTCAGAAGAGACAGAGCAGGCAGGAAGGGAGGAGGAGTGGCACTCTATGTGAAAATGACATAAGGGCCACAGAGATCCAGGAGGAACAAAATGGGGGAGAGATACTGTGGGTTAAGCTGGAAAGGAAAATGGGGACAGCCATCCGCACAGGTGTGGTCTATAGACCACCAGCCCAGGAGGAAGAAACAGATAGGGAGCTGATGCTAGCCATCCAAAGGATGGCAGACAAGGGTGAGGTAGTAATGGTTAGAGACTTCAATATTCCAGACGTGGACTGGAGCATCCCAGCAGCAGCATCAACTAGGGCAGGTTCATCCTGTACTCCTTCAGGTGCCTTCCTCAAGCAACTGGTCATGGAACCAACTCGGCAGAAGGCAATACTGGACCTTGTGCTCACAAACAGGGACAGTGTGAAGAGGGTAACAGTGGGGAGCACCTGGGAAACAGTGACCACCAGTCATTGTGGTTTGAAATCACAGAAAGAGCAGAACCAAACCACACAAAAACACGATCCTGGATTTTAGGGGGCAGACTTTGGGAAATGGGGAGATACTTGAAAGAGGCATTAAGGGAATGGGACAGGAATCAGGGGCTGAGGAACAGTGGGCAGTATTTAAAATGGGGATTACAAGAACAACAGAATTATGTATTAAGCAGGTTAGCAAGAGGAAAAGGAAGAGGAGACCATTATGGTTTTCTAAAGAGGTAGCAAAGAAAGTGAAAGCCAAAAAGATTGCATTCAGGCAATACAAAAAGACACAGGCAGAAGGGGATAGGGAGAAGTACCAGGAGAAGCAAAGGGAGGCTGGGAGGTCAGTAAGGGAAGCCAAAGCTCAGACAGAAGAACACATTGCAAAATCAGTGGGTAGAGGGGACAAAACCTTTTACAGGTACATAAGTGAAAAAAGAAAGACAAAGGGAGGGATAGTGAGACTGGAAGGGGAGGATGGGGGCCGCGTGGAGGATGACAACAGTAAAGCTGACATACTGAACAGGTATTTCTGCTCAGTCTTTACTGAGGAAGAGGAGGGTAATGGGTCTGAAGGGAGTACAAGGGGTGAGAATGGTGCAGAAATGGACACAAGTCCCTTTACACGAGAAAGGGTCCTGAAGGAACTGGAAGTAATAAGAGTTGATAAAGCAATGGGGCCAGATGGGGTGCACCCCAGGGTCCTTAAAGAACTAAGAGAGGTGGTGGCTGAACCTCTGGCTATCCTGCTTAGCCGATCACTGGAAACAGGGGAGGTACCCAAAGACTGGAGGACAGCAGATGTAGTCCCCTTATACAAAAGTGGGAACAAAGAGGAAGCAGGGAACTACAGACCAGTCAGCCTCACCTCGGTAGTGGGGAAGATCATGGAAGCACTACTGAAGGAGAGATTGGTGGAACATCTGGTTGTCAATGGACTACAGGACCCAAGGCAGCATGGTTTCACCAGGGGGAGGTCATGTCAGACCAACCTCATTGAATTTTTGACTGGGTGACTAGGAGGTGGATCAGGGAGGGCAGTGGACATGGCCTATCTGGACTTCAGCAAGGCCTCTGACACTGTGCCACATAGAAGACTATTACACAAACTGGGGAATATGGGTGTGGGCAGGACAGTAGTGTGGTGGGTAGGTAACTGACTGGGTGGCAGGACACAGAGGGTGGTGGTAAATGGCTGTCACTCCACAGAGGGAAGAGTGACCAGTGGGGTACCACAGGGATCAGTGCTGGGACGGTCCTATTCAACATCTTCATCAGTGACATGGCGAGGACCTAGAAGGCAGAATTTCACTGTTAGCTGATGACACAAAGCTCTGTAACAGAGTAGACACACCAGAGGGTGTAGACAGAATCAGAAGTGACCTGCAGAAACTTGAAGAATGGTCAGGGGTTTGGCAGTTGAAATTCAATGCAAAGAAGTGCAAGATAATGCATATGGGGCACAAAAACCCTGGCACAATATATCAGTTGGGGGGTGAGGATATAGCATGCACCAAGCAGGAAAGGGATCTTGGGGTTATCATCTCTGATGACCTCAAGGTAGGGAAACAGTGTGACAAGGCAGCAGGTAAAGCAAATAGGATGCTGGGATGTATAGGCAGGGGCATTATTCTGCTATACAAGACACTAGTGAGGCCCCACCTGGAGTACAGTGTACAGTTCTGGAGACCATACCCACGTAAGGACATAGACAGGGTAGAGAAGGTTCAGAGGAGGGCAACAAAGATGGTGCATGGATTGCATCACAAGTCCTATGAAGACAGGTTGAAGGAACTGAACATGTACTCCCTGGAGGAGAGGAGGGAGGTAGAGAGGGGATATGATAGAGACATACAAGTATCTTACAGGGAGGAACAGGGTGCAGGAAAACACTATTTTTAAGCGAAAAAGATGTTCCAGGACTAGAGGGCATGGGATGAAGTTGGAGGGAGGACGATTCAGTGGAAACATGAGAAAGAATTTCTTCACAGAATGGGTGGTGGACAAGTGGAACACCCTGCCAGAGGAAGTGGTGGCGGATGAAACAATCACGGATTTAAGAATGCATGGATAGACATAAAGGAATTCTGGAGGTCAGGGTAAGGTGCAACAGACTTCTAGGAAAACAAACTGAACTTTTACAAGCTCAAATGGGCAGACTGGGTGGGCCATAGGCCTCATCTGCCGACACCTGTCTATGTATCTATATATCTATGTGTGAGGGTTTTAATGCTGCCACTTTCAGTGCCTGGAAGAGATGTTTCTCATTTTCTGAATTTAAGCCATCTGGAGGAGCCCTAGCACCAAATTAACTAAGAAAAGGTCTACCTGAAGCTGAAATATGTGTTGTAAGGTTTTGATGACCATCATCCAAAAAGGCTGGATTTTGTCACAGTCCCAGAAAATGTGGTAGTGTGTACCACCCCTGCAACCCCTCCAGCACTGGTCTGTGCTATGTTTACCTAAGTGCCTGAATATCTCTGGGGTTATGAAAAAACGTACATCCACTTTCCACTGAACCTCCCTCCAAGAGGACAGGCTGGTCACTCTATAAACAGCCAACCACACCTGATTCCAGTCTCTCCCCTCTAGAGTCAGCCCCATCTTGAGTTCCCACTTATCCTGGATATGCTGAATTCCCAGGGTCCCTACATTTTCCTGTAATAATTTATATGTTTGAGAAATAAGTTTCCTGGTGTCCCCTCGAGTGGCCCTGGTGTGGATGAACTCAATTCCTGGGGCTGGATCACGTGCCGAAACCATCACCCCAGGCCCGCATTGCAGATATCTATAAAAATCCTGCTTGGGGATATTTAATTCAGTTTGTATTGAATGACAATCTATAACATTTTCTCCTCTGATTAATTGCCGGTGTCTTTCAATGCCCATTATATCCCATCTCTCGAAATACTGATCTGAAGCACCGGCTGGGAATCCTAGTATATACTTCAGAGGGACATATGGCCATACTAAATTTCCCTGAACTTGAAGCATGGGTTAAACTGTATTCCCCAGAAATCCTTGGACTCTCTGAAACTTGGCTTAAGCCAGATATTCCTGATTCTGTGCTTAAATTAACAGGATACAACCTAGTTAGATTTGATCGTCCCTCCTTGCGAAGGGGGATGGGGTTGCTTTCTACTCCAGAGATCACCTCAAGGTCTCAGTACTATTTCGTGGAATGCACAGCTCCTGCGAACTACTTCATGTGGAACTGACTCTTGGTGGGGAAAAGAAATTAAACCTAGTCTGTGTCTATAATCCTCCAAAGGGCCAACTGGTCTAGACGGAATCATTGACCACCTATCTTCTCTAAAGGGGATTAAAGAAATTATATTACTTGGTGATTTTAACCTTGACTGGTCTAGCAGTAACTCTGCTGTATATAATAACACTCTTGCAAAGCTTCACCTCTCCCAGCTGGTTACTGGACCTACCCATATTTCTTTCAGCAGTTCACACCAATCCACATTGGACTGGATTGTCACTAATCGTGTCAGTAGAATTCTTGAAGTTGGTACCTTGCCTGACTCAATCAGTGACCACTCACCCACTTTCTGTTTCTGGAATGCCAGCTGTCCTAAGCTACTTTCTAAGATCATACAGTTTCGAGATTTCTCAAAATTAAATATTGCAGCACTTCTGTTGGAAGTAAGATGAATTGATTGGTCCCCGTTATATCACACAACTAATGTTGATAGAGCTCTCAATTACTTACTATCAAATCTCCTCCCCCTCCAAAACAAGTATGTGCCTCTCAAAAGAAGGAGAATTAGGGGTGCTAAAACTAGATGGTTGCATAAGAATCTCCTCTCAGCAATGAAGAGTAGAGATAAAGCATGGGTTACAGCCAAAATATCAAACCAACCTGATGACTGGTCTAAGTACCGCTCCATGAGAAACACATATAAGAAAGACATCTGAGCAGCAAAAACAGCATACTGTGGTATGCTTCTTCAAAAATCCTGTGGCGATGCTAGGGGTTTCTAGAACCATGTTAAAAGTTTTTTAGGGAAAGGCCCATCCCCGCCTCTGACTGAAATGACTATAAATGATGCTAACTGCAATAGCCAAAGCATGATTGCTACTTCACTTAATGTTCACTTCTCTGATCTCTCGGATTTCCTGGTTAACTCTGTTTTACCCTCTGAGGAAATCACAAACCCTGTCGAATCTTTATCGACCCAGTTTAGTATTAAACCAGTCTCGACTATTGATGTATTAAGGCTTATGAGAGCCATTCCTGAACATGGCTCTCCTGGGTCCGATGGACTATTACCTAAGTTCCTTAAAGTTATTGCTGCTGACATTGCAGCCCCTGATGCAAGAATACTCAACTTATCTATTATGACCAAGACGGTTCCATCCATCTGGAAAATTGCACGTGTTGTGCCAGTGCATAAGACAGGAGACTCTAGAACGATGAGTAATTACTGACCAATTGCCATCTTATCTGTCTTGGATAAAATCCTAGAGAAGGCTGTGTCTTCACAAGTCATGGAGTATCTGCATAAAAACAATCTATTATCCCAAGCCCAGCATGGCTTTAGGTCCAGCCACAGCAAAACTACAGCACTATTACAATTTACTAATGATGTGCTGCTTAACATGGACAAAAGAAAACTCACTGGGGCCATTTTTATTGACCTCACAAAGGCCTGTGACTTGGCTGACCACTCTTCTGCTTTCCAAACTATCCTCTCTTGGGTTCTCAAATTCTGCCACAGCCTGGTTTGGCAGTTACCTTCTGGGGTAGGCAACAATTTGTTCAAATAGGGAACGTTGCATCCGATTTTGTCTCTACCTCAGTTGGTGTTCCCCAAGGTTCTATTCTTGGTCCCCTCCTTTTCTATCTCTTTATAAATAATCCCCCCCTCCCCAATCCAGATCAACTTTGTCTCTTTTCTATGCGGACGATATGGTTATCTACTCTGCCGCTAATGACATTTCGGCAGTTAGCACCTCCCTTCAATCTAACTTTGACTGCTTCTCGGATTAGCTAAAACAAAATAAGCTCCTACTTAACACTAGCAAAATGGTGTCAATCCTCTTTGGGACTTCCCCTAGGCTAAAAGCTCGTCATATGGGACTTTCCCCTTCGTGGACCTGATGGCATAACCCTGGATACAGTCACATCCTTCAGATACCTTGGGATGACTCTTGACCCCTCACTGGACTTTAATCTTCATGTTGCAGCCACTTGTAAGGCAGTGAACAGTAAACTTGGCCTGGCTTACAAGGTAAGATCCTCCCTAAATTCGACAGCCAGGCTGGCCATTGCTCAGGGAATTCTTCGACCTTGCCTCAACTATGGCTGTATAGTCTACCTTAATGCTAGCAAGCAAGTAATCCAGAAATGGAGCACTTGTTATAATAGCATCTGCCGCTTCGCCCTTGCGGCTCCTAAACTAACACATCACTGTCACCTCTATTCTTCTCTCAATTGGCTCACCCCATCCTCCTATCGTCTGTACACAGCTGGTTGTCTGGTCGATAAATTAACCCGGACTAGTACTCCAAGATCCCTTGTAACTCTGCTAAAACAACCTGACTTGCTCTATATGCTGAGATCTACTCAAAATGCTTCTTTCGTTACGCCTAGATGTCTCACCAAGAAGTGTGAACTTAATTTGTCGTATCTGTTCCTACAATGTGGAACACCTTTCCACTCTATGTTAAACAATCGGCTACTCACCGGGCCTTTCAAAAAAGTTTAAGAACTCACCTTATGAGCTCAGGTATCTGCTCCTGCTCTACCTCTTGCTTGTCTCCACTCGCTTGCACTACTACCACTGATCTTCCACCTTGAGAGCAGTACTTCCGTACCCCCAGTGTTTGCTGTATATGCATTTTTTAGTCAATTATACTGTTTTTAAAATTCTATAAAAGTTTATGTAACTGTGATTACTGTTTTTCCCTCATGCTATGTATATTCTACTTGTTGTTCCTGAGTGTGCCACGTATTCTAAATTGTCATGTGTTACTGTATTTTCCTCCCAACTAGATGTTTTGTATTCTGTCGTGGACACTATGTATCTGCTGTTTCTGATGTGTAATCCTCCCAATCGTGCCTGAAAATAGGCAAAATCTCTTGTCTACTGCACCTACCTGGTTAACAAAAACTAAATAACTTTCCCACTGTTGCCTCGCCTTCAGCCAAGTCCTCAGTGTGTGCCTTGCCCATTTGTTTTCGACCTCAGGAAGGCTGCTGGGGACTTTGTTTTTTTTCTCTTTTAGATATTTCCTGAAGAAGACCCAAGGTCGAAATGTAGATTTTAACTCTATTTTCAGCATGCATTTAATATAACCATTTTGTTTTGCTTTCAGACCACATGCTGATGCAGCACCTTGTTTTTACTTTTACATTTTGTTGAGGAATATAACCCAAGGGAGGTATTTCAGGGGAATACGAGGGCGTGCAGCTGCCTTTAACTCTGTCCAGCCATTTCCAATTCTCCCAGCTACCATCTTAACCACTGGAATTATCTGAGCACAGGCCATCTAATTCTTGGCTTTCGCCCGGCCCATATAAATTTAGTAAGATTATGCTTAAGGCTTTTCTAGTCCTTGGATAGGACAGGGGACTGGGAGGGATGAGAAAAAAAATAAAAATCTGGGCAAGATGTTTTGTTTTATAGCCTCTATTCTGTTAGAAAGGGAGAATGGTAATGATGTCCACCTGTTCACATCTGAATATACCGGAGTCAAGAGAGGTATAATTAGCTCTATATAGGTCCTCCAATTTATTCGACACCCAGATACCCAAGTACCTCACCCTTCCTTTAGCTAGTTTAAACGGCATAACCACCACCAACGTCTGGGGTAGCTGGCCACTCAGAAGCAGAGCCTCAGTTTTTTTTTTTTGAGGCTGACCCAGAAGCCAGACAATTCATACTCCTGAAGGAGATGGGGCAGGGAATCCTCCGGATTGGATAGGTGTATCAATGTATCATCTGCATACAGTGACACCTTGCAGGGGCATCTGCCCACTTGAACTCCCGACATCTCCTCCACCTCCATGATCGTCTCTGCCAACGGTTCCAGGCTAAGGGCAAAAAGTAAAGGAGACAGAGGACAACCCTGTCTTGTACCCCTTTTTATATCGAAAACGTTCAAGAGGGTGCCATTGACATGAACTCTGGCCCTCGGATGCATGTAACATTGTGACACCCAACTGATGAAGTTGCCACCCAAACAAAAATGCTTCATAACTGTTGTCAGGTAGCCCAATTAAGGCAGTTGAATTCTTTTTCAGCGTCCAGGAACAGTTCTATTTGTGTGGCCCTGCTCCTGGAGCTTGATTGGATAACATTTAGCAGTTTCCTAATACTGTCCCCCAAATGTCTGTTAGGGATAAAGCCAGCCTGATCCTCATGTACGAGCTGTTCAATATGGTACTAACATACTAAAATGCCAGCAGAATAGGCCTAATGGTCTTTCGTGTCTGCTCGTTTGGTCAGCCCCCACCCTGGGAGCTGACATTGCTGTCCCCTCGCCTTCTCTGGCTTCTCCCTTCCCAGTTCCGGATATTCTCGCTGCATTGGATTTTACTTCCAGAACCCTTCCCCTGTACCTGTCCCACCCCCTCTTGAACCCCTCCACTGTCTCTGCCTCCACCAGCCCCCTAGGCAGTTTCCATGGCTCCACCACCCTCTCAGTGAAGTAGCACCTCCTCCTTTCTCCCCTGAATCTTCCTCCCTCCAGCTTCCACCCATGCCCTCTAGTGGCCCCCCTCCTCCTTCCTTTGAAGCACCCCGACTGTTCCTCCCCTCTTTACCCCCTTCATGCCTGAAGACCTCTATCATGTCCCACGGTCCCTTCTCTCTTCCAATGTGTACATATTTAGCTGTTCGAGCCTCTCCTCATAGGTCCTGTCCCCAAAGCCCCAAATCATTTTGGTTGCCCTCCTCTGGACCCTCTACCAGAGTTTAATGTCCCTCTTTAAGTGTGGCCTCCAAAACTGCACGCAGTACTTGAGGTGCGGCCTCACCAAGCAGTTATACAGAGGGAGCATCACTTCCCTCCTTCTGGAGGTGACCCCCCTAGCGATGCATCCCAGCATCCTGTTGGCCTTGGCTGCTGCCCTCCTATAAGTCTCCGAGCTGTTCATCTTGACATCCACCACTACCCCCAGGTCCCTCTCAGCCATCAAGACTTGTAGCAACCCCCCCCCACCAGGGTGTACACTTGGCCCGGGTTTCTGGCCCCCAGGTGCAGTACCTTGCATTTCCCTGCATTGAACCTCAGCTTCCACTTTCTAGACCATCTTTCCAGAGCCTCCAAGTCCCCCTGTAGGGCCTCCCTCCCTCCCCATCCACCACCGCCCCCAGTTTTGAGTCATCCGCAAAGAGACTCATCTCAGGTGTTGTAATCTAGTGGCCGACATTTTCATTAGGATTTTTAAGGTTTTTTTTTTTTTTAAGAGAAATTAGTCTGTATGACCCCCAGACTAAGTGGGGTTTATTTGGCTTGGGCAGAACTGTCCCCAGGGCATCATTCCAAGAGCTAGATATTTTCCTCTTCTCAATACAGGCATTAAATATCTTAGACGAGATCCCAGAGATTGGGTTAATGTTTTTTTTTTATATAAAATGCAGGGCTATAACCAACTGGGACTGGGGTTTTCCCTGTCGGGAGTGACTTGATGGCTATTTTAAACTCTTGCTCCATGATCTGAGCATCCAACTCCTGTTGGGCTGATATAGCTAGTTTGGAGAGAGTCAATTTATTCAGAAAGAGTTCCGTTTGGGGGGTGTCTTGTTCTCTTAATCTGTCCTGTACATATAGCTCTTGATAAAAGGTTCTAAACTGCTCAGCGATATTCCGAGGCCTAGTCCACGGTGAGCTGGGGTTTAGTTTGTTTGCGATTCAGGGAACCCATCTTGATGCTTGCTCCTTTCTTAATCTAAAAGCCAGCAGTCTACATGCTCTTTCCCCAATATCCTGGTATTTCTGCTGTGTGTACCTGAGGTAACCCTCAGCTGTGACATTTTCAGTTTCTGTCAGCTTTTCTCTGGTTTCTAATAATTTTCGAAATACCTTCTTAGAGGGGGTTTGTCTGCATAAATCTTTGAGTTCTATTATCTCTTTCAGTAACCTATTCTGGGTAAGGAGCCTTAATTTTTTTGAGCTTACATAGCTTATGATCCCCCCTCTGATTATAACTTTTATTGCATCCCAAGTTGAAAAGATGGAGCAGTGGTGTGCCAAGTTAATAACAAAGGTTTCTTGAACCTCTTGGTCATAATTTGGGTAATGAATGCTTTATCATTCAGTAGTGAGACATTTAGTCGCCAGAGGGGTTTGCGGTCTGAAGGGCCATGAAGTTTCATGGATAACGGGGCATGGTCAGACAAGGTGAAATTATGGATTTTGGATTCTAGGACCTTATACCAATGTTCTGTGGGAATAAAAAAAGATCAGTTCTGGAATAAGCCCCTTGAGATGCTGACTAATATGTAAAGTCCTTGCCTCATGTACGTTGTCTGCGCCAAACCTCAGCTAGGCCTATTTCTGTTGTTAGGGCCACAAGTGTTTTAGTCGCCTGTTAGTGTTCGCCTTTCCTGAAGAGCAGTCCAGTACTGGATTAACAACTGCATTAAAATCCCCCCTAGCAGTAGGATCCCTGGTGGAAACTGAGCTATTTTATCAAATACTTCCCTAAAGAAAATTTCTGCATTGTGACTCGGGGCGTAATGTTAATCAGGTGGACTTTCTCTCCTCCCAGAACCCCGGACACTCTGATAAACCTCCCCTCCAACACCTTCTCTACCATCCCCATTTGAAAAGGGATATTCCTTCGAATCAAAATTGCTACCCCTGCCCCTCTAGAATTAGGGGCCGGGGCAGATTCTATGTGTGAGACTCAGCCTCGCCTCAACTTTTCATGTTCCCATGCACCGAGACGAGTCTCCTGGAGGAAAACCATGTCTCCACCCAGGCACTTCAGCTCTATCAGTAATCATTTTCTTTTTACCGGGGAATGGATTCCTTTAATATTATACAAAATTATACGATAGTATCCATGATTGGGTATGGTGCACATACGAGACTTAAGAACCACTATACCACTAAAAGTTCTATGAAAACAGCCATAAACTTGAATTTTAAAAGAAGAAAGAAAACTTACAAGAACAGTAAGCTAAAACTACTAACTTTAAACCAAACAAACATTTCTGAATGACAAATTTACTTGGATAACAAATAAAACAGGCAGGTGGAGCATTCCAAGTACTTGCCCCTCTGTTAACTTCCTAGGTCAGAAATCTCTCTGATAGTTGCAGAAGTGAGTTGTTTACACAGAATCTCCACTAAAGCGAGGAGATCTAGGGTGTACCTGCCCCTGTAAATCCCTTGGGACAAGTAATCAACTCTTTACCACTGAAGTGGTTGGGAACATGACCGGAGTACAACCCTAAGGGTTGAGAACACAAAATAAGAGGACACCCAATTTGAAACCCCCCATCCGCAGCCATTACTAGTTTCTCTATGATTAAATTTCACCGCCTGCATCATTATTTTATGGTGTGGCTTACTCCGCCTCGCCCCCTCTTCCCCACATTTTCCTCCTCCTCTCTCCTCCATATTTTCCAGCATCTATTTTACAGATTAAGTTACCCACAGTCACATACAACATGGCTTCTTAATGCTGAGAGGTTGTAAAGGGGGACAGTTTCTTAAAAATCCAGTTTGTTGCCTGGGAGCTGGGGAAACGGGATAAGCCCCACCTGCACCGGCATACAAAATTCGGAAGCATGCAGCAGCTTGTACTGGCATTACATCCGCTTACCATAGTTCAGCTAGGCTCTTGGGATGATGCCGACTTTGTTTGGGGGCCTGCTTGTCTCGGTTTTCTTGATGGGGCACTGATTTATCTCCAGGAGCCTGTTGCAATATTCTGCACAGGTCTGCTGCTACTGTTGTGGGAAGAGAGACTCTCATGGAGCACCGGTTCCTGTCTGGAACCACTGATCAACTATTCTGTGCCAATTTTTTCTCCAGTGCCTCCATTGATAGTTGCAGTAGCAGGACATTAAGTTCCTGAAGCTTAGGCACTGCCTCCAGGAGGGATAAGTAAATAGTAGGCCCCTCTTCTAAGAATATCTTCAATTTCGCTTCAAAGTTAATTTGGGCCCAGATTCCCTTTTCTTTAAGCTCCTTAATCACACTTCGGAGCCGCAGCCTTTCTGCTTAAAGTGCTGGAGAGTAATCGTGGACAAAGAAGATTGTCGCTGATTGATGAGTGAGGTTTCTGCATCTCCATGCATATTTGGCCTGAAAGTACACCATCCTGATAATAAGCAACCTAGGTCGGGCAGTCAAACTGGTTGGGCAGGGACCAAGGGAGCGGTGCGCTCTGTCCATTTCCCAATGAAAGTCTGTAGGTAAGGATACTGTTGTTTTAAGCAAGTGCTGGACAAAGCCCACTACCATCAGGAACCCCTCCTCGGCTACCTCAGGAACCCCATGGTTGTGAAAATTATTCCTTCGGCTTCTATTTTCTTCTTTTATTCCACCTACCCGAGCTCCCATCCAGACTTCCCTTCAGGTCTCCTAGGTGCTCGCGCCACTCCCGCCACCTTACTTGCAGCCTTCAATCCCAAATCGCAGCCCCCCAGGTAACCCGGCGTTTCCCTTCACCTGACAGGTACCCCCACCTCCGGGGAAGAAGGCAATGGTGGGGACAGGCCAGCACATTCAATCATTGGCCCGGGTGCTGCTGAGGAAGGTACAGGTAGGCTGCTTTCGGGGGCCTTAAGAGTCGGCGGAGGACCGGAGGCCATCATCTGGCTGGATGGGAGCAATTTTTCCTGGTTTTCCGTGGTGCGTGGCATCGGGACATCAAGGCAAGAGCAGACGTCTGCCACGTACCTCCAGATCGTAAACCCGACGTGTTGTCCTACCCCTGGCCTCCACCAGCAGTCACCCAACACCGGACTGCGGCTCCCCTTTACTCCCCAGAGACAGTGAGCAGCCGCGGGATGCTCAAGCCGTCTCGCCCTGGCCAAGCCCTCCAGCGACCTGAACTTGTTCCAGACAGGTCGCTGCGTCCTGTAACAATCAACGGCGGGCGGCTTATGGTTTCTATTTTCAAGTCTTCCACTCTGGTATGTAAGTCTCTCTCTCTCTCTCTCACCCCATTAAATACAACACTAAGCGTTCAGTTGCTTCTTGAGCCTCTGCTACTGCCGATACCTTTGTTGTCTTGCTGGCTACTCTTTTATCCAGCCCTCGGACATCCTGTCTCAGATCTGCTAGGGATAAGTCGATCTTTTGAACATATGTTAATATTCTGTTTAATTTCCAATGTGTATCCCTAGGATTTCTGTCTTCCCCCTCTAAACCATCCAAAGTATATTCCGACGGCGACCGCGATCGGGCTGATGAGGCCGCTAGGCCTTCCATATTGGGCTTTTTTTTTTCCAATTGTTTAACCAGGAGAAGCAAAAGAATAGCTTCAAGAGCAATTGCTTTAGTTTTGGAGTCGCCGACATATTTTTGGCCGATTTTCCTCGATTTGCTTTGTAGGTCATAAGTACTGCTGAATCATACTGCCGGTACCCCAAAATGGACTCTACACACGGTGGATTTTAATGGATTCAGCTATATGGCCATGGAGTTCGGAGAGAGAGATTCTCACATTACGGTGACATCACTGGAAGTCCCCAAATCCACATGTTCTGCTCCACAGATGGTATGATCTGTTTCAGGGTAACCATCTGAAACTTGCACTTCCACATATACTAACTGAGATTTTGCAGATCTAGTATAGTGTGCCAGCCCCTGCCTGTTTTAGAACCAGGAACTGCCTGGACACATACCCCTGACTTGCCAGAGCATCTGGGACACGAGGTTGCTGTGGCTGAAAGGACTGAAACTGAAAGGCTTTCTTTTTTGTTTTCTGGGCCTTATGGTCCTCCTGGGATGAAACCACAGAGTCCAGAGTGGTGCTGGACTTCTCTATTCTGGTGAGGTATTCTTCCATCCCTGGGCTGTAGAGATCGGTGTCTAAGAAAGGGACACTGGCCAGCTTGTGATGAGTGTATGCCATGAAGGTGGAAAGCCTCAGCCAGGCCCTGTGACACATAACAGCTAATGCCATGGCACAGGTGCAAGAGTCGCCCATGTCTAAGGCTGCCTGGAGCTGGTGTTTAGTCAGCACTTAACCCTGGTCTCTGACCAATTTCAACAGCAACTGCTTGTCCACAAGGAGGTGACAGGACGTCATCCAACACTCTTAACAAGTAGTGACCAAAGCTGGCAATCACCACAGCTTAACTTGCTTGATGGCGACCAAGAGAGGATGCAGCACAAGCATTCTTCATCACATGGTCAAGCTTTTTAGGCTACTTGTCGGGGCGGGGGGAGGAGAGTTGTCCACATCCCCCTTGGTTTCCACACTTCCGGAAAGCTAAGTTTATGACCAGACCCTCAGCTGAGGGATGGTCCGACAACTCCAAAACTGAGCCAGTAAGCAGCACATATTTGTGGACCATATGGGTGGATGGTGCTGGGCAGGATGCTGGAGGCTGCCAAAGCTCCAGGGTTGGTCCTAAAATGGACTCGGCCATAGGGAAGGCAGCCCTCAGGGATTCGGCCCTATCCAGGATGTCTGTGAAAGGGTACTCGGCCCTTTTCAGAACAGGCTCCAGAGGGACATGCATGGACTCCGATACAAGTTCAAGTTTACTGCAGGAAAAATAATTCCATTGAGCAAGCTCATTCACAAGGAGGTCCTGACGTATACATACTAACAAGACTAACATAACATACAGTAATCGCGCACTTGCTAATCCTAAACTTGTGAGACAGGTGTGCAGGTAGTATTCCGTAACACATGGAGTAGGTCTTCACACCCTTACATAAAGTGCTATAACTGTTTACAAGAGGCACTTGGCTTGTCAAGTCCTAGAAGAGTGAGTTTTAGCAGCAGCAGCAGACATCTTATTTTTTCATTAGATAGCTTTTTAAAGAGGCTAACAGAGACTACTTTGGGTAGATACAAGTCTGATGAGAGTCCCAAACTACACTGGCCCTTGGTCAGTAGACGAGCCCTTGACAGACACTGGGTTCAAGGTGTGCATCTTCAGTGACTGCAAGGATGAACCATCTGAGTTGTCGCTGGACTCCTCAAAAATGGCCCTCAACTGTCTGCCACCATGGACCACCCAAGAATCATCTGACTGGGTGACTTCCACTGAGAGCTGACCTGGCAGTCCTTTGTCAGAGCTACCACCAAGGGCTGCAATAGAGGTGTCTCCACCCGCAAAAGTGTTGAGACAGATGCTGGGGAGAAGAGCCTAAGATGTACCAGTGTGGGTATGACTTGCACCTGCCAGTCAACCATAAGTGTCAGGCATAGTGCCCTACCCATTCCCGTTCTGCAATGGTCAGTTGCTGCAAAAGGAGCTCGCCCAAGGATGTCAAGGACCAACAGCTACTCAACCGTCAACCCAAGGACCAACACCAAGGAGAAGTAACTGAAGGGTCGGCACAGACAAAGTGTCAAGGTGCAAGAAGGAGCACCAGATTTGGCCCATGACCACTGGTGGTGGCTGACCAAATGTGAAGTCTATCAGGGACACAGACTAGTCCATGTCCTCCTGAGAGAGGACAAGGAAGACCAGAGGTCTTGGACTGCAACTCAGTCAATCACTTCCAACAACTCTTTGAAGGGGTTGAGAAAGATCTCGACCACCTGGCTGGTCAGTGTCGAGGTTGACAAGCTTGATGGGGGTGGCCACTGTGAAGCTGTCGACTGGCCCTCAACCACAGAAAACTCAACACAAGTCAAGCGGTCGAGGGATGGGCAAAACCACGATCTCTGCTAATCCCATGACCAGTGCCGGTGGCACTTTGGTTTTTTTGGCATGCGGAGCTTCCCCAAAGGCCTAGAGGGCCCAACACATCTCCAAAAACTCTGTGAACGATGCTCTGATGCTAGCCCCAGCCAGGAGCAGCACCAAGGCGAACAAAGTGCCAGCCGCAGCAGTAGAAGATGCCTCCTCCATGGCAGCAAGCTGAGCTGCAGACCCCACCATAGCAGAGGCCTTCCTGCAGCCTTTCAGCGACAGCTTCAGCTCCCTATTAGTCAGCCAGCTGAGAAGAAGGTAGGCTACACAATCCTCCAAGGAAGAATGGAGCATCACCTGGAACAAGCCACAGCTTGAAATGTTGTGTGCAGTCCCCAGACAGTAGAGGCAAGACTCATGTGGGTCCATCCATAACATCTTTCCTCAGCATGTGATGCAGAACTTAAAATCAGGAGCTGGCTTTTCTTCCTCAGACTCCATCTTCCATCAACGAGGCCTGAAGCCAAAATGACTGACAAGAGAAACAATTGAGGAACTCTTGAAATATCAAAGAAAAGAGCAGAAATCGCCAATGGTGCACTTGGTAGCCTACAATGTGCAGAGCTGCAAAGAAGGAGACCGAATTCTTCCAGCAGAAAGGAAGATCTGAGCTGAGGGATATACTGCCTGGGTGGTGGGCGAAGCTTAGCTTAAAGTCATTCCAGCGAATCAGCTCCCCCCCAGTGGAACTTCCTATGCGTGGACAGTGAACTGTATCCACACCCCTAGAAAATAAAATCTACAATTTGGTTGCTGCCCACCATTCCTAAATTGGAAAGTTTGTACACACTCACGAATGGCATCTACCTCATGGAAGAAACGCTGCACATTATCCTAAACAAACCTCAACAGTTTTGTAATAGGTTCCATGGCTCCTAGGGTCATGTCCTTCCTTCCTTTTTCACTATCTGGTGCTGCACCCTCTTGCCTTACTCGAAGCTATGCCGTGGATTTGTCTGTTTGCAGTCCCCATGTTTTTTTCTTTTTATATATTTTATAGGGAAAATGATGGAATCACTTCTGAAGGAAAGAATTGCAGAGTATCTAGAGGCCAGAGGGGCGCAGGACCCTAGGCAGCATGGATTCACAGCAGGAAGGTCATGCCAGACGAATCTGATAAGATTTCTTTGACTGGGTGACCAAAGTAGTAGATCAGGGAGGGGCTGTGGACATGGCCTACCTAGACTTTAGCAAGGCATTTGACACAGTCCCACACAAAAGATTAATATACAAGTTAGCAATCCTGGAAGTGGGTCCCAAGATGACAGCCTGGGTAAAGAATTGGCTGGAGAATAGGACACAGAGAGTAACAGTAAATGGAGTCCACTCAGAAGAAAGGAGGGTTACTAGTGGGGTACCGCAGGGTTCAGTATTAGGACCGGTCATCTTCAATGTTTTTATAAGCGACATTGCAGAGGGACTGGAAGGAAAAGTATGTCTCTTTGCAGATGACACAAAGATCTGCAACAGAGTTGATGCACAGGGTGGGGTGGAAAGGATGAGAAGGGACTTGGCGAGGTTAGAGGAATGGTCAAATGTATGGCAGCTTAGATTCAATGCTAAGAAGTGCAAGGTAATGCACCTGGGAAACAAAAACCCAGGGGAAGAGTACACAATGGGGGTGAGATACTAACAACAACAAAATGGAAAGGGACGGGGTAGTCATATCAGATGACCTAAAGGTGGGCAAGCAATGTGAGAGGGCAAGGAGGGCTGGGGGGATACTGGGATGCATAGGGAGAGGCATCACCAGTAGAAAACAGGAAGTTATTATCCATCTGTACAGACAGCTGGTGAGACCCCATCTGGAGTACTGTGTGCAGTTCTGGAGACCCAATCTCCGTAAAGACATAGACAGGATGGAAGCTGTCCAGAGGAGGGCAACTAAAATGGTGCAGGGTCTGCACCGGAAGACATATGAAGAGAGACTTAAGGAGCTTAATATGTATAGCCTTGAGGAAAGGAGGGAGAGGGGGACATGACAGAAATGTTCAAGTACCTCAAGGGAATCAACAAAGTCCAAGAGGGTAGCATCTTTCAAAAAAAGAGGTGTGCAAGAACAAGAGGGCACAATTTGAAGATAGAGGGGGGACGGCTCAGAGGTAATTTAAGGAAGTATTTTTTCACAGAGAGGGTTGTGGATGCATGGAACGGCCTTCCGGAGAAGGTTGTGGAGTCACAATCAGTGGTGGAATTCAAGCATGCATGGGACAGTCATAAGGCCATTCTAGGGGTTGGGGGTAGGAAGAATTAGGCTGCTGGTTAACTAGGATCTGCAGCTTATCCAGTAGGTAGGGAAATTGGCAGACTGGGTGGGCCAAGCGGTCCTTATCTGCCGTCAAATTCTATGTTTCTATGTTAACCACGACAGTCTAGTTGAGAAACAAAAGGGATGTTCTAGGGCATTTTTTTTTTTTTTTAAACATGTTTTTCTCCCCCACCCTATCATGCTAGGGGGATTTGTATACAAAACTTCTCTAAATGAAAAATAAAATAAAACACTGGTACATACTGCTGATGCATTAACAAATTAATTAAAAGGAAACATCCATGTACTAGCCACCACACACAGTACAGTTACATAAGAACTTACCGTAACAGTAGATCTTTGGGAAGATCTCCTGCACAGGCCACACCTATGGAACTATAGCCCCCAGGTACTAATATCACATGAAAACTTTGCAACTAACAGTCTAGTTCGGGCCACCCACAAGGATGTTGGATGCTAACATCTTCCCTACATAAATGTGGGCAGCCCCATGCCCTCCTCAGTTCCCCTGCCGCAGACCATATGCATAGGAACTCCTCCAAGGTGACCAAGGGAGAGCTAGAGGTTCCTGCCACTAATGTAGGTGGAACAGAAGGTGAATCAACCTGTAGATAGAGAGAGAGAGAGTGTGTGTGTGTGTGAGAGGGAGACAGGAATTGAGAAGGCTTGAGGATAAGGGGGAAGGGGGGGATGACATGGGGGAGCCTTCACCTCCAAGGAGGTAACTGCCAGAACGGTGCCTCTGGCTCGACCCCAAGAGGAGTCAGGCCAGGCCTCTGGCACTGTGAGAGGGGCCTCCGTCATGGTGAAGCTAGAAAGGGCAGAAGCCCCCTCCATTGCATCCCAAATAAAACCAGGAGGGGACCCAGAGAAAGGGTCAAGGGACCTGTGTCTGGCATCAGTAGTGCGTGACTGTCCTGAGGAAAGTCGTCCGAGTGCAGTCGACTTTAAACGCATGGTGTTCCAATATTCTGCGGTCCATAGAGAAACAGGCATCACAATGATCGATATCGTGGTTGGGGCCTAGGCACGTCAGGCAACAATCATGCCAGTCCGAGATGGAATAAAGCCGGCCACAGGGGCACCGCTGCATTTGGGGCCTGTCCACCTTCAAAGATTTCTTCTTTTTGTCCCCGGAAAGAGACGTGATTAGACAGAAAAATCAATAAACAATACAACAAAGGGTCTCAACGCCAAAGTAAAATAAGGAAAGATCTTACCAGTGGGACGGCACCGAGAACGTAACTACTCCTTTTGAACTAGGATGGTTTGAAGGACAGTTCTAATGAACTAGACCGCGACGTCGCAATTGTGAAACACTCTTCTCACGAGGTCATGCTTACTCAATGGCAGGAGAAGCAGAACTAGGATGGAGGAGGAGTCAGTGTCGGTTACTGCCCAACCTGCGAGTGCCATGCAGTGTATCGGCCTCGAGGGCTGAGCCACCCACAGCACAAGCCCCTCCCCTTTTAGAAAAAAATTTGCTCCTGTGGGGTCCTGCTCCTGTGGCCAGAATTCACCAGTGATGAATGGTGAAGACTGACACAGCTATGATCTATAACTACAAATGGACACGATTTCTCCTCTGGGAATCCCTCCAAATCCTGGACCCTTTCTTGCACCCTTCACGGGATGTCCTCGACTACCTGTCCTCTCTCACCTCTACAGGCCTGAGCTACTCCTCTATTAAAGTCCACCTTGCTTCCATATTTGCCTTCCATGAACCTTTGGACAGTAAACCTCTCTCTCTCTCTCTCTCTCTCTCTCAACATCTAGCAAAGATGGTTATGAAGGGGATGTTGCATCTCCAGCCCCCTATCAAGAGACCCATTCCTCCATGGAACCTGAACTATAGATTAGAAAAACTGACTCTCACTCCCTTTGAGCCAGCAGCTTCCTGTGACCTCCGTTTCCTGGCCTGGAACACACTCTACTTAGTGACCATTACTTCAGTTCACCGTATTTCAGAGCTGCAAGCACTGGTGTGTAGGGAACCATACTTGACAGGGTCTTGCTACGCAGCAACCCATCCTTCTTGCTCAAGGCTTGTTTCAGAATACACTCTGAACCAGTCCAAAGAATTGCACGTCTAGTTTCTGGAATACGACAACCCAGGGGAAGAGTACAGTTACGTATGAACTTACTGTAACAGTAGATCTTCGAGAGAGGCTCAGGCGTCAGGACCCCATGGAAATATTTCTAGCTAGCAGTCTCTGGCAGGGGACCGCCCCCACATCAGGTGACCGACATCATGAGACGTCAGTATAAAGGGGCAGTTCCCCACACCCGCCTTCCAGTTCTTTCCCACCAAGGGCCATAAAAGGCAAGATGAGACAGAAGCGGATATTTCCCTTCCTGCAAAAGGAGCTGAAAAGCTAAGGAGGATGGAGGGTCCTCTGGAGGAGACCTAGGAGTATGCTTGACAGAGGTTCTCACTCACCGAAGATGCAGTGGATCTGACAGAGGAAAGCGGTCACTCCGCTTCCTCATGCAGGATGAGGTGGCCCACGGGGAATCACCCAAGGAGGACGAAGTGGGGTCGATGACTATGGGGACCCAGGCCTTTAAGAGCCCAACTAGTGGACCAGGACTGTAGTAAACTTCGACAGAATATCATTGAGGTCGACAACGGCAGACTGATGCATCAACGGAGGAGGGGTTGTTGGTACAGGGCGCGATAACCCATAAGTCAGGGCCTGGGGAAGTATCAGGCTGCAACGGAGGGGCTGTCATCGATGAACCAAGTGTCCATGAACTAGGGGCTGATGACCCACCACGCTGAGAAGCGGGGCAGCGGTGCTGTCATTATGGGTCTTGTAGGAAAAGAAACCTGGACAGCTACTGGTGCTGGTGCAGCTGCAGCTAGAGTACTCCCAGAAAAAGAAGCCACAGTCACGGAGTGGAAACGCTATCGGGGGAGTGGTCCCGTTCACAGTCCTTTTTGTGACCCCCCCCACCCCAAGGCCTTGACTCAGGAATTCGAGGCCTGGGACACTGACGAACCCGCCAATGACCGGGAAAGAGGGACCCCTGAGGAACCCTGCCCAGAACCTGGCTACCGCTTGTTCCATGATTAATTTTTTTGAGAGCCTTTTTGCATCGCCTAAGGGTGGTTTGATTAAATTTATGGCAGAGCTTACAGTGTGAGGTGTCGCGGACAGGCCAAAGACAGCAGACATGAAGAATATGGTCATCTGAAGAAACAATCTTCTTTCCCCAGTGGCAATGACGGAAGAGAGCAGTGGAGGGAGTAACTTTCGACAGAAAGAAAGTAAAGGAATCAATTAAAAGAGATTATAAAAACTAAGAAAAAGAAAAATCGTAGGCAAAAATGGTACGAAACTGTGTCAGAGATTCTGCGGAGACCCATGCAAACTGAGTCAATGGCAGGAAAGAGCTGAGGAGGGAACAGGGCCGCTCACGCTTTTATAGGGATGGTGACGTCGGCAGGTGATACCGGCATGGGCAGCCCCAGTGGTACTGCTGGAAAATCTTTGGTGTGGATCATGTTTCACTGATGGTGCAGTTCCTATGGTGTGACCTGCAACAGATACCCTGAAGATCTAGAAAACAAAGTTAAAACGTAACTGGTGTAAATCTAGTGTTTTTAAGCTTTTTATTATACTAGAGAGTTGCTCTTTAAGATCTACAGTTACAGTACGTACTGACACTTCTTTATCTACCAAACACCAATCTCCATTGAGGCACACTTTTTGGTCTCCACTAGTAAGCGATTCCCCTCCCAAAAAATCAAAAAAAACCACAAGTCCCCTGGGTTGGGAAGGTTCAGTATTCATGAGGAAGGCAATCATCGCAATACTGCCAGCCCACAGCCTGCATGCTGTCAGTAATGAATACCCAAAGCATAATATCTTGAAAAGGTGTGGACAGTACTCCAAGTAGAAACCCTACAGATTTCTGAAACGGGCACTGAGCAAAGAGAGGTTACCAATATGGCCATGGCTTTGGTAGAGGGTGCTGTGACTGAGCCTTTTAACGCCACTCCTGCCATGGTGTGGCAGTGCTGGGTACAGTGTACAATTCAATTAGGCACACATCGAATAGACACAAGGAGTTTCTTTGGAATGGGATTGAAAGAGACAACTGGGATACCTGTCCGTTATTCCTTACTTCTGTCCAGACAGAAACCGAGGATTTCTCAGAAATCTCAGCAGTGTAAGATCATTTGCCCTGGATTCTCAGGTTTAGGGAAGAATGTTGTAAGAACCAGTGAATGGTTAAGGTGAAATTCCAACACTACCTTGGGCAGAGATTTAGGATGTATGTGGAGAACCACCCTGTCCTTCCTTATAAGCATGTTGCCCAAGCACGGGAAGGGCTAAATCCCTCATTTTCTCAGGTAAGCCCCAAACACTACTAAGACATTTGTAAAGACATGCAACACGGATGCAATCCCAAAGCGTAGGAATCTGAACCAGATATGTTTAAACCCACATAGAACCAAAAGTACTTGCAGTGGTATGGACAGATGGGTATGTGCTACTATATATCCTTCATATCCATCTTGTTATTTCAGGAACCCTATGAGGACCTCAGCTAAACAATCCTGAACTTCTTGTATTTCATAATGACATTAAAAAGGCAGACATTAGAAAGGAGTTACACATCTCTTGTTTTATAATTCACTGGGAAGTAGCAAGAGTAGAAACCATTGCCCTTCTCTGATGCTGGAACTCTCTACTGTCCTGTTCTGTAACAGACCTGCCACCTCCAATGGCAGCAGTTTTGCCCACAAGGACATGAAAGCAGTACAATCTTCCTAGCAGTCGCTCATTAGGCCACTCTACCAGCTCCAAAGTGTACCAATTCAAAACAATTTCCAGTACTCACTTGCCTATGGTGGTAGTTTCCCATTCCTGGCAGAAAAATGCTACTCTACCCCTACAGGAAATGATTGATCCACCCCAGGCAGCTGACATGGATATGAGAATGGCAACAGTCATACTTGGACCCAGTGCCTGCTGCACTGGCTTCTGCTGGGCCTTCTGCTTTGGAGCACAGGGTATGGATTTGGTCCGGTGGGTGTAACCTCCTTGGGTACCCCCTTCCCTGAAAGGACTGCCCACTGTAATGAAAAAATGTACCCTGTCCTGCGGGGGAGGGAGGAAATAGGACTTAGGTGGCCTTCAAATAACTGTCGACTTACTGATTTTTGTCCATAGTATGCTCATCTGACTGACGAGGGCCAGAGCATCCCCTTCTGTTGCACATCCTTTGGAAACTCTGTGAAACACCATCACAAATGCTTGTTGATGCAAATGACCACTTCAGGCTGTGTGAGCCGCTGCATCACAGACTGCTTCCTGCTGATTCTGCCTGGGCTTTGCTAAAGTTATCTCTGGAACCTGGTAGCTTTTACTGTACTCATCTCTGCAGAACCTCGTACTTTTACTAGTCATCTCTGCAGAACCTGCTAGCATTTACTAAAGTCATCTCTGTGGAACTAGGTAGCCTTTTCATCACAGACTTAACTTTTCCCAAAGAACAAGGTCATATTTTGCCATATATGATATAATTAGCTACTCTGAGGATTAAAGAGGCTAAGGTAGAAAACATTCTTGCCCAGGGCCTTGATCTTACGGGACTCATGGTCCAGGAGCTATTTCAAGACTTTTATTTCATAGTGTTTTATGAAATTTTACTATGTGATTATCTGTGCCTATAAGGACCTCACTGGAAATGAGCTTGTCTTAAATGAGTCTCTACTCATTTAAAATGAATACATTATTTACTTCTATTGCTACTGCTACTATTACTGGTCCCCTGATCTTCACTACACCACCCCCTTGCCTTCTTCTTTTCACTCATGTACCCGAAAGAAGTCTTGTCCCCATGTTTTACCTCCTGGGCGACCCTTCCCTCAGTCTGAACATCTGCTGCTCTTACCCTCCTTCCTGCCTCCCTTTGCGTCACTAGATATACCTCCCTGTCTGTCTCAGTTTGGGTCTCCCATTTCCTGAAAGCTGCTCTTTTCTCCTTTACCACCTTAGCCGCCTCCTTCAAGTACCACAGTGGCCTTTCTCTTACCCTTGCTTATTACCTTTAAACAGCTTGCCAATGCCCTAATTATTCCCTCCTTCATAATTCTATTCCATTGTGCCTCCAGCCCACTACTCCCCGCTATTCCCCCTTCAAGGTATTTCCTGAGGCAGTCTCCCTTTTCTTTAAAATCTATTCTCCTGAAGTCCAGGTCCCTCATCCTAGTGTATTTTGTCTCCTGCCTAATCCGTATGTCTAAATACATGGTACTGTACAATGATCTTTTGAACCTGGAGGCTACCCACTATGACGTCTGCAATGCTATCCCTATTCATAAGTACCAGATCCAGCACTGCCCCATCCCTAGAGGGATCTGTAACCAGCTGCCTGAGAAACGCCACTTGCAGGGAGCCTAGGATGACCCTGCTCAGCTGTAGCTGTGGCACAGATGTTCCAGTCCACATCTGGTAGATTAAAGTCACCCATAATTATTACCTCTCCCTTGCTTGCCATTTTGCCTATGTCCTCCCCCAAAACCATGTCCATATTCTCCCCCTGTGCTGGTGGCCTGTACACCACCCCTACATGTATAAAGGCTCCTGACTCTTGTCACCAAGCCATCCCAAAAAAACTCCAGACCCTCCTTCTCCCCACTGTTACCTTGTATTTTCCAGCCACTGCACTGGTATACCTTCCACTTTATCTGCACAGCACTGTAGGGTAAATATTTATTTATGCTCATTATTAAAAGCTATTGTTGCACACTGTTCTGGTGCCATGTGTGCTTGTTTGTGTGTGTGTACCTTTTATTTCCATGGCCGTTATACCGTCCTTTACATATAAACCACCACCCCCGTTTTCCCCCTGCTCTTTCCAAGCATGTACCCCGGTATGGCCACTTCCCAGCTGTAGCTATTAGTGCACCAAGACTGATATGGCCACCAGATTCAGGTCCACCTGTGCAACAGTAGCCTCAAGGTCAGGAATTTTGCTTCCTAGGCTCCTTGCGTTCGTGCACAGGGGAGCTCTCCGTTCCCTTTGTCCTTCCCTGAGGCCATCCTGTACCCTTCTTATACCCTTCTTATTTCACTGATACTGTCTTTTCCCTTTTTATCTTTTCTCTGTCCACTCTCCCTAATCGTTTCCTCCACCCTAGTACCACCTCTCAACTCTCCTGTCCCTTCTTTCCTTGCCCCTACTCCCAATTGACCCTGGAAAATTAATTTCCTCTGGGCTACCCATCATTGCTGCTTTATCACCGGGGAGGGGGCATTCACTGTGTTCCCTCATTCCTTCTGCCACCCCTCTTGGCTAGTTTAAATGCCCATCGAAGTAGCATTTAAACCTCCCATCCAGGACTACCATTCCCCTCCTAAATGGAAGGAGGCCATCCGATTTGTATAGGTCTCCCGTTCCAGGTAGGACCCCAGTCCCTGATGTAGTCAACCCCCTCTTCCCTGCACTATGCATTCAACCAGTTGTTGAAGCGTGCAGTATGGTATGCTCCCCTTCCCCACCTTGCAAAGGTAGCACCTCAGTGAAGGCCACCGTATGTACCACCTGCTTCAGGCCCCTCTCCAGCTCCCTAAACCTGTCTTGCACTACCCCAGCTGCCCCTTCTGTCAGGTCATGCATCTCCTGTTGAACAATGACATCCAGCTCCCCCTCCTGTACAGCCACCCTAACTATCCAAAGTATTTGCTTGTCTTCCCTCCATGCCAAGGCACCGCATAGGCACCTCACGTCCCTCTTCCCTCCTATGGTGTTCCCAAAACTATCCCCCTGACGACTGAGTCCCCCACCAGAAGTTACTTTCTCTTTTGCTGGGGTCCTCTTCCTCCCACATTGGGGCCTCCATTGTGAAGGACCTCCACATCCCGTCTTGCGACTACAACATGTGCCCTGTCTTGGCAGTCCCGTTCCGTCAGAGTGGTGAAAGAGTTCTTTAGTGGCACAAACTGAGTAATGTGTTCCCTTTACTGCAAACCTGACCCTCCCAGAGCCCACCACAGTCCAGCCAGCCCTCCTTCCAGGCATTATCTGAAGCAACGGTTGCAGACTTGGTGGTCCCTAGGTGGAGGAACAGGCCTCCTGAATCCCAGCCAACTCTGCCTGGAGTCTAGAGACCTTCCCCTCAGCCCAGAGAAGCGCACGCAAATGGGACAGCACCTCTGCCTCCCAGAGGTCTCTCTGAAGACTGCCGTTCCACAGCCACTGCACTGCACCACCATTTCCAAATCTATTTCCCCAATTACCTTAAAAAAATGTACACCCTTACCCTAGATAGGGTGTTTCTTGATTTCCTTTTTTTGTCATGATTATCCCATGCTGCTACACTCTAGATGGGTACGAGCCCGTTTCCCCTTGTGCTGTTAAGCAGGCTTCGGTTTGCATACTCCCTTTGTATTCTGACCCTAGACAGAAGTTATTTGACTTCCTCCATTCCCCTTTACCCCTTTATATTACTACTATAGTTACGGTATTGCAACAGTTCCCTGTTTTGACCTATCTTGCCCCTCCGCCTTTCCCAGCAGTGAATATTAGGGCAGTAGCAAACATGTACCTTATCTTATTCAACTGTTAAGAGTCCCCTGCCTCCCAGCTTCCTCCTGCACCCGATCAGTTCTTATCTAGAAAAAGACTACATTGTTTTTAAAAATGCACTCCTTACCCCACTTCGTCCAGACATTCGTACGCATCTGAATTTGCTTTTACTCACCTCACTTTCAAAATGAGGAGTACAATACTCATCCCAGAAAATCGTATCTGGAGCCCTGCTCCTGCCAATGTCAATCTTACACCTATTCCACTCCTGTGCTGTTCCACACATGTGCTAGGACACGAACGTGTGTGGGGACATGTTAAGAGTGCCCGCTTTTACATACCAGATGGAACCGTCCCAGGTGGGAAATCATGAGTCAGCTACAGCCTCCATTGTTGGGCTAGTTTCCTGAGCTAGTGACACACACACACACAACAACACACACACACACACACACACCACTACCTGTTACAATTTTAAAAACAGGCTATAAAGTGCCACAAACACAAACTACAACATTTTTTTCCTCACCACTTCCCCTGCTACTTTCAGTATGATGAAAAATACATATAAATATACTTTTCTGGTAAAGCTAGGTGCTTACACTCTTCTCTGTCAACAAGTCTGTACTTTCCACATCAGAAAGTGAGCCAGATATTTAAATTATGACAGCAGCTGAGAAAGGTGCATGCACACATCACAATACTTAGGATCAAAGATCTTATATCATTTCTTGGTACTTTCTTTGAAACTTACAGATTTTCCCTTTGGCAGACTTCCTTCACCTGCCTGTTTGGAAAGATCCTGTCGTCCAATCAACAAAAATACGGCTTCTGGCCAATCAGAAGAAGGCTGTTCTCGACACTGATAAATAGCATCTCTTATTGGAAGAGCAACTCCAAATGGAAGAGACTCCAAATCTTTCAGAGTGAATTCTTAGAATGAAAAAAAAAAAAAAAAAAAAAGTGTTATAAAACTTGATAAGGGCCAACTGTTAGTACTCTTTTGCATGCTTATGCTGAAGTCATCTTAATGATATTTGCACGGCACTATGCAAGTGATGAGACACAAGAGGATGTACAATTACATATGGAATAAAGTATGGGGTGGTGTGTGTACTTGAGAACTTGATACACATCAAGGGGTTAGATGCTACATAAACCTGAGGCCCGAAGCTCGGAGGGTTTGTGCAAACATCTAACATAAAGAGTAATGGCTTCAGGTTTGCAGTCACCACCCATATTTTATAATTATAGTCTCCCGTTTGGCGCAGCAATTACATAAAATAGGAGCAGTTCGATGCGCCTGCAGTTAACTTGTTTCCGTGTCGTCAGCATTTTTTCATTTTTGGAGGTTTCACTTTTTTCAATATTTAGTTATGCCGCTATGTGTAGAAAATAACTTTTTTTATGTAACTTACCACCGTGTTTCTTTGGTGGGTGGGTTGCCAGTGAGAAGGAAGCAGGCGAGTCAGGAAGGGAGACACTGCAGCAGGTGCATGCGCAGAGGGAGGAGAACAATGCGCATGTTTGCCATTATAAATGCTCCTTTATAACGGCAAATTATGCGGCTGCCACATTCTCTGTATAGCAAAAAGGGGAGACCCATTAATTATAGACCAATAATGCACTCAAGAACTGCTATTATTAGCCACTGTGAAGTGGGTCAGCCTGCACTGCAGAAATACAGGTTACTCACCTGTAACAGGAGTTCTAGGAATGGTATATGTTGTTCATCCACACTGTCTGGCAGGTATCCTTGCCGCTTTAAATCTTGCCGGAAGGTCTTCAAGCTGGCTCCTCCCACCCACCCGGGTGGTAAAACTCTCAGCTCCACCCCATGATGCCAGATCTGGCCCGCTGGAAGCTCAGGTAGTGCGTCGAAGCCGGGGAGGTCGGGTGGGTCGTGTGGATGAACAACATATACCATTCCTAGAACTCCTGTTACAGGTGAGTAACCTGTATTTCTAGGGACATGGATATGTTGTTCATCCACACTGTCTGGCAGACTCCTAGCAGTTCTCCAGGAGGAGGGAGGCAAGGCGCACACCCCCTATTTAGGGAATAAAACTGGAGAACCGAGGCCCCAAAACCAGCATCCCGGCGTGACTCAAGGTCGATGTGGTAATGGGAAATGAAGGTGTGTGCTGACTTCCAGGTAGCAGCCCTGCAGATTTCCTGGATAGGGACGTCCCTGGAAGCAGCCACCGATGCAGCAGTATGGCAGGTAGAATGAGCTCTTATGCCTCTGGGAGGCTCCATGCCCGCCAACTTATAGCAGAGATCTATGCAAGAGGTGACCCACCTGCTTATCGTCCGCTTGGCTGCAGGTCTGCCAGGTGCAGCTTCAGCATAGGTGACAAACAGCTGGTGAACCTCTCCCCGAATTTCAGCCGTGTGCTCCTTATAATAAGCGAGCGCCCTTCTAGGGTTCAAAGTATGGAGCCTGTGTTCGGCCTCCGAGGTGTGATTGGGGTAGAACACCGGCAGAGTCAACACCTGGTTAAGGTGAAACTCCGACACCACCTTCGGAAGGAATTTCGGGTGGGGGCGCAGGACAACCTTGTCCCTGTGGAAGACCAGGTAAGAAGACTCGATGCAGAGCGCCTGGAGCTCTCCCATCCTTCTGGCTGACGTGACAGCCACCATGAAGGTGGTCTTCCACGACAGGTGAGAGAGTTCACACCTGTGCATTGGTTCGAATGGCTTGCCCATGAGCTTTGCCAGTACCAGCAGTAGATCCCACGGAGGTGGAGGTTCTCGCACCGGAGGAAAATGTGATCAAGGCCTTTGAAAAAGCGCCAGACCACCTTCTCCTTGCCACCGACTGCTCCCGCCCGCGCCCGGTAAGCAGAGATGGCTGCCAGGTGCACCCTTAGGGTCGTCGACCTAAGCCCTTGACGAGAAAGGGACCATAAATAGTCCAAGATGCTAGCCAAGGAACAGGAGGAAGGGTCCAAGCCCTTGCCCTGACACCAAATGGAAAACCTCTCCCATTTGAAGGCATAGCATTTCCTGGTCGACTCCTTACGGGACGCCTCAACTACATTGAGGACCGCGTCGGAAAGACCCAAGGCCTGGAACTCTAGCCGCTCAGGAACCAGGCCGTCAGGTGCAGGGATTGAAGGTCCGGATAGAACACCTTCCCTGATTGACTGAGAGCAGGTCCGGGCGAGCTGGAAGCTGCCTCGGGAGCCTGGAGCTGAGGCTGAGGAGATCTGGGTACCAGAACTGGCGGGGCCAGTCTGGGGCTATCAGAATCAACTGCGCCTTGTCCCTCCTTGCTTTGAGAAGCACCTTGTGTATCAAGGGAAATGGGGGGAAGGCGTAGAAGAGGCCCGGGGTCCACGGCCTCGAGAAGGCATCCCCCTGCAGCGAGTCCTGCTGAGGGAAGCGGGCATGGAACAGCCTCAGCTTCGCGTTCTCCTGGAGGCAAACAGGTCCACTTGAGGTGTGCCCCAATGGGAGAACAGATCTTGTACTACCTCCGGCAGGAGAGACCACTCGTGGGATGCAGCCCCTATCCGGCTTAGGGCATCGGCCAGGGTGTTGGAGGCTCCTGCCACATGAATGGCTAGGAGATCAGCCTCCAGGCTGCGCACGAGTGACCAAATGCGGAGAGCTTCCTTGCATAGAAGCATGGAGCGTGTCCCGCCCTGGCGGTTTAGACAGTACATGGTCATGGTATTGTCTGTCTGGACTCGGACCTCTTGACCCCGGAGAAATGGAGCAAAGGTGGTGAGAGCTAGGTGGACCGCTCGGAGCTCCAGCAGGTTGATGTGGCATCGGGACTCCCGCAGGGACCAGAGGCCGTGAGCTCGGTATTCCCCCAGATGGGCACCCCAACCCATTAGAGAGGCATCGGTTGATAGAGACACCGTCGGCTCGGGGCGGACAAACGGGATGCCCTCCTGCAGATGAACTGGAACGGTCCACCACGTGAGAGCGTTCCACATCCCCTGGGTCACCGTCACTAGCTGGTCCAATGGATCGCAGCGCTGTGACCACTGGCTGGCCAGTCCCCACTGAAGAGGGCGCATGTGCCAGCGTGCCCAATGGACCACGCTGGTGCAGGCCGCCATGAGACCCAGGAGGCGCAGGAAGTCCCGGGCAGGGCGCGATTGCCAACCAGAAATGATTGGGCAAAGGAGGAAAGAACCTCGGCCCTGTCCGCCGGGAGCCGTGCTCTGGCTCGAAGAGGTCAAGCTCTGCCCGATGAACAGAATCATCTGCTTCGACTGAGTTCCGACTTGGCCTCGTTGATAAGAAGGCCGATTTGAGAGCAAACCTGGAGGCCAGATCTCTGGACGCTCCACCTCCTGTCTGGAGGGGCTGCTATCAGTCGTCCAGGTGAGGTACACGGACCCCTTGGCGCCAAGAGGAAAGCTGTCACCACTGCTATGCATTTGGTGAAGACCCTGGGAGCTGGAGACAGGCCGAAGGGCATGGCTCGAACTCGAAGGGATCCCTCCGCCGAAGTGAAGGAACCTCTGATGTGACAGGCGGATAGGGACGTGAAAGAACGCGTCCTGCAGGTCCAGAGAGCAGAATCACACGCGGGTTCCAGGGATGGTATTATCTGAGCCACAGTGACCATCCTGAAGGTTCGAGACCTTAGGAACTTGTTTAGGTCGTGTGGAGTGAGAATGGGCATGATCCCCGTCCGTTCGGAACCAGGAAGTACCTGGACACAAACCCGGGTCTGAGGAGGGTCCGCCACCTCCTGATCACCTCCTTTGGAGGAGGAGGCGATGTCGGCTCAGCGAGCCGACAGTGAACTGCGATCCCGATGCCCCGAGGTGCAGGCTCTGAAGGCGGGGCCTGCTTGAATTCAAGGGCAGGCCTTTTCCCACCACCTCAACACCCACCTGTCCGTGGTAATAGCGGACCAGGCGGAAAAGTGGACAGGCCGTCCCCCGCAGAGAGGACCTGGGGTGAGTGGCGGGGTTGGGGGCGACACGCCTCAACCCGTCACTGGGCAGGCTTGGAGGAGGGACACGGCCGAGGGACCTCCTGGGCCTCTACCTCCTGCTTCCTGTTGGAGGAAGCAGGCAACAGGGCTTGGGATGCCAAGCTCGTGCCTGCTACCCTGGCGTTGCTGGGCCGGACGTGCTCTAGGCGCAGAGGGACGAAAGGGCATAGGCTGTGGTTTGTGGCCTTTGTCCTTCTGAGCGGATGAGACCGAGTCCAAGGTAGCATTGGACTTCTCGATCCTCTGCAGGTGACCTTCCACCCCACGGGCGAAGAGGTCGGTCCCCAAGAAGGGGACATCCGCCAACTTGTGCTGGGTATCCGAAGTGAAGGTGGATATCCTCAGCCAAGCCCGACGATGCATAGCCACTGCGTCCGCCACAGACCTGGCACGAGTCCCCGATGTCCAAAGCAGTCTGAAGCTGCTGTCTGGCCACTGCCCTACCCTGGTCCCGCACCTGCCTAACCGTGGTCTGCAGATCCGCGGGAAGATGAGGGACGGCCTCGTCAAGGGAGCCCAACAGGGCGTGAGAGAAATGTGCCATAGGACGGCCGAACTGGCCTGGCGAAGGCGAGGAAGGACTAGCGTACACTGCGCCCGGCATAGTCGATTCTTGGACTCCTTGTCGGGAGGTTTGTCCACATCCCTAGCATTCCCGGCACGCCGGAAAACGCTGTCGGTAACTAACCCCTCGGCCAAGGGGTGTTCCGAAAAACCGGACAAGGAACCGGTAGGGACCGCATACTTCCTGGCCATTCTGGCCGAAGGCGCAGGGCAGGAAGCAGGGCGCTGCCAGAGCTCCAAGGCCGGGCCCACTATGGCCTCGGCCACCGGAAAGGCCTCCGTGGGGAAATCCCCTCGGTCCAGAATCTCCGTGAGGGGATACCTGGCCCGTTTAGAAATGGGTTCGAGCTTCATCCCGGTGGACTCCGAGATGAGCCGAAGCAATCCCAGGAAGGACAAAGGGCTACCGTCCACCAACTGTCCTCCTGAGGACTCCAAGTCCATTCGCTTGGAGAAAAGGGAGGAATCGTCTTCGGACTCGGAAGAGTCCTTGAAGAGCTGCCTCGGGCCTGAGCCACCCTCCACCTGCCGAGGTCGATCAGGAGTGAGGGTGACAGACAGCCTATGGGGCAGTCCATGAGCCGACCGAGAATTCTTGGTCGGAGCCCCAAATAACGGCTGTGGAGGCAGAGGTTCCACCGGAATCGGTGGGGCAGCTGGTTTTGGCTGAACAACCGGCCTGGGAACAGGCTCCTCAGATAAAATGAGGGGTTGTTTCGGACGCTCGGTGACAACCATAATGGCGGGAGAAGCGACGGCGTGACATTCCCGTCCAGAAGGAGCTGTTGCCACATGAGGTCCTCATTATCGTCGATGCAATTTACGCCGAAGCCTCCCCTCGTCCGAGGAGGAGGAAGAGGACGAGCCGCGGTGCAGAGACTGAGACCGCCTATGACGGCGGGATCGGCTGGACCGCGAGGAAGTCCGAGACCGAGAACCTCGGCTTCCCCGAGGACAGTGCGGGGAGGTGTCGTGGGGGAATCGGCACTCCCTCGGTTTGGAGGTTCAACCAAGGCTCGAACTGGAGGCACAGACAAAGCCAGCGGGGTCCTCAACTCCCACCAGGGGCCCGAGAGGGATTTTCAGCTTCTCCTGCCGACAACCCGTCCAACGGGTGAGAAAAATCTCGACCGCTGTCGACGGGAGTCTCGGTCAACTGGCCTGACGGGGACACCGTGAGACCAGTGGCCGAAGTCGACGGCCGACAACTCGGGGAGAGAGATCTTTCCCACTCCCAAGAGCATCGATGGTGGGACTCACCCTTGCTCTTTTTTGACCGAGAAAATGGTCCAACAGAAGTTGGACCCTCACCTTTGGTAGAGAGGGTCAGACAAAGCTCCTTAAAAGAAGCTGAATAAGAGGCACCGAGAGATAGCGGGACAAATGCCGCAGCCGAGGTAGAAGTGGCCAGCGCCGCCTCCTCTTCGAGGCCGATCATCTGCTCGAGCTGATCCGCTGAGCCCGCCGCCGCGGAAACTGCCGACCGGGCCGCTTTGACTTCACCGGAGGAAAATGCTTCTTGGGACGCCCCAGTTGTAAACGGGCAGCATGGTCTTCGAGGACGTAGGCCGAAAAAGAAGAGCACAGGTCGCAGACCTGCGGGTCGTGCTCAAGGTCCAAGCAGTAGACGTAGGTGGAGTGCGGATCCGTCGAGACATCTTCTGCCGCGAGGGCATCTCCGAAACGAGTCGATTTTTCCATCGCAGCCGCGAGGGAGAGAAGACCGAAGTCTTTTAAGCAAAAAACTTTTAAATTTGAAATTTCGAAGAGTGAGGAACCAGTCTTATATGCAGAGCGTTAAGGAGGGAACCTGAGCTTCCAAGCGGTAAGGAAGATCTGGCGTCATGGGGCGGAGACGAGAGTTTTACCACCCGGGTGGGTGGGAGGAGCCAGCTTGAAGACTTTCAGGCAAGATTTAAAGCGGCAAGGATACCTGCTAGACAGTGTGGATGAACAACATATCCATGTCCCTAGAAATACAGTTACCTAAATGATCCAATCATGCCTCAAGACAACTGTTTACATTCCCCACACCCCCAATAAACAACCAATGAAACTGCTTTGCAAAATTTAAAGCACAATCGTACTTTGAAACTCTCAGTGAGACCAGCTAGCACAGTGGTAGCACAACCATTTGTTATCCAGTTGACCTGGATTTGCACTCCGAGCTCAGGACATCTGTTGTTGAGTGAGGCAGGATTCAGACATTCATCTTGGATGTCCCCTTCCTTGTGGATGACTGCCCTGGTGACCCAGCTGGAAGGCATGTCATGTGGGAAAGAACATAACATAGAAACACAGAATCTAATGGCAGATAAGAGCTGTTTGGCTCACCCAGTCTGCTCATTTTTTTTTACTTTCATTTTTGCTGCAGACCCGACTTGACCTATTGCACGTTCTCCTCCCCCTTTTACCCCAACCATTCCCTTGTGCCTAACCCAGGCATTTGTGAACCCCATCACTGTTTTCATCCCCACCATCTCTGCTGGAAGGCTGTTCTAGGAATCCACCACTCTTTCTGTGAAGAAGTACTTCCTCATGTCTCCTGAATCTCCCCCCTCCAGCTCTGTAGCATGTCCCTTGTTCTACAGCACCTTTTTTCCTGAAAAATACTACCCTCCTGTATCATATTTACCCCTGTGAGGTATTTAACGGTCTCCATCATATCTCCCCCATCTTTCTCCTCTCTTCCAGGTTGTACACACTGAGCTCCTTTAGCCTGTCCTCACAGGGCTGCTGATGCAGACCCTGCACAATTTTGGTTGCCCTCCTCTGAAATGCTTCCACTCTATGTCCTTCCTGAGATGTGGCCTCCAGAAATGGAAATTACATACCTACCATAATTCTTGATCTTCTTGGACGAAGTCTCCACCACTCATTCACACTGACGGGAACTACGCCAGAGGCGCCAGGACCCAGTGGGAGCAAACTTTTTGCAAGAGGGCCGGCAGCAGAGATGGAGCAGCAAGGAGCGGTACCCCGAGCCTCGTCTCATGCAGCAATAACTACCTCGGCGTCGACCCTACAACTGTCTCAGTACCTTTTTTTCTGAGGAGGTGCAGCATAACTAACTTAAAAGGATAACCTAACAAAACCGGACATAAAATACTTCGAACGACCCATATAAGAAGGGTCAACAAAGAAGTCTTCACAGCCTAAACATTGAGGGGGTGAAGACCGACAACAGAGGTGAGCTCGGGGGATGGTGGGTGGGCACGTGAATGAGTGGTGGAGACTTCGTCCAAGAAGATCAAGAATTACGGTAGGTGAGTAATTTCCATATCTTCCTGGACATAAAAAAAGTCTCCACCACTCATTCACACTGATGGGAGAGTACCGAGCTAATAATCCCATGAGAGGGCGGCAGGAGAAACCAAGAGCTCACAAATTTAGGACAGAAGTCCATTAAGGATAGTCCTGCCAAATGAAGGATGTCACCTGGCATGGACATCCAGGGCATAGTGCTTGAAGAAAGTATGCACTGAGCTCCAGGTAGCCGCATTGCAAATATCTGCAATGGGCACGTTGCGGATTTCCGCCAGGGATGCCGCAACTGCTCTAGCAGAGTAAGCATACACTCTGCCCTCCAGCTTAACCTGTGCCATGGAATGACAGTGGCAAAGTCATGCCACCAGCCATGATGAAATGCATCTGATAGCGACAGGCTGGCCCAGCTGGGTCTCACTGAAGGAAACAAACAGTTGTTGAACTTTGCGAATTTCTTTTGTTCTATCCAAATAGAAACGCAGAGCTCTTTTGACATCGAAAGAATGAAGGGTACTCTCTCCTTCATTTTGGAAGTTTGCAAAGTAGGTAGGTAGATGGAATTCTGAAACAACCTTAGGAAGAAACTTAGGATGGGTCCTAAGAACTACGTTGTCCTTACGAAACACAGTATACGGAGGGTCTGTGACCAAGGCATGTATTTCAGAGACCCAGCGGACTGAGGTAATGGCCACCAGGAAGGCCGTTTTCCAAGTAAGAAATTTCAGCTCACAGGAATCTAGAGGCTTGAAAGGTTTTCGGGTGAGCATGTCTAGCACAAGGTTAATGTCCCAGGCTGCGACTGGACGTCTGATAGGAGGCCTGGTATGCAGAATACCCTTAAGAAACCTCTTAACTACTGGTAACTGAGCCAGTGATGAGGAAAATACTGTCTCATGAAAAGCGGAAATGGCACAAAAGTTAACTTTGACTGTAGAGTATTGTAGACCTGAATTTGAGAGGTCTAAAAGGTACTCTAGAACTTTATTTGGTGGGCAGGAAAAATAATTCAAAGAGGATTTTGCACACCAGAGAGAAAACGCTTCCATTTGGCTGTGTACGTTTTTTAGTGGCTGGCTTGTGTGCATCCAAAAGAATATCTGAAACTTTCCGAGAGACACTGAACCTGTTCACTTCTATCTCTTCAGTAGCCAAGTGTGAAGGTGAAACGACCTCAGATTGGGATGGACCACAGGCCCCTGGGTCAGAAGGTTCGTCTGAAGGGGAAGCGGTTTCGGAGGGGTTTCCAACATACTGTTGAGCAATGGAAACCATATCTGCTAAGGCCAGAATGGAGCAATGAGGATCATTTTGTCTCCCTGGGACTTGAATTTGAGAAGTACCCTCTGAATTAGTGGAAGAGGAGGAAAGGCGTATAGAAAGCATTTTGTCCACTGCAGCCTGAATGCATCCTGACAGAAAATGCCAGGCCCTGGATTTCTGGAGCAGAAGAGAGGCAGTTTTGTGTTGAGTGGGGATGCAAAAAGATCCAGGTGTGAACTTCCCCACTCTGCGAATAGTGACTGAACTACGGTTGAGTCTAGAGACCACTTATGAGGATCTGTCTCTGTTCTGCCCTCCCGGCAGGCAGACCACCTGAATTAGAGCCTTGTGCTCTAGGCACCATTCCCATACTCTCATCGCTTCCCTGCATAAAGGGTAACGGTGCGCACCGCCCTGCTTGTTGATGTAATACATCACTGCTTTGTTGTCAGTTTGAAGGAGAATGTTCTTGTGATAGGGAATGTCCTTCAAAGCTTGGACTGCATAAAGGACGGCTCTCATTTCTAGGACATTTATGTGAAGCTGGGACTCGTCCTGAGTCCACGTACCTTGGGTGTGGAGATTCTGACAGTGAGCTCCCCATCCCATCAGGGATGCATTCGTGGTAATAGAAATCTGGTGATCCAGAGGAGCAAAGGGATACCCTTCCAGAAGATTGTCCTCTTGTGACCACCAGGTGAGCGACCTCTTCAGAGGTTCTGTCACCTTGATGAGAAAGGACTGAGGGTGAGTGGTTGGGGACCACCGAGTACTGAGCATCCACTGAGAGGTTCTCATGTGGAGGTGTGCTAGGGGTACAGTGAACACCAAGGATGCCATGAGACCCAGCATCCGTTGCATCAAGATAGCTTGAACCAAACTGTTCTCTCTGATGTGTCGGGCCATCTGTCCTCTGGTAGAAAAGCTTTCGCACAGGAAGTGTCCAGAAGAGTTCCTATAAAAAGGAGCTTCTGGGAGGGCTGCAACTGCGATTTCTTGAGATTTAGCAGGACTCCCATGGACGTGAGAAAGTCTGAGGCCATGGCTACGGCATCGAGAGTTCCTTGCCTGGAAGGACTCACTAGAATCCAGTCGTCCAGATATGGGAACACTTGTATTATCTTTCTGAGCTGTGCTGCGAGAACTGCACAACACTTTGTAAAAACTTGTGGCGTCGAGGATAGCCCAAAGGGCAGGACCTTAAACTGATAGTGCTGGCCCAGAGCTACAAACCATAGATATTTGTGATGCTTCGGGTGTATAGGAATATGTTGGTAAGCGTCCTGTATGTCCAGGGAAGCTAGCCAATCGTGCTGATGAAGCAAGGGTAACAGGGTCCTGAGCGATATCATCTTGAAAAGAAAAGTACAGTTACGTAAGAACTTACCGTAACAGTAGATCGAGAGAGGCTCTTGCAATAGGTAATTACAAATAGGACTGAAGCCGGCAGGCGTCAGGACCACACGGAAACATTTCTAGCTAGAAGTCTCTGGCGGGGGACCTCCCCCACATCAGGTGACCGACGTCAGTGTAAAGGGTCGGTCCCCCACGCCCGCCTTCCAGTTCTTTCCTGCCAAAGGCCAAAAAAGTTAAGACCAGAGAGAAGGATGATTCCATCACTGGAAAAGGAGCTGAAAAGCTTAGGGGATGGAGGTGAAGATTTACTGTGCAAGAGCCTCTCTCAAAGATCTACTGTTACGGTAAGTTCTTACGTACTGTACTATCTTACTTCGAGAGGGCTCTTGCAGTAGCTAATTACAAATAGGACTGAGTCCCAAGCAGTCTGGAACTAGCAGAAGCAATGGGAGGAGGGAAACCACCCAAAAGTAGACCCTCTGGCTGCGAAGGTCTTAGGAAAGGAGACCTTGCAGAACAGCCAACCCGAAGCCCACTCTACGGCGAGAGGCAATGTCCAAGCTGTAGTGTTTCGTAAAGGTATGGACAGATGTTCAAGTAGCGGCTGCACATATGTCTGCCGCTGACACATTCTTAAAACAAGCTGCAGAGGCAGCGACCCCTCTGGTAGAGTGCCCTCTGACCTGACCCGGCAGGGTCTTGTATTTATCGTAACAGAAAGTGATACAATGAGCCAACCATTTAGATGGGCATTGCTTAGAAACAGCATTGCCTTCTCTTTTATGAGCAAAAGAGACAAGAAAAAATTACTCACCTTAGTAATGTAGTTTCTTCTAATGGAGTCTTGCTATATTATGACATATGCAGTGAGTCCCAACCCCCGAACTGCTCCGGAGGCGAAAGAGTCAACCCTTCACGCCAGGCACGGAACCCCGAGCACGAGCTCGGCCGAAAACCCTGTCCGTTGTTCTCCAAACTCAAACCGTCAGATCTTTACGAGTAAAAACTCAACTAAGGTTCTGTGAGGAAGCTGTAAACCTACACTAGCCAACTGGCTACTAAATATAAGAACACATTTTTTGGTACCAAAACAAAGACTCAAGTCAGGGGACCCAAAAAATGAAAAACACAATACCCAATCACCCCAAAAAGGAGGGGTGAAAAACAAGGTGGGCATCTACTAAGTGCACACTGCACTGCCCACCCACATCCAAAAGCAGAGTTCTGAGAGGGCAGGCAGGGGAGGTCATATTATAGCAAGACTCCATTAGAAGAAACAACATTACTAAGGTGAGTAATTTTTCTTCAAACAACATGAAGTCTTGCTATATTATGACATATGCAGACTACACAGCAGTACCTCCATGGAGGAAGGACAGAACCTACTTAGGAAATAGGCTCTGAAGCATAGCTGTGTTAAACCGAGCATCACTCCTAGCCTGGAAGTCCAGGAGCAATGCTGTGTAAAAGTGTGGACTGTTTTCCAGGTAGCTGCTTGACATATCTCTAGGATAGGATGTCCTGGTAGCAGCCAGAGATGCAGCTAGTACCTCTGGTAGAGTGAGCCCTCAGGCCTGAGGGAGGAACCTTACCTAGTTTTCATAGCAAAATTGGATACAAGAGACAATCCACCTGGCAATGGATCTCTTTAGTGGCAGGTTTCCTACCAACTTCACCATAAGTGAGGAACAGTTGGAGGGAGTCAAACCTGTGACCCTTGGTACGTTCTATGTACTAACTAAGGGCTCCTTTGACATCTAAACTGTGCAGTCTCCTCTCGCCAGAGGAGGAATGGTCAGTGAAGTACACAGGGAGAGACACAGATTGATTAAGGTGGAAGTCTGAAACCACCTTAGGCAAGAACTTTTTGTTAGTCCTGAGGACCACCTTATCTCTATGAAAAGAGATAAAATCAAGCTCCACTGACAATAAAGCTTATAATTCACTTATGCGCCTGGCAGAAGTGATTGCTACCAACACACAGTTTTCTTGTCAAGTACTTAAGCTCTGCTTAAGACAAGGGCTCAAAAAGGGGTGCTAAGCTGGGCAATGCAAATATTACAGATCCCAGGTGAGGGCAGGGTCCCTGAATGGAGGGTTGGTGTGAAGCAACCCCTTGAAAAACTTGGAGAATACAGGATGAGCTGAAAGAGAAGAGGGTTTACCTGCTGATAAAGAAAGCAGCCACGGTTGCCAGGTGCATTTTTTAGGGTAGCTGGTCTCAGCCCCGTATTCTCAAATGCACCATATAATCCAGGACTGTGGGTAAGTCAGCAGATTCTTGGGAAATATTTGCCAGAGCACCATATGGAAAATCTCTTCCATTTGGAATTATAAGCTAGCCCTGGTGGAAGGTTTCCTAGAAGCCTTCAAGATATCCAATATACCTTGGGAGAGGTAGTCAGCAAACTCTAACTCTCTTCAAGAGCTGATTCCTTGAGATAGAGAGATTTGAGGTCTGTGCACAAACTCTCCCTGAGCACAGGTTAACAGGTTGTGATTCCTGGGAAGACACAGGGGAAGGTGGACTGTTAAGGACATAAGAGTGGGTACCAGGGCTGTCTGGTCTAATCTGGAGCAATCAGGATCATCTTGCAGGGCTGAGATCTGATTTTGACTAGCACCTTGAACAGAAGGGGCACAGAGAAACTTCCTTCCGAACTGAGAAGGAAGGCATCCAGAGGGACTGAGCCCAACACTGGAGGCCTGCAGCAAAAAATGGGAAGTTGGTGATTGTCTGGGGCTGCAAAAAGATCCATCTGCGGGGTGTCCCATCTAGCAAATACTACCTCCAGTACTAGGGGATCCAGTGACCATTCGTGATGGCCCTGGGAAATCCTGCTGAGAGCATCTGCCAGGACACTGTCTTTGCCGGGAGGTGAACTACAATAAGGAAGGTGTTTAGAGAGTAAGCCAGAGACCACAACTTCATTGCTTGGCTGCACAAGGTGTAGACTGAAAAGTCGCCTTTGCTTGTTGATGTACCACATTGTAGGGTATTGTCTGTTCTGACCTGAATAACTTTGTTCTGAACAGATTTGGAAAAACTTAAAGTGTTAGGAAAACTGCTCTGAGTTCCAACAGATTGATGTGGAGCAGAGATTCCTGAGGGAACCACAATCCCTTGGGTAGTGAGGTCGCCCATGAGCTCCCCCCATCCCAAAAGGATGCATCTGTAGTAAGGCGATTAAAGAGTGAGACTGAGGGGCTTAAGGGGACCCTTGTCTCAGATTGCTCTGGTCCTACCACCACTGAAGGGCTTGGATCAGGGTTCGAGTCCCTGGGATCAATTTGGTTAGAGGGTCTCTCCTTTGAGACCAAAAGGCTCTCAAATGGAACTGGATGTCCCTCATCTGAAATCTTGCTCCCTGCACTACTGCTGTAGAAGCAGCCATGTACCCCAGGAGCTGCAGAAAATGCCTTGCTGGTCGAGAGACCTGCAGGGTGAAAGAGGAGGCCAGGGTCCTTGCTCTTTCCAGAGAGAGGAAGGAAGGCTCTGGCCTCTTTTGTGTTCAGTTCTGCACCTATGAAGGTGAGAAGCTGGACAGGCTCTAGAACTGACTTTGGAAGACTGAGAAGGAAACCTAGAGATGTGAGCAGTTGCTGAGTTACCTGAAGATGTCATTTGACTTGGTCTGGAAACTGGCCTACTATGAGCCAGTCATCCAGGTAAGGAAAGATGGCAATCTTTTGCCTTCTTAAGTGGGCAACTGCTACTGCCAAACATTTTGTGAATACCCTCGGGGCAGAGGTGAGGCCGAAGGGCATTGCTCTGAACTGGTAATGGCCTGAGGACAGTTCAAATCTTAGGTACTTTCGATGGGAGCTTCTGATAAGAACATGGAAGTAGGTATCCTTGAGGTCCAGGGACACTAGCCAGTCCCCTGGCCTTACAGAGGGTAAAATAATTCCCAGAGTCACCATTTTGAATTTTGGTTTTAAAAGGTGCTTGTTTAGGTATCTGAGATCCAGGATGGGCCGCCATTCTCCTGTCTTTTTGGGGTAAGGGAAGTACCTGGAGTACAACCTTTGCCCTCAGTGGTGGGTGGAACCCTTTCCACAGCTCTGAGAGCCAGGAGGGTAGAAACTTCTGTCTCTAGGAAAGTGCCTCTGATGGATTTGCAGGTGGAATGGACCTGGTTCTCATCTTTGGAAATTTTTGAAGTTGAGAATCAGTCCTGGCTTACTACTCCAGGACCCACTTTGTCTGATGTTAAAGACTTCAGTCCTGGGCAAAGTAAGCCAGCCTGCCCCCACAGGTAGTGGAGAATCGTCCTGGCCACCCCATTAGGGTGCCTGCTTGGCAGGGGCTTTTAGGCTGAGGGGTGGAAGCAGGTCTGCTTGTACCCAGTCTGCCTCTCCTCTAAAGAACCCCTCTGCATAAGCTGAAGAGGAGGCCTGGGCTTGGTAAAAAGGTCTACTTAAAGGTCTGCCCCTGGAAGGCGCCTTTGAGGAGTGGCTTGCCTTTCCTTGGCCTGTGCACTCCTATAGGTGGTCCTATACTCATCCATTTTCTTCACGTAATTTCTCTGTCTGCTCCTCGAACAGAGAGTTACCCACAACAGGAAAATCCATGGCCTTAGTCGGGTATCTCACACAGGCTAGTACATCTGAGCCAAGCCATCCTGCTAAGAGCCACAGATGTAGCCATGACTCTTGATGACACATCATTAGAGTCTACTGCAGCATGAAATTGCACCTAGATGCCTCAATACCATCAGCAGCCACCTGCTCCAGCTCCTTGGCAAGCTGGCGAGGACCTGCCTTTTGCTAGAGCCATAGCGGTGTCCCATCTGGATTTCTGGTATCTAGCAACATAAGCCATATAATTTGCCTGTCTGAGTCCCAAGGATGCTGCCATGTACTGTTTTCTTTTGCCATGGCATCAATCCTCCTGGAGTCCTTGTCTGGGGTGTGAAGCCAAGGAATATTTACCTTTGTCTGAGCTGCAGCCTGCACTATCCCAACATGGCTGCATTGTTGTGTAAGGAAACTCTGATCAGAGCCTGACAATGTGTACCTCTTGTCCATTTTCTTTTATCCACAGGAGGTATAGTGTGTGAGTTTTTAGAATTTTTACTGTATGTTTCCAAAGATTTATGCAAAGGAATAGACAGTCTCCTAGACTCTGGGATATCCATCATTTTCCATAGTCAGGCTCCTCTTGATCATCACAGCTTCCTCCATAGGGAGCTGGAGGGTTTCAGCCACTTTTTTATAAACATAAATGAGAGGGGACTCAGAAAGCCTCGGGGAGACGCTCCTGAAGGTCTGTCTGGGGAGATGTCCGTTCAATGGGCACATCCAGACTTTCAAATCCACATTCACTCTCCTCATACTCCTCTTCCCCCTCCGTTCATAAAATTCCTCTAAATCATATTCTCTGAACCGTGGAACTGATCTGAACCGCACGCTACCGATGGTGCCGAGTCGGTCTGAACCGGGAAAGCCACCTGACCATTTTAATTGCTTTGGCTATTTCTTCAGCGGGTTGGAGAGGGAAATTTTGGCTCCACACCTGCTGATTTCTAGTCCTTTGCTGAACTGACTTCTCTGAGTCGGCTCTCCTGCCCGAGGTCTCACCCTGGTCAGAGTAGCACTCCCTCCGGTTCGGTTATAACCGAACCGGCGGCCATCCGGTCAGTGGACTTTTGCCTCCCTTTCCCTGAGCCTACCAACTCTCTTATCCGGGTAGCTGCAGGAAAATTTTGCAAATCTGGCAGTCTGCATTGAGGTGGTCAAACCCCAGACAATAAATACAGGTGGTGTGGGGTCAGCTCTTGGCAAGGCTTCCCCCACAAACACCGTGCAGTGTTGTAACCCAGTGGGCCGGGTTTTTCTTTTGGGTTTTCTCGCAGATATAGTGCCAGCTCTAACCAAACTTGCCCGCTTACGGTAATCCGCTAAGCATCGGTTCGCTCTGATCGGTTCCTATGTCACGGGTCGTGGAAAACCGGAATGAAATCCATTTTTTTAGAACCAGAACGAACCGGAACCGACTCTTAAAAGACAGATTAATGTATTTTATAACAACCTGATCGGTTCAAACCGAACCGATAATACCGTTTACAAGTTCCACACAGAAAGTAAATGTAAAACCTATCTAGTACTTACAATACCACAGACAGAGCTTGAATCGACCGGTTGTGGTTTAAATTCAGTTAAAAATCCGAAAAATTAATACTTTAACCGTGAAAATGAACCGAGCCGAAGGAGAAATCTCTGGAGCGACTGTTCAGTGAGGCGAGTAAAGAATCTGATGGTTTGAGTTTGGAGAACAACGACAGGGTTTCTTGGCCAAGTCACCGTCCGCGTCTGGTGGTGGAGGGTTGACTCTTTCGGCCCCGGAGCACTTCAGGGGTTGGGACTCACTGCATATGTCATAATATAGCAAGACTTCATGTTGTTTGAAACAGTTGATCAGTTTTTCTGAGATCCTTCATCAGAGTGGTGTAGTATCTCAGGATTCGGTGAACATCCAAAGTATGCAAGAGGTATTCCTCTTGATTGGAGTGCTGCGTAAAGAAAGCAGGCAGCTCTGTGGATTGATTCAGCATAGATTCTGCTACCACCTTGGGGAGAAACTTAGGGTTGGTACGCAGAGTCACATGTTCCTTGTGGAAAATCAAATAAGGGATTTTGCACATGAGGGCCTGGAGCTCGGAAATCCTTCAAGCAAAAGTAATGGCCACACGGAAGGGAATCTTCCATGAGAGGAACTTCAGGTCCGCTGAAGCTGCCGGCTGAAAAGGAGGCAGAGTAAGCTTCTCAAGGATAAAATTCAAATCCCAATGAGGGACAGGAATCTCAAATAGGGTCCCAAAAGGAGGACCCTCTAAGAAAAATCTTGGAGACTTCCAACTGCTCAAAAGTCCTGTCCCCAAAAGGAACATGGCAAGCTGGATGGCTGCCATGTGAACCTTCAGAGAGGAATGACTGAGACCCAGATCAAAGAAATGGCACAAGTAATCCAACAGCTGCCCCACAGAGCAAGAGAATGGATCAAAATCTTTGGAAGCGGCCCAAATAGAGAACAGTTTCCACTTTATGGCATAGGGTAGATCTAGTCGAGGGCTTTCTGGCCTTCACCAGAATCTCATCGACTGATGGGGAAACCCTGAAACGGGCTTGAGCTACGTCTGCAGGAGCCACGCGTGCAACTGAAGGGACTTAGAGGCCTGGATGGACCAGGGCCCCCTGATCCTGGGTCAGCAAAAGTTGCCACAGAGGAAGAGGAAGAGGAAGTTCCTCTGAATACTGTTGCAGAAGAGAGAACCAAACTTTCCTGGCTCAGAAGGGAGCGATGAGAATCATGCAAGCTCCTTGCAAGCAGAGTTTCTGTAAGACCCTCGGAATCAAGGGGATCGGGGGAAGGCACAGACGAATCGTCCCTTCCAGTCTAGAAACAGAGCGTCTATCAAAAATGCCGCGCCTGGAGCGAGCGAGCAGAAGGCGGAAGTTTTGCGCGAGAGGAGACGTAAACAGGTCACCTACCCTGGAGTTCCCAGTGTAGGAAGATGTGTCGCCTGCTACCCTGATCTAAGTTCCCACTGCGGAGCGTGGCAGACGACCGACTGAGGTGGTCTGCCAACGCCTTCCTCCACCTCCGGGACGTGAATGGCCGTGAGGTGAAGGTTGTGCTGCACTGCCCATTCCCAAACCCGCATCACCTCCCTGCATAGAGGGTAAGAACATGTTCCTCCCTGCTTGTTGATGTAGCAGACTACACTCGTTGTCCGTCTGGACAGCTAGATGACCAGGAAGCAGATAAAGATGCAAAGCCTGAAGAGCATAAAGCACGTCCCGAAGCTCGAGCACATTGATGTAGAGAGATTTTTCGAGCTTGGACCAGGAGCCCTGGGTCCTGTGAGGCCCGAGATGGGCTCCCCAACCCTCACCCGAGGCGTCTGTAGTCAGTGCCTGGGAGGGGGGAGAAAGACAGAAGGGAACTCCCTGACAAAGGTTCTCCTGAACCATCTATCATTGCAAGTCCCAAGCCATAGGATTGGAGACCAGAACTAGTTGATCTAGGTCTTCCACCAGCTGATCCCACTGAGAACAAAGCATCCACTGAGAGATTCTCATGTGGAGCCGAGCACGAGGGACTGTCGGAATAACAGCTGCCATGAGCCCGAGGTGGCGAAGGACTGATCTGGAGATGACCCACCTGCGGCTGGACAACAGGCTGACCTGAGCCTGGAGTGAGGCCGTCCTATCCAGTGGCAGGAATGCCATGCTGGAGGTTGTGTCCAGGATCGCCCTGATAAACTGGAGCCTCTGGGAAGGGATCAGGTGGGACTTGGCCTGGTTGACAGTAACAACCAGGCAGGCAAAAACCTGCAGGGTAAGGGAAAGGAAGAGCAGGAGCTCCTCCTTGGACGAGGCCGCTAGGAGCCAGTCATCCAGGTATAGGAAAACCTGCACCCCCTGGGTATGTAGGTAGGCCGTTACCACTGAAAGGCATTTGGTAAATACTCGAGGCGCCAAGGAAAGACCAAATGGGAGGGCCTTGAACTGGCAGTGGTCCCTCCGGAACACAAAACGAAGGTACTTGCAGTGGGAAAGGTGAATAGGGATATGCAGGTAAGCATCCTGCATGTCCAGAGCGCACAGCCACTGACCCGGCCGAAGAAAGGGGCAGAAGACTCTGCAGAGAGAGCATCCTGAACCTTTTGTACTCCACGAACAAGATTAGGGAGCCGAGGTCGAGAATCGGCCTCACCTCTCCTGACTTCTTCAGGACCAGGAAGAAATGGGAGTAGTAGCCAGTCTCCCGAAGGTGGGGAGGAACGGGCTCTATTGCCTCCTTCAGAAGAAGAGAGGATATTTCTTCCAGAACCAGAAGATGATATTCTGGGGAGTAAGATGACCGGGGGGGGGTTCAAAGTGGTTTCTGAAGAAACTCTATAGAGTGTCCTTCTGCAATCAGCTGGAGCACCCAAGTGTCTGAAGTGATCCTCTCCCAACCCGGTAGATGGAGGGAGAACCTCCCTCCTACCGATTCCCCTGGAAGGCCCAGAGGCTGTGGGAGAGGAAAGGAGTCAGGAGGTGTGAGGCACGGCCGCGCTGAAGCTCCCGCTGCTTTTGGGCGGGGCTTGGCAGCCAGAGGGGCCCGCGCTTATTGGTCCACTTTTACCTAGGGTTTCGCTTTTGCTGAGAACGCTCATGAAAAGGGATGGCGCTTGAGCGTGAGGGGGTTTATACAAGGAGTCAACCAACTTAAGTGCAGTACCTTTCTCCTGCAGATTGGTGATGACGCCCTGACATCGCCACTGAACAGCACTGAACCCCTGAAGGTGTGTCCTGGATAGCGAGACGCAGCCCGACCACACCGCCACCCGAGCCAGGCATGATGCTGCTGACCATTTAACGCCAGACCGACTAGATCTGCCACTTCTGCTTCGCCTGAGACTCAGGAAGGGAGTCCAATTAGCCTCCACCTCGCTAAGGATCGCCTTCTGGTAATCCCCATATGACCAACGTATTCAGGGCCCTAATACCCAAGTGGAAGAAGCACAAACCTTCTTCCCTGCATCTCCTCGGTCCAGAAGGCAGGATTCCTTTGTCGGGTGGTGATGAACTCGAGTGCTTGGGGTTAGCCGTCCGGCCGTGAGCGGTGCTAATCACGACCAAATCAACTCGAGGGTTCGAATTTAAAGAGTCAACACCCTCCAGAGCCTGATCAAGACTGTCAGACTTCCTAGGAAGAGGAGGCTAATGCAGACAGTTGCTTCCAAACAGTGGAAACAAGGTCGGCATAAGGCTCAATCCAGGGTGGCACCAGGGTTGGAGCAGTCTCGGGCAGATCCAGGTGCGCAGCAAGTTTCTTATGCTGTGAATCTGGCTCCAAGGAATGCCACTGATGAACTGCCTATATTTTGCACAGCAACTCCATAAAGGAAGGATCCTCCGGTCGAGACTTTGAAGGAGTCCTTGGCCTGGGCTTGTCCGAAGTGCGTGGCTCGTCATCTGGGTTGGAACGACCATCGGAGTCGTCCGAGGTCTCAGAGGAAGATGAAGAGGAAGAAGATTCCTCCCCCCGGCGCGGGGGAGGAACGGACCCCTTGGGAAGCCCTCAGGGAAGTGTATCCTCCCCTGCGCTGGAACCGGAGGGCTCGCCTCTGGTAACCAGAGATGGGGAGGGGGTCTCTTGTCTCCGACGTAGGGGGTCAGGAACCGGGACCAGCGTCGGAAGATGGCTCTCTACCTCCCTGGTGAGCTGAGCCTTGGCTTCAGCCCGCCAGGAAGCCAGAGTCACCTTCAAGTCCACCAGCGGCTGAGGGGGCGGTGGAAGAGGGGAATACAGATACTGAGTGTATCCGTAAGGCACGTATCCATACCCCGACGGTGAGAAGCCTGGCGTCGGGTACTGAGGCACCGTGTACTGCGGCATCGGGTAGGCCGGTGTCAGGTACTGGGGTGCTGGATACTGCAGGCCTGGGTAAGGACGGGCGACAAGATAGGACGGGTTCGATACCCAGGGACTGGGGGGTCTGCAGGAGCATACGGCCCGGAACGACCTGCAGGGGCAGGCCCTGTGTAGGGGCGGCATCCGTAATGGAATACTGTTGGGCGTCGGCGCCGGTATCCGAAGGTCCGGCGTCAGGTCATCCGGCCCAGCAGGAGGGGGAGCCGATGGCAGCGTACCCACCTCCTGCGTGTCACCCAGGGAAGAAAGATCACCATCCCCAGGGTCCAACAGAGGAGATGCTGGCACCTCGGAGTTTAACGAGTGTTGCAGCGAGCTCAGGACAACAGATAGGCCCAAAGGGTCCGGCGTTGGCTCTAACACAGAGCGGACATCTTATCGACGGGATCCGGGAGGACATCAGAGGAGCCGGTGTCCAACGAAGGCCGCGAAGGAGGGGTGGCCTTGGCGGGCACTTTGGAGGCTGTGTGCTGCCCGGAGGGTTGATGTCATAATGGCTCTTGCCCGGTGGGCGCCTGAGGAGCCGACGCCCAACTTATCGGGTCCGCCTGAACCAGAAGGCCACACTGCGGCGACATTACTGGAAAAGGGTTGCCCTTAGACCAAGGCTTCCAAAGGCCCAAGCGCCGAGCCAGACGGGAGGGTTGACGCTGTCTTGGAAACCTCCAGACGCACGCCACAGAGCTACTTCCCAGGGAGGTGTTATTTGCAACATCGCGACCCCAGCTGAGGCCACGGCTTAACGACATGAGTCCCGTTCCGCTTCTTCTTGTGGTGTCCTCCGAGAAGCTGCTGAAGTCTGGCCAAGTTTTTCAGTTTCTTTTCCATGAAGGTCATTTTTGTTTAAGAACATGGGCCTCCAGGGACTTCTACCTTAGCTACATGTGGGCGCTTTAAACTGCTGGCAGAGCTAGCACTTCTCGACAGGGTGGTGGGTCTAGACAAAAAAGGCACTGGGAATGTCCGGCTCCAGGCGGAGCTGGCCTCCCAAGAGTCGTGACTTGTTTTGTACTCGGAGGGAGTCGGGACGCATACACCGTAGCTGTAGGTAAGGCTGACGAATTATCGGAAAAAAGTCGAAAATAGGCGTAAAAAACTACCGACGCATTGATCAAGAAGAATTTAACAATGAAGTACCGGTACAAGCTAAGTCAGCAGCAAAGAACTGAAGACGGGCATGAAGGACCGCCTTTATACTAACGCCGCCTGACGCTGGTCACCTGACGTGGGGCGGTCCTCCACCTGAGACTGCTAGCTAGACATTTTTCCGTGGGGTCCTGAAGCCTGCCAGCTTCAGTCCTGTTTGTAATTACCTACTGCAAGAGCCCTCTCGAAGTAAGATCTTATTTAACGTTCTGAGGTCCCGAATGGGGCACATGCCACCGGTCTTTTTTGGGACCAGGAAGTAATGGGAGTAGAAACCTTTGTTTTGTTGATATAACGGCACTATTTCTACTGCCCTGTTGTTCAGAAGGCCTTGTATCTCGGAGGCATGAAGGTCTGACTGTGTTGTCTGACATTATGGACTTCCACTGGTTGTAGAACTGAGTCAGATGTCCTCCCACCGCTGAGGAGGAGGTGTCCCCCTTGGGCAGCTGAGGTGGGACCCGGGCCAGAAACTCAGAAGGTGGCACTGGGCACTTGGGGCCCTTGTACCTTCTATTACATTTTCTTTTGAGGCTGAGGGGCTTGGTTTTTGTTCAAACCTCCCCTGCCCTTGTCCCGAAAGGACTGATGGTTGTGAAACTGACACTTGTTAACAGCCCGAGAAGGGGTGGGAGCGGGTCAAGCCATCTTAATGGCCAACCTAGTCTTCTGTGTGGCATCCAGAACTTGCTCTACTTGAGGTCCGAACAAATACATACCGTCAAAGGGTAATGCCATGACCTGCTGTTGGGCATCATTCGTGAAGCCCGGAAGTATGTAGCCAGGAGTGACGACGGGTACAAATGCCTGCCGATGCTCGGGAAGCAGGGTCAAAAGCATCCATAGCTGCTTTAACCTGCTGGCTGTTGGACTCAATACCCCTGGTTATGGTCGGAAGTAGCTCTGAACCAGTGTCCGACTCAGGCAGAGCTTCTACCATCTGTTTGAGCGAATGCCAAAGAACATACTCATATTGAGAAAAGTAGCCCTGGTAGCTGGCAATACGCATACCCAGGGTGGAGGCAGCAAAGACTCTCTTCCCTAAGGTGTCTATCTTATGAGATTCTTTGTTAATAGTAGAAGGCTGTAGAAGCCCGAGGAAGAATGACCTTATCATTCTCTGCCAGGACTACAATAGGGTCTGCAATGGCCTGGGAGGCCAAAATGGGTCGATCCATGGGAGCAGCATACTTCCTGTCTATGGACTTAGCCACAGAAGGAATGAGAGCGGGATTATTTCATACCGTCAGAAAGAGAGAGTCTCAAAGGATGGTTGTACCAGGGGAGTTAAATCCATAGGGATCTCCGGGACATGTAGGTACTGGAGTCGCAAAAGCTTCCCAGGATCGATATCTATAGTCTGGAGAGAAAGAGTAGAATTAAAATTTTTCAGCAGAGACTTAAATGACAAGTCTTCAACCACAGGCTCTGCGGCAGAATTAATCCCTGCTCCTTCAACATCACCACCCAGTCGAAGATCCGGGTCAGGCTCAATATCATCTCCTGACAGTCCAGGGGGGGGACTGTATGGACAGGAAAGAGTGAAAATCACAAGGAAATGAGGAAGGAAAAGGGTTCAGAGTCGAGAAGCCCTGAAGGTTGGAAGACCTCATACTAAGCCTCGGCGCCGAAGAGCACATCGCCGCTGAGATAGCGCAGCGATGAAAAGTCGCGCGGCGCCAAAAAGCCACTGAAGATGGCACCGAAAAGCCACACGGTGCAGAGGACGGCGCCGAGGATGGCACTGACTGATGCATCAGTGCCGAGGACAACGCCGAGCGACCCATCGACGCCGACGGCACCGAAACCAACCCAGGGCTCCAAAAAATAGGATTTGAGGAAGAAGAAGGAAGGAGACCAGGAGATAGAGGCATTGGTGTGGCCCCCAGCGCCGCAGCCATGTGAGGGGGGAAAACAACGGAACGCGGAGTTGACAACACCGAAAAAGGCGCCGCCTGACTAGGGAGGCCCAACCGCCCTACCCGATCCCCCGAAAGGCCCGAAGGCCCCAGAGTGACCGGGCCAGGCACCTGGACCAACCTCCAAGCCCATTGCTTCATAAGAGCGGCCCACTGATGAAACTGCTCATTTGAAGCCCTACCGGAAGGCGCGGAAGGGCTCCGATGTCAAAGAGGTTGGTGCCCGGAAACAGAAACCGGCAACTCTGAAGGAGGAGACTGGCAACTGATCCCAATGAGCGACTGTCGACGCGCAGACATACCAGATGGCGACCTTGAGTGATGCCTTCTCTTTTCTTGCCCTGTGGGCCAAAGAAGAGCTCAAGGCTGAACGGTGCAGAGAATGCGACGGTTTTCTTTTATGCTTCTAGGGGGACCGCCCATCCCCTCAGGCATTGGACCATCCATTGTCAGACCCTCGCTCCGGAGAGGGCGGCAGACCGGACCCAGCCCGGCTGACTGAACAGCTTTCATACGAAGTCTCCCTACCGTCACCTGACCCGCTCATGGTCGACTCTGTCAATGTAGGCTAAGACTTCTTCTTGAATAAGAAAAATGTTATATTAATTGGTACTTATTAGAGATATACTACAAAACAAACTGAAAACTATTGCTGCTAGTTTGAAGTTTAACTCCTGGTGGACGAGCAACGTCGTCACTGAAGCGCACTCAACGGTGGGGAAAAAAGGAACTGAGGTGGTTGTAGGGTCAATGCCAAGATAGTCATTGCTGCACGAGCTGAGGCTCGCGGCTCCATCTCTGGCACTGGCCCTCTTGCAAAATTTTGCTCACGCTGGGTCCTGGCACCTCCAGTGTAGTTCCCATCAGTGTGAATGAGTGGTCAAGACTTTATGTCCAGGAAGATCTGGACAAAGTACTCAATATAGAGGTCCCTCTGACATGAACTTCGGTCACCAAGCACCTGTTCATATGGTGAGTGACGCAATGGTATACAGTATCACACGCCCAGAGCTTGGTGGACAGGGGAGTTCTCAAGGAAGGGTAGGGTCACCACTCTTCCAATAGCCAAGATTGGTTATTGGCTTATCCCATCAGGATCACGCATGAGAGTGAGATAAAGGGAAAGATGAAGCCACTGCACTCCACAGTAAGTCTCTACTGACTCTCCCCCCTCCCCCCGTGACCTGGACTGTTGAATGAGTATTATCCCCCAGCTTGGTAAACTAACGGGTCCCACTCACAGAGGATAAGCTATGGGTGACAGCTGGAGGCTCACAAGAGGGGCATGGAGTAGAGGCTGGCAGTAGTCTGGAATCTCAGAGTGACCCACCAAAAGAAGAAGGGCTTCAACAGATGGAATTAGTGCCTGGTGGCAGGTAAAGGAAAAATAAGGGGGGAAAATATGTAGAAAGAAACCAAAAACAGCAGTGAAAGTGCTTTAAAACATTTAGTGCACAGTTGGGCAAGACTACCACTGAAACGGGGCTATAAAACATGTACAATCGTGCTTTAAAGCTGCCAGTGAAACAGCGCTTTAAAAATCGATACGCAGCAACTGCAATAAAAAATTCATTTTTACACAACTGTTTTAAAATAGCACCATTGATTTTCAAAAGGAATTAAATATTTCATATATGAAACAAAGTGCTGTTAGTATTTTCATAGATAACATTTAGTGTCTCAACCCCCCCCTCCGCTGAGGCGCCAGTGACAAATTTACTCCTTACCCAGAATCAACACACCACACCCTCCCCACACCCAAATACCCCCCACGCACCAGAATTCCACACCCTCCCAGCATCTGACACCCCCAATATAACAACTTAACCTCCAGGACTCCACACAATACACACACACACAACTGTTGTACAAAATTTCACGACTGCTTCCTCAGTACAACTGCTGTACAGTATTTTTATTTTTTTACTTTAGAATGCTTGGTTGAGAAAAGCACACTGGGCTGAAGCTTGTTTCCAGGTGTGACTTGGAGTGCAGGGAGGACAAGTGACTTTTTGAAGGCCACCCACTGTTCAAGTAGCAGCTATGGGTTTCAAACTCAGGTCTGTTAGATCTCTAAGTTCACAGCACAGAGCTCTAACCGTACCCTAAACACTGCTTCTCTAATGGAACACCCTAACAATGTCAGCATACCTCTCAACTGTCCCCAATTTGACATCACAAAGCTAATCTGTCCTTCCCTTATCCACGCTTCATGGAAAAGGTGCTGCCACAGAGAATGTGCTGTAAATGTAGACTTTAAAGCAGAAGTTCATAACATTCTAAGATGCTAAATCAAAAATAAACTTTTCAAAAGTAAACAAAATGGTTTCCACAGTGTTCTGAGCTATCTCCATGTTTAATTATATGTCCTACATTACGATGGCCAGTGTCCCTTGTCCAGCATTTCGAGTGCCACTGTCCCACATTTCAGTGCTGAAAGGTATGCATATGAGTTGGTATATGATTTTATACAGTTCTTGTTTGGCCAGGGTAACAATTTGTTATATACACCTGTCACTGTATATTTTTTTTATTCAATTATTTCTGCATGAGTATCAGAATGCAGCCACCAAAGAGACAATGCTGGCATTTTTAGAGGAAGTCAAGACTCTTATCAGAGAAGACCTACCTACTCTGAAGGCAATTTCCTATCTGTGCTGTCCGTTATCATGACAGGACCCCTTGTCGTCAAGGCACAGGTCAGGAAGCATAGGGAAACCAGGAGCAGTTTCAAAATTCTCAAGTAGCATTTTATTTTTCTCAATAACAGCAAAATAAAAAATATTCAGTGTAACTATTTACAAAGGCAGCACAAACAGAGAAAACTAAGTCCTTCTTCTGAAGGTCTCTTAATTCCAAGTTTCAGTCTCTCATCCTCTTTGTTTTTCTAGCAAACGCAGTGCTGCTCTTTTCATAAGTCTTTGTCTGGGAACTTGTTAGGAGCCTGCTTCTCACAGAATGTTCTTGTAAGTTTACATAATGTTCTTGTCAGTTTCATTCTTGCAGGTGCAGCAAAACAGTACACAGTGACCCAGAACTGACCTCTTGTTTACAGCTCTGCAAGAGACTTAAAAACAGCATCTCAGGCTAACCCCTTGAGTTCCAAATAGCTTTGCAATCATTTCAACAGTATAATTATATACAATTTTAAACAAAGGGATCCCTGTATCAGTTACAGCTTCACACAAAGAATCACATATGGTTTTATAACTGCAGGTATGTAAGTGGGAAGAAAAAACAAATAGTGAGAGGCGGAGAATCACGAAACCATCAGTGATCAGTTCCTAGGTCTCTCAAGAAAATATGGTTACGTAACCAGACAGAGAAGAGACAGAAAAGGAGAGGATAGACCACACCCTTACATTTAAACTCCTTCTGCATAACAAATGGGGCAGGGCCTTATTCAACCCTGTCAAACCCTTGGACAATTTATGGGGAGGTTAGAAAGTTTATTTGTTTGTTTACCGGGTAGGTGCACTGATCCAAAGGACCATTTTTAGGCACGACCTGGGCCAGAGATGGCCCAAGAAAAAGTACATACAAAGGGTAAATGCAGACAATTCAAATTACAGTACAGGAATAGTTAAAGAGCAGCTCACGCCTTCCAGATAATTTTAACAAAACATAAAATTTAGACACGATCCAGCTTATATTTCACATTAGTTCTGTATTTCTCCTTCCCACTATTTATTATTGAGGTCAGCCGCATGAAAACAGGATACGTACTTTGAAGAGTTTGCCTAATCATGTTGTTTTCTCCCTGAGGTTATAATGCACTGCTTGTGACATCACAGTTACTCCCATGGCAACAGATTGTGATGTCACAACAGACGATTATGACTTGAAGTAGGGAGTAAGCTATACAGGCAAGATGATCTCTAAGGTATAAAGATCATGTTTTCATGCACATTTTCTCAGTAATAAATAACCAGGAGGAGAAATCTAAAGAATACACACAGAATGCAAGCTGAATTATACCTAGTTATTATATTTTTCAAAGTTTTCTTTGAGGTGTCAGCAGCTCTTTAACAAAAATGATTACATTGGTGTATATTGGAAGCAACAAACGATGTACAATGTTCAAATAAAGTACAAGAGTACACTGGTAGAAAAGAAATCACATGTAAAGTGCAGAGTCTGGAGACAACAGGTTATGGCAAGCATTCAAGAGACAGCACATAGGGGTTCTTAGACAGTTCTGACTTTTGGTCGTGAGAGAGGAGAGGACTCATTTACTCAAGGTCACTTGAACAGGCACAGACAAGTGGATTCTGCCAGGAGCCAGGATTTGAAGTGGGCTCTGAAGGAGGTGTGCGAGTCCAGGGAGTGGAAGGAGGCAGGGAGTTTGTTCCAAAGAGTGAGGGCAGGGATGGAGAAGGTATTTGCTGCCCAGGCAGGTGGAAACCCTAGGAACAACCAGTGGTGGGATGGTGGAGGGTGCGAGTGGTGGATTTGCATTTATGCAGGGCATAGCAAGGGGACAGGTTGCCACTCCTGGTGGTGTTGTCTACTAAGCATTCTAGTGCATAGTTGTGCCTGGTGTGTCACAGGATCCAGCACTGGGACTTCTACAAGGAACAGTGGTGAGTGGAGTAGGGAGCAAGTAATGCAAATCTACACTTGCTGATGTAGGTAGTACTGAGTCGTGTGAGCTGGTTGGCAGTTGTACAGGAATAGATGGGGGTGCAGTAGTCAAGTAGGGGGTGGAGATTGCCTTGGGCTATGGCAAGGCGTGCCTCTGTGGTCAGAAAATGTTTATGAGTCGGTAGCCTACCCCCAGTTTCTGATTGATGTGTCTAACGATGGTGTTAAAGTGGACCTCAAAGGTGAGGGAGGGGTCCAGGGTGACACCTAGGCAGCGGCAGCCCAGGTTTTGAATGGGACAGGTAGGTCCTGTCATATTACCCCGGTGCTGCGCGAACTGCACTGGCTTACTATATGGTGGCGGATCACCTTTAAAGTCATTTTATTGACTTTCAAAGCCCTTCGCGATCAGGGTCCGTCCTATCTGAAAGACCTACTGGTTCCTTTACTGCCCTGGCCGATCACTCCGCTCGGCCGACATGGGGTTATTGGGGATTCCAAGAGTGAGTTTAAAATCTTCTGGCAGCAGAGCATTTTCTCATGCTGCACCCACTCTTTGGAATTCTCTACCATACCGGTTACAGGATTGCACCTCCGTGGAGATATTTAAGAAAGAATTGAAAACATATTTATGAAGAATGGCCTTCTTAGATAGTTAAGTGAATTGTAATATGTTTGGAATTTTATTGTAATTTATTATGTTTTTATGATGTATTTTTATAATGTCTTTTTAGTGTTTTGATGTTTTGTATTGAAATTTGAATTTATTATTTTAACTTGTTCGGCGCCTTGATATATTGAAAGGCACTATATAAATAAAATTATTATTATTATTATTATTATTACTTAAAATCAGGGACATTCTGCAGAGGGGGGGCCCCTCAGGCGATATTACCATTAAGAGTAGAATTGGTTTTAGGGAGTTTCGATAGATTGGATTTAAATCCCAAGAGCATGACCTTTGTTTTTTTGTATTGACTAGGAGCCTACTGGACTGGAACCAGTAGTGGGCTGCTCCGTAGTTTTGGGTGAGGGTGGTGGATAGAATGGTTGGGGATTTGTCGCTGAGAAAGAGTACTAGGTCATCTGCATAGAACCAGCCCTCACAGGAGAGGCAATCAGCTGGAAGGGAGTTGATGAAGAGTGAAAATAATAGAGGGCCCAGGATGGAACCCTGGGGGAACCCAGTGGACACAGCCATGGGCGGAGAGGTGGCAGATCCAATGCTGACTGTTTGGGTTCGCCCTGAGAGGTAACTTTGAAACCACGTTGCAGTGTCAACTGAGCAGCCGAGGTGCGGCAGTTTGGTGTGTAGTAGGCTATGGTCAACCAGGTCGAATGCCTTAGGTCGATGAAAATGGCACCTGTGATGTTGCCAGTATCCATGTTTCTGTAGACATAGTTGGCGAAATGGGCTAGGGCAGATGTGGTGCTGTGTGTTTCCAGAAGCCATGTTGCTGAGGGCAAAGCAGGTTGTAGTTGTTCACATATTCAGATAGTTGGTGGTGTACGACCTTTTTCAAGTAATTTACTTAGGTGGTGAAATATGGAGATCGGTCTATAGTTGTCAGGGGACATAGGGTCACCTGCTTTGAAGATGGGGACCACTTTGGTGCTCTTCAAAGCAGTGGGCATTGTAGATGTGTTCAGGGCAAGGTTGAAAATAGTGCCCTATGGTTTGGAAATGCAGGGAGTGAAGAGTTTGAGGAAGCAGGGGTAAAGTCCGTCACTTCCTGGGCTGCCCCTGTTTGGGAGGCTCATTAGCAGTTTAAAGGTTTCCTTATAGGAGACTGATTTAAAATAGAACGGGGGGTTGGTGAGCCGTCTCGAGGAGGGAGCTTGGTGGGGTTTCCTGTGCAGGGTGGGAGCGGGGTAGGCAGATTACCTAGGTGGGCAGTGAGGTCGGTGAATTTCAGGTTAAGGGTGTGTGCTATAGCAGTGGTATCAGTTAAGAGGCCAGTGGGGGAGTTTAGGTGAATGACTGAGTGGGACTGTCAAGGGTTTAGCAAGGAACCTATGGTGGCCGAGAAGCGTTAGGGAATGCCCAGATTGTGCTTCTGTAGCTTGTGAAAATAGCTTGCTTTCAGAGTTTGAGCCTTGCCTGCACTGGTTTCGTAGCCCACTGTAGTCGTTCCATAGGGTGGGGGAGTTTTTGTATGCAGACCATTTTTTGTCTCTCTCCTTCATTAGGGAGAGCAGTTCTTTGGTGAGCCATCGTGTGCATCCACCTCTCACTCGGTGGGTAGTTAAAGGAAAAAAACTATCCTGGACATGAAGGAGGGAGTCAGCGAAAAACCCTACCACCAAGGCAACATCTGGCAAGGAGTGAAGAGTATGTCAGCTGTCTGCCCTGACTTCCGCAAATAGGCAGGTGGTTCCCTGGCATGTGAAAATCCTGAAAGTTAAGTATTTTGGGGTGGCGTTTTATTTTGGTGGACCAAATGATATAGTGATATAGTATATAGTGTCTTTTGATGTCAGGAAGCAGCTAGCAAAATCAAGCATTCCTGCTGGGCTTAGATACTGGGACAAGAAAATGAAAAACAGGTTACTCACCTGTAACCGTAGTTCTAGGAGTGGTATATGGTGCACATGCACACGTTGGCAGTCTTCCTTCTCCTTCTTCTTCACCTTTAAATATAGCCGTAACGTCTTCAAGTTAAGCTCCTCCCACCCACCAGGATGGTATCCTCCTTGGCTCCACCCCGTGACGTTAGATCTTGCACGCTGGGAGAAGGGATTTGTGTACTGCTTGCCAGGGGAGGTCAGGTGGGTTGTGTGGATGTGCACCATATAGCACTCCAAGAAAGCTCATTAAGCAAAGCATTTTGTCATAACAGTAGATCTAGGAATGTCTCTTGCATCGAGTCATTACTTCTGGGAGTTCCAAGCAGGTGGCGCTATCATACGGCAGCTTCTTCCAGCAGTCTCCACACCAGGAACCACCCAAACGACCTCACTTCCTGGGCTGTGCCTATAAAAGTGGGTGGTTCCTGGCACTCATCATTCCCTGCCGGTTTCAGCCCATACTGGCAAAGGACCAAGGGGAACTGAGGTACCAGAGCTTCCCAACCCTATCAGTGTTTTCCCTGTTACAGAAGGCAGAGGGATGGAGGGAGGGAAGCTACTTACTGCAAGAGACATTCCTAGAAGATCTACTATTACGACCAAAGGTCTTTGCTTAACAGCTTTCCCTCTTCCATGAATGGTCTCTTGCGGTAAGTCATTACTTCTGGAAGATTCCCAAGCAGTTATATGCCAGTGGGTTGGCCAGCTATGGCACTGTGCCTTATAGAGTGGTGGGTTCGGATGACCGGTATGTGCTAAAGGCAGTATATCTGTATATTGCCTGGTAAAGAGTTGTATTCTGTATGTAGGTAATTCCATTATAATATTGGTGATAAAGGTATTGCTGAAACAAGCCAAACCGGCTGGTATCAGTTTTCACCTGAGAATCTAGGCAGATGCAAACCCAATCAGGGTATGGTGTATCATGTATAGTAATAAATCATGTGATAGTCAGCCGTATAATGGAGTGACCGGTAGGTCCCAGTGGCTTGCAGTTGAAATAGACAGAACTTATGGTAAATAAGGTTTGAATAAGAGGTTATACTTGTAGTACATCATTTGAGTATATTCTAATTATCCAGTTTCTGCTATAAATGAACAAATCACTGAAGTATGCAGCCACAGGGTAGTTGAAATCATATGGGGGCTCTGAGTTTGAGCAGGAACCCCAAATGATATAATGTTTCTATTTAGGAGTGCTACAGTGTAGCATGTTAGTGCGGTTTTTAGCAATGTCTGTCAAGTCGTAATAGAAAATGTATTCATTTTTTGAAATGAATAGGCTACATAAGTAGAAATCAAGGGATATTTGTTATAATTTCACAAATGAGACAATGTATCCATTTTGTAATGTAACTTAGTGGCTCTTAGTAGAGTCAACAAAGGCTGTGTGTTCAAATAGTGTACCCAGTTTGGGATAAAAGCTGTGAAAGTCAGAGGAGAGTTTTTTGTTATTTCATCCTGTAGTAGTAATCTCATTTACCAAGCAGTCCCAAGCAGTATGCTAAGGAATGCAGTTTTCCCAGGTTCGACATGAAAGGTTAGTATGGTGATCCCTTTATTTATCCTGTAGGGTGAACAGATATCCAAACAATGGCCCGGATGGCTGGTAGGTACGAGCCATACGGCCTCATCCGAGGCAAAACATTTAACATGAGACTGTGCAGTGGGGTTTGTGCCTCGCACTCCTTGTAAGTAATGGTTGGTGTCAGCCCCAGTTGAGGTTGGAAACAAAGTCCACCACGAGAAGGCCTTATATGACGCATGCAGGATCCAGATGTGATGGTCGCAATGACCCGTTGCTTGGTTGCCACTTAAAACTGTCCATTATTAGGGACATATACCTCCTTGTATAAGTTTTTTTTTTTAAATAAGAATTAGGTGTGAAATGTCCAGATTATTCTGGTATGTAGCATATATTCCACATGAGTCAGTAATCAAGTATTCAGAGAACTGGAGTAATTCCCCCATAAATTCCAGAATTGAGAGGGGTATTAGCTATCCCTGGAAAAGTAAGACTTGTTGTCTTATGTGGTTCCGATGTATGGTTGATAGTAATATGACCATACGCTCTGATGGTAAGGAGGTATATATATTTTTTTTTTCATGAGGTGTGCCCCTATAATATGTAGAGAGGTTGTCCTCATGGTATATGGAGTAAAATGAGGCGTTAGTGTCAGCCAGTTCTGAGTCCCTGATTGATGGATGCCAAAGAAATAATTTCCACTGATGGAGTAATAATTATTGAATTCATGACAGAAACCTGTCTCATCGACTGTAAAAGTATAAATGTGGAGTCGTTGTCGAGGATGGAAATACCCCCCAGTATTAGTAGGGGTATGATACAGGTTCCGTTGATGAATAAGATAGTCCCATGGTAGAGTACATGGGCTCCATCAACGGGAGGGTTTTTTAGCCCCATTGATGAGTGTGAAAGGCCCTGTGCCTCATCGATGGAGAAGGCAGCTCTAGGGCTTCCGTCGAAGGGGGAGGGGGAGATGCCCGCTGATGAGATTATGTGAAATCTTGATGTTTTGTCAATGGCAGAATGTCTCCCATTGAATATGTATAGTGAAGAGCATGCCCCGTTGATGGTGGAATGCTGCTCGTCAACGGTGGATGAAGAAGGGCATGCTCTGTCGATGGTGGAACATCTCCCGTCGACGATGGAAGAAGGAGAGCATGCTCCGTTGGCAGTGGAATGTGTCTCGTCGACGATGAGTTATGCAAGGCATGCTCCGTCGATGGTGGAGGCAGAAAGTACAGTTACGTAAGAACTTACCGTAACAGTAGATCTTCGAGAACAGCTCTTGCAGCAGGTTACACCATTAGGACTGAAGCCGGCAGGCGTCAGGACCCCACGGAAAAATTAGCTAGCTATCTTCAGCGGGACCGCCTCATGTCAGACGAGTCATAAGGGGCGGTCCTGCCCATTCCCCAGCGTTTCTCCTACTGGAGACTTCCGGGCTGCAGGCTGACATCGAATGGGAGACCGAGGGTCCACCGTCAGAAGTCAAAGGAGAAAAACCCTGATAGTAAGGTGTAAGCCATGCCTCTCAAGGGGAAGGTGGGCGGGAAGTTACCTGCTGCAAGAGCTCTCGAAGAGCTACTGTTATGGTAAGTTCTTACGTAACTGTACTATCTTACTTCGAGACACAGCTCTTGCAGCAGGTTACACAATTAGGACTGATTCCCAAGCAGTAACGCTGCCAACATTCTGGGAGGAGGAAACTAGGAAATACAATCCAGGTCCTGAATCTAGGACAGGAGACCCTGTAGCACCGCCAGGCCGAAGCCAGCTCTTCGTCAAGAGGCGATGTCCAGGCTATAATGCCTGATAAATGTATGCACAGAGCTCCAAGTGGCTGCAGCACATATGGCAGAGGTGGAGACGTTTCGGAGTGTTGCAAAGGAGGTGGCCACACCCCTAGTAGAATGACCCCGGACTGTACCCGGAGGGGCTTTGTTTGATATCATAACAGTATGAAATACACTGGACAAGCCAGCAGATGGACTGTTTGGATACTGGTTGGCCCATCATCCTTTCAAAGGAAATGAAAAGTTGCTCTGAACTACGGTTGTTTAGTTCTGTTGAGGTAATACCTCAAGCTGCGGTGAACATCCAGGGTGTGGAGCAGTGCCTCTCCTCTATTAGAGTAATTGGAAGTAGACCGCAGGTCAATATCCTGATTGAGAGGAGTGTAGAAACCACCTTAGGCAAAATTTAGGATTCGTCCTCAGGGATACTCTGTCCCGGTGGAAAACTAAATAAGGCTCTTTGCACAAGAGAGCGTGAAGCTCAGAAACTCTTCTCGCTGAAGTAACAGCAGCCAAACACAGCGTTTTCCACGACAGAAAATGCAGCTCGCAATCCGCGGCAGGTTCGAAGGGGGGAAGTGTGAGTTGTTCCAGGACAAAGAGCAAATCCCATGGAGGCACTGGGTCCTTAATGGGTGGCCTAAGATGTAACACCCCTCTCAAAAATTCCCGCGAGGCGTCTAATTGTGCCACTGTGTGATGTCCCACCGGAAGGTGGTAGGCAGAGATGGCACAGAGGTACACCTTGATAGAGGAGTAGGCTAGGCCTGAACGGAAAAGGGAGAGCAGGTAGTCCAACACCACTCTCACTGGGCAACCTAAAGGGGAAAAATCGCGTGCCTGCGACCATAAACAAAAACGGCACTATTTCATGGCATATGTCGCATGCGTTGACGGCTTTCTGGCTGCAGAAAGAACTTCCGCAACCTCTTGCGAAACCCCGTGACGCAAGATGGCTATGTCTCTAGGAGCCATGCATGCAGGTTCAGTGAGCATAAGTCCGGGTGGACCAGTGAACCTTCCTCCTGAGACAAGAGATGGGAGCTCAACGGCAACGGGAGCGGAGGTTCCCAGGATAGTTCAATCAGTAAAGGGAACCATATCTGTCTGGGCCAAAAGGGGGCCACAAGGATCATGGTTGCTTGCTCCCTGAGCAGTTTGAGAAGAACTCTCTGGATCAACGGGAAGTGAGGGAAAGCGTAGAGGAATCTGTCCGCCCATGAGAGGGACAATGCGCTCCGCCAGAAAACACCAGGCCCTGGATCTAGCGAAGCAAAAATCGGGCAGTTTTATGCTGGATGGGATGCGAACAAGTCCAACTCTGGAGTTCCCCATCAAGAAATAGATCCTCTGCTACCTCTTGAAGAAGTTCCCACTGTGGACTCTGGCCTGGGAGCGACTCAGGCGCCTGCAATCGCGCTGTCCACCCCGGAACATGTGCAGTGATCAGATCTGGCGCTGTCGAATTACCCAATCCCACACCCTCATGGCCTCCCTGCAAAGGGGGTAAGAGTGTGCGCCTCCTTGTTTGTTGAGGTAACACATCACCGCTGTGTTGTCTGTCTGAAGCAGGAGGGTACTTGGCGGGATTTCTGACTGAAAGGCCTGCAGGGCATAAAGGACCGCCCTCATCTCTAGGACGTTGATATGGAGGTGGGCCTCAAGAGGGGTCCACGTACCCTGGGACTTCACTCCGTCCAGGTGTGCTCCCCATCCTAGACATGAGGCGTCTGTGGTGAGGATTACCTCCGGGGACGGCGCTAAAAATGGGACGTCCGTGGAGAGTGTCCCTGGGTCTAGCCACCACTGCCAGTCTCAAATCACGGTGTTCGTGATTCTGACCGGATGCTGCATGTGGTCTTGCCTTTGATCCCATTGCACCTTGAGCATCCACTGAGTTACCCGCATGTGGAGCCTTGCGAAAGGGACAGTAGAAATGGCCGCAGCCACATGTCCGAGCAAGTGAAGGACCGACCTGGCTGGGATGGTCTTGTTCGACGAAAGCTTCCTGATGAGGGATCTGATGCGCTCCGCTCTGTCGTCTGGAAGAAATGCTCTTCAGGGATCTGATGGCGCAGGTAGCGGAAGCATACGTGCGCCTACCCATGGCGTCCAGCTGTTTGGACTCTGGGTCCGGTGGCAGGGTGCTCAGATGTTGCAGTCTCTGGGACCGGTCATGTGAGGCTGTGATGACCAGAGAGTCGGCCTGAGGATGCTGAGCCAAGTACTGGTCTTCCCTGGGAGCCTTGTACAAGCGATCAGCTTTCTTCGGCATCGCTGGAGCGAATGTGGACGCCCACGCTGCCTTGGTGACGTCCATGAAAGTGTCTACCAAGGGTGGCACCACCACAGGTTTGGGGTCCTTCTGCCGAAGATACTTTGCAAGGCGTAGCCTTCCGGGGTCTAGCTCTTCCGCATCCCATCCCATGTTCTCTTGGATGTGTCTCATAATATCCGAGAACGAAGGGTCATCCGGAGGAGACTTTGGCATCTCGCGTGGATCTGGAGAGGGGAGATGGGGATCTGGATGTTGAGAATTCTGATCCCGTGTCCTCCGTCGAAGGCGATCGTTGGCGTCTTCTGGGTCTCTTAGGGCTGGGTGACCTGGAGGAGGAGGACGGAGGTCTCCGTTTGTCTGGTCTCCCCCTTGGAGGTGTTCTGTGCTCCCAGGGAGGAGGTAGTCGGCCTACCGACCCCGATGGGGAGGGAGGCGCAGGAACCGGAGGAGTAATCGGTGTAGGAGGAGGTGGAGTGGGAACCATGTCCTTCTTTATGGTGTCCCACCAGTAAGTAAAGAGCTCCTTCACTTCTACCATGGAAAGGCCCGATGACGGTCTGGGCGCTGGTGGACGGTCGTCGGGTCCAGGTGTCGGCTCCACAGGGGCTCGGGCAATGGCGAGGGTTTCCTGGGCGTCTCGACAGGACCGGGGTCGCCCGTCTGGTCCTCGGGCTGAGTCAATTCCTCCTCGGTGATGGTCTCCTGACCGACGTTGGTCGGAGGCATCAGGGTTCTCTTCTCGATAGGAGCAGGCGCCGGTCCCCCTACCAGCGTCCGATGATGCGCTGGCCTGGCCGGCGACGGCTCCAGGTCCTGCAGTCTCTTCAGAGAGGTAAGCTCCAAGGTCTTGCGAGGAGGCAAGGAAGCCGACCTGACGTCGGGTTCGGAAGGGCGGGAACCTGACTTATGGTGACGGTGGCGATCACCAGACTTGACCAGGGCCCTGGAGGACGAGGAAGGTCTGGCAGTCTTGGCCTGAGAAGAGGAAGAAGACTTTTTGACCACAGCAGGGGGAGGCTGAGAGCAGGCCCGGAAGGGAGGCGTTGACCTGGAACCAGAGCTGCGTTAGTCTAAGGCCCTAGGCAGGGGACATGGAAGGGCCTCTCCTCCGCTTATCAAGCGTGCTTGTGGGCCTTTTTCGAAGAGTCCCCCTTGGAAGACATGGTCTTAAGCTTTTCTTCCAGCAAAAAAGCCTGAAGAGCCTTCTGCCGACGGATCCGGGTTCTGCTATAAACCCTGGCAAAAGGAGCAGGCCCGGGTGTCGTGGTCTGGGCCTAGGCACCGGACGCAGGCCGCGTGAGGGTCCTTGAAGGAGATCTGTTTCCTACAAGCACACTTCGAGGAGTGACCGGAGGTCGGAGAGGACATCAGAGAAAGCTTGATTGAAGAAAATCGAATTTCCTGTAGGAAAGAAATAAACCACGCGTCGCGCGCCAGAGACCGGAACCAGGTCAGATACGCAAGTATCGGCAGGAAAGAACTGGGAATCGGGCGGACCACCTCTTATGTACTACGCCTGACGTCGGAGGCGGGACCGACGCCGGGGACGGTCCCCGCTGAAGATAGCTAGCTAGAATTTTTCCGTGGGGTCCTGATGCCTGCAGGCTTCAGTCCTAATGGTGTAACCTGCTGCAAGAGCTGTGTCTCGAAGTAAGATCAGTAGATGATGTGTGCTTCGCTGACGGGGAGTGTGCCCCATAGATGACAGCATAAGAGCTAGATGCTCCGTCGATGGGAAGTCAGGCCCATCGATGAGAGAGGCTTGTCAAAAGAATTATGTGGAATGGTATCCATTGACAGGGAATGTTCTTCCCGTCGATGTAGAAGGCCTCTGTCGACGGGGAATGGACTTCCCGTTGATGAGAAAACATGTAGGAATCCTCCGTAGACAAGAAACATGCAGGAATCCTCCGTCGACAGGGAATGAGCATCCCGTTAACAACAAACGCATTGAAGCCTCTGCTGACGGAGAATGGACATCCAGTAGATGGGAGATAGTGTAACCCTCTGTAGAGTCTATGAGAAGTATATAGAAGGCCTCAGTCGACGGGGAATGTGCATCCCGTCGATGGGAATATAGTGTAAGCCTCTAGATGTTTGTTATCAGGTCAAGTCTCTGATGAGACGGAAGAAAACACGGTGCCATGTATAAAGCCCAGGCACGCCAAGCTATAAAGATGAAGGTTCAATTTTCTTTGGAGATTACATGCAGAAGATTGTTCTAGCTGCCGTGCGGGCTGAAGCCGTCGGGAAAATGAACGATAAGTACCAGGAACCACCCACTTTTATAGGCACAGCCCAGGAAGTGAGGTTGTGTGGGTGGTTCCTGGTGTGGAGACTGCTGGAAGAAGCTGCCGTGTGAGAGTGCCACCTGCTGGGAACTCCCAGAAGTAATGACTTACTGCAACAGACCATTCCATGGAAGATCTACGGTTACAGGTGAGTAACCCTCATTTCTAGGGATGTGGATATGGTGCACTATCCACATGTTGGCAGACTCCTAGCAGTTCTCCAGGAGGAAGGGGTAAGGTACTTGGAAAAAATGGATTGGAGAACCGAGGTCCCAAATCCAGCATCCCGGTATGACTCAAGGTCGATGTGGTAATGGGAAATGAAGGTATGTGCTAACTTCCAGGTAGCAGCCCTGCAGATTTCCTGGATAGGGATGTCCCTGGAAGCAGCCAATGAGGTGGCGCTATGTCTGGTGGAATGAGCCCTAAGCCTTATGGAAGGCTTTGTACAGTCAAACTAATGCAGAAGTCGATGCAGGATACAATCCACCTACGAACCATCTGCTTAGCTGCCAGTCTGCGAGGTACAGCTTCACTGTAGGTGATACAGCTGGCAAACCTCCCCTTGAATTCCAGTCGTGTTCTCCTTGAAATAAGCAAACGCTCGCCTCAGGTCCAACATATACAGCCTGTGCTCTGCTTCTAAGAACAGATTGGTGAAGTACACCAGGAGATTGATCACCTGGTAAGGTAAAACTCCAAAACAACCTTCGAAAGGAACTTCGGGTTGGGGCAGAGGACAACCTTGTCCCTGTGCAACATCAAATATGGAGACTCCAACGAGAGCACCTGGAGCTCACTGATCCTTCTGGCAGAGGTGATGGCCACAAAGAAGGCGGTCTTCCATGACAGGTGAGAGATGTCACACCTGTGCACTGGTTCAAATGGCTTGCCATGAGCCTTGCCAAGACCAGCAACAGGTCCCACGGTGGTGGTGGGTCACACACCAGCATGGAGAGGTGGTCAAGGCCTTGCCAGGATCAGCAACAGGTCCCATGGTAGTGGTGGGTCATGCACCAGCATGGACAGGTGGTCAAGGCCCTTAAAGAAACACCCAACCACTTTTTCTTGCGCCACCGTTGGCATACCCACCTGCAACCAGTATGCCGAAATGGCTGCCAGTTGCACCTTCAGGGTCATCAACCTCAGGCCCAACTGGGAAAGGGGCCACAGGTAGTACAGAATGCTAGCCAAGGGGCAGGACAGGTGGGCTAGCTCCCTGCCCTGGCATCAAATGAAAAAGTGCTTCTATTTGAAGGCACGCACTGGTGAGTCAACCCCTTCTGGAAGATTTCCACAACCTGCAGAACCTCCTCGGAGAGACGCAAAGCTGGAACTCTAGCCACTCAGGAACCAGGCTGTCAGGTGCAGGGATTGAAGGTCCATGTGGAAAAGCCTTCCACTTGTGACAGGATAGCAGGTCCAGGCACCATGGAAGCCTGCTGCTACTGAGGCTGAGGAGATTTGGTTACCAGAACTGGTGCGGCCAGCCTGGGGCTACCAGAATCATCAGCATTCTGTCCCTCCACGCCTTCACCAATACCCACTGGATCAGAGGAAAAGGAGGGATGGCATAAAATAGGCCAGGAGTCCAGGGCCTCATGAAGGCATCCCCCATCAGTGTCCCGCACAAAGGAGAGCAGCCAATGAACAGCCTCAGTTTTGCATTTTCCCACAAGATGACTAGATCGACCAGGGGAGTGCCCCACTGGGAGTACAGGCAGCTCGCCACCTCGTGATGAAGGGACCACTCGTGAGACACCTTGCCCACCCGGCTGAGAGTGTCCGCTAGCTGGTTGGAGACTCAGGCCACAAGAATCACCAGGAAATTGGCATCCAGACTGGGCATGAGGGTCCAGGTGTGGAATGATTCCCAACACAACTGGAGGGAATGTGTTCCGCCCTAATTGCTGAGGTAGTACATGGTCGTGGTATTGTCCATCTGGACCTGCATGACCTAACCCCGAACCAATGGAGCAAACGCCATCCGAGCCAGATGTACTGTCCAGAGCTTCAGCTGGTTGATGCAGTATTGGGAAGCCTTGGAGTTCCACTGTCCGCAGGCTCTGTGGTCCCCAAGTGGGCTCCACAACCCACCAGAGACATGTTGGTTGTCACAAAGACTGTCGCCTCTGGGCAGATGAACGAGACTTCTTCCTGCAGGTCTTCTGAGACCAGCCACCACTAGATGGCATCCCACATTGGTTGCATCACCACGACCAACTGGTCCAAGTGACCAAGGCGATGAGGCCACTGAAGGGTCAGCTCCCACTGCAGGGGGTGCATCTGTCAGCAGGCCCACTAAACCACATTGGTGTAGGACATTGTGTACCCTAGTAGCCGCAGAAGTCCCAAGCAGGGCGTGAGTAACCAACCAGAAGTGATCAGGCAAAGGAGGTAAGGTCCGCTGCCCGGTCCACTGGGAGTTGGGCCTTGGCTCTTCCATTTAAATGCATAGAATTTGTGAGTCGCCTCTTTTCAGGAGGCCTCCACAACATTGAGCATATCTTCTGATAGAACCAGGCCTACAATTCTAGCCATTCAGAAACCAGGCCAAGAGGTGCAGGAATGCCTGCTATTGTCTGGTCAGCAGATTCGGGAACAGAGAAAGTCACCATGGAGGTCTGCTGCTGAGGCTTAGGAGATCCAGGCCCCAGAACTGCCTGTGCCAGTATGGAGCTATCAATCATCCATGTCTTGTCCTTCCAGGCCTTGCCAACCGCCTGGTGGGTCAAGGGGATGGGAGGGAAGGTGTACATAAGGCACAGGGTCCAGGGCCTCGTGAAGACATCTCCCAACAGCGTCCCAGACTGTGGGAGTGGGCACAAAACAGCATCAATCTGGCATTCTCCCAGGAGGCAAACGGATTCACCAGAGGAGTGTCCCACAGGGAGAACAGGTTGTTCCCCACCTTCTGATTCAAGACCCACTTGAGCAATGTCTCTCCTACTGAGCTAAAAGTGTCTGCCAGCTCACTGTGAACTCCCATGACATGGATCACCAGGAGATCTGCACCCAGGCAGCGCAAGAGGGTACAGGTGTGGAGGGCCTCCCAACAAGGGGAAAAGAGTATGCTATGCCCTCCCTGTTCAGGTAGACCATGGTCATGGTGTTGTCCATCTGGACTGGCGCAACCTGACCACTGACTAGAGGAGTGAACTCCATCAGAACAAGCCACACTGCGCACAAAGATCCAGCAAAGTTATGTGCTGACGGGACTCCCCGGGTCACCAGAACTCGAGGGCTCTGTGATCTCTCAGTTGCGCTCCCCACACCACCAGAGACATATCCATCATGAGCCTGACTGTCAGCTCTGTGTGGACAAACAGTTTTCTTTCCTCCTGATGTTCTGGGACCAGCCACCACTGGATGGCGTCCCACATCGGCTAGACCACTGTGACCAGCTGGTCCAAGTGGCCTAGATGCTGGGACCACTGATGGACCAACTCCCACTGCAGCTGGCACATCTGTTAGTGGGCCCAGGGGACCACACTGGTGCAGGATGCCACTTACCCCAGCAACCAATGAACTCCCGAGAAGGGAGCAAGAGCTCAACCTAAAATGACTGAGCAAAGGGGCAAGATCCCATGTCGAATCCACAGATAGATGAGTCTTGGCCTGCAGGGAGTCCAATTCTGCCCCAATGAACTTGATCACCTGTGAGGAGGCCAATTCGGACTTGTCAGGGTGACCAACAGGCCCAAGTTCCGGCAGGTCTGTAGAGCCATATTTCTGGACCTCATGATGGTCTCTGGATGGCCCGGCCAACAGACAACTGTCCAGGTAGGGACACACCTTGATGCCCTTACGCTGCAGGATGGCTGTCACCACTGCCATGCACTTAGTCAGGAACCTGGGCGCTAACAAGAGACCAAAGGGTATGGACCTGGAACTAATACAATTCCACTTCCACAAGGAAATGGAGGTACTAGCAGTGAGATGGACAGATAGGGATGTGAAAGAACGCAGCCTGAAGGTCCAGGGAGCCAAACCACATGCCCTGCTCCATAGAAGGAATCATCTGATTCAGGGTGATCATCCGGAACGTGTGCTTCTGCATGAACTGGCTCAGACTGTGCTAATCCTGTATGGGGCACTAGCTCCCCCCCAAAATCCATTTTGAAACCAGGAAGTATCTGACACATAACCCTGACTGGACAGGGTGTCCGAGACATGAGCTATGGCTCCTTTCACAAGGACCTGAGCAATGTCATCCCGAAGGGTGAACAGTGCATCCTGCAACATCTTGGACTTCTGAGGAGCATGGAGCCAGTAAGAAGAGAGAGCCTCTAAATCCAGAGGCAGCCCTCTGCCTACCATCTCTAATACCCACTTGTCCATCATAAAAGTGGACCAACACAGCAAGAAGTGGCACAACTGGCCCCCAGTGCAGACAGGGACAGGATGAATAATAAATAATAATAATGTTTTTATTTGTATTTCGCCTTTCAAATACCAAGGCGCATTCCAGTAAAATATGATACAAACAAGACACACAAACAGTAATACAAAGAACTATTAAAAACACATACAACAATTAATCAGTACCACCATAGGCCCTTTCCCATAAAAAGGATTTGAGAGCCTGTTTAAAACTCCCCACGGTCGTACACTCCCTTGTCCGACGGGGTAGAGAATTCCAAAGGGAGGGGGCCACAAACATAAAAGCCCAGGCCCCAGCTGATTTTAATATAACCCTAGGAATCTCTAGCAACCCCTCGTCAGCTGAGCGGAGCGACCTCACAGGGTAGTAAGGAATCAGGAGTACTTTCAGGTAGTCAGGGCCCAGATCATGCAGGGCTTTAAAAGTCAGTAATCCAACTTTGAAGGTGATCTGTCACTGAACTGGCAGCCAGTGCAGTTCCCGCAGCACCGGAGTAATATGAGAAGATCTAGGAGTACCCGTAAGTACTCGGGCTGCGGAATTTTGCACTAGCTGCAGGCGGCGGATATCAACCCCCGGGATCCCAAGGTAAAGTAAGTTGCAGTAGTCCAGGCGTGAGGTCAAAGGCATGGATCAGAGTTGGCAGATCGCTGGACGGAACGAGGTGCTTGATTCTGGCAATGTTTCTTAGATGATAAAAGGAAGATTTTACCACTGCTGACACCTTGGATCGGAGAGTCAGCCCCGCATCTAAGATCACCCCCAGATCGCGCACCCGTTCAGACACCCATAGCTCAACATCCCCACAAAGCACCCCAGATGGGGAGCCGGTCACAGGTCCCCCTAGCCGGTGATCTAGATCCAATACCAACACCTCCGTCTTCCCAGAATTCAACTTCAACCAACTGGACCTCATCCAATCCTGGATTTCCTTTAGGCAGCTATTAAATACCGAGATAGCTCCTTCCTGGTCGGGTGCAAAAGACAGGTACAGTTGGGTATCATCTGCATAACAGTGAAATCCCAACCCATACCGTCTCACAATGTCTCAGAGGGGAAGCATGTACACCACAAACAACATGGGGGACAATATAGAGCCCTGAGGAACCTCACAAAATTGAGAGATGGGATCAGAGGAAAAGACCCCTAACACCACCCTCTGAGTTCTTCCGGTGAGGCATGATGTGAACCATCTGAGCACAATCCCAGAGAGTCCACAAATACATCTCATCCGTTCCAGTAGTACCCCATGGTCGACGGTGTCAAATGCTGATGACAGATCCAATAGAACCAAAATGTACCATTTTCTCTGGTCTCTCGCCATCAGATCATTGAGCACACAAACCACAGTCTTGGTACTATGCCTCTTATGAAAACCTGACTGGAGAGGTTCGTAGATGCTATGGTTGGTCAAATAGTTCTTCAGCAGGGCCACTACCACCTTCTCGATCACCTTCCTTGAAAAGGGAAGGTTCGAGATAGGTCTGTAGTTAGCAAGACAGTCTGGATCCAAAGATGATTTCTTCAACAAGGGTGTCACCACTGCCTCTTTCAAGGAACGGGGATATTCACCCGAGTCAAGGGAAGACCAGACTATCTGTGCCAGAACCAGTAGAATGGGCTCTCCACACCCTAAAATTAGGGGAGTGGGACCTGGATCTAAACTACAGGAGGTAGGACGCAGCCCCTGGACAATCCGCATGACATCCACGATTTCCGGGCAGTCGAAGGTACTCCAGGAAAACCAGGGGGTAGTGACCCGATCCTGGCCACTTGCAACTAGCATAGAACGTGTCAGACAGATGTCTAATGTCAGCCACCTTATCAGCAAAGAACCGAGCAATCTCATCACACTGTAGTTGTGAAAACGCTCTACGGAGCTGTAGACAGGTTGGGTTGCACAATCTGTCCACAGTTCTGAATAGCTGAGCAGGTCGGTTCTGAGCGGCAGAAATTTCCCCGGACAGGAACTCTGCCTTCTTACGGGAGAATTCTGACTGATAGAATTGATAATGTTCTAACAGTCTAAGGTGGTCGCATCCAGGCCAGACTCTCCGCCAACAACGTTTCAACTCAAGGCCCAAGTCGCCACAACTCCCTCAAGACCCCATCAAACCATGGGACCCGAGGTTGCAAGGAGAGAGGACGCACACGAACTGGAGCAATAGAATCCAGGGCAGAAGTAATGGCAGTATTATAAGACATAAACAGTGCCTCTGGATCATTGCAATGCACAGGAAGTTGTGATAGGTCAAGAGCTGCAACAAGGCCATTAGAAGAAATATTCTGCAAACTGCGGTACTTAACCATCTCCACAGGGGTCGGCCTACAAGGAGGAGCACCAAAACTGAATCTCACAGTGTAGTGATCTGACCAACTGACTGGTTCCACCCCCACATCAGAGGCCTCGATCCCTAGGAGGAAGATCAAGTCAAGAAAGTGGCCACCTTTATGTGTAGCAGTGGTAACCACCTGTGTTAGGCCCAGTGAATCCATTAACTGGAGGAAGTGTTGTCCAAATTGCGACAGTTCGTCATCGACCTATGCATTAAAGTCGCCCAGGACCATCAGCCTGGGAGACTTAAAGGCCAGGTCGACAACGAAGTCCGCTGTTTCCTTAAGGAACTGCTTCTCATCTCCTGGTGGACGGTAGATGAGAGCAATTAGATAGCCGACACCTGCTACAACAGCACATTCAAAGGAAATGGTCTCCTCAACTGGAACACTAGTGAGAGCCAATTCAGTCTTAAAACAGACCGCAACCCCCCCCCCACCCCCCACTGGCGGTCCAACCTCGGGCGATGTATCACCGTATACCTGGCTGGAATTGCGGACTCCAAAACTGGTCCCACATTATTATCCAGCCAGGTCTCGGTGATGCAAGCCAGATCTGTCGAAGCAACAAGATCTGACATTACAGCAGTCTTGTTCCGGACAGTTCTGGCATTGCCCAACATCGCCCGGGTTGGACAAAACTCCTGGGCTGCCCTGGCTACCTGCCCATCACTAATGATGGTGCCCTTGGGTATGGGGACCAAACAAAGTGGTCCGCGCTCCAAGCTCCACTTCGCCCCAGGACATCTCCTGGGCTTAATCACCCTAATGGGAGCGCTCCGCCCACTCGCCTCCACTGTTCACTCCCCCCCCCACCCTCCTCCTACGGGCAATACCAAAGTCCTGACAACACTGGTAAGTAGAAAAACAAGAGGGGGTATAAAAGGGCGGAGGGAGGGAGAACAGAGGCTGAGTAGTGCACAACCGGGGGGGGGCAACAGGTAAACACATCTCATCAAATACAAATCCTCGGCTTTAAACAGTTTAAAACAAAATAATATAACACACAAATCCTTATACAATTAAATCTCAAAAACAACCAATTCAGCTAAAAAATGAATCAATCTTAATAACAAAATTAAAAATAAAATAATATAAAGTAATAAAAATAAACGAACAAAAAATACAAGACCATACCACTCTAAAATGATAATTAGTTCATTCTTCTGCTATCTCTCACATAGCATCAGAAAGAGGGAAAGGTCAACACATATAATTCCACATACTGTCTCTCACACAGAAGGGAAAAAAAAAAACAATTTGAATTAAAAACATAAACTAAAATCCAGTCTCATAATAACTTTGTGCAAAGAGTTTACACCTCCAGAGATTCAAAATAAAAATGTTAGGTCTCTCCAGTGGGCTCTCACCTCCACCCAAAACCAACGAGCAAATACAAGTCACTACGAACAGTCTGTTCCACAATAACGAATCAATCCTTAAGTCAGATCCTTAGAACGTATACGATCTCTCCCCATAACAACCAACAGAGTAAAAGCAGAGGAGCAATGCTGAATAAAGTTTAGGCCCCCAGGCCCTCTCACTACCTGGGAGATCCAAGTAAAATTTAGACACTGGCACTGTCACTGCACGAAACAGTAGTAATTTAAGTAAAATTAACATTTCTGACCTGACCGTTTGATTTTAAACTTCCTGATGGGCAAGTTCTCAAGATGACAGTCCAGGAATCCAATTTTCTAGAGATGACCACAGCCTAGAGGCCCTATTTATGCTGGGCACCACCCGAGATCCCTGCACCCTACAACTTCGACTCCTCACTGGCACCAGCCCACCAGCCGGTACCTGTGAGAGCCTAGGAGAGCCACTGATCCACTGGCCAGCTCCCCGGCCCGACCAAACCCAGTTCTCCCGCGTAGGGGCAGACTCAGGCGAGTAAACGGCAAACAGGAGCCTTCTACTGCTCAACAGAGAACCAATTCAAAGCCAGGGTCCAAATGAAGAGCAGAGATGAGGTTGATTCAGTAGTGCCCCAAGACAGCGACACCACCTCCAAGCATAGACAAAAACTCTTACGTCCCACGAAGTAATCCTCTCATACAAGACTCTTTCATTCAGGTATTTAACTTAAACAAGAGAACAAAGCAGTCCCACACCGTAATCCTCACCAGAAACTCGTTCTTATCATCCCAGTTTATACTCGTGTAGCTATTACAGCTGTCATTTAATTAAAGTCCAGAGAACTAATAGAGGGATGGTATCAAATTAATAGAGGGATGACACCACCAACCCGTCACTCAGCAGCCTTTGCAGGGGCACTGGCCACTGCAGCCAGAAGGGCACAACCACTCCTACCCCAACCTCAGGTTTCGGGCACCAGACCTGATATTGCCCTTGCTGGAGCTGCTGCCGAGGAGGCCATGGCTGAAAGAGTCATTATTGAAATGCTTTCTTCTTGGGTTTTTGCTTCTGGTTCTTCTGGAACAATGCCACAGAGTCAAGGGTGGCGCTGGCTTTCTCTATGCATGCAAGATATCCCTCCACCCCTGGGCCAAAGAGGTCAGTGCCCAAGTAAGGGACACTGGCCAGCTTGTGCTGGGTGTCCTCCATAAAGGTGGACAGACAGGCCCTGCAACACATGCAGACAGCCACTGCTACTGTAAAGGCACAAGAATCACTTACGTCCAAGGCTGTCTGGAGCTGGTGTTTAGCCAGGATTGACCTTGGTCCTGAACCAACTTCACCGGCAACTGCTGGTCAGCAGGGAGTTGAGGGAGGATCTCACCAAGGACTCTCAACAGTGAGTGTCTGAATTTGTCCATCATGACAGAGCAACTCGCCTGTCACAGACCTACGGACACCACTGCATATGCCTTTTTAGCAGCGTGGTCAATCTTTCTGGACTCCTGGTCTGGAGGCTGGTCCATGTCCCCTTGGCTCCTGGATTTGCATAAGGCTGGGTCAGAGACCAGTCCTTCAGCCGAAGGGTGACCTAAAAACCCTGAAAGAGACCCAGTAGGGACGGCATACTTGCAGATCAAACAAGTGGAGGGTGCCTAGCAGGATACTGCCAAAACTTCAGGGACGGTCACAAAACGGCCTCAGCCATGGGGAAAGGCAACCCCTCCAGGGATTCATACCTGTCTAAGATGTCTGTGAAAGGGTACTAGGCTCTTTTCTAGACAGGTTCCAGAGGGATTTCATGGACTCCAATGTGAGTCGGACTAGAGCCCCATACTACATAGCCCATGGTCGGTGGTCAACTCCTCAACCAATCTAGTCAAGGACATAAGTCCCGGAGGAGGTCATGGATGATCAATCTGAGTTGCCCGAGGACTCCTTGAAAATAGCCCTGATCATTTCTCACTGTGGACAACCCAAGTATCCTTGGATTGGTTGCTCTCCTCCGACAACTAGCCTGCCAAGCTGCTTGCTGACTGGGCCTCTTTGGACCTAGTGCCCACCTTCGGCTGTGGAGGTGGCAGTTCATCCCTCAGGGGTTGAGAAGCAGTTGTGTGGACTGGAGAAGGCATAAGTGGTGGCTACCAGGTGACTGAAGGCCCAAGGGGTAGAGCCCTATGCCACTGCGCAGTGGCCCACTGCTGCAAAAGAAGCAACTCACTGCACTGGTGCATCTTTCGCCAGTGCCTCTCTTCACCTGAGGATGAGGAGGTCAAATAACGTCAACGTCGGTGCCTCCCAGTCGAGTCAGAAGAAGAGCTGGATCACCCTGATTAGGACCTGACCTAGATCATTGATGAGACAGTCAGCATCGAGGACAGCCTTCCAGCTGGTTGTGGTGTACCACATGCCTCGCTACATTTAGTTAGAGGTGCAGCAAATGCTCGACCACCAGTGGACTTGAAAAGCAGAAACGGCACACTCAGGATACTAAAGGCGGTGCAGAGCGAGGCAGCCAGTCTGCTATACATAGATACATAGACAGTGTCGGCAGATAAGGGCCTATGACCCACCCAGTCTGCCCATTTGAGCTTGTAAGTTCAGTTTGTTTTCCTAGAAGTCTGTTGCCCCTTGCCCCTGGCCTCCAGAATTCCTTTATGTCTATCCCATGCATTCTTAAATCCCGTGATTGTTTCAGCCCCCACCACTTCCTCTGGCAGGGTGTTCCACTTGTCCACCACCCGCTCTGTGAAGAAATTCTTTCTCATGTTTCCTCTGAATCGTCCTCTCCTCCAACTTCATCCCATGCCCTCTAGTCCTGGAACATCTTTTTCGCTTAAAATAGTGTTTTCCTGCACCCTGTTCCTCCCTGTAAGATACTTGTATGTCTCTATCATATCCCCTCTCTCCTCCTCTCCTCCAGGGAGTACATGTTCAGTTCCTTCAACCTGTCTTCATAGGACTTGTGATGCAATCCATGCACCATCTTTGTTGCCCTCCTCTGAGCCTTCTCTACCCTGTCTATGTCCTTACGTAGGTATGGTCTCCAGAACTGTATACTGTACTCCAGGTGGGGCCTCACTAGTGTCTTGTATAGTGGAATTATGACCTCCCTTTTCCTGCTGGTGATGCCCTTGCCTATACATCCCAGCATCCTATTTGCTTTACCTGCTGCCTTGTCACACTGTTTCCCTACCTTGAGGTCATCAGAGATGACAACCCCAAGATCCCTTTCCTGCTTGGTGCACACTATATCCTCACCCCCCAACTGATATATTGTGCCAGGGTTTTTGTGCCCCATATGCATTAAATTGCACTTCTTTGCATTGAATTTCAACTGCCAAACCCCTGACCATTCTTCAAGTTTCTGCAGGTCCCTTCTCATTCTGTCTACACCCTCTGGTGTGTCTACTCTGTTACAGAGCTTTGTGTCATCAGCTAACAGTGAAATTCTGCCTTCTAGGTCCTGCGCATGTCACTGATGAAGATGTTGAATAGGACCGTCCCAGCACTGATCCCTGTGTACCCCACTGGTCACTCTTCCCTCTGTGGAGTGACAGCCATTTACCACCACCCTCTGTGTCCTGCCACCCAGCCAGTTACCTACCCACCACACTACTGTCCTGCCCACACCCATATTCCTCAGTTTGTGTAATAGTCTTCTATGTGGCACAGTGTCAAAGGCCTTGCTGAAGTCCAGATAGGCCATGTCCACTGCCCTCCCTGATCCACCTCCCTAGTCACCCAGTCAAAAAATTCAACTGAGGTTGGTCTGACATGACCTCCCCCTGGTGAAACCATGCTGCCTTGGGTCCTGTAGTCCATTGACAACCAGATGTTCCACCAATCTCTCCTTCAGTAGTGCTTCCATGATCTTCCCCACTACCGAGGTGAGGCTGACTGGTCTGTAGTTCCCCTGCTTCCTCTTTGTTCCCACTTTTGTATAAGGGGACTACATCTGCTGTCCTCCAGTCTTTGGGTACCTTCCCTGTTTCCAGTGATCGGCTAAACAGGATAGCCAGAGGTTCAGCCACCACCTCTTAGTTCTTTAAGGACCCTGGGGTGCACCCCATCTGGCCCCATTGCTTTATCAACTCTTATTACTTCCAGTTCCTTCAGGACCTTTTCTCGTGTAAAGGGACTTGTGTCCATTTCTGCACCATTCTCACCTTTGTACTCCCTTCAGACCATTACCTCCTCTTCCTCAGTAAAGACTGAGCAGAAATACCTGTTCAATATGTCAGCTTTACTGTTGTCATCCTCCACTCCCCCATCCTCCCCTTCAGTCTCACTATCCTCCCTTTGTCTTTTCTTTTTCACTTATGTACCTGTAAAGGTTTTGTCCCTCTACCCACTGATTTTGCAATGTGTTCTTCTGTCTGAGCTTTGGCTTCCTTACTGACCTCCCTGCCTCCCTTTGCTTCTCCTGGTACTTCTCCTATCCCCTTCTGCCTGTGTCTTTTGTATTGCCTGAATGCAATCTTTTTGGCTTTCACTTTCTTTGCTACCTCTTTGGAAACCATAATGGTCTCCTCTTCCTTTTCCTCTTGCTAACCTGCTTAATGCATAATTCTGTTGTTCTTGTAATCCCATTTTAAATACTGCCCACTGTTCCTCAACCCCGATTCCTGTCCCATTCCCTTAATGCCTCTTTTCAAGTATCTCCCCATTTTCCCAAAGTCTGCCCCCTAAAATCCAGGATACGTGTTTTGTGTGGTTTGGTTCTGCTCTTTCTGTGATTTCAAACCACAATGACTGGTGGTCACTGTTTCAGGTGCTCCCCACTGTTACTCCCATCACACTGTCCCTGTTTGTGAGCACAAGGTCCAGTATTGCCTTCTGCCGAGTTGGTTCCATGACCAGTTGCTTGAGGAAGGCACCCTGAAGGAGTCCAGGATAAATCTGTTCTAGTTGATGCTGCTGCTGGGATGCTCCAGTCCACGCCGGGAATATTGAAGTCTCCAACCAGTACTACTCACCTTGTCTGCCATCCTTTGGATGGCTAGCATCAACTCCTATCTGTTTCTTCCTCCTGGGCTGGTGGTCTATAGACCACACCTGTGCGGATGGCTGTCCCCTTTCCTTTCCAGCTTAACCCACAGTATCTCCCCATTTTGTTCCTCCTGGATCTCTGTGGCCCTTATGTCATTTTTCACATACAGTGCCACTCCTCCTTCCTGCCTGCTCTGTCTCTTCTGAATATGTTGTAGCCAGGTATGGTCATTTCCCAGTCGTGGTTATCATTACACCAGGTTTCAGTGATGGCCACAATGTCCAGGTCTGACTGTACCATGACAGCCTCCAGATCTTCCATCTTGTTGCTAAGGCTCCTGGCATTTGCACACATGGCTTTCCATGATTTGACCTCCCTAGACTGTTTCACTGTTCTACTCCAGCCCCTTCCTTGGTTGTCATTTATCCTGGTTCTCCTTGCTGTCTGCCCTTCTGCTGAATTTTGCCCCTTTTCTGCTTATCCACCTCTTGGGCACTAATCTCCATCTTTTGCACACTGCTTTGCAGAGATAGCCACTCCTCTGGTTCACTGGTTCCACTGCTAGCTGTGGGGGTGAGCAAGTAGGTACCCTCCTTGCTGGCCTGTCACCCCCCTTTGCTAGTTTAAATGCTTGTCAATGTAGCATTTAAACTTATCATTGAGTGCTTGGATTCCCCTCCAGGATGGATGCAGGCCGTCAGGCTTGAACAAACCTCCATCCCTCCAGGTGGGTCCCCAGTCACCAATGAATCCAAACCCTTCCTCACAGCACCAGTTCTTCAAGCATGAGTTAAAGTTCCTGGTGCATGCACTCCTATGCCTCTCATAGGTAGTACTTCTGAGAAAGTGACAGAAGTAGCTACTTGCTTGAGACCCTTCCCCAGTTTCCTAAACTCTTCCTGAACTTCCTTTGGCTCCCCATTTGCCAGGTCATTAGTACCTAGGTGGATAATGACATCCAGCTCACCCTCCCGTCTTGCCTTCCCAGTGATCCCCAGGATCTTCCTTCCATCCATCCCTCCATGCCGTGGCACCTGGTAGGCACCTCACCTCCCTGTCCTCCCCCTCCTGTGTTCCTAGCTGGATCCTTCTTATGATGGGAGTCCCCCACCAGGATTCGCTTCCTCCTCCTCTGGGGTCCACTGCTTTCCCCGCTGAGGTCACCTCCTTGGCTAACCTCCACATCCTTTCCTTCCACTTCTCTGGGTACCTCTATTTGGTTGTCCTCATTTGCCAGTGTGGCATATGAGTTCTTGAGTGGAATAGGATCTGGGATGTGCCTCTGCCTAACTGCTCTAACCTCCCTGAGCCCACTGTCATCCAAGTGCTCCTCGTTCTCGGCATCCTTTGAGGCAGTGGCATTGGACTGGGTGGTCCCTGGATAGGGGTGATGGTACTCCTGACCCAGTTTACTTCTGCTCTGAGTCTGGCTACCTCATCCCGCAGTCAGAGAGATGCATGCAGATAGGGCAGCACCTCAGTGTCCAGAAGGTCTGCCTGAATATGGCTGCCCACAGCCACTGCATTGCACCACCCCACATTATACTGCAATTCCACTACTTGTCTGCTACTGAAGCTCTCCTAGTTCCCTTTTTATTAATTTACTGTACTAAAAATCCTGCCACTGATCCTCAGATATTTTTTTTTTTTAAAGAAAAAGAAACCAATAAATAAACAAATGAGTCAAAACACTTGTCGTGCTGAGGGTGGACTTCTTCCCCCTTATGCCCCTCCTACTTCACACCTCTTACTATACCCTGTGTTTAGCTCCTGTCAATCAGATTTAACAGGGCATAAAATTAAGAGTTGGGGGAAGGGAAGGGGGGGCGAAAATTTGCAGCAATTAAAGACAGCACAGAATTACACCACCACTATGTTTTAAATTTTCAACAGCCCAAAAACAATTATAAGTAAAGACAACAATGTGTCACAAGAAACCACAATCATGGAGCCTGAACAGTTGAACAGCCACCAAATGGGATGCAGACTTGGCAGCTGCCAAGCCCTGCTTTCGGACCTTAGAATGGGTTTTCGGATCCTGCTCCAAAGGTTGGCAAAGGGTGAGCTAGTGCTTCCTGTCTTCTAACAACCCAGGGAGCATCAAAAGGCAGAGGCTGCAACCGACCATGTCATGCTGCCTGCCCAGGCAATACAGGCATGTGTCGTGTGGGTCTGTGACAGACATCTTCTGCCAACACTGCACACAAAGTTTGAAACCTCATTTCTGTGGCTCCATCATCAATCACAAGAGGAAGCCAAAAAGGCAGAGAACTAGATGAAAAGACTTAAGAGGACAGCCAGTGGTGCAATACCAAAAGCAGAAGCCGCTAGGCAGGTAAGAACTTAACAATAGATCTTCAAGAGGAGCTCTTGCAGTAGGCAACACCGTTAGGACTAAGCTGTCAGGTGCCAGGACCACACAGAAAATTTCTAGCTAGCAGTCTACAATGGGGGACTGCCCACTTACGTCACCATGTCGACATCCAGTCTGGTATAAGGTTGTGATCCCCCATGCCACCTCCGTTCCCCCCGCTGGAGACCTTGAGACAAGGTCCAACAAGGGAAAAAGAGAACTTCTATAGCCAAGAAAGGCTGAGATGGAAAGAGCACAGGGGGACAGAGGGAGGGAAAAACATGCCTGCTGCAAGAGCTCCTCTCGAAGATCTACTGTTACGGTAAGTTCTTACATAACTGTATTATCTTACTTCAAGGGGGCTCTTGCAGTAGGCAACACCATTAGGACGGAGTCCCAAGCAGTGCCACAAGGGAGGTAAAACCCTCAGGAGGAGGAAAGATTACTGCAGTATGCAGAGAAGGAGGCACAAGATGAGCCTTAGCCCGAGGCTAGTCCTCTGAAAAAGAGAATAGCAGAAGGAATGCCCTGTCAGAGATAGACCAGGGCAAAACCCAAAGGAGACTAAAGGACAGGATAAACAGACTTCCAGTGGCACCATGGAGCACTAAACGCAGGTCTGAGCTCTCTCCCTCACTCTGCAAAAAAATAGAAAAATACCCAACTTTAAAATAAAATAAGTTGTCAAATTAATAGCTCAACAATTGCTACTTGCTACCAGGACATATGAAGAGGCATATTAAACAAACAGTTTTGGGGTATTTCAAAATAATAGCAATTCGGGAGACGAGGAACAACCTGACAGAAAGAACGATCTGAAAATGACAACAGCAAAAGATGCAAAACGGACACGCCAGGGCAAAAACCTAACTACAAGGACTCCTTCAGAATCCATACTAGCTGCTATACAGGAGTTCAGGACAGAGGTAAAGCAAACCCTGGAGGACCTTCATGCAACTCTCCAAACCATACAAGGCCGCCTAGATGAGGCAGATCAACAAATAACACAGAACACCGAACTACTAAACACACATCAAGAAGCCCTCCTTGATTTGGCTAAGACACAGTTCCAAATTGTACAACACCAGGAGGATGCGGAAAACAGATCGAGGAGAAAAAAAAAACTATGTTTTTATGGCATTCCGAAGGGGGAAGAGGGATCTGATATTCAAGCCTTCCTTGGTCACTTTCTCCGATCTAACTTAGCCCTTCCTCCTGAGCTTCCCACATACATTGAGCGTGCACATCGAGCTTTAGGACCCAAGCCCTCTCCGACATCATGCCCGAGATCAATCATTGCACGCTTTCTGAACTATGCTATTAAAGAGCAAATATTACAGAAAGCCTGGGCTGAAAAAAACTATCACATGTGGAAACTGGAGGGTGTATATACTGTAGATAACGACTATTCACCATTGACCCAAAGGTTACGGCGCGAATATGCACCCCGCTTCCCATGCCTCAGGAAAATTAATATTAAATTTAAAACACCATACCCAGCAAAGTTGGTAGTGCACTATATCACAGGGATCAAGCCATACCTCACGGCTGACAAGGCGATGGCTGATAACTTCCCGAGGCCTATTTCAGGGACAAGAAAAGCAGGCCTCAGCCAGACCACGCAGATTCGCCGACCAAGCTCTTAAAGCAACAGAAACGCTTACAGAGGAACAATCTTTGGCGTCTATTGTGAAGACTATTCAACAGTATCGGAGAGTCCCAACTGCAACAACAGAATGAAAAAAAAGGACAAAGAAAACAGCAAAACAAGTGGACTACTTATTCATGTATCCAGCTGACTGATAGATACTGGGCCAGGTAGGGGATTTATATATAGTGGGGGAACTGGATTGCTAGGCAGTGGGAGGTAGAGGAGGGAGATTAGGAGATAGGAGGGCTTGTACCCTGGGCCATGACTGGATCCCTAGAAAAGTACTATGAGAACCTCAATACAAGGGAGTAGAAGGATGCAAATATTTAAATATATAAACCCTGAAGGCAGGGGCTCTCTGCACAGTCCTTTTTTAAATCGATTAGAGGTGTCCCAATTGCTCACACCAGGCCAGGAACCTCCTGAATTTGGCTATAATCTCCCTTCCCTCTTACGGTTGATCCGTGGTTGGGTAATGTTTGCCTTCCCTCCTGCCCCTCACTCTCCTTCTCTCCTAGGCCTATCCTCCCCCCCCCACCTTGGTAGCACATATAGTCAGGTTTTGTGATTACCAAGCAATTAAAATAACTGGACTTGATTCCAACAAAGGGAATTTAATATAACTTGAATGCAATTATAGACATATTCACAAATATTCTTCAGAGTAGATTATCACGATATTTTGCAAACAAGCTGGAACAGGTCATTAAAATACCTTTTGCTAAGAGACAAAATGAAGAACCGTCGTAGCCATTCTTTCCTTCCCACCTTCCCCTCTCCCTTTTTCCCCATCTTTCCCCGTTTCCTTCCTTCCTCCCCTCCTCTCTCCCTGAAGACTATGATATCAAGCAACAAACTGGAACCAGTACCAACAATATAAGACAACACTTAAGAACTCGGAGAAGAGAGTATATCACTATTCAACACAGGAAATACAGCAGAATCTTAAGCTAGAAGTGTACAAATACTAGAATTTAGGAAAAGGAATTAATAATAGAGACAATATCTGAGAAATAGACTAAGACTAATTTTATTTATGTGAATAATTAAATGCTGGTAGAATTCAGTTCCGCCATTCCCCCCCTTTCCATGCCCCCCCCTTTTTTGTCACCATTCCCTTTCCCTATTTATTGTCTGTCCCTTCCTAAAAATAACCCGACTCTCACTAAAACTAGATGGGGAGAGGCTCAGACCAATCTTTTCTCCATGGAAGCCCCATTTTTACTTCTTCTCTTAGTATGGGTAACATTTCCCTACTTGAGAAGTTATTCATCCCTTTTAAGGGCGTATACAGATCATACTGTACCTTTAGCCCTTAGTTCTGGGGGACCTCATCGAGTGATGTCCCCAGTCGAGTGATCCACAAACTCAGAACCAACTTGAGGTGGTTGACTAGTCCCTCCTCTACAGTAGAAGTCACAATCTATAAAGTTGACCAGGTTGAAAGGTCTTTAATCCAGCCAGGTTTAGGCTGTTTAAGTATTAATGTTTCTTCCTTTAGTGATCCCTTACTGGTACAAGGATTATATAAGGAAAAGTTAATCTATTATGAATACTTTGGTTTAAAGTTTTTTCAGTCATTGATTGTACTATATTTAATATGTGGACTATGTCAAAACAAAAAAATATCTAAAAATGAGACACACACACACCAAGTTTATCAAAAGCCTTTAATTGAAGGATGATGGTGGTTAATCCAACTAAAATCTTTTCAATGAATGTAAATGGGCTTCATAGCCCCATTAAGAGAGCACGCCTCATGCAGTATCTTAATAAGCGGGCGGCAGACCTCCTTTTTCTTCAGGAGACACACCTATCAGATTCCGAACACCAGAAATTACAGTGGGGACATCGATAGAAAGTCTATGCCTCCTCCCATGTAAGTGGCCGTAGATGAGGCACAGCTATCATGGCCCCTAGTAGTACCCCGTTGGAGGTGTCAGAAGTAATTATAGATACCCAAGGATGTTATGTAATTCTTATTGGGGTGCTTTACTCTCAGTTGGTTACTTTAGTAAACACCTACCTCCCTCCACAATCTACACGAGGGGTAATTCAATCCTTCCTACAAAAGGTTTTATCGGTACATCAGGGAACCTTAATAATGGGAGGGGACTACACTGTGCTATTATCTCCACAGAGAGACACCTCATCCCCCCAAGCCTACAGATCCTCTACAGCAGCAAAGTATTTCAAAACAACACTAGACCATTTGGGTACTGAGGATGTCTGGAGGAGACTTTTCCCCTCAGATCCAGGATAAACGTATTATTCAGCTCATTTTCAAACCTATGCCCACTTGGATTATTTTTTATATCGTGTGAGCACTTCTCTTCAATTCAAGATTTAACAATAGACCCCCATACATTGTCTGACCATCACCCTCTGTTATTAAAGATAAACCTAGGTAAACCCCCCAAAATGAAACTATGGCGCCTTAATTCCTTCACCTTGAAAGACCCAGAATATGTTGAATATATAAAGACCAGAATTCCACAATTCCTATCTGATAATTCTAACGGTGAACAATCGGACCCCATTATATGGGATGCTTTAAAAGCCACTATACATGGAGAAACAATAGCCTTCTTAACCAAAAAAAGACGGAAGATGGAGGCCCTATATAAACACTATACTGAGCAGCTACAAACATACCAATTATTATATAGAGAGGAAGATAAGATAATCCAACACAGAATAAGAGAACTTAAAAAAGAAATACAAAATATAATGGACACCAAAATTATACAGACAATGATCTACTTAAAACAAGCCAATTACGAGGGAGGAACAAGGGCTACACGATTACTTGCAAGAAAATTAAGAAACAGAAAACACACTGCAACGATTTTAAAAATTAGACACCCTGTCACAAACCAAATCTCTCATTCAGATAATCATATTCGAGAGTCATTCAAGACTATCTACCAAACATTATACACTTCTTCTCATCTTGCTCCGTCTTCCCGGGAAAGGACAGAATTCTTATCTAATTTACCTTTTCCAAAATTAACAGAAAATACAGGTTACTCACCTGTAACAGGAGTTCTAGGAATGGTATATGTTGTTCATTCACACTCATTGGCAGGTATCCTTGCCGCTTTAAATCTTGCCGGAAGGTCTTCAAGCTTGCTCCTCCCACCCACCCGGGTGGTATAACTCGGCTCCAGCCCTGGCATAGATCTGGCCCAGCTGGAAGCTCAGGTTGTGCATGAAGCCGGGGAGTCGGGTGGTCGTGTGGATGAACAACATATACCATTCCTAGAACTCCTGTTACAGGTGAGTAACCTGTATTTCTAGGGCATGGATATGTTGTTCATCCACACTCATTGGCAGACTCCCTAGCAGTTCTCCGGGAGGAGGGAGGCAAGACCCCCAATACTTACTTGGGAAAGAGAGACTGAGAACCGAGGCCCCAAAACCAGCATCCCGGCGTGACTCAAGGTCGATGTGGTAATGGGTAATGAAGGTGTTTGCTGACTTCAGGTAGCAGCCCTGCAGATTTCTTGGATAGGGCGTCCCTGGAAGCAGCCACCGTTGCAGCAGTATGGCGGGTAGAATGAGCTCTTATCCTCTGGGAGGCTCCATGCCCGCCAACTTATAACAGAGATCTATGCAGGAGGTTACCCAGCTGCTATCGTCCGCTTGGCTGCAGGTCTGCCAGATGCGGCTTCAGCGTAGGTGACAAACAGCTGGCTGAACCTCCCCGAATTTCAGCCGTGGTGTTCTTTTTATAATAAGCGAGCGCCCTTCTAGGGTCCAGAGTATGGAGCCCATATTAGCCTCCGAGGTGTGATTGGGGTAGAACACGGCAGAGTCAACACCTGGTTAAGGTGAAACTCCGACACCACCTTCGGAAGGAATTTCGGGTGGGAGCAGGACAACCTTGTCCCTGTGGAAGACCAGGTAAGGAGACTCGATGGAAGCGCCTGGAGCTCTCCCATCCTTCTGGCTGACGTGATAGCCACCAAGAAGGCGGTCTTCCACGACAGGTGAGAGAGAGCACACCTGTGCATAGGTTGAATGAAGCGCCCATGAGCTTGCCAGTACCAGCAGTAGATCCCACGGAGGTGGGGTTCCCGCACTGGAGGAAATGTGATCAAGGCCTTTGAAACGCCAGACCACCTTCTCCCTGCGCCACCCGACTGCTTCCGGCAAGCAGAGATGGCTGCCAGGTGCACCCTTAGGTCGTCGAGCCTAAGCCCTTGACTAGAAAGGGACCATAAATAGTCCAAGATGCTTGCCAAGGAACAGGAGGAAGGGTCCAAGCCCTTGCCCTGACACCAAATGGAAAACCTTTTCCATTTGAAGGCATAACATTTTCTGGTCGACTCATAGGACGCCTCAACTACATTGAGGACCTCGATGGAAGACCCAAGGCCTGGAACTCTAGCAGCTCAGGAACCAGGCCGTCAGGTGCAGGATTGAAGGTCCGGATGGAACACCTTCCCCTGATTGACTGAGAGCAGGTCCGGCGAGCTGGAAGCTGCCGCGGAGTCCTGGAGCTGAGACTGAGGAGATCTGGGTACCAGAACTGGCGAGGCCAGTCTGGGGCTATCAGAATCAACTGCGCCTTGTCCCTCCTCGCCTTGAGAAGCACCTTGTGGATCAAGGGAAATGGGGGAAAGGCGTAAAAGACGCCCGGGGTCCACTGCCTCGAGAAGGCATCCCCCTGCAGCGAGCCCTGCTGAGGGGGGCGGGCATGGAACAGACTCAGCCTCGCGTTCTCCCTGGAGGCAAACAGGTCCACCTGAGGTGTGCCCCAATGGGAGAACAGATGCTGTACTACCTCCGGCAGGAGAGACCACTCGTGGAATGCAGCCCCTATCCGGCTCAGGGCATCGGCCAGGGTGTTGGAGCTCCTGCCCGCGTGAATGGCTAGGAGATCCGCCTCCAGGCTTGCGCCACAGTGACCAAATGCGGAGAGCTTCCTTGCATAGAAGCATGGAGCGCGTCCCGCCCTGGCGGTTTAGATAGTACATGGTCGTGGTATTGTCCGTCTGGACTCGGACCACTTGACCCCGGAGGAACGGAGCAAAGGCGGTCAGAGCTAGGCGGACCGCTCGAGCTCCAGCAGGTTGATGTGGCATCGGGACTCCCACGGGAACCAGAGGCCATGAGCCCGGTGTTCCCCCAGATGGGCACCCCAACCCATCAGAGAGGCATCGGTCGATAGAGAGACCGTTGGCTCGGGCGAATGAAACGGGATGCCCTCCTGCAAATGATCTGGAACGGTCCACCACTGGAGAGCGTTCCACATCCCCTGTGTCACCGACACAAGCTGGTCCAAAGGATCGCAGCGTTGTGACCACTGGCTGGCCAGTCCCCACTGAAGGGGACGCATGTTCCAGCGGGCCCAACGGACCACGCTGGTGCAGGCCGCCATGAGACCCAGGAGGCGCAGGAAGTCCCGGGCAGGGCGCAATTGCCCAACCAGAAATGATCGGGCAAAGGAGGAAAGAACCTCGGCCCTGTCCGTCGGGAGCCGCGCTCTGGCTCGAAGAGAGTCGAGCTGCGCCCCGATGAATAGAATCACCTGCTTCAGCTCGAGTTCCGACTTGGCCTCGTTGATAAGGAGGCCCAGTTGAGAGCAGACCTGGAGGGCCAGATCTCTGGACCACTCCGCCTCCTTCCTGGAGGGAGCTGCTATCAGCCAGTCGTCCAGGTAAGGGTACACCCGGACCCCTCGGCGCCGCAGGAATGCTGTCACCACTGCCATGCATTTGGTGAAGACCCTGGGAGCTGGAGACAAGCCGAGGGCATGGCTTGGAACTCGAAGAGGATCCTTCCGCTCGAGCGAAGGAATCTCTGGTGAGAGCGGACGGATAGGGACGTGAAAAAACGCGTCCTGCAAGTCCAGAGAGCAGAACCACACGCCGCGTTCCAAGGATGGTATTATCTGAGCCAGAGTGACCATCCTGAAGGTTCGAGACCTTAGGAACTTGTTTAGGTCGTGTAGGTCGAGAATGGGGCGCCAGCCCCCCGTCCGCTTCGGAACCAGGAAGTACCTGGACACAAACCCTGGGTCTGAAGGAGGGTCCACCACCTCTCTTATCACCTCCTTCTGGAGGAGGAGAGCGATGTCGGCTCGACGAGCCGCCAGTGAGGCTGGGGATCCCGAAGGCCCCCGAGGCGACGGCTCTGAAGGGTGGTGCCTGCTCGAATTCCAGAGGCAGGCCTCTTCCCACCACCTCCAAGACCCACCTGTCCGTGGAAACAGCGGACCAGGCGGAACGGAAGTGCCGGAGCCGTCCCCCCACGGGGGGACCCAGGGGTAAGGTGACGGGAATGGGGGCGACACCCCTCAGCCCGTCACTGGGCAGGCTTGGAGGAGGGACCGCCGAGGGACCTCCTGGGCCTTTCCTCCCTGCCTCCTGTTAGAGGAAGCCGACGCCTGGGTTTGGGATGCCAAGGCCGAGCCTGCTGGCCCTGACGTTGCTGGGCAAGGCTACGCAAGGCACAGAAGGACCTAAAGGGCTTAGGCTGGTTTGCGCCTTGTCCTTCTGAGCCGGAAGAGACCGAGTCCAAGGTAGCATTGGACTTCTCGATCCTCTGCAGGTGACCTTCACCCCAGGGTCGAAGAGGTCAGTCCCAAAAGGAACATCCGCCAACTTTGCTGGGTATCCGAAGTAAAGGTGGATATCCTCAGCCGCCGCCACGAGCAGCCACTCGCGCCACCACCGATCTGGCACATGAGTCCCCTAGATCCAAAGCAGTCTGGAGCTGCTGTTTGGCCACTGCCTGCCCTGGTCCCGCACCTGCTTAACCGTAGTCTGCAGATCGTGGGAAGATGAGAGATGACCTCATCCAGGGAGCCCAACAGGGCATGAAAAATGTGCCATGAGGACGGCGAACTGGCCTGCCGAAGGCGAGAGAGGAGCATGCGGCGTAGACTTTCGCCCGACATAGTCCAATTTCTTGGACTCCTTGTCAGGAGGTTTGTCCACATCCCTGGCGTTGCGCCGCTGCCGGCAACCTGTCGGTAACCAACCCCTCAGCAGAGGGTGTTCCTAACGGACAAGGAACGTAGGGACCGCATACTTCCTGGCCATCCTGGCCGCAGGCGAGGGCAGGAAGCAGGGCGCCTGCAAAGCTCCAGTGCCGGACCCACTATGGCCTCGGCCACCGGAAAGGCCTCCGTCGGAGAATCCCTCGGTCCAGAATCTCCGTGAGGGGATACCTGGCCCGCTTTGAGACGGGTTCGAGCTCCATCCCGTGGACTCGAGATGAGCAAGTAGTCCTAGGAAGGACGACGGGCTATCGTCCATTGACTGACCTCCTGAAGACTCCAAGTCCAGTCGCTTGGAAAAAGGAGGAATCATCTTCGGACTCGGAAGAGTCCTCAAGAGCTGCCTCTGGCCTGAGCCACCCTTCACCTGCCGAGGTCGGTCGGGAGTGAGGGTAACTGACAGCCGATGGGGTAGACCTTTAGCCGACCGAGAATCTTGGTCGGAGCCCCAATTGGTGGCTTTGGGCGGAGGTTCCACCGAATCGGTGGAGCAACTGGTTTGGCCGAACAACCGGCCTGGGTATAGGCTCCTCGGATAAGTCGAGGGGTTGTGTCGGCCGGTCCGGTGACAGCCACTTAATGGCCGGGGAAGGCGACGGGGTCGGCTTATCTCCCGCCAGGAGGAGCTGTTGCAACATAAGGTCTCTGACTGCCGACGAATTACGCCGAAGCCTCCCCTCATCCGAGGAGGAGGACGAGGCCGAGCGGCGACGCCGCCTACCACGGTGCCGAGACCGAGACCGCCTATGACGGTGGGATCGGCTGGACCGCGAAGAGGTCCGAGACCGAGAGTCCCGGAATTTCCGAGGTCGGTGCGGGGAGGTGTCGGCCGGAACCGGCACTCCCTTCGGCTCGGATGGTGCATCCGAGGGCTCCGGAACCGGAGGCACAGGCGAGCCCACGGGATCCTCAACTCCTCCCGGGGGAACCGGGGAGAGGGGAATCTCGGCTGCTAAAGGCGACAGCCCGTCCAATGGGTCGAGAAAAATCTCGACTTCATCGGTGGGAGTCTCGGTCAACTGACCTGACGGGGACACCGTGAGGCCAGTGGCCGAAGCCGAGCGGTCGACCGAAGCCGACGGTCGACGGCCCGGGGAGAGGGACCTTTCCCGCTCCCAAGAGCGTCGACGGAGGGACTTACCCGTGTCCCTCTTTTTGGACCGAGAATAAGGTCCCGCCAACGTAGGCCCTTCTCCTTTAGTGGAGAGGGACAGACAAAGCTCATAAAAGAAGCGTGTAAGAGAGCCCAGAGGCGGGATAAATGCAGCGGCCGAGGAAGATATGACCCGCCGCCTCCTCTTCGAGGCGACCATCCGCTCGAGCTGATCCGCCGAGCCGCCCGCGGTTTCCGCATGCCGGGCCTCCTTGGACTTCACGGAGGGAAGCGCTCTGGGACGGCCCAGTTGCAATCGGGCAGCACGGTCTTGAGGGACGTAGGCCGAGAAAGATGAGCACAGGTCGCAAGCCTGCGGGTCGTGCTCAAGGCCTAAGCAGTAGACACCGTGGAGTGTGGATCCGTCGAGACATCTTCTGCCCGCATGGGCATCTCGAAATCCGGAGTCGATTTGTCCATCGCGGCCGCGAGGATAGAAGACTGAAGTCTTTTCGCAAATTTATTTTTAAATCCATAAGCGGAGAAATAGGAACCAGTCTCAAGCATAGGCGTTAAGGAGGAACCTGAACTGGCAGGAAGGAAGATCTGGCGTCATGGGAGCCGAGAGTTATACCACCCGGGTGGGTGGGAGGAGCAAGCTTGAAGACCTTCCGGCAAGATTTAAAGCGGCAAGGATACCTGCCAATGAGTGTGGATGAACAACATATCCATGTCCCTAGAACACAAACTTCTTTGATGTCCCCAATACGACCGGACGAGCTCCTTTCCCAAATTAAAGCTTTAAAGTATAATAAATGTCCGGGCCCGGACGGCTTTATAGCAGAATGGTACCAAAAATTTGCGGGGCTTCTTCTTCCCCAGCTTCTTTCCACATTTAGGTTGGTGGCAGAGGGTGAGTCTCCTCCTCTCTCATGGCAATATGCAATGAGTACCCCCACACTTAAGCCAAATAAAGACACCACAGACCTGGCTTCATATCACCCAATTTCCATTTTAAATGTTGATTATAAAATCTATATGGGTATTTGGGCCTCAAGATTAGAAACTCTCCGCCCCACAATTATTCACCCAGATCAGGCCGGATTTATTAAACAACGAAGTACATCTGAGAATATACGACGAACCTTGTTACTAATGGAATATATCCATACTAGACAGATTCCTACAGCCTTCCTAAGTCTAGATGCCAAAAAGGCTTACGACAGAGTGCCATGGGAGTTTCTCTGGGACACTCTTAAAAGTTTCTCCTTCCCAGATTCTTTTTTATCCTGGCTTAAAACAATGTATTTACAACCTAAAGCGTATAATCATCTAAACAGAGCTACCATATTGCCTATATCTTTACATCACGGTACAAAACAGGGTTGCCCACTTTCTCCCTACTTATTTGCCCTTTACATCAAACCCTTGGCCTTGTCCATAAGACATGACCCTGAGATAGAGGAAATCCCAATAGGTCAAAAGAATTACACCATTTCACTATTCACAGATGACATCTTATTATCAGTCCTTTCCCCCGAATTCTCACTACCCAGAATCTGGGAAATATTAGGAAAATATGAGCGAATAGCTAATTTTAAATTAAATACATCAAAAACGGAGGCCTTGCTGATGTACTTTACCCCATTACAAACACTTAAAAGATTGTTTGCCCTAAAATGGAGATCCACCAAGTTTAAATACCTAGGTATCAATATATCTTCCAAATTGGAACTTCCAGAACTAATAAACTACGAACCAATTTCTCTCCAGATACAAGGTGACCTGACGAGATAGGGCAATCTAAAATTAACCTTTTTCCAAAGAATATAAACCATTAGAATGAATATTCTACCTCACCTATTATCTCTATTTCAAAATGTACCAATCTTTCCAGCAGGATTTTATTCTAAATCCTGGAACAAATTAATTTCAGCATTTATCCGGGAAGGTCAAAGGCCAAGAATACGTCAAACTTTATTATTTTTATCCCAGGCTCGGGAAGCTAATCTCCCTGACTTAGGAAATATGCAATAGCAGCCTTCTTAAAAATTTCTCCTATGGCTTTCTCCAGGTTATTCGTCTAGGTGGAAGGAAACAGAGTTTGCAATAAATGACCTTTATGATATAGGAAAAATTGCCTTTTCCTCTCCTACCTATTCCCCACCCTTGACTGACTTTACAAAATTTACGGCACAGATTCTACTAATTTGGAGACATTTTAAAAAGAAGAAACCCTCTAAACAATGTTTTTTTTTTTTTTCACCTTAATTTATAGAGATCAGGAGCTCTACCCGTCCCAACTAGATACTACATTTAAGATCTGGCAAAGATTCGGCCTGAGTTACTACCATCAAATGATTAATACTTCAGAAGTCTCTTAATTCTCAAAATTACAACGTAAATATTCTCTCCCCAGTGCAGACCAATACCATTAAATACAAGTGACAAATTATATATTACGACAGCGGGAATTTCCCACTTGCTCTCCCAGCCCCCTGCCTACTCTGTGGATTTTACTTAGATACCCTGGCTGGTGACCACTGGGGAAGGCTCATAGGTCACGTATACAGATTATTGCGAGATAACTTGGGAGACTCAACGGCTTCGATATTAGAAGCCTGGAATAAAGATTTACAACTCGAAGTCCCTCTTTCACTATGGCAAGAATCAACCCTAAAAGCGATCAAAATAACATCAGAAATGTGGAGGGAATTCGCTTGGAAGTTTCGGACTCTATACTTCTGTTCCCCGGCAATACTAGCAAAATACCTGCCAGCCTCATATGGTAGGTGCTGTGAAACAGTAATTGTTCACTGACCGATCTAGAGCATATTTTTTGGTATTGCCCAGTATTAATGCCTTTTTGGATTACACTCCAGGGAGAACTGGAAAATAGTCTTGGGGAACCAATTGAATTGACAATTGAAATAGTAATGCTATCTGTTTTTCCACCACATAGACCGAACTGGGCTAATACCCTGCTCCCTCTTTTCCTTGTGGCTGCAAAGAAAACTATTACCTGTAAATGGACGACCCCGCATATACCCACAATTATGGACTGGCATAATTTAAAGATATTTATAGACAAGAATATATGACAGCCAAAATCCACAATAAACAAGAGACCCTACTTAGGAAATGGCAGAGATGTATATTGTATTCGTCTCAAAAGGATCCATCCTTTGTTCCTTAGATCCTAAGGGAAAATTAGGCCCAACTAGAACAGAAACAGGACATGGCCACCTCCTATGATCTCAAAAGATATTTTGCTGTTTAACCAGGGGCTGGAGGGATGGTGAGGGTTTTCTTCCCCCTTGGCCCTTTCCATTTCAGAAGGGGCTGGGTGGGAGGAGGTCTGCCGCCTACTACTGACAATAGGTTGGGATGAGGGAGAGGCCTCTGAGGCTTATTAGAGGATATGAGTGTGTGTACAAATAAGTACTTATAATAGCACTGTATAAACGATAATATATCTAAACAGCTGAATGGTAAATACTAAGAATATATAGTGTCTTATGTTCAAATTTTAAGTATCAAGTGTACAAATGACGTCTCACTTAATAAAAAGGAAATAAAAAAAAAAAAAAAAAGAGAGACTAAAGGACAGGACAACAAGAGTATTTGGAGCCTGAGAGCCACCACACATGCAGTCTAATCTCTCCGAGAAGATAAACTTTCCCGGCCCTCGGAGGAAACAAACAATCCGAGGTGGACTGAACCAGGACAAAGCTCATACTCCAGAGCCAAACTGGCTCATCTCATGGTACAGGTAATGACCCAAACTCCCAGGAAGTCACACAGTTTTCTCCCCGGGGGATGGGAGGCCCCCGGGAAGAGACCATGCTGTAAGAGAAAGGAAGCTGGACCTCTGACAGAAGGCATCAAAAAGGGCCACCTGGGAAGGTACCTTCCTGCATCTGAAGGCCTGAAGAAAAGGAAACACAAAGTCGGAAGGGCTTTGTGAAGCAGAGAAAGGAGGGCCTTCCTCCCCTGACCCCCAAGACTTCAGAGTCCCGAGGGCAGAGGGTTCTGGCTGGAAAGCATGTCCCAAAGAGAAAGGGACCGTCAAAAGGGATCTTTCCTCCCCCAGAAGACACTGGGAGACCCAAGTAGGATCTGACCCCAGGTCGCCTAGGATAGGTGAAGGGTCAAGGTTACCAGAGAAGGAACCTCGAAATGACTAGGTGAGGCAGAAAATGCTCCTCTCACCTCCCCTTGAAAGAGGGATGCCCTGGAAAGACCACGGGTCTCATCCCTCATATGGGAAAGAAGGAAGGGGGTCCTGGGAAATGGTGAGAACCCAAAGGTCGGACCGCTGCCCTATAGGGACTGACAAGAAAGACCCAGGCAAGGGTAACAAAGACCGACGCCAAGCTAAAAGAAGAAGAGGCTCGTTGTCGTCCACCAGACAACATGTGGACACATATGTGGAGCAAGAGCCGGAGCCCACCTACGGGGCTATCTCACAACTCCTGACTGGGACAGGACGACAGGCTGTCACAAACGCGGGAAAGGGGTCATGTAGCGAGTACCCCCACACCCCTAACCCCAGGGGGAGGGGCTGGACAGGCCACCCTGGGGACCCGGAGATGAGAAGGCTAACATACAAAAGCCTAACCCTAGGGTCTGAGGCGTAAATCATCCGGTCCTAAGGGAAGAGGACCCAAGCTAGGCGTCCCTTATCTAAGAGAGGCTCTAGGTCACTCACTCACCTACTGGCCAGACTTAGGAATGCACACAGAGGTCAGGGACAGTAGAGCTTCATGAGCACGAGGCTCCCTTCATCAAGGAGTGACTGAGGAGATTCAAGGAGACCCTGTCCAGGTATGGATAGGTGAACCAAGGCCGAAACTGAAGGACCCACTGTCCGCAAAGCCACGAGGAGCGGTCCATAAGGAAAAAAAAAAAAAAAAAGAGTCCTGGAGGAATTAAGCAGGGCTAGACATGTCCCTGACGAAAGGTGTCATTGCCCAGAAAGAAAGCAAACATCACAGACATGCAAAAAGGAGGGAAACCCTTCACAGTGTGCTCCAGGAGTGACCGCATCCTCCCCTCACAAGGAGTTGCGGAATCCAACCACTGCAGAACCAAGATGTGCCTCCATGACAGAGATGATAAGAGTGGGCAACGGGCCTGTCTCAGGTCCTGGCGCTGTCCCCGGTGGAGACTGGCAGACTTTAGAAATGCCTGGAGGAGCATGAAGAAAAAAAAGACACCCAGCCTGGGCATGGTGGGAGAACAAGAGGGACTCACTCTAGCCTTAACCTCCATTGAGGACATTGCCATCCCTCGCAGACAAAAAAGGGTAATGAGGGAATAAGCCCCTATGCCGGTAGACGAGAGTTCCTATCTGGGCCTAATGACGCACCCTAAATGGCCGAGCCAAGAACAGCTTAAGGCCCGACAGCTGTGGAGGAGGGAAAGCAGAACCCGATCCACCGGAAACAGTAAGAGAAAGTAAGGTATCACATCACCTTACCTAAAGGAAGCCAAGATTATCCGCTTGCAAGGCGGGACCCTGGGCCAATGCCTGCAAAGAGACATCCCCAGCAGGGCATTTACAAAGGGAGCTGAAAAGTGCAAAATGGAAGAGGGGAAGCTTTGCCCCTTTGTCTCATCCCCCCCCAACCCATCGAGAAAAAAAAGGGGGGGTTACCGGAGTTTAAGAGGAAGTGGGAGGTGCAAACGACCGAAGCATAACCCAAGGAACTGGCCTGGACACTTGGCTCAGGACCTTTGTGGAGAACTGGCCTGAGCAACAAGGGTGGCAAGACGAAGGAAGAATCCTCTGAACCTGCACAAACACTGCCCGCCACAGAAATATTGGCAGGAGGCTTGTCCACAGAGAGCCTAGAAGGAAGGCGGGCTAATGTGGAAGTAGAGGTCGACCCCTCACCAGGAGGAAGACTCAGGAGCGGACCGCTCCTGGTCCTTCTTATGTTTCTTCTTGGATGAGGAATTCTCTGCAGAAGTCCCCACTGTGATTTAGGTTGGCAGCTCCTTTTCCAAGGCAGCCAATCTTTGCTGGAGGAGATGGGTCTCCAGAACCTTCTGGCACATTTTTCACGTGACCTGCTTGAATTTCTGGCACGCCTGGCAGGCTTCAGCGTCTGTGGTCCGGGCCTATGCAAATGATGTACACGGTCTGGCAATCCTTTTCAGGGAGATACATGCTGCAGGCACACTTTAACTTATGGGAGTCTGCAGAGGAAGTCGGGGATGACTTGGAGCCAAAAGCGAACTATAATAGCTAAAAAAATAATAAAGAAAATGGCTGTCAACTGTAGCAATGATTTGCAAGGTCCAATGTCCACAGGTCAACAGCAGGAAAAGAACTGAGGTGGGCGTGGGGGACCTCCCCTCTTACACCACACTGGACGTCGATGTACCGACTGCTAGCTAGAAATTTTTCATGTGGTTATGGCACCTGCTGGCTTAGTCCTAACCGTGTTGCCTACTGCAAGAGCCCCCTCAAAGTAAGATCTATGCTTCCAGTAGAAAGAAAGATATGAAGTAACAAGATGGAATTGGGTGATGAACTGCCCAGGTGGTGGCAGGAGCTTAGCTTAAAAACATCTGATGGGAAAGCCTGTCCTAGCAAAACTGCCAGAATGTGGATGTGAACTGTATCCACGCCCCTAGAATACTACTACTTGCCACTCAAAAAGAGCAAGAAGGAGACGGTCAACAACTTATGCATGAACTCCAACCATCTGGGAAGTAAAGCAGAGAAAAACATATTCTGACAAGATGGTAAGTATGGCACAGAAAATCCTAAAGCCTCTCCCAGTATTGCAGGACACTAAAAGAGAGCTGCACCAGCCCCAAGTACCGAGCACTTTCCACATGGCATGAAGCTGACAACTGTGGACAAGGTGGAGTCAAAGATGCGAATAGCATCAACAAGGGTATACCAACAGGATACCCCTAGAAGGGAGAGGAAGGAACTATTAAGACAGAGGTGAGAGCAATAAACACACCAAAGGATTTTTTTCTTCTTTTAGAGGATAGGGGAGATTTTCGGAAGAGGGCAGAAGACACCCCTCAACCCATTTTAGATCTTTTGTCTTGGGAAATAGCAGTTACATACTCATCGTAAAGTACAGTTACGTAAGAACTTACCGTAACAGTAGATCTTCGAGAGGAGCTCTTGCAGCAGGCTATTACAATCAGAACTACGCCGCAGGCACTAGGACCCTCCGGTGAAACTTCTGTCAGCAATACAGAGCAGGGACCGCCATCGACGCCGGCCCCGCCCTGACGTCGGTCAGGGTACAAGAGGGGGCGGACCCAGCTCCACCTCAGTTCTCCCGCCAAGACTCGGGAGAAGGCCTGACAAGAGAAGAAGACGAAGCCTACCATGACGAGAATCGGAGAAGAAAAAATGAAAATGGATCTGCACACCTCGAGGGGGAAGACGGGTGGGAAGTAGCACCTGCTGCAAGAGCTCCTCCCGAAGATCTACTGTTACGGTAAGTTCTTATGTAACTGTACTATCTTACTTTGAGTAGGAGCTCTTGCAGCAGGCTATTACAATCAGGACTGAGTCCCAAGCAGTACCACAACAAGGAGGTAGATGACTCCGGGAGGTGGAATATGCTGACTCCAGAGGCCTTAGGACAAAAGCCCTTGTAACATGGCTAGGCCGAAGCCACCTCAGCGTCTGGAGACGATATCCAAACTGTAATGCTTGATAAAGGTATGCATCGAGTTCCAGGTTGCGGCCGAACAAATTACCTGTATAGCGACATTTCGCAGGGTGGCGAAAGAAGCCGACACTCCTCTGGTGGAGTGACCCCTAACCGGGCCCGGCAGGGGTTTATTGTGATGCTCGTAGCAAAACGAGACACAGCGAACTATCCATTTAGAGATAGTTTGCTTGGACACCGGTTGACCGAAGCAATGTGGTGCAAAAGCCACAAAGAGCTGCTCCGATTTACGGTGCTGAACTGTCCTTTTGAGGCAAAACCTCAGAGACCTGTGGACATCCAATGTGTGGAGGAGAGCCTTCCCTCTATTGGAAGGGGAAGGAAAATAAACAGGAAGGTCAACCGACTGGTTGAGGGTCAATTCTGAGACCACTTTCAGAAGAAACTTAGGATTTGTTCTAAGGGAAACCCTTTCCCTGTGGAAAACCAAATAGGGCTCTTTACACATCAGAGCCTGAAGCTCAGAAACCCTTCAAGCTGAAGTAACAGCAACCAAAAAGCAAACCTTCCAAGAAAGATACCGCAGCTCGCAATCCGCTGTTGGTTCAAAAGGAGGGAGGGTGAGTTTCTCCAACACAAAAAGGAGGTCCCAGGGTAGGACAGGGTCCCGAATGGGAGGTCTCATATGTAGAATTCCCCTAAGAAAGGTGCGGGCTACATCCAGTTTTGCGAATGCTCTCTCTCCCACGAGAGCATGATAGGCGGAGACTGCCCACATGTGCACCTTGATAGAGGAGTAACTCAGACCCTTATCGTACAAGGAGAGGAGATACTGTAAAGCTGAGTTCACAGGGCAGGTGATGGGATCCAAACGCTGCGGCAATGCCCAAAGACAGAAACGCTTCCACTTCATAGTGTAGGTGGAGCGAGTAGAGGGCTTTCTTGCTGACACTAGGACTGCCGCCACTTCCGGGGAAACCCCGTATCTATGTTGAGCTACGTCTGAAGGAGCCAAGCATGTAGGTGTAAAGATCGAAGATCTGGATGGACCAGCGACCCTTGGTCCTGGGACAGTAACTGCGAGCATATGGGCAGCGGAATTGGAGGTTCCGTGGATAACTGCTGCAGTAGTGGGAACCAAATCTGCCGAGGCCATTTGGGGGCCACTAGGATCATTTGGGTCCCTTCTGCCTGTAACTTGAGCAGTACTCTCTGAATGAGAGGGAAGGGCGGAAAGGCATAGAGAAACCTCCCTGCCCAGCAAAGGGATAACGCATTTGGCCAAAAAACTCCAGGCGCGTGCTCTCGCGAGCAGAACGCTGGCAGTTTGGCGTTGCATGGTGATGCAAAGAGGTCCAGCTCTGGAAGACCCCACCTGTCGAAGAGCTGGTCTGCTACGGATTGCAGCAGCTCCCACTCGTGCGCTCTGGAACGCGACCTGCTGAGGCTGTCGGCCAGATCGTTTAGGACGCCTGGAACGTGCATTGCGGACAGCAGGATGCCCCGCTCCAGCGCCCAGTACCAGACTCTCATCGCCTCCCTGCAAAGAGGATACAAATGAGTGCCCCCTTGTTTGTTGATGTAAAAGACAACCGCCATGCTGTCTGTCTGAACTAGAAGAGAGTCTGGCACCAGGTCCTCTTGAAAAGCCTGGAGGGCGTAGAAGACCGCTTGCATTTCCAGTACATTGATGTGGAGGGACTGCTTCTCGGGTGACCAAACCCCCTGCGTTCGACGTGCACCCAGGTGCGCCCCCCCCACCTCAGGTCCGAGGCATCTGTTGTCAGAGTTTGACCTGGTGGCTCCGGACGAAAGCTGACTCCTTTCTCCAGGTTGTTGGGGTCCATCCACCAAAGCAGAGTTCTCCTGACTGGCTCCAAGATCTTGACCGGAGAGTCCAGATCGTCGTAGCTTTGGTCCCACTGCACCCTGAGCATCCACTACGGGACTCTTATGTGGAGGCGGGCCAAAGGAGTGACAGGAATGGCTGCCGCCATGTGCCCCAGTAAACTGAGGAAGTTCCGAGCCGGAACTCGAGGAGTTATGGAGATCCGTTCTGCCATCTCTTGCAAGCGAACTCCCCTGTCCTGTGGGAGGAAGGCCATGCCCTGGACGGAATCCAGGATAGCTCCTATGAAGGCGAGCTTTTGGCTGGGCTCCGAGGATGATTTTCGTAAGTTCAGGGTGATCCCCAGCTCTCGGAACAGAGTATAAGTGTCTTCGAGAGCTCATAAGAAGCCTACTCTTGACGGGGCCGTAAGCAGCCAATCATCTAGGTAGGGGAACACATAGTGTCCCATACGCCTTAGAGCCACAGCCACCACTGCTAGGCATTTGGTGAAGACTGGCGGAGTGGAAGAGAGGCCGAACGGAAGCACTCAAAACTGAAAGTGCTCCCCTTTGAAGTGGAACCTCAGAAACTTCCTGTGGGGAGGATAGACCCCGATATGCATATATGCATCCTGCATGTCGACAGAACATAGCCAGTCCCCTTGGTGCAGCAAGGGAAGGAGTCCTTGAAGAGTCACCATCCTGAACCTTTTGTACTCGATAAAGAGGTTTAGAGGACTGAGATCCAGAATGGGACGAAGGTCCTGAGTCTTTTTTGGGACCAGAACGAAGTGGGAATAGAACCCTTCCCCTTGCTGATGCAAGGGGACCCTCTCTATTGCTCTCTTCTGCAGGAGGGTCTGTATCTCTCCTTCTATTAGTGGGATGTGAGAAGGAGGATAACAGGAGAGCTTTGGCGGAGTGTGCAGTGGAAACTCTGTGAACTCTAGCATGTGTCCTCTCCGTATAATATCCAAGACCCACTGGTCTGCAGTGATAGACTTCCACCCTTCGAAATGAAGGGAGAAGCGGCCCCCAACTGGCTCCCCTGGGTCTTTCCACGGAAGGGGGGGTGGAAGGGAGTCACTGGGCAAAGCCAGGAGTTTGGAGAGCGGCCTGGGAGGACTTGGGCCCACGGGCAGGAGGTCCACCAGAATGCTGGTTCCCGGATCTCCTGCGGAAACCACCTCTCTGCCCCTGTTGGTTGCCATGGGCTGGACCTTGACTGCCTGAGGACTTATGAAAGGGCCGTCTACGGTGCTGTCATCACTGGTCACCACGGTACATGTGGTGGACCGACCAGATCAACTTGCCTGACTCCTGGAGGTGGGAGATCAAAGCCTCCATCTCCTGCCCAAACAGCACGGTACCCTGGAAGGGCAGATCCTTGATACCGGCCTGCAGATCCTGGTGAAAGCCCGAGACTCTCAACCAGGCATGGCGCCGGAGGCACACCCCAGAAGCGGCTGCCCTGGCTGCTGTGTCTGCAGTGTTATATGAGACCCTCAGTACATGGAAGCCTATGTCTCAGCCTGACTGGAGGAGGGCCAGGAGCTCTGCCTTTTGGTCAGAGTCTGGCATGGTCTTTGCCAGCTCCAGTCCCCTTTCCCACATCGCATTCTGGTACTGTACCATATGCGTTAGGAAATTGAGGGAATGGATGGAACAGGTGGAGCCAGCATATACTTTCTGCCCACCTGGTCCAGGTAGCGGGACTCCGGGTCGGGAGGCTGGGAGCTGAGGTGCTTCAGTTGCCGAGACTTGTCATGGGCAGCCATGATCACCGACGAATCGGCCTGAGGGTGCTCCGCTAGAAAGGGTTCTGCCCTCAGGGCCTTATACAGCCTGTCCGACTTTTTTGGAACTGCCGGGACTAAGGCCGGATGCATCCAGGTGGTTCTGGTAAGGTCCTGGAATGTACCGACTAAAGGAGGGATAACCAGAGGCTTTGGCTCCTTTTGCCTCAGGTACTTAGCCAATCTCCGGCGTTCCGGATCCAGGTCCTCCATGTCCCACTCGTTGGAGGCCTGGATGTGCCTCATGACGTCCATAAAGGTAGGATCATCCAGAGGCAAGTGAGGCTGGTCCTTCTCTCCTGGGGAGCGCTTGAGGCTGAGAGAGGAAGAAGAGGTCGACGTTGGGGAGGAGGATCGACTATCTGACTTGGAGTAGTCTGACCCCGTTCTATGACCATGCCTTCGCTGACGACGGTAACTAGGGGACCGATGTCGGTCCGAAGACCGACTCCGGTCCCTGGACTGGCGACGGAGCAGTGACCGACGTCGGGAGCGTTCTCGCCTGGAGCGAGAAAGGATCCTGGAGCGTGACCTAGACCGACGTCAGTCACCTGAGTCCCGGGAGCGATGTCGGTGGTCCTGAGACCTTGTGTGGGAACGATCCCTGGAGGGAGGTGAAGGCTGGTGCTCCAGTGACTTCCTCGGGGAAGACTCAACCTCCTGGCTGTGGTTTTCCCGCAGGGTCCGGTACCGGTGTCCGAGCCGGCAATGGGGAGGACCACTTGTGGACCTGCCCCCACCAAAAGGAGAAAAGATACTTGAGCTCATCCTTGGTGAATATTTCAGCCGCTCGTTTTGGGAAGGAAGTCTCCGGAACGTCAGGGCTAGAAGGAGAGCTCTCCTGAGGGCCCAGGGGGGAGGAGAACTTGGCTAGCAGGGGCGTCCAGGTCCTCATTATCCTGGCCCCTTCGCCTTCTTCGACCGGCGGCCAGTGTAAGGACTGACGACGGAGTGATGCTGGGGCGCCTGAGAGTCCTTAGTCTCCGAGGCGCGCTTTAGCAGGCGGCATCGGTGCCTTAGCAGGTGGGGCCGAAGCAGGTACCTCTAAGGGCTTAGCGATGACCCTTAGCGGGATCACCTTTGGCTTGGCCGGCTTCTCCCACGACGGGCCAGCCTTAGCCTGAGGAGTCTTCGGAGGATCTCCAGAACCCGAGGGACAGGCCTTTTTGGGAGATGGCCGCGAGCGCGACCGGGACCGGTGACTGGACCAACTACGGTCCTTGCTGTGGCGCTTCTTCTCCTTCCGCTTCCCCTCCAAGGAGTGCAGATCCATCTTCTGCTCCAGTAGGTAGGCCTTAAGGGCCTTCAGGCTGTGGATGCGGGTCCGGCTGGTAAAGGCCTGGCAATCTGCGCAATTGGCGGTGTCCTGGTCCGGGCCTAGACAAAAAATGCACGGCCGATGGTCGTCCTTCGCTGGGATCAGCCTCCCACAGTCACACTTTTTTAAGTGTTCAGGAGAGGCCGACGCCCGAGAAGACATCGAACTTGGCCGGGAAAATGGCTGACGTCGGTACTCAGAAAACGGAGCTGAGAGCGAGGTAAACAACGCTCTAAAGCGGGGAAAAACAAGCGACGGGCAGCAGACTGACGTCGGGTACCAGAGTATGAGAAACCCTGTCGAAAATTGAAGAAAACTGAAGAATTAGTGTTGATTGGAGATCAAACCTTTAGCTGCAACTGCAAGCAGAAGCTGTTCCTTCAACTTCACGTGCAGGACGCAGCGGGAAAGAACTTGTGTGGAGCTGGGTCTGCCCCCTCTTGTACCCTGACCGACGTCAGGGTGGGGCAGGCATCGGGGGCGGTCCCTGCTGTGTACTGCTGGCAGAAGTTTCACTGGAGGGTCCTAGTGCCTTCGGCGTAGTCCTGATTGTAATAGCCTGCTGCAAGAGCTCCCACTCGAAGTAAGATCAGCAGATCTTCGAGAGAATCTCTCATCAGGCCACACCTATGAAATTTGCAGCTGACAGACACTAGGACCATACAGGAAACTTTTGCAAGCAGTCCACTAGGGACTGCCCACAACATCAGAGGTCAGCTGCTATATAAACGTGGGTGGCTTCTTCCCTCCTCTGTTCCTCACCAGTGCTCATGCTTGGAGGACTTCCCTATAGAGAACCTAGGGCTATGCTGACCAGGCGATGCACAAAACAGCAGACAGATGCTCATGGAGGAGACAGCACTCACCAGTCTCAGGATTCAATAGGAGGAAAGAGTGTGGGACAGCATGGTCTGATGAAAGAGATTCTCTGGAATATCCATTGCTACGGGAAGTACATAACTATTGTATCTTCTTCTAGGATATCTATTTCATCAGGCAAAAGCCCTTGTAATGAGTACCAAGCAGTACGGACCATAAAAACAGTCTGGGTGACTGGAGCCCACAGGCGTAAGAAATCAGGTCCTGAAGCACAGTTAGACCAAAGCCAGTCCTTTTGCAAGTGACAATGTCCAGACTGTAGTGTTTAGTGAAGGTGTAGACAGTACTCCAGGTGACAGCTGCAGAGACCTCTGCAGCAAACATGTTTCTGAAACATGCAACAGATGTGGCCATGACTCTAGTGGAATGACCACAATCAACACCAGGAAGTTCCTTACCATACTTCCTAAAGCAAAACATAATACAGTTTGCTAGCCATTTGGACAAGCACCAGTCCACCCCCTACCCCCCCCCCCCGAGACTCAGGGAGCCAGTTTGTGCCAAGGCGGACAGAGGAGAGACAGAGAGGTGCCCAGGCCCGTATGAAAGGCAGGAGCCCCAAGAAGGGGGATGGTGGATGGGAAAGCATACCTGATGACTGTGATTCCCTCAAAGATCTACTGTTACCGCAAGTTCTTACGTAACTGTTCTATCTTCAAGGGTATCTCAGTCATCAGGTGACACAGTAGGAACGAGCATCAAGCAGTTACAAGTGCAAAGCGGCAGTCTGGGAGGAAGGCTCTCCATAAATGTAAGACAGGGAATCCCTACAGCACAGTTCTGCCAAATCCTGCACCTTAGTACTAAGAAGTAAGTGGTGATTAAGGCAGGCAACAGAGGGAAGCTGAGGTCCAGAACTGTTGTGTCACGAGCATTGCAGTACCTGGAGGAATGGAGGGTTTAATAGGTTAGCTGAGGGATGGAAAGAGCCTGGAATTGGAGGAAGGGGGAATTAGAGAGAGGAACAATTAGGGGAGGTGTAGTTATGTGGAAGGGAGGAAAGGGCTGCAGGGAAGGGGGCATTTTGGATGGAAGGGGGCGGGCATTACACAGCTTAGGGCAATGAAATGAGAAGGCGGACTGTCCGGCAGTGGTGGACCTGTGGGGGAGGGCCAGAGGTCTGGTGCTGCAGAGGAGGTAGGTGGGTGGGGTGGGGGAAGAGTAGAGGTGAGGTAGTGGGGTAGTGACCCAAACCAGAATTTGGCATAAAGGTAGCAGAGTGGCTCAGGTTTCTGGATTCGAGGGAAGGAGAGGGTTTTGTAAAGATCGCAGTTATGGGTACGTGGGGGGGGGAGTAGATAGAGCAAACTGACAGAAAATTGAAAGAGTGTCCATAATGGAAGCAGAACACCACCTTTCGAGAGGGAGTGGCAAGAAGAATACCAGTGTGCTGAGGTGTGACAGGGGCCCTGGCTTTTACCAGCGTATGGGATGGTGGGCAGGTGTGAATGAATGAATGGTGGAGATACTGTGGAAGATATAACAGTTACGCAAAAACAGTAGATCTTTGAGGGGATCTCAGTCATCAGGTAATACAGCAGGAACCATTGCCATCGGTGAAGGGGAATCCACACAGAAGATTTTCAGCAGTACAACGGGGGCCACCCATGCCGTCGATGTCAGTCAATGTCACCAACTCTGTATAGGTGTGGGGGCTTTGCTCCCTCCTCAGTTCTTTCCACCTGAAGACTAAGGGAGCAAGACTCTTGTCCTGGGGAACCAAGGGGAGAAAGAGGTACCCAGACCTAAATAAAAAGCTGGATACACCAGATAGCCAGTTCTTAGACAGAAGCCCCAAGAAGGGGGATGGTGCAAGGGAAAATATACCTGATGACTTGAAATCCCTTCGAAGATCTACTGTTACTATAAGTTCTTACGTAACAGTTCTATCTTCTTTGGGGGTATCTCAGTCATCAGGTAACACCGTAGGAATGAGTACCAAGCAGTTACAAGTGTAAACAGACTGTCTAGAAGGAGGGTGCTCCATAAACTTAAGACAGGAGTCCCTGTAACACAGCCCTGCCAAATCCAGCATGGGCTCTTGAGGCAATGTCCAGACTGTAGTGCTTGGTAAAAGTACAGACTGTACTCCAGGTGGCAGCCACACAATCGTCAGCGGTTGAGACCCCATTGAAACAAGCCACTGAGGTAGCTATTCCTCTGGTGCAGGGGTTCTCAAATGGGGAGGCTCAAGCAAGTCTGAAAAAGTACTGTATTTAAATTTTGAGTTTTATATATTTTGTGTGAAGAGATGAAGCAAACTGAAAGAGGATAATAGCAGGTGAATTTAATATATTTATTTACTAATAGGTGACAAGAGAAGGTGAATGAGCCAAGGCTCATCTCAGGTGTACCCAGGCAAGGGTAGGGAGTGAATACATTTCAAAAGGTAACTGCAAAACAAACAAGAAATACACAATGAACAATAGTGCAAACAAATACGAACAATAAACTAATAATGAGTGGCAGCAATTGATCAATTTGTAGCCTGATGGTAGAACAGCCCAAATACAAGGGTTGAGCATAGAAGTGCTAAGAGAAATAGCAGTAAGGAGCAAAGTAATAAGCTGAATAACAATATTTGTTTATTTTATTTGTTATTCAGATAATACCTTTGAGCACAGGAGCTCTTTTTCAAAGATTTCACATCAGTATAAAAGAACTGAATGTGAGCCAAGTACTCAAAGGGGTTTCAATATATTCATGGTGTACTGCGCAAAGAACAGTATGTTATTTTTCTTTGGAGGGGCCCAAGATTATTTCAGTTTTTAGTGGAGGCTCAAAATCTTTTCCATGGATTTGGGGAGGCTCACTGTGACAAAGTCTAAGAACTATTGCTCTGGTGGAATGAGCTTTGACAGCACCAGGCAGTTCTTACCCTACTTGTTCTAGCAGAACACAAATGCAATTTGCCAACCATTTGGATAAACATTGCTCAGAAACTGAAGCACCCTCCTCTCTACCCAGGGCGAAGGAAACAACTGCTTTGACTTTCTGAAATTCTTAGTCCTAAGAAGGTAGTACTTCAAAGCTCTGTGTATATCTAATGTATTGAGCAGTGCTTCCCCTGGATTGGAATACTCAGAAAAATAAACAGGAAGGTGGATACACTGATTGAGTGTGAACTCTGAAACCACCTTAGGCAGAAACTTAGGATTTGTGCACAAAGACACCCTGTCTTTGTGAAAAAACAAATAAGGCTCCTCACACCAGAGGGACTGAAGCTCTGAAATTCTTTGAGCACAAGTAATGTCAATTAAAAACGACGCTTTCCAAGAAAGAAAGCGCAAATCACAAGAGGAAATTGGCTCAAAAGGAGACCGGGCAATTTTTTTCCAAAATAAAGTTCAAGTTCCAAGCCGGAAAAGGTGAACAGATTGGACCAGGCTTCAGATGCAAGATGCCCCTAAGAAATGTACGGGAGAGATCCAGCTGAGTAATCGTTCGGTCACCCATAGGCTCATGGAATACAGACAAAGACAAAAGGTGGACCTTGAGGGGAAGAATACTGGAGGCCTGAGTCCGACAGCGAAATCAGGTAGTCCAGGATATGATTCACCAAGCACATGAAATGGTCAAAGCCACATTTGGCAGCCCACATGGCAAACCACTTCCACTTCATTGCATCCGTAGCTCAAGTGGAGAAGCCCAGATGACAAACCACTTCCCTTCCTGGCACATGTACCTCAAGTGGAAGGCTTTTGGGCAGCCATCAGGACATCCACTACCCTGTTTAGAGACTCTGAACCTGGCTATGGCTACGTTCTCTGAAGCCAGGCGTGCAGATGAAGGGAAGTGAAGTTGGGATGGACCAGGGTCCCCTGATCCTGGGTCAGCAGATTCCTGCAAAGAGGAAGAGGACCAGGGGATCCTCCACCATCTGCTGAAGTAGACAGAACCATATCTGGTGACACCAGAATGAAGCCACTAGAATCATGCTGGCTCCCCCTATCTGCAATTTGATTAGCATCGTCTGTATCAGAGGAAACAGAGAGAAGGTATAAAGAAACCTCCCGCTCCAAGAGAGTGACAACATGCCTCACCAGAAAACTCCAGGCCCTAGGTCTAGTGAGCAGAAATTGGGCAGTTTATTTTTGTCAACCCACCTGACTGTAATCCTTTAAATAAATTCTCCCCATATACCAGAGAGCCTTTCTCCATATGGCTTTGGGTGCCGAAGCATCATTTTCCCCCAGATAGAATCGCTATACCCAAGGACCATCACTGGAGATCCTGCCTTCTCTCCCAATAGGGTAGAAGGGTGGACTTCAACATGGCGTTTAAGGGGACCATGGTATATGCATCAGATGGCGGGACCTATGGGTCTTCTACCGTTTGTAACAATCCAGGCCACGTATGCTCACCAGAACAAGGACTTCCTTGGCTATATGCAACTCAGGTCCTATTTGGTGCCCCACGAAAATGCCCTGTCTGATTTGGCAGAAAAAACGCCAACACTAGTGAAGTTAATGGTTCAGTACACTGGGGGGACAGAGATGAACCATTGTATTAGTTTGTTATATAAAGCCCTTAGGGAGCGACCTGGGGATTCCATAGAGTTCATCTGGCTAGCCTGGACACGTGAATTGCAAAAAGAAATATCTTGACAGGCATGGGTCAGGGTGGCTGGACGTACCATTGGGGTGACACAAGCTCCCTACTGGGGGAATACATTTGGAAGTTAAGAATGCGGTATTTCCGCACGCCTGAAGTGATTTCTAAATACCAAGGGGACTCACTTGGGGAATGCTGGAGGGGCTGTGGTACTGCTTGAGCAGGGCAGTCCCATGTGTTGTGGTTCTGCCCAAGACTCCATGAATATTAGCAAAAGGTTTTGGGAGAAATCAGAGCAATTTATGATTTAAGTAACCTAGAAAAATCCGATGCTTCTCTTAACCTTTACTCCCCCGTTAGGAATTAAAATAGATCCCACTACTTATAAGCAAGTCGGACTCTTGGTGGCTGCTGCCCATAAAAATATAACCAGGCAATGGTTATCCCAAAATATCACCACTAAATTGGCTTGGGTGAAAAAAGTTAGGGAGATATACGCATTGGAAAAGGTATCTGCTAACCTCCTAGATAACAAAGAGGCATTTGAACTTAGATGGAGAGAGTGAGTTATGCATCCATTAAATATGTAGCCTGATTTTGTCCTTTAGACATGAAATATTGCCATATTGGCTTTTATGTTTTAAATGAGTAGTGCAACTTGGGATTGATCTGTGTAGATTGTGAACAGCAGATTGAAGAGATTACATTTTGTTGGTTGGGGGGGGGGGGCAAACACTCCCTGGACCTACAGCTACCTCCCTTAGAATATGGTGGATATATTTTTGCCCTATTTGCAATACTATTTTAATTAATTTATCTATACTAGGAATGATACCTATGGATCCATTGTTTTATTTTCTTCTAAATTGTGTAATGGATATGTATATTTTAACCCCATTTGTGTCACTGTAAGTTGTAACACCAGAAGCTATGTACCGATGTATGATTTATGCTATGTCGGAATAAAAAATATATTTTAAAAGAAATTGGGCAGTTTTGCGTTGAGTGGGGATGCAAAAAGATCCAACTCTGGACGACCCCATCTGTCGAACAAGTCTTCTGTGATGGATGAGAGAAGCTCCCATTCGTGCATGCTGAGACTGTTTGCCAGGGTGTTTAGGATGCCTGGCACGTGGACTGCAGAGTGTGTCAGACTGCGATCCAGGGCCCAGTACCACACTCTAATTGCCTCCAAGAAAAGGGGGCACGAGTGGGTCCCTCCCTCCCTCCCGCTTGTTGATGCAGTATACTACTCTCAAACTGTCCGACTGCACCAGCAGCTGGCCCGGAGCAAGATGCTCCTGAAAAGCCTGCATGGCATAGAGCACCGCTCTCATCTCCAGGACACTGATATGCAGGGAGGCTTCCCACTGGGACCAGGAGCCCTGGGTTTGGAAGGGGACCAGGTGTACTCCCCAGTCCAGACCTGATGCATCTGTGGTTAGGATCTAATGTGGGGTAGAGATTTGGAATGGGACGTCTTGAAGCAGATTCAAGGGGTCCATCCACCACTACAGAACCTTGTGTACTGGGGACGAGACCAGGACTGGATGGTCTAACTTGTCCATGCGCTGGTCCCACTGTACCAGGAGGCTACGCATATGGAGCCTGACCAGTGGAAGAGTGGCCATGGCACCTGCCATTAGGCTCAACAATCTGAGATACACCCTGGCTGGAATGTACTGGCTCAGAGCGACTTCCTGAGCTTGGGCTATAAGGCACTCTGCCACGTTTTGGGGCGGGACAGCCTTACCCTGTGATGAGTCCAGAACCGCCCCTATGTACTGCAGCCTTTGGGATGGTCCTAGAACCAACTTGGGCAGGTTGATGGTATTGCCCAAGGAGTGGAGGAACTGGAATGTATGCTCCAGAGTTAGTAAAGGCTGTTCACTGCATAGGGCCTTTAGGAGCCAATTGTTCGGGTAAGGGAAGACGTACAGTCCCTCTCTTCTGAGAGCTGCTGCAACAGCGGCCAACCACTTGGTAAAGACTCGCGGGGCACAGGCCGAGCCAAAGGGCTGTACTTTAGACTGATAATGCCCACACTGAAAGGCAAAACGGAGAAACTTACTATGCGGAGGAAAGCCCGAGATGTGCAGGTGCACATTCTGCATGTCCACATGGAAAAAACACTGCAAACTTGTAAGGAAGTGGTTTAAATAAGGAGATAGCAGCCCCCCAACAACAACCACACACATCAATGGCAGTATCGCACTTTCATAGCCCAATAAGTATTACAAAAACCAGGTCCACAGAACGCTGTATGAATTAAAAAGTCTTTTATTGCAGATCGAAAGTTCCAAATCTGCATAAGTAAACAGCGTAATACAAACACAACTTGCCCACACACAGGAGCAATACTCCAGCATTTTGCTCACTGTAGCTTCCTCAGGGAGTAATAATATGCTCAATTCAGCTTCCTTACATACCAACAAACCTGGGTCAGGTGACACTCCCCCCTCATGTTTATTGTAGGAAAACTCCGTAGAGCATGCTCATTCACAAGGAGATCCTAGTACATAAAAGGCAAACATAAGCAGGCTCACATGAAGTAGGGTATGTGATGCTTGGCCAGCTGGTTATGATTGTTCTATGATATTTGAAATATAGAATGTGGTACGCGATTGTCTCACGAGGCATCCTGTGCTCCTGGGTGACCCCCCCCCCACACCAGGTTTTAGTGGAAATAACAGGATATATGTAACTGACCAGGAGATTTCTGTAATGTAATTAACTTCCTTGAGAAGTTGCATTTTATGGCCTTTTATGACCTTCTGCCTTTGAAGTTGGGAAGCTAAATATACAATTTATTACAGGACAGGACATAGCTACCTCACATCTAGGTGACAAACTGCAGAGTTGTAAAAACCTTTGATGTTAATTGGGAACACAGGAACTGCTCAAGATCAGAGAAAATGTTTAATTAAAGAAGTCACATTTGGGAAATTAGTTTTTGCTGATGTCACTTTATTTAATATACCTCATGATAGGACATCCTGTTTGTAATTATTGTTTTATATTCTAAAAGGAGGAGCTAGATGACATCATAGAAGAGGTGTGGAAACAGAGTTTTAAACTGTATACTGTGATGTATCTTTTTGGGCTCTTAAGAAACAAGATCTAACTATACGCACTATAGAGGTAATATATTAGAAAAAGTCTAACTATGTTGGTAGGAGTTTGTAGTTTTCTTTGCTTTTCTTTTAAGTGATTGCATGCTGTTTGATATATTGTTCTGTGTTACATTTTTTGTATTTTTATCCATTTTTAGTAAATATATTATTTGAAAGACTGCCTTGGGTTGTCGGCCAGTTCTTTTTACATGTGACGTATAGATGGTTAAGTCTGACAATTGTTCAAGAGCTTGATGGTGTTACTAAACTGGGAAAAAGTAAGGATATACCTAAGGTCTTTTATAGAGTTTTAAGGGTTCATTTTGGATACATGGTTAGGTGCCCTTAGGCAAAAGATATCTTGCATTCCCCCCGAAGAGAATATTATCTGAGCCTGTACATTTGGGTACGCTAGCATAAGGTTCACAGTTTGAATCCCACCAGAAAGTACAGTTACGTAAGAACTTACCGTAACAGTAGATCTTCGAGAACAGCTCTTGCAGCAAGTAACACCATTAGGACTGAAGCCGGCAGGCATCAGGACCCCACGGAAATAGTACAGTTACGTAAGAACTTACCGTAACAGTAGATCTTCGAGAACAGCTCTTGCAGCAGGTAACACCATTAGGACTGAAGCTAGCAGGCGTCAGGACCCCACGGAAATCTTCTAGCTAGCAGTCTTCAGCAGGGACCGCCTCTAACGTTGGTCCGGCCCCCGACGTCAGGCGTAGTACATAAGGAGGCGGTCCTGCCAGAGTCCCCAGTTCTCCCGCTGGAGACTCCCGGCCACAGGATGACATCAGAAGGGGAGACCGAGGATCCGCCATCATAAGAAAAAGGAAGGAGGAGCTCCTGCCAAGGCCTGGTAGGCCATACCTCCTCCAAGGGGGAAAGGTGGGCGGGAAGGTACCTGCTGCAAGAGCTGTTCTCGAAGATCTACTGTTACGGTAAGTTCTTACGTAACTGTACTATCTTATTTCGAGATACAGCTCTTGCAGCAGGTAACACCATTAGGACTGATTCCCAAGCAATAGTGCCTCTAAGCATCATAGGAGGAGGCAAATAGGAGAGATCTTGAGCAAGTCCTGACTCTGGGACAGGAGACCCTGTAGAATGGCAAGGCTGAAACTGGCTCTCCGCCGTGATGTAATATCCAGGCTATAGTGCCTAATAAATGTGTGCACTGAGCTCCAAGTAGCTGCAGCACAAATGGCCGAGGTGGAGACATTGCGCAGTGCTGCAAAGGAGGTAGCCACCCCCCTTGTCGAGTGGCCCCGGACTGTACCCGGAAGGGGCTTCTGTTTATTGTTGTAGCAAAAGGAAATACACTGGACAAGCCAGCGAGAAAGGGTCTGCTTTGAGACCAGTTGGCCCAGCATCTTCTCAGTGAAGGATACAAATAGCTGCTCCGACGTGCAAAACTGTTTAATCCTGTTCAGGTAGTACCTTAAGGAGCGGTGAACATCCAGGGTGTGGAGCAATGCCTCTCCTCTATTAGAGTACTTGGGAAAGTCCACAGGTAGATCGATGTCCTGGTTGAGAGTGAGGGCAGAGACCACCTTAGGCAGGAATTTAGGATTTGTCCTCAGAGACACTCTGTCCTGGTGGAAAATTAAATAAGGCTCCTTACAGGAGAGCATGAAGCTCGGAAATTCTCCTTGCTGATGTGACAGCAACTAAAAATAACGTTTTCCACGGCAGAAAACGCAGCTAGCAATCTGTGGCAGGTTCAAAGGGGGGAAGCGTGAGTTGTTCCAGGACGAAAAGTAGGTCCCAAGGAGGGACGGGATCCTTGATGGGCGGCCTAAGGTATAACACCCCTCTCAGGAAGTCCCTAGAGGCATCGAGTTGTGCCACTGTGCGCTGACCTACCGGGAAGTGGTATGCCGAGATCGCACAGAGGTGAACTTTAATAGAGGAGTAGGCGAGACCCGAGTGGAAGAGGGAAAGCAGGTATTCCAGAACCAATTTCACCGGGCATTCTAAAGGGGAAAGGCCGCGTGCCTGCGACCACAAGCAAAATCGGCGTCATTTCATGGCGTACGTTGCATGCGTTGCCAGCTTTCTGGCTGCGGAAAGAACTTCCGCCACCTCTTGCGAGACCCCGTGTCGCATAATGGCTATGTCTCGAGGAGCCAGGCATGCAGGTTCAATGAGCATAAGTCCGGGTGGACTAGCGAACCCTCCTCTTGAGACAACAGATGGGAGCTGAAAGGCAACGGAACTGGAGGTTCCCGAGACAATTGCGTCAGCATGGGGAACCAGATCTGCCTGGGCCAGAAAGGAGCTACCAGGATCATTGTTGCATGCTCCCTGCGAAGTTTGGGAAGGACTCTCTGGATCAACAGGAAGGGAGGGAAAGCGTAGAGGAATCTGTCCGCCCAGGAGAGGGACAACGCATCTCGCCAGAAAACACCAGGCCCTGGATCTAGCGAGCAAAAATTGGGCAGTTCTGCGTTGGAAGGGGAAGCGAACAAGTCCAACTCTGGAGAGCCCCATCGAAGAAACAGATCCTCTACTACCTCCTGAAGAAGTTCCCATTTGTGGACTCTGGCCTGGGAATGACTCAGGCCGTCTGCGATTGTGTTGTCCACTCCGGGGACGGGAACTGCAATCAGGCTCGCGCCGTGTCGGATTATCCAATCCCACACTCTCATGGCTTCCCTGCAAAGGGGGTAAGAGTGTGCGCCTCCTTGTTTGTTGAGGTACTACATCACCGCCGTATTGTCTGTCTGAAGCAGAAGAGTACTTGACGGGATTTCTGACTGAAAGGCCTGCAGGGCGTAAAGGACCGCCCTCAGCTCCAGGAAGTTGATGTGGAGGAGGGCTTCCTGAGGGGTCCACGTTCCCTGGGACCTCACCCCGTTCAGGTGCGCTCCCCACCCCAGCCCTGAGGCATCTGTGGAGAGGATTGCCTCCGGGGATGGCGCTGTAAATGGGACACCCGCAGAAAGTGTCCCTGTCCAGCCACCATAAAGCAGTCTCGAATCACGGCGTTTGGATTCTGACCGGATGCTGCAAGTGGTCTTGCCTTTGGTCCCACTGCACTTTGAGCATCCACTGAGTTACCCGCATGTGGAGCCTTGCCAAAGGGACAGTTGGAATGGCCACAGCCATGTGTCCGAGCAAGTGAAGGATCAACCTAGCGGGGACAGTCTTCTTTGCTGAGAGATCCCTGATGAGGGATCTGATGTGTTCCGCTCTTTCGTCAGGAAGAAAGGCTTTCCCTTGGACTGTGTCCAGAACTGCGCCTATGAACTGCAGTTTCTGGGACGGTATGAGGAGAGACTTCTCGTAGTTGATAAGAATGCCCAGAGACTGGAACAGATCCTGGGTGCTCTGAATATCCAGCAACAGCGCCTCTTTGGAGGCGGCCATGAGAAGACAGTCGTCCAGGTACGGGAACACATAGTGGCCCTGTCTCCTTAGAGACGCTGCCACAACTGCCATACATTTGGTAAAGACCTTGGGGGCCGATGACAGTCCGAAAGGAAGAGCCCGGAACTGAAAATGTTGCCCGAGAAACTCAAGCGTGAGGAACCTCCTGTGCGCTCGAGCTACAGGGATGCAGGTAGGTGTTCTGTATGTCCAGGGACGCTTAGGAAGGCCCTTTTTCAGCATGGGAATGAGACCTTGGAGGGTCACCATGCAAAAACGTTTGTAGGCGACAGACATGTTGAGGTCGCTGAGGTCCAGTATTGGAAGGAGGTCCCCTGTTTTCTTCGGAACCAGAAAGAAGTAGGAATAGTATCCGGATCCTGTCTGGTTCTCCAGGACGTACTCCACCGCTCCCTTTTGAAGGAACACGAGTACCTCTTGCCTGATGAGCGATCTGTGCTGACCCGAGTAACGGGAGAGCAGAGGAGGCCTTGTGGGTGGCTTGTCAACGAATTCTATAAAGTGGCCTCGTTTGACCAACTGAAGAACCCACCTGTCGGTAGTTATAGACTGCCACTCTGGTAGGTGGTCCGCAATACGACCCCCGACCTTGGTGACCCGTTGATCCTGAGAGGCAGGGGCCGGGAAGGAGTCATGCTGTGGCGGCTGAGGGTCCTGCAGGCTGGGCCGACTTTGCAGGGCGTTGGCCTCGGCCTGCGGACGACTTCCCCTGGGATCTGCGGGAGAAGGAGCCCCTCTGTTGCGGGCCAGTGCGGGACTGCTGTCTCTGCATCCGGCCTCAAAAACGGCTTTGGTTCCTGAGAAAGGAACAGAGCTTGGGTCTGTACATGGCTTGGACAGACCGCACCGCCTTCCCGGCCTCTTGAAGTTTGGTGAGGACCTTCTCTGAGGACGCACTGAAAAGAACCTCTCTGTGGAACGAGGCGTCTAGAATGTTCTTCTGGACGTCCGGGGTAAATCCGGAGACATGGAGCCAAGAGTGTCTCCGGAGGCATATGCCTGAGGCTGTCGCTCTGGCCAAGGAGTCCCTGAATCGCAGGCTCACAGCACCTGGGTTCCCACGCCCAAACCCGCAGCGAAGGAGTTGCAGAACCTCCTTCTGCCCACCTTCTGGCATCTTTTCCGCCAGATCCAGTCCCTGCTCCCACAAGGCATTCTGAAACTGGACCATGTGGGTTAAATAGTTGAGGGACCTGATGGCAGTAGCGGATGCGCCGTCGCGCCTGCCCATAGCGCTCAGCTGCTTGGACTCTGGGTCCGGTGGCAGGGTGCTCAAATGTTGTGGCCTCTGGGACCGTCATGTGAGGCTGTAATGACCAGAGAATCGGCCAGAGGATGTGATGCCAAGTACTGGTCCTCCCTAGGGGCCTTGTACAGGCGGTCAGCCTTTTCGGCATCGCCGGGAGCGAGTGTGGACGTTTCCATGCTGCCTTGGTGACGTCTACGAAGGTGTCCACCAAGGGTGGCACCACCACAGGCTTTGGATCTTTTTGCCGAAGATATCTGGCAAGGCGTAGTCTCTCGGGGTAGAGTTCTTCTGCGTCCCAGCCCATGTTCTCCTGGATATGCCTCATAATCTCAGAGAATGATGGGTCATCCGGAGGAGATCTTGGGAGCTCACGTGGGTCCAGAGAAGGGACGCTGATTGGAAAGGGGGATCTGGATCCGTCCGAGAAGTCCGATCCCGTGTCCTCCGTCGAAGGCGAATGGCGGCGTCTTCTGGGTCTCTTGGGGCTGGGTGACCCTGAAGAAGATCTGGATGGAGGTCTCCTCTTGTCTGGTCTACCCCTAGGAGGTTCCTCAGGCTCCTTGGGGCAAGGTACTTGGCCTGCAGCCCCGGATGGAGTGGGGGGGTGCTGGGGCCGGTGGAGTCACGGGTGGAGGAGGAGGAGGTGTGGGAACCACATCTTTCTTTATGGTATCCCACCAGTAGGTGAACAGCTCCTTAACCTCTGAAATGCTGAGGCCCGACAACGGACCGGGCGCCGATGGTCAGTCGTCGGGTTCCGGCGTTGCCTCCCCAGGGGTCTCGGGTTCAGGGGAGGGTTCCTTGGGGGGTGCGACAGGACCTGGTTCGCCCGTCTGGTCCTCGGGCTGGGTCAGCTCCTCCTCCGTAGGCACCTCCTGACTGAGGTCGGTGGGAGGCGTAGGGGTTCTCCTCTCTACAGGAACGGGCATCGGTCCCCCGGCCGGCGTCCTTGGTGGCGAAGGCCTAACCAGCGACGGGCGTCTGGCGGTCGTCGGTTCTTGGGACCAGTGGTGATTGGCCGACGTTGGATCCAACGCCCTCTTGAGCAAAGTCAGCTCTTTGGTCTTCTGCTGGGGAGGAGGGGGCAAGGAGACTGACCGGGCATCGGGGTCCGGGTGACAGGATCCAGACTTGTGGTGGTGGCGGTCCCCTGACCTCGGCAAGGCCTTGGAAGCCAAAGAAGATGAAGGCCTGGAGGTCTTGGCCGGAGGAAGAGAAGAAGAACCTGAAGAAGTCTTCACCGCAGCCGGGAGAGGCTGAGAGCGGGCCCGGGAAGGGGAGCGGTCGGACCAGGAGTCGGAGCTATGGGAGTCGGAGGCCCTAGAAGGGGACTTTGATCTCACCCTCTCCCTATGCTTTTCGAGGTGTCTCCGGCCTTTTTCCGACGATTCCCCCTTGGAGGCTGAATCCTTAACTATTTCCTCGAGAAGGAACACTTGCAGGGCCTTCTGGCGACGGATACGAGTCCGGCTATTGAATCCCTGACAGAAGGTACAGGCCCGGGTATCAAGATCTGGGCCTAGGCACCGAACACAGGACTTTAAAAGGGATTTGCTTCCCACAGGCACACTTCGATGGATGGCCTTCCACGGAGGTTGGAAAGGACATCAGACAGCAGACTTCGAAGAAAAAACAAACTTTTCCAAATGGAAGAACTTTACCAGGCGTCACGCGCTAGAAACGGACCGAAGGGTCGAAACATGCAAGTCGATGGCGGGAAAGAACTGGGGATTCTGACGGGACTGCCTCCTTATGTACTACGCCTGACTTCGGGGGCGGGACCGACGTCGGAGGCGGTCCCCGCTGAAGACTGCTAGCTGGAAGATTTCCGTGGTGTCCTGATGCCTGCCGGCTTCAGTCCTAATGGTGTTACCTGCTCCAAGAGCTGTATCTCGAAGTAAGATTTTGAGACTAAAGGTGATTCGGACCCCCAAGCAGACAGCAGGGTTATCCTGTCTGTTACCTGTTCACATTACTGTGCTTGGAGGTCGGCACTGTGGGAGCAGAGGGCCTGACCTGCTGAGTACGTTTCTGACAGGGTATATAACAAAAACACTCCCTCAATCTTTAGGCTGTGAAGACTTCTTTGTTGGCCATTCTTATACGTGTCGTCCGGACCATCTTATGTCCATTTTTTTTTTTGGTTAGGCTATCCTTCTAGGTTAGTTACTCTGCACCTCCTTGGAAAAAAGGTACTGAGGCGGTTGGAGGGTTGACGCTGGGATAGCCATTACTGTATGAGCAGAGGCTCGCGGTGCCGCTCCTCATGGCGCCATCTCCGGCACGACCCACTAGCAAAAAAGTTTGCTCCCGCTGGGTCTTAGTGCCTCCGGTGCAGTTCCCCATTAGTGTGAATGAGTGGTGGAGACTATGTCCAGTAAGATCAGAACTGAGGTAGGTGAGGGAGCCTGCAACGGTTATTGGTAAGTATGCGGCACAATGATGGGGGTAACAGTGGGGGAGCACCTGGGAAACAGTGACCACCAGTCATTGTGGTTTGAAATCACAGAAAGAGCAGAACCAAACCACACAAAAACATGTATCCTGGATTTTAGGGGGGCAGACATTGGGAAAATGGGGAGATACTGGAAAGAGGCATTAAGGGGAATGGGACAGGAATCAGGGGTTGAGGAACAGTGGGCAGTATTTAAAATGGGGATTACAAGAACAACAGAATTATGTATTAAGCAGGTTAGCAAGAGGAAAAGGAAGAGGAGACCATTATGGTTTCCAAAGAGGTAGCAAAGAAAGTGAAAGCCAAAAAGATTGCATTCAGGCAATACAAAAGACACAGGCAGAAGGGGATAGGGAGAAGTACCAGGAGAAGCAAAGGGAGGCAGGGAGGTCAGTAAGGAAGCCAAAGCTCAGACAGAAGAACACATTGCAAAATCAGTGGGTAGAGGGGACAAAACCTTTTACAGGTACATAAGTGAAAAAAGAAAGACAAAGGGAGGGATAGTGAGACTGAAGGGGGAGGATGGGGGCCACATGGAGGATGACAACAGTAAAGCTGACATACTGAACAGGTATTTCTGCTCAGTCTTTACTGAGAAAGAGGAGGGTAATGGGTCTGAAGGGAGTACAAGGGGTGAGAATGGTGCAGAAATGGACACAAGTCCCTTTACACGAGAAAGGGTCCTGAAGGAACTGGAAGTAATAAGAGTTGATGAAGCAATGGGGCCAGATGGGGTGCACCCCAGAGTCCTTAAAGAACTAAGAGAGGTGGTGGCTGAACCTCTGGCTATCCTGTTTAGCCGATCACTGGAAACAGGGGAGGTACCCAAAGACTGGAGGACAGCAGATGTAGTCCCCTTATACAAAAGTGGGAACAAAGAGGAAGCAGGGAACTACAGACCAGTCAGCCTCACCTCAGTAGTGGGGAAGATCATGGAAGCACTACTGAAGGAGAGATTGGTGGAACATCTGGTTGTCAATGGACTACAGGACCCAAGGCAGCATGGTTTCACCAGGGGCAGGTCAGGTCAGACCAACCTCATTGAATTTTTTGACTGGGTGACTAGGGAGGTGGATCAGGGGAGGGCAGTGGACATGGCCTATCTGGACTTCAGCAAGGCCTTTGACACTGTGCCACATAGAAGACTATTACACAAACTGGGGAATATGGGTGTGGGCAGGACAGCAGTGTGGTGGGTAGGTAACTGGCTGGGTGGCAGGACACAGAGGGTGGTGGTAAATGGCTGTCACTCCACAGAGGAAGAGTGACCAGTGGGGTACACAGAGATCAGTGCTGGGACCGGTCCTATTCAACATCTTCATCAGTGACATGGCGAGACCTAGAAGGCAGAATTTCACTGTTCGCTGATGACACAAAGCTCTGTAACAGAGTAGACACACCAGAGGGTGTAGACAGAATGAGAAGGGACCTGCAGAAACTTGAAGAATGGTCAGGGTTTGGCAGTTGAAATTCAATGCAAAGAAGTGCAAGATAATGCATATGGGCACAAAAACCTGGCACAATAAATCAGTTGGGGGTGAGGATATAGCATGCACCAAGCAGGAAAGGGATCTTGGGGTTATCATCTCTGATGACCTCAAGGTAGGGAAACAGTGTGACAAGGCAGCAGGTAAAGCAAATAGGATGCTGGGATGTATAGGCAGGGGCATTACCAGCAGGAAAAGGGAGGTCATAATTCCACTATACAAGACACTAGTGAGGCCCCACCTGGAGTACAGTGTACAGTTCTGGGAGACCATACCCACGTAAGGACACAAGACAGGGTAGAGAAGGTTCAGAGGAGGGCAACAAAGACGGTGCATGGATTGCATCACAAGTCCTATGAGGACAGGTTGAAGGAACTGAACATGTACTCCCTGGAGGAGAGGAGGGAGAGAGGGGATATGATAGAGACATACAAGTATCTTACAGGGAGGAACAGGGTGCAGGAAATACAGGTTACTCACCTGTAACAGGAGTTCTAGGAATGGTATATGTTGTTCATCCACACTCATTGGCAGGTATCCTTGCCGCTTTAAATCTTGCCGGAAGGTCTTCAAGCTTGCTCCTCCCACCCACCCGGGTGGTATAACTCTCGGCTCCGCCCCATGACGCCAGATCTGGCCCGCTGGAAGCTCAGGTTGTGCGTCGAAGCCGGGGAGGTCGGGTGGGTCGTGTGGATGAACAACATATACCATTCCTAGAACTCCTGTTACAGGTGAGTAACCTGTATTTCTAGGGACATGGATATGTTGTTCATCCACACTCATTGGCAGACTCCTAGCAGTTCTCCGGGAGGAGGGAGGCAAGACGCACACCCCAATACTTACTTGGGAAGAGAGACTGGAGAACCGAGGCCCCAAAACCAGCATCCCGGCGTGACTCAAGGTCGATGTGGTAATGGGTAATGAAGGTGTTTGCTGACTTCCAGGTAGCAGCCCTGCAGATTTCCTGGATAGGGACGTCCCTGGAAGCAGCCACCGCTGCAGCAGTATGGCGGTAGAATGAGCTCTTATCCCTCTGGGAGGCTCCATGCCCGCCAACTTATAGCAGAGATCTATGCAGGAGGTTACCCACCTGCTTATCGTCCGCTTGGCTGCAGGTCTGCCAGATGCGGCTTCAGCGTAGGTGACAAACAGCTGGCGAACCTCTCCCCGAATTTCAGCCGTGCGGCTTTATAATAAGCGAGCGCCCTTCTAGGGTCCAGAGAATGGAGCCTATATTCGGCCTCCGAGGTGTGATTGGGGTAGAACACCGGCAGAGTCAACACCTGGTTAAGGTGAAACTCCGACACCACCTTCGGAAGGAATTTCGGGTGGGGGCGCAGGACAACCTTGTCCCTGTGGAAGACCAGGTAAGGAGACTGATGGAAGCGCCTGGAGCTCTCCCATCCTTCTGGCTGGACGGATAGCCACCAAGAAGGCGGTCTTCCACGACAGGTGAGAGAGAGCACACCTGTGCATAGGTTCGAATGGCTTGCCCATGAGCTTTGCCAGTACCAGCAGTAGATCCCACGGAGGTGGGGTTCCCGACTGGAGGAAATGTGATCAAGGCCTTTGAAAAAGCGCCAGACCACCTTCTCCTGCGCCACCGACTGCTTCCCGGCCCGCTCCCGGTAAGCAGAGATGGCTGCCAGGTGCACCCTTAGGGTCGTCGACCTAAGCCCTTGACTAGAAAGGGACCATAAATAGTCCAAGATGCTTGCCAAGGAACAGGAGGAAGGGTCCAAGCCCTTGCCCTGACACCAAATGGAAAACCTTTTCCATTTGAAGGCATAGCATTTTCTGGTCGACTTACGGGACGCCTCAACTACATTGAGGACCTCGTCGAAAGACCCAAGGCCTGGAACTCTAGCCGCCAGGAACCAGGCCGTCAGGGTGCAGGGATTGAAGGTCCGGATGGAACACCTTCCTGATTGACTGAGAGCAGGTCCGGGCGAGCTGGAAGCTGCCGCGAGTCCTGGAGCTGAGACTGAGGAGATCTGGGTACCAGAACTGGCGAGGCCAGTCTGGGGCTATCAGAATCAACTGCCTTGTCCTCCTCGCCTTGAGAAGCACCTTGTGGATCAAGGGAAATGGGAAAGGCGAAAGAGGCCCGGGTCCACTGCCTCGAGAAGGCATCCCCTGCAGCGAGCCCCTGCTGAGGGGGCGGGCATGGAACAGACTCAGCCAGCTCTCCTGGAGCAAACAGGTCCACCTGAGGTGTGCCCCAATGGGAGAACAGATGCTGTACTACCTCCGCAGGAGAGACCACTCGTGGGATGCAGCCCCATCCGCTCAGGGCATCGGCCAGGGTGTTGGAGGCTCCTGCCACGTGAATGGCTAGGAGATCCGCCTCCAGGCTGCGCACGAGTGACCAAATGCGAGAGCTTCCTTGCATAGAAGCATGAAGCGCCCCGCCTCTGGCGGTTTAGACAGTACATGGTCGTGGTATTGTCCGCCTGGACTCGGACCACTTGACCCCGGAGGAACGGAGCAAAGGCGTGAGAGCTAGGCGGACCGCTCGGAGCTCCAGCAGGTTGATGTGGCATCGGGACTCCCGAGGGACCAGAGGCCATGAGCCCGTGTTCCCCAGATGGGCACCCCAACCCATCAGAGAGGCATCAGTCGATAGAGAGACCGGCTGCTCGGGCGGACGAACGGATGCCCTCCTGCAAATGATCTGGAACGGTCCACCACTGGAGAGCGCTCCACATCCCCGTGTCACCGGCCACGCTGGTCCAAAGGATCGCAGCGCTAGGACCACTGGCTGGTCAGTCCCACTGAAGGGGACGATGTTCCAGCGGGCCCAACGGACCACGCTGGTGCAGGCCGCCATGAGACCCAGGAGGCGCAGGAAGTCCCGGCAGGGCGAATTGCCCAACCAGAAATGATCGGGCAAAGGAGGAAAGAACCTCGGCCCTGTCTGCTGGGAGCCACGCTCTGGCTCGAAGAGAGTCGAGCTGCGCCCCGATGAATAGAATCACCTGCTTTGGCTCGAGTTCCGACTTGGCCTCGTTGATAAGGAGGCCCAGTTGAGAGCAGACCTGGAGGGCCAGATCTCTGGATCACTCCGCCTCCTTCCTGGAGGGAGCTGCTATCAGCCAGTCGTCCAGGTAAGGGTACACCCGACCCTCGGCGCCAAGAGGAATGCTGTCACCACTGCCATGCATTTGGTGAAGACCCTGGGAGCTGGAGACAAGCCGAAGGGCATGGCTTGGAACTCGAAGAGGGATCCTTCCGCTCGGAAGCGAAGGAATCTCTGGTGAGACGGACGGATAGGGACGGGAAAAAACGCGTCCTGCAAGTCCAGAGAGCAGAACCACACGCCGCGTTCCAAGGATGGTATTATCTGAGCCAGAGTGACCATCCTGAAGGTTCGAGACCTTAGGAACTTGTTTAGGTTGTGTAGGTCGAGAATGGGGCGCCAGCCCCCCGTCCGCTTCGGAACCAGGAAGTACCTGGACACAAACCCTGGGTCTGAAGGAGGGTCCACCACCTCTTATCACCTCCTTCTGGAGGAGGAGCGAGCGCTCGTCGCCGCCAGTGAGGCTGGGGATCCCAAGCTCCCCGAGGGCGACGGCTCTGAAGGGTGGTGCCTGCTCGAATTCCAGAGGCAGGCCTCTTCCCACCACCTCCAAGACCCACCTGTCCGTGGAAACAGCGGACCAGGCGGAACGGAAGTGGCCGGAGCCGCCTCTCACGGGGACCAGGGAAGTGACGGGAATGGGGCGACACCCCTCAGCCCGTCACTGGGCAGGCTTGGAGGAGGGACCGCCGAGGGACCTCCTGGGCCTTTTCCTCCTGCCTCCTGTTAGAGGAAGCCGGGCGGTTTGGGTTTGGGATGCCAGGTCGAGCCTGCTGGCCCTGACGTTGCTGGGCTCGGCTGCCGGGGCACAGAGGGCGACAAAGGGCTTAGGGCTGTGGTTTGGCGGCCTTTGTCCTTCTGAGCGAAGAGACCGAGTCCAAGGTAGCATTGACTTCTCGATCCTCTGCAGGTGACCTTCCACCCCAGGGCCGAAGAGGTCAGTCCCCAAAAAGGGAACATCCGCCAACTTGTGCTGGGTATCCGAAGTAAAGGTGGATATCCTCAGCCAAGCCCGCAGACGCATAGCCACTGCGGCCGCCACCGATCTGGCACACGAGTCCCCTATATCCAAAGCAGTCTGGAGCTGCTGTTTGGCCACTGCCCTGCCCTGGTCCCGCACCTGCTTAACCGTAGTCTGCAGATCGGCGGGAAGATGAGGGATGACCTCATCCAGGGAGCCCAACAGGGCATGAGAAAAATGTGCCATGAGGACGGCCGAACTGGCCTGACGAAGGCCGAGAGAGGACGCAGCGTAGACTTTTCGCCCGACATAGTCCAATTTCTTGGACTCCTTGTCAGGAGGTTTGTCCACATCCCTGGCGTTGCCGGCACACAGGAAAACGCTGTCGGTAACCAACCCCTCAGCAGAGGGGTGTTCCGAAAAACCGGACAAGGAACCGGTAGGGACCGCATACTTCCTGGCCATCCTGGCCGAAGGCGCAGGGCAGGAAGCAGGGCACTGCCAAAGCTCCAGTGCCGGACCCACTATGGCCTCGGCCACCGGAAAGGCCTCCGTCGGAGAATCCCTGGTCCAGAATCTCCGTGAGGGATACCTGGCCCGCTTTGAACAGGTTCAAGCTCCATCCCGTGGACTCCGAGATGAGCCAAGCAGTCCTAGGAAGGACGACGGGCTATCGTCCATTGACTGACCTCCTGAAGACTCCAAGTCCAGTCGCTTGGAGAAAAGGAGGAATCATCTTCGACTCGGAAGAGTCCTCAAGAGCTGCCTCTGGCCTGAGCCACCCTTCACCTGCCGAGGTCGGTCGGGAGTGAGGGTAACTGACAGCCGATGGGGTAGACCCTTAGCCGACCGAGAATCCTTGGTCGGAGCCCCAACTGGTGGCTGTGGAGGCGGAGGTTCCACCGAATCGGTGGAGCAGCTGGTTTTGGCCGAACAACCGGCCTGGGTATAGGCTCCTCGGATAAGTCGAGGGGTTGTGTCGGCCGCTCCGGTGACAGCCACTTAATGGCCGGGGAAGGCGACGGGGTCAGCTTACTCCCGGTCAGGAGGAGCTGTTGCAACATAAGGTCCTCGTACCGTCGACGTAATTTACTCCGAAGCCTCCTCATCCGGGAGGAGGACGAGGACGAGCGGCGACGCCGCTACCGCGTGCCGGTGGGAATCGGGACCGCCATGACGGTGGGATCGGCTGACCGCAAGAGGTCCGAGACCGAGAGTCCCGGAATTTCGAGGTCGGTGCGGGAGGTGTCGCCGGAACCGCACTCCTTCGGCTCGATGGTCCATCCGAGGGCTCGAACCGGAGGCACAGGCGAGCCCACGGGATCTCAACTCCTCCCGGGGAACCGGGAGAGGGAATCTCGGCTGCTAAAGGCGACAGCCCGTCAATGGGTCGAGAAAATCTCGACTTCATCGGTGGGAGTCTCGGTCAACTGACCTGGCCGGGACACCGTGAGGCCAGTGGCGGCCGAGCGGTCGGGATCAAGCCGACGGCCGACGGCCCGGGAGAGGGACCTTTCCCGCTCCCAAGAGCGTCGACGGAGGGACTTACCCCTGTCCTCTTTGGACCGAGAATAAGGTCCAGCAGACGTAGGCCCTTCTCCCTTAGTGGAGAGGGACAGACAAAGTTCCTTAAAAGAAGCCGTGTAGGAAGAACCCAGAGAGAGCGGGATAAATGCCTCGGCCGAGGAAGATACGGCCCGCACCGCCTCCTCTTCGAGGGCGACCATCCGCTCGAGCTGATCCGCCCGACCCCGCCAGCGGACACCGCCAACCGGGCCTCCTTGACTTCACCGGAGAGAAACGCCGGGACGCCCAGTTGCACCGGGCAGCACGGTCTTCGGAAAACGAGGGCGAGAAAGATGAGCACAGGTCGCGAAGCCTGCGGGTGTGCTCAAGGCCTAAGCAGTAGACCTGCGTGGAGTGTGGATCCGTCCGAGACATCTTCTGCCGCATGGGCATCTCCGAAATCCGAGTCGATTTGTCCATCGCGCGCTGCGAGGATCGAAGACTGAAGTCTTTTCGCAAAATTTATTTTTAAATCCGCAAACGGAGAAATAGGAACCAGTCGCAAACGCAGAGCGTTAAGGAGGGAACCTGAGCTTCCAAGCGGTAAGGAAGATCTGGCGTCATGGGGCGGAGCCGAGAGTTATACCACCCGGGTGGGTGGGAGGAGCAAGCTTGAAGACCTTCCGGCAAGATTTAAAGCGGCAAGGATACTGCCAATGAGTGTGGATGAACAACATATCCATGTCCCTAGAAAACACTATTTTTAAGCGAAAAAGATGTTCCAGGACTAGAGGGCATGGGATGAAGTTGGAGGGAGGACGATTCAGAGGAAACATGAGAAAGAATTTCTTCACAGAACGGGTGGTGGACAAGTGGAACACCCTGCCAGAGGAAGTGGTGGGGGCTGAAACAATCACGGGATTTAAGAATGCATGGGATAGACATAAAGGAATTCTGGAGGTCAGGGGTAAGGTGCAACAGACTTCTAGGAAAACAAACTGAACTTACAAGCTCAAATGGTCAGACTGGGTGGGCCATAGGCCATCTGCCGACACTGTCTATGTATCTATGTAATGTAGTTTTATTCTGATTTTTTCTTAGAACACCATGATCCCCTAGGTACGCCCAACGTTTCCCCCAACACTGGGCTTCCTCAGGGGCTTAGGATCTTGTGTTCCTAAATCAATTCTTTCATTACTGGCTTTAGAATAACTAGGATTCAGTTTCCTGTTTGTTTCTAACTTCAGATTATAACTTTTTTAACTGAAACAAGTTACAGCTTCTTGCAGTCTGTGCTTAATTTCATTTCAGACTGCCCAGGGGTACCATTCCAATCTTCCCTTCACTCCGATTTCTAGCATTGCAATGCTTATTTCTTGCCTAAGCTGAATAGCATGTGGTACAGTTTCAATTCAAGTGTGTCTTGTCAATGCAGTGTCACACAGGTGCCGTAGCGATTCGCCATCGCTGACCGCCTGCCCAAAGAATTTGCTCCTTTAGGGTCCTAGGGCCTCCAGCTCAGACCCATAAGTGGGACTCCGTGGAGAAGATCAATTCTGGGGAAGATCTTAGTCTTTTAGCTAGGAGCATGTTGCTGTATTTGTAATGTGTCATAAAATTCAGGAGTTCGAAGTACAGAAAATACAGGTTACTCACATGTAACAGGAGTTTTAGGGGTGGTATATGTTGTTCATCCACATTTCTTGGCAGGTACCTTGCCGCTTTAAGATGTGCCGGAAAGTCTTCAAGCTGGCTCCTCCCACCCACCTGGGTGGTAAAACCCTCAGCTCTGCCCCATGATACCAGCTCTAGCCCACTGGAAGCCAGGTTGTATGTTGAAGGTGGGGAGGTCAGGTGGGTTGTGTGGATGAACAACATATATTACTCCTAGAACTCCTGTTACAGGTGAGTAACCTGTATTTCTAGGGACGTGGATATGTTGTTCAATCCACACTTTCTGACAGACTCCTAGCAGTTCTCCGGGAGGAGGGAGGCAAGGCGCGCACCCCCTATACTTACTTGGGGAATAAGGACTGGAGAACCGAGGTCCCAAAACCAGCATCACAGCATGACTCTAGGTCAATGGTAATGGAAAATAAAGGTGTGTGTTGACTTCCAGGTAGCAGCCCTGCCGATTTCCTGGATAGGGACGTACCTAGAAGCAGACACCGAAGCAGCGGTATGGCAGGTTGAATGAGCTCTTATCCCTTTGGGTGGTTCCATGCCCGCCAATCTATAGCCGAGGAGGAGACCCACCTGCTTATTGTCCACTTGGCAGCAGGTCTGCCAGGTGCGACTTCAGCGTAAGTGACAAACAGCTGGCGAACCTCTCCCCGAACCTCAGCCGTCCGCTCCTTATAATAAGCGAGCGCTCTTCTAGGGTCCAGAGAATGGAGCCTATATTTTTTACTTATTTTTATTTATTTATTTCGTTTTTGTTGACCGGGTAAGTGCACTAGACAAATCCTGTCTATTTTCAGGCACGACCCAGGGAAGGGGGATACAGATGAATGCCAACTGACCTTGAACCAGATTAAGCTGTTGGTGGTATTCTTAGTGAATGAAGGAAATTTGGCCAGGACACCGGGGAAATTCTTCTACTCTTTTCGATAAGTGCAATGGAATCTATAACATCCACCTGAACTAACACCAATCCAGGCAGATGGGACCTCAGTTTAACGTCTGATCTGAAAGACGGATATTAGGTCTCCGAGGTGTGATTAGGGTAGAACACCAGCAAAGTCAAGGGCTGAGGCTGAGGAGATCTGGATACCAGAACTGGCGAGGCCAATCTGGGGCTACCAGAATCACCTGCACCTTGTCCCTCTTCACTTTGAGAAGCACCTTGTGGGTCAAGGGAAATGGAGGGAAAGCGTTATAAGAGGCCCGGGGTCCACAGCCTCGAAAAGGCACCCCTGCAGTAAGCCCTGCTGAGGGGGGCGGGCATGAACCAGTCTCAGCTTTGCATTCTCCCTGGAGGCGAACAGGTCCACCTGAAGGGTGGCCAACTGGGAGAACAGGTATTGAACTACCTCTGGCAGGAGAGACCACTAGCGAGATGCAGCGCCTATCCGGCTGAGGGCATCAGCCAGACTGTTCGAGGCTCCTGCCACATGGATGGCAAGGAGATCCGCCTCCAGGCTGATCACGAGAGACCAAATGTGGAGAGCTTCCTTGCACAGGGCCAAGGAGTGCGTCCCACCCTGACGGTTGAGACAGTACATGGTTGTGGTGTTGTCCATCTGGACCTGAACCACTTGACCCCATACAAATGGAGTGAAGGCGGAGAGAGCTAACTGTACCGCCCGAAGCTCCAGCAGGTTGATGTGGCATCGGGACTCCTTAGGGGACCAGGGGCCGTGTGCCCTGAACTCCCCCCAGATGGGCACCACAACCCATTAAGGAGGCATCAGTCGTAAGGATGACCATCGGCTCAGGACGGATAAATGGGATACCCTCCTGCAGATGACCTGGGATGAGCCACCACTGCAGGCCATCCCACATCTTCTGGGTCATGGTTACTGGCTGGTTCAGAGGACTGGAGCGGTGAGACCACTGGCGGGTTAGCCCCCACTGCAGGGGGTGCATATGCAAGCGGGTCCAACAGACCACGCTGGTGCAAGCCGTCATGAGACCCAGAAGGCGCAGGAAGTCCCGGGCAAGGTGCAATTGCTCAACCTGAAATGACTGGGCAAAGGAGGAAAGGACCTCGACCATGTCCGCCTGGGAGCCAGGCTCTGGCTCGAAGAGAGTCGAGCTTTGCCCCGATAAACTTGAATCACCTGCGATGGCACGAGTTCAGATTTGGCCTCGTTGATCAGAAGGCCAAGCTGACAGCAGACCTGGAGGGCATTATCTCTGCACCACTCCACTTCCAACCTGGAGGAGGCTGCTATCAGCAGTCATCCAGGTAAGGGTACATCCAGACCCCTCGAATGCTGTTACCACTGCCATGCATTTGGTGAAGACCCTGGAAGCTGGAGAGAGGCTGAAGGGCAAGGCCCGGAACTCACAAGAGATCCCTCTGTTCTGAAGCAGAGGAATCGCCAATGAGACGGACGGAGTGGGACGTGAAAGAACGCATCCTGGAGATCCAGAGAACAAAACCTCACGCCTAGTTCCAAGGATGGTATGATCTGAGCCACAGTGACCATCCTGAAGGTGTGCGGCCTTAGGAACTTGTTCAGGTCGTGTAGATCGAGAATGGGGCGCCAGCTCCCCATCCATTTTGGGACCAGGAAGTATCTGGACAGAAACCCTGGGCATGGAGGAGGATCCGCCACCTTGCTGATTACCTCCTTTTGAAGGAGCAGAGCTATGTCGACTCGACGAGCTGACAGACAGGCTGCGGAACTGGTAGCCCCTGAAAGGCAACAGCTCGAATGGGAGGGGTCTGCTTGAATTCCAGAGGCAGACCCCTGCCAACCACTTCCAACACCCAATGGTCTGTGGTTATAGCAGACCAGGCAGAAAGGAAGTGGCTGAGCGAGTCCCTGAAGGGGGGACCCAAGGGAGGAGTGACGAGGTTGGGAGTGGCACCCCTCAACCCGCTACTGGGTAGGCTTGGAGGAAGGGCCAGCCGAGGAGCCACCTGGACCTTTCCCTCCAGGCTTCCTGTTGGAGGAAGCAGCAGGCTTTGCCTTGGGGCACCAAGCGTGAGCCTGCTGGCCCTGCAGCTGGTGCTGCTGGGCTGGTTGTGCCACAGTGGCGGAAGGGCAAAAGGGCTTACGCTGTTGCTGGTGGCCTTTGTCCTTCTGAGCAGATGTGACTGAGTCCAAGGTGTCACTGGACTTCTCAATCCGCTGAAGGTGGCCCTCCACCCTGGGCCCGAGCAAGTCGGTGCCCAAGAAGGTGACGTCTGCCAGCTTGTGCTGGGTATCTGCCATGAAGGTCGAGATCCGCAGCCAAGCTCTGTGGTGCATGGCTACTGCGGGTGCTACTGACCAGGCACAAGAGTCTCCGATGTCAAGAGCAGTCTGGAGCCGTTGCTTGGCCACCACCCTTCCCTGATCCTGCACCTGCTTGACCGTCGTTTGAAGGTCAGCAGGGAGATGAGAAAGCACCTCATCCAGGGAGCCCAAAATGGCGTGTGAAAAGTGTGCCATCAGGAGAGCTGAGTTAGCCTGTCGAAGGCCTAGGGAGCCGGCAGCATAAACTTTGCGCCCGGAGTAGTCCAGCTTTTTGGACTCCTTGTCCGGGCGCTTCTCTACGTCCCTGGCATTTCCAGAGCACCGGAAAACGCTATCGGTCACCAGCCCTTCAGCCGAGGGGTGCTCCGAAAAACCGGAGAGGGAACCGGTTGGGACTGCATGCTTGCGGGCCATCCTGGCCAAAGGCGCAAGACAGGAGGCAGGCCTCTGCCACAAATCCAAGGCCGGACCAACAATGGCCTCAGCCACAGGAAAGGCCTCCATAGGGGAATCCCCTCAGTCCAAAATCTCCGTGAAGGGATATCTGGCCCATTTCTGCACGGGTTCGAGCTGCATCCCAGTAGACTCTGAGATGAGCCGAAGAATACCGAGGAATGAGGATGGGCTCTCGTCCACCGACAGACCCCCGCAGGATTCCAGGTCAAGGGGCCTGGAATACAGGGAAGAGTCGTCGGACTCAGAGGAGTCCGCGAACAGCTGTCGAGCGCTTGAGTCACCCTCCACTCACTGAAGCCGATCAGGGGGTGAGGGTGACCCGACAACCTGCGGGGAAAGCCCTGACCCGACTGTGAATCCTTGGCCGGGGCCCCAGTCTTCAGTTGTGGAGGCGGTGGTTCCACTACAATGGGTGGAGCAGCCAGTTTCGTCTGAGCAATCGGCGCCAGAGTCGGAGTCGCTCGGGCGAAAGCCACTTAATTGATGGGGCAGGTGACGGTGTCAGCTTGTTGCCAGCCAACAAGAGCTGCTGCCACATCATATCCTCATAGCGCCAACACAACTTGCGCCGGAGCCTGTCCTCCAAGGAGGATGATGAGAAAGAGTGGCAACGAGTGATGTTGGGACCGAAAATGCCGACGTCAGTGGGACTTGCCCGACATGGAAAAGGACCGAGACCGCCGGGGTTGCCGATGGTGGGTCGAAGAAGGGCCGGGGGTAATGAGCACAACCTCCGGTTCAGAGTCCTGACTGGAGACTTGCTTGGGAGGCCAAGGCAAGCCGGTAGGCACCGGGGAACCAGTGAAAGAGGGTTGTCGCCGGACAGCCTGGCTCAACGGGGTCGAGAAACATTCCCACCGCATCAACGGTGTCTCGCCGCTGACCTGATGGGGACACCTAAAAGCCAGTGGCCTTGGCCGCAACATCGACCGAAGTCAATAGAGGATGGTCCGGGGAGCGAGATCTCTCACGCTCCCACGAACGTCGATGATGGGACTTACCTTTCGGGTCCTCCTTTTTTGACCGACTGAAGTGAGTTCCTGAAGGCCCCTCTCACTTGGTGGGGAAGGACTGACAAAACTCCCGAAAGGAAGCAGTGTAGGAGGAGCCCAAGGATAGCGGGATAAACGCTGACGCCAAGGATGATGAAGCGGTGGCCTGGGCAGCCTCCTCCTCCTCGAGGGCGATTAACTGCTCCAGCTGCTCCGCAGAGCCCACAGCCGTGAACACCGCCCAATGGGCCTCCTTCAACTTCACTGGCGGAAACAGTTTTTCTGGGCGCCCCAGTTGGAGTTGGGCAGTGCGGTCTTTGAGAACAGATGCGGAAAAAGGACTTGCAAAGATCGCAGGCCTGCGGATCGTGGCCAAGCCCAAGGAAGTAGACACACATGGCATGCAGGTTTGTCCAAGACATCTGCCCACAAGGGCACCGTCGGAAGCCAGGAGTAGATTTGGAATCCATCGCAGCCACGAAGGAAGAAGACTGAAGACGTATACACTTCAATATGATTTTCAGTAAAACAGAAGGTTTAGGATCCAGGCCTAGAGATGCAAGAGCGCTAAGGACAGCACCTGAGTTTCCAAGCGGTAAGGAAGACCTGGCATCATGAGGCGGAGCTCAGGGTTTTACCAGCCGGGTGGATGGGAGGAGCCAGCTTGAAGACATTCCGGCACATCTTAAAGCAGCAAGGTACCTGCCAAGAAGTGTGGACTGAACAACATATCCACGTCCCTAGAATAACTTTTTTTTTTTTTTTGGTAATAAAAGGAGGGATTTGAAAAGAGCAACCCTAGCTTATATAAATGTATACATGGGAGTTATTCAAATTACCTTGGCAACCTCTTAAACTCAGCCAGTCATTTGAGCTGAGATCACAACTTCTGAGCCTCCTCCATGAACCAAGAATGCACAAAAAAACACACACACACACACACTGGAACCAAATTCCCCCCCAGTAACTGCCTCAACTACCTGGAATGCCCTCAGTGCCAATGATGCCCTGACCATCCACAGCTTCAAAAGGATTATGTACAACCATCGCGGTATTCCATGTATCTGCCCCAACCTCCCAGTCACCTACACCACCCCATGCTACCCAATCTAACATCTGTAAACATGTATGATTTATACTCCACTTGTTATATTCAACCGTGCTGTCTCAATTAGTCTCTAAATAGCTTGTAATGCATTTAACACATGCTGCTGTAATTTTCCCCACAGCACCCTCTTGAAAACTTCTAGCCTAAATGTGGATATTCCATTGTACAGCAATTCTAAATAAATAAAATATTTTTATATAGTGTTTTGTTCACCACCCTCATCGAGCTTGGCGAAGTCCCCGGCAACTGCCCAAGCCTCTCCTAGAACTGACCTACTCAGATCACAATACTGGATACACAGCCCGAGGCAGGTGACTGTCACCAGCTGTCATCACAACGGTGTGGTGGGCTTTACTCCCATATTTTTGCCTCCCCCCCACCTCTCCTCATGGCAGATCATGTCATTCATTAGACTTGTAGGTCACAAGTAAATAAGTGCCACCTTCATGAGGAAGCAGCTTCCTCAGCCCACTGCAGGGGTGAGACCAGGTCATATCCTTCCTTGGGTTGGCTTACCCTGAGCTCGGCAGTACCCTTCAACCCAGGTCACCACAATCACCAGGTCCCAGAGCTCACTACCTAACACAGGTTGCTGACACAAAAGTGCAAGGCCACTGGGGAGGGGGTGCAAGAAATTTTTTTTTAAGGAAATAAGACAAAGAAAGGTTCAACACTCACCTATATTTGTAAGCCAGATGATTAATTTTTCAGCTAAACTTGAAGCCGAGACATCCAGTTTAAGACTAAACCTAGTATGAAACCAAAGAGTAATAAGCAGTGCAATATTAGAATCAAAACAGGAGTGCCAGCACTGAGTTATGCAACAGGAAAGCCAAACACTATTTACCTTTTACTGTCTTGTTCCAGCTGCTGCTTTCTTTGTCCTGTTTAAGAACATTTAAATTAGCCACATTTTAATAAAACTATTATTGTTAAACAGCAACTTACACATGAAAATAGGATTCAAGAGAGAGAGAAACAGACCATGAGGTCTATCTAATCTGCCCACCCACACACCCCCACCCCCGCCATCTCGGCAGATGTACTCCATCATCCACAGGATTTGATAGGGCTGCACATGCCCGTACACAACAGTGTTATATTCTCATTAGGATCCTGGCACTAGAGAGGGAAAAAAAAAAAACACCCAAGGCTCAGTGGATCCACCAGTTCCTCCCAGACATACATCATTGTTCAATGTGCTGATAAACACTACACCCTCTTAATTTGCTCAGTTATCACCACCTGCAATGATATGCTGTTAAAGAAATTAACCGAACTGCCTTACAATCTCTCTCTTTCTACTACCTGATCCCACTGTACTGTGCTCTCTGGCAGCTGGTACCACTTTCACAAACCTGCAGGCTTATCACCTTGGAGTCTGATCCTGTCAGAAGATAAGCAGGGTCAGGCAGAGTCAAAAGTCAGATAGCAGACACCCAATAAATGCCATGTACCGCAGGAAACAGGTGGTAGCTCTTTAAGGGGCACTCATCTCCAGCTTACAAGTAACCATACAGATGCCCCAAGCATGTTAAGGGGACATTGTGCTGTCATGAGATGTGACCTTTCTGATGAAAACATTCAATCAAGGTCCCATCTGCCTGTTCCGGTGGGTGTTCAAGTGGATGTTAAAGATCCCACTACACTTCCTGAAAAAAAGTAGGGGAATTTCCCGTGTCCTGGCAGCTTCCCCCTTCACTATCCCACCAAAAGTCTACCCTTGTTCAGTATTAATTGGTTCGCATCTGAGCAGAGACAACTGGAGAGCTGTTGTGTACTGTGCTGGTGCAGAATGGATACTGCACTTCCAGACTGGCTGCACCTTCAGTGATTGTTTAGGGTGAGTATTGTGTTGATTGCAAAGTGCTTTGAGAAGCTTGCATGAAAGGCACTATATAAATGAAAATGGAATGGAACTTCTTTAAACATCATCATAAAATGGGCTTCAGAATCCTTCAAAATCCCAGCGATTTCTTTGGTCTGAACACATCTGACCATTTTTTACTCTCAGGTATACAAACAGTTGATAATTAACCTGCCCTTATCTACCTGGCAACAAGTTAGCCTAATGAAAATAAGACCTTTTTCTGTCAAAATATAAACTTTTGTACTTTTAAAGACACTCTGCCTTTGTTACCAATCTCACATACGCTACCTAGCAGCAACTGAACAAAAGATAAATAAAACCTTTATTCTATTAACAAAAAAAAAAAAAAAGCTTGGCCAAGTGGAGGGCTGAGGCACGATGTGCATAACCTCCTGCCATGCTGGTGACCCGGGGTCCAGGAACGGACTCAGGTCGCTAGAGAGCTGGCTGGGAGAGGGAGGACTGAGTGTCCATAGGACTGCTGTCCTCTCTCTCGTGGCCAGGGGTTTGACTGGCTTGCTGCTAGACTGCCACCCAACAGCAGCTGGCTGGTAGTGTATGCAACACCAAAGGAGTGGAAAGGAAACCCACCTACAGGATGCCGGGGGCATCTCTGTAGAGGCGGAGTTCACATATTGCACCCCTTGCATGTGCATGGCCCCAGGGTGAAAACCCAAGGATAAAACACAGCTGCAGGGTGACTTACCCCCTCGCAGGCCCTTCACTGGCAACAAGGCACCCCGCACAGTCCTGTGGCAGAGGACGATGGCAGGAAGGTAAGTCCAGGGGAATCTGGGTGATGGGGCTGGTCGGAAGGAGGTAGCCAGGGCAGAAAGTGACATGTTTTAAGCACAATAACCCACTCCCAGAGCATGGGTATCCTGAGAATTAATGCACTTCCTATGTGCACTGAATGTCACTCGGCCATTGCCTTTGTGCCTTACAAATCACCCAGGGCATGCATTAATTCTGTTGAAACACATACATTGATGCCCTGTTATGGGTTATTGCTTACTTAAAAGGGAAACTCCTACAAAGCCAGAAAGTGCAGCAGTTACTTCAGAAATGCCCAATTAGGGCTTTAAGCATTGAACTAAATTTTACATTTACCTGCCGCATTGCGATTTTACTTTTAAAGACCTGCGCCATCAACAATGCCTGCAGAGCTGCCCACAGCCATCTGGCAAACCCCGGCCAGTTTCTGGCACGCAGGTTATGCTAATGAGGGCTACCAACAAACCAACTACCCCAACTCTCTCTCTTTCACATCTGCTCAGACAGCAGCTGTCCACTCACAGTTTGCCAGCAGAAAAGGCTCCCTTATAGGGTGGCCAAATTCCCCTCCCAAAGTCCAAACAGAAGCTCACAGGGGGTCCAGTTTTGGAGACCTCACCAATGCAAGGATACAGATGGGACTAAAAGGGTTCAGAGGAGGGCAACCAAGATGGTGCGCAGTATGCATGGGAAACCCCATGAGGTGAGACTGAAGGAATTGGATCTGTACCCACTGCAGACTAGAAGGGAGCAGGGGGACATAATAGAAACATTTAAGTACATGAAGGGGATAAACAGGGTGAAGGAGAAGAGCTTATTTACAAGGAATGTAGGTGCTAAAACTAGGGGTCATAGTCTAACATTGGTAGGAAGAAGGTACAAGGGCAATGTGAGGGGGCGTTACTTCACGAACAAGGTGGTGAAGTCCTGGAACAGACTGCTGGAACAGGTAGTGGGAGATGAAACAGTGGAGGGATTCAAGAGGGCAGGGGACAGACATAAGGGTCTGGCCAGGGGGCGGAGTGGGATGTCACCGGACAAAGGAAATGAGTGGGGGGGGGGTGCACACAGGATAGGCCAACTGGGTCCTTTTCTGCTGTCAGAATCCTAGGATACCAAGCCCAAGGTTTAAGACCCACTGTGAGAACTGAATCCGGGTCTCCCACTTAGCAACACAGGGGACTACTGCTGAACCTCCTGTTTCAATGAAACAGTCAGACATCAACAAAGAATTGTTGTGCCTTGCAGTCTGAGTAAGCAATAACACACAACAGCGGGTGCGCTTATTGGATACTTACTGACACACACACACACACACTCCTTAGGTTGGAGGCACAAGGTGTTGTGACCTTCAACCACTGTGTGGGAGAAAGTGTGGTCATTACAAAATAATCATAAGTCTTGAAGTATATTACCGCATTTATAAAATGGAACCAACATTATAAAAACAAGACTAAATTGTTAAATCAGGAATAAATAAATCTTCATCACAGTTAAACTGATTCTCAAACTAAACAGCTAGGCTTGTCCCATAAAAAAAGGTCAAACTGGCTGGTAGGTAAGCCACTCATGTTGTTAGATGAACCTTTCTGTTGGTGCCCCCCCCCCCAAAGCTACCGAGAATTCCAAAGCAGTTTAGTTCAAGAACTTGCAAGGCACTTTTTAGATATTAATCAACTACCGCGCAAGTCTGGACAACTCTTGACAATCAAATCACTGGATTTTTATTGCTCATTTTATAAAGAAAATGAAATGGAGATAGGAGGAGCAGGATCTTGACCTGCAATTTAAAAAGGCACTGGGAATCGATTTCTGACCCCTGTGGGGCCTGAGCATCTCTAGCATCTTACAACCTGAAACTCTTTCACAACGAGAAGAACAGCTTACTCACCTGTAACAGTAGTTCTAGGAGTGGTATATGTTGTTCATCCACACTTATTGGCATGTCCCTTTCCCCTTCAAGAATCGCTGGAAGTATGCAAGCTGGCTCCTCCCACCCACACGGGTGGTATATACCTCAGCTCCACCCCATGACGCCTGATCTTAGCCTGCTTGAAGCCAGGTTGTGTGCGTCCGCAGCCGGGGAGGTCGGGTGGGTCCGTGTGGATGAACAACATACACCACTCCTAGAACTACTGTTACAGGTGAGTAACCTGTTCTTCTAGGATCGTGGATATGTTATTCATTAACACTTCTTGGCAGACCCCAAGCAGTTCTCTGGGAGGAGGGAGGCAAGGTGCACATCCCCTACTTAGGGAACAGAGTTTGGAGAGCTGAGGCCCCAAAACCAGAATCCCAGCGTGATTCAAGGTCGATGTGGTAGTGGGTGATGAAGGTGTTTGCTGACTGCCAGGTAGCAGCCCGACAGATTTCTTGGATAGGGATGTCCCTGGAAGCAGGAACTGATGCAGCAGTATGGTCAGTAGAATGAGCTCTTATCCCTCTAGGAGGCTCCTTGCCCGCCAACTCATAACACAGACCTATGCAGGATGTATTCCATCTTGCAACAGTCCACTTCGCTGCAGGTCTGCCAGAAGCGGCTTCAGCACAGGTGACAAGCAGCTGATGAACCTCTCCCCGAATTTCCACTGTCCTCTCCTCATAGTAGGAGAGAGCACATCTCTGGTCCAAAGTATGGGGCCTGTATTCAGCCTCCGAGGTGTAATAAGGGTAGTATACTGGTAGAGTCAGCACCTGGTTAAGGTGAAACTCTGACACCGCCTTTGGAAGGAATTTCGGGTGGGGACACAGGACAACTTTGTCCCTGTGGAAGACCAGATAAGGAGAGTCCACCAAAAGCGCCTGGAGCTGCCCTTTCCTTCTGGCAGACGTGATAGCCACCAGGAAGGTAGTCTTCCACAACAAGTGAGACAACTCACACTTGTGCACGGGTTTGAATGGCTTCCCCATGAGCTTTGCCAGTACCAGCAGTAAATCCCACGGAGGTGGAGGTTCACGCACCGGAGAGGATATGTGATTCAGGCCTTGGAAAAAGCGCCCGACCACTGTCTCTTGTGCCAACGTTGGCTGATCGGCCTGCGCCCAGTAAGAAGAGATGGCTGCCAGGAGCACCCTAAGGGTCGATGAGGCATCCCCCTGCAGCGCACCCTGCTGAGGGGGGGCGGGCATGAAACATCCTCAGCTTGGTGTTTTCCCTGGAGGCAAAACAGGTCCACCATCAGTTTGCCCCAGTGGGAGAACAGACTGAAAGCTACCACTGGATGAAGAGACCACTCATGGGATGTCTGGCCTAGACGGCTGACAGCATCCACCAGATGGTTCGAGGCTCCGGCCACATGGATGGCTAGGAGGTCTACCTCCAATCGGCCCACTAGGGTTCAGATGCAGAGCGCCTCCTTGCACAGCAAACTGGAGTGCATGCTGTCCTGTTTGTTGAGGTAGTGCATGGTTGTGGTTTTGTCCATCTGGACTTGAACCACTTGACCCTGGAGCTGAGGAGTGAAAGCTGACAGCATCAGTCTGACTGCTCTGAGCTCCAGCAGGTTGATGTGGCATCGGGACTCTTTGGAGGTCCAGAGCCCATGGGCCTTTTGTCCCCCATGTGGGCTCCCTACCCCATGAGAGAGGCATCGGTCGTAAGAACGACCATTGGCTCTGGGCGGACAAATGGGATCCCTTCCTGCAACCGGTCTGGGGCGGTCCACCCTTGGAGAGCATCGCACATCTTCTGGATTACAGTGATCAGCTGGTCGAATTGACCATGGTGCTGAGTCCACTGGGTGGACAGTTCCCACTGGAGGGGGTGCATATGCCCCCAGGCCCAACAGACCACCGAGGTGCACGCCACCATGTAACCCAGAAGGCGCAGAAAGTCCCAGGCAGGGCGCAACTGCCCAACCAGAAATGATAGGGCAAAGGAGGAAAGAACCTCCGCCCCTTCTGCCAGGAGCCAAGCTCTGTCTTAACAAGAGTTGAGCTCTGCCCCGATGAAGCCCATCACCTGAGATGGCACGAGTTCCGACTTGGCCTCATTGTTGAGGAGACAGTCTCGGGAGCAGGTCTGAAGGGCCAGATCCCTGGCTCTCTCCACCTCCTGTAGGGAGTGACCTGCCAGAAGCCAGTCCTAGAGGTAGGGGTAAATTCTAATCCCTCAACGCCGTAGATGGGCTGCCGCCACTGCGATGCATTTGGTGAAGACCCGTGGGGCCGATGACAGGCCGAACGGCATGGCTCGGAACTTGTACAGGGTCCCCTCGACCCTGAAGTGGAGGAACCGCTGATGGGATAGATGGATTGGGATGTGAAAGAATGCGTCCTGCAGATCCAGTGAACAAAACCATGATTCGCTCCAAGGATGGTATGATCTGGGACACATTGACCACCCAAAAGGTGCGAGACCTGAGCTATTGATTCAGATCGTGGAGATCTAGAATGGGGAGCCAGCCCCCCCGTCCACTTGGGCACCAGGAAGTACCTGAACACGAAGCCTGGGTCTGCTGGAGGATCTGTCACTGGAGCTATAGTTTCCTTGAGGAGGAGCTGAGCTATGTCGTCTCGAAGAGCCGACTAGGTGTGAGCGGATATCTGTTCTTCCTGGGGAGGCACGGGCTCAGCTGGCAGGGTACTGCTCAAATTCTAGAAGCAGTCCCTGACCGACCACTTTGAGAACTCACCTGTCCGAAGTGACAGCGGACAAGGCGGAAAGGAAGTAGCGAAGCCAGCCCCCCACAGGAGGACCCAGAGCTGTCGTGATGGGAGTAGTGGTGGCAGCACCCACCCTGTCACTGAACAGGCTTGGAGGAGGAGGAGAAGGCTCCAGGACCTGAGCCTCTGCCTCCTTGATGGGCCTGTTGGCGTACAGGCTTGGGCTGAGGGTGCCAAGTTTGAGCCTGTTGCTGATGCTGGAGCTGCTGTCCCCCTTGGAAGGAGGACTGCTGAGCCGCAGGGGAACAGTGCTGAAAGGGTTTCTTCTTCTGTTGGTTCTTGCCTGAAGGACCCTTGGCAGAAGCGGCGTCCAAGGTGGCATTGGACTGTTCTATGTGCTGAAGGTGACCGGCCACTCCTGGGCAGAACAAGTCGGTCCCGAGGAAGGACACATCACCTAATTTGTGCTAAGTATCCGCCAGGAAGGAGGAGAGTCTCAGCCAAGCCCTGCGGTGAGAGGCAACTGCGGCAGCCATCGAGTGGGCACAAGAGTCCCCAGTGTCCAGGGCGGTCGGGAGCAGTTTGGCAACAGCTCGGCCCTGGTCTCGGACCTGATTGACCGTGGTCTGCATGTCTGCGGGGAGATGTGGGAGGACTTCATCTAATGACCCGAGGAGGGCACAAGAGAAGTGTGCCATGATGATGGACAAACTTGCCTGACGAAGCCCAAGGAGGAAGCTGCACAGACCTTCCTAGCCGAATGGTCCAAGAGCTTGGACTCTTTGTCAGGAGGTCGGTCAGTGTCGGCAGAAAGTACAGTTAAGTAAGAACTTACCGTAACAGTAGATCTTCGAGAACAGGTCTTCCAGCAGGTTACACCATTAGGACTGAAGCCGGCAGGTGCCAGGACCCCATGGAAATTTTCTAGCTAGCAGTGTCTGCCCTTCCCCCGATGTCCGGCATCATATAAAAGGGGCCGGTCCACCAGAATCCCCAGTTCTCCCGCCGCAGACTCCCGGCAGCTAGATGACATCTGAAGTGGAGACTGAGGATCCACCTTCAAAGAAGGTATGCAACAGGGAGATGTTGTAAACACCGAAGCCTAGGTTGTGATAAATGGAACAACTACACCTCCAGAGGGGATGGTGGGGGGGAAACTACCTGCTGCAAGAGCTGTTCTCAAAGATCTACTGTTATGGTAATTTCTTAAGTAACTGTACTATCTTACTTCGAGAAACAGCTCTTGCAGCAGGTTACACCATTAGGACCGATTCCCAAGCAATTATGGAAATCCCTCTCAGACGGGAGGAGGCTAGGGAGAGATCGTGAGTTGAACCGGAGCCTAGGACAGTAGTCCCTGAAGGACTGCTAGACCAAAACCAGCTCTCCACCTTAAGGCAACATCCAGGCTATAATGCCTAATGAAGGCGTGCACGCTGCTCCAAGTAGCTGCTGCACAGATGGTGGAAGTGGAAACGTTCTTCAAAGCAGCAAAGGAGGTAGCCACCCCCCATTGTGGAATGTCCCTTGACCAAGCCCGGCAGGAACTTATTACACTTTTGGTAACGCAATGTATGAGCCATCTGGAAAGAGACTGCTTAGAGACCGGAGCACCCAGCATCCTGTGGGCGAAGGAGACAAAGAGCTGATCAGATTTACGGTGTTGTCTGGTTCTGGTCAGATAGTATTTAAGACTCCTTTGCACATGGAGAGTGTGCAGCAGGGCCTCTCCTCTATTGGAGTACTTAGGGAAGTACACCAGGAGGTCGATATCCTGGTTAAGAGTAAGGGCTGAGACCACCTTGGGAAGAAATTTTGGATTTGTCCTTAAAGACACCCTGTCCTGGTGAAAAACCAAATAAGGTTCTTTGCACATGAGTGCATGGAGCTCAGAAATCCCTCTGGCAGAAGTAACAGCAACTAAAAATAACGTCTTCCATGCGAGACGACGTAGCTCGCAATCCTTGACTGATTCAAATGGAGGCAGCGTAAGCTGCTCTAGGATGAAGGGTAAGTCCCAAGGTGGAATAAGATCCTTAACCGGAGGCCTAAGGTGGAGAATGCCGCGCAAAAAAGCACGTGTGGCTTCAGACTGGGATATTGACCATAGGCCTATGGGAGCATGATAGGCCAAGATGGCACAGAGGTGTACCTTTATTGAGAAGTAGGTCAAGCCTGCCTGAAAGAGGGACAAGTGGTAGTCAAAAACCAAACCCTCAGGACAATCCAGTGGAGAAAGTTCCCGTGCTTGAGTCCAGAGATGGAATCTGCGCCATTTCATGGCGTACATGGCATGAGTGGCCGGTTTTCTAGCAGCCGCTACAACATCTGCTACCTCGTGCGAGACCCCGTATCACATGACTGCTATGTCCTTGTGAGCCAGGCATGCAGGCTCAAAGAGCGTAGGTCCGGATGAACCAAGGAGCCTACCTCCTGGGACAGTAAGTGAGAGCAGAGTGGCAGAGGCACTGGCGGTTCCTGAGAAAGCTGGTACAGCAGGGGTAACCAAATCTGCCTGGGCAAAAAGGGCGCAATTAAGATCAGAGCAGATTGCTCTCTGAGGAGTTTCAGAAGAACCCTCTGGATCAGTGGGAAGGAAGGGAAGGCGTACAGGAATCTGCCCGCCCAAGAGAGGGACAATGCGTCTCGCCAGAAAACACCAGGCTCTAGATCTAGCAAGCAGAAATTGGGCAGTTTTGCGTTGGATGGGGACGCGAAAAGGTCCGACTCTGGTGTCCCCCATCTGCAAAACAAATCCTCTACGACCTCTTGCAGTAGTTCCCATTCGTGGACTCTGGCCTGAGAGCGTCTCAGACTGTCTGCGATAATGTTGTCCACTCCTGGAACATGGACAGCAATAAGATATGCGTTATGTTGAAGTACCCAATCCCACATCCTCATGGCCGCCCTGCAAAGAGGGTAGGAATGAGTGCCTCCTTGTTTGTTGATGCAGTACATCACCGCGGTATTGTCTGTTTGCAGCAGAAGAGTACCCGGTGGAATCTCCGATAGGAAGGCCTGCAAAGCACCTAGGACCGCTCTCATCTCCCAAATGTTTATGTGAAGGTGAGACTGCTGGGTCGTCCACGAGCCCTGAGACCTGAGACCGTTGAGATGTGCTCCCCAACCGGACACCGAAGCATCCATGGAGAGCATCATGACCGGAGACGGCACAACGAAGGGGACTCCCATCCAAAGGTGTTCTGGGACGAGCCACCATTGCCAATCCCGGATGACGGCCTGCATGATCCGGAATGGATGCTGCACATGGTCTTGCTTTTGATCCCACTGGGCCAACCGCATGTGGAGACGGACTAAAGGGACTGTTGCAATGGCCACAGCCATGTATCCGAGCAGGCAAAGGACCAATCTTGCCGGAATGGTCCTCCTCACCAAAATATCCCTTATAAGGGATATGATGTGCACCGCTGTCATGGGGCAAAAAAGCTTTTCCCGAATGGTATCCAGGACTGCGCCTATGAACTGCAGTCTCTGAGATGGAACCAGGCGCGACTTCTCCCAATTGATGGTGATGCCCAACAATCCAAAGAGGGAATGAGTACAATGAATTACGGACATCAGGGCCTCCCGAGAGGGGTCATAAGGAGCCAGTCATCCAGGTAGGGGAACACATAGTGGCCTTGTCTCCTGAGAGCTGCCGCCATGACTGCCATGCACTTCATGAATACCTGAGCTGCCGAAGACAGTCCGAAGGGGAGGGCTTGGAACTGATAATGGTGACCCAGAAACTCGAAGCGCAAGAATTTTCTGTGCGCCCAAGCTACTGGAATATGCAGGTAGGCATCCTGCATCTCCAGTGATGCTAAGAAGGCACCCTGCTTGAGCATGAGAATTAGCCCTGGAAGAGTCACCATGAGGAAGTGATTGTATAGCACCGAAGCATTGAGGTAGCTGAGGTCCAGGATCGGATGGGGTTCCCCTGTCTTTCTGAGAACCAGAAAGATGTGGGAATAATATCCTGTGCCTCTCTGGTTCTGTGGTATGTGCTCTATGGCGTCTTTGTCCAGAAGCGCTAGCACCTCCTGCTGAATGAGCAGAGCATGCTGACCCAAGTAAAAGGAAAGCAGGGGAGGTCTTGAAGGTGGGTGGTCGAGGAATTCTATAGAGTGTCCTCTCTACCAATTGTAGAACCCACAGGTCGGCGATTATTGTCTGTCATCCTGCAAGGTGGCGGGAGATGCGACCCCCAACCTTTTCTTCCCATTGATCCAGAGGAGAAGCAGGGGCTGGGAAGGAGTCATGCTGTGGCAGCATTGCTTCCCGCAGCTTGGGTCGATTTAGTGCATCTCTGACCTTGGCTTGGGGAAGACAGACTGAGCCTTGCGACTGAAGTTGCCCCTTTGTTGCTGGCCGGAATGTAGCTGTTGCCATTGTTGCCAGCCGCAAAAGCGATTCTGGTTCCTACAAAAGGAGCCAGTCTTGGGCCTGTATAGTCCTCACCGCCTTCCCGGCGTCCTGTAACTTGGTGATTATCTTTTCGGATTCTTCACCAAACAGGACATCTCCATTGTAGGGGACGTCCAGGATATTTTTCTGGACATCTGGAGTAAATCCGGAGACGCGAAGCCATGATTGTCTCCAGAGACAGACGCCTGAGGCTGCTCCCCTGGCCGCAGAGTCTGCCGAATCACAGGCGGCTCTCAAAACTTGGGTCCCCACATCTGACCCTGTGTGAAGAAGGTTCAAAAGTTCCTCCTTCTGCTCTCCATCTGGAAGGCCTTTGACCAGGTCCTGGCCCTATTCCCATAGGGCATTCTGAAACTGAATCATGTGTATTAGGTAGTTCAGACACCTGAGGGAGCATGTAGCAGCCGCATACATGCATCTCCCCAGTGAATCCAACTGCTTGGATTCCTGGTCCAGTGACTGGGTGCTCAGATGCTGCAGCCATTGAGACCGGTCGTGAGGCCGTAATGACCAGTGAATCAGCCAATGGTTGGTGCGCCAAGTACAGGTCCTCCAAAGGAGCCCTGTACAGGCAGTCAGCCTTCTTCAGAACAGCGGGGGTGGAATGCGGATGTTTCCACGCGGCCTTGGTGATGTTCGAAAAGGTATCCACCAAGGGTGGCACCAGCACAGGCTTAGGGCCTTTCTGCCGAAGATATCTGGCTAGGCACTGTCGTTTGGGGTCTAGATCTTCTGTCTCCCATCCCATATTCTCCTGGATGTGCTGCATGATTTCAGCAAAGGAGGGATCATCCGGAGGTGACCTGGGGGAGGTCTCGTGGGCCTGGTGATGGAAGACTGATGGGAGAAGGAGACCTGGAGGAGTCAAATGACTCTGGTCTTGAGTCGTCCCCCTGCGGAGTGGACCTTCTTCCTCTGGGTTGCTTGGGGCTGAGGAACCCTGAGGGAGACTGTGAAGGAGGCCTTCTCCTTACTCTGGATCTACCCCTAGGAGATGGTGTAGGCTCCTTGGGGGTCTGCTGTCTGGACTTTGGGGAGGAGGCGGCTTTACAGGGACCACATCCTTCTTGATACTGTCCCACCAAAAGGTGAAGAAATCTTTAACTTCCTGTAGGTTCATGCTGGACGACGGGCCAGGCGTTGGGGTTGGCCTGTTGCCGGTGTCAGGCATCTGGTCCGAGGTTGTCGCCAGTTCAGGCAAAGGCTCCCGAGGAAGCCCAGTGTCTTCTGTGTCACCTGCCTGGTCGTCAGGCAACGTCAAATTCTCCTCCGATGAACCCCGGTGACCGGTATCGACCAGTGACGAGAGGGCAGTCGTCGGCTCCGAAGGTCGCTTGACCGACGTCGGGTACTTAAGGAACGTCTGGTCTATCGGGCATTTGGCCGGTGAAGGATTGGCAGCCTGCCTAGGCTCAGACATCCACTTGAGGGTCATCAGGTCCATGGTCCCTTCTTGGGAGGGGGAATCGGGTCCCCTGGGAAGTTGGGAAACTGATCTGACGTCAGGTTCCCTGCGTCTGTCCGAAGAAATAGTAGCTGACTTCGAGGAGGACTTAGACCGATGATGGTCGGAAGACTTCCCTGAGGCCCGGGAGGGCGAAGGAGATGGATCCGAAGTCCTGAAGGTCTTCAGCAGGTGGAGAGAAGCCGAAGGACCGCCCGAGGATCTGACCTTAACCGGTGGAGGCTGAGAGCGAGCCCTGGAGGGACAGCGGTCTGAGCGCGTGGCGCCAGAGCTGGTGCGCGAGTCCAAGGCCCAGTTTGGGGATCTGTACCAGGCCTTCTCCCGATGTTTCTCCCAGTGTTTATGAGACTTGGAGGCTGACTCACCTCTGGAGGCAGGGTCTTTTTCCATGGTTTTTAATTTCTCTTCTAAGAGGAACCCCTGGAGTGCCTTTTGACGGCAGATCCTGGTGCAGCTGTTAAATTGCTAGCAAATAGAGCAGGCCTTGGTGTCATGCTCTGGGCCTAGGCACACATGAACCCGGCCTGTGGAGATCCTTAAAGGGATCTGTTTGCATGAGCACACTTAGAGGGGTGTCCTTCTGTGGAAGAGTAGAGATGGCGACATTTAGTAAAGCAAAAGTTTGCTGAAAAAGGTTCTAGTGGAAATGGATTAAGCTAATGAGGCGTCCGTGAGGCCGATGCTGGCGAGTCAACGGCGGGAAAAGAACTGGGGATTCTGCGGGACCGCCCTCTTTTATATGATGCCTGACATCGGGAGCGGCTGCCAACGTCGAGGGCGTTCCCCGCTGGATACTGCTAGCTAGAAAATTTCCGTGAGGTCCTGGCACCTGCGAGCTTCAGTCCTAATGGTGCAACCTGCTGCAAGAGCTGTTTCTCGAAGTAAGATCTGCCAGTACGCCTGAACACAGAGGCGGTCACCAGGCTCTCGGCTGAAGGGTGCTCTGTGAACCCTGTGAGGGATCCCATGGGAACAGCGTACTTGCAGGCCATGCAGGCAGGCGGTGCTGGACAAGAGGCAGGATGCTGCCAGAGTTCAAGTGCCGGACCAAAAATGGCCTCGGCCACCGGAAAGGCCTCCTTTGGGGTATCCCCTCTTTTTTTTTTGTGTGTAATATTTTTATTCATTTTACTGCCAGAACAGTGATACAAATACTTAAACTACAACACTTCAAATAAAAAAAATAAAATAAAATAATTTAACATTTTTACTTCATTAATTATACACAATCAACACAAATAAATGGTGCACACAAGTACCTTTGCTCTCCAGTTCATTTCTCCCTTCTTTACTTTATATCCCTGGACCATTCCTTAATTTCAGTGCCTTTTCCCCTTTGGAGCTACTCCAATTACTCATTTTCCTTCCCAAGGCCCTCTCTCCTCTTTCTCCCCCTTTTCAGCCTAGAGTGCCCTCCCTCAGAATCCAACCTTCCTCCACCGTAAGGGAAGCTAGGAATGGACTCCAACTCCTGGTAAAACCTTCCTCTCTCCCCCACATTGCACATGTTAGCCTCTCCAGCCCCAGGGTCTGTAGCACCATCTTCCTCCAAGCTTGCACAGTTGGCGTGAGCTGGGAAACCCAGGTGTTTTGTATACCATGTCGGGCCAGGACATATAGCACCCTGATCCACCTGGGGAGCAGTGTCCACTCCTCTCCTTCCCCAATCTCTACTCCAAATAAGCAGCTCAGGGGATCTAATGGCAGCTCGCTACCAGCGATCTCACTCACCTCAGCAACCACCTCTTTCCAAAATTTCCGCAGCACCGGGCACGTCCAGAAACAGTGCATGTACATAGATACATGGACAGTGTCGGCAGATAAGGGCCTATGGCCCACTCAGTCTGCCCATTTGAGCTTGTAAGTTCAGTTTATGTTTTCCTAGAAGTCTGTTGCCCCTTACCCCTGACCTCCAGAATTCCTTTATGTCTATCCCATGCATTCTTAAATCCCGTGATTGTTTCAGCCCCCACCACTTCCTCTGGCAGGGTGTTCCACTTGTCCACCACTCGCTCTGTGAAGAAATTCTTCCTCATGTTTCCTCTGAATCGTCCTCCCTCCAACTTCATCCCATGCCCTCTAGTCCTGGTACATCTTTTTCACTTAAAAATAGTGTATTCATGCACCCTGTTCTTCCCTGTGAGATACTTGTATGTCTCTATCATATCCCCTCTCTCCCTCCTCTCCTCCAGGGAGTACATGTTCAGTTCCTTCAACCTGTCTTCATAGGACTTGTGATGCAATCCATGCACCATCTTTGTTGCCCTCCTCTGAACCTTCTCTACCCTGTCTATGTCCTTACGTAGGTAAGGTCTCCAGAACTGTACACTGTACTCCAGGTGGGGCCTCACTAGTGTCTTGTATAGTGGAATTATGACCTCCCTTTTCCTGCTGGTGATGCCCCTGCCTATGCATCCCAGCATCCTATTTGCTTTACCTGCTGCCTTGTCACACTGTTTCCCTACCTTGAGGTCATCAGAGATGATAACCCCAAGATCCCTTTCCTGTTTGGTGCATGCTATATCCTCACCCCCCAACTGATATATTTTGCCAGGGTTTTTGTGCCCCATATGCATTATCTTGCACTTCTTTGCATTGAATTTCAACTGCCAAACCCCTGACCATTCTTCAAGTTTCTGCAGGTCCTTCTCATTTTGTCTACACCTCTGGTGTGTCTACTCTGTTACAGAGCTTTGTGTCATCAGTGAACAGTGAAATTCTGCCATCTAGGTCCTGCTAATGTCACTGATGAAGATGTTGAATAGGACCGGTCCCAGCACTGATCCCTGTGGTACCCCACTGGTCACTCTTCCCTCTGTGGAGTGACAGCCATTTACCACCACCCTCTGTGTCCTGCCACCCAGCCAGTTACCTACCCACCACACTACTGTCCTGCCCACACCCATACTCCCAGTTTGTGTAGTAGTCTTCTATGTGGCACAGTGTCAAAGGCCTTGCTGAAGTCCAGATAGGCCATGTCCACTGCCCTCCCGACCTCCCTAGTCACCCAGTCAAAAATTCAATGAGGTTGGTCTGACATGACCTCCCCCTGGTGAAACCATGCTGCCTTGGGTCCTGTAGTCCATTGACAACCAGATGTTCCACCAATCTCTCCTTCAGTAGTGCTTCCATGATCTTCCCCACTACTGAGGTGAGGCTAACTGGTCTGTAGTTCCCTGCTTCCTCTTTGTTCCCGCTTTTGTATAAGGGGACTACATCTGCTGTCCTCCAGTCTTTGGGTACCTCCCCTGTTTCCAGTGATTGGCTAAACAGGATAGCCAGAGGTTCAGCCACCACCTCTCTTAGCTCTTTAAGGACTCTGGGGTGCACCCCATCTGGCCCCATTGCTTCATCAACTCTTATTACTTCCAGTTCCTTCAGGACCCTTTCTTGTGTAAAGGGACTTGTGTCCATTTCTGCACCATTCTCACCCCTTGTACTCCCTTCAGACCCATTACCCTCCTCTTCCTCAGTAAAGACTGAGCAGAAATATCTGTTCAATATGTCAGCTTTACTGTTGTCATCCTCCACGTAACCCCCATCTTCCCCCTTCAGTCTCACTATCCCTCCCTTTGTCTTTTTTCACTTAAGTACCTATAAAAGGTTTTGTCCCCTCTACCCACTGATTTTGCAATGTGTTCTTCTGTCTGAGCTTTGGCTTCCTTACTGACCTCCCTGCCTCCTCTGCTTCTCCTGGTACTTCTCCTATCCCCTTCTGCCTGTGTCTTTTGTATTGCCTGAATGCAATCTTTTTGGCTTTCACTTTCTTTGCTACCTCTTTGGAAAACCATAATGGTCTCCTCTTCCTTTTCCTCTTGCTAACCTGCTTAATGCATAATTCTGTTGTTCTTGTAATCCCCATTTTAAATACTGCCCACTGTTCCTCAATCCCCGATTCCTGTCCCATTCCCCTTAATGCCTCTTTCAAGTATCTCCCCATTTTCCCAAAGTCTGCCCCCCTAAAATCCAGGATACGTGTTTTTGTGTGGTTTGGTTCTACTCTTTCTGTGATTTCAAACCACAATGACTGGTGGTCACTGTTCCCCAGGTGCTCCCCCACTGTTACCCCCATCACACTGTCCCTGTCTGTGAGCACAAGGTCCAGTATTGCCTTCTGCCGAGTTGGTTCCATGACCAGTTGCTTGAGGAAGGCACCCTGAAGGGAGTCCAGGATAAATCTGCTCCTAGTTGATGCTGCTGCTGGGATGCTCCAGTCCACGTCGGGAATATTGAAGTCTCCAACCAGTACTACCTCACTTTGTCTGCCATCCTTGGATGGCTAGCATCAGCTCCCATCTGTTTCTTCCTCCTGGGCTGGTGGTCTATAGACCACACCTGTGCAGATGGCTTCTCCCATTTTCCTTTCCAGCTTAACCCACAGTATCTCCCCCATTTTGTTCCTCCTGGATCTCTGTGGCCCTTATGTCATTTTCACATACAGTGCCACCTCCTCCCTTCCTGCCTGCTCTGTCTCTTCTGAATATGTTGTAGCGGTATGGCCATCATTACACCAGGTTTCAGTGATGGCCACAATGTCCAGGTCTGACTGCACCATGACAGCCTCCAGATCTTCCATCTTGTTGCTAAGGCTCCTGGCACTTGCACACATGGCTTTACATGATTTGACCTCCCTAGACTGTTTCGCTGTTCTACTCCAGCCCCTTCCTTGGTTGTCCTTTATCCCTGGTTCTCCTTGCTGTCTGTCCTTCTGCTGAATTTTGCCCCTTTTCTGCCTATCCACCTCTTGGGCACTAATCTCCATCTTTTGCACACTGCTTTGAAGAGACAGCCACTCCTCTGGTTCACTGGTTCCACTGCTAGCTGTGGGGGGTGAGCAAGTGGTACACTCCTTGCTGGCCTGCCACCCCCCTTTGCTAGTTTAAATGCTTGTCAATGTAGTATTTAAACTTATCACTGAGTGCTTGGATTCCCCTCCAGGATGGATGCAGGCCATCAGGCTTGAACAAACCTCCATCCCTCCAGGTGGGTCCCCAGTCACCAATGAATCCAAACCCTTCCTCACAGCACCAGTTCTTCAACCATGAGGTAAAGTTCCTGGTGCATGCACTCCTATGCTCTCCCTTGCCTCTCGCAGGTAGTACCTCTGAGAAAGTGACAGAATTAGCTACTTGCTTGAGACCCCTCCCCAATTTCCTAAACTCTTCCTGAACTTCCTTTGGCTCCCCATTTGCCAGGTCATTAGTACCTAGGTGGATAATGACATCCAGCTCACCCTCCCTGCCTTGCCTTCCCAGTGATCCCCAGGATCTTCCTTCCATCCCTCCATGCCGTGGCACCTGGTAGGCACCTCACCTCCCTGTCCTCCCCCTCCTGTGTTCCTAGCTGGATCCCTCTTATGATGGAGTCCCCCACCAGGATTCGCTTCCTCCTCCTCTGGGGTCCACTGCTTTCCCCACTGAGGTCACCGCCTTGACATTCCCCTCTCTCCCCCACATCTACCACATAGGGGTGATACTGCAGGGTGTGCCTTATGCACGATCACTGGTGGGTGGTACAGCCTGTGGACAAATTTAAAATATGCCTCTTTATATTTATTGCAGGCCATGATCCCAGAGTGCATCGGGAGCAGCATCCCCCAATTCTCCTCTGTGATGCATTTCCCTAGGTCACGTTCCCATAATTTTTTCGTCCTAACAGTTCTGTCAGGGAGTATTTGTTTCCCTATTTATACCACCTGACCAATAAAACCTCTCCTTCTCTTTGGCCTGGTAGATCACAGGCTCCACCGAGTCCACTTCATATGCCCCTTTAATTTCCCTTCCCAGACTTCCCATAAATGCCCTCACTTGCAGAAACCTAAACCTGTGTCTCCCCACCTCCTCCCACCACTTCTTGTAGTGTTTGAAGGGAACACAGCTGCCTCGTACCAAGAGGTGCTCCAAACTCCATATTCCCTTATGTTCCCATTCTCGGAAGCCCTTATCCTCCATTCCCGATACAAAAAAGGGATTATCTGCCACTGGTAAAAACAGTGTGTCCTCCCCCTGCTTCCATCCTCGTCTCCCAAGCATCCACCAGGCCAGCAATACTTGGACTACTAAGGGGTTGGCCTCTTCTCTCGACCTATATGCACTCGGGTCCCTACTATGAAGGTATGCTGTTAGGTTAACTTTAGTCGTCTCTTGTTCCATCTCAACCCAGCTGGCTACCTTAGGCCTATGCACCCAATCCACCACATACCTCTGTTGGACAGCCAAGAAATAATTTTCCAAATCCGGAAAGTTCAGTCCCCCTCTTTGTCTATCCGCTTTCAGCCTTCCCAAACTTATCCTCGGGTGTTTCCATATGAAGGAAGAGAAAGCTTTTTCCAATCTGTGAATATCCTCCCTCTTCAATCCTATGTGTAACATCAGCAAAAAGTACAGGATCCTGGGCAACACGTTCATTTTAATAAGGCTGATTCTACCCAACCACGACTGGGGCAGCTGCATCCACCTCCTTAAGTCCATCTCAATAGTCTTCACTAATTTGGAGTAGTTTAAATTGTACAGGGACCCTAGGGATTGCCCCACCTGTACACCTAGGTACTTCATACACGTACCCACCATTTTTAGTCCCCACTATCTCACTTCGCTCCCCGAGCCCTGATGCCACATTACCTCTAACTTTCCTAAATTGATCTTATAGCCCGAGAAGATACTAAACTCCTCCATCAGCTGTCAAAGTGAAGGCACCAATCAGCCAGGGTCCCTTAAGAACAGAAACATATCGTCCGCATATAATGCAAGTTTATGTTGCATTCTGCCCTCCCCCCACCCCCATTATTTCCTCATTCCCCCTTATGGCAATAGCCAAAGGCTCAATCGCCAGAGCAAACAAGAGGGGGGAGAGCAGGCACCCGTCTTGTACCCTGCCCGAGATTAAACTTCTCCGACATATTACCATTCACCAACACCTGCCCCCGGGGCATCCGATACATTGCCTGCACCCACTTCAGGAAAGCTTCACCCAGACCAAACCGTTCCACCACCTCAAACAAGTACTCCCACTCTACCCTATCGAACGTTTTTACAGCGTACAGTGATATAATCCCTATGTCCTCCTTTCTTCTATTTGCCTGCCATATTATACTGAGTAAGCACCTCATATTATGATATGACTGCCGTCCCTTTATAAACCCGGTTTGGTCTGGGTGAATCAGCCCCGGGAGGACCTCCTTGGACTCAGACAACACTAGTTTGCACTCCCATCCTGGGTAGGATGAGTCTTCAGTTGCTGGTTTGGAGGAAGGTCCTTCCTCTTTTCAAGGCATCCTCCACCTAATCTCCGAATCCACCGGAATGCCCCTGGAGCCTGTCCAGAAAAAGGCGCAGTACCCCCTTACGGATGTTGGTCCTCCAGCCTGTTGGCCAGCACCTTAGCCAATATTTTAAAGTTGCAATTCGGCAAAGAAATCGGCCTATATGAAGCACAGAGTAATGCACCTCTCCCCCCTCTTTTGGTATAAAGGCATATAGTGGTATCCCCTCATTTAACGATGTCCGTAAGACGGTACTCTGCCTTTTTCTGGATAGGTTCCAGGGGCATCCCTGTGGATTCAGGGATAAGGCGAAGGATCCCTTGGAAGGAGGAAGGGCCTTCCTCCATCCCTAGGCCAACAGATGACTCATTATCCCCAGGATGAGCGTGAAGCCCGGTGACATCCAAATCCAAGGAGTCGGGATACAGCAGCCTGCCACCAAAATCACCCTCGAAACGCCGAGGGCGGTCAGGAGTGACCATGACCGATAAATGCCGGGGAAGCCCGGTATCCCGTCTGTCTTCTTTTGAAAGAGTCCATCCCACAGGCTGCTAAGGCGGCAGTTTCACCACGATGGGTGGAGAGGCTGATTTAGGCCGAAGAGGTGGATTTGTCAGCCCTGCGGGTGGAGGAACCGAAGATTTCTGCTCCAGAGGGGTCTGCTTCGGCCTAGGAGGTGAAAGCCAAGTAATGGCCGGGGAAGAAGCTGGAGTCGGCTTCTGCCCGGACAAGATCAGCTGCTACATGAGGTCCTCATAGCACCAACGTAGTTTCCACCAGAGCCTCTCCTCATCCAAGGAGGACGAGGACGATTGATGGCATTGCCCCTTCTTAGAGCACTTATGGCTCTTCCTCGGTCTGTTGGTCGAGGAGGATCTAGACCTCGACCAAGATCGGGCAGGCCGACTTGGTCGCTCCGGAAACACCAGCGGGACCGGTGACTTCCGGGGCTCCGGAACCGGGTCCTCGATGGGAACATCAGAGGGCTGGTCTCCTCATCGGGGAAGACAAGGACCGGAGTCCTTTCCAAGGAATCGTCGGCCAGAGCCAGCAACAGAGGGTCAATGGGGTTGATGACAATCTCGACCTTGTCAACCGCATCTTCGGTCGTCTGGCCCAATGGAAGGTCCAAAAAGCCAGTGGCCGAAGAAGCGATCTCGACCGGAGTCGAGACCGCATGCTCTTGGGACTGAGACCTCTCTTGGTCCCAAGAGCTCCTTCACCGAGAAGAAGGTTTATGCAGTTCCTTCTCCCACTTACAGGATCGGGAGGAGGGCAAGCCAGCAGGCACCTCTCCTGGGTGGGAAGAGACTGGCACAACTCTCAGAAGGAGCCGGAAAAAGTAGAGCCTAGGTCAAGAGGAACGAAGAAGCCCCGAGTGTTGGCGGCACGAGCCGCTTCTTCCTCGAACACTATCATCTGTTTCAGTTGTTTGGCGGAGCACGCAGCCGCGGAAACCGCCCACCTAGCCTCCTTGGAATTCATCAGAGGGTTCCTTTTCTTCAGTCTCCCCAACTTTAAGCATGCCAGGCAGTCATCTAGAACGTTGGGATGGAAGGCCAAGCAAAAGCTGCAGGGCGAGGTGTCATGGCCAACACCTAGGCAGTAGACGCACATGAGATGGGGATCAGTGCGACATCTTCTGGTCAAGGACCCCGCAAACTGGGAAGATTTTTCTTCCATGATCGAAGACGCAAAAGCGCGATCACTAACTTAAATGAGTTTTAATTTTGCTAAATCCAAAGTTTTGAAAGCCAGGGCATACAAAATGCAAGAGCATGAGGGAGGCAAAATGAATCTTCCAGTGGAAAGGAAGATCTGGCGTCACGGGGCGGAGCAAAGGTATATACCACCCGGGTGGGTGGAAGGAGCCAGCATGAAGACTTCTGGCGATTCTTAAAGGGGGAAAGGGACATGCTAATAAGTGTGGCTGAACAACATATCCACGATCCTAGAACTCGTAACTTGGTATGTTAAATAACATGTATTGCCTTGCTACCACTGCTGTAGTTACAGTGTGGTTTAATGCCCACCTTAATCAACCTCGTTTGAATGCGCCAGATGAATATCAAACTATATAAGTTGTAAGCCTACCTGCTGAAATTCTGAACAAATATTTGGATGTTTCATTGGAGATCGCCTTTTCATCACCCAGTATGTATAAAGCAAAGCTCTGTGAAGGAGGTAAAAACAATTCCCTTTTTATATGTTTGCTCTAAAGCATCTTTCATGTTAATCAGCATTTGATCAGTCAGATAATTACACAGACATGTAATACAGTTTTGCCAGGTTTTCAGCATTCAGTGGAACCCCATATCAATTCATGAGTTTCAAATATTTATGTGCTTCTTTATACTGTTACACTGGCGTGCCTCAACCATGATCTGGAAAACGCACTCTCCCGGGGTGGGGGGAGTCATTGTCTGGGTACTACCAACATACTTCTCTTGTCTACAAGAATCACCAAATGCAATTGTAACATGGCTTTCCTTGACAATGTGTAAAGCAAGAAAGATAATGGCTGTATTAGAGCACCTGACCATGGATTAATCTTCTAATGATCCATACTTGCTCCAGCAATTCTTTGTTCAAGTGCAGTTCCCATGGCAGCCCAACAGATGGCTGTAAAACAGTGCTGTGCTGCTAGCATTGTTTCATAGCCATCTGTTGGCCTGTCAAGGAAACTGCAGGAACAAAACATGAATAGGTTACCCTAGCACAGGGGTTCTCAAATGGTGAGGCCAGCCTCCTTGGGGAGGCCCCAACCTGTTCCAGGGGAGGCTCAAGCAAGTCTGAAAAAGTACTGTATTTAAATTTAGGTTTTATATATTTTGTGTGAAGAGATGAAGCAAATTGAAAGAGGATAATAGTAGTGAATTTTATGTATTTATTTACTAATAGATGACAAGGGAAGGTGAATGACCCAAGGCTCATTTCAGGTGTACCCAGGGAAGTGTAGGGAGTGAATAAATTTCAAAAGGTAACTGCAAAACAATCAAGAAATATACAATGAGCAATAGTGCAAACAAATATGAATAAATTAATATTGAGTGGTGGTAATTGATCAATTTGTAAACTGATGGCAGAACAGCCCAAATACAAGGGTTGAGCATAGAAGTACTAAGAGTAATAGCAGGAAAGAGCAAAGTAATCCCTGAGAAGTTGCTAGGAGCAGAGAAGGAGGGAGAGGCAAAGTATGTAGGAAAGTAATTTACATAGAGAGGAAACAGTAGTAGTCTGACCCATGAAGGTTCTGCAACAAACGGTAACAATGGTTCAAGAATGAAAACAGAAGAGCAAGTAGGTTGGCCTGTGGGGAGGTGTTACAATAAACTGAATAATTATATTTGTTTTATTTATTTGTTATTCAGATGACACCTTTGAGCACAGGAGCTCTTTTTCAAAAGTTCCAAGTCAGTATAAGACCAAACTGAATGTGAGCCAAGTACTCAAAGGGGTTTCATTTTTTTCCATGGTACTGCGCAAAGTACAGTGTTGTTTTTCTTTGGGGAGGCCCAAGATTATTTTAATTTTTGGGGGAGGCTCAAAATCTTATCCATGGATTTGGGGAGGCTCACTGTGACAAAGTCTGAGAACTATTGCCCTAGCACATGTCCCATCATGTAGTGCAACCCATATCCTGTAATACAAGCAGGCAAAAACCAAAGTACCTACCACAGATCCTGACAGTAAGTTAGGAGAAAAAGTACCATGGTCTGAGTAAAAGTAGCTCCTCACAGTAAGGACTCTGCACAGGACAAATAGCCATACGCTCAACTGCCCACATCTTGTTCACGCAAAACACGTACCTCGGAGTGATACTGCGATGTTCCTTGTGCTCTCACAACAGCGGTCTGTTTTTCTTTTAATATGTTGTCCGCGAGCGCTACTTCCTTACATCTCAATGGCTCTGTCAGATGGACCGCAAAAGAAAAACTTTTTTTGTAATTAAAAAAAAAAAACAAAAAAAAAACAGACAGGCTAGCTGTTCACCGGGACCGCGAACGGCACTTCCCTTCACATCAATCGGCACAGTCTCACAGACCACATGCAAGACGGACTACAAAAGAAAAAAAAACGTGTTTTATTTTTTCATTAAAATAAAAAAAAAAAAAAACCAGACTGGATGACTGTATACTGTAGCAAGTACCCGCTGCACCCCCGCTGTAATCAGGAACCAGTAAACACACAGCACCGCTCGATAGTACCATTACTTCCATACTGCTTAAACCACTAATGCCACCTGCTGGCAACGTGGTCAAAACACAATGACCAAATGGGACAATTTTTCTTTGTAAGCATTTATCCAACATTTTGTTTCTTTCTTTGGCAAATAAAATATAGATTTTAGTAATTTATTCATTAATATTGTACTAGTAGGGACCCATTTCATAATCGCAATAAGGCACTCTGGGGTAGGGGTGTTATGGTGGACTAACGGCCCTTCTCGGGTGGTGGAAGCACTCGGCTTCGCCTCGTGCTTCAACACACCCAAGGCGGGCCATTATCCCACCATAACGTGCCCCTTTCGTGCCTTATTGCTTAAGCAGAACCATGCTGTGTTGTGGCTTAATGCTTACATATACTCTGTAGTGGTTTTGTGGTGGGTGGGTTGCGGTGTGTGTGGGTGGGTGTTTCTTAACTGCAATTCACTGCAAGGGCTACACTGTAACCAGGACCCCAGCACATCAGCTTCATCAGATGATGTTCTTTAACTGCAGCTCCATTTTGCTTGTGCCTAGGCTACATGTATTCAGCTACAAAGTATGGCCTTCTTTGTCCCAGTGGTTTCCTACCTTGGAAAAACTCATTATGCCAAGCCCACCTTAGGCATCCTCAGTCCCTGCAACCACTACATAGGGCAGTTTAGCAGTCTTTAAAGGGTAAATAGTTTTTAAATTAGTTTATTTTACTAATTGTGCCTTGCTGCAACAGTGTGGACAGAAACACACAAAATGGCGTATGGGTACCTGCAAGGGCACAGAGCAACCAATCAAAGAAAGAGGTGGAGAATGAATAAGGGGTCCCCCCAAGGACTAACCCTCTTATGGTGACCCCACATTTTTTTCTTACAATTTATTTACTTAAAACATCCCAGCTGATGTTTATCATCTCATTTTCAGTGGGGGCTTCTACCAGTTTCTGCAGCTGAGTGGATTAGAGCAATGAGAGGTTACGGACTTGCTCAGGTTCATACAGTGAGCATTCGGCTCTGGTGGGGTTTGAATCTGTGCTCACCTGGTTACATAGAAACATAAAAACTTAAACGATGATGGCAGAAAAAGACCTCTGGTCATCTAGTCTGCCCCTATAACCCTATCATACCCCGACACCTGTTGCCTCTGTGAGGTCTACACGCACTCTATTCTCCCTTCTGGTTTCCTCGTTTCTGCCTCCCTCATCCCGCTGAGCAGCTACTATACCACTGGCTCTATCCCAGCTGTGTCTGAAGTGATTTAGTGTTCTGGCACTGACCACCTCTGCCGACAGACCACTCCATGGCTCAGCCACACTTTCTGTAAAATATTACTTCCTCACATCCTTTTTAAACCTTCCCCCTATTAACCGCCACTCGTGACCCCGTGTCCTAGCTTCTCTATTGCTGGAAAATAGCTTTTCATTGCTCACCGTGTTTATTCCTTTCAGGAATTTGAATGTGTCCATCATATCCCTCCTCTCTTGTCAGGCTTTGAGTGAACAGAAGTTCAACGCCTTTAGCCAATCCTCACAGGATCTGCCTTCCTGTACCCCCGAGTCATCTTGCTCACCCTGCATTGTACTGTCTCTGGTCTCTCCTGCCCTTTTTAGGTGGAACCTCCAGAACTGGGGCCGGCCACAGTACTCCAGCTGTGGTCTCACCAGTGACCTACACAGAGATAAGAACAGGTTACTCACCTGTAACAGTAGTTCTAGGAGTGGTATATGTTGTTCATCCACACTGTCTGGCATTGTCCCTTTCCCCTTTAAATCTTGCTGGAAGTCTTCAAGCTGGCTCCTCCCACCCACCCGGGTGGTAAATACCTCGGCTCCGCCCCATGACGCCAGATCTAGCCCGCTGGAAGCCAGGTTGTGCGCCTAAAGCCGGGGAGGTCGGGTGGGTGCGTGTGGATGAACAACATATACCACTCCTAGAACTACTGTTACAGGTGAGTAACCTGTTCTTCTAGGAGCGTGGATATGTTGTTCATCCACACTGTCTGGCAGACTCCAAGCAGTTCTCCGGGAGGAGGGAGGCAAGGCACACACCCCCTACTTAGCGAATAGAGACTGGAGAACCGAGGCCCCAAAACCAGCATCCCGACATGACTCTAGGTCAATGTGGTAATGGGTAATAAAGGTGTTTTGCTGACTCCAGGTAGCGGCCCGACAGAGTTCCTGGATAGGGATGTCCCTGGAAGCAGCCACCGAGCAGCAGTATGGACGGGTAGAATGAGCCCTTAGCCTTTGGGAGGCTCCCACCGCCCAATTCATAGCAGAACCTATGCATGATGTGATCCATCTCGCAATAGTCCGCTTGGCTGCAGGTCTGCCAGAGCTGCTTCAGCGTAGGGTGACAAACAGCTGGCTAATCTCTCCCTCGACTTCCGCCCGCCCTCTCCTATAATAGGAGAGAGACACGCCTGAGGTCCAGAGTATGGAGCCTATACTAGCGTCCGAGGTGTAATTAGGGTAATATACTGGCAGGGTCAACACCTGGTTAAGGTGAAACTCTGACACCACCTTCGGAAGGAATTTCGGTGGGGGCGCAGGACAATCCTTGTCCCCTGTGAAAGACCAGATAGGGGAGTCCACTGAAAGCGCCTGGAGCTCCCTCGTCCTTCTGGCTGACGGATAGCCACCAAGAAGGCCGCCTTCCACGACAAGCGCGAAAGTGCAGACTGTGCATGGGTTCTAATGGCTTGCCCATGAGCTTTGCCAAACCAGCAAAGATCCCACGGAGGTGGAGGTTCACGCACTGAGGGGATATGTGGTCCAGGCCTTGAAAAGCGCCCACCACCTTTTCCTGAGCTAACGCCAGCTGACCGACCTCGCCTGTAAGCTTTGATATGGCTGCTAGGTGCACCCTAAGGGTCGGCTGATCAAGACCCCTTGGAGAGGGACCAAAGGTAGTCTAGAATGTTAGCCACAGAGCAGGATAAGGGTCCAGACCTTTACTCTGGCACCAAATGGAAAATCTCTTCCATTTGAAGGCATAACATTTCCTGGTCGATTCTTTTCGAGATGCCTCCACCACGGTGTAGACATCCTCAGAAAGACCCAAAGCCTGGAACTCTAGCCGCTCAGGAACCAGGCTGTGAGCTGCAGGGATTGAAGGTCCGGATGAAGGACCCTCCCCTGGTTCAGAGATATCAGGTCCGGGCGTGTACTGAGCCGCTCCGGGGTCCTGCAGCTGAGGCTGTGGAGATCTGGATACCAGAACTGGCGTGGCCAATCTGAGGCTACCAGGATCACCTTCGCCTTGTCCTTCCTCACCTTGAGTAACACCTTGTGGATCAAGGGAAATGGAGGAAAGGCGTAAAAGAGGCCTGGGGTCCACGGCCTCGAGAAGGCATCCCCCTGCAGCGAGCCCTGCTGAGGGGGGCGGGCATGGAACAGCCTCAGCTTGGTGTTCTCCCTGGAGGCAAACAGGTCCACCAACGGTTTGCCAACGAGAGAACAGGTAGTAAGCTACCTCTGGATGGAGAGACCACTCGTGGGATGTCTGGCCTAAGCGGCTGAGAGCATCCGCCAGTTGGTTCGCGACTCCTGCCACATGGATGGCTAGGAGATCCGCCTCCAGCCGGCTGATGAAGGTCCAGATCCGGAGCGCCTCCTTGCATAGCAGACAGGAGTGCGTGCCGCCCTGTTTGTTGAGGTAGTACATGGTCGTGGTATTGTCTGTCTGGACTTGAACCACTTGACCCCGGAGATGAGGAGCGAAAGCTGACAGAGCCAGTCTGACTGCCCTGAGCTCCAACAGGTTGATGTGGCATCAGGACTCCTCTGGGGTCCAGAACCCGTGAGCCCTGTATTCCCCATGTGGGCTCCCCAGCCTGTGAGAGGCATCGGTCGTGGACGACCGTCGGCTCGGGGCGGACAAACAGGATCCCTTCCAGCAGATGATTCGGGACGGTCCACCATTGTAGGGCGTCCCACATCCCCTGGTGACCGTGACCAGCTGGTCGAAAAAGACTCTGACGCTGAGACCACTGGGCGGAGCTCCACTGGAGGGGCGCATGTGCAGTCTGGCCCAGCGGACCATCACGCTGCACGCCATGTAGCCCAGGAGGCGAGGAAGTCCCGGCAGGGCGTGAGTGCCCAACCAGAAATGATTGGCAAAGGAGGAGAGAACCTCCGCCTAACTGTCCCGGGAGCCGAGCTCTGGCTTGACGAGAGTCGAGCTTGCCCCGATGAAGCCCATCACCTGAGAAGGTACGCTGCTCCGATTTGGCCTCGCTTGATCAGAAGGCCCAAGTGCGAGCAGGTTCGAGGGTCAGGTCCCTGGACCTCCACCTCCTGAAGAGAGGATCCCGCCAGGAGCCAATCGTCCAGGTAGGGGTAAATACGAACCCCTGACCGAAGATGGGCTGCCACCACTGCAATGCATTTGGTGAAACCCTTGGGGTCGATGACAGGTCGAACGGCACGGCTCTGAACTCGTACAGGGTCCCTTCGACCCTGAAGTGGAGGAACTGCTGATGAGATGGACGGATAGGGACGTGGAAAAAGCGTCCTGAAGATCCAGTGTGCAGAACCATGTTTCGGCTCCAGGATGGTATGATCTGATTTAGAGTTACCATCCGAAGGTGCGAGACCTGAGATACCGATTCAGGTCGGCAGATCTAGAATGGGCGCCAACCCCATCCGCTTGGGCACCAGGAAATACCTGGAGACGAAGCCTGGGTCTGAAGGAGGATCCGCCACTGGCCACCACCTCTTTGAGGAGGAGTAGCAATGTCGCCTCGGAGGACAGACTGGGCGACTGAGATCCGCTCCTCTCGTGGGGCACAGGCTCGGCTGGAGGGAACTGCTCGAATTCTAAGGCATACATCTGCCCACCACTTAGACCCATCTGTCCGTGGTGATACCGACCAGGCGGAAACGGTGGCGGAGCCGCCCCCACGGAGGACCTAGAGCTGAAGTGACGGTACGGGAGGACACCTCGTCTGGGCCACTGGGCAGGCTTAGAGGAGGAGGGGCACCTGACCAGCGCCCGCCTTTGCGGCTGTTGGGGACCTTGCTTGGGCCTAGGGCGCCAAGCCTGAGCCTGCTGCTGTTGTTGACCCCCCTGGAAGGGTGGTTGTCTGACTGCAAGGGAAGAATGACGAAAAGGCTTCTTCCTGCGCTTCTGCTGGTTCTTACTTGAAGAACCCTTAGCGGATGTAGCATCTAAGGTGGCATTAGATTGCTCGATACGCTGCAGGTGACCTGCCACTCCTGGCCCGGAAGAGGTCGGTGCCAAGGAAGGGCACATCAGCTAGCTTGTGCTGAGTATCCACGGGAAAGGAGGATAACCTCAGCCAAGCCCTGCGGCGAGTGGATACCGCTGCAGCTAGTGAACGGGCACAGGAATCACCCACGTCCAGAGCAGTCTGGAGTTGTTGTTTAGCAACAGCTCTGCCCTGGTCCCTGACCTGCTTGACCGTGGTCTGCATGTCAGCTGGGAGGTGGGGGAGAACTTCGTCCAGCGACCCCAAGAGGGCGTGAGAGAAGTGTGCCATAATCACTGCTGAGCTTGCCTGATGAAGGCCCAAAGATGATGCAGCATAGACCTTCCGGGCCGAGTGGTCCATATGTTTGGACTCTTTGTCTGGAGGGCGGTCAGTATCGGCTGAGCTGCCCGTCCGCCTGAATACTGAGGCAGTCACAAGGCTTTCCGCCGAGGGGTGCTCAGTAAACCCCGCCAAAGACCCTGTGGGCACCGCGTACTTGCGTGCCATGCGGGCAGATGGAGCTGTGCAGGAGGCTGGACGCTGCCAGAGATCCAAGGCTGGACCAATAATGGCTTCGGCGACTGGAAATGCCTCCGTAGGGGTATCCCCCCTCTTAAGAATATCCGTAAGGGGATATTCCGCCTTTTTCTGGATAGGCTGTAGGGCCATCCCCGTCGATTCGGGAAATGAGCCGGAGGATGCTCTGGAAGGAGGAAGGCCCTTCTTCCAAGCCTGACGCTGAAAGCTCATCGAGAGAATGAAGGCCAGTGTTATCAGAATCGGTGGAGTCCTGATATAAAGGCTGCCCACCTAAGTCCCCCTCGATACGCCTAGGGCGATCAGGGGTGACCGTAATTGACAGTCTGTGGGGGAGACCCGAAGACTGTCAGGCCTCCTTGGAGGGAACCCCCCCCGAGGGGCAGCTTAGGTGGAGGTTCCACCAAAATTGGTGGGGAACCTGAAACCGGTTGCTGCGGAAGACGCACCGGAGCCCCCGAAGAGACCGGCACCGGAGCAATCGGTGTCTGAGGCGGCAGAAGAGGCGAAGGCCAAGAGATAGCCGGGACCACCGAGGGAGCCAGCTTCTGACCTGCTAGCAGGAATTGCTGCCACATGAGATCCTCGCAGCGTCGAAGAATTTTTCGTCGCTTCCTCCTCACCGAGGAGGAAGGGGAACAGTGGCGGTGCTCTTGCGGAGTGCTTGTTTTTTTGGGTCGATCGACCGAAGAGGACTTGCTCCTGATCGAGACCGGCGGTGTCGGCTTTGTCGATTGGGAGAGACTGGGCTCGGTGAAACCGAGGCTCGGCTTCTGTCCTCGATCGTGAGGCCTGCGGGCGGTCTCCTCGTCAGGAAGGAGAGAATCGGGCGTTTTCCAAGAATCATCGACAGGAGTTGGTGATAACGCCTCGATCGGGTCGAGAATAATCTCGGCCGGATTCAGCCGACTCGGGCTTCTACGCCCTGTACAGACGGAAGGTCTGAAACCCAGCGCCGAGGAGGCAATTTGACAGGAAGTCGAGACATCGGACCGCTCCTGATCCCAGGAGCCGCCTTCTTCGACTCGAAGAAGATTTAGGATCCTTTTTCTTAGAACGGGATGAGTGCGAGTCCGAGGGGGCCTCACCCTTGGTAGGGAGAGACTGGCACAAATCCCTAAAGGAACCTGAAAAGGAAGAGCCCAGATTGAGCTGCACGAAGAAACTTCGCTGAAGCCGAGGCTTGGCGGCTTCTTCCTCGAAGGCCGCCATGCGCTCGAGCTGCTCGGCGGATCCCGCAGCCGCGGAAACCGCCCACCTGGCCTCCTTGGATTTTACCGGTGGGTTGCGGAGCTCCGGTCTACCCAGCTTCAGGCGCGCCTGATGATCTTCCAGGACGTTGGGGTGGAAGGAAGTGCAAATGGAGCACTGCGAGGTATCGTGAATAGAACCGAGGCAGTAAACGCACGAGAGGTGGGGATCGCTGCGCGACATTTTCTGTCCGCAAGGACACTGGCGAAACCCGGGGGACGACTTGTCATCCATGTCCGAATCAGAGTCGTAAACTCTAACGAGTTTCAGAGCGAGAAGATGCGGTGAAAACAGTCAAACGAATCCAGGGCCTCAACACTACAGAAAGCACGAGGGAACCTGAATCTTCCAGCGGAAAGGAAGATCTGGCGTCATGGGGCGGAGCCGAGGTATTTACCACCCGGGTGGGTGGGAGGAGCCAGCTTGAAGACTTCCGGCAAGATTTAAAGGGGAAAGGGACAATGCCAGACAGTGTGGATGAACAACATATCCACGCTCCTAGAACAATACCTTCTGCTTTCTACTGTCACACTCTCCCAATGCACTCTACCATCTTGTTAGCCTTGCTGAAGGCCTTGTGGCTGGTTTATTTACTGCAGTCCCTAATGAGGATTCCTAGGTCCCCTTTCCTCTGATGCAATGTCTTGCTGAACCCCTCCCAACCCACAATCTGTTCTGGGCTTTTTGTTCTCTAGGTGCATCACTCTACATTTCTTGGCACTGAATTTCAGTTGAGGGACTTTGGACCAGTTTTCCAGCCCTTGCAGGTCCCTCTGCAATTCCCGTACCCCATCCACATCGTCAACTCTCGCAAAGAGTCTAGTGTCATTTGTGAATAGACAACCTGCCTGGAATCCCTCTCCCATGTAGCTGATGAACATATTATAGAGGACTGGGCCCAGGACAAATGACTAGGTTACTCACCTGTAACCGTAGTTCTAGGAGTGGTATATGGCTCACATCTACATTCCTGCAGTTCTGCTAGAACAATGTTATTGGCTGGATGCCTTTAAGCTAAGCTTCCCCTACCACCTGGGCAGTATAACTCCAGACTCGGCCCCATGATGTCAGATCTGACATGCTGGAAGCAGGATTCATGTGCCATTTGGCAGAAAAGGCCATGTTGGTTGTGTGGATGTGAATAAATATACCACTCCAAGAATAAAACAGTTACAGGTGAGTAAGAACAGGTTACTCACCTGTAACAGTAGTTCTAGGAATGGTATATGTTGTTCATCCACACTCTCGGCATGTCCCTTTCCCCTTTAAACTTGCCTGAAGTCTTCACACTAGCTCCTCCCACCCGCCCGGGTGGTAAATACCGCAGCTCCACCCCATGACGTCAGATCTTAGCCCGCTGGAAGCAAGGTTGTGCGCCTAAAGCCGGGGAGGTAGGGTGGGTACGTGTGGATGAACAACGTATACCACTCCTAGAACTACTGTTACAAGTGAGTAACCTGTTCTTCTAGGAGCGTGGATATCTTGTTCATCCACACTCTCTGGCAGACTCCAAGCAGTTCTCTGGGAGGAGGGAGGCAAGGCGCACACCCCCTACTTGGGAAATAGAGATTGGAGAACCGAGGCCCCAAAACCAGCATCCCAGCGTGACTCAAGATCGATGTGGTAGTGGGTAATGAAGGTGTTTTCTGACTTACAGGTAGCAGCCCAACAGATTTCCTGGATAGAGATGTCCCTGGAAGCAGCCACCAATGCAGCAGTATGGCGGGTAGAATGAGCTCTCATCCCTCTGGGAGGCTCCTTGCCCACCAACTCATAGCACAGACCTATGCATGATGTAATCCATCTTACAATGGTCCATTTGGCTGCAGGTCTGCCAGAAGCGGTTTCAGCGTAGGTGACAGCTGGCGAACCTCTCCCCAAATTTCCGCCGTTCTCTCCTTATAATAGGAGAGAGCACATCTCAGGTCCAGAGTATGGAGCCTGTACTCAGTGTCCGAGGTGTAGTTAGGGTAGTATACCAGCAGAGTCAACACCTGGTTAGGGTGAAACTCTGAAACCACCTTCGGAAGGAATTTTGGGTGGGGGCGCAGGACAACTTTGTCCCTGTGGAAGATAAGAGTAGTCCACTGAAAGCGCCTGGAGTTCTCCTGTCCTTCTGGCTGACGTGATAGCCACCAGGAAGGCTGTCTTCCACAACAAATGTGAGAGCTCACACTTGTGCATGGGTTTGAATGGCTTGCCCATGAGCTTTGCCAAAACCAGCAACATATCCCACGGAGGTGGAGGTTCACGCACCGGATGGGATATGTGATCCAGGCCTTTGAAGAAGTGCCCGACCACTGTCTCCAGTGCCAAAGTAGGCTGACCGGCCCACGCCCTGTAAGCAGGAATGGCTGCCAGGTGCACCCTAAGGGCTGATGACCGTAGACCCCCTTTGGAGAGAGACCAAAGGTAGTCTAGAATGTTAGCCACAGAGCAGGATAAGGGGTCCAGACTCTTACCCTGACACCAAATGGAAAACCTTTTCCATTTGAAGGCATAACATTTCATGGTCGATTCCTTTACGAGATGCCTCCACCATGGTGTAGACATCCTCGGAAAGACCCAGAGCCTGGAACTCTAGCCGCTCAGGTACCAGGCTGTGAGGGGCAGGGATTGAAGGTCTGGATGGAATACCTTCCCCTGGTTCAATGATATCAGGTCCGGGCATGTACAAAGCTGCTCCTGGGGCCTGCAGCTGAGGCTGAGGAGATCTGGGTACTAGAACTGGCGGGGCCAATCTGGGGCTACCAGGATCACCTTTGCCTTGTCTCTCCTCACCTTGAGTAACACCTTGTGGATCAAGGGAAATGGAGGAAAGGCACAGAGGAGGCCTGCGGTCCACGGCCTTGAGAAGGCATCCCCCTGCAGCGAGCCCTGCTGAGTTGGGCGGGCATGGTACAGTCCCAGCTTGGTGTTTTCCCTGGAGGCAAACAGGTCCATCAACGGTTTGCCCCAACGGGAGAACAGACTATAAGCTACCTCTGGATGGAGAGACCACTCGTGGGACATCTGGCCTATGTGGCTGAGAGCATCCGCCAGTTGGTTCGGGACTCCTGCCACATGGATGGCTAGGAGATCCGCCTTCAACCGGCTTAAGGGGTTCCAGATGCGGAGCGCCTTCTTGCACAGCAGATGGGAGTGCGTGCCACCCTGTTTGTTGAGGTAGTGCATGGTCGTGGTATTGTCCGTCTGGACTTGAACCACTTGACCCTGGAGCTGAAAAGCGAAAGCTGACAGTGCCAGTCTGACTGCTCTGAGCTCCAACAGGTTGATGTGGCATTGGGACTCCTCACGGGTCCAGAACCCATGGACCCTGTTGTCCCCCATGTGGGCTCCTCGGCCTATGAGAGAGGCATCGGTCGTCAGGACGACTGTCGGCTCTGGGTGGACAAACGGGATACCTTCCTGCAACCGTTCTGGGGCGGTCCACCATTGGAGAGCGTCCCACATCTTCTGGGTTACAGAGATCAGTTGGTCGAAATGACCGTGGTGCTGAGTCCAATGGGCAGCCAGCTCCCACTGGAGGGGGCGCATGTGCCACCTGGTCCAACGGACCACTGAAGTGCATGCCACCATGTAACCCAGAAGGCGCAGAAAGTCCTGGGCAGGGCGCATGTGCCCAACCAGAAGTGATCGGGCAAAGGAGGAAAGAACCCCTGCCCTGTCCACCGGAAGCCGAGCACTGGCTTGACGAGAGTCGGGCTCTGCCCCGATGAAGCCCATCACCTGAGAGGGCACGAATTTCGACTTGGCCTCGTTGATCACGAGGCCGAGTTGGGAGCAGGTTTGGAGGGTCAGATCCCTGGACCTCTCCATCTCCTGAAGGGAGGAACCTGCCAAGAGCCAGTCATCGAGATAAGGGTATATCCGAACTCCTCGATGCAGAAGATGGGCTGCCACCACTACAATGCACTTGGTGAAGACCCGTGGGTCAGATGACAGGCCGAACGGCATGGCTCAGAACTCGTACAGGGTCCCCTCGACCCTGAAGTGGAGGAACTGCTGGTGGGACGGACGGATTGGGACGTGAAAGATTGCGTCCTGTAGATCCAGTGAACAGAACCACATGTTTCACTCGAGGGATGGTATGATGTGGTTCACAGTTACCATCCGGAAGGTGCGAGACCTGAGATACTGATTCAGGTCGTGGAGATCTAGGATGGGGCACCAACCCCCAACCCCCGTCCGCTTGGGCACCAGGAAGTACCTGGAGACGAAGCCTGGGTCTGTAGGAGGATCCAGCACTGGAGCTACCGCCTCCTAGTGGAGGAGCAGAGCAATGTCATCTTGGAGAGCTGATTGAGTGCAAACTGGGATCCTTTCCTCCCGAGAGGCACGGGCTCGGCTGGTGGGGGTACTGCTCGAATTTCAGAGGCAGGCCCTTTCCGACCACCTCTAGAACCCACCTGTCCGAAGTGATACCGGACCAGGCGGAAATAAAGTGGTGGAGCCGGCTCGCCATGGGAGGACCCAGGGCTGGCGTGACAGGTGTAGGGGTGGCAACCCCCAACCCGTCGCTGATTAGGCTTAGAGAAGGAGGAGGCTCCTGGACCAGCACCTCGGCCTCCTTTACGGGGCTGTTGAGGACCCCGCTTGGGCCTGGGGCGCTAAGCTTGAGCCTGCTGTTGCTGCTGGCCTCCTTGAAAGGACAGCTGCTTAACCGCAGGGGAAGAGTGCCGAAAAGGCTTCTTCTTACACTTCTGCTGGTTCTTGCCCGAAGAACCCTTCGCAGAGGTAGCGTCCAAGGTGGCACTGGACTGCTCTATGAGCTGGAGGTGACCAGCCACTCCTGGACCGAACAGGTCGGTACCAAGGAAGGGCACGTCAGCTAACTCATGCTGGGTATCTGCCGGGAAGGAGGATAGCCTCAGCCAAGCCCTGCGGCGAGTGGCCACTGCGGCTGCCAAAGAGCGGGCACAGGTATCTCAATGTCCAGGGCCGTATGGAGCTGCTGTTTTGCAGCAGCACGGCCCTGGTCACAGACTTGCTTCACTGTGGTCTGCATGTCCACCGGGAGAAGAGGGAGGACTTCATCTAATGACCCCAGGAGGGCATGAGAGAAGTGTGCCATGATAACAGCCGAGCTGGCCTAATGAAGGCCTAAGGAGGAGGCTGCATAGACCTTCCAGGCAGAATGGTCCATATTCTTGGACTCCTTGTCCGGGGTGGTCCGTGTCGGCTGAGCTACCAGTGCATCTGAACACAGAAGCAGTCACAAGGCTTTCGGCCGAGGAATGTTCTGTGAACCCCACCAATGACCCCATGGGCACCATATAATTGTGGGCCATGCAGGCAGACGGAGCTGGGCATGGAGCAGGACTCTTCCAAAGCTCAAGGGCTGGGCCAACAATGGCTTCGCGGCCACAGGAAAGGCCTCCGTCGGGGTATCCCCCCTTTTGAGGATATCCGTAAGGGGGTACTCTGCCTTTTTCTGGACAGGCTCCAGGGGCATTCCAGTGGCTTCGGATACTAGTTGGAGGATGCCCTGAAACCAGCCACTGATGACATCATCCCCAGGATGGGAGTGCAAACCAGTGTCGTCAGAGTCTGAGGAGTTGGTATATAACGGTCTCCCAGCTACGACTCCCTCGATGCACCGAGGGTGATCGGGGACAACCGTGATGGACAGACGACGGGGAACTCCGGTGTCTGTCCTGTCCTCTTTCGAGGGAGCCCCTCCCTGAGGCTGCTTAGCTGGCGGCTCCACCAAAATCGGTGGAGAGACCATAACAGGCAGAGCTGGGATAAGGGCCGACCTCACGGGCAGTGGAACCAAAGCCTTCAGTTCCGGAGGGGTCGGTGTCAGCCTTGGAGGGGGAAGCCAAGTGATGGACAGTGTGGCCAGCAGGCAGGCTTCTGACCGGACAAAATCAGCTGTTGCCACATGAGATCCTCATAACATTGGCGGAGTTTCTAAAGTCTCTCCTCGTCAGAGGAGGATGAGGATCAGTGGCGGCGACTCTTTTTTGAATGTTTATGGCCCTTCTTCAGTTTTTCGACCGAAGGGGTCCTAGTCCTCGATTGAGACCGACGGGGTCAGCTTGTTCGGTCGGGAGACACCGAAGTCGGTGAAAACCGAGGCTCCGGGACAGTTTCCTCGATGAGGTCACCTGAAGGTTGTGTACTCTTGTCGAGAAAGAAAAGGACCAGAGTCCTTTCTAAGGAATCGTCGACAGGAGTCGGAGACAAAGCCTCGATAGGGTCGAGCGTAATCTCAGCCGGTTTGGCCGTTTCCTTGATCTCGGTGCCTTGGCCCGACGGGAGGTCCGTAAATCCAGCGGCCGAGGAAGCGATCTCGACCGAGGTTGAGACCGCGGGTTCCTGGGACTCGGACCTCTCTCGGTCCCAGGAGCGTCTTCTTCTGGAGGAAGAAGACTTAGGGCCCTTGTCCCTCTTCCAAAGGCAGGAGGAGTGCGAGCTCATGGGTGCCTCACCCTTGGTGGGGAGAGACTGGCACAACTCCCTAAAGGAACCCGTGAAAGTCGAGCTGAGGTTGAGAGGAACTAAGAAGCTTCCAGAGGCTGAAGCTCGAGCCGCTTCCTCCTCAAATGCCTTCATCTGCTCCAACTGCTCAGCGGATCCTGTGGCCGTGGAAACCGCCCACCTCAGCTCTTTAGATTTCACAGGCGGGTTCCTTTTCTCCCGTCTCCCCAGCTGAAGGCGCGCCTTGAGGTCATCCAGAACGTTGGGATGGAAGGCCAGACAAAACATGCACGATGAGGTGTCATGTCCGATGCCGAGGCAGTACACGCATGTTAGGTGGGGATCAGTGGGCGACATCTTTGGCCGCAGGTACACCGGCGAAATCCAGGGGACAATTTGTCCTCCATATCCGAATCGGAATCAGTAACTCTAACGAGTTTAATAGCAAGTTGCAGTAAAACCGACATTGTGAAGCCAGGGCCAATGAATTACTAAAGTAGGACGAGGGACCTGTATCTTCCAGCAGAAAGGAAGATCTGGTATCAGGGGGTGGAGCCGAGATATTTACCACCCGGGTGGGTGGGAGGAGCCAGCTTGAAGACTTCCGGCAAGTTTAAAGGGGAAAGGGACATGCCAGAGAGTATGGATGAACAACATAGCCATGCTCCTGGAACATATTCTTCTAGAGATGTGGATATGATTCACTTATCCACAATCTAGCAGACTGTTTATTTATTGAAAACTTCAAAGGATACCTTTGAGCACAAGTGCTCATTTACAAAACTTCCATGTAAAATACTCCGTCACAAGCAAAACATTTTTTTTTACAATTATAAAAGCAGCACCACAAGAAATGCAGTCAAGTTAGGTTCAGGCATTTAATACAGAACAATTACATATAGTTTTGGGGGGAAAATCCATACAGATCACTGTATAAAAAGTCATAGGATACCTACAAAGAGAAACCGAATTAAACAATTTAATGGCTGCGCCTTACCTTGACCCATGCTGGTGACCCGGGTTTGGGAACGAGCCCGGGATGTCGGAGGTTGGCACGGGGCTAACATGCAAGCTCTCCCTCCGGGAGGAAGGTGGTTCTCGCTGATGGGCAACCCCAGTGAGGCAGGAGGAAGCTCGCTGAGGGGGGGCCTAGGCAGTAGGCCAGAGGGTGGGGGAAGGAGGCTGTCACAGGGCCATTCGCATATGCACGCCTCCATGCATGCACACTGACTCCTGGGCCTCTGGGAGAAAAAATTGAGGAAAAATGCCGTCAGCAGGGTGAAGATCTAACCTCCCGCCACATGTGTCACTCCCGCCAAGCAGGTAAGAGCTCGGTAATTCGGGGACTAGGGTGGGGGTTGGTCGGATGGGGCCGCACAGCAGGGGAGAAAATTTGATAATAAAAAAAAAAAAAAAAAAAAAAAAAAAGTTTATTGGTTACAACTGGATTGGACTGCAATGGCAGACCACAAAGATCTCTCAAACTGATTAAACTTGGGGAGGCTCAGCGGTGTATCAGCCAGTTTATTTATCCAAGTAGCAGCCCTGACAGCAAATGACCACTTGCCCAGCTGAGTATGCCGAAAAGGAGGCTTAAAGGCATCCCTGGCCATGTTCCAGGTGGTGTACTGGTTGGAGATGGTGCAAAAGCAATTTAAGCAGGGTGTGCAAGGCCCAGGAGCACCTTTTTGGTTAGCAAACATGTCTGGCGCTTTATTCTGCTGGGTAACGACAGACTCCTAGCAGTTCTCCAGGAGGAGGGGGCAAGATGCGTCCCCTACTTGGCAAACAAATACTGGATAACCAAGGTCCCAAAAGGTTGATGAAGTAGTGGGAAATAAAGGTGTATGCTGACTTCCAGATAGCAGATAGATCTCCTGTATGGGGACATTCCTGGAAGCAGCCACCAAGGTAGCAGTATGTCTGGCGGAATGAGCTCTAATCCCTGCGGGAGGGCTCCCTTCCAGCCAACCTATAGCAGAGGCTGAGGCAAGAGGTGATCCACTGTGCAATCGCCTACTTTGCTGCTGGTCTGCTAAGCATGGCTACAGGGTAGGTGACAAACAGCTGGTGAGTCTGTCCCCAAACTCCAGCTGTGCTATCTACATAATATGAGATCATCCTCCACAAGTCCAAGGTATGGAGTCTGCAGTCGGCCTCCGAAGATCGACTGCTAAAATATGCCAGTAAGCTGATCACCTGATTAAGGTGAAACTCCGATACTACCTTTGGGAAGAACTGCAGGTTGAGGCAAAGGACGACGCTGTACCTGTGGAAGACCAGAAGGGAGAGCCCACCAAGAGCCCCTGGAGTTCCACAATACTTCTGGCTGACGCAATGGCCAACTGGAAGGCTGTCTTCCACAAACAGATGTGACATGTCACAGCCCTGCATCATCTCCAATGGCTTGCCCATGAGTATTGCCAAAATCAGCAGCAAGTCCCACCGTGGATGTGGTACATGCACCAGAAGGAACAAGTGGTCCAGGCCATTGGAAAAAGTGTCCAACCACCTTCTCCTAGGCCACCTTCGGCATCCCAACCCACGCCAGGTACACAAAGATGGCTGCCAGGTGCACCTTGAGGGTCGTTGTCCATAGTTCCAGCTGGACAAGGGATCAGAGGTAGTTCAGGATGCTAGCCAGAGGGCAAGCAAGGTAATCCAGCCCCTTGCCCTGACACCAAATGGAGAGTCTCTCCCATTTGAAGGCACAGCATCTGTGAGTCGATTCCTTCCTAGAGGCCTCCACAATGTGGAGAACATCCTCCTAAAGTCCCAAGGCCTAGAACTCTAGCTGCTTGGGAACCAGGCAGGGAGTTGCTGGGCGGGAAGGTCCAGAAGCAGCACCAACCCCTGAAGTCTGGTCCAAGTTTGAGCGGAGAGGCAGTCCCTGTGGAATCTGTTGCTGGGGCTGAGGAAATCAAGGCACATAACTGATAAGGCCAGTATATAACTATCAGGATCATCCGTGTCTTTTCCTTCCTCACCTTGACCACCACCTTGTGGATTGGGGAAGGGAGGAAAGGCATACACGAGACAAGTCATTCAGGGCCTTGAAAAAGGCATCCCCCATCACTGTCACAGATCGTGTGGGGGCTCAAAATAACCTCAGTTTGGCATTTTTCCAGTAGGTAAACAGGTCGACCGAGGATGTGCCCCAGAGGGAGAACACATGGTTCACCACCTCCTGATTCAGAGACCACTCATGTGACATCTCTCCTACCAGTATGACAGTGTCTGCCAACTGACTGTCCTCTCCCATTATATGGATTGCCAGGAGACCTGCACCTAAGCTGTGCTTCAGGGTCCAGATGCGGAGTGCCTTCTGACACAGAGGGAGTGTGCTCCACCCTGTCTGTTCAGGCAGAATGTGGTTGTGGTGGTGTCCATCTGGACCTGCACGACTTGACCCCTGACCTGTGGAGCAAATTCTGTCAGAGCCAAGTGCACCGCACAGAGCTCCAGCAGGTTTATGTTGTGATGGGACTCCCTAGGTGACCAGAACCCTTGTGCCCTGTCATCTCCCAGGTGCACTCCCCACCCCACCAGACATACCTGTCGTCACGTGACAGATGCGCATCCTACATTGGCTAGGTCACTATGATGGCTGATCCAAGTGGCTCAAGTAATGGGACCACTGATGGCCCAGTTCCCACTGAAGATGGTGCATCCCATAAAAATAACATCCAGCACTCTAGAATAAATTCAGGGAGAATATTGTTTTTATTTTATAATAAAAAATATATGAAGATACTTACAAAATGTAAGTAGAAAATACACAAATTATCAATATATCTATTTCAGGCTATAACAACCCATTCCAGCCTCAGCGCCTCGGGGCAATGCTACCCCTTCGTCAGGAGGCGTGGGTGAGAAGGTGGTGCATCCGCCAGTGGCCCACTGGACCACGCTGGTACATGACACAATGTGCCCCAGCTGCCGTATGAAATCCCAGGCAAGGCATGATAGCCCAACCTGAAAAGAGTGGGCAAAAGAGTTAAGATCCCGTGCCCGGTCCGCAAGGAGGTGGGCCTTGGCCCGTAGGCAGTCTTGTTCTGCCCAGATGAACTTCATCACCAGCTCTGGTACTAGTTCAGACTTGTCCGAGTTGACCAACAAACCCAAATCTTAGCAAGTTTGGACAGCCAAATCTTCGGATCCCTCTGTGGCCACTCTGGATGGACCAGTTATCCACCAGTCATCCAGGAAGGTGTACTCATTGACCTTGAGGTGCCATCAGTGAGCCACCACCACTGCCATGCATTTGGCGAAGACCCTGGGTGCGGAGGAGAGGCCAAAGGACATAAACTGGTACAAAACTCTTTCCACGTGGAATCTGAGGTACCAGTGGTGGGCACATGGACAGAAATGTGGCAAAAGCATCCTGAAGGACCAGTGAGCAAAACCACATTCTTTATTTATTTATTGTAAATTCGGAATTACAGAATTCAGAGATGGTATAATCTGGATCAAAGTGATCATCCAGAACTTGAGTTTCCATATAAACTGGTTGAGATTGTGCAAATCCAGTATGGGGACTAGTCCCCATCCCCAGTCCATCTTGGGACCAAGAAGTACCTGGACACGTAACCTTGACTGGCCAGAAGATCCGGGACACAAGCTATTGTCCTTTTCACAAGGAGCTGCACAATGTTTACCCTTAAGGCAGACAGCATGTCTGGCGGCACCCCGGACTGTCAAGGCGCATGGAGGCAGTAGAGCAGGTGAGCTTCAAAGTCCAGAGACAATTCTCTGCCCACTATGTCCAGCACCCACTTGTCCATTATGATGGTGGACCAAAGTGGCATAGACAGCCTTTGACCAAGAGAACAGTAGGGGACAGGACCGGTGGAAGGACAATGACCCAAACCAGTCACTGAGCAGCCTTCATTGGGACACCAGTGGCCACTGCCACAGGAACCTACTACACCTGCGCCCCCAGACTCCTGCTTATAGTACCAGTTTCCAACTGCCCCTGCTGCATTTCTTTCTTGAGAGACCCTGCGACTAAGAAAGGACCAGTATTGGAAAGCCTGCGTCTTAGGTTTCTTCTTCTGGTTCTTTATGGATGAAGTCATAGAATCAAGGGTGATATTGTACTTTCCAATGCAAGTGAGATGTCCTTCCTCCCCAGGGCCGAAAAGGTCAGTGCCCAAAAATCGGACATCGGCCAGCTTATGCTGGTTGTCTGCTGTCAAGGTAGACGAATGCAGCCAGGCCCTGGACACAGAGACAGCTGCGGCTGCAACATGGCTGCAAGAATCACCCATTTCCAAGGCTGTATGGAGCTGGTGTTTAGCCAGTGATTGACCTCTGTCTCTGATGAGCTCCACCACCAACTGCTGCTCAGGCTGGAGGTGAGGGAGGACAGCATCAAAGACTACCACCAGGGAGTGACCATAGTTAGCCATCATCACGATATAGCTATCGTGCTGGAGACCTAGAGTTGGCGCAGCATACATCTTTTTAGCGGTGTGGTCAGTCTTCCGTGGTTCCTTATCTGCAGGCTTGTCCTTCTGGTGTTCGAATTTACAGAACACCAAATCAGTTACCAAACCTTTCACAGAAGGATGGTCCAAAAAAACCAAAAGGGAGCCCATGGGGACTGCATATTTATGGGCTACACAGGTTAAAAGTGCCAACCAGGATGCTGAATGCTGCCAGAGCTCCCGGGCACATCCCAGAATGGCTTCAGCCACAGGAACGGCAATTCCCGAGGATTCATCCAGGTCCAAAATGACTGAGAGGGGGGCATCTGGCCCTTTTCTGGACAGGTTCAAGCAGGACTGAAGGGATTACGAAAGCAAGTCAGAGAAGCCCTCAGAAAGAAACCGGACCATGCTCGATGGAAAGCTCCTCTATCAAGATAGGGTTGAAGAGCTGTCTCCTGATCAGAATCATCCAATGACTCCTCAAAAATGGCCCTCAGTCACTTCTCACTACCAATCTTCCAGGAGTCTTCACCTGGAGTGATTCTCACTGATGACCAGCCTGGCAAGCCGGTGGCCAAACGGCCGGTATCCATTAACAGAGTGCTGACCTTAGATTGGAGCCAAATAGGTGGAGGAACAGATGCAGGGAGCACCTGCATAGAGCGGACTAGCAGGGGTACCACTGGCATTTGCCAGAGAACTGGAGGTCCACAGAGTACAGCCCAACCCTGTCCCGTGATGGCTCACTGTTGCCAAAGGAATTCCTCAAAGCACTGGTGCATCTTGCAGCAGTGCCTTTCCTCGCCAGAGGATGAGGAATGCAGACATTGACGCCTCCCAGTCAAATGGAATCGAAAGCATGAAGGCCTCAACTGCAACCTTGACTATGATCTCAACTGACAGCCAGAGGGCCGATGGCAAGAGGGGTCTTTCTGTGGGCGGCCGTATACCATGTGACAACCAACAGACAGCACAGACTGGACTGGACGAGGACACCAACCGGGACATGTCCTCCAGAGTGAGGACCGGGAACACTGGGGTCTGCAATATCGACTCCCCGACCTCGTTCAACAACTGGTCGACAGGTTTGAGAAATATCTCAGCAGCCTGCTCAACTGGAGATTAAGCTGACTGGCTCGACAGGGGAAAAAAAGAGCCCTTGACTTGCCCTCCCCCCATCCCCAGCTGAGGGGCTCTCGATGGCCGCTACACAGACGGGTGAGTCCAGGACTGGGAGGACCTCAATCGCTCCCAGTCCTATGGTCCGTGTCAGTGGCACTTGCTTCTCGCACCAGTGGGCAGGGCTCTCCCTCAAGGTCTGAAGGGCCAAACACATCACATGAAATTCCCCCTTGAAAGACCCTTCAATGCTGGCATCAGGGAACATTGCTGACACTGAGAAGGTGCCTGCCACAGAGCTGTCACTTCTTTCTCCAGGGCCGCAAGTTGCTCGGCTGATCCAGCTGCAGCCGAGGTCTTCTTGGGCCCTTACGGTGGTCCCTTGGATCCCTCTCCAAAGGCCAACCCAGCGAAAGCTGGAGCTTCTTATAGATACTATCGGCAGATAAGGGCCTATGGCCCACCCAGTCTTCCCATCTGAGCTCATAAGATCACTTCAAGTTTTCATCGAAGCCTGTTGCCCCTTATCCCTGTGGGACTCGAAGCATAGATTTGCAAAGGTCGCACTTGTCCACACCGTGTTGCCTGTCTAGACAGTACAAGCACGTGTTGGGCAGATCAGTGACCGACATCTTCTGCTAGCACTAAATACAAAATTTTAATCCGGGTTTCTTGTATTCCACCATTGGTCTGGAGACAAGAGTCGAAAGAACTGCGCAATGGAGCTTTAGACCAACCAAAAACATCGACAAATACATTTGCCTACGGTGCAGAAAAACTAAGAATAAGTCACAAAGGAGGTGACCCGTTCTTCCAGTGGAAAGAAAGATCTGACGTCACTGTGGAGTCTGGGGATATACCACTCATGTGCAGGGAGGAGCTTAGCTTAAAGAAATCTGGCCAATAACATCATTCCAGTAGACCTGCCAGAGTGCGGTTAAGTAAACCAAATCAACGTCCGTAGAACCTTGTGGTACTCTGCTGGCGACCTCTCTATCCACTGATCTGACCCCATTCACCACAACTCTGCTGCCTTACCCCAACCAACTTTCAACCAAATTTACTATTTATCTAGCCATCCCACCTTCTTTAGCAGCCTTCAGTGTGCCACCAAATCATATGCATTGCTGAGGTTAAAGCAGAGTAAGTCTACTGAGTGCCCACTGTCAACCACTCTGGTGACCCAACCAAAGAATACTATCAGAATGGTCTGACAAGACCTCCCTGCCTCAAACCTGTGCTGCTTACTATCCTAAAAATACATGCTACTCACCTGTAACAGGAGTTCTAGGAGTGGTATATGTTGTTCATCCACACTGTCTGGCAAGTACCTTGCCGCTTTAAGATGGGCCGGAAAGTCTTCAAGCTGGCTCCTCCCACCCACCCAAGTGATGAAACTCTCAGCTCCGCCCCATGACACCAGATCTAGCCCGCTGGAAGCCAAGCTGTGTGCTGAAGCCGAGGAGGTTGGGTGGGTCCGTGTGGATGAACAACATATACCACTCCTAGAACTCCTGTCACAGGTGAGTAACCTGTATTTCTAGGGGAGTGGATATGTTGTTCTATCCACACTGTCTGGCAGACTACCAGCAGTTTTCCGGGATGAGGGAGGCAAGGCGCACACCCCCTACTTAGGGAACAGGGACTGGAGAACTGAGGTTCCACAACCAGCATGCCGGCGCGACTCAAGATCAGTGTGGTAATGGGAAATGAAGGTGTGTGCTGACTTCAGGTAGCAGCCCTGCAGATTTCCTGGACAGGGACGTCCCCTAGAAGCAGCCACCGACACAGCGGTATAACTGGTGGAATAAGCCCTAAGCCCTACGGGAGGCTCCCTATCTGCCAACCTATAGCAGAGATCAATGCAGGAAGTGATCCACCTGCCAATCGTCTGCTTTGCAGCAGGTCTGCCAGGTACAGCTTCAGCGCAGGTGACAAACAGCTGGCAAACCTCTCCCCAAACTTCTGCCTTACGCCTCGTAGAGTAAGCTTAGCGCTTCCTCTCAGGTCCAAAGTATGGAGCCTGCACTCTGCCTCCGAGGTGTGACTGGGGTACAACACCGGCAGAGTCAACAGCTGGTTCAAGTGAAACTCCAACACCACCATTAGGAGAAATTTCGGGTGGGGGTGCAGGACAACCTTGTCCCTGTGGAAGACCAGGTAGGGAGCTTCAATGGAAGGTGCCTGGAGCTCCTCAGTCCTTCTGGTTGACGTGACAGCCACCAAGAAGGCGGGTCTTCCACGACAGGTGAGAGGTGTCACACCTGTGCATCGGTTCGAATGGCTTGCCCATGAGCTTGGCCAATACAGCAGTAATTCCACGGAGGTGGTGGTTCACGCACTGAAGGGGATGTGTGTTCTAGGCCCTGGAAAAAGCACCAGACCACCTTCTCCTGTGCCACTGACTGCTTGCCGGTCCACGCGCGGTAAGCAGAGGTAGCTGCCAGGTGCACCTTGAGGGTTGTCGACAGATGCCCCTGCTGGAAAAGGGACCACAGGTAGTCCAGAATGCTAGCCAGCAGACAGGACGAGGGGTCCAACCCCTTGCCCTGACACCAAATGGAGAATCTCTTCCATTTGAAGGCATAGCATTTTCTGGTCAACTCCTTGCGGGACGCCTCAACGACATTTAGGACCTCATTGGAAAGATCCAAAGCCTGGAACTCTAGCCGCTCAGGTACCAGGCCGTCAGGTGTAGGGACTGAAGGTCCAGATGGAGTACCTTCCCCTCGCTGACGGACAGCAGGAACAGGCAGGCTGGAAGCTGCCTCGGGAGCCTAGAGCGGAGGCTGAGGAGATTTGGATACCAGAACTGGCAAGGTCAGTCTGGGGCTACCAGGATCACCTGCACCTTGTCCCTCCTGATCTTGAGGAACACCTTATGGATCAAGGGCAGAGGAGGGAAGGCATAGAAGAGGCCCGGGGTCCACGGCCTCAAGAAGGCATTCCCCTGCAGCGAGACCGGCTAAGGGGGGCGTGAAACAGCCTCAGCTTCACATTCTCCTTGGAGGCAAACAGGTCCCCCTGAGGGGTGCCCCAATGGGAGAACAGCTCTTGCACTACCTCCGCCAGGAGTGACCACTCGAGAGATGCAGCGCCTATCCGGCTGAGGGCATCGGCCACACTGTTGGAGGCTCCTGCCACATGGATGGCTAGGAGATCCACCTCCAGGCTGATCACGAGAGACCAGATGTGAAGAGCCTCCTTGCACAGAGGCCAGGAGTGCATCACGCCCTGACGGTTGAGGTAGTACATGGTCATGGTGTTGTCCGTCTGGACCTGAACCACCTGACCCTGTACAAATGGAGCGAAGACGATGAGGGCTAACCAAACTGCTCGAAGCTCCAGCAGGCTGATGTGGCATTGAGACTCGTAAGGGGACCAGAGGCCATGGGCCCTGAGATCCCCCAGATGGGCACCCCAACCCATCAGAGAGGCATCGGTCATTAGCGTGACAGTCGGCTCAGGACGGACAAACGGGATACCCTCCTGCAGATGAGCTGGGACGAGCCACCACTGCAGGCCGTCCCACATCTCCTAGGTCACTGTCACAGGCTGGTCCAGAGGACCGGAGCGCTGTGACCACTGGCCAGCCAGCCAGCCCCCATTGCAGGGGACGCATATGCTAGTGGGCCCAATGGACCTCGCTGGTGCAGGCAGCCATGAGGCCCAGAAGGCAAAGGAAGTCCTGGGCAGGGCACAATTGCCCAACCAGAAATGACTGGGCAAAGGAGGAAAGGACCTCGGCCCTGTCCGCTGTGAGCCGAGCTCTGGCTCGAAGAGAGTCGAGCTCCGCCCGATGAACTGGAATCACCTGCATGGCACGAAGTCTGACGGCCTTGATGAGGAGGCCAATCTGAGAGAAGACCTGAGGGCCAGATCCCTGGACAGCTCCACCTCCAACCTGGAGGGGCTGCAATCAGCCAGTTGTCCAGGTAGGCACACCGACCCTCGGCCAGAGGGAATGCTGTCACCACTGCCATGCATTTGGTGAAGACCCTGGGAGCTGGAAGGCATCCCGCCCAGTGAGCCCTGCTAAGGGGGCGGGCAAGGTACAGCCTCAGCTTGGCATTCCCCTGAGGCGAACAGGTGCACCTGAGGTGTGCCCCAGTGGGAGAACAGGTCTTGTACTATCTCTGGCAGAAGAGACCACTCGTAAGGTGCATCGCCTATCCGGCTGACGGCATCGGCCAGACTGTTCAAGGTTCCTGCCACATGAATGGCTAGGAGATCCGCCTCCAGGCTGAGCACGAGAGACCAAATGAGAAGAGCCTCCTTGCACAGAGGCAAGGAGTGTGTCCCACCCTGTCTGTTGAGACAGTACATGGTTGTGGTGTTGTCCGTCTGAACCTGGACCATTTGACCCCGAACAAAATGCATTGAAGGCGGTCAGGGCTAGCCGACCACTCGGAGCTCCAGCAGGTTGATGTGGCATCGGGACTGCTGATGGGACCAGAGTCCATGGGCTCTGTGCTCCCCCAGATGGGCATCCCAACCCATCAGAGAGGCATCGGTCATCAGAATGACCGTCGGTTCGGGTCGGATGAACGGGATTCCCTCCTGCAGATGAGCTGGGACGAGCCACCACTGCAGGCTGTCCCACATCTCCTGGGTCACAGAGACTGGCTGGTCTAGATGACATGAGCACTGAGACGACTGGCAGGTCAGCCCCCACTGCAGTGGGCACATATGCCAGCGGGCCCAACAGACCATGCTGGTGCAAGCCACCATGAGACCCAGAAGGCACAGGAAGTCCCAGACAGGGCGCAATTGCCCAACCATAAATGATTGGGCAAAGGAGGAAAAGACCTCAGCCCTGTCCGCCAGGAGCCGGGATCTGGCTCGGAGAGAGTCGAGCTCCGCCCAGATGCACTGAATCACCTGCGAGGGCACGAATTCCGACTTGACCTCATTGATTAGGAGGCCGAGTTGAGAGCAAGCCTGGAGGGCAAGATCTCTGGACCACTCCACCTCCAACCTGGAAGGACTTGCTATCAGCCAGTCGTCCAGGTAAGGGTAGACCCGAACCCTCGGTGCTGCAGGAATGCTACCACCACTGCGATGCATTTGGTGAAAATCCTGGTAGCTGATGAGAGGCCGATGGCATGGCCCCGAATTCGTAGAGGGTTCCCTCGGCCCAAATGCGGAAGAACCACTAATGAGACGGACAGATTGGGACATGAAAGAACGCGTCCTGGAGGTCCAGGGAGCAGGACCATATACCCTGCTCCAGGGATGGTATTATCTGAGCCGGGGTTATCATCTGAAAGGTGCGCGGCCTTAGGAACTTGTTAAGGTCATGCAGCTTGAGAATGGGGCGCCAACCCTCCGTCTGTTTTGGAACCAGGAAGTACCTGGAAACAAACTCTGGGCACGGAGGAGGATCCACAACCTTGCTGACTACCCCCTTGTGGAGGAGCTGGTCAATGTCATCGCCTAGAGCCGACTGGGAGGCTGCGGACCTGGTAGCCCACCAAGGGGCGCGGGCTCGAAAGGGAGGGACCTGTTCAAACTCCAGAGGCAGGCCCCAGCCGACCACTTCCAGCACCCAGCGGTCTGTGGTGACAGTGGACCAGGCGGAAAGGAAGTGGCTGAGCAGGCCCCCCATGAGGTGATACAGGGGAGGTGAAATGAGGGTGGGGGTGGCACCCCGCAACCCGTCACTGGGCAGGCTTGCAGGAGGAGGCACTGGCCGAGGAGCCGCCAGGGCCCTTCCCCCTCCCAAGCTTCCTGACTGAGGAAGCAATGGAGTTGGCTCTAGGGTGCCATGTTTGAGCCTGCTGGCCCTGCTGCTGGGCAGGTCTTGCCGAAGGAGCGGACGGACAAAAGGGCTTACGCTACTAATGGTAGCCTTTGTCCTTCAGTGCAGATGGGACCGAATCTAGGGTGGCACTGGATTTTTCAATGTGCTGAAGGTGGCCCTCCACACTAGGCCCGAACAGGTCGGTGCCCACAAAGGGAACATCTGCGAGCTTGTGTTAGTTGTCTGCCGTGAAGGTCAAGATCTGCAACCAAGCCCTGCGGCACATGGCCACTGCGGCCGCCACCGAACGGTCTCCAATGTCCAGAGCCATCTGGAGCTGCTGCTTTGCCACCACCCTACCCTGATTCCAGACTTACTTCACCGTGGTCTGGAGGTTGGCCAGGAGATGAGGCAGCATCTCATCCAGGGAGCCCAACAGGGCGTGAGAGAAGTGTGCCATCTTAACAGCCGGGCTGGCCTGTCGAAGGCCCAAAGAGGCGGCAGCATATACCTTTCTCCCCGACTAGTCCAATTTCTTGGACTCCTTATCTGGGGGCTTCTCCACGTCCCTCGTGTTGCCCTGAAGACAGAATCTGCCACCAAGTCCTCGGCCAAAGGGTGCTCCGAGAAGCCGGAGAGAGAGAGAGCCAGTAGGGTCTGCGTACTTGCAGACCATCCTGGCTGATGGCACTGGGCAGTAGCTGGGCGCTGCCTGAGGTCCAACACCGGGCCCACAATGGCCTCGGCTATGGGCAAGGCCTCCGTGGGGGAATGCCCCTCGTCCAGAATCTTACGTAAGGGGATATCTGGCCCATTTCTGCATGGGTTAGAGCGGTATCCCAGTGGACTCCGAGATGAGCCGAAGGATAGAGGAACGAGGTGGGGCACTCGTCCACAGAAAGACCCCCCTGAGGATTCCAGGTTGACTGGATGGGAATGCAATGAGGAGTCTTCGGACTCCAAAAAGTCCGTGTACAGCTGGTGACCACCTGAGCCACTCTCCACTCGCCGAGGGCAATCGGGGGTGACAGTGACCGACACCCGATGGGGAAAACCTTGAGCTGACCAAGAATCCTTGGTGGGCGCCCCATTCTTCGGCTGGAGAGGCGGTGGTTCCACCACAATGGGCAGGGCAGCCTGTTTTGGCTGAGCCTTCAGCACCAGGACCGGGTCCTCAACTGGGCAACCGGCGGAGGGAGTCTGCTTCAGCCGTTCGGGCAACAGATACTTAATTGCCGGTGTGGAAGCTGGTAGCTTGCTGCCGGCCAAAAGGAGCTGTTGCCACATTAGCTCCTCTTAGCGCCAACACAACTTACGCTGGAGCCTCTCCTCAGCCAAGGAGAATGAGGAAGAAGAGCGGCGTTGCCACTTTCCGCGATATCGGGACTAAGACCGCTGACGTCAGCGGGATTTCCCCAAAGCGGAGGAGGACCGAGACCTCAACCGTTGGCGGTGCTGGCAGCGGGCCGAGGAAGGAGCGGGGGAAACATGTTGCCCCTCCGGTTCAGGGTCCTGGGCTGGGGACTTCGGCTGAATGGTCTGAGGCAAGTCCTCGGAAGGCACCAGAAGCACCAATGTCTGAGAAAGAGAGTTGTCGGCCTCCTCAGTTGACAACCTGTCGGTCGACTCGAGAAAAATCTCGGCCGCGTCAACAGGCGTCTTGTACGGCTGGTCTGATGAGGACACTGTGAAATCAGCGGCCCGGGCCGCAACATCAACCAAAGTTGAGAGCCAACGGTCTAGAGAATGAGATCTCTCCCGCTCCCAAGAGTGTCGACGGTGAGTCTTACCTTTTTTGGGATCCTTCTTCTAGAACCGAGGGGTGTAAGACCCAGAAGGACCCTCCCCTTTAGTTGAGAGGGACTGGCACAGCTCCCAAAAGGAAGCAGTGTAAGAAGAGCCCAGTTGGAGTGGAATAAAGGCCAATGTCAAAAAGAAGCTCGCAGCGGCCTGGGCCACCTCCTCCTCAAGGGCCAAGAGCTATTCAAGCTGTTCTGCAGAGCCCACCACCATGGACACCACCCAATGGGCCTCTTTCGATTTGACAGGTGGTTACAGTTACTCCGGTCACCCTAGCTGGAGTCGGGCAGCGCGGTCTTCGAGCACCAATGGAGAAAAGGACAGACACATCTTGCAAGTCTGCGGACCGTTGTCATGCCTGAGGCAGTAAACGTACGAGGCGTGGGGGTTGTCGCGCGACATCTTCTGCCAGCAGAGACACCAGCAGAACCTGGGGATGGTCTTGTCCTCCATCGCAACCATGAGGGAAAATGGTGAAGACTGAACTCGAACGAGTTTCAAAGTAAGTTTAGGAAAAAAATCTGAAGTTTTTAGAGCCAGGGCCTGCAAAACGTGAGAGCTCTAAGGAGGGAATCTGATGCTTCCAAGCAGTAAGGAAGATCTGTGTCATGGGGCAGAGCAGAGAGTTTCATCGCCCGGGTGGGTGGGAGGAGCCAGATTGAAGACTTTCCGGCCCATCTTAAAGTGGCAAGGTACCTGCCAGACAGTGTGGATAGAACAACATATCCACGCCCCTAGAACCTACTGTTCTCCAAGTATTCCACTGGATCCTCTTTGACGACTGCCTCCATCAGTCTCCCTATTAAGGAGGTAAGGCTGGAGCCAGCCTGGGGGCGCGGAGGGTTGAGGCGCTGGACGCCACCCCTCATGCCACGTCGGTGACCTGAATTCGGTGATGGACGTGAGTTGCTGGGGCTTGGCAGGGGAGGGAGAGGATCGAGCATCTGGAGGACAGCTCTCCTCTCCTTGGGGAGTGTTCCAGGGTAGCACGGTGTCCTGGTGACCCCCGAAGATCAGGTGTACTGCATGTACAACAGTCAAACATAAGGGGCGGAGTGCGGTAGATGCCAGCAGAGCAGCCGTACGCAGAAGTCATTGCACGCTGCACTCTGAGGGGAGAAAAACAAGGAAAATACCCGATGGCCAGGTGAGGCGACAGCTGATCTCCGGGGGCTGACCCCCACATGCTCGATGATGGCCATGATCCAGACCCTACTCCCGGGGATCCTTGGCCTCCCCCTGTATAGGTCCGGCAGGAGAGGAGGGGATCCTGATCCCGACGTCTCAGTCAGGGGATGTGGTTCAGGCAAGCGGTTAGGGAGAACACTGAGCGAAGCCAGCCCGAGAGTTGCCCAGGTGAAGAAACAAAATTCAAAAAAAAAAAAAGGAGGAGGTAAGGCTAATAAACAGTCTTTAAGTAATGCTCCTACCACCATCTGGGTGGTATATCCTTCAGCTCTGCCCCGTGATGCCAGATCCAGCACACTGGAAGCAGAGATCCATGTGCCACTTGTCATGGAAACTGGACAGGTGGTCTGGACGTGAACCATATACCACTCCTAGAAAGTAAAGTTACGTAAGAACTTACCATAATAGTAGATCTTCGAGAGAATAGAATAAACGGTGGGTGGGCAGAGGGGGACAGTGAAAAAGCAGGAATACTGAACGAATATTTCTGCTCAGTATTCACAAAAGAGGAGGGGAAAGTGCCTAATCCAATTAACAGAAGCACTCTTGATAGGGGGGTCGATCCCAGTCCTTTCACAGAAGAAAGGGTTCTGCAAGAACTCCTAAAACTGAAGGTGGACAAAGCAATGGGTCCTGATGGAATTCACCCAGAATTCTAAAAGAATTAAGGAAGGAACTAGTGAAACCACTGGCTACTCTTTTAATAAATCATGGGAGGATGGTGTGGTACCCGAGGACTGGAGGAGGAGGATGTGATTCTCCTTCACAAAAGTGGGACCAAGACAGAGGCAGGAAACTACAGACCTGTCAGTCTGACCTCTGTGGTAGGGAAAGTGATGGAGTCACTTCTGAAGGAAAGAATAGTTGAGTACCTAGAGGTCAGTGGAGCACAGGATCCAAGACAGCATGGGTTCACAGCGGAAGGTCATGTCAGACGTAATCTAATAGATTTCTTTGACTGGGTGACCAAAGTAGTAGACCAGGAGGGGCTGTGGACATGGCCTACCTAGACTTTAGCAAGGCATTTGACACAGTCCCACACAAAAGATTATTAGTCAAATTAACCAGCCTGGGAGTGGGTCCCAGGGTGGTAGCCTGGTAAAACATTGGCTGGACAACAGGACACAGAAGGTAATTGTAAATGGAGTCCACTTGAAGAAAGGGCGGTTACTAGTGGGGTACCGAGGGTTCAGTATTGGGTCCAGTCCTTTTAATGTCTTCATCAGTGGCATTGCAGAGGGACTGGAAGGAAAGTATGCCTTTTGCAGATGACACAAAGATCTGCAACAGGGTTGATACACAAGGAGGCGGAAAGGATGAAAAGGGACTTGGCAAGGTTGGAGGAATGGTCTGACGATGGCAGCTAGGATTCAATGCAAAAAGTGCAAATAATGCACCTGGGAAACAACAGCCCAGGAAGAATACACAATGGTGGGACGAGTAACAACAACAAAACAGGAAAGGGACCTGGGGTAATCATATCAGATGACCTTAAGGTTAGCAAGCAATGTGAGAAGGCAGTAGGGAGGGTCGGTATACTGGGATGTATAGGGAGAGGCATCAGCAGCAGAAAACAGGAAGTTGTTATCCCTCTGTACAGACAGTTGGTGAGACCCCATCTGGAATACTGTGTTCAGTTCTGGAGACCCCATCTCCGCAAGGACATAGACAGGATAGAGGCAGTCCAGAGGAGGGCAACTAAAATGGTGCAGGGTCTGCAAGAGAAGCCGTATGAGGAGAGACTAAAGGAGCTTAATATGTATACCCTTGAGGAAAGAAGGGAGAGGGGGACATGATAGAAACTTTCAAGTACCTCAAGAGAATCAACAAAGTCCAAGAGGGTAGCATCTTTCAGAAAAGAGACTTGCAAGAACAAGGGACACAATTTAAAGATAGAAGGAGGCGGTTCAGGGCAATGTGGAGAAGTATTATTTCACAGAGAGGGTAGTGGATGCATGGAACAGCCTTCCTGAGGAAGTTGTGAGTCTAAAACTGTGGGAGAATTCAAGAATGCATGGGACAGACATAAAGCAATTCTTGTGGGGGGCAGGAAGATATAGGCTGTTGGTTAAATAGGATCTGCGGCCTATCCTGTAGGTAGGGAAATGGGCAGACTAGATGGGCCTAGCAGTCCTTATCTGCCATCAAAGTCTATGTTTCTATGTTTCTATATAGAAGCTCTTGTAGCAGGCAGCACTGTTAGAACTGAAGCCATCAGGCGCCAGGACCCCACGGAAAACTTCTAGCTAGCAGTATATAGCGGAGGATCGCCCCCTGATGTCGGACCATCCCCCGATATCAGTCTATGGTACAAAAGGGGCAGTCCCCCAGCACCACCTCAGTTCTTCCACCAGAGACCCAGGTAAGCACAGAGACTGGAGAACCGAGCTGTTCCTCTGAAAACAAGGAAAAGTAACAGTGATGGAGAAGTAGTCACTGGGGGATGGAGGAAGGGAAAGCAGCATCTGCTGCAAGAGCTCCTCTCGAAGATCGACTGTTACGGTAAGTTCTTACATAACTGTACTATCTCACTTCGAGGGGGCTCTTGCAGCAGGTAACGCCATTAGGACGGAGTCCCAAGCAGTGAAATGGCTGACCCCGGTCAGCTGGGAGGAGGTAGGAGTCAGCGTAAAGCTCTCAAGAAAGCAGGCCTTGCAAGACTGTCAGTCCAAAACCTGCCTTGCACCTAGAAGCAATGTCCAGACTGTAATGCCGGATAAAAGTGTGGAATGAACTCCCAAGTGGCCACTGCATAAATGTCAGCAATGGACACATTCCTGAAGGATGCAAATGAAGCTACACCCCTGGTGGAATGGCCTTTAACCGGCCCAGTATAGGCTAATCATATTTGTAGTAACAATAAACAATGCAATTAACCAACCATTTGGACAAACATTGCTTTGAAACTGAAGCCCCTTCTTTTTTCAGGGCAAAAGAAACAAACAACTGATCAGTTTTTCGGTTGGCTTGGGTGCAGTTAGGATAATACCGAAGCACCCAATGAACATCCAGAGTATGTAATAAAGCTTCCCCTGGAGTTGAATACTCTAGGTAATACACAAACAGGTAGATGTCTTGATTCAGAGTAAACTCAGACACCACCTTAGGAAGAAACTTAGGATTGGTCCTCAAGGACACCCGGTCCTTGTGGAAAACTAAATAAGGCTCTTTACACATCGGAGCCTGAAGCTCGGAAATCCTTCAAGCAGAAGCAACAGCAACTAAAAATAATGGGTTCCATGACAGAAAGCACAGCTTGCAGCTTACGGCAGGTTCAAAGGGAGGCAGTGTAAGCTTTTCTAAAATGAGCAACAAATCCCGAGGGGGAACAGGGTCCCTTATGGGAGGTTTCAGATGCAGAATGTCCCGCAAGAAGGTGCGGGACAGGTCAAGTTGAGCAAGGGTCTTGCCTTTGATAGGTGCAAGGTACACAGAGATGGCTGAAAGGTGTACCTTAATCGATGAGTAATTCAGTCCTGAATCGGAAAGGGAAAAGGGATACTAAAATACAGGTTACTCACCTGTAACAGGAGTTCTAGGAATGGTATATGTTGTTCATCCACACTTATTGGCAGGTTCCTTGCCGCTTTAAATCTTGCCGGAAGGTCTTCAAGCTGGCTCCTCCCACCCACCCGGGTGGTAAAACTCTCGGCTCCGCCCCATGACGCCAGATCTGGCCCACTGGAAGCTCAGGTTGTGCGTCAAAGCGAGGAGGTTAGGTGGGTCGTGTGGATGAACAACATACCATTCCTAGAACTCCTGTTACAGGTGGAAGAACCTGTATTTCTAGGGACATGGATATGTTGTTCATCCACACTATTGGCAGACTTCTAGCAGTTCTCCGGGAGGAGGGAGGCAAGGCGCACACCCCCTACTTAGGGAATAAAGACTGGAGAACCGAGGCCCCAAAATCAGCATCCCGGCGTGACTCAAGGTCGATGTGGTAATGGGTAATAAAGGTGTGCTGACTTCCAGGTAGCAGCCCTGCAGATTTCCTGGATAGGGACGTCCCTGGAAGCAGCCACCGATGCAGCAGTATGACGGGTAGAATGAGCTCTTATCCCTCTGGGAGGCTCCATGCCCGCCAACTTGTAGCAGAGATCTATGCAGGAGGTGACCCACCTGCCTATCGTCCGCTTGGCTGCAGGTCTGCCAGGTGCGGCTTCAGCGTAGGTGACAAACAGCTGGCGAACCTCTCCTCGAATTTCAGCCGTGCGCTCCTTATAATAAGCGAGCTCTAGGGTCCAAAGTATGGAGCCTGTATTCGGCCTCCCGAGGTGTGATTGGGGTAGACACCGGCAGAGTCAACACCTGGTTAAGGTGAAACTCCCACACCACCTTCGGAAGGAATTCTCGTGGGAGCGCAGGACAACCTTGTCCCCGCGGAAGACCAGGTAAGGAGACTCAATGCAGAGCGCCTGGAGTTCTCCCATCCTTCTGGCTGACGTGGATAGCCACCAAGAAGGCGGTCTTCCATGACAGGTGAGAGGTTCACACCTGTGCATTGGTTCAATGGCTTGCCCATGAGCTTTGCCAGTACCAGCAGTAAATCCCACGGAGGTGGAGGTTCTCACCGAGGGGAAAAGTGATCAAGGCCTTTGAAAAGCACCAGACACCTCCTCCTGCGCCTAATCGACTGCTCCCGACCTCGCGCCTGCAAGCAGAGATGGCTGCCAGGCACCCTCAGGGTCGGCCGACCTAAGCCTCGACTAGAAGGGACCATAAATAGTCCAAGATGCTTGCCAAAGGACAGGAGGAAGGGTCCAAGCCCTTGTTCTGACACCAAATGGAAAATCTCTTCCATTTGAAGGCATAGCATTTCCTGGTCGACTCCTTATGGGACGCCTACAACACTGAGGACCTCGTCGGGAAAGACCCAAGCTGGAGCTCAGCCGGCCAGGAACCAGGTCAGGTGCAGGGATTGAAGGTCCGGATGGAACACCTTCCCCTGATTGACTGAGAGCAGGTCTGGGCAAGCTGGAAGCTGCCTCGGGAGCCTGGAGCTCAGGCTGAGGAGATCTGGGTACCAGAACTGGCGGGGCCAGTCTGGGGCTATCAGAATCACCTGCGCCTTGTCCCTCCTTGCTTTGAGAAGCACCTTGTGAATCAAGGGAAATGGGGGAAAGGCACAGAAGAGGCCCGGGGTCCACAGCCTCGGGAAGGCATCCCCCTGCAGCAAGCCCTGCTGAGGGGGCCGGGCATGAAACAGCCTCAGCTTTGCGTTCTCCTTGGAGGCAAACAGGTCCACCTGAGGTGTGCCCCAGTGAGAGAACAGATCTTGTACTACCTCCGGCAGGAGAGACCACTCGTGAGATGCAGCCCCTATCCGGCTCAGGGCATCGGCCAGGGTGTTGGGAGGCTCCTGCCACATGAATGGCTAGGAGATCCGCCTCCAGGCTGCACACGAGTGACCAAATGCGGAGAGCTTCCTTGCATAGAAGCATGGAACGCGTCCCGCCCTGGTGGTTTAGTTAGTACATGGTCGTGGTATTGTCCGTCTGGACTCGGACCACTTGACCCCGGAAAAATGGAGCAAAGGCGGTGAGAGCTAGGCGGACCGCTCGGAGCTCCAGCAGGTTGATGTGGCACCGGGACTCCAGCGGGGACCAGAGGCCGTGCGCTCGGTGTTCCCCCAGATGGGCACCCCAACCCATCAGAGAGGCATCGGTCGATAGAGAGACCGTCGGCTCGGGGCGGACAAACGGGATGCCCTCCTGCAGATGAGATAGAACGGTCCACCACCAGAGAGTGTTCCACATCTCCTGGGTCACCATCACTAGCTGGTCCAATGATCGCAGCGCCAGACCACTGGCTGGCCAGTCCCACTGAAGGGCGCATGATGAGAGCCGCGCCAACTGACCACGCTGGTACAGGCCGCATGAGACCCAGGAGGCGCAGGAAGTCCCGGGCAGGGCGCGATTGCCCAACCAGAAATGATTGGGCAAAGGAGGTAAGAACCTCGGCCCTGTCCGCTGGGAGCCGTGCTCTGGCTCGAAAAGAGTCGGGCTCTGCCCTGATAAACAGAATCACCTGCTTCGGCTCGAGTTCCGACTTGGCCTTGTTGATGAGAAGGCTGACTTGAGAGCAAACCTGGAGGGCCAGATCTCTGGACCGCTCCACCTCCTGTCTGGAGGGGGCTGCTATCAGCCAATCGTCCAGGTAAGGTACACCCGACCCTCGGGCGCAAGGGAAAGCTGTCACCACTGCAATGCATTTGGTGAAGACCCTGGGAGCTGGAGACAGGTCAAGGCATGGTCGAACTGAAGAGGGATCCCTCCGCTCGAAAGCGAAGGAATCTCTGATGTGACGGACGGATAGGGACGTGAAAGAACGGGTGCTGCAGGTCCAGACAGCAGAACCACACGCCGTGTTCCAGGGATGGTATTATCTGAGCCAGAGTGACCATCCTGAAGGTTCGAGACCTTAGGAACTTGTTCAGGTCGTGTAGGTCGAGAATGGGGCGCCAGCCCCCCGTCCGTTTCGGAACCAGGAAGTACCTGGACACAAACCCTGGGTCTGAGGGAGGGTCCGCTACCTCCCTGATCACCCCCTTTTGGAGGAGGAGAGCGATGTCGGCCCGACGACCCGACAGTGAGGCTGCGGACCCTGAGGCCCCGAGGTGCGACGGCTCTGAAGGGCGGGCCTGCTCGAATTCTAGAGGCAGGCCTTTTCCCACCACCTCCAGTACCCACCTGTCCGTGGTAATAACGGACCAGGCGGAAAGGAAGTGCCGGAGCCGTCCCCCCACGGGGGGAACCTGGGGTGAGGTGACGGGGTTGGGGGCGACACCCCTCAGCCCGTCACTGGGCAGGCTTGGAGGAGGGACCGGCCGAGGGACCTCCTGGGCCCTTACCTCCCTGCTTCCTGTTGGAGGAAGCTTTGGGCTTGGGTTTGGGATGCCAAGCCCGAGCCTGCTGGCCCTGATGTTGTTGGGCCAAGGCCGCCAGGAAGGACCAAAGGGCTTAGGCTGTGGTTGGCTCTTTGTCCTTCTGAGCGGAAGAGACCGAGTCCAAGGTAGCATTGACTTCGATCCTCTGCAGGTGACCTTCCACCCCAGGGTCGAAGAGGTCAGTCCCCGAAGGAACATCCGCCAACTTGTGCTAGGATCCGAGTAAAGGTGGATATCCTCAGCCAAGCCCGACGACGCATGGCCACTGCGGCCGCCACAGACCTGGCACATGAGTCCCCAATGTCTAAAGCAGTCTGGAGCTGCTGTTTGGCCACCGCCCTGCCCTGGTCCCGCACCTGCCTGACCGTAGTCTGCAGATCCGCGGGAAGATGAGGGACAACCTCATCCAGGGAGCCCAACAGGGCATGAGAAAAATGTGCCATGAGGACAGCCAAACTGGCCTGTCGAAGGCCAAGAGAGGACGTAGCAAAGACTTTTTGCCCGGCATAATCCAATTTCTTGGATTCCTTGTCGGGAGGTTTGTCCACATCCCTAGCGTTCCCGGCACGCCGGAAAACGCTGTCGGTAACCAACCCCTCAGCAGAGGGGTGTTCCGAAAAACCGGACAGGGAACCGGTAGGGACCGCATACTTCCTGGCCATCCTGGCCGAAGGCGCAGGGCAGGAAGCAGGGCGCTGCCAGAGCTCCAAGGCCGGACCCACTATGGCCTCGGCCACCGGAAAGGCCTCCGTAGGGGAATCCCCTCGGTCCAGAATCTCCGTGAGGGGATACCTGGCCCGTTTAGAAACGGGTTCGAGCTTCATCCCGGTGGACTCAAGATGAGCGAAGCAATCCTAGGAAGGACGAAGGCTATCGTCCACCGACTGACCTCCTGAGGACCCAAGTCCATTCGCTTGGAGAAAGGGAGGAATCGCCTTCGACCTCGGAAGAGTCCTCAAAGAGCTGTCTCGGCCTGAGCCACCTCCACCTGCCGAGGTCGATCGAGTGAGGGTGACAGACAGCCTATGGGCAGTCCCTGAGCCGACCGAGAATTTTTGGTCGGAGCCCCAACCAACGGCTGTGGAGGCGGAGGTTCCACCGAATCGGTGGGGCAGCTGGAATTGGCCGAACAACCGGCCTGGGAACAGGCTCCTCGGCTAAAACGAGGGGTTGTTTCGGCCACTCTGGTGACAGCCACTTAATGGCCGGGGAAGACGACGGCATCGGCTTATTCCCGGTCAGAAGGAGCTGTTGCCACATGAGTTCCTCATACCTCCGACGCAACTTGCGCCGAAGCCTCCCCTCGTCGGAGGAAGAGGAAGAGGATGAGCGGCGGCACCGCTTGCCACGATGCCGAGACCGAGACCACCTATGACGGCTGGATCGGCTGGACCGCAAAGAAGTCCGAGACCGAGAACCTCGGCTAGGCCGAGGGCGGTGCGGGGAGGTGTCGCAGGGAATCGACACTCCCCTGGGCTCGGACGATTCCATCGAAGGCTCCAGAACCGAGGCACAGACGAGCCAACGGGATCCTCAACTCCCACCGGGGGAACCGGGGAGAGGGGATTCTCAGCTTCTCCAGCCGACAACCCGTCCAACGGGTCGAGAAAAATCTCGACCGCGTCGACAGGAGTCTCGGTCAACTGGCCTGACGGGGACACCGTGAAGCCAGTGGCCGAAGCCGAGGGGTCGACCGAAGTCGACTGCCGACAACTAGGGAAGGGGCATCTTTCCCGCTCCCAAGAGCGTCGACGGTGAGATTTACTCTTGTCTCTCTTTTTGGACCGAGAAAACGGTCCAGAAGAAGTTGGACCCTCACCTTTCGTCGAGAGGGTCAGACAAAGCTCCTTAAAAGAAGCTGAATATGAGGCACAGAGAGAAAGCGGGACAAATGCCGCAGCCGAGGTAGAAGCGGCCCGCGCCGCCTCCTCTTCGAGGGCGATCATCTGCTCAAGCTGATCCGCCGAGCCTGCCACCGCGGACACCGCCGACTGGGCCTCTTTTGACTTAACCGGAGGAAATCTTTTCTCGGGACGCCCCAGCTGTAAGCAGGCAGCAGGGCTTCGAGGGAGTAGGCTGAAAAGGAAGAGCACAGGTCGCAGGCCTGCGGGTCGTGCTCAAGGCCCAAGCAGTAAACGCACGTGGAGTGCGGATCCGTCCGAGACATCTTCTGCCCGCAAGGGCATCTCCTGAAACCGGGAGTCGATTTGTCCATCGCAGCCGCGAGGGAGAGAAGACCGAAGTCTTTTTAGCAAAAACTTTTAATTTCGAAAATTCGAAGAATTAGGAACCAGTCTTATACGCAGAGCGTTAAGGAGGGAACCTGAGCTTCCAAGCGGTAAGGAAGATCTGGCATCATGGGGTGGAGCCGAGAGTTTTACCACCCGGTTGGGTGGGAGGAGCCAGCTTGAAGACCTTCCGGCAAGATTTAAAGCGGCAAGGAACCTGCCAATAAGTGTGGATGAACAACATATCCATGTCCCTAGAATGACATTCTCTGGACAAGTAAAGGGATCCAAGTGACGAGTGATGGCCCATAAGCAGAACCACTTCCACTTCATAGCATAACTGGATCTAGTGGAGGGTTTTCTAGCTGCCACTAGGACATCTGCCACCCGGGGAGAAACCCCAAATTGGACAACTGCTAAGTCAATTAACTTGCTGCTGCTGGCAACTGTTACTGTCCACTGCTACTCACAGTCACTTTACTTCTGCCAGTGCCACTTATCTACTCCCTATTGCTGATTAGTATACCCTGATCTATTCCTGCTTCCCCGATCCATACAACAGGCCCACCCTTCCTTCACCACTTCCCCTCCTTCTAATTCTTCTATCAATTTTATCTACCTCAGCGCCACACTCTCCTCAGTCCAATAAACCTTTCTCACCTTTCCCCTCGGCTCTCTTATCCCCTACCTTTATCCTTGTCCTAACTCCTACACCCTGAAATACTCTGGTCTCACTTTCATCTCCTCCCCACTGCTACTCTATTCTCAGCCCCTAGCCACCTAGCTTTCCTTCGAAGCCTTATTTTCACCTCACCTAGCCGCCCACTCCCCCCAAATACTTTCAAAATCCTTGGCCCATCACAAATGCCCTAAACTCCACTCACTCATAATAGCACTCCTCTTATTCGCATCAGGAAATATTCATCCCAATCCTGCTCCCACTACTCCCACCTCTGTCAGTTGCAATCCTTCCACTAACGTACCAACTTCCCCCACCCCTTCTGCCATCTCAAAGGGCCTAAAAATCCTCCACTTAAACATCTGCAGTCTCATGTCAAAAATTTACCTTTTACATCCTATGGTAATCTCCCTCACACCTGATATACTAAATGTAACGGAAACTTGGTTAAACGCTAAAATACCTGATCTTGCCATTAATATCCCAGGTTATTCCATAATCAGGCAGGATAGGACTGGCAAGGGTGGCAGAGTATCCATGTATATCCTGTCCTCACTTCAGTTCACAATCATTCTATCATCCTCATTACCCACTGCCTATGAAGCACTTGTAGTAAACATTACCTTGCATCTACTATCGACCTGGTTCCAAGGCATCTGATACTTTGGATCACATTACCTCCATAACCTCCCTCTCACATAAAGGCAAGCTATATATCCTGGGTGATGTAAACCAAAACTGGCTATCACCAACAACTGCCAAGACACGAAATGACATCATGGCCCTCAATCTCTCTCAACTAATCCTGGAACCCACCCACCTAAATCATAAAACCCTCAACCACTCCCTGATAGACTGGGCTCTCTCCTCTCACCCCCACTGAGTCATTAAATCAGGCATCCTCCCGGATGCCCACAGTGATCATCACCCAATCTTCATGGTCAGTAAAGTCCATAGACCAAAACCGCCTCACAAAATTCTGCAACAATGCTCCTTCAGCCCCTTAAACCTTAATCCCCTTCTTAATGAACTGGCCAGTTCCGACTGGTCCCCTATTGCCTTTGCTTCTTCCACTGATAAAGCCCTTGCTTGTTTTAGATAAATTTCTAACTACATGGAACGCCTACGCTCCATTCAAATGCACCAGAGTATGTGGCAACCATCATCCCTGGGTCTCCCCTGAGTTACTGACCTGTCTCAGGGAGCAAGACAAAGACTGGAGGAAACATAAGGCCTCCCAGATTCCCCCAGACTATGCCAGGTATTGCATGTTAAGAAATGCCTGCACAAAAGCTACCAGACTTGCCAAGTCTGAAAATTTAAATCATCTTTTCTCAAAAACATCGATCCCCCCTCCAAATTCTGGAAAGTGGTCCACACCCTAATCTCCCCCCCCTTCACATCCCCCTCCCCCTGTGCTTAAAATAACTCAATGGTCTCCAAATCATGTGCAGTAGTTTAACTCCTATTATACCTCCAGTGCCACAGCACTTCTAAAGTCACGCCCTCTAATCTCCCCCCTCCTCATCCTCCCACACCCAGCCCCTCTATGCCCACCCTTCCTTCTCCTTTTCTGCTGTCTCTCCAGAAGAAACGCTAATGGCCTTTCTCTCTCTTAATCCTTCCAAAGGCTCATCGCCGGATGACCCTGACCCTAAACTCCTCTACCTTTCAGCTTCTGCTATAGCTTACCTTCTCTCTCCTTAATCCTAAATCTTTCCTTCATCTTGGAAACATGCATGGTGCCCCCTCTCCCAAGGGGTGGTGACCCCTCCTCTCCTGCAAATTTTCGCCCAATCTCCCTGCCCTTGCTAAACTTCAAGAACACCTGGTCCTTTCTCAACTAACCTCCTTCCTCAATGACTCTTCCTTTTTCACCCCGTTCCAATCTGGCTTTCAGAAGAACCACTCCACTACCAACTCCCTACTCAGGCTCAATGACTCCATCCTCACTGGGATGGATAATGGACTCATTACGTCTGCCATCTTTGTAGACCTCGCCAAGGCTTTCGACACTGTCTCCCATGCCCTATTTCTTGACTCCCTTATGGCTGCTGGGTTGTCTACTTCTGCCGAAAACTGGTTTGGAGCTTACCTCTCAGGCAAAACACAATCAGTCAAGATCCAGGATACAATCTCTCCCCCCTCACTATTTCCACAGGAGTTCCACAGAGCTCGGTGCTTGGACCCATTCTCTTCTCCATCTTCCTACATGACTTGCCCTCAGTATGCTCCCCCTCCTCCTCTAGCCATATGTATGCAGACAACACCGTCCTGTTCTCCTCTGGCAAATGCCCTGCCGATGTAGCAACCAGACTTCAGCCTCACATCAACTATTCCTAAATGCCAAAAAGACTGTCTCCATGACCTTTGGCACTAGGCAGAGAGTCTGTAGGCTCCACCCTTTACAGTCGTTCCAATACCCTTCATGGGACAATCCTTGAGGACACCTCCTCATTCAGATACCTTGGGGTTTGTTTGGACCAACACCTCAACTTCTCTGGCCACACTGACACCATCCTGAAAAAATTGCACCCCAAGCTTGGTGCTTTATTCAGGAACCATAGTTGCATCACTCCTACGATGCAGCGTGAAATAATCCAGAAGATGATCATCTCCATTTTCGACTACTGTGATGTAGTCTATGGTGCCGCTCCCAAATCCTCCCTAACCAGACTGGACACTCTTTAACTCCTTCTGTCAATTTGCCCTTGATGCTACATCACACACTCATCACTGTGACCTCTACCATACCCTGTCCCTTCTCCTGCTTGCCAACAGGCGCCTTACAGTGTGCCAAAATCACTTCTAAATTTTGGTTAGGAGAACTTCCCTCCTACCTCTCATGTTCACTCTCCCACCCCCACTCCCTCAGATCCTCTGACACTCGTACATTGTTGGTCCCCCGTCAAACCACTCTCATTGGTCAGTCAGGCTTTACCCATCGTTTCCCACAAATCTGGAACTCCCACCCCCAATACAGCACTCCTCTTACTCCCCTGTCTCTGCCTTACATAATTTTCTCTCATTTAACTGCTCCTGCTTTAACCCTCAACTGTCCTCCTATGCCTCTGCTCCTCTCCATGACTCACATCCACACCTCACCTAGTTCTGCCCCCTGGCAGGGTTTTCAACATCCTGGAGGGGTCCAGCACTGGGAAATGACTCTTCCTTCCCTCCCCCTTCCCCTCCATCCTCTCTACCTAACTTGTCCTTGCTTGACTCTGCTCTCTGGCAGGGTTCTCAGCATCCTGAAGAGGTCTAGTCTTTGGCATGTTTCTCCCACCCCTCCTCCTCCTTCCCTTTACCATTCCCTCTACTATCCCTACCCAACTTGTCCTTGCCTACTCCTGCTCCTCACTCTAAGTCCTCACCTCATTCTGCCACTGGCAGCTATCTCTGAACTCTGAAGGGGCCAGTTCCAGGTATGACTCGTCCTTCCCTTCCCTATCCCTTACCTCCACCTCTTTCCTGCCCCCTCTCTACCTCCCTGCACTTAATCAAAGGAATTAATTCACTTGAGCTGACAATTTGCATTTTTTTTTTGTTCTGTCTGAGGTGTTCCCACATTGCAATAGCACTGTGTTAACTTGCCCTCCACAACTGATTTTTTTTTTGCTTCACTTTTCTCCGGTGATGTCCCCCCCCCAACTTTATCCTCTCCTTCCCCAGCTTGTCTCCCCCGGTCTACTCCTTGGAGGGGTATGTCCTCCAGCCCACTAGGGCCATCATGGGTCCTGCCAGGTCCCAGTATTTTTCCTCCATTTTCTCCCCCGTACTCACGCCTGTGCAATGGGCGCAGCAGCCATCTCCACCTTCAAGGAGGCAGCCAAGCACCCTGTGCGCAGGTCAAACCCCTCGTTGTGCTGACACACACAGCACAAAGCTCCCACCCCGAGGAAGGAGAACAGTCTGGACACTCAATCCTTACCTTCCTGGCCGACCCCCGAATGATCAGAGTCTGCTGACAAACCTGGGTCACCGGCATGGTGCGAGGTGTGGCGTCCAGCACCTCAACCCTCAGCGCCACCGGGCCGGCCCAATCTCCTGTTTTCTTTGGAACCAAGAAGAAATGCGAGTATAATCCTGTCCCTTGCTGTGCTAGTAGAATGGGTTCTATGGCCTGTTTTCAATCAATCAAAATCTTAATTTTGCCAGGCAGAACATCATTGAGACAAGTTCATTTACAAGATGGACCTGAGGCAAAACAATTGCCAACAGGGTTAAGAGAGAACAGGTTGAGTGAACATACATAACAATTACATAGAGAATAATGCATATGTAGGTGTGTGATATGCAGTTTATTTTTTTTTTACACCCAAGGTGTATGATGATATAGATACCTTGAGAGCGATGCTCGAGAGGTTTATATATTGTCACACACCGGTGTGTAAAAAAACTGCAGATCACACACCTGCATGTGTGTTATTTTTTTATAATAACAGGTGCTGAGTAAACAAAGCTCAGAGTCTTAGCATTACATGCTTCCTGCGTTGCTGATTCGACCTCTGTATGGGCTTAATGGCATGCTAGTTGTTATGACGACAAGGTGAAGGTTCATTGGCTTCTTCATTGCTTAAAGTTTAAAAAAAAAAAAACTGAACGTTTAAATTTTCTGATTTGGAAAGTACCTTAGCGTGGTACACACAACCTGACACGAGACAGAAAAATCCATATCAACTCGCAGGTTGAAATGACTTTTTACAAGTCTCAAAAATGGGTTGATATCAGGAGTCACCAATTATTATATAGTAATAATAACAACATAACATATAACCATCACATGTAACAAGATACTTCCACCAGAACATAGTAACAGGTTCAACAGGCGGTAGTGCCATTTAAATACAATTGCATAGATACAGATATATGGACATAAGATAATGAGCTAAAGTTTGTACAGTAAACATCATTGGAGGAGTCATAGTGAACAGGACTGGCAGTTCCTCTAGCGTCAAAGTGTGAAGAAGATTGAGATGTAAGAGTCCTTTGATAAGTACTGTAGGCATGGCCTGGCAAGTGGGGTGGGAAGGGAAGGGGGTTATAGGGAGTGGGGAGGGAATGTCAGGTGAGATAGGAGAGGGGTGAACATGATGGCCTAGGGAGGAAGGACTGTTCTAAGGGAGAAACACGACAGATGTCACAGGCAATGGTTGTGGTTTAAGTCCAATATTTGAAGCAAAGACAGATCGATTTGGACAATGACAGAAGGGAGGACTCAAATGATGCTTTAGGCAATGGTTCAGGTTTAAGTCCAGAATTTAAAGCAGTAACAAATCGTGATGTTAAGACCTTGATTTGAAGCAACGACACACCTCGGAGAAGGTCCTCAGGAACAAGGATTTGAAGAGGGAGAACGTGACGGGGAAGCAAGCATCATGGTTTTTGGATCTTATTACACAGAGTAGGAAGAGTGAAGCTTATTGAGGCTCTACCAAAGTGCGTTTTAACTTCAGGGATAGCCAGACATAAGATGGTAAGACTTCTGAGAGAATAGGCACTAGGGATGCAGGGAGTTAGGCAGCTTGTGAGGTACTGAGGTAATTTATGAGTGATTACTTTATATGTCCATAGAATAGCATTCTTTTGCCTCCTGAAGCTAAGGGAGCTCCAGCTTACGGAAGAATAGAGGATACAGTGGTGTGTGTCATAAGGGGCATCCAAAATGAACCAAAGGGCTCTGTGGTATAGGGTATCAAGTTTGGAGAGAGCTGTGCTAGTACTATGGCCATATACAGTAAGAAGTCTGCATAGTCTAGGAGAGGCAAGAAGGTAGCTTGGACTAGGAGTTTTCTAGCCTCCTGGGTTAGTGAGTGCTTGATCCTGAAGAAAATACAGAGCCTTTGACGCAGCTTCTTAAGAGTGTTCTTCAATGTGATCAATGAGGGACAATTTGTAGTCAATCCAGACCCCCAGGTATTTGAATTGTTCCATGGCCTGTTTTTCACAGGAACGCTTGGACATCTTCTTGAATCAAGGTGATATGGGCCAGAGGATAATGTGAGGGGACTGGAGAATTGTCCAGAGGAACCTCCAGGAATTATTGGGTGTGCCACTGTTCCACTAACTGCAGAAACCACTGATCCGAAGTTTTCTGCACCAACCCTCTCCATAGAGAGAGAAATGAGCCACATCGCCTGCCCCCAGGGATTCTGCTGGAGGGAGAGGGTAAGGAGTCAGACCGAGGAGCCGGGGGACAGGCAACATGGCCTGGGAGGTTCTGGAAGCTCTGGGAGATGAACCTCCTGTGGCTTGGGAAGTAGCCGTTCTCTTAAAGGTACTTCTGGGTTGCTGACCTCTGTTGTTGCTGCTTGGAGGAGTGATGAAAAGGCTGCCGCTGGGATGATTTAGGCTGAGACCGGTACAGTGTGTGAACTGAACGTATAGCCTTGCCCAACTCTTGGAGGAGAGTGATTATATTTTGAGAATCTTCGCCAAACAAAACTGACCTTCTGAAGGGAGCGTCCAAAATCTTTTTTTTTTTTTTTTTAAATACTTTCTGTTTTACCACCTCCTGTCTACTCTCGGTGCCCACTCCTTCAGGCAGCTCATCACCATCTCTGTCCCCTACTCCGGATCTGCCCCTAGAGTGCCTCACCTCTTACTTCCTCCTGCACAGAGGGGTGTGTCCAGATTCGGTGGTCTTGGATGGCCCGGATCGGTCGTCATCTAGGACTACCGAGGGGTACTTTCCATTTTTTTGTAGTTTTTCCCCGGTCCCAGCCCCTAAGACGCCAGCGCAAGGATGCAAGCATCCAGAGCTGACGATGTCACTTTAAGTGCCTACAGATGTCCTCTAACTCCATTAGACGAGCCACCAACCTCAAGAGCCCGTTTCCATCAGCTGCTCAGGGCGTCAGCTGCATACTGCACCCCTGGTATCCCACCCCCGAGGAAGGAGAGCATCCATTGGGACGCTCAATCCTCCCTCCCCCTGCAGACCCCCGCCGACCTCAGCTCGTTCCCAAACCCGGGTCGCCGGCATAGCGCAAGGTGTGGCTTCCAGCGCCTCAACCCTCAGCGCCACCGGGCCAGCCTGCGTCCAGAATCTTAAATTGGACATCCAGAGCAAAACTGGAGACCCTACGCCAGTAGTAGCATCGAAGGCAAACTTCTGTAGCCACGGTCCTACCTGCAGAGTCTGCAGAATCATATAGGGCTCGGAAAACGTGAGTCTCCACATCTGAGCCCAACTTTAGGAGGTGCAACAGCTCAGCATTTCCAGGGAGACAAGGCTGAGCCTGTGCTCCTTAAAGGCCTTCTCCCATAGGGCATTCTGATATTGAACCATGTGGGCAAGGAAGTTTAGGGAACGGATAGCACATGTGGCTGAGGAATAGACCTTCTTGCCGAAGCAGTTTATCTGCCTAGCGTCCTTATCAGGAGGCTGAGTGCTAAGGTGCCAGGGTCATTTTGAGCGGTCATGGGCCGCGTTAGTAATGACAGAGTCAGCCTCTGGATGCTCCCCGTAAAAGGGTTAATTCCTTGGGGTGTTATACAGGTGATCCGCTTTCTTAAGACGTCACCGGAGTTCTGGATGGGTGCTTCCAAGCAGCCCAATTAACATCCCTAGTAGGAGTCGATTAGTGGAGGAATGACTAGGGGTAAGAACTCATCTTTGCGGAGCAAAATGGATAGCCGACATCACTCGGGATCCACTTCTTCACTATCCTGACCCATGAGGGCCTGGATGTGCCTCATCACATCCATGAAATTTGGGTCATCTAGAGGAGACCGTGGAGTATCCTTGGGCTCCTCCACCTCCGAGTCTCCACAGCCACTGTAAGAAGAGGAAGAGGAATATCCTGACTCACCAAAGTCCGGAGAGGGAAAAGGTGAACAACAAAGCTTGTGTCAGTGGGTCTTAGAATGACCAACACCAGCATCTGCTGGCTGTGAGGTAGGTTCCCTAGGAGATGGCGTCAGTGCCTTTCTAGGAGGAACCTGGTCCTTAGAAGGATTGGGAGGAGGGTTCCTCAGAGTTGTAGCTGTGGGCTCCCTTCAGGGCCTCCTTATCCTTAAAGGATGCCCACCAGGCCGCGGAAAGGGTATTAAAGTCTGTGTGTGGGTTCTGAGGCAAGGCCGGGGGAATCTGTGTTTGTGGGGTAAGCTGGGAAGGCCCCGGTATCGATTGGTCAGGCCGCGGTAACACTGACTTTGGATCCACTGGCGTCAGGTTGACTGGCATCAGTCACTGAGGTAAAGAACAGTCTGGTGTCACTCTAACTGGAGTTGAGAGACCAGGCATTGGTCTCCTGGGCATCGGCTTTGTGAGGACAGGTCCAGCTGGCGACTGCAGAGGATTTGGGGACAAGGGCTGAGGTATCAGCGGGTCGACTCCGGGGAGGCCAGCATCGACGGGACAGGTGCAGGCTGACACCAGCCCGGTGAAGCAGCCAGCACCAGCCTGCAGGAAGAAGCCCGCCTAGGGGAGCTGACTCTCGAGAGGAGCAGAGGTGTCACACTTGCGGGGGAGATGATCGCATGCCCTTGGCACCATGAGGTGGTGTTGGTCCCGGACCTCAGAACTAACTTCGCAGATGCCTTAACCAGGAGGGCAGCAGGCAAAGACCTGCCATCCAAGGAGGACCTTGCCGAACCACCTGGCTGAGGACCCGCCTGTTGAATGGGCCTGAGCTTCAGGGGCTGAGAGGCTGGCGACGAAATCACGAGCCCCAAAGAACCACCGACCAGGACAGTTAGGAGAGTGAGTAGTTTGTCCGCTGGCAGCCTGGAGGGGGAGAGAGAGCTGATGGAGTGGAAGGAGCCAACCTCCTGCAGGAGAAAGACCCATGATTGGTGCCCGACTTGCACGGGGACCTGGAGCGGGAAGCTGACCGGGGTTTCTCCCTGTGCTTCTCCAGGTGTTTGTGCCTTCCCAAAGGATTCTTCTTCTTCTCCAAGACTGATGAAGAAGTGAAAACCCCAGAGGCCGGGGAAGAGAAGGTACTCTGGTGAAGTTCTTCTCCATGGCTGAAAGCTTTTGCTGCAGCAGGAAGGCTTCCAGGATCTTCTGGTGGCGAAGCCAGGTCCTACAAGAGCTTGATAAGCTCAGGGTGGACAAGGCAATGGGACCTGATGGCATACATTCCAGGGTACTAAAGGATCCAAGGGTGGAACTAGCAGAGTCATTATCAGAACTGCTTAGTGAGTCTCTGAGCAGAGGAGAAGTACCAGAAGACTGGAGAAGGGCTTATGTGATCCCGCTCCACAAGAGTGGTAGCAAGGAGGAGGCAGGGAACTACAGACCAGTCAGTCTTACCTCAGTAGTGGGCAAGATTATGGAGGCACTCCTTAGGGAAAGGATAGTGCAACACCGGAATCCATAGGAGCACAGGATCCAAGACAGCATGGGTTTACAACAGGAAGGTCCTGTCAAACTAATGTCATAGATTTCTTTGACTGGGTAACCAGTGGTGGACCAAGGGGAAGCAGTTGATGTCGCCTACCTTGACTTCAGCAAAGCTTTCAATACTGTTCCACATAGAAGATTGATTAATAAGCTGGGTAGGCTCGGGTGGGTCAGAAGTTGGTCAAATGGGTGGCAAACTGGTTGGCGGGCATGTTCGTGGACTCTGACATCAGTTAGAGAAGCATCCCAAAAGACACTGGCTCATGGTTGGTGTTCAGTTTGTCGAATTCTCGGTCGAACAGATGTGTCCTCAAAAACTGCATAGAGGATGCATTGGAGTCTTCCAAGGACTCTTCAAAGATGGCCCGTGGCCGCTTACTGCCATAAACCACCCTGAAATCATCAGAGTGGGAAATTTCCACTGACAACTGGCCTGGCAAGCCAGTGCCCAACAGGAGTCCATCATAGGAGCACCCCACACAGCTGCTATGGAGGTAGTTCCACCAAATAAGTTGGAGAGATGCAAGGTAGGGACAACTGTCGCCAGTGGACCAGTGTGGGGCTTGCCTGGCACTGGCCAATCGACCACTGGGGTCAGTAGGTAGAGCCCTACCTGGCTCCAAGGCCCATTGCTGCCAGAGGAGTTCTTTGTAGCGACACCACACTAACAGACAGAGCCTCTCCTCATCTTAAGATGAAAAGGATGAATAGTGTCGACCGCAATGCCTCCTGGTCAAGCGGGATTAAGAACACTAGGAGCACTTCAACCTGTACCTTGACCATTGACCTGGGGGCCAGTGTCAAGGAGATGTAACCGGGTGTGCGGTGTAATAAATTGGCACCAGATTCAACTACATGACCACCTGATCACAAGCAGGGACAGCCAGGAATCCTGACTAGTCCTGGATTTACCAGGGTCTTGGAGATAAACTGTTCAGGTCAACGGAGTTGATAAAAATCTCAACCACCTGACTGACTGGTGTCAAAGTCAGCAAGCCCAACGGAAGTACTGTGGGGCTAGTGAAGCATTTCCTCAGCCAAAATGGGCTCAGCTTAAGCCAAGCACTCAACAACCATCGAACGGCCAGGGGAGTCAAGGGAATGAAAGAAGCGTGCCCTCTTCCGATCCCATGACTGACAGCGGTGTTTCTTATGTTTGTGCTTCTTACCGTGGCGTGCAGAGTCCTCCCCAAAGGTCTTGAGCGCCCGACACATATCACAGAAATTACCTGTGAAGGACATAGCTTTAGCCATCACCTATTCCATTGTTGATATCTGTGTCACCAAACCCACCGTAGTGGAGGCTGCCTTGCAACCACCCCCCGGACAGGAATTTTGGGACTTGACTGGCCGGCAAAGGAGAAGTTGGGCCTGCCTGTCTTTGAGCGAGGACAGGAGCATTATTTGGCAGAGGCTGCAACCAGCAACGTTGTATGTCGTTCCCAAGCAGTAAAGGCACGACACATATGGGTCCATCTGCAACATCTTCTGCTTGCACATAACGCACTGTTTGAAGCCACATGCGGGCTTTGCTTCCTCGTGCTCCTTGTTGATGATCAGAGGTTGAGAGCAGGATGAGGAATATACACAATGGATTAGAGAAGTAGAAGTTGCTAAGTTTGCCAGTGGTGCACTTACTAGGCCCTACAACACGAGGAGCTGCGAAAGAGAAGACTGAAAGGTAGATCTGACATTACAGAGCAGAGAGATATACAACCAGGGCAATAGGAGATGCTTTATTAAAAAGATGTTTCAGTGGATCAACTTTTAAGGAAGAACTGCCAATGTGTGGCTACGTGAGCCACATCCACGTCCTTAGAAAAAAAGCATTTCCCCTATACACAACACACCAGAGTTCTACCTTTACCTAGGCTTGACAAAGCAGTCTACAAGCAGGAGCACTCCATCAGGATAAAGAAAAGATGTACCTCTACAGTATAAAGGATACTATTAGAAACATAGAAACACAGACTTTGACCGCAGATAAGGACCGCTAGGCCCATCTAGTCTGCCCATTTCCCTACCTACAGGATAGACCGCAGATCCTAGTTAACCAACAGCCTATTTCTTCCTACCCCCCCCCCAAGAATCGCCTTATGTCTGTCCCATGCATTCTTGAATTCTCCCACAGTTTTAGACCCCACAACCTCCTCAGGAAGGCTGTTCATGCATCCACTACCTCTCTGTGAAATAATACTTCCTCACATTGCCCCTGAACCGCCCTCCTTCTATCTTTAAGTTGTGTCCCTTTGTTCTTGCAAGTCTCTTTTTCTGAAAGATGCCACCCTCTTGGACTTTGTTGATTCCACTGAGGTACTTAAAAGTTTCTATCATGTCCCCCCTCTCCCTTCTTTCCTCAAGGGTATACATATTAAACTATTACTACTATTTGGTGAATCTTATTTAAAAACTGGGTATACTTCACTGAAATTCATACACATAACATGCAACAGAAACAACAAACGCAACAAAATAAGATAAACACAGAAAACAAGATGCAATCATGTTTGCCCTCTTGTCAGCCTTCCTAGAGGACAATAATGCATACCATCGAATATAAGCAGCAAGTGCAGATAGTTGACTGAAGTACAGTACCAGTGATTATACTACCAATCAGAGTGTAGTTAATCCATTTAAATCATGTGCAGTAAAATGAAAGGGAACTGCTCAATGCACAAGTTGCAGGAGGACTAGAACATTTCCGATTTATATCTGAATATTTTCAGTTTGTGCTTAAGGCTACCATGGTTGTGTTCAGTGATTCTAACTCTTCTGCAGTCCCAGTACACCACGTGGAAACACCTAGAATCAAATTAGTAACTAGTAACAAATTCAAAAAATACTGGCTTTAACTTTGTCTTCTTCTCTTCTATGCGAAGTGTTTCTGCTTCACCACAGATAAATTTAGGTATGATAGTGATCTCACTTCCTGCGTCATGGGAAGTGGGCAACCAATGACACTCCTCTTTATCAGTACTACTAAGCAGTTTGTCTAGTTAAAATTGCAACTGATGGCTGCTGTCAAAGAATGCTAGTTCACCCACTAAAAGCTGACATTCTACACAGTTTGAAGGCCAAGCTACAGAACTGTCATACAGATGTATTTTTACGAGAGAGAATATTAAAACCATAAATACTATTATGAGATAAAACATTAAATAAAACTAACTCCTACAAAGCTATATGCCATAAACATCAATTAAATGCCTGCTCAAATAAGTAAAATTTCTGCCCCTTTTTTTTAGCACCTCCACGGAAGAGGAACTTTGCAAGCTGACTGGGAGGGCATTCCAAATAATGGGTGAAGAACCCAAAAAGGCCCTACACCCGACTGCTTCAGTCTTGATCTAAGAACAACTAGCAAGTTCAACTCGGTAGGGGGGTGGGGCAGAGAAGACGAGGAAAAGAGATCTTGTAAGTAGTCTGGACCAAGTCCATGCAAGGCTTCCTATGTAAGAAATCTTGAAAGTGGTGCTCCACTAAACTGGGAGTCAGTGCAGTTCACACAAAACCAGAGTGATATGCAAACCGGAACCTCCTCCCCCTCAAGACTGAGGGGCTGTTACACCTACATTCCTCTTTAAAGGGAACTGCTACCAGTAAGTTTTATGCACTTGTACACTACAGAGAGGAAAGCCATTACAACGGAACCACAGTCTGAATGATTTTTCTTATGTAGAAAATCTGATGGCAGAAGGAAACCAATGGCCAATCAAGTCTGCTCACAATTGTTACTACCATACCCCCTGGCCTAATTATAAATGATCATTTGATCCGAAACACGTCAGGCATTCCATCCAGACCTGTATTGTGCTACGTGTTCATTCTGTACAATAAAATGATGACGTAAGCCAAAGAGTGGCGCTCCAATTCTTAGAGGTGGTGAGTGCCCAACTTTTGCTGTGTTTTTTTAGTTTTTTATTTATTTTTTGATAACTGGGTAGGTGCACTAGACACGAAAGTGACTATTTTCAGGCACGACCCGGGAGGTGAACAACACAGAGAGATACAGTTACATAGAATACAGTGTCAGGAGATATGCAATACATCACAAACATAAAGTGAAACAAAAATTAAGATGAATATAGGTGCAAGGCACATAATGGTATAAAAACTGGACTTAAGATTTGCAAGAAAGTGAGTAGTGCTCACAACAGAGGGAGGTGAACTTTACAATTTACAATTGTGTTTGGTTTGAAGCAGATTCCTTAGGAAAGTTAATATTCTTCAGGTGGAGGATACTTCTAACTGAAGGGTGAAATAAGCAACTTAGAATTATCAGAAAAGGCAGTCTTTCAATCAACAGAGGAGGTGGAGTTTGCTTTACTTGTGTTACAAGTGTTAAGGTTTTCAGTGCAGGAAGAGTTTAAACCCACATAGGCTAAATACTGTTTTTTGTGTCTGCCCTTCTGCACAGCTGACGTGTTTTGGGGCTGACTATTTTCAGAGCACAAGTCACCAGGCTCTTTTGGGGCTGGGGAGGTTTACCTGTGTCTGACTTGGATTTCTGGATTTTTCTCTGTTTGATTAGCAGGGTATTTTCTCTGTCAAATTGGTTTGAAGCAGTATTACAAATTGTCGTGTAATGCATCTTGCTGACAGGAAGGCACTCATCGCATCGGTAGGTCAGAGCGTTTAGCTGATTGTTTCGTGAGGGCACAGTTTAGGCCCAACCCCTTCCCACCCTCACCCCACCCACCCCTGGAATTAGTTCATTTATACCTGGGGTTCTGACATAATTTCCTTAAGAGGGCAAGGTACACATCACTGTCATATCCTGTTTAGCACACTGCACTGACAATATAAGCATACACATTATATAAATACATATATTTCTATATAACGCACCAATCACACAGACAAAAAAAAAAAAAAACTAAACAAGGTAGACAATTATGTGGGGAGTAGTACAATGTAATGGCTGTGGGGCAGCAGTCTTCCGGGAGTCTTTCTGGAGGCTGAGATGCTGCCCTGTTTGCAGACAACTATCTGCCCTGAGGGAGGAAGTTGCCCATCTTCAGGCCGCACTGGACAGTGGCAAGGGAACCTCCCCATTCAGGAGCACCACAGCCACCACCACTACCTCAGAGGTTGCAGAAAGCACAGCAGTTGGACCACAGTGGGCTCCAGGGAGGGTAAGGGTGGTGGAACAGAGGCACACCCAGTCAGTTGTTACACTCCACAATCCATACACCATTCTGGGGAGCATAGTTCCCCTATGGATGCACCATGAGAGGAGACTAAGGAGGTGCAGACAACTGTCACAAGGGAGGCCCTCAGGAAGGAGGCAGAGGGCACCACAGGAAAGAAAGCAGCTCCTGGTGGGGACCCAATTATTAGGGGATAGAACTGGGGGAGCAAGGAAAACTGTAGTAAGGTGCCTGCCTGGTGCCATGGCTTGAGGGACAGGAAGCGCATCCTTAGGGATCACGAGAACATTGCACGGGAGTCTGAGCTGGACATCATTGTCCACCTAGGGACAAATGACTTGGCTCATCATGAAATTAGAGCAGTGCAAAAGGACTTTGTAGAGTTGGGAGGGGCTTAAGACAAGTAGCACACACAGTATCCTTCCTCAGAGGTGCTGCCTGTCAGTGGCATGAGTGAGGCGAAGGTACTTTGCACCATGCAGTTTAACAAATGGTTAAAAAATGGTGTGGAGCACAGGGTTTGGCTTCATTGGGACTGTGGTTCCACCTGAGGGACACCAGCCTATACTGGCAGGATGGTCTGCATCTGTCCAGGAAGGGAACAAGTCTTTTGGGCAATCGGTTTAAATGCTTCATTGGCAAGCCTTTAAACTAGTCAAGGGGGGAGGCACTGATAAGCAGAAGGAAAATCCCAGCCTCCCCCTACAAAACAGTGTACTAAATGAGAAAAAGACCAAGGTAGAAAGGTTAGTGGGGGTTGCCGCTACAGAAGGTAACGCCATCTAAAAATGAAGAGCAATGAGTACCAATGCCCGTAGTCTGGGTAACAAGCTTCCTGAATTAGTGGCCTTGATGGAGGAGGAAGATCTGGATATTGTGGCAGTCACAGAAACATGGTACACACAGAACCATGACTGGGACGTAAACATACCAGGATACACTATCTACAGGAGGGACAGGGAGGGTAAAAGAGGAGGAGGAGTAGCTCTATACATAAGAGAAGAAATCAAAGCAACAGAACAAAAGAGTAAACAGGGAGGAAAAGAAGCACTGTGGGTCAATTTGGAGGCAGGCAATGGCACCACAATCCATAGGGTTGAGTACAGACCTCTTCTCAGGGGAGGAAATGGACAAGGAAATGATAGAAAGTATACTTAGAATGGCAGATAAAGGGAGATATTGCTGATGGGTAATCTGAATATGCCAGATGTTAACTGGAGTGCAGTTGCAGCAGCCACTTCTAAGAGTGGGTTATTCTGGATGCCCTACAGGGGCATGCCTTAGACAACTAGTATTGGAGCCCACTGAGAGGGAGCAATCTTAGACCTGGTTCTCTCAAACGGAGATGAAGAGAGGATCACAGATGTAGAAGTGGGTAGCCATCTGGGAACTAGCGACCATCGAACAGTATGGTTCACAATAAACACAGCAATAGAGTCAAGCCATACAAAGACAAATGTACTGGATTTTAGGAGGGCTGACTTTGCCAAAACGGGTGAGTGCCTAAGGAATGCACTAGCAAATGGGCAGGAAGGAGGGGTGGAAGAACAATGGGGAACAATAAAAACTGCCATCACAGAGGTAACAAGCCTTTGTGTAAAGCAAATAAACAAAACGAAACGAGGTAAGAAACCACTATGGTTCTCAAAGGAAGTGGCAGAAGGTTCAAGAGAAAAAGAAAGCATTCAGGAAGACAAGGAATCACAGAAGGAACAGGACAGAGAACTGTATCAGTTAAAGCAAAAGGAAGCTGGAAAGGCAGTCAGAACAGCAAAGGCCCAAACCGAGGAAAAGATAGCCAACTCCGTTAAGAAGGGATAAAACCTTTATAGGTACATCAGAGAGCAAAGGAAGACCAAGGGAGGGAGAGTGAGGCTTAATAAAGGGAAGGGAGGTGGGTAGAGGGTGACTGTGAAAAGACAGAGATACTAAACAAATATTTTGCTCAGTATTTACAAAGAAAGAGGGGAGGTACCTAAAACAAACAGTAGAAACACTCTGGATACAGAAGTTGATACCAGCCCATTTACAGAAGAAAGAGTTCTGAAAGAGCTCTTAAAACTGAAGGTGGACAAAGCAATGGGCCTGATGGAATTCATCCCAGAATTCTAAAAAGAACTAAGGATAGAACTAGTGACACCACTGACTACCCTCTTTAACAAATCATGGGAGGATGGGGTGGTACCTGAGGACTGGAGGAGGGCAGATGTGATTCCCTTCACAAAAGTGGGAGCAAGGCAGAAGCAGGAAACTACAGACCTGTTAGTTTAACCTCAGTGGTAGGGAAAATGATGGAATCACTTCTGAAGGAAAGAATTGTTGCGTATCTAGAGGCCAGAGGGGCACAGGACCCAAGGCAGCATGGTTTCATAGCGGGAAGGTCATGCCAGACAAATCTGATAGATTTCTTTGACTGGGTGACCAAAGTAGTAGATCAGGGAGGGGCTGTGGACATGGCCTACCTAGACTTTAGCAAGGCATTTGAGACAGTCCCACACAAAAGATTAATATACAAGTTAGCCAGCCTGGGAGTGGGTCCCAAGATGACAGCCTGGTAAAGAATTGGCTGGAGAATGAGAAACGAGAGTAATAGTAAATGGAGTACACTCTGAAAAGGGGTTAGCAGTGGGGTACCATGAGGTTCAGTAATGGACCGGTCCTCTTCAATGTCTTTATAGCGTACATTGCAGAGGGACTGGAAGGAAAAGTATGTCTCTTTGCAGATGACACAAAGATCTGCAACAGAGTTAATGCACAAGGTGGGGTGGAAAGGATGAGAAGGGACTTGGCAAGGTTAGAGGAATGGTCAAATGTATGGCAGCTTAGATTCAATGCTAAGAAGTGCAAGGTAATGCACCTGGGAAACAAAAACCCAGGGGAAGAGTACACAATGGGGGGTGAGATACTAACAACAACAAAAATGGAAAGGGACCTGGGGGTAGTCATATCAGATGACCTAAAGGTGGGCAAGCAATGTGAGAGGGCAGCAAGGAAGGCTGGGGGGATACTGGGATACATAGGGAGAGGCATCACCAGCAGAAAACAAGAAGTTATTATCCCTCTGTACAGACAGCTGGTGAGACCACATCTGGAGTACTGTGTGCAGTTCTGGAGACCCAATCTCCGCAAAGACATAGACAGGATGGAAGCTGTCCAGAGGAGGGCAACTAAAATGGTGCAGGGTCTGCACCGGAAGACATATGAAGTGAGACTTAAGGAGCTTAATATGTATAGCCTCGAGGAAAGGAGGGAGAGGGGGACATGATAGAAACTTTCAAGTACCTCAAGGGAATCAACAAAGTCCAAGAGGGTAGCATCTTTCAAAAAAGAGGTGTGCAAGAACAAGGGGCAATTTGAAGATAGAAGAGGCGGCTCAGAGGTAATTTAAGGAAGTATTTTTCACAGAGAGGTTGTGGATGCATGGAACAGCCTTCCAGAGGAGGTTGTGGAGTCAAAAACAGTGGTGGAATTCAAGCATGCATGGGACAGTCATAAGGCAATTCTAAGGGGTGGGGGTAGGAAGAAGTAGGCTGCTGGTTAACTAGGATCTGCAGCTTATCCATCAGGTAGGGAAATGGGCAGACTGGGTGGGCCAAGCGGTGCTTATCTGCAATCAAATTCTATGTTTCCATGTAAAATTATACAAGTGGAGATAACTGCCCATGTTTAGGTTATCGTAGTAATATCACAAATATAAGGTACAGAAAGAAGAAATATACCAGCGGAGGTATCATTACATCATGCTGAAACTGAAAGGATGTTAATTGGAAGGAGGCAGGGAGAGAGGTAATAGTGGGATAGGTTTAAGGGAGGCTGAAGGAGCAGGTGCCAGCTCACACCATAGAAGGGGATACCAAGGGCAGCCAGGGAAGAGTAAATCAAGATCTATGGAGGGTTGAAGCAGGTACACTGAGCACAAGTGGTAAGGAGGGAGCGGTGCCTTTTCTTAAAGGTGGCATGATTAGGGGCAAGGAGTACATCTAGGGGCAGTGAGTTCCAGTAGGAGGGACCTACATGCAAGAAGCCTGATTTCTCTTTGGTAGTTCTACATCTAGGAATGCTAATCGAGGAAAGGTCAGTAGATCGGAGACCACAGGAGATGGGCTGAGGGGTCAGCAGGGAGGCTAGGTAGGTGGGCATACTAGATCGCAGTACACTGTCCAGAAGCTTCCCAAGAGAGAGGAGACATTGTGCAATAGGGGATGGCCAATTTAGGTCAGAGTACAGCAAGCAGTGATGTTTTAGTATGGAGGATGCAGAGGCGTAGCGGCATATGTTGTTTAAGTAGTGTCCCACCTATGAAGATTAGCTTTAGATGCATTTGTATAGATTACGGATCCGTAAGAAAGTGATGGAAGCAGGATTCCTTTAGCAAAGGCTGTCCTAACAGTGGGAGTAAGAATATGGCTTGTTTTGTAGACTAAGCCTAGCTTGGCATTTACAGCCTTACAGGTGGAGGTCATATGGGCATCATAGGTGAGGGATTCATCGAGTAAGACACCCAGATATTTAAAAGAAGTTGCCATCTCCAGTGGGGAACTGTCAGCCCAGGTGACCTGGAAAAATTTACGGCACTGTTTTAGTTTAATAGGGGAATCGAAGAGCATAGCCTTGGTCTTTCCAATGTTTAGAACGAGCTTGTTTTTGGTGATCCAGGATTGAATATTTTGTAGGTCCATAGAGAGCTTATGATTAATAGAGTGGATAATATCTGAGCTAGTGTAAAGGACAAGGTCATTGGCATATAGCAACGATGAACAGGAGGATACAATTTGAGGAATGTTGTTAATAAAAATCGAGAAAAGGAGGGGTCTGAGGATAGATCCCTGAGGTACACCAACATTAATGATTGCTTTTTCTGAGGTGGCCGAGTTGAATTTCACAGTTTGATATCTGTTTGATAGGTAGCAATGGAACCAATTTACAACTTCGGACGAGAAACCCAGGGAGTGGAGATTGGTAAGCAGAAGAGGGTGGTTGACTAGATCGAAGGTTTTTGTCAGATCGATAAAAACTGCACCAGTTTGATGACCCTGGTCCATGGCTTGAAGAACATCATTTGTCAGCTGTAGTAGAGCAGTTTCAGTACTATGGCCTTTTCTAAAGCCGTGTTGGTTTGAATGCAGGAGGTTATACTTAGTAAGGTGTCCTGAGATCTGTGCTGAGATGAGCTTCTCAAGGACTTTATTTAATACTGACAGTATTGCTATTGGTCTATAGTTGGCTATATCTTTTCAGTCACCTTTTTTTTGAACACTGTCGTGATTCTGGCTAGTTTCCATACCTCGGGCATCATGCCTTCACTCAGGGACAAGTTGAATATACTCGACAGTGGTCCTGAGAGGAAAGGTGCCGCAAGCTTGAGGAGTTCAGGTTCAAGGCGGTCAGATCCGACAGCGGTACTGTCTGATATTGAATTTAGATGTTTAAGGACATCATTTTTCGATATGGCTTTAAAGTAGAAAGTGGGTGTCTTTGAAGTTTCTTTTGGGTAGGGGGATCCAGGTATTAAGTTAGTGGAGGAGAAAGTATTTGTGTAGCTCGAGAGGTCAGAGAAGTAAGAATTAAATGCATTGGCAATTGTGCCCGAGTCATTGCAATGGACGCCTTTCAGGAACATGTCATTATTTAGTAGTCTTTGCTTTGAACCGAGGAAAGTCTTGACATGAGATCAACATTTCTTAGGGTCGCCAGCAGCATCCAGCAGAAGGCCTTTACAGTACTGGCTTTTTGCAAGTCTTATTCGTGTTTTGCATTTTGATTGCTGTTCTCTATAGTTGTCATAATCCACTGGGAGACCGGATATTTTAAACTTTCTCCAGCATTTGTCCCTGTTTTTGAGGGCTGTGAGGTCGTCTTTGTGCAGCCATCTGGTTTGTTTACCACGAACACGCCGAGTGAAGACCGGGGTATGTTTGTCTTGAAGGAGTACAAACCTGCTCAGGAAGGCATGAAGGGCAGCATCAGTACTTGTGGAATGGAAGACAGAGGACCAGTCAGTGTGAGACACATCATATAGGAAATGAGCCTGATTTAAGTTAGCACAGTTTCTGAAGCATATATAGTTTTGGGGGGGACGTGGAGTTTGTGGAGGTGCTCCATATGCAAAAGACGGGGGAGTGGTCACTGATATTGTCCGGCAGCGTACCTGTTTTTGCAATTCTGTCCACGCGATTAGTTAGGACCCAGTCAATAAGGGTGCTGGAGTCAGTGTTGACTGACACCCTTGTATAATCAGTAATTATTTGGTGCAAATTGTAGTTCTGTACCAGGGACTGAAGTGCATCTTGAGATTTGCCAAGCCAGTTTAGATTTATATCGCCGAGAATGATGAGCTCATTCTTCCCCTCATGTGCAGCCGTTTGATCCAGCAAATCAGCTAGGCCTTGTGTTTCACTATTGGGTGGATTGTAGGCACAGACAATGTGGAGTTTCTTATCTCCTAGTCTGAGTATAGCATGGATATATTCACACAAGGAGTTTTTATTGTCTGTTATCATAGTCATGTTTAGATTGTTTTTATAATAGATTGCGACACCCCCACCACGCTTTGGAGGTGGTCTGTCACATCTAAGAAGGTAGTAGTTTGGGAGCAGGCAAAAAGCATCTGGGATAGAGGGTTTTTGCCATGTCTCAGACATACAGAGCACATATGGGTGGTGGTTAGCCACCCAGGCTTCAAGATCTGCTTGATTACGGAGAAGACTCCTAACATTAAGATGGACTATGTGAAGTCCTTTCGTATCATATCCAGAGCAGACTAAGGGTAATATACCTGTTTCGGGACCTGGGTTCAGCTCTATGTCTCCAGACAGTATAAGAGCCAGCAATATGAAGTACCTTAGTTTATGCAGGGCAATTTTAGGGTTATTATGGCAATAGGTACGCCATCATTTGGCAGTGGATGCAGTAGCATGGTAGATGGGTAGTTTAGGGAGGAGGGCAGGGGTCGTGTCAATGCCACATTCGGTTAGGATTAACATGTTAGAGTAGGTAAAATCATTTAGATACGTATCTCCATGTTGGATATGATATTTGGGGTTAGGTACATTAAGGATACTTAGTAACACCAGAGACAGGATAAGAGAGGTCACAATTAGCGGTGACCAAACCATTCTGTAAGATTTAGTAGTAAGCATATTTTATAAGGCTGACAGCAAGGATTGAGAGATGCAGTAGTAGAGGGCAAGAGGTGATTACTGTAACAGGAGCAAATACAGGTTACTCACCTGTAACAAGAGTTCTAGGAGTGGTATATGTTGTTCATCCACACTTATTGGCAGGTTCCTTGCCGCTTTAAATCTTGCCGGAAGGTCTTCAAGCTGGCTCCTCCCACCCACCCTGGTGGTAAACTCTGTCTACCCCATGTCGCCAGATCTAGCCTGGCAGCCAGGCTGCAGCGTCAAGCCGGGAGGTCGGGTGGGTCGTAGGACGAACAACATATACCATTCTTAGAACTCCTGTTACAGGTGAGTAACCTGTATTTCTAGGGACATGGATATGTTGTTCAATCCACACTTATTGGCAGACTCCTAGCAGTTCTCCAGGAGGAGAGAGGCAAGACGCACACCCCCAATACTTACTTGGGAAATAGGGACTGGAGAACCGAGGCCCCAAAACCAGCATCCCAGCGTGACTCAAGGTCGATGTGGTAGTGGGTAATAAAGGTATGTGCCGACTTCCAGGTAGCAGCCCTGCAGACATCCTGGATAGGGACATCCCGGAAGCAGCTACCGATGCATGGTATGGCAGATAGAATGAGCTCTTATCCTCTGGGAGGCTCCATGCCCACCAACCTATAGCAGAGATCTATGCAGGAGGTGACCCACCTGCTTATCGTCCACTTGGCTGCAGGTCTGCCAGGTGTGGCTTCAAGCGTGGGTGACAAACAGCTGGCGAACCTCTCCCCGAACTTCAGCCGTCCGCTCCTTATAATAAGAGAGCGCACTTCTAGGGTCCAAAGTATGGAGCCTATATTTGGCCTCCGAGGTGTGATTGGGGTAGAACACCGGCAGAGTCAACACCTGGTTAAGGTGAAACTCTGACACCACCTTCAGAAGGAATTTCGGGTGGGGGCGCAGGACAACTTTGTCCCTGTGGAAGACCAGATAAGGAGACTCAATGGAAAGCGCCTGGTGCTCTCCCATCCTTCTGGCTGACGTGACAGCCACCAAGAAGGTGGTCTTCCACGACAGGTGGGAAAAAATCGCACCTGTGGATCGGTTCGAATGGCTTGCCCATGAGCTTGGCCAATACCAGCAGTAGATCCCACGGAGGTGGAGGTTCTCGCACCGGAGGGAAAATGTGGTCAAGGCCTTTGAAAAAGGCCCGACCACCTTCTCCTGCGCCACCGACTGCTTCCTGGCCCGCGTCCGGTAAGCAGAGATGGCTGCCAGGTGCACCTTAAGGGTCGTCGACCGAAGCCCTTGCTGAGAAAGGGACCACAGGTAGTCCAGAATGCTTGCCAAGGGACAGACGGTCCAAGCCCTTCCCCTGACAGCAAATGGAGAACCTCTTCCATTTGAAGGCATAGCATTTCCTGGTCGACCCCTTACGGGACGCCTCAACAACGTTGAGGACCTCTTCGGAATGACCCAAGGCCTGGAACTCTAGCCGCTCAGGAACCAGGCCGTCAGGTGTAGGGATTGAAGGTCCGGATGGAATACCTTCCCCTGGTTGACTGACATCAGGTCCGGGTGGGCTGGAAGCCGCCTCGGGAGCCTGGAGCTAAGGCTGAGGAGATCTGGATACCAGAACTGGTGGGGCCAGTCTGGGGCTACCAGAATCACCTGCGCCTTGTCCCTCCTCACCTTGAGAAGCACCTTGTGGATCAAGGGAAATGGGGGGAAGGCGAAGAAGAGGCCCGGGGTCCACGGCCTCGAGAAGGCATCCCACTGCAGCGAGCCCTGCTGAGGGGGGCGGGCATGGAACAGACTCAGCTTCGCATTCTCCTTGGAGGCAAACAGGTCCACCTGAGGCGTGCCCCAGTGGGAGAACAGATCTTGTACTACCTCCGGCAGGAGAGACCACTCGTGAGACGCAGCCCCTATCCGGCTTAGGGCACGGCCAGGGGTGTTGGAGGCCCCTGCCACGTGAATGGCTAGGAGATCCGCCTCCAGGCTGTGCACAAGGGACCATATGCGGAGAACTTCCTTGCATAACAGCATGGAGCGTGTCCCACCCTGGCGGTTCAGATAGTACATGGTCGTGGTATTGTCCGTCTGGACCTGAACCACTTGACCCCGTAGAAACGGAGTGAAGGCGGTGAGAGCTAGGCGGACCACTTGGAGCTCCAGCAGGTTGATATGGCATCGGGACTCCCGAGGGGACCAGAGGCCATGCGCTCTGTGCTCCCCCAGATGGGCACCCCAACCCATCAGAGATGCATCAGTCGATAGAGAGACCGTCGGCTCGGGCAGACAAACGGGATGCCCTCCTGCAGATGTGCCGGAACGGTCCACCACTGGAGAGCGTTCCACATCTCCTGGGTCACTGTCACATGCTGGTCCAACGGATCGCAGCGCTGTGACCACTGGCTGGCCAGTCCCCACTGAAGGGGACGCATGTACCAATGGGCCCAACAGACCACGCTGGTGCTGGCCGTCATGAGGCCCAGGAAGTCCCGGGCAGGGCGCGATTGCCCAACCAGAAATGATTGGGCATAGGAGGAAAGAACCTCGGCCCTGTCCACCGGGAGCCAAGCTCTGGCTCGAAGAGAGTTGAGCTCTGCCCCGATGAAGAGTATCACCTGCTTTGGCATGAGTTCCGACTTGGCCTCGTTGAAGAGGAGGCCAATCTGAGAGCAAACCTGGAGGGTCAGATCTCTGGACCGCTCAACCTCCGCTCTGGAGGGGGCTGCAATCAGCCAGTCATCCAGGTAAGGGTACACCTGGACTCTTCAGTGCCGCAGGAATGCTGTCACCACTGCCATGCATTTGGTGAAGACCCTGGGAGCTAGAGAGAGGCCGAAGGGCATGGCCTGGAACTCGTAAAGGGACCCCTCCGCTCTGAAGCGGAGGAATCTCTGATGAGATGGATGGATCGGGACGTGATTGAACGCGTCCTGGAGGTCCAGGGAACAGAACCACACGCCTCGTTCCAAGGATGGTATTATCTGAGCCAGAGTGACCATCCTGAAGGTCCGAGACCTTAGGAACTTGTTCAGATTGTGCAGGTCGAGAATGGGGTGCCAGTTCCCCGTCCGTTTTGGGACCAGGAAGTACCTGGACACAAACCCCGGGTCTGGAGGAGGATCTGCCACCTTCCTGATCACCTCTTTTTTGAGGAGCAGGGCAATATCAGCTCGGCGGGCCAACAGCGAGGCTGCAGACCCTGAGTCCCACCGAGGGGCGACGGCTCGAAAGGGTGGAGCCTGCTCGAACTCCAGAGGCAGGCCTTTTCCTACCACCTCCAACACCCAGCGGTCTGTGGTGATAGCGGACCAGGTGGAAAGGAAGTGGCAGAGCCGTCCCCCCATGGGGAGAACCCAGGGGGGAGTGACGAGGCTGGGGGTGGCACCCCTGAACCCGTCACTGGGCAGGCTTGGAGGAGGAACCGGCCAAGAGACCTCCTGGGCCTTTACCTCCTTGCTTTCTGTTGGAGGAAGCCGCCAGCTTGGGTTTGGGATGCCAAGCGCGAGCCTGCTCGCCCTGTTGCTGGTGCTGTTGGGCTGGTCGAGCTGCAGTGGCCGAAGAACGAAAGGACTTCTGATGTTGCTGACGGCGGCCTTTGTCCCTCTGGGCGGAGGTGACCGAGTCCAGAGTGGCACTGGACTTTTCGATCCGCTGGAGGTGTCCCTCCACTCCAGGGCCGAAGAGGTCAGTCCCCAAGAAGGGCCGTCCGCTAACTTGTGCTGGGTATCCGCCGTGAAGTTGGATATCCTCAGCCACGCCCTGCGGCGCATGGCCACCGCGGCCGCTACTGACCTGGCACAGGAATCACCTATGTCCAGAGCAGTCTGAAGCTGCTGCTTCGCCACCGCTCTACCCTGGTCCCGCACCTGGCGGACCGTGGTCTGCAGGTCAGTCAGGAGATGAGGGACAACCTCATCCAGGGAGCCCAAGATGGCGTGGAAGAAGTGTGTCATCAGCACGGCCGAGCTGGCATGTCGGAGGCCGAGGGAGGATGCAGCACACACCTTGCGCCCAGCAAAGTCCAGCTTTTTGGACTCTTTGTCGGGGGGCTTATCCACATCCCCGAGCGTTACTAGAACGCCGGAAAACGCTGTCGGTGGCTAACCCCTCGGCAGAGGGGTGCTCCGAGAAACCGGGCAAAGAGCCGGTAGGGACTGCATACTTTCTGGCCATCCTGGCCGAGGGCGCAGGACAGGAAGCAGGTCGCTGCCAGAGCTCCAAGGCTGGGCCGACAATGGCCTCAGCCACCGGAAAGGCCTCCGTGGGGGAATCCCCTCAGTCCAGTATCTCCGCTAGGGGATACCTGGCCTGCTTGAACACGGCTCGAGCTGCATCCCGGTGGACTCCGAGATGAGTCGAAGCAGACCCAAGAAGGACGATGGGTTATCGTCCAATGACTGGCCCCCGGAGGACTCCAGGTCGACCTGCCTGGAGAACAGGGAGGAGTCGTCATCGGATTCCAAAGAGTCTGCGAAGAGCTGCCTTGGCCCTGAGCCACCCTCTACCTGCCGAGGACGGTCGGGGGTGAGGGTGACCGACAACCTGTGGGGCAGGCCATGACCCTACCGAGAATCCTTGGTCGGTGCCCCAGACTTCGGTTGTGGAGGTTCCACCACAATCGGTGGAGCAGCTGGTTTTGGCCGAGCAACCGGCCCTGGAACAGGCAAATCGACTGGGGCGAGCGGTTGCTTCGGTCGTTCAGGTGACAGCCACTCGTGGCCGGGGTCTGGACCGGAGTTGGCTTAGACCCGGACAACAGCAACTGCTGCCACATAAGCTCCTCGTAGCGCAGACGTAATTTACGCCGAAGTCTCCCCTCATCCGAGGAAGAGGACAAGGAGGAACGGTGTCGCTGCTTACTTCGGTATCGAGACTGAGACCGCCGATGTCGGTGGGAACGGCTTGACTGAGATGAAGTCCGAGACTGAGACCCTCGGGGGGGACCGAGGGCGGGTTTGGGAAGGGGCGGGGGACACCTGCTCTTCCCTCGGCTCGGGCACTTTAACCGGGGACTGTGGCCTCGAAGGCGCAGGAAGATCCTCTGTCTCCACCAGGAGAACTGGTGAAGGTGGGTTGTCGGCTTCACCAGTCGACAGCCCATCTAACGGATCGAGAAAAATCTCGACTGCGTCGACGGGAGTCTCGGCAGACTGGCCTGACAGGGACACCGTGAAGCCAGCGGCCTGAGCCGCAATTTCGACCGAAGTCGACGGTTGGCTGTCCAGGGAAGGAGACCTCTCCCACTCCCACGAACGCCGACGGTGGGACTTACCCTTCGACTCCTCCTTCTTGGGCCGAGAAGAATGTCCCGATGGCCCCTCTCCCTTCGTGGAAAGGGACTGACAAAGCTCCTTGAACGAAGCCGAGCACGAGGAACTCAGAGAGAGCAGGATAAATGCCACGGCCGAGGAGGAGGAAGATGCGGCCTGGGCCGCCTCCTCCTCGAGGGCGATCATCTGCTTGAGCTGCTCAGTCGAGCCAGCACCGACACCGCCCAACGCAGCCTCTTTTGATTTTACGGCAGGAAACGCTTCGGGCACCGAAGCTTCAATTACAAAGGTCATCCAGGACGCTGGCCGAGGAAAGAGCGGCACAACTTGCAGGCCTGCGGTCGTGATTCAGGCTTGGGCAGTAGACGCACATGGAGTGCGGATCCGTCCTGGACATTTTCTGCCCGCAAGGGCACCTCTGAAAGCCGCGAATAGATTTGTCCATCGCAGCCGCGAGGGAAGATGAAGACCAAAGTTTAGAAAACTTCAAAACCAGTTTCGAACGAACCGAAGAGTTAGGATCCAGTCTAAAACACAGAGCGCTAAGGAGGGAACCTGAGCTTCCAAGTGGTAAGGAAGATCTGGTGTCATGGGGCGGAGCCGAGAGTTTTACCACCCGGGTGGGTGGGAGGAGCCAGCTTGAAGACCTTCCGGCAAGATTTAAAGCGGCAAGGAACCTGCCAATAAGTGTGGATTGAACAACATATCCATGTCCCTAGAACTGTTTTTTCACCTGGTTTAAGCGTCCTGTGATCTGCCTAGTATAAGAGTTGCATAGGACTCCAAAGGAAAGAAAGAAGAAACTAAGATTGTCAGATGGATAAGAGCATTAAGCAGAGATGACAATTAATGGCTGCAGGCAGGGAAGCTACAAGATGTGAGGAAAACTGTATTAAGTTGAAAATTCAAGCGGACAGTAATGCAAAGTGAGAGAGCAAAAAGTTATCTGGCTGAAAAGCTGTGGATGAAGAAGATCAGGGCAGACTAGAGCTAGAATAGTAACAGCATAAATGTTGGCAAAACCACTCAAAGAGGAGAATTAGGAAAGATTTATTTGGCGCCCCCGTGGCTTGTCAATATAATGAGCCAATGAGAAAGTGAGGAGATAGTAATTTTACCTGATTGGTTCCTCACCCTATAAAAGTAAATGCCGAGCTAGGGAGGGCGGGGAGACGCCAAAGCCGCCGGGGCTAGCAGCTCCGATAAGAGAGAGAGCAAGCGAGTGCCAGAGAGCCCTGTTTCAATTTATAACTTTACAGACTGCTGCTTAGAGCCCTGTTTCAGTTTATAACTTAGCCCTGTTTCAATTTATAACTTTACAGACTGCTGCTTCACTTGCATTGGCCCTAGTTACAATTATGCATTTACAGTGTGCTGCTTAACTTAAAATAAAATGTTAAAGATACTGCTCCACGCTCAGCCCGAAGTCTGGGGAAGAAATGGCGCCAAGTTTAAATCGTGGAAGAAAAAAGTCCACGCTGGGCAGAAGCGCCACGGGTAGATTCCTTTCTCATACCTTGCTTGAAATTACCGGGCGTCAGGGAGAAGTCTCAACGGGCGGGAGCCCGGGCCAGGAGGCAGCTTGCTTGAAATTACCAGCTGCTGCTCAGAGCAGCTCCGAACAGGCGGGAGCCGGGCACTGAGGCAGCTTGCTTGAAATTACCAGCGCGCTCATGAGCAGCTCCGACGGGCGGGATCAGCGCACTGAGGCAGCTTGTTTGAAATTACCGGCAAGCTCAAGGAGCAGCTCCGAACAGGCGGGGAGCCCGGGGCGACTGATGTGATTATACTGTTGTGAGCACCACTGACCTAGTGCGGGACTTCATTTTTTTTTTTTTTTTACCATATGGTCTTTTAGTGACACCTTGCAGTCCACAATGACCCCCAGATTCCTAACAATATCCACAGCTTGCAGTACATCATTTAAATATGGCACACATTTAATTATTATAGCTACCCCAGGGGAACCTGGTTTGACCAGAAGTACCTCTGTCTTGTATGGATTCAAGATCAGCTGGATGGAGGCCATCCAGTCTGAAATTTCATTTAGACACTGGTGTAACAAAGAAACTGCATTATGCCTGTCAGGTGTAAAGGACAGATATAGTTGGGCGTCATCTACACAGCAGTGAAACTCCAGCTTTTATCACCTCCTAAAGGAAGCATGTATATGGTGGAAACAATGGCAGACAGGATCAACCCCTGGGGCACCCTGAAGCTGATCTTAGCCCTCTGTGAGGAGAAAAATGAAAGTTACGGACTTGCCATAACTGTTCATCTTCCTGAATATGTTCTCCACAAATTACCACTAATGGGTTTATGCTAGAGGCACTAGGACCCTGCAAGTGCCAGAACTTTTCTTTAGGGATGATGGTGAGAGAAAGCCCCATGCATGCATCACTGCATGCGTCCATTGGTATACAATGGTGCCAGCCCCCAGCCACCTGAGTGCCTTTGTTGCCAAGAAGGTCACCAAACCCAGTAAAGTACAGTTACGTAGGAACTTACCATAACAGTGGATCTTCAAGAGAGGTTCCTTCAGTAAGTCATTACATATAGGACTGGCACCACCTGGCGTTGGGCCACACAACAGACTTTTCTAGCAATCCCGTGGCCATATATAATGGGCGGTTCCCACGCCCACCCTCCAGTTCTCCCACCGGAGCCAGGAAGAGGCCTGACAGCAGAAGCAAACATGATTTGGAGTCCCTGTCTAAGAAAAAAAAATGAGGGGAAGGAGGGAGGGAAAAATATGACCTACTGAAGGAACCTCTCTCGAAGATCTACTGTTATGGTAAGTTCCTGTGTAACTGTACTATCCTACTTCAAGAGGGTTCCTTCAGTAGGTCATTACATATAGTACAGAGTCCCAAGCAGTCCCTCCAAAGAGGGACTGAGAGAAACAAGGGAGGAGGAGAAAATAACTCCAACGGAAACTGGGAACCAGAATGGACCCAGCTTAGGACAGATGGCCCTGCAAGACAGCTAGGCTGAAGCCAGCCCTCCGCCTAGAAGCAATGTCCAGACTGTCGCAGAGAGTGCGTCCTGCCCTGTTTTTTGAGGTAGTACATGGTTCTGGTCTTGTCTGTCTGGACCTAGACCACCTGACCACGAATGTGAGGAGCAAAGACAGTCAGTGCCAGCCGAACTGCAGGGACCCCTTTGGGTTCCAGAGCCTGTGGACTCTGTGTTACCCAGGTGGGCACCCCAGACCATGAGAGAGGCATCGATTGTGAGGATGACTGTGAGCTCTGGGTGGAAAAACGGAATCCCTTCCTGCAGATGTTCTGGGACTAACCACTGCTGAAGAGCATCCCACATCCACTGGGTCACAGTGACCAGCTGGTCGAAGTGACCCTTGTGCTGAGACCACTTGCTGGCCAGCTCCCACTGCAGAGGGCACATTCTCCAGTGGGCCCAATGGACCATACTGGTGCAGACCACCATGTAACAGCCGGCGAAAGAAGTCCCGAGCAGGTCGCAACTGCACAACCCAAAATGATTGGGTAAAGGAGGAGAGAGCCTCGGCCCTGTCCACCGGGAGCCGGTCTCTGGCTCTGCAAGAGTCGAGCTCCGCCCCAGTGAAGCTGATCACCTGCCAAGGCACGAGTTCCGATTTGGCCTCATTGACTGCCAAGGAAGATGCAGGTCTTGAGATCAACGTTCCTGGACCGCTCCACCTCATGCCTGGAGGGACCTGCAATCAGCCAGTTATCTAGGTTGGGGTAAACCCAGACCCCTCGGTGCCTCAGCTAAGCTGCCACCACTTTAATGCACTTGGTGAAGACCCTGGGGGCCAAGGGCAGGTCAAATGGCATGGCCCGGACTCATAGAGGGCTCCCTTTGCTCTGAAGTGGAGGAATCTTCTGTGAGACAGATGGACTGGGACGTGAAAAAACGCGTCCTGAAGATCCAGGGAGCAAAACTACATGTTTTTGCTCTAGAGATGGTATGATCTGTGACAGAGTTACCATCCTGAAGGTGTGTGACTTGAGAAACTTGTTCAGGTCCTGCAGATCTAGTAAGGGGCACCAGCCTCTCATCTGTTTCGGTACCAGGAAGTACCTGGAGACAAACCCTGGGTGTTCCGGAGGATCCACGACAGGAATCATGACTTCATCTCAGAGGAGCTGAGCAATGTCTCCCTGAAGAGCTGACAGAATGTCTGTGGATACTAAGTTGTTCATGTGCGTTATGGGCACAGCAAGGAGGGTACTGCTCGAATTCCAAAGGTAGACCCTGACTGACCACCCTGAGAACACACCTGTCCATGGTGACAGTGGACCAGGTGGAAAGGAAGTGGCAGAGCCGACTCCACGGGCAGACTATAGGATGAGTGACTGGCAAGAGGGAGGCACCCATCATCCTGTCACTGGGAAGACTTGAAGGAGGGCCTGGCTGAGGCGCTACAGGGGCCTCTCCCTCCAGGCTTGCAGAAGACCGAGGCCACCGACTTGGGCCAAGGTCGCCATGCCTGAGCCTACTACCCAGCTTTGTGCTGGGCTGGTCTGACTGCAGGAGTGGAGGTGGACTGAAAGGGCATATTTTTCTGCTGCTTAAAACCCTTGGGGTCACTCTGAGCAGATGTTACCAAGTCCAAGGTGGCACTGGACTTCTCAATGCGGGTGAGATGGCCCTCGACTCAGGGCCCGAACAAGTCAGTGCCCACGAAAGAGACATCTGCCAGCTTGTGCTGGGTATCTTCCATGAAGGTAAGAGATTCGCAGCCAAGCCCTGCAGCGAATGGCCACTGAGGCCGCCACGGAGCAGGCACAGGAGTCCCAAATCTCCATGGCTGTCTGGAGCTGTTGCTTTGCTACAGCCCGGCCCTGGTCCCAGACATGTTTGACTGTGATCTGGAGGTCCGCCGGCAGATAAGGAAGCACCTCATCTAGGGTGCCCAGCAGGGCATGGGAGAAGTGGATAATGAGAAGGGCCAAGCTCGCCTGACGAAGGCCAAGTGAACAGGCAGCACAGACTTTATTAGCCGCATGGTCTAACTTCTTTGACTCTTTATTAGGCACTTGTGGACGTCCCCGGAGTTGCCAGAGGACCTGAACACAGAATCGGCCACCAAGCCCTCAGCCGAGGGATGTTCTGTGAATCCCGACAGGGAACCGGTAGAGACCGCGTACTTGCAGGCTATCTGGGCAGATGGCGCAGGGCAGGAAATGGGGCGCTGCCAAAGCTCCAAAGCATGGTCAAGGATGGCCTCTGCCACCGAGAAGACGTCCCCAGGAGTATCTCCCTGGTCCAGGATCTCAGTCAAGGGGTATCGAGCCAGTTTCTGGACAGGCTTCAATTTCATACCCATGGACACCGAGATCAGGCGAAGAAGGCCCATAAAGGAAGTATGGCCTTCGTCCGCTGCAAGACCCTCAACTAACTCTCCATTGACCGGACAGGAGTGCAAGGAGGAACTCTCAGACTCTGAGGAGTCATTAAAGAGGGGTCAACCACCAGAATCCCTGCTGACCCTCCACGGATGGTCAGGAGTGATGCTGACCAACAACCAATGGGGAAGCCCCTTGGCCGGCCAAGACTCCTTGGTCGATGTGCCAGTTTCCGGCTGTATAGGTGGAGGCTCCATGAGAATCTGTGGAGACGCCAGAGAAGGGCAAGCCGGGACCATTTTGGTCGGCTCCTGAGTCAAAGAAGGCATCAGCCGTTGAGGCGAAAGCCAAGTGATGGCCGGTGTAGGAACTGGGACCAGCTTCGTACCAGAGAACACCAGCTGTTGCCACATAAGATCCTCGTAGCATCGATGCAACTTGCGCCGAAGCCTCTCCCCGCCCGAGGATGAGAGTGAAAAATAGCGGCGCTTCACAGGGCATCAAGAGTGAGAGTGCCTATGTTGTCAGGAACCGCTCGACCCACCAGAGTAGGAGTGAGACCTCGACCGCTGGCAGGTCTCAGAGGGAGCCAGACGAAGTCGAGGCACCTCTGGGTCTTGGTAGGTGACAAGATGTGACGGGTCAGTGGACTGATCCTTCCCTCCAACAGTCTGAGTCAGCACCGGGGTCCTGGAAAGTGAAGTGTTGGTCTTTTCAGTTGACAACTGGTCAACCAACTCGAGAAAAATCTCAGCAGGAAAATCAACCACCGTCTCGGCCAACTGGCCCAACTGGGTTACTGTGGAGCCAGCAGCCTGAGCTGAAGATTCGACCAAAGTCAGATCAGAAGTGGGAGAATCCAAAGCCCTCAATCGAGTGTGTTCCCAATCCCACGATCGATGGCTAGAACATTTATTTGGTCTCTTATCTCAACCTGGATTTGTTCCCCGAAGACGGGACCTAACCGAGAGTCAGTAGAGAATTGCACAACTCCTTAAACGACCCCACAAAAGAGGTGCCCAGCGAAAGTGCAATGACGGCCGAAGCCAAGGAGGTGAGAGCTGCGGCCTGAGCTGCTGCCTCCTCAAATGCTGCTAGCCATTTGCTGGACCACGAAGCCCCAGAGACCACCTGAAGGGCATTTTTGGATTTAACGGAGGGTCCCTTTCGTTTGAACGGCCTAGGGTGAGACGGGCTAGCAATCCTCAAGAACGGTGGGTAGGAAGGTACGACAAATATTGCAGGCCTGAGTATGGTGTTCATGTATCAGGCAGTAGATGCATGCGGTGTGCGGATTCGTTCGGGACATCTTCTGCTCGCAAAGGCACTGACGGAACCCTGGAGCTAACTTCTTGCCTATCGCTGTCGCAATCAAAGATCGAGCCTGAAGACAAGGTTTTTCAATGTTTTGGAAGAAATCCAAAGATTTGTAGCAAAAGGGCGTACTCAACGCAACAGTGATAAAATGGGAACCTGCTTCTTAAAGCGGAAAGAAAGATCTGGTATCATGGGGGAAGCCGAAGGAGTTACCACCTGGGTGGGTGGGAGGAGCCAGCCTGAAGACGGTTCGGTGAAGTCTTAAAGGGGAAGGCACTGCCAAATAGTGTGGATAGAAAATACAGGTTACTCACCTGTAACAGGAGTTCTAGGAATGGTATATGTTGTTCATCCACACTCATTGGCAGTATCCTTGCCACTTTAAATCTTGGCGAAGGTCTTCAAGCTTGCTCCTCCACCCAAGTCAAGTATAACCTCTCGGCTCCGTATAGATGCCAGATCTGCCCGCTGGAAGCTCAGGTTGTAGCGGTCAAGCCGGGAGGTCAGGGTTGTAGGGATGAACAACATATACCATTCCTAGAACTCCTGTTACAGGTGAGTAACCTGTACTTAGGGACATGGATATGTTGTTCATCCACACTCATTGGCAGACTCAGCATACCTCCGGGGAGGAGGAGGCAAGACGACAACCCCTACATACTTACTTGGGAAAGAGAGACTGAGAACCGAGGCCCCAAAACCAGCATCCCGGCGTGACTCAAGGTCGATGTGGTAGTGGGTAATGAAGGTGTTTGCTGACTTCCAGGTAGCAGCCCTGCAGATTTCCTGGATAGGGACGTCCCTGGAAGCAGCCACCGTTGCAGCAGTATGGCGGGTAGAATGAGCTCTTATCCCTCTGGGAGGCTCCATGCCCGCTAACTTATAGCAGAGATCTATGCAGGAGGTTACCCACCTGCTTATCGTCCGCTTGGCTGCAGGTCTGCCAGATGCGGCTTCAGCGTAGGTGACAAACAGCTGGCAACCTCTCCCAATTTCAGCCGTGCGCTCCCCTTATATAATAGCGGCGCCCTTCTAGGATCAGAGTATGGAGCCTATATTGAGCCTCCAGTGTGATTGGGGTAGAACACCGCAGAGTCAACACCTGGTTAAGGTGAAACCCGACAACCACCGAAGGAATTTCTCGGGGGGGCGCAGGACAACCTTGTCCCTGTGGAAGACCAGGTAAGAGACTGGATGGAAGCGCCTGGAGCTCTCCCATCCTTCTGGCTGGCGTGATAGCCACCAAGAAGGCGGTCTTCCACGACAGGTGAGAGAGCACACCTGTGCATAGGTTCGAATAAGGCTTGCCCATGAGCTTTGCCAGTACCAGCAGTAGATCCCACGGAGGTGGGGGTTCCCGCGACTGGAGGAAATGTGATCAAGGCCTTGAAAGCGCCAGACCACCTTCTCCTGCGCCATCGACTGCTTCCGGCCCAGCCAGTAGCAGAGATGGCTGCCAGGTGCACCCTTAAGGTCGTCGACCTAAGCCCTTCGACTAGAAAGGGACCATAAATAGTCCAAGATGCTTGCCAAGGAACAGGAGGAAGGGTCCAAGCCCTTGCTCTGACACAAATAAAACCTTTTCCATTTGAAGGCATAGATTTTCTGGTCGACTCTTCACAGGACGCCTCAACTACATTGAGGACCTCGTCGGAAAGACCCAAAGCCTGGAACTCTAGCCGCTCAGGAACCAGGCCGTCAGGTGCAGGGATTGAAGGTCCGGATGGAACACCTTCCCCTGATTGACTGAGAGCAGGTCCGGGCGAGCTGGAAGCTGCCGCGGAGTCCTGGAGCTGAGACTGAGGAGATCTGGGTACCAGAACTGGCGAGGCCAGTCTGGGGCTATCAGAATCACCTGCGCCTTGTCCCTCCTCGCCTTGAGAAGCACCTTGTGGATCAAGGGAAATGGGGGAAAGGCGTAAAAGAGGCCCGGGGTCCATTGCCTCGAGAAGGCATCCCCCTGCAGCGAGCCCTGCTGAGGGGGGCGGGCATGGAACAGACTCAGCTTCGCGTTCTCCATGGAGGCAAACAGGTCCACCTGAGGTGTGCCCCAAAGGAGAACAGATGCTGTACTACCTCCGGCAGGAGAGACCACTCGTGGGATGCAGCCCCTATCCGGCTCAGGGCATCGGCCAGGGTGTTGGAGGCCCTGCCGTGAATGGCTAGAATCCGCCTCCAGGCTGCGCCAGAGTGACCAACTGGAGGCTTCCTTCGCATAGAAGCATGGAGCGCGTCCGCCCTCTGGGTTTAGATAGTACATGGTCGTGGTATTGTCCGTCTGGACTCGGACCACTTGACCCCGGAGGAACGGAGCGAAGGCGGTGAGAGCTAAGCGGACCGCTCGGAGCTCCAGCAGGTTGATGTGGCATCGGGACTCCCGCGGGGACCAGAGGCCATGAGCCCGGTGTTCCCCAGATGGGCACCCCAACCCATCAGAGAGGCATCGGTCGACAGCAGAGACCGTCGGCTCAGGCGAGACTGAGCAGGATGCCCTCCTGCAAATGATCTGGAACGGTCCACCACTGGAGGCATTCCACATCCCTGTGTCACCGACTAAAGCTGGTCAAGGGATCGCAGCGTTGTGAGCCACTGGCTGGCCAGTCCCCACTGAAGAGACGCATGTTCCAGCAGGCCCAACGGACCACGCTGGCACAGGCCGCCATGAGACCCAGGAGGCGCAGGAAGTCCGGGCAGGCGCAATTGCCCAACCAGAAATGATCGGGCAAAGGAGGAAAGAACCTCGGCCCTGTCCCGCCGGGCAGCTCTGGCTCGAGAGAGTCGAGCTCGCCCGATGAATAAAATCACCTGCTTCGACTCGAGTTCGACTTGGCCTCGTTGATAAGGAGGCCCAGTTGAGAGAACGAGACCTGGAGCCAGATCTCTGGACCCTCCGCCTCCTTCCTGGAGGGCTACTATCAGCCAGTCGTCCAGGTAAGGACACCGGACCCCTGGCGCCGCAGGGAATGCTGTCACCACTGCCATGCATTTGGTGAAGACCCTGGGAGCTGGAGACAAGCGAAGGGCATGGCTTGGAACTCGAAGAGATCCTTCCGCTCGAGGCAAAGGAATCTCTGGTGAGGACAGACGGATAGGGACGTGAAAAAAGCAGCGTCCTGCAAGTCCAGAGAGCAGAACCACCACGCCCGCGTTCAAGGATGGTATATCTGAGCCAAGTGACCATCCTGAAGTTCGAGACCTTAGGAACTTGTTTGGGTCGTGTGGAGTGAGAATGGGCGCCAGCCCCGTCGGACCCGGAACCAGGAAGTACCTGGACACAAACCCTGGGTCTGAAGGAGGGTCCACCACCTCTCTTACCACCTCCTTCTGGAGGAGGAGGCGATGTCGGCTCGGCAGGCATGGTGAGCTGGGGATCCCGAAGCCCCGAGGCCCGGCGGCTCTGAAGGGTGGTGCCTGCTCGAATTCAGGGGCAGGCCTCTTCCCACCACCTCAAGACCCACCTGTCCCCGTGGTAACAGCGGACCGAAGCAGGCAGTGCGGGCCGTCCCCAGGGGACAGAGCCAGGTAGCCGGGGATGGGCGACCCTCAGCCCGTCACTGGGCAAGGCTTGGAGGAGGGACCGGCAGAGGACTCCTGGGCCCCTCCTCCTGCCTCCTGTTAGAAGCCCGGCGGCTTGGGTTTGGGATACAGGCCGAGCCTGCTGGCCCCTGGCGTTGCTGGGCCAGGTGCACCAAGGCACAGAAGGACCAAAGGAGCTTGAAACAGCAGTTTTACGGCCTTTGTCCTTCTGGCGGAAGACCCGGAGTCAAGGTGGCATTGGACTCGATCCTCTGCAGGTGACCTTCCACCCCAGGGCGAAGAGGTCAGTCCCAAAAGGAACATCCGCCAACTTGTGCACATGGGTATCCGAAGTAAAAGGTGGATATCCTCAGCAAGCCACATGGCCTTATAGCCACTGCGACGCCACGATCTATCCTGGCTGATCCCCTACATCCAAAAGCAGTCTGGAGCTGCTGTTTGGCCTGCCCTGCCTGGTCGCACCTGCTTAACCGTAGTCTGCAGATCGACGGAAGATGAGGATGACCTCATCCAGGGGCCCAACAGGGCATGAGAAAATGTGCCATGAGGGCGGCCGAACTACAGCCTGTGAAGCCGAGAGAGGGCATAGCGTAGACTTTACGCCGACATAGTCAATTTCTTGGACTCCTTGTCAGGAGGTTTGTCCACATCCCTAGCGTTGCAGGCATGAAGCATGTCGGTAACAACCCTCAGCAGAGGGGTGTTCAACAACGGACAAGGAACCGGTAGGGACCCGCATACTTCCTAGCCATCCTGGCCCGAAGGCGCAGGGCAGGAAGCAGGCGCTGCAAAGTTCCAGTGCGGACCACTGTGGCCTCGGCCACGGAAAGGCCTCCGTCGGAGAATCCCTCGGTCCAGAGTCTCCGTGAGGATACCTGGCCCGTTTGAAGCGAGTTCGAGCTCCATCCGGTAGACTCCGAGATGAGCGAAGCAGTCCTAGGAAGGACTGACGGGCTAGCGTCCCATTGGCTGACCTCCCTGAAGACTCCAAGTCCAGTCGCTTGGAAGAAGGAATCATCTTCGGACTGGGAAGGGTCCTCGAAGAACTGCCTCTGTAGCCTGAACCTACCACCTGCCGAGGTCGGTCGGGAGTGAGGGGTAACTGACAACCGATGGGGTAAACCCTTAGCCGACCGAAGTCAGCGAGCCGGGCCCCAGTGGTGGCTGTGGACGGAGGGTTTCCCACCGCAGTCGGTGGAGCAACTGGTTTGGCGAACAACGGCCTGGGTATAAACTCCTCGGGCAGAGTCGAGGAGTTGTGTCCGAGCCGTTCACGGTGACAACCACTTAATAGCGGGGAAGCGCAGAGTAAACAGACTTGACCAGGAAGACCTATTGCAACATAAGGTCTCTCGTGCCGTCGGCGTAATTTCATCCGAAGCCTCCCTCATCGAGGAGGAGAGAGAGCAGACCAGCGGCAGCCGCTTGTCATTGCGGCGAGACCGAGACCGCCTATGACGGTGGGAGCAGCTGGACATGAAGAGGTCGAGACCCGAGACCGAGAGTCCCGAATTTCGGGGAGTCGGGGTGCAGGAGGTGTCGGCGGAACCTGACACTCCCCTTGACCGGAAGGAAGGTCCATCCGAGGGCTCCGGAACCGAGGCACAGGCGAGCCCACGGATCCTCAACTCCTCCCGGGGAACCGGGAGAGGGAATCTCGGCTGCTAAAGCGACAGCCGTCAATGGGTGAGAAAATCTCGCTTCATCAGTGGGAGTCTCGGTCAACTGACCTGGACGGGACACCGTGAGGCCAGTGGCGAGCCGAAGCGGTCGACGAAGCCGACGGTCGACGGCCCGGGAGAGGACCTTCCCGCTCCCAAGAGCGTCGACGGAGGGACTTACCTTGTCCCTCTTTTGGACCGAGAAAAAGGTCCAGCAGACGCAGGCCCTTCTCCTTTAGTGGAGAGGGACAGACAAAGCTCCTTAAAGGAAGCCGTGTAGGAAGAACCCAGAGAGGCGGGATAAATGCCGCGGCGAGGAAGATCTGACCCGCGCGCCTCCTCTTCGAGGCGACCATCCGCTCGAGCTGATCCGCCAAGACCGCCCGCCCGCGACACACCGCCAACCGGCCTCCTTGGACTTCACCGGAGGGAAACGCTTCGGACGCCCAGTTGCAATCGGCAGACGGGTTCTGAGGACGAGGCCGAGAAAGATGAGCACAGTCGCAAGCCCGCGGCGTGCTCAAGGGGCCTAAGCAGTAGACACACGGGGTGTGTGGATCCGTCGAGACATCTTCTTCACCCGCATGGGCATCTCCGAATCCGGGAGTCGATTTATCCACCGAGCCGCTAGGATCCAAGATTGAAGTCTTTTGCTAAATATTATTTTTAAACCGTTAAAACGGAGAAATAGGAATCAGTCACAAACGCAGAGCGTTAAGGAGGGAACCTGAGCTTCAAGCGGTAAGAAGATCTGGCGTCATGGGGCGGGCCGAGGTTATACCACCCGGGTGGGTGGGAGGAGCAAGCTTGAAGACCTTCCGGCAAGATTTAAAGCGGCAAGGATACTGCCAATGAGTGTGGATGAACAACATATCCATGTCCCTAGAAAAACAGGTTACTCACCTCTAACAGTAGTTCTAGGAGTGGTAAATGTTGTTCATCCACACTTGTTGGCAGTGTCTTTTCCCCTTTAAATCTTGCCAGATGATCTGAAAGCTGACTGCTCCCACCCACCCGTGTGGTATAACCCTCAGCTCTGCCCCATGATGCCACATCTTTCCTGGCTGGAAGTAGAGGTTGTGTGTCGAACCCAGGGAGCTTGGGTGGGTTTGTGTAGATGAACAACATATACCACTCCTAGAAAGTACAGTTACGTTAAAAACTTACCATAACAGTAGATCTTTGAGTAATGTCTCTTGCAGTAGGTAATACTTTTGGGTATCCAGCAGAGGTTGCAATGGCGCAATGCAGCTCGTCTAGCAGTTTTTCACCAGGGACCACCCACACATGACATCAGCTTCCTATTTCCTATATAAGAGTGGATGGTCCCTGGTATCCTCAGCTCCCTCGCCGGATTCAGCTCGCAAAGCGAGGACCAAGGGGAAGCCAAGGTACCAAAGGAGTCCCAACCCAAAGTCACTGGACCAGAATTTTGCTTGCTTAGAAAAGGAGGGGGACGGAGGGTGGGAACAAACCTACTGCAAGAGACACTCCTCAAAGATCTACTGATACGGTAAATTTTTACATAACTACTACCTTCCACAGAATTGTCTCTTGCAGTAGGTAGTACTTTTGGGATGAATCCCAAGCAGTAAAGCCAATGTGGGAGGACAGTTATGATAAGAGACCTTGTAGGACCGCATGGCCGAAGACCACCCTACGTCGTGAGGCAATATCCAGATTGTAGTGCCTGGTGAATGTACGAATCATGGACCAGTTAAGTGCATTGCAGATATCTGGAATGGAGGCTCCCTTAAAGCAAGCGGCAGTGGTGGCCATAGCTCTAGTGGAGTGGGCTTCGACAGGTCCAGGTAAATGCTTGTTGTATTTTTTGTAACAAAATGTAATACAATTTGCCAACCAGGATGAAAGAGTACGTTTAGCAACTGGGAGGCTGTCGTGACCCAGGTCAAAAGAGATAATCAGTTGAGAGGTCTTTCTAATCAATTTTGAAAGATTAGTATAGTAGCGTAATATGCGATGGACATCTAAAGAATGTAGTAGATATTCACCCTGATTGGAGTAGTCAGGATAGTAGACTGGAAGCTCCAAGGACTGATTTAAAAGTATGTTCGGAGACTACTTCAGGATGGGAGGAAGGGCTGGTACGAAGGACCACCCTGTCTTTGTAGGAAATCAAGTTAGATTCTTTACACATGAGGACATGAAGCTCGGAAATACATCGAGCGGAAGTGACAGCCATCAGAAATAAGGTTTTCCATGAAAGAAAAAGGTCACAAGTGGCTGCTGGTTCAAAAGGCTTAAGGGTCAATTTTTCTATCATAAAATTGAGATCCCAAGAAGGAGTGGGTCTTCTAATATGAGGTTCAATATGTAAGAACAGGTTACTCACCTGTAACAGTAGTTCTAGGAGTGGTATATGTTGTTCATCCACACTTCTTGGCATGTCCCTTTTCACTTTAAATCTTGCCGGAAGTCTTCAAGCTGGCTCCTCCCACCTACCTGTGTGGTATAAATCTCGGCTCCACCCCATGATGCCAGATCTTAGCCTGCTGGAAGCAAGGTTGTGCGCCTAAAGACGGGGAGGTCGGGTGGGTGTGTGTGGATGAACATATACCACTCCTACAACTACTGTTACAGGTGAGTAACCTGTTTTTCTAGGAGCGTGGATATGTTGTTCATCCACACTTCTTAGCAGACTCCAAGAAGTTCTCAGGGAGGAGGAAGGCAAGATACACACCCCCTACTTGGGAAAAAAAGCTTGAAGAACCGAGGCCCAAAAACCAGCATCCCGGCATGACTCAAGGTCGATGTGGTAGTGGGTAATAAAGGTGTTTGCTGACTTCCAGGTAGTAGCCCAACAGATTTCCTGGATAGGGATGTCCCTAGAAGCAGCCACCGATGCAGCCGTATGGCGGGTAGAATGAGCTCTTATCCCTCTAGGAGGCTCCTTGCCTGCCAACTCGTAGCACAGACCCATGCATGATGTAATCCACCTTGCAATGGTCCATTTGGCTGCAGGTCAGCCAGAAGCGGCTTCAGCGTAGGTGACAAACAGTTGGTGAGCCTCTCCACGAATTTCTGCTGTTCTCTCCTTATAATAGGAGAGAGCACATCTCAGATCCAAAGTATGGAGCCTGTACTTGGTGTCCGAGGTGTAATTAGGGTAGTATACCGGCAGAGTCAATAGCTGGTTAAAGTGAAACTCTGATACCACCTTCAGAAGGAATTTTGGGTGGGGGCGCAGGACAACTTTGTCCCTGTGCAAAACCAGATAAGGGGAGTCCACCGACAGCGCCTGGAGCTCCCCTGTCCTTCTGGCTGATGTGATAACCACCAGGAAGGCAGTTTTCCACTACATGTGTGAGAGTGCACACTTGTGCATAAGTTCGAATGGCTTGCCCATGAGCTTTGCCAAAACCAGCAACAGATCCGACAGAGGTGGAGGTTCACGCACCGGAGGGGATATGTGATCCAGGCTTTTGAAGAAGCACCCGAACACGGTCTCCTGCGCCAATGTCGGCTGACCAGCCTGCACCCGGTAAGCAGAAATGGCTGCCATGTGCACCCTAAGGGTTGATGACCGCAGACCCCCTTTGGAGAGAGACCAAAGGTAGTCGAGAATGTTAGCCACAGAACAGGATAAGGGGTCCAGACTCTTACTCTGATACCAAATGGAAGAACATTTCCATTTGAAGGCATAACATTTCCTGGTTGATTCCTTTCTGGATGCCTCCATCACGGTGTAGACATCTTCGGAAAGACCCAGAGCCTGGAACTCTAGCCATTCAGGTAAAAGGCTGTGAGGTGCAGGGATTGAAGGTCCAGATGGAATACCTTCCCCTGATTGAGAGATATCAGGTCTGGGCGTGTACAAAGCTGCTCTGGGGGCCTGCAGCTGAGGCTGAGGAGATCTGGGTACCAGAACTGGTGTGGCCAATCTGGGGCTACCAGGATCACCTTCTCCTTGTCCCTCCTCACCTTGAGTAGAACCTTGTGGATCAAGGGAAATGGAGGGAAGGCGTAGAGGAGGCCTGGGGTCCACGACCTCGAGAAGGCATCCCCCTGCAGCGAGCCCTGCTGAAGGGGGCAGGCATGAAACAGCCTCAGCTTGGTGTTTTCCTTGGAGGCAAACAGGTCCACCATTGGTTTGCCCCAATGGAAGAACAGACAGTAAGCTACTTCTGGAAGGAGAGACCACTCGTGGCATGTCTGGCCTATGCGGCTAGAGCATTTGCCAGCTGGCTTGAGGCTCCTGCCACATGGATGGCTAGGAGATCCGCCTCCAACTGGCTTACGAGGGTCCAGATGCAGAGCGCCTCCTTGCACAGCAGACGGGAGTGCATGCTGCCCTGTTTGTTGAAGTAGTACATGGTCGTGGTATTGTCCATCTGGACTTGAACCACTTGACCCCAAAGCTGAGGAACGAAAGCTGACAACGCCAGTCTGACTGCTCTGAGTTCCAACAGGGTGATGTGGCATCGAGACTCCTCAGGGGTCCAGAACCCGTGGGCCCTATTGTCCCCCATGTGGGCTCCCCAGCCCATGAGAGAAGCATCAGTGGTGAGGATGACCGTCGGCTTGAGGCGGACAAACGGGATCCCTTCCTGCAACCGGTCTGGGGCAGTCCACCATTGGACAGCATCCCACATCTTCTGGGTTACAGTGATCAGCTGGTCGAAGTGACCAGATCGCAGAGTCCACTGGATGGCCAGCTCCCATTGAAGGGGGTGCATATGCCACCGGGCCCAAGGGACCATGGTGGTGCAGGCCGCCATGTAACCCAGAAGGTGCAGAAAGTCCCGGGCAGGGCGCAAGTGCCCAACCAGAAATGACTGGGCAAAGGAGGAGAGAACCTCCACCCTGTCCGCCGGGAGCCGTGCTCTGGCTCAGCAAGAGTCGAGCTCTGCCCCGATGAAGCACATCACCCGAGATGGCACGAGCTCTGACTTGGCCTCGTTGATTAGGAGGCCAAGTTGAGAGGTCTGAAGGGCCAGGTCCCTGGACCTCTCCACCTCTTGCTGGGTGGAACCTGCCAAGAGCCAATCGTCATGGTAAGGGTACATTCTGACCCCTCAACACCTGAGATGGGCTACCACCACTACAATGCATTTTGTGAAGACCCGTGGGGCCGATGACAGGCCGAATGGCATGGCTCGGAACTGGTATAGGGTTTCCTCTGCTCTGAAAAGGAGGAACCGCTGGTGGGACGGACGGAGTGGGACATAAAAGAACGCATCCTGGAGATCCAGTGAGCAGAACCACATGTTTCGCTCCAGGGATGGTGTGATCTAGGACAGAGTTACCATCCTGAAGGTGCGTGGCCTGAGATACTGATTCAGGTCGTGCAGAACTAGAATGGGGCGCCAGCCCTCCATCCCCTTCGGGACCAGGAAGTACCTGGAAACGAACCCTAGGTTGACTGGAGGAACTGCCACTCAAACCACTACCTCTTTGAGAAGGAGTTGGGCTATGTCGTCTCTCAGAGCCGACCGAGTGTGGGCTGACACTCTCTCTCCTCCCATGCAGTGTGGGCTTGGCAGGGAGTGTACTGCTTGAATTCTAGAGGCAGACCTTGGCCGACCACTTCTAAGACCCACCTGTCCATGGTAACAGTGGACCAGGTGGAAAGGAAGTGACGTTGCTGACCCCCACAGGAGGACCCAGAGCTGGCGTGATGGGAATAGGGGTGGCAACCCCTATCCCGTCACTGGGCAGGCTTGGAGGAAATTGGTCCAGATTGGAAGCCACATGAACCCGAACCTCCTTGTCTGCAGGCTGCTGGAGGCCTGGATCTGGGCCGAGGGTGCCAAGTCTGTGCCCACCCTGCAAGGGGGGGCTGCTGGGCCACAGGAGCAGGGTGCCAAAATGCCTTCTTCTTCTTCTTCTTCTGCTGTTTCTTGGTGCCAGGGGTGTCTTTTTGAGCAGAAGTAGCTGAGTCTAAGGTGCTGGATTCACTGAAGGTGACCATCCACACCTGGGCCGAAGAGATCGGTGCCCAGGAAAGGAACATCAGTGAGTTTGTGCTGGGTATCTGCCATGAAGGTGGAAAGCCTCAACCAAGCCCTGCGGCGCATGGCAACTGCATCTGCCACCGAACAGGCACAAGAGTCCCCGATGTCCAAGGCCGTCTGAAGTTGCTGCTTGGCAACAGCTCGACCCTGGTCCTAGACCTTCTTGACCGTAGTCTGAAGGTCCACGGGAGGTGCAGGAGAACTTCATCCAAGGAGCCCAAGAGGGCATGAGAGAAGTGCGCCATGATGACGGCCAAGCTTGCCTGACAGAGGCCTAAAGAGGATACTGCATAAACCTTCCTGGCAGAGTGGTCAAATTTTTTGGACTCCTTGTCTGGAGGTCTGTCAGTGTTAGCAGAGCTGCCTGTGCATCTGAACACAGAAGCAGTCACCAACTCCTCAGCCGAGGGATGTTTCGTGAACCCTGAGAGGGACCCAATGGGCACTGCATACTTGAGGGCCATCCGGGCAGATGGTGCTGGGCAGGAGGCAGGATGCTGCCAGAGCTCCAAAGCTGGGCCAACAATGGCCTCGGCCACTGGAAAGGCTTCCGTAGTGGGGTCTGTTCATGAAAAGGGGTTACCAAAGTGTGACATGAGGGTCAAATTTTCAAATTATTTCTAGATTACATTTGTGATGCATTTCAAGATATTATGACCCAAGTATGAAAAAATAAACATATTGGGAGATAAAAGCCCCACAGATTCCTGAGATAAAAACTGCATTGTGGTGAGTGTAACAAGTGACACCACACACCATGGTGAATGCAGCACCTGACACAAAACATTTGTTTTAGTAGTAAAAACTTTAACATGTAATGAGTTGTATTAAAAGATGAGAAAAAAATATAAGAATTATATTACGTTAATTGCAAATGTGATGTTTTGCACCATGCACCGTGGCGAATGTAACAAGTGACACCACACTTATGTTTCACTTACTAAAACTATACTGAACATGCCTAACAACTAACATACTACTGCTACTGACTGACATACTACTACAGAACATGAGAAAATTTGACAATTACATTACTGGCAAGTGTGATGCTTAACACCACATACCATGGTGAATGTAATGAGTGACACCACACATTTGTTTCAGTTTTACAAAGTTTAGTGAACTGCCTAATGGCTAACATGCTACTAATAATAACTGACACAGTACTACAAAACCTGGAGAAATCTGACAATAATAACAGTAGTGACAAGTGTGATGTTTGATACCACATACCGTGGTGAATGTAACAAGTGACACTACACTTATGTTTGACTTACTAAAACTTGCCTAACAACTAACATACTGCTATTACTGACTGTCATACTGCTATAAAACATGAAAAAAAAATCAACAATTACATTACTGGCAAGTGTGATGCTTAACACCATATAACATGGTGAATGTAACAAGTGACACCACACATTTGTTTCAGTTTTAAAAAGTTTACTGAACATGCCTCATGGCCATCACACCACTACTAACAACTGACATAGTGTTATAAAATCTGGAGGAATCAGACAATAATAACAGTACTGACAGGTATGATGGTTGACCCCACATATCGTGTGAATGTAAAGAGTGACACCACAAAGAAAATCCATTTTAACTCTCCACCCCATATACACTGAATAATCCCCTATTACAATTTATGTCCAACACTTTCCTTAGACATGCAGTTGTCACTGAAATATGCTCTCTGAAAATGTGCCCAACAATCAGCGAATGAAGGTAATCAAAGTCTACCTGTGGTGAATGTAACTGCAACCCTCGTTGTTGCATGCAGTGCTTATCTTCATGGAATATCGCCCTACAAATGGAGGAGCCATGTGCAAACAATGGGTTTCAAACCACAACTCAGCTCCTCTCTCTATGGTTGCTCCTTGGCTCTGATGGGCAGGTTATGACTTTGCAACTGACACAGACTGACGGGTAAAACATTGGGCCTGATGTGACCCCAAGTAGAGTGCAGGCCAAAGGTTGCTGTCCCTTCTGTGGGAAAGATAGAGCAGGCAGTAACACAGTCAGTTATCACAAGGAGGCAAACTAGGAGAAGCCAGAAAATCTTTAAAGTGCTAATAGCACAATTCGATTTAAGCTATGTGGTAGAATGTAACGTGCTGTGACACCATACTTACATTCACCACACTAAATACAAAGCTACATAAATTAAAAAATGGAGCATTACAATAGGCTAAAGAGTACAGATAATAAAAAACACAACTCCAGATTAGTAAGTGGACTTACTTTAATAATGGAAAACAGTAAATAAAGCTTGCAAAAAACAATTAGTAAAACGTGTTTTTGCATGTCACACTTTTTCAGGTAAAAAAGAAGAAGCAAAATGGAGCAGGATACCCCATCAAAAAAAAATATGGATACCCTAGAATTCTATAGTTATGTTATTTATCTGCCCATATAGCCAGCATTCAGATTTAGTCAAAAACATGTGCCTGACAGTTGATTTTAAAAATGTGGTATGCACTGTATGGTGAGGCAATGGTAACCTTTTCATGAACAGACCCGGGTATCCCCTTTTTAAGAATACCTGTAAGAGGTACTCCACCCCGTTTTCCTGGACTGGTTCCAGGGGCATCCCTGGATTCGAGACAGGTGGAGAATTCCCATATAAATAATGAGGGCCTCCTCAATTCGACAGACTACCCACAGCTCATCATTCAGCAGATAAGAGTGAAGGTCGGTGTCGTCGGAATCCGAATAAATTGGTCGGCCACCAAGGTCACCCTGCACACACTTGGGATGGTCAGGCGTGAGGGTGACCGAGATTCTATGAGGGAGACCCGGAACCATCCGAGAATCCTTCGTAGGAGTCCCTCCCAAGGGCTATTTAGGTGGCGGCTCCACCACTATTGGTATAGAGACCAGTTTTTGCCCAACCAGGGCAGGGTTTACCGGCTCCACGGGCGGAGGAACTGATTTTACAGGTTCTAATGGAGTCTGCTTCAGCCTGGGAGGTGAAAGCCACGTAATGGCCAGGGTGGAAACCGAGAGGGCTTCTGCCGAACAGAATGAGCTGTTGCCATATCAGATCTTAAGTAATGTCGACGAGTTTCGGCTGAAGCCTCTCCTCATCTGAGGAGAAAGAAGATGAGCAGTGGACTGCATCTTTTAGAGTGCTTATGCGCTTTCCTCAGGCTGTCGGTCGAGGGGGTCCGAGATCTCGACCTCGATCGGACTGGTTGAGTGGGTTGTTACGGGGACACCAGGGGAACCAGTTATTTACCCAGATCAGGGACAGGTTCCTCGATGGGAATGCCAGCAGGCTGGGTTCATATCAGGAAGAGAGTCAGGACTGAGGTCCTGGTAAGTGATTTGTGTGGCCTCGTCGGAGGCGACAAAGAGCGTGGGGTCAAGAGTGATCTCCACCACATCAGCCCGAGACCTCAAACGGCTGAGATCAGTCGGCAAAGCCGAGAAGTCAAGCATCGAGCAGGGCAGTCTCGACCTCCAAGTCGAGACTGAGATTCTCAGACCGATCGCTTCTCGATCCGAAGAATGTCTTGCCAAGACGAAGAATCTCTATTCCTTTTATAGACCAGGAGGTATACGAACCCAAGGTCCCTCGCCTTAGTAGGGAGAGAGAGGCACATCTCCTAAAGGAGCCCAAGAACGTGGAGCTCCAGGTTGAGTGGAACAAAATCGCCAAGGGAAGAGCTTCCAGCCCGCGCTGCCTCTTCCTCAAGGCCTGCATCTGTTCTAACTGCTCGGGCGGACCCCAAGAGCCGCGGAGATCGCCCACCGGGCCTCCTTGGATTTCACCAGTGGATTCCGTGTCTCAGGCCTCCCCAACTTGAGCCATGCGAGACGATCGTCGAGGACGTTTGGGTGAAAAGCGAAACATATCTTGCATGCCCCGATGTCATGGCCGACACCCAAGCAGTAGACACGTGGTATGTGGGTCTGTGCATGACATTTTCTGGCTGCACGGGCATCGGTGAAAGCCATGGGAAGATTTATCTTCCATAATCGAATAGCAAAAGTTGCAATCGCTAGCTTAAATCAGTTTAATCTTTAAGGGATCCAAATATATAGAAGCCAGGGCCTGCAAAACGCAGTAGCAGACAGGACACAACCTGAATCTTCCAGCGGAAAGAAAGAAAAAATTACTCGCCTTAGTAATGTTGTTTCTTCTAATGGAGTCTTGCTGTATTCTGACATATTGCAGTGATGTCCAACCTTTGAACTGCCCTGGAGATGAAAGAGTTAACTTTCCATGCCAGGCATGGAACGCTGAGCTCGAGCTCGGTTGAGACTCTGTCTGTTGCTGTTTGAAGTCAAACCATCAGTTCTTTACGAGCTATACTCACTGGGTGTCCTGTGTGGAAACTGTAAACTTATACTAGCCAACTGGCTACTAAATATAATAAATAGATTTTTTTGGTCTCAAAACAAAGACTCAAGTCAGGAAACCCAAAAAATAAAACAAAACACAACACCCACACGCCCAAACTAAAGGGGTGAGAAAATAAGGGTTGGGGGCACCACTCGAGTGCCAACACTGCTACTGCCCACCCACATCCCAAAAACCAAGGTTCTGAGAGGGGAGGCGGGGGGAGGTCAGAATACAGCAAGACTCATTAGAAGAAGAAACATTACTAAGGTGAGTAATTTTCTTCCAACAACATGAAGTCTTGCTGTATTCTGCCATATTGCAGACATACAAGCAGTACCTCCATGGAGGAGGGACAGAACCTACTTTAGGAAATAGGCTCCTGAAGCACTGCTGTGCCAAACCCGAGCATCACTCCTAGCCTGAATATCCAGAGAGTAGTGCTTGGCAAAAGTGTGAACGCTTTCCAGGTGGCTGCTTAACAAATCTCTAAGATAGGAACATCCCTGGCAGCAGCCAGGAAGCAGCTGTACCTCTGGTAGAGTGAGCCTCAGGCCTGAGGGTGGAGTCCCACCTAGTTTTTCATAGCAAAACTGAATGCAAGAGACAATCCACCTGGCAACAGATCTCTTAGTGGCAGGTTTTCCGTTACCAACCTCACCATAAGTGAGGAACAGTTGGAGGGAGTCAAACCTGTGACCCTTGGTGCGCTCTATGTAGTAGCTAAGGGCCCTTTTCACATCCAAACTGTGCAGCCTCCTCTCCCCAGAGGAGGAATGGTCAGTGAAGAAAACAGGAAGAGACACAGACTGGTTAAGGTGGAAATCTGAAACCACCTTAGGCAAAAACTTCCTATTAGTCCTGAGGACCACCTTGTCTCTATGGAAAGAGATAAAATCAGGCTCCACTGACAGGGCCTGTAACTCACTTATGCGTCTGGCAGAAGTGATGGCCACCAAGAAAACAGTTTTCCAAGTCAAGTACTTAAGCTCTGCTGAGGACAAAGGCTCAAAAGGGGGTTGCATAAGCTGAGCAATGCAAACATTAAGGTCCCAAGCAGGGGCAGGGACCCTGAATAGAGGACTGGTATGAAGCACTCCCTTGAAAAATTTAGAAAAAACAGGATGAGTGGAAAGGGAAGAGTGCTTGCCTGCTGAAAGGAAGGCAGAGACAGCTGCCAGATGCACTCTTAGTGCAGCTGGTCTGAGTCCCAAGCTATTAAGATGAACCATATAGTCAAGGACTGTGGGCAGGCCAGCAGACTGGAGAAATATGGTTCCCAGAGCACCATATAGAAATCTTTCCACTTGGAATTGTGAAGTGTTTCTGGTGGAAGGCTTCAGGAAGCCTTTAGATATCCATAACACCTTGAGAGAGGTGCAAATCAGCAAACTCTAACTCTTCAAGAGCCAGGCCTGAGATTGAGAGATTTGAGATTGGATACCAAACCTCCCTGAGCACATGTTAACAGGTTGTAATTCCTGGGAAGAGACAGGGGAAGGTGGACTGCTAAGGACAACAGAGAGGGTACCAGGGCTGTCTGGCCCAGTCTGAAGCAATCAGAATCACCTTGCAGGGCTGAGACCTGATTTTGACTAGCACTTGAACAGGAGGGAAGGGGAAAGGCATACAGGAACTTCCTTCCCAATTGAGAACTAGGGCATCCAGGGGACTGGAGCCCAACACTGGGGCCTGCAGCAAAGAGTGGAAGTTGGTGATTGTCTGGGGCTGCAAAAGATCTATCTGTGGGTGCCCCATCTGGAAAAGATCACCTTCAAAACCAGGGGATCCAGGGACCATTCGTGATAGCCCTGAGATAGCCTGCTGAGAGCATGTGCCAGGACATTGTCCTGCCTCGGGAAGTGTACTGCTGTAAGAGAGGTGTTCAGGAATATGCCAGAGACCATAACTTCATTGCCTCTTGTGCACAAGGCCGTAGGACTGAGTGCCCTTGCTTGCTGATATACCACATTGTGGTGGTATTGTCTGTCCTGATCTGAACTACTTTGTTCTGAACAGATTTGGAAAAGGCTTGATGTGCTAGAAACACTGCTCTGAGTTCTAATAGATTGATGTGAAGCAGAGATTCCTGAGGAGACCACAACCCTTGGGTGGTCAGGTCCCAAGTGGGCTCCCACCCCAAGAGGAGGCATCTGTAATAAGGATTAGAGAATGAGACTGAGTGACAAAAGGAACTCCCTGTCTTAGATTGTCCTGATCCTGCCACCATCACATGCCTGGATCAGGTTCAAGTCACTGGAATTAGTTTGGTCAGAGGGTCCTTTTTCTGAGACCAGAAGGCTCTCAAGTAACTGAATGTCCCACATTTGAAATCTTGCTCCCTGTACCACTGCTGTAGAGGCAGCCATGTGTCCCAGGAGCTGCAGAAAATGCCTTGCTGGTCGAGACACCTGGAGGGTGAACGAAGAGCCCAGTGAGATAAGAGTCCTTGCCCTGTCCAGGGAAGAAGGCTCTTGCCTTTACTGTATCCAGCTGTGCCCCTATGAAGGTGTGAGAGCTGCACAGGCTCTAGAACTGACTTTGAAAGATCTTAGAAGGAAACCTAGAGAAGTGAGCAGTTGCTGAGTTATCTGTAGGTGTAACTTGACTTGGTCTGGAGACTGGCCTACTATGAGCCAGTCGCCCAGGTATAGAAAGATGGAGATCCTTTGTCTCCTTAGGGAAGGCAACTACTACTGCCAGGCATTTTGTGAACACCCTTGGGGCTGATGTTAGGGTCGGCGGCACTGCTCTGAATTGGTAATGGCCTGAGTGGGCAGCTCGAACTCTGAGGTATTTTCGGTGGGAGCTTCTGGATGAGAATGGAAATAGGCATCCTTGAGGTCCAGGGAGACTAGCCAGTCCACTGGCCTTAGAGAGGGTAGAATTATTCCCAGAGTCACCATTTTGAACTTTGGCTTTAAAAGGTGCTTGTTTAAATATCTGAGATCTAGGATGGGCCGCCATTCTCCTGTCTTTTTGGGGGTTATGAAGTACCTGGAGCACAAACCTTTCCCTTTGTGTAGGGGTGGAACCCTCTCTATGGCTCTCAGAGCCAAGAGGGAAGAGACCTCTACCTCTAGGGCAAATGCCTCTTAAGGATTTGCAGGTGGAAAGGATTTGGTTCTCATCTTCGGAAATTTTTTGAAGCTGAGGACCAGTCCCTGGCTTACTACTTCCAGGACCCATTTGTCTGATGTTAAAGACATCCAGTTCTGGACAAAGTGAGCCAGCCTGCCCTACAGGAGGTGGAGAATCGCCCTGGCAAACCCATCAGGGTGCCTGTTTGGCAGGAGCTTTAGGCTGAGGGGTGGAAGAGGCCTGCTTGTACCCCGCCTGCCCCTCCCTCTGAAGAACCCCCTATGAGCAAAGCAGAAGAGGAGGCCTGGGCTTGGTAGAAGGCCTATGAAAAGGCCTGCCCTGCCCCTGGAATGCTGCCTCTGGGGAGTGGCTTGCCTTCCCTGGCCTGAGCATCTCTATAGGTGGTCCTGTATTCATCCATTTTCTTTCATGTAGTTCTCTGTTTGCTCCCCAAACAGAGAATTACCCACAACAGGAAAATCCATGGCCTTAGTCTGGGTATCCTGAGACAGGCTAGTACATCTGAGCCAAGCTATCCTACAAAGAGCCAAGATGTAGCATGACTCTAGAACAGGGGTTCTCAATGGTGAGGCCAGCCTCCCTGGGAGGCCCCAACCTGTTCCAGGGAGGCTGAAGGAAGTCTGAAAAGTATTATATTTCAATTTTGAACTGTATAGATTTTATGTGAAGGGATAAGGGCAAACTGAAAGAGGATAATAGTAGGTGAAGTTATGTATTTAGTCACAAGTCTGTGACCAGGAAGGTACTGTACACTCGAGCAATGCCTTATTTCAGGTGTACCCATGAAAGGGTAGTGAGAGAATACAATTCAAAATGTAACTGTAAAACACTCAAGAAAATACAAAATGAATAAAAGTACAAACAAATTCAGAACAATAAACCAACAATGCGAGGAACAATTGATCAATTAGACTGGCAGCAGAACTGTCTGAATACAAGAGTTAACACACAGGTACTAGGAATAAGAGCAGGAGGGAGCAAAATGATCCCTGAGAAGTTGCTTAAGAGCAGGGGGAGAGGCAGAGGTCAGCAGGGTTATTCCAGTAGAGGGGAAACAGAAAGCAGTCTGACCCATGAAGGCATGGCAGTAAGGGGAAACAATGGTTCGGAGTCAAAATATTGGAGCAAGTAGGTTGTCCTGTTGGGGGTTACAATAAGCTAATAACATGAGAGCCAGCTATACAAGAGGTTTCAATTTATTCCTGATGTACTGTGAAAGTAGGCCATTTTCTATGGGGAGGCCCAAAATATTTCAGTATTTTGGGGGAGGCTCAAGATCTTTCCCATGGCTTAGGTGAGGCTCACTATGACAAAGTTTGAGAACTGTTGCTCTAGAAGAAACATCATTGGAGTCCACTGCAGCACGGAATTGCACCTTGGATGCCTCAATACCATCCGCAGCCACCTGCTCCAGCTCCATGGCAAGCTGGCCAGGGACCTGTTTAGCTAAAGCCATTACAGTATCCCATCTAGATTTCTGATATCTAGCTGTATAGCCCATATAATTAGCCTGCCTGAATCCCAAGGATGCTGCCACGTACTGTTTCTTTGCTATGGCATCAATCCTTCAGGAGTCCTTATCTGGGGTGTGTGAAGTCAAGGGTATACTTGCCTTGTCACAGGCAGTAGCCTGCACTACCCCAACATGGCTGCATTGCTGGGTAAGGAACTCCGTATCTGAGCCTGAGAGAGTATACCTCTTGTCCATTCTCTTGTCCACAGGAGGTATAGAATTAGGAGTCTTTAAAATTTTTATTGTTTGTTTCCCAAAGGACTTATGAAGGGGAATAGACAGCCTTCTGGACTCTGGGATATCCATCATTTCAACATAGTCAGGCTCCTCCTGGTCATCAACAGCTTCTTCCATAGGAAGCTGAAGAGTTTCAGCCACTTTTTTGTAGAACATAAAATGGGAAGGGGACTCAGAAAGCCTAGGAGGAGAAACCCCCAAAGGTCTGTCTGGGGAGATGTCCGGGTCAACAGGCACATCCAGACTTTCGTAATCACCATCACTATCCTCATACTCTCCTTCCTTCCTCCTCCGGTTCATAAAAATCTTCTAAATTATAATCTGGAACCGGGGAACCGACCGAACCGAGCCCCTTCCTGATGATGCCGGTTCGGTCGGAACCGGGGATAGCGACTGAACAATCCTTATTGCTTTGGCTATTTCATCCGCGGTCGGAGAAAGAATTTGTGGATCCGCACCGGCTGATTTATCCCTTCTTTTTCTTTTAGCCGGAACCAACTCCTCGGATTCGGTTCTCCTTTGCCCGAGAAGTTTCACCTTTGGTCGCGGCACTCTTCTGGTTCGTTGAACCGAACTGGCTGGCCATCCGGGTCAGCGGACTTCTTGGCCTCCTTTCCTGAGCCTACCAACTCTCTTTTCCAGGGTAGCTGCAGGAAAATTCTTACAAATCTGGCAGTCTGCATCGAGGTGGTCAAACCCCAGACAATAAACACAGGTGGTGTGGGGATGAGCCTTAGCAAAGGCTTCCCCACACACACTAAAGTGTTGAAACCCAGTGGGCCCGGTTTTTCTTTTGGGTTTCTCAGACATGGCCAGTCCTAACAAAAACTTACCCTTTTTTCGGCAATCTGCCAGGCAAGACACCCTTATTGGTTTCTGACCATGTTACGGGTCGTGGAAAAAAACGTAATGAAATCCGTTTTTTTTTGAACCGATAAGGACCAGTTACCACACTCTAAAAATAGAATAAACTTTTTTTGAACAACCTGATCGGTTCAAACCGAACCGATCCCACGTTTACAAGTTCCACACAGAAGAACAAGAAAAATAAACCTATCTAGCACTCACGATACCACAGACAGAGACTGAACCGACAGGTTAACAGATTAAATTCGGTCGAAAACCGAGAAAAACGGGACTGTAACTGACAAACTTGAACCAAGCAAAGGAGAAATCTCTGGAGCGACTGTTCAGTGAGGCGGAGTAAAGAATCTGACGGTTTGACTTCAAACAGCAACAGACAGAGTCTCAACCGAGCTCGAGCTCAGCGTTCCATGCCTGGCATGGAAAGTTAACTCTCATCTCCGGGGCAGTTCAAAGGTTGGACATCACTGCAATATGTCAGAATACAGCAAGACTTCATGTTGTTTGAAGATCTGGTGTCATGGGGCAGAGCCGAAGGTTATACCACCCAGGTGGGTGGCAGGAGCCAGTTTGAAGACCTTCCGGTGAGAATTAAAGGGGAAAGGGACATGCTATTAAGCGTGGATGAACATATCCACGTCCCTAGAAGGCCATCTTCCATGACAGGTACTGAGATTTCACACTTGTGCAAGGGCTCGAATGGCTTGTCCATGAGCAGAGCCAGTGCCAGCAGTTGGTCCCGTGGTGGTGGTTCATGCAGCGGACAGGTGGTCTAGGCCCTTAGAAAAAGCACCCGACCACCTTCTCCTAAGCCACCACCTACATACAAACTTGCGCCAGGTATGCAGAGATGGCTGCCATGTGCACGCTTGAGGTTGACGCTCACAGTCCAAACTGGGAGAGGGACTAAAGGTACTCAAGGATACCAGCCACCAAGCAGGCAAGAGGATCAAGCTCCTTACCCCGACACCAAATGGAAAACCTCTTCCATTTTAAGGCATAACACCTGCAAGCTGACTCATTCCAGGAGGCCTCCACAATGTTGTGCACAGCTTCCAAAAGACCAAAAGCCTTGAACCCGAGCCCATTAGGAACCAGGCTGTGAGGTGCAAGGACTGAAGGTCCGGATGCAGAACCATCCTCTGTTGTCTGGTCTGCAGATCCGGGAAAAGAGGTAACTGCCACGAAGGCTTGTGGCAGAGGCTGAGGAGATCAGGGTATAAACTGGCCAGTCTGGAGCTATCAGGATCATCCACGCTTTGTCCATCTAGGCTTTGACCACCACCTTGTGAAGCAAGGAAGGAAGGAAGGAAAGGCGACACGAGGCTTGAGGTCCAAGGCTTCATAAAGGCATCCCCAGGCGGAGGGGCTCCACTCTCTACCTCTGCCTCTTTTGGTTCCTGGCCAGGAACTTGACCTTGGACTGCCAGGTTTGTTATTGTCCCTCTTGGGCTGATGCTGAGGCTGCTGTGGCTGAAAGGATCAAAAATTGAAAGACCTTCTTAGGTTTCTTGGCCTTAGGGTCCTTTTGGGATGATGCCACTAAGTGCAGAGTGGCACTGGACTTCTCAATCCTTGTGATGTCCTTCCAGCCCGGGCCAAAGAGGTTGGTTCTAAGGCGGGAACATTGGCCAACTTGTGTGGCGTGCCCGCAGTGAAGCGGACAACCTCAGCCAGGCCCCTCGACACATCGCAACAGCCCACTGCAATGGCATGGGGACAGGAGTCATCCATGTCCAAAGCTGTCTGGAGCTGGTGTTTAGTCATCGCTTGCCGGCCCGGTGGTGCTAAGGGTTTAGGCGCTGGTCATCTTACCTCGCACCACGCCAGCAACCCGAGTTCGGGAACAAGCTCGGGCGCCAGGGGTCGGCAGGGGAGAGGGAGAGAGAGGATCGAGCGTCCAGAGGACTGCTCTCCTCTCTCTGGGGAGGGATCCAGGGCTTGCCCGGTGGAAGCCGGAGGCACTACGCAAGCTTAGGGCCTAAGTAAAGGGGTGGAGCTGCAGCGGATGTTGGAGGACGTCATTACACGTCCGAGCTCCGGGAGAGGGAGGGGCAACAAAAAGAGGGGGGAAAAAAACCAGGAGGACTGAAGAGGTGACAAAGGCCTCAGGAGCTATCCTCGCACATCCCCAATGCCGGACTGCCACATCAAGTGATCTATAGGCGCCATCCACGAGAGACAGACCCTCTAATTTCAGAAGAGCGTTGCCAAGGTAGGTGTGAGGCCCTCCCTTGAGGGGTGATCCGAGGGGCTGGGAAGTCTCCGTGGAGGGGAGCACTGGGGGGTCTCAAGGGGCGAGAGCAGGAGATGAGCTGAGTAGGCACCTCTGAGAGAGGCCTCAGACCAAAGGGAGAATAAAAAGAGTTTTAAAAAAAGCCAGCACTTGGACCCTGGTCTCTGACCAACTTCACTGACAGCTGCATGTCAGCAGGAAGGTGAGGAAGGATGTCATCAGCACCCCATCAGGGAGTAATCAAAGCTGGCCATTATCATGGCATAGCTCACCTGAAGAGAGAGAGAGAGAGGCACAGACCTCCATGGGTGCGTAGTCATGCTTCATTGACTCCTTGTCTGGGGCTCATCCACATCCCCTTGGACCCGGACTTCCAGAAGGCCAAGTCCAAGATCACTACCTTGCCAAGGGATGGTCAGAGAATCCTCGAGAGCAACCAGTAGGCACCGCAGACTTGCGGACCACATGGTAGAGGGCACTGGGCAGGATGCTGCTAGAGCTCAAAACCAGTCAGTGACCCCCAAAAATCATCTTTGTCCAAGATATCAGTAAAGGGTATTTAGCACACTTCCAGACCGACTCCAAGAACACATGCATGGCCTCCAACATCAGTCAGAACAGCCCTAAAAGACACTGCCCATGGTCGGAGTCAGCTCCTCGATCAAAGCCCGTCAAAGATATGTATCTTCGACAACAACATGGATGACCCATCCCAGGACTCTTCAAAATGGTTCATCAATGTTTGCATCTGTGGACCACCTGAATATCTTCCGACTGGTTGATTTTCACTGAGAGCTGATCTGGCAAACTGGCTGCAGCACGGGAGTCCTTGGTCAGTACTGCCACCAAAGGCTGCAGTGGAGGCGACTTCCAGGCTAGGTAGGAGAGACAGATGCCAGAGACATCTGCCGAGGTTGGATTGGCATGGGCATGACTGGCACCTGCCAGCTGACCACAGGTACTGGATGTAGACCCCACCCTGCCCCGCAGAATGGTCTATTGCTGCCAGAGAAGTTCCTTGTCGGCCATTGTATCCTGTGGCTGTGCCTCCCTCGCCCAAGGAGAATGAGGAACTTCGACGATGGTGTCTCCCAGTCCAGCAGGATCGAGAGAGTGAGCTGTACCTTGCCATCGACCCAAGGGCTGCCACTGAAAGAAGCCACCGGAGGATTGGTATAGACCACATGCTGAGGTGCATGAACAATCACCGGTTTAGGCAGCACAACCACCGGTGGAGGCTGATCCCAAGTGAAGCCAGTCGGGGACACTGATCAGTCCATGTCCTCCTGGGTGAGGACTGGGAAAACCAGGGTCTTGGAGACTGAGTCCTCATTGATCCCTTTCAACAACTGGTCGACAGGGTCAGAACAGGGAAAGATCTACATGGCATGACTGGTCAGTGTTGTGGTTGACAAGCTCAACAGGGGCAATGTGGAGCCGTCAATGGAGCCCTCGATCACATCCAGCTCGACATGACTCAAGCAGTCAAGAGAGTCATGGGAATGGGAAGACTACTATCTTTCCTAATCCCACGACTGGCACCAGAGCTTGTGTTGCTTATTGTGGTGGATGGGGCTCTCCCCGAAGTCCTGGAGGACCCAACATATCTCCCAAAAATCTTCAGTGAAGAACTTTTCAATGCTGGATCCAGCCAAGAGCAGCACTGAGGCTGGCAACATGCCCACAAACCGAAAGAACGACACCGCTGCAGCGGAAACCAACTTGCAGCCTTTTCACATAATTTCAGATCACGCCTGCCGCCAAGAATCAGCCAGGCTGCAGACCCTGCAAAGAGGAAGGAGCATCGTTTGACAGGCCACAACTAGAAATGTTGTGCACTGTCTCTAAGCAGTAGAGGCAAGACATGTGTGGCTCCTTCTTCAACACTGCCAGTCAGCATGTGACGCAAAACTTGAAGCCGCAAACAGGTTTCGCTTCCTTGTAGTCCAGCTTCCATTGACAAGGCAGAGGCAGAGCAAACTTTGAAAGGAGTGGAGAAGCAGTGGAGGAACAACGCAAAGTAGAGAAGTAAATCGAGGAAATCGCCAATGGCTCACTTGGTATCCTACGGTGCTGCACAGCTGCGAAGGAGGAGACTGAACTCTTTGTGACAGGGTTAGGTAAGACCCTATCCCAATTGTTATGCAGACAGAGTTAAAAGCAAGGATCTATTTTATTTTTTATTTATTTTTATTTTTATTTAGCTTTTGTTGACCTGGTAAGTGCACTAGATAAATCCTGCCTATTTTCAGGCACGACCCGGGGAAGGGGAATACAGATGAATGCCAACTGACTTTGAACCAGATTAAGCTGTTGGTGGTATTTTTAGTGAATGAGAGAAATTTGGCCAGGACACCGGGGAAATTCCCCTACTCTTTTCGAGAAGTGCCATGGGATCTTTAACATCCACCTGAACTACCACCAATACAGGCAGATGGGACCTCGGTTTAACGTCTCATCCGAAAGACGGTGACCTCAGAAGTGCAGCACCCTCTCCATGCTGCACTACAGTGTCAGTACTGGGATATTAACTCAAGTGCCAGATGTGGGAACTGAACCCACAGCCTCTGATCTCCCGGCCTCAGAGGCGCAGTGTGCTACCTGCTGAGCCACTGACACTGACTTTGTCCTCTCCTATTCTGCCACATGTCTGTCTCTTGCCTGTCTGACTGCACAACCAAATTTTCTTGTAGCACCTAGGAATTGGCCACTCCGATGGTCCCTCAATCTCCTGTGTTATCTCCCTTTCTTTTATTTGCTGTTTCTATTCTTTTTCTTCCCTTGCTTTTCTGTGGTTAAAAAATATATGTGAATCTTTATGTGAAAGTGGGATGGATCCCTTGGTTTGCAAAGGTATATAATTATACTGTTGAAATGACTGCAGAAAGATATTTCGACTTATTAGAAAAGATAACTGGAATACAAGCTTGTTTATAGAACTGCAACAGGAAACCAGTTCTGAGACAAAATGTACTATTTTGTTGCACCTGTTCAGACTAGATGTGCTCTTCAGGCCGACGTCAGGAAGGAAAATGACAAAGTATTGATACATTTTGTGAAAAAGGAGATGTAAGTTACAACAGGAGGAAGAGGAGATGTAACTTACAACAGAAGGCAGAGTTTGAACTGCCAGGCAAAAACATCTTATATAATCACAGCAATACTTCTTTCCAGTGGGAGACTCAGGCGGGAGGACTTGGCCTCCCTCTGCGTTGCCGCCCGCCCACCTGCACTGCCCTCGTACCTCCACCCAGGGGCAACAGAACTACGGTGGCGCAAAAAGTTCCTCCTTGGGAGAGGAGAGCTGCCTTTCGCTGCTTGATCCTGCCCCTCCCCTGGCCGCTCCCTCGACCCCTGGCTTGTTCTCAACTCGGGTTGCCAGCTGCTAGTTAGGTAAGGCCCAGTGCCTCAGCCCTCAGCGCCACTAGGCCAGCTTCCATCTTGTATGATTCTATACCTTCAAGAAGCACATATATGGCCACATTCTGGACCTGGTCTTCTCACTTGGATTTGACATTACGGCAGTCAAGGTTGATCCGGTCTGTTGGTCAGATCATCATGCAGTTGAGTTCCAGTGTGGGGCCCCCGTCAAATAACCTCTACTACGGAGACTATCCGGTGTCATCCGAAAAATGAATTGGAGCCGCGGGATCTCCAGGAGTCACTGGATGTCTCGAGCTGACTGCTAGCTTATGCTCAGGGTTCAGAGGCTGGTGTGGAGGCCTATAACATGGATTTGACCAATGCCCTAGATCCGACTGAACCTTTCCATTTTTGTCCCTTGACCTCCCGACGTTACTCACCGTGGTACTTTGTTGAGCTGCGCTGGTTGAAGACTAAGGGGCATAGGTTGAAACGTGCCTTGAGGAGGTCTCGCTCTGAGGGGGACAAGGCGGCACTGAAACTCCATTATCTGGCGTATCAGCAGGCAATCAAGCTAAAGAAGACAGTTTGTCTCGGTCGATTGTTGCAGCAGGGAATTGCCCCGCTGCGCTCTTCTGCACTACAGACAGTTGGCTAAATCCCTCGTCTGTTGTCCAGAACAGCTTTTTCCGCAGTAAACAGGGAGGAGTTCGGACGTTTCTTTGCTGACAAGGTGTCCTCTATCAGGGCGGTATTGCCTCCTCTGGTCCAGCCTTTGCCCCTGGAGGGTCTGGTCTATTCATAGAAATCATCAGCCGAACTGGAGTGAGTGTCAGCTGGTTTTGGCAGCCAAGGTCTTCTGTGTGCTCACCAGCTTGCATCCCACCAGCCGTGCTCTGAACCCAGATCCAACGTGGCTTGTCACCAACTGCTTGGATTTTCTGGCTCCAGTGTTCGTTGAGATCGATATGGGTCTTAAGTGAGGGTTCTTTCCTTCAGCCTTGAAAGAGGCTGTGGTGAGACCCTCCTAAAGAAGCTATTTTAGACCCATGTTCTCTTGAACTACAGGCCTATATCTAATATTCCCTTTTTGGGGACGGTTATTGAGAAGGTGGTGGTTGACCAGCTGGCTGAGCGTTTGGCAAGTTTGTCTATCTTTGAACCTCTCCAGTCAGGTTTCTGGCTCCAGCACAGCACTGAGATGGCTCTAGTCAGGGTAGCACATGATCTCTTCTTGGCGAGGGACCGAGGGCAATGCACCATCTTGGTGCTCTTGGACCTATCCTCAGCTTTTGATACAGTAAATCACGTGGTGCTACTGGATCGCATGCAGAACTATGTGGGTGCCACCGACGCAGTTTTGCATTGGTTTAGCTCACATTTAACCAGGAGATCATGGTGTGTAGTCCTTGGGAATGCTTCCTTGGGACTGTTTGCATGGCCTTGTGGTGTTCCTTGGGGTTCTATTTTTGCCCCTTTGTTGTTCTCTCCTGTATATGCTGCTGCTGGGTAGCTCATTAGGCAGTACAATGCAGGGTTTCACAGTTATGCAGATGATACCCAGTTGTACCTGTCTTGTCCTCAGGTGACCTTTCTGCCTCAGTTATGCTGAGCCAGTGTACTGGATGTCTGAAAATTGGCTAGGTCTCAACTCCGGCAAGACAGAGGTTATGGTGATAGAGCCCAGCCATGGGGTGTTTCCACTAACGGGAGGTTGGTCGCCCCAACTGTTGGCAGGCAGCCCCTCTTGGTGGTGAGTGATCCTGGCATTTTCTGGACAACCAACTGACCTCTAACAACAGGTGTCATCGGTTGTTCGATCCCGCTTTTTCATCTCCGAACATCGCCAGTATCCCGCCATTCTTGACGCTGATGACCTGGCTACAGTCATTCATGCTTTGTCACCAACAGACTTGATTACTGCAACGCTTTATACCTAGGGTTGTCTGGAGGATTTATGCATCGACTGCAGCTAGAGAAGAGTGCTGCGGCCAAGATGTTGACAGGTGTCTCTTTCAGGGATCATGTCACACCTGTTCTGCGCGCTCTGCACTGGCTGCCTGTGAGCTCATACATCACCTTCAAGATCTGCTTGACATACAAAGCCCTACCTACGTGGTTTGGGACCAGACTACCTTTAAGAGCTCTTGATTCCCTATCGACCTCTCTGCCCCCTACGCTCTGCCGAGGCTGACTTGCTTGTGGTGCCCCCTTCTCATCTTAAGTGATCAGGCAACAGGGCCTTTGGAACTGCTGCACCAGTGCTCTGGAACTCTTTGCCACATTACATATGTGCAGCCAGCTTGGTGGAGGCCTTTTATTTTTATTTATTTCATCATTCAGACATAATCTTTGAGCAAAATGCTCTTTTTCAAAGGTTCCATGTCTTGACAGGAGGACAACACAGAAAGGTAGTTACAGAGTATGGGTGTACAAGTACAGAGACAAAAAATACAAGAAATAACAGCAACTGGCCTGACTATTTACAATTGTTGGCTATCTCATAGAGAGGTACAGCATATTGCAGTTAGTACAGCCCAAAGTACATGGTGAGTGCTGTGGGTTTAAGAAACAAATTTAGCAGGAGGTAAAGCAGCCAGGGGAGGCATTGTCATTATTTCATACAAAGTTGGGGGTTGGGGGAGGGACTCAACACAGGCTTTCACACCCTGTATGATAAGGCAGCCAATAGGAGGCTTTGTCATTAATTCTAGACGGGGGGGGGAGGGGCTAATTTTGTGTGCAGGACTGACCTAGTAGGAACATAGTAGAGAGCAATGTGAGGGAGGATTGTACACAGAATGAGCTGGGGAAAACAGGGGCTTTGAGACAATCATATTTATGCAGGGGCAGTGGCAGGGGAGGGACTTAAAACAGAGTGCTGAGTTAAGGACAGTAGATAGTAGGCTCATCGACAGACTGTGGCTATGGAAGGCTCAATTTTGAGGGCTGGCAAGAAGTACAAGTCTAAACTCAGGGTTACTGGGCATCATGGTAACAAATTGGAGAATGCAGCCCAGGACCAGGCTGAGACCAAGCTACTGAGTGACAGTGCTACAGTTGACCTGCAGCTGCAGACCTCAGCCTTGGCCAGGTGACGTCTTAGTTCCGCCTTGAAGACGGGGAGGCTGTTAATGGGTGAAAGGTATGCTGGGATCTCATTTTGCCAAGAAGGAGCCCTGTAGGGGAAGGACCGCTGGCCAAATGCTGTTTTTCTGAAGGGGATAGCAAGTGGGCAGCGAGTCTGCCCTCTAGTGCGGTGCAATTCACCTCACTCTTTGCCAGAGCAGGTCTTGAAGGCCAATGGAGCTTTACCTAGGAGAGAGTTCTGCCAAGCAGGCATGTTTGGCATTTGATTCCGCTGGCAAGACTGGAGCCAGTTAGTGTGCTCATAGAGGAGAAGGTGTGTGAGATTATCAGCCCCTGGAGCCAGCCTGCAGGCCTTGTTGAGGGTCACGCTACTCACTTTAGCACAGTGTCTGATGCTGACCCATAGACCATGAGTCCATAGTCAATAACAGACAAGATGGAAGAGGAGACTGCCAACCTGAGGGCCTCAGGAGTTAGGTACTGTCTGTGCCTGTAGAGAACTCCAAGTTTGGTGTTCACTGTTTTGATGACCTGATCGATGTGCTGCATGTAAGAGAGGGTGTCATCAATGATCACGACCAGGTATTTAAAAGAGTTGACCTGCTCGAGTGGAGCAGACTTGTTGTTAGTAATAGTAAGGGACAGAAGAGATCTCTTGTGCTGGTGACTGGTTATCAGCATCGCCTTCATCTTCTTGTAATTGAGAAGCAATTTCTGAGAGCTGAACTAGTCCTCCAACCTGCGAAATGAGTACTGCAAATCATCCTGTAGGTGCTGAAGCTGGGCACTATTACTAAGGATGACAGCAGCAGCTGCATACAGAATAATCTTGCCTTTAAAGCCTCCTTAAAAAGTTTTCTATTTGAAAAGATTTTAGCTTTATTTAATTGATGATTTTAATTCTTGTGGGTTCTGTTTTTACTGTAAAGCGCTCTGAGCCTATGGATAGAGCACTACAGTATATAAACAAAATTTGCCTAGCCTTGCCTATTCTTTCTATTTTATTGTTAGCAAAAATAATACAACACTACTTGTGAATTTATAACTTCTACTGGACTACCTCTGCTTCCTGACCTATGCCACTATGAAACTCTTCCAGCAGAAAGGAAGATCCGATGTAATGGGACAGAGCTGAAGGATTTAGTTTCGTTTTAGTTTTTGTTGACCGGTAAGTGCACTAGACAAATCCTGCCTATTTTCAGCCACGACTCGGGGAGGGGATACAGATGAATGGCAACTGACCTTGAACCAGATTAAGCTGTTGGTGGTATTTTTAGTGAATGAGGAAATTTTGGCCAGGACACGGAAATTCCCTACTCTGCTGGCGCTCTGTGGCCAGTAGGGGAGCTGAACTCTGTTGGCAGGATGGCCACTGTGGCTAGGTGCGCAGGGAGGAGGTTGTGTCGGCTACTGACATGGGTCGAGCAGGAAAGGCGATCGCGCGAATATGGTCGCTGGTGTGGATTTGGATTCCAAACAATTTGTTCCATGATGCAGTTTCAACTGCGGAAGCGCTTGAGACGGAGTTCCTTGATGGCTGAGAAACCGGAGGCTCCGCTTATGTAGGTTGGATATTTTGGATGGTACTGCAGCTTTAAAACCGCTTGTGTAGGAACGCTAGGTACAGGGAACGTGGGAAGTGCATTCAGAATGGAAAGAGGTCCCCCGTTTAGCGGATCTATCAATGGCTATACTGAAGTCACAAAATGAACACCGAGTGGAGAAATGACATCTGTGGTTGAACAGAATCGCTGAGGAAGCGGTGGAAAGAGGACGGTCAGCTATTCAACGGCATTCAACGACAAAAGGAACTGGGGCCGTTTCTACTGAGGTCTTGATTCACAGACAAGAGGTCGTGAGTACTGTGCTACCGAAAACGGCTTTCCCTACGTTTCAAATTAATAAAGAGACTAGGTTTGTGTTTCAACCCTCTAAGGTGGGAGTTGTGGGGTCAAAAGAAAAGCTCCCTGTAATCTATCAAACTGAGGGTGATGTCCAACATGGGGTAACTGAATTTAGTTTCAAAAATCCTGGAAAGCGGGGACAAAGAGCCTCAAAACTATCTAAGGAGGTGCATGCAGATTCCCCTGTAAATCCTAAGGGATATTCTGTTTCTCCTCTTCTCCTTTCAGATCACGATGCAAATTGGTACCCTCAAAAGGCTTTAGTGTCAGCAGGGTGGAAAAAATTAGGACAAGGGATATGGACTCGGACTTATCATGGGATTCATCTTTGGATTTAAATAAATCTTCTCCAGTGTGGCAGCCTGGTGTTGAGATGGTAACAGGAAAAATATGGAAAGTAGAGACGAGATAGGCAAGGAAGGTGGGGAAAAGGTTGACAAATTATCAAAACAGGCTGAACTTACAGCATCACAAAAACTGGGTACTGAGACTAGTAAAGCTGAGATAAGGCCAACCTCTGGGAAACCCCTTATGTCTAGTTTATTTGCTCAGAGCAAACGAGAAGCTGCACCCCGGCGTAACGCAGTTCGTATAAGATATAAAGGGGTTTGAAGGAAAGACCTAACAGGTATTATGTGGGTAAATCCTTAATAAAAGATTCTTTTGTTTTTTCCCATGAGATGTTTTTGCTTTTATAAATATCTCGGGGAGGATAACTGATATCAGTTTTCGCTCCCTGCTTTGCTTGAACTATTTTGGGAAAGGTATGATCAGGTGAAATTTCTCCCTATGGTCCCCTTTGGTTATCCTCTTTCAAAACCTTTAATCAAATATGTGACAGTGATGTTCAGAAATGAGGGGGTACATGTTGAAGATATTTCATACTGGCTCTCCCAGAGATGCGAGGTTCAGAGTGACCCAGAGCCTATTTTGGATTCCCAACAGTTTTGGACGGGAGGGTGGAAATTTAAAGTCAAATTGCGACACCCTACCTTAGGTGTGGAACATATCCCTAATTCCTTTTTGTTGGGAAGGGATAGGGGGGTCTGTTTTTACAGCGGGCAGCCCAAAGCATGTTATAAATGTGGATCAAGGACACATTATCTAGTACATGTGACCAGCCCTGTTGTGATAATTGTGGGGAAGTTGATCATGTCACCATGTTTTGTGTAAATTCAATAAAATGTGATCTTTGTGAGGAACAGAACCATGCTTTTCGGGATTGTCCATGGGCAGCACAGAATAAGGTCAGTTGTGGGAATTTGGATTTAATCATCCAAAAGGCGCAAGATGCTAGAGAAAATCAGCAGAGGGAGGGTGGTATCTCAAAGCCCCCTTCTGTACCTCAGAGCACTGTAGAAACTCAGGTAAAGGCAGTTGCCCTCAGGACTACAGCTTCAACTATAAGGAGCTGAAAACAGAAATGGTAGACGAAGTTTCTGACCTTTACAGCCGGTATGTTATATAGCCCCAAATGAGGATTCAGTGGCTGATATGGTTCTACCTTTGCAACCTCCCTTGCCCCCTAGAAGGTCTAGTAGAAATTCTAAGTCTATTTTGCCTCCAGAACCAGAGTCTATTGAATCTAAAACTCCTATGCTGCATTATTTTGGGAGATTCAGAGATGGATATCGGGATACAGATTCCCAACTCTCACTACAGGATTCCTTGGCCCTCTAGGGAAGAATATAAAGAAGAAAAGAAGGAAAAAATAAGAGGTAGTCTGAGTTTTTGTTTCTTCTGTTTAAAAATAAATGGGTTTTTTTTACAGTTAAACACCCATAGTCTCTTAAATGTGCAGAAGAGACGTGCGGTGTTTCAGTTGCTTTACGATCTAGTGTCTCTGTTTGTTTTTACAGGAAACTTGGATGTTTCCCAAAGAACAAATAGTTTCTTTTACAAAGGATTGGCATGGGGACCTGCCTTTTGGTCTTTCGGGAAGACAAAGCAGATGGGTGGGATCCTTTTAATTTTATAGTTTTGCCTTGTATAAATTGATTGATTTGGTTCCAGGCAGGGTGCTGATTCTGGAGGGTAAATGGTACACCGATACCTTTCGGTTTATCAATATTTATAACCCCCAAACAAAGTCAGAAAGGGTAACTTGTTTGAAAGGGATTCAACCCTTCTTGGTAACGTCCATTCCCACTCTTTGGGGTGGGGATTTCAACTGCAGTATGGGAGGGCCAGGGAGAGGCTCCAGCAATAAAAAAACCTATTGTGATCCGAACTGCTTGGGGAAATTGTTAAAACGGCGGATTTAGTGTCCTGCAATGACAGCAGGGCTACTGGTCCTAGGGGTAATTTTTAAAGGTGGAAAAGGTTTCACTATTGACTACCTATTTATTTCTAAACAACTCTAACATCTTATCCACTTACAATTCCTGCTCAATTCTCAGATCATGTTCTAGCGAGGTAAAGGTAGGAGAATTGGTTGGAATTGGCAGACAGCGGACAAGATGGAAGCTGAACACTTCTATCTTACAGGAACAGCTAGTATTGAATTCTATCAGACTGATTTTACAAGCTAGATTATCTGTGTTTTTTTTGTATTTAGACTTGGGGAAATGGTGGCTAGAAACTAAAGAGGACTGTATCTCATGGTTTAAAAAATATGGGAAGCGGCGTCAGAACTCTGCGTTTTTTGCCTACTTGAAATTAAGGGCTCAATTACAACAAGTGATTACATTGGCAAATTCCTCTCGAGAGGAGTTTTCTATACAAATTGAAGCTATTAAAGCACAAATGAGGGTGTTACAATATGACCGAACAAAACCTTACAAGCAGTAATATCAAATCATATGACGAAATCTGTGGTTGGGGATCCTTTTGAGTTGTGTAAATCCCTAAAGGATCATTCCTCTTTAGAATTTTTAAATCATGGGAATGGTAGAGTGGTTACTGTGGACTCTGTAGGGGATAAGATCACTGAGCATTTTTGGGAGCTTTGTTCCCATCATACTCCTACGCCACAACAGGTTAATCAGTTTTTAGGCCCCACTTTGTATACAGAATTGGATCCAGATATTTTTTAAATCATCAATCAACCCTTTTCTTATTCTGAGATTGCTAAGGTAATTAAAACTCTGAAATCCAATGTATCCCCAGGTTTAGATGGTTTATCTAATTTATTTTACAAAACTTTTCAGTCGGAATTGATTCGCTGTCTGGCTTTAGTCTTTAATAATTTTTTAGAGGGGGCTTTGATACCAAGTTTTTTCTGAAGGGGTACAGATATATATTTTCAAATCAGGGATAAGGGGATTCTCGAACTGGAGACCAATTACATTGTTGAATTCAGACCATAAAATTCTTACTACTTTGATCAACACTAGATTGAAAGGCATGTCTGAGTTTATTTTACTGCTGTTCAGCACTGTGGGCTCCTCAATAGAAGAACACAGTCGGTTCTGTGTATTATACATGATGTAATTGAGCATCTGAATGACTCTGGGGAGTCAGGATACGTACTGTCTTTGGATCTAGAGAAGGCTTTTGATAGAGTTAGTCACTTTTTTTTGTTCTCTACTTTAGAATTTTTAAAGGTTCCGGTGGGGTTGCTGAATCTAATTAAAGGATTATATGCCTCTGCTCAGGTGTACCCACTTATTAAAGGGGAATTAGGGACAGAGTTCACTATGACATGTGAAGTACGACAGGGTTGCCCCTTAAGCCCCCTTCTTTATATTCTTTCTTTGGAGCCCCTACTTAGAGCAGTGAGTATGGCCCCTCTGTGGTCAGGAGTGCGTATCCCTGGTACCAATTCATTTATAACCATTCATGCGTATGCTAATGATGTTTGCCTTTTTTTTTTAAAGAATATTCACAAATAGGGTTTTTTTTTCCGTATTTGATTTATATGCAAGTTTATCAAATGCAAAAATTAATTTGGCTAAGTCCAAAGGTTTGGTATTGGGTAGTTCCTATCAGAATCCAGTTCATTACAATTCTATATTGATTTCTACAGATCCCTTGAAGATTTAAGGGTAATCTTTGGACCCCAAAATCTCCTGAGGATAATTGGGTTTCGTTTTGGATAAAATAGAATTAAAAGTGAATAAATGGAAAAGGTTTAAATTTTCTAAAATAAAACGGATTCAAGTTCTAAAACAATTCATTTTGCCATGTTTACAGTACCTGGCAGTTATTTACCCCCTGCCTGCCCAGTATGAAACTAGACTTTATAGCATTTGTTTCCAGTTGTTATGGGGCAATAGAGTAAACCCAGTTAAAAGAGGGTTTACTTATCTGGATAGGAAACGAGGAGGTTTGGGAATGGTGGACCCAGTAGTCTTTTGTTTTTCATTATTTTTTTCCTTTTCATTAAAATTTTGTTTAGGTCCCTCAGGGGTTCAGGAGATTTCTTTTTTTAAAACTTTGATGGTCGTTATTTAACAGCTTGGTTGCATTGTGCACCTAAATTGTCTCCCTCACTTGTCTTTGCGGAATATTTTAAGATCATGTGCAGAATTATATAAGTGAAAAGTAACCAAAAATCAAACAATAAGGGGTTCTCCGAGGAAATTATATAATGAATTTATGACCTTGATTTATCCTTTAGAGCCAAGCTTCAAAAATTGCCCTATAGGGCAGAATTCTGACGTTTTGGAACTACTTAATAATCCCAGGTTGCCAGTATATATGTGGGAGGTTCGATGGCTTATGATGTATGGGAGATTACTTTATATTTCACAGTTCCCCTAACATTCAAAGGAAGAGAGGTCTTGTCCATATCTCGAATGTATAAATCAGGAGGAAACCATGGAACATTTTTTTCTACAGTGCTCTTTCCCGATAAAATTATGGGAATATTTGGCAAAAAAATGGGAACTACCTTGGTTGGCTAAGCTAAATTATGATATTTTGGTGATTGGGATTTTTCCCCCCATCCTTGAAGCAGTATGAGATGGGTACTTTGAGAATATTACTGGAATGTTTGAGGTATTGTCTTTGGCAAGTACGATGCCAATGGGTCTTATACCAAAGGAAAACCTCTCTAGAAGGATATAGATGGTACGTGACGAATGAATTGAGCAAAATCTTTTTGACAGATAGGCAATTGTACAATGTTGATAAAGTTAGGAAATGGTGGAAGGGTTTTTCACATATTATTAAATATAAATAGCAGGTAGATATACCCCCCCAACTGTCTTCTTGTTCCTTATATCTGAGGTTGGGTTTTATGGGATTAATGTTGGTTTTTTCAAAAAGAAAATGTTGGGGAGATGTCGTTATTTATGAATTGTTTTTGCAAATGTTCCTTTAGTTTTATTTTTTTTTCCCCCTCGGGGCTTTCTGCTTTAACCATTTTTCTACGGACATTATTATGGGGCCTTTCTGCACTATTTGAAGAATATATGTATAGTGTTTGTTTGATTTTGAAGGCTTGTTTTCTCCTATTTTGTTTGAACCAGTGTTATCTTGTGAATGTGTACTTATGTATCTATTGCAATAAAATCACCCCTACTCTTTTTGATAAGTGCCATGGGATCTTTAACATCCACTTGAACTACCACCAATCCAAGCAGATGGGACCTCGGTTTAACGTCTCATCCGAAGACAGCACCTCAGAAGTGCAGCACCCCCTCTCATTTTGCACTACAGTGTCAGTAATGGGATATTAACCCAAGTGTCAGATGTGGGAACTGAACCCACAGCCCTCTGATCTCCCAACCTCAGAGGCAAGTTTGTTACCTACTGAGCCACCGGTGGTGGGAGAAGCTTAAGGGCATTCCAATGAATCAGCATTTCTAGTAGAACTGACACACACCCCAGAACAATTTTTCTTCCAGTACAAATTGACTATAAATGCTATTATACGACTGTGAGAATATCATTTTGCAAATATTATGCATTTATTTTCACATGTGACAAACCAAGTGGTGAATAAATCACTTATTTCAATCTTAGGTGGGTCATCAGCATTTTTTACACTTTAGGCTGACCACAAAGGAGCTCTTAACCAATGGGAGAACAGCTTGCACAATACCTGATGATATCACAATGGCATCTTCTGCTATTAAAACAGAGCTGAAATCAAACTGAACTGAAAATCTTCACTGAAAGAACTAATCTTGCCAGAGAGGTATTGTCATTGTATAAATGAAACATACAATGGGCTGATTAAGAATATCACATTTATTTTTATCTGCACGGCTTGACCTCTGCAGACTCTGGTTCTGTCTCGTGTGAGGTCAAAGCAGTCAAAACCTGAAGATAAAAATAAATGTCACATTTTTCAGTCAGCCCAATGCATATCCCATATTGACTGAGCAGTGTTTTTCAGTGTGTTTTGTAATGAAAGTATATTAACAAAAAATTATTCCTTAAAGCATTTAGAAATCTGTATGCATGTCTGACTAATTTGTCACATCAGACATACATAACATTATTTTTCTTTATGGATTCCTAAAATATTTGTGTGCATCAAACTGCTTCTTGCAATGGGTAAGACTGCAGGGAGTCGCACACTGCAGGTGAAACAGATGGCTTCATTCATGCTGAATGAAGTCATTAATGTCTGCTTGGTGAATCATTTAGTTGCTCCCCTGACACAAAAGACTGTGTAGGTGGGCCCAGTTGCTGTTCGCATATGACTGAGCCGCTTAACTTCTTTACCTCATGGAAGAACAATGCCAGAAACAATCAAAACAGGCTGGGGATTGAACGCGGCTAACTAGATGTCACTGAAATAACCAGCTAGATACTGACAGAGATGTCATATCCTAGCCCTGTGGTATAATGTAAGTTCAAGGCACACACTATTTCATTAGTTTTATTTACCACGTTAGAGAACTAGACAAACATATGCCTATTTTCAGGCATGGCCTCGGGCATTAACTAGGGTACACAAGCAAAGGGACAGGTCTCCTACTCTTCTCTGAGCTTGGAGGGCAAGGAATCCCAACAGAGAAAGCTGTGTGCAAGACAGAAACCATTCCCAGCAGCCTGTGTTGGGAATCAAAGCCGTGTGCTAATGAAGACCTGAGTGGCAAGAACTTAGAACCGAGTTCAGATTTGACTTTTTCTGTTTCGGTATTTTCTATCATTTACAAACCTTTTTATTTGATGTTCCTAGTGTATTTTCCCCATTTGTTGTCTGTATATCTTATACACGCAGTAGATATTGCATATTTTATATTTTATTACACTGTGACTTTCGAAAAGGCACAGGTAATTTGCTTAACTGGGAAAATGTAGTTCTACCTTTTAAATTGCATACTGAATTAAAGTGAGACTGCTTCTACTACAGAAGCACGCTCAGGAGTAACTTAGAGGAAACAGAGGCACCTATGTCTAGAGTCCTGGTTCTCTGTGAGTAAGGGTATAAAGTGGGAGAAGAAGAAACAGGCCAGTGGTAAATTAGCAACAGGCAGGCAACAACACTGCTGAAGTGAGGTAAGCCAGTTACAAGCCAGGGGTTCAGAGACGCGTTCAAAGTTGGTTTTACTCACCTCACTTTAAATATGGCAAGGATACTACTCACTCAGTAAAATCATATCTGCAGCATTGACTATAGACATGTCCAGGTACAGCTACACTCCCCATAAGTAAATCCACCTACCAAACGGCCCAACTTGCCGCTGTCTAAAGACACTAGACACAGAGACCTCCATCAACCATTCACAAGCCATGTTTTCGCTACTATGCGTGGTGTGCAGTTTTTCAGCAGCTTCAGACACATCCACACATGGTTACTAGAAATAGCTACACTGGATCCTATTCCACTATAGAATGTAGCAATTCAGCTAATAAGCCATGTGCAATAAAATCACCCATAATTCTGAAATGCTCTAAGATGTATCTACTGATTGTTTAATTTTTTTTCTTTAGACAGACTGCAATTTTGCTGCATCTTATTATAATTTTGTTTCTACATACTGTATACAGTATGTTCAATTTTATATTTAAAGCAGCAGTATTAGATAAAAAAATTCAGATCTTTTGCAACAGTTTGTTCCCTGTGCTCTGTTCAGCATTTACCTGGTAATCTTTCTTGTTTTCACTGTACTATCACCCCATAATTTGCTCCATTTTTCTCTGTTTTTGTTTATATTTCTCCCACCCACCGTGATGAATGAACTCTCTGCTGCCAACCGTGCATGCAAAAGACTCGCTACACAGGGAGAGTGGGAACGCACAGCACAGGGTCCCATGGAAGTAAACAAAAGATGTGATGCAATGTGAGGGGGGAACTCAGGTGCAAATTAGGCAGCAGTCACATTTACTATGGATCCACAACAACGGAAATACATTTTAAATATCTAATAAACTAAAAGATCGCTAGAAAAAAATATTTACAGATATGGAAACCAACTATGGCTGGATGCTTCCAGCCAAAAAGCAGAATTTTGATCATCACTTCCCAATTATCCAGTACTGCTGCTTCAGAATTAATGTACTGTATTATATACGTTGTAAATGCCTGTCGCTGGTCCATTAATAAAAAACCTACTCCCCCCCAAAAAAAATACAGGTTACTCACCTGTAACAGGAGTTCTAGGAATGGTATATGTTGTTCAACCACAATTCTTGGCAGGTACCTTGCTGCTTTAAATGTTGCCGGAAGGTCTTCAAGCTGGCTCCTCCCACCCACCCGGTGGTAAAACTCTCGGCTCCACCCCATGAAGCCAGATCTAGCCCACTGGAAGCCAGGTTGTGCGTCGAAGCCAGGGAGGCCAGGTGGGTTGCGTGGATGAACAACGTATACCATTCCTAGAACTCCTGTTACAGGTGAGTAACCTGTATTTTTAGGGACAAGGATATGTTGTTCAATCCACACTTCTTGGCAGACTCCTAGCAGTTCTCCAGGAGAAGGGAGGCAAGGCGCACACCCCCTACCTAGGAAACAAGGACTGGAGAACCGAGGTCCCAAAACCAGCATCCCCGCATGACTCCAGGGTCGATGTGTAGTGGGTAATGAATGTGTGCTGACTTCCAGGTAGCAGCCCTGCAGATTTCCTGGATAGGGACATCCCTGGAAGCAGCCACCGAAGCAGCGGTATGGCAGGTAGAATGAGCTCTTATCCCTTTGGGAGGCTCCATGCCCGCCAACCTATACCAGAGATCTATGCAGGAGGTGACCCACCTGCCTATCGTCCGCTTGGCTGCAGGTCTGCCAGGTGCAACTTCAGCGTAGGTGACAAACACCTGGCGAAACCTGTCCCCGAACTTCAGCCGTCCACTCCTTATAATAAGCGAGCGCTCTTCTAGGGTCCAGAGTATGGAGCCTATATTCGGCCTCCGAGGTGTGACTGGGGTAGAACACCGGCAGAGTCAACAACTGGTTAAGGTGAAACTCTGACACCACCTTCGGGAAGGAACTTCGGGTGGGGGCACAGGACAACCTTGTCCCTGTGGAAGACCAGATAAGGAGACTCGATGAAAAGCACCTGGAGCTCTCCCATCCTTCTGGCTGACGTGATAGCCACCAAGAAGGTGGTCTTCCACGGCAGGTGAGAGATGTCACACCTGTGCATCGGTTCAAATGACTTGCCCATGAGCTTAGCCAATACCAGCAGTAGTTCCCACAGAGGTGGAGGTTCTCGCACCGGAGGGGATATGTGATCAAGGCCTTGGAAAAAGCACCTGACCACCTTCTCCTGCGCCGACTGCTTCCCAGCCCACGCCCGGTAAGCAGAGATGGCTGCCAGGTGCACCTTAAGGGTCATCGACCGAAGCCCTAGCTGAGAAAGGGACCACAGGCAGTCCAGAATACTTGCCAAGGAACAGGAGGAAGGGTCCAACCCCTTGCCCTGACAGCAAATGGAGAACCTCTTCCAATTGAAGGCATAGCATTTCCTGGTCGACTCCTTACGGGAAGCCTCAACAACATTGAAGACCTAGTCGGAAAGACCCAAGGCCTGGAACTCTAGCCGCTCAGGAACCAAGCCGTCAGGTGCAGGGATTGAAGGCCCGGTGGAGAACCCTCCCTGGTTGACTGAGATCTGGTCCGGCGGACTGGGAGCCTCGGAGCCTGGAGCTAAGGCTGAGGAGATCTGGATACCAGAACAGGCAGGGTCAGTCTGGGGCTACCAGAATCACCTCGCGCCTTGTCCCTCTTTGAGAAGCACCTTGTGGATCAAGGGAAATGGAGGAAAGGCATAGAAGAGGCCCGGGGTCCACGGCCTCGAGAAGGCATCCCCCTGCAGCGAGCCCTGCTGAGGGGCGAGCATGAAACAGCCTCAGCTTCGCATTCTCCCTGGAGGCAAACAGGTCCACCTGAGGCGTGCCCCAGTGGGAGAACAGATCTTGTACTACTTCTGGCAGGAGAGACCACTTGTGAAATGCAGCCCCTATCCGGCTTAGGGCATCGGCCAGAGTGCTGGAGGCTCCTGCCACATGGATGGCCAGGAGATCCGCCTCCAGACTGCACATTAGGGACCAAGTGCGGAGAGCTTCCTTGCACAGGGGCAAGGAGCGCGTCCCGCCTTGGCAGTTTAGGTAGCACATGGTCATGGTATTGTCCGTCTGGACCTGGACCACTTGACCCCGTACAAATGGAGTGAAGGCGGTGAGGGCTAGATGGACCGCCCGAAGCTCCAGCAGGTTGATGTGGCATTGGGACTCCCGAGGGGACCAGAGTCCATGCGCTCTGTGCTCCCCCAGATGGGCACCCCAACCGATCAGAGAGGCGTCGTTCGATAGAGAGATCGTCGGCTCGGGGCGGACAAACGGGATGCCCTCCTGCAGATGAGCTGGAACAATCCACCACTGGAGAGCATTCCACATCTCCTGGGTCACTGCCACTGGCTGGTCCAAAGCACCGGAGCGCTGTGACCATTGGCTGGCCAGTCCCCATTGTAGGGGACGCATGTGCCAACGGGCCCAATGGACCACGCTGGTGCAGGCCGCCATGAGGCCCAGGAGGCGCAGGAAGTCCTGGGCAGGGCGCAATTGCCCAACCTGAAATGATTGGGCAAAGGAGGAAAGAACCCGGCCCTATCTGCCGGGAGCCATGCTCTGGCTCAAGAGAGTCGAACTCTGCCCTGATGAACTGAATCACCTGCTGCATTGAGTTCTGATTTGGCCTCGCTGATGAGGAGGCCAACCTGAGAGCAAACCTGAGGGCCAGATCCCTGGACTGCTCCACCTCTGGTTTGGAGGGGGCCGCAATCAGCCAGTCGTCCAGGTAAGGGTACACCTGGACCCTTCAGTGCCGCAGGAATGCTGTCACTACTGCCATGCATTTGGTGAAGACCCAGGGAGCTGGAGAGAAGCCGAAGGGCATGGGCCGGAACTCGAGGGGAACCCTCCACTCTGAAGTGGAGGAATCGCTGATGGGACGGACGGATTGGGACGTGAAAGAATGCGTCCTGAAGGTCCAGAGAACAGAACCACATGCCTCATTCCAAGGATGGCATGATCTGAGCCAGAGTGACCATCCTGAAGGTTTGAGACCTTAGGAACCTGCTCAAGTCGTGTAGGTAGAGAATGGGGCGCCAAACCCCCGTCCGTTTTGGGACCAGGAAGTACCTGGACACAAACCCTGGGACTGGAGGAGGATCTGCCACCTCCCTGATCACCTCCTTCTGAAGGGGAAGGGCAATGTCTGCCCGACGGGCCGACAGAGAGGCTGCGGACCCCGTAGCCCCCCGTGGGGCGAAGGCCCGGAAAGGCGGGGCCTGCTCGAATTCCAGAAGCAGACCCTTTCCTACCACTTCCAACACCCAGCGGTCCATGGTGATAGCGGACCAGGCGGAAAGAAAGTGGCGGAGCCGCCCCTGGGGGGGAACCGGGGGGGGAGCGAGGAGGCTGGGGGCAACACCCCTCAACCAGTCACTGGGCAGGCTTGGAGGAGGGACCGGCTGAGGGACCTCCGGGGCCTTTTCCTCCAGGCTTCCTGCTGGAGGAAGCTGCAGGCTTGGCTTTGGGGTGCCAAGCGGAGCCTGCTGGCCCTGATGCTGGTGTTGCTGGGCCAGATGGCAGCGAGGGGCAGAAGGCCGAAGAGCTTACGCTGCTGGCTGCCTTTGTCCTTCTGGGCAGACGTGACCGAGTCCAAGGTGGCACTGGACTTCTCGATCCTCTGGAGATGGCCTTCCACCCCGGGCCCGAACAAGTCTGTACCCAGGAAGGGGACATCTGCCAGCTTGTGCTGGGTATCCGTCATAAAGGTGGAGATCCGCAGCTAAGCTCTGCGGCGCATGGCCACTGCGGCCGCTACTGACCGGGCACAAGATCTCCAATATCCAGTGTAGTTTGGAGCTGCTGTTTCACCACCACCCTTCCCTGATCCCGCACCTGCTTGACCGTAACCTGGAGGTCAGCCGGGAGATGAGGGATCACCTAATCCAGTTAGCCCATAAGGGCATGGGAAAAGTGCACCATCAGTATGGCCAAACTGGCCTGACGGAGGCCTAGGGAGGACGCAGCGTACACCTTATGCCTGGCATAGTCCAGCTTCTTGGACTCTTTGTCGGGAGGCTTGTCTACATCCCTAGTGTTCCCAGAACGCCGGAAAACACTATCGGTAACAAGCCCCTCCGCAGACAGGTGCTCCGAAAAACCGGACAGTGACCTGGTTGGGACTGCGTACTTCCTGGTCATCCTGGCCGAAGGAGCAGGACAAGAAGCTGGCTGCTGCCATAACTCCAAGGCTGGGCCTACAATGGCTTCAGCCACTGGAAAGGCATCCGTGGGAGAATCCCCTCGGTCCAATATCTCCGTGAGGGGATACTTGGCCCGCTTGGATACGGGTTCAAGCTGCATTTCAGTAGACTCTGAGATGAGCCAAAGTAGACCCATGAACGAGGATGGGCTCTCGTCCACTGACTGTCCCCCAGCGGACTCCAGGTCAAGGATCCTGGAGAACAAGGAAGAGTCGTCTTCAGACTCCGAGGAGTCTGCGAACAGCTGCCTAGGCTTGAGCCACCCACCATCTGCAGAGGACGGTCGGGAATGAGGGTGACCGACAACCGATGGGGCAACCCCTGACCCGACTGAGAATCCTTGGTCGGAGCCCCAGATTTAGATTGTGGAAGCGAGGGTTCCACCACGATAGATGGCGCAGCTGGTTTAGGCCACACAACCGGAGTCGGTTTGGGCTCCTCGACAACAACGAGGGGTTGTTTCGGCCTTTCAGGTGACAGCCACTTAATGGCCAGAGAAGGCAACGGAGTCGGCTTGTGCCCGGTCAGGAGGAGCTGCTGCCACATTAAGTCCTCGTGGCGTCGACGCAACTTGCGCCGAAGCCTTTCCTCCGAGGAGGAAGAAGAGACGAGGACGCAGCGCGCCGCCGCTTCCCTCGGTGCCGAGACGTGACCGCCGTGTCGTATGGACTGCTGGATCAAAGGAGGTCCGAGACTGAGACCGCCGGTATTTCCGAGGGCGGATCTGGGATGGAGCGGGTAAACCTGCTCCTCCTCAGCTCGGAACCTAACCGGGACTCCGCACAGGAGGTACAGGTGACCCCAGTTTCCACTGGGGGAACCGTGAAGGGTTGTCGGTTTCCAGCCGACAACCCGCCTCCACGCTATTAAGAAAAATCTCGACAAGCGCCGATGGGTGTCTCGCCGCCTTGACCTGACAGGGACATCAGGAAGCCAGCGGCCTCAGTCAAAGAACCTCAACCGACGCCGCGTGTCGACTGTCCGGGAAGGGGACCCTCCCGCTCCCACGAACGCAGACTGTGGGACTTACCCTTCAAGTCCTTCTTTTTGGACCGAGAGGAATGTCCCAATGGACCCTCCCCTTTTGTAGAGAGGGATTGACAAAGCTCCTTAAAAGAAGCCGTGTAGGAGGAGCCCAAGGAGAGCGGGATAAATGCCACGACTGAGGAGGAAGAAGATGCGGCCTGGGCTGCCTCCTCCTCGAAGGCGATCATATGCTCCAGTTGCTCAGCCGAGCCCACCGCCGGACACCGCCCAACGGGCCTCCTTTGACTTCACCGGCGGAACTCGCCTCTCGGGGTGCCCAAGTTGGAGTCTGGCAGCACGGACTTTGAGGACATTGGCCAAGAAGGACTTGCACAACTCGCAGGCCTGCGGATCGTGGTCCAGCCCGAGGCAATATACGCACGTGGAGTGCAGATCCGTCCGAGACATTTTCTGCTCGCATGGGCACCATCGAAAACCGGGAGTCGATTTATCCATCGCAGCCACAAGGGACGAAACAGACCGAAGTCTTGTAAACTTTAGAATTATTTTTGCGTAAACTGAAGAGTTTGGATCCAGTCTAAACGCAGAGCACTAAAAAGGAACCTGAGCTTCCAAGTGGTAAGGAAGATCTGGCGCATGGGGCGGAGCTGTGTTTTACCATCCGGTTGGTGGAGGAGCCAGCTTGAAGACCTCCTGGCAACATTTAAAGCGGCAAGATACCTGCCAAGAAGTGTGGATTGAACAACATATCCATGTCCCTAGAAAAACCTTTTCTTACATTGGAGCTGTGTAGCGATGTGAGCAGCCTAGCTTCCACCAGAGATGGTAGATCCCAGAGCAATTTTTTTTTTTTTTTTAAACCCTTCCCAGTCCCTCACCCGACTCCCCCCTACCAACCTCAATCCTGGCAAGGCAGCAAGTAGTGGGGAATGTCTAAACAAAGAAAACAGAAAAAGCTTTCAGTGTCCCACAGTCACAACTGCACAGTAAAGGCCAAACTGTAGTAGTTCCCAGCATATCTACACTGCTCCATGCAAAACAGAGCAGCCATTGTGCATCGCATACAGTGGGGCCAGGGTTAGTGTGAATATGCCTTTTGTTTACACCATGACTCCCTCACATTTTACTGTTAATTAAGGAGAAGAACTCAAAAGAGATACTTGCTTTTCTTGTTTGTTTACCAAAAGAAAGAAAATCCATTACAGTTTTCTTGTGGATATACTAAAACCTACCAGAACTACCCAATCTGCTTCTTTCTACAGATGCCTGGCAAATAAGGGTAAGGTGAGATGGCTTCCCCCTTCAGACAGCAACTCAGCCACTGGCAGATGCTTGGAGGCTCACAAGTGAAGAAAGAAGGCTGGTGCATGAAGCTTGTTTGGGCTAAAAGAAACAATCATAAAAACAGGGAATTAAATAAGATACTGAAACGGCATTCAATTATACTGATACAACAGTTGCTTGGAAGTTCCTAGCCAACAAAATTAATGTCACCTGAGGTCACATGAAATAGCAAATGTATTTGTTCCTAATGACCAGCTCAAAACGTATATATAATTTTTTATTCCAAAGAATAGAAAACACAGGAAATTAAAGTGGTTGAGAAACAATTGGTGGAAGGGGTCTATAAAAGATGGAAGGGGTTTGGGCACAAGATGGAAGATGCTGCATTAATGCCAGGAGCATGGAAAATAAAATCAGTGAGCTCTAGGCGATGGCTGCAAAAGTGGGGTTTGACCTTGTAGCCATTACAGAAACGTGGGCCACAGGAAATAATGACTGGGACATGGTGGTCCCAGGTAAAAGCAAAGGAAGAGGGGTAGCCCTCTATGTCAGGAAAGGCACTTAGGTTGTAGAGGATGGGTCCATCTGGGAGGGAAGTGGGTAACAGAATCGATGTGGGTTCAGGTCGCACTGGCACCTGGCAAGAAACTGCACATAGGGGTGGTCTAAAGGCCACAGGGACAGAGGGAAGAGGGAACTAGGGGCAAAAATAAAGGGGGGGGGGGCCTTGAAAGGGGAGGTAGCGGTAGAGAAGATCTCAACCTGCCAGACATCGATTGGCACATTCCAGCAGCCAGGAGTTCCAAATGTCAGGACCTGCTAGCTACGAAGCAGAATTCCCTGCTGGTCAGTGAACCCGAAAGGCATGCTAATATTCTCAACACAGTGCTCACCAACTTGGAACTGGTAGGCAGAGAGAGTGGAAGAACCACTAGGATCCAGTGGCCAGAACACCTCATTTTTTGAACTGGTCCTCGGCACCAGTATAACCTCATCAACGGCTGAAGGCCTGGAGTTCAAGACAGCAGACTTTCACCAGATAAGGGAATTAGTTCAGGGTAGGACAAATTGGGGTGGATGCAAACAGGGGTGTGGAGGAAAGTAAGGGAGAAATTAAAGGCGCCATTCTTGAGGATGGTCACCAGGAGAAACACGTACAAGAGACCAATCGGGTTTTCTGAGAAGATAGGAGGGATCAGATAGGCAGAGAAGGCCAAAAAAGGGCCTCTAACAGATACAAAGAGAAGTGGGGGATGAAGAATGGAGTGAGTCCCAGTGAATCTGGAATGCCACAAGGGCAGCTGGGATGCAAAAGGAGACACAGCTGTGTACTGCAGAGGGGTTAAGGGTGGGGAACACTCACCTGTAATCTGTTCTAGGAGTGGTATACAATCTACATCCACAACAGGCTTTCTGTCAGATGTCTTTAAACTAAGCTCTCCCACCACCTAGGCGATATAACCCCAGACTCTGCCCCGTGATGTCAGACCTTTGCACACTGTGATCAGGATTCATGCGCCACTCTGCCAGGGGAGTCCAAGTGAGTTGTGTGTATGTGAACGGTATACCACTCCTAGAACAACGGTTATAGGTGAGTAAAGCTAGGGGCATGGATCCAGTTTACTAACCAAATTTTGGTAGACTCCTAGCAGTTCTCTGGGAGGGGGCAAGGTGTCCACTCCTACTTGGTGAAAAGAGACCGGAGAATCAAGGTCCCAAAAGCAGCATCCTGATGGGACTCTAGGTCAGTGCTACTGTGGAATATGAAGGTGTGTGCTGACTTCCAGGTTGCAGCCCTGCAGATCTCCTGGATAGGGACATCCCTGGAAGCAGCCACCAAGGCAGCGGTATGTCTGGTGGAATAAGCCCCAACCCTAAGGGAGGCTCCTGGCCAACCAACCCATAGCAGAGGTCAATGAAGGATGTTATCTACCTGTCAATCATCCACTTAGGTGCCGTCTGCCAGTGACAGCTTCACTGTATGTTACAAACAGCTGACGAGCCTCATCAAGAAACACCAGCTGTGCACCAGTTGTGAACAGCAGCTACGTGGGGTTGGAGCTGAGACTTCTGAGGCTCAGCAAGATTCCCATTGAGATGAAGAACTGAGAGGCAGTGGTCACTGCCTGTTCTGTCTTCTGCCTGGACAGGCTGGCAGTTAGTCAGTGGTTCGGGTATGGAAAGACCTGGAGCACTCATTTTTGCAGGTGCATCGTGAGTACTGCAAAGCACTTTGTAAAGACTTGTGGTACCAAGGGAAAGCCCAAACGGCAGGACTCTGAAATGGTAATGCTGTCCCAGTATAATGAAACAAAGGTATCTGCTGTGGCTGGGGTGCAACAGAATATGCTGGTATTTCACCCTGCATACCCAGGGATGCAAGCCAATCCTGAGAATTTCAAGAACGGCAGCAGGAACCTGAGAAAATCATTTTAAATTGTCCTTGATCCATGAATTTGTTCAGATGTCTGAGGTTGAGAATGGGTCCATGCCCCCTGATTTCTTTGGAACTAGGAAGTGGTGGGAGTAGAACCCTGTGCTCCATTCTGACTCTGGCACTACTTCCAGTGCCCTGCTGCTCAAAAGGCCCATAACTTCCCTGCTAGAAGCCTGATATACTGAAATGACATAAAGGCCTTCTGGGCAGATAGTCCAGAGAGATTTCTTTGAAGTTCAAGTAGTATTCTCTCAGATGATGCTGAAAACCCACTTGTCCAATGTAATTGACCCCCACTGACGGTAAAACTGGGTCAGGCCCCAAAACTAGGGAGCAGAGGTCAGTCTCCGACAGCTGAGGCAGGATTGGGGCCAGAGCTTCAGATTGTGGCACTAGGTACTCGGCACCTGTGCCTTTGACTGTGCCTGTTTCTGAGGCTGGGAGGCCAAGTTTTGTTTGAGTTCTCTGCCTTTGGGCCCCAAAAGGACTGTTTATTTTGAAAGGAACAACGCCTTTGCCTTTCTGAAGGGTTATAAACGGAGCTGGCCTGGAAGTCTTAAGGGTCATTCTAGTTTCATTAGATGCCTTAAGAGGGTGCTCCAGCTGCTGTCCAAACAGGTAGGTTCTGCCAAAAAGAACATTCATAACCTGTTGTTGGACATCTTGGATGAAGTCAGAAATGCACAACCATGAGTGGTGCCTGATGGAAATGCTCACACCAGCAGAGTGTGATGCAGTATCGAAGGCATCTATGGATGCTTTAAGCTGGTGACTACTGGACTCAGTGGCAGTCAGCAGAATATCCTGTTTCACCTCCAGCTCCCGAGAGACTCTTCAGAGACTTAGGATTACGCCAAAGTGCATACCCATACTTAGAAAAAAGCCCTTGGCAGCTGGCAATCCACGTACCCAGGGTACTTCAAGCACAGGCACTCTTCCCCATAGTGTAAATTTTATGTAGTTCCAGGTTAATAGGGTGCGCAGTCACCTCTTGGGGAATAACGGCCTTGTCATTCTCAGCAACAATAACAATGCCATCAGCTACAGGTTGAGTAACATATCCTGGCTTATCTTTTAGGGGTAGTGCATTTTGGTCTGCCTGCTTGCAGACAGCTGCCAGTGAAGAAAGCCTACTCCAGTCTGCATCAGGCAGGGTTTTGAATGTGGGAGGGATAAGAGGAACTAGACTGTCCAGGATATTGGAAACATTAAGAAACTCCAGTCGGAGTGGCTGTAGGCTCGAAACTCTGTGGTGAGTGCATGCTTCTGAGCAAAGCCTGGAAAGTTAGATCCTCCTAAGGCACAGACACAGGGACCGGATCTAAGACGCCTAGGCTAAAGAAAGACTAATCACAGCCCACTTTCAGAAATGATGAAGTGAAATCCAACTCACCCTCCGCCATACCCTCTTGGTGGGAGAGAACAGAGAAGCTGGGGTCGAGGCCTGTCAGTCCAGAACACATCTGTGGCAGCACTGGAGACGTGAGCCCCAAAGGATGATGGGCAGATGCCGTGGGCAATGCCAGAACCAGAACTGAATTCTGCACCAGGCAGACCTGCCTGAACTAGCATCACCGATACAGCTGGCACTGAAGTGACTGGCAGTGGCACCATGGCTAGCCCCACCCTTACATGGGAAGGGGGGGCAGTGGGACAGACGCTGGCGACGAAGTCACCGGCAAGGACTCTGAGATTGTTGCCTGAGCTAAACGCTCTACCTGGCCCCATGGTTCTACCTGCGGGACCAGTTCACCTGATCCAGAAGGGCCAAGGAATGACTCTTCCAGCAGAGACATACGGGCCCAACACTACACCCACTGCTCCATAAGAGCTGTCCAGTGGTGGAACTGCCCACCAGAGTCCCCAGTCACAGAAAGATGGGAGCTCTGGGCCCAAGACTCTAAGCTTTTGGAACCACATGCCCTCAATGACACCAACGGTGAGGGTGGGGGCCTCTGGCTCCTAGAGACCAGAGAGCTCATGACAGATATCACAGAGGGTGACCTTGATCAGTGCCATTTTTTTCTTCTGACAGGAAAGTCCAGGCTGAGCGATGCCAGAACCCCAATGCAGAGGGTGTATGGGATCAGCACCACTTCTTTTTGTGCTAACAGGAGAACTGTCCTTCCTCCCGGGCACTGGACCGTCCATGGTCAGAACTGTTCCCCAACAGGGAAAGTGAACTTGACATAGCCCCACTGCCTGAACAGTCTGCTTCTTCAGGCTTCCTGCCATACTTCATGGCCTTTGATCACTGTCGCTAGGTACGGCTGAGAAGAAAAGTGACAACATCTTGTGACAAAATACACTAAACTAACACAAAAATAACAAACTCTACCTTTAAATAATAAAGCCGAGAAGAACTGAATGCTGTTGTCGTATAGATGTGAAGTTCTGATTCCCGGCAGGCAAGCACTGTCGTCAGTGATGTGCACTCGACAGTAGGGAAAAAAGGAACTGAGGTGGTTGAGGGCTGGTGCAGAGGTGAGTATGCATCTCCATGCTGTTTCTCACATTGGCGTGCATGTCGTTGCTTACCTCGGCGCCAGCCATCTGAAAGGTTTGGCTTCCACAGGATCCTAGCACATCCACCAGCTCAGACCCACTAGTGGGAATCAGTGGTGAAGATCGATTCCTGGAATATCATAAATCAGTCAATTCAATCCAGAGGCTGCTGGGAACTTAAGTGCAGGATAAGCATGGTTTCAGTTGCTTTTCTCCTACCAGCGTCCCTGAAACCTTGCTGAAAGGCACAAGAAGCTAAAATGTATCAAAGCAAAATTTTATCCAACTCTTTTTTTATTTTTTTTTATTTTATTTTAGTCTTTGGTAACCGGGTAAGGCCCATTAGGTACAAGTGCCTGTTTTCAGGGGCAACCTGGGAGCACTGGGCGGTTAAGTGACTTGCTCAGAGTCACAGTATGCAAGTGGAGGTTGTGAGAATCAAACTCAGGTCTGGTCTGCTGGATGTATCAAGCTCGTTCACACCTCATTCCTCTAGGCTATACTGCCAGCTATTTTGTTTTACTGCAACCTGAAAAGCTTAAAAAGCTGCTTAGGACCCCACTGAAAATGAGCCTTGCGAGCATGCCCAGTGGTGAAGAGAGCTGAGGAACCCCTGCATGCCTCACATTTTCCCACACCGGCGACCCAGGTTCAGGAACAAACTCAGGTTGCCAGGGGTCAGCCAAGGTGAGAAAAGATTGGACATCCACTGGACTGCTCATCTCTCCCAGGTGGTAGGCATGCCCACTTGGTCTTCGGCTGACACCTCGTGAAGGCCACATGATGGCATCAAAATATGAATGACACAGTAAAGTGCGAGAGGGCCGCAGTTCCACAGCGGTGTGCCTCACATGCACCGCTTCGTGCCACTGTGGCGGGGATGTGGAGAAAATGGAAATAGGCTGGCACCCGCCCATGAAGCCTTACTAGCGGGGGTCTGGGACCAGGCTGAACAACCCACACACATCAACTGAAGGGGAAAAACATTCTATGGCAAAAAAAGAAAATGAGTATCTGCTTGATTGGGCAATCCATAGTCATAACTTGAATTTTATGAATAAAAATATCTACTAGGCAAAGCAAGACAAGATTCATTTAAAAAGATGCCCATCCTGGAGGCTCTGGGCGTCGTACAAACAGATCAAACTCAAAACAGGACATGCAACAAGTAAGATACAATAAATTAGGTCGCACAATATAATTAAAAGAAATCATAAAATAACTACAAATAAATTACTACAAAAATATCTAAAATCTGAAATCTAAAAAGGCCTGTGACCAGATTTGTCCTACTACTAGGACAAATATGGTAATTTTGAATTTCTCACGTGAGACAGTACACTTATGTGGTCAGTGACTACACTTTCAGAGTTCTGATCTGTTGATTAAGTAGAGAACCTACCTTCATCGACAACACAGGATTGTACAGTAGCCTTTACGAGCGAACAGTAGTCTCTCCAATAGAAATCCAGGTAAGATTCTAACTTTAAATCCCTGAAGAAGAATGAAATATAGTTAATTTGTTCCAAATCATTTTCTTTTTTAAACAGCAATAAGCACAGCACAGTAAAAGAGGTATGGCTTTAGTTATTTATTTCGTTATTTATTTATTTGAAAAGCGCCATAAGGAAAAATATACTGAGCTGTCAACGGCTCGTAGATGCATCCTGAGGGTAGAGGATGTGGAAAATCATATATAGTAAATACAATAACTCAAGGAGATAATCAAAATAAAAGTTAAATCTTTAGGCAAATAGAACTAATCTAGCATATAAATTAACAGGTAGTGAAAAAGGCCAGCCAGGGCAAAACTAGTGTGGGGAGGGGCAGGGTGGAAGGAGTGGAGGAAGAAAGTTATGAACAGTTGCAAGAGAGTGAAAATAGTCATGAAGTAATGACTTTATGGAGTAAGCAGAAGAGGCAGAGCAAATTGACAAGGGAAGGAGGACTAGAGTTTAGAAAGCATATGAGAAAGCATACAAACACACACGCCCCACAATGCAAAGCATCATGACTACATATGCAAATCACCACAGAATGTTATGCTGGTCCAACTTTAAGCAGAATTGCATGGTGTCGAAAGGCCTCTCACACAGTTTGCAAAGGGTGTTAACAGAAGACATAGACACGTGTTTAGTCCTACAAGGACTCATCAGTATGCCTCGTCTGTTTGACACCCCAGAAAGCATATTAACCAACACTACATTTTCTAGAAGAAGAAGAAAAAGAATCGGCATTTATACAGTGCTTTTCATATACACTGTATCCCAAAGCACTTTACACACAATGCTAGACTGGTAGTGAAATGACTGAACATGTAGTGGCTGCCATTTTGCACATCAACACCCACACACAGCCTTGGACAATTGCACGAAACCGTAATGGGAAGGGGAATATTGGCCAGGACACCTTGGAAATTCCCCTACTCTGTTGTAGGGGGCGCTATGACCCAGCAAGATGGGGGACTCCAGTCCTGTACTGGAGACAGACGGAGGAGGTGGAGAAGCTGCGGAGGCAGTGGTCATTAACGGGGCGGTTGAGACCGACATGTCTATAGACTCCATACAGGCCACTACTGAGACAGAACTTATGGGACAAATGGTAGATGACACGGTAATGGATATAGAATCTAGATCATCAGGAAACAGACAAGCATCTACAGAGGCAAGCTGAGGAAAAAAAATGGATTCTCCAGGATAAACATACTGAAACTGAACAAGAATATCAAAATGCCAGACAAAAGTTAGAAAAGGAAAAAAAAAAACAAAAAACGGAAGAGAGACGGCAGTAATTCACCAGGCACCTCCCAGGACATAGACATAGAAACATAGAATTTGACGGCAGATAAGGACCGCTTGGCCCACCCAGTCTGCCCATTTCCCTACCTAATGGATAAGCTGCAGATCCTAGTTAACCAGCAGCCTACTTCTTCCTACCCCAACCCCCTAGAATTGCTTTATGACTGCCCCCATGCATGCTTGAATTCCACCACTGTTTTTGACTCCACAACCTTCCTCCGGAAGGCTGTTCCATGCATCCACAACCTCCTCTGAAAAATACTTCCTTAAATTACCTCTGAGCCACCCCTCTATCTTCCAATTGTGTCCTCTTGTTCTTGCACACCCTTTTTGAAAGATGCTACCCTCTTTGACTTTGTTGATTCCTTTGAGGTACTTGAAAGTTTCTATCATGTCCTCTCCTCCATTCCTCGAGGCTATACATATTAAGCTCCTTAAGTCTCTCTTCATATGTCTTCCAGTGCAGACCCTGCACCATTTTAGTTGCCCTCCTCCGGACAGCTTCCATCCTGTCTATGTCTTTATGGAGATTGGGTCTCCAGAACTGCACGAGTACTCCAGATGGGGTCTGACCAGCTGTCTGTACAGAGGATAATAACTTCCGTTTTCTACTGGTGATGCCTCCCTATGCATCCCAGTATCCTCCCAGCCCTCCTTGGTGCCCTCTCACATTGCTTGCCCACCTTTAGGTCATCTGATATGACTACCCCCAGGTCCCTTTCCATTTTGTTGTTAGTATCTCACCCCCATTGTGTACTCTTCCCCTGGGTTTTTGTTTCCCAGGTGCATTACCTTGCACTTCTTAGCATTGAATCTAAGCTGCCATACATTTGACCATTCCTCTAACCTTGCCAAGTCCCTTCTCATCCCTTCCACCCCACCTTGTGCATCAACTCTGTTGCAGATCTTTGTGTCATCTGCAAAGAGACATACTTTTCCTTCCAGTCCCTCTGCAATGTCGCTTATAAAGACATTGAGGAGGACCGGTCCTAATACTGAAATCTGCAGTACCCCACTAGTAACCCCCCTTTCTTCAGAGTGGACTCCATTTACTATTACTCTCTGTGTCCAGTTCTCCAGCCAAGTCTTTACCCAGGCTGTCATCTTGGGACCCACTCCCAGGCTGGCTAACTTGTATATTATTCTTTTGTGTGGGACTGTGTCAAATGCCTTGCTAAAGTCTAGGTAGGCCATGTCCACAGCCCCTCCCTGATCTACTACTTTGGTCACCCAGTCAAAGAAATCTATCAGATTTGGCTGGCATGATCTTCCGCCAGAATCCATGTTGCCTTGGGTCCTGTGCCTCTAACCTCTAGATACTCAACAATTCTTTCCTTCAGAAGTGATTCCATCATTTTCCTACCACTGAGGTTAAACTAACAGGTCTGTAGTTTCCTGCTTCTGCCTTGCTCCCACTTTTGTGAAGGGGAATCACATCTGCCCTCCTCCAGTCCTCGGGTACCACCCCATCCTCCCATGATTTGTTGAAGAGGGTAGTCAGTGGTCACTAGTTCTACCCTTAGTTCTTTTAGAATTCTGGGATGAATCCCATCAGGCCCCATTGCTTTGTCCACCTTCAGTTTTAAGAGTTCTTTTAGAACCCTTTCTTCTGTAAATGGGCTGGTATCAACTTCTGTATCCAGAGTGTTTCTACTGTTTGTTTTAGGTACCTCCCCCTCTTCCTTTGTAAATACTGAGCAAAAATATTTGTTTAGTATCTCTGCCTTTTCACAGTCACCCTCTGCCCACCCTCCTCCCTTTATTAAGCCTTACTATCCCTCCCTTGGTCTTCCTTCGCTCCCTGATGTACCTATAAAAGGTTTTATCCCCCTTCTTAACTGAGTTGGTTATCTTTTCCTCGGTTTGGGCCTTTGCTGTTCTGACTGCCTTCCCAGCTTCCTTTGCTTTAACTGATACAGTTCTCTGTCCTGCTCCTTCTGTGATTCCTTGTACTTCCTGAATGCTTTCTTTTCTTGAACCTTAACTGCTACTTCCTTTGAGAACCATAGTGGTTTCTTACATCGTTCGTTTTGTTCATTTGCTTCACACAAAGGCTTGTTACCTCTGTGATGGCAGTTTTATTATTCCCCATTGTTCTTCCCTCCTTCCTGCCCATTTGCTAGTGCATTCCTTAGGCACTCACCCATTTTGGCAAAGTCAGCCTTCCTAAAGTCCAGTACTTTTGCCTTTGTATGGCTTGACTCTATTGCTGTGTTTATTGTGAACCATACTGTTCGATGGTCGCTAGTTCCCAGATGGCTACCCACTTCTACATCTGTGATCCTCTTCATCTCCATTTGAGAGAACCAGGTCTAAGATTGCTCCTCTCAAGTGGGCTCCAATACTAGTTGCTCAAGGGCATGCCCCTGTAGGGCATCTAGAATAACCCACTCTTCAAGTGGCTGCTGCAACTGCACTCCAGTTAACATCTGGCATATTCAGATCACCCATATGCAATATCTCCCCTTTTTCTGCCATTCTAAGCATACTTCCTATCATTTCCTTGTCCATTTCCTCCCCCTGAGAAGGGGGTCTGTATATAACCCCTGTGTGGATTGTGGTGCCATTGCCGGTCTCCAAATTTACCCACAGTGCTTCTTCTCCTCCCTGTTTACCCTTTTGTTCTGTTGCTTTGATTCCTTCCCTTATGTAGAGCTACTCCTCCTCTTTTACCCTCCCTGTCCCTCCTGTAGATAGTGTATCCTGGTATGTTTACGTCCCAGTCATGGTTTTGTGTGTACCATGTTTCTGTGACTGCCACAATATCCAGATGTTCCTCCTCCATCAAGGCCACTAATTCAGGAAGCTTGTTACTCAGACTACAGGCATTGGTACTCATTGCTCTCCATTTCTTGATGGCTGTACCTTCTGTTGCAGCATCCCCCACTGACCTTTCTACCTTGGTCTTTTTCTCATTTAGTACCCTGTTCTGTAGGGAGAGGCTGGGATTTTCCTGCTGCTTATCAGTGCCTCCCCCCTTGACTAGTTTAAAAGCTTGCCAATGAAGCATTTAAACCGATTGCTCAAAAGACTTGTTCCCTTCCTGGACAGATGCAGACCATCCTGAAAGTATAGGCTGGTGTCCTCAGGTGGAACCTCAGTCCCAATGATGCAACCCCTGTGCTCCACACCATTTCTTCAACTATTCATTAAATTGCATGGTGCAAAGTACCCTCGCCTCACTCATGCCATTGACAGGCAGCACCTCTGAGAAAGATACTGTGTGTGCTACTTGTCTTAGGCCCCTCCCCAATTCTACAAAGTCCTCCTGCACTGCTCTCATCTCATGATGAGCCAAGTCATTTGTCCCTAGGTGGACAATAACGTCCAGCTCAGACTCCTGTGCAGCTGTTCTCGTGATCCTCAGGATGTGCTTCCTGTCCTCCAAGCCATGGGCAGGCAGGCACCTTACTTCATTTTTCCCTGCTCCCCCAGTCCCAAGAAGGAGTGGGTCTTCTAATATGAGGTTCATATGTAAGAACAGGTTACTCACCTGTAACAAGTAGTTCTAGGTGTGGGTATATGTTGTTCATCCACACTTCTGGCATGTCCTTTTCACTTTAAATCTTGCCGAAGTCTTCAAGCTGGCTCCTCCCACCTACCTGTGTGGTATAATCTGCCCACCCCATGATGCCAGATCTTAGCCTGCTGGAAGCAAGGTTGTGCCTAAAGACGGGAGGTCAGGGTGTGTGTGGATGAACATATACCACCCTACAACTACTGTTACAGGTGAGTAACCTGTTTTTCTAGGAGCGTGGATATGTTTGTTCATCCACACTTCTTAGCAGACTCCAAGAAGTTCTCAGGGAGGAGGAAGGCAAGATACACACCCCCTACTTGGGAAAAAAAGCTTGAAGAACCGAGGCCCAAAACCAGCATCCCGCATGACTAAGGGTCGATGTGGTAGTGGGTAATAAAGGTGTTTGCTGACTTCCAGGTAGTAGCCCAACAGATTTCCTGGATAGGGATGTCCCTTAGAAGCAGCCACCGATGCAGCCTGATGGCGGTAGAATGAGCTCTTATCCCTCTTAGGAGGCTCTGCTGCCAATCCCCGAGCACAGACCCATGCATGATGTAATCCACTTTGCAATGGTCCATTTGGCTGCAGGTCAAAACAGAAGCTGCTTCAGCGTAGGTGACAAACAGTTGGTGAGCCTCCACTAATCTCTCTGCTGTCTCTCTCCTTATAATAGGAGAGAGCACATCTCAGATCCAAAGTATGGAGCCTGTACTTGGTGTCCAGGTAATTAGGGTAGTATACCGGCAGAGTCAATAGCTGGTTAGAGTGAAACTCTGATACCACCTTCAGAAGGAATTTTGGGTGGGGCGAGGACAACTTTGTCCCTGTGTAAACCAGATAAGTGGAGTCCACCGACAGCTCTTGAGCTCCCCTGTCCTTCTGGCTGATGTGATAACCACCAGGAAGGCAGTTTTCCACTACATGTGAGAGTGCACACTTGTGCATAAGTTCAATGGTTTGCCCATGAGCTTTGCCAAAACCAGCAACAGATCCGGCTAGAGGTGGGGTTCACGCACCGAGGGGATATGTGGATCCAGGCTTTGAATAGCACCAACACGTGTCTCTCAGCGCCAATGTCGGCTGACCAGCCTGCACCCGAGCAGAAATGGCTGCCATGTGCACCCTAAGGGTTGATGACGGACAGCCCCTTTGAGAGAGACCAAAGGTAGTCGAGAATGTTAGCCACAGAACAGGATAAGGGGTCCAGACTCTATTTCCGATACCAAATGGAAGAACATTTCATTTGAAGGCATAACATTTCCTGGTTGATTCCTTTCTGGATGCCTCCATCACGGTGTAGACATCTTCGAAAGACCCAGAGCCTGGAACCTAGCCATTCAGGTAAAGGCTGTGAGGTGCAGGATTGGAAGGTCCAGATGAATACCTTCCCCTGATTGGAGAGATATCAGGTCTGGCGCTGTACAAAGCTGTTTTGGGGCCTGCAGCTGAGGCTGAGGAGATCTGGGTACCAGAACTGGTGTGGCCAATCTGGGGCTACCAGGATCACTCTTTCTCCTTGTCCCTCCTCACCTTGGAGTAGAAACCTTGTGATCAAGGGAAATGGGGGAAGGCGAGAGGAGGCCTGGGGTCCACTTCCACTGAAGGCATCCCCTGCAGCCAGCCCTGCTGAAGGGGCAGGCATGAAACAGTCTCAGCTTGGTGTTTTCCCCTGGAGGCAACAGGTCCACCATTGTTTGCCCCAATGGAAGAACAGATAGTACAGCTAGCTTCTTGGAAGGAGAGACCACTGTGGCATGTCTGGCCTATGCGGCAGAGCATTTGCCAGCTGGCTTGAGGCTCCTGCCACATGGATGGCTAGGAGATCCGCCCAACTGGCTTGCCATTTAGGGTCCAGATGCAGAGCCGTCCTTGCACAGCAGACGGAGTGCATGCTGCCCTGTTTGTTGAAGTAGTACATGGTCGTGGTATTGTCCATCTGGACTTGAACCACTTGACCCCAAAGCTGAGGAACTAAAGCTGACAACGCCAGTCTGACTGCTCTGAGTTCCAACAGGGTGATGTGGCATCGAGACTCCTCACAGGGTCCAGAACCCGGTGGCCCTATTGTCCCCATGTGGGCTCCCCTGCGCCCATGAGAGAAGCATCAGTGGTGAGGATGACCGCCGCTTGAGGCGGACAAACGGATCCCTTCCTGCAACCGGTCTGGGGTAGTCCACCATTGGACAGCATCCCACATCTTCTGGGTTACAGTGATCAGCTGGTCGAAGTGACCAGATCGCAGAGTCCACTGGATGGCCAGCTCCCATTGAAGGGGGTGCATATGCCACCGGGCCCAAGGGACCATGGTGGTGCAGGCCGCCATGTAACCCAGAAGGTGCAGAAAGTCCCGGGCAGGGCGCAAGTGCCCAACCAGAAATGACTGGGCAAAGGAGGAGAGAACCTCCACCCTGTCCGCCGGGAGCCGTGCTCTGGCTCAGCAAGAGTCGAGCTCTGCCCCGATGAAGCACATCACCCGAGATGGCACGAGCTCCCATGACTGGCCTCGCTTGATTAGGAGTGCTGAGGTCTGGAAGGGCCAGGTCCCTGGACCTCCACCTCTTGCTGGGTGGAACCTGCCAAGAGCCATCGCCATGGTAAGGGTACATTCTGACCCCTCAACACCTGAGATGGGCTACCACCACTACAATGCATTTTGTGAAGACCCTGGGGGCCGGTGACATATTTAATGGCATGCTCGAACTGGTATAGGTTTCTCTGCTCTGAAAAGGAGGAACCGCTGTGGGATGGACGGAGGGGACATAAAAGAACGATTCCTGGAGATCCAGTGAGCAGAACCACATGTTTCGGCTCCAGGGATGGTGTGATCTAGGACAGAGTTACCATCCTGAAGGTGCGTGGCCCTGAGATACTGATTCAGGTCGGCAGAACTAGAATGGGGCCAGCCCTCCATCCACTTCGGGACCAGGAAGTACCTGGAAACGAACCCAGGGTTGGACTGGAGGAACTGCCACCAAACCACTACCTCTTTGAGAAGGTGTGGGCTATGTCGCCTCTCTGAGCCATCGAGTGTGGGCTGACACTCTCTCCTCCCATGCAGTGTGTGGGCTTGGCAGGGAGTGTACTGCTTGAATTCTAGAGGCAGACCTTGGCCGCACTTTCTTTGAGACCCACCTGTCCATGGTAACAGTGGACCAGGTGGAAAGGAAGTGACGTTGCTGACCCCCACAGGAGGACCCAGAGTCATGGATGGGAATAGGGTGCAACCCTTATCCCGGGCCACTGGGCAGGCTTGGAGGAAATTGGTCCAGATTGGAAGCCACATGAACCCGAACCTCCTGTCTGCAGGCTGCTGGAGGCCTGGATCTGGGCCGGAGGTGCCAAGTCTGTGCCCACCCCTGCAAGGGGCTGCTGGGCCACAGGAGCAGGGTGCCAAAATGCCTTCTTCTTCTTCTTTCTTCTGCTGTTTTGGTGCCAGGGTTTTTGAGCAGAAGTAGCTGAGTCTAAGGTGCTGGATTCACTGAAGGTGACTATCCACACCTGGGTCAAGAGATCGGTGCCTGCAGGAAAGGACATCAGTGAGTTTGTGCTGCGGTATCTGCCATGAAGGTGGAAAGCTCAACCGAGCCCCGCGCAGCATGGCAACTGCATCTGCCACCTAACAGGCACAAGAGTCCCCGATGTCCAAGGCCGCCTGGAAGGTTCTGCTTAGCAACAGCTTCGTCCTGGTCCTAGACCTTCTTGGACCGTAGTCTGAAGGTCCACGGGAGGTGCAGGAGAATCTTCATCCAAGGAGCCCAAGAGGGCATGAGAGAAGGGCGCCATGATGACGCTAAGCTTGCCTGACAGAGGCCTAAAGAGGATACTGCATAAACCTTCCTGGCAGAGTGGTCAAATTTTTGGACCCTTGTCTGGAGGTCTGTCAGTGTTAGCAGAGCTGCCTGTGCATCTGAACACAGAAGCAGTCACCAACTCCTCAGCCGAGGGATGTTTCTGTGGAACTCCTGAGAGGGACCCAATGGGCACTGCATACTTGAGGGCCATCCGGGCAGATGGTGCTGGGCAGGAGGCAGGATGCTGCCAGAGTTCCAAAGTTGGGCCAATAATGGCCTCGGCCACTGGAAAGGCTTCCGTAGTGGGGTCTGTTCATGAAAAGGGGTTACCAAAGTGTGACATGAGGGTCAAATTTTCAAATTATTTCTAGATTACATTTGTGATGCATTTCAAGATATTATGACCCAAGTATGAAAAAATAAACATATTGGGAGATAAAAGCCCCACAGATTCCTGAGATAAAAACTGCATTGTGGTGAGTGTAACAAGTGACACCAATCATCACCATGGTGAATGCAGCACCTGGACACAAAACATTTGTTTTAGTAGTAAAACTTTAACATGCTCAATGAGTTGTATTAAAAGATGAGAAAAATATAAGAATTATGTCGTTAATTGCAATGTGATGTTTTGCACCATGCACCGTGGCATATGTAACAAGTGACACCACACACTTATGTTTCACTTACTAAAACTATACTGAACATGCCTAACAACCAACATACTACTGCTACTGACTGACATACTACTACAGAACATGAGAAAATTTGACAATTACATTACTGGCAAGTGTGATGCTTAACACCACATACCTGAATGTAATGAGTGACACCACACATTTGTTTCAGTTTTACAAAGTTTAGTGAACTCGCCTAATGGCTAACATGCTACTAATAATAACTGACACAGTACTACAAAACCTGGAGAATTGACAATAATAACAGTAGTGACAAGGGTGATGTTTGATACCGCATCACCGTGGTGAATGTAACAAGTGACACTACATCTTATGTTTGACTTACTAAAAACTTGCCTAACAACCAACATACTGCTATTACTGACTGTCATACTGCTATAAACATGAAAAAAATCAACAATTATATTACTGGCAAGTGTGATGCTTAACACCATATAACATGGTGAATGTAACAAGTGACACCACATATTTGTTTCAGTTTTTTTAAAAGTTTACTGAACATGCCTCATGGCCATCACACCACTACTAACAACTGACATAGTGTTATAAAATCTGGAGGAATCAGACAATAATAACAGTACTGACAGGTATGATGGTTGACCCCACATATCGTGTGAATGTAAAGAGTGACACCACAAAGAAAATCCATTTAACTCTCCACCCCATATACACTGAATAATCCCTATTACAATTTATGTCCAACACTTTCCTTAGACATGCAGTTGTCACTGAAATATGCTTCTGAAAATGTGCCCAACACCGCAATGAAGGTAATCAAAGTCTACCTGTGGTGAATGTAACTGCAACCCTGTTGTTGCATGCAGTGCTTATCTTCATGGAATATCCTCTACAAATGGAGGAGCCATGTGCAAACAATGGGTTTCAAACCACAACTCAGCTCCTCTCTCTATGGTTGCTCCTTGGCTCTGATGGGCAGGTTATGACTTTGCAACTGACACAGACTGACGGGTAAAACATTGGGCCTGATGTGACCCCAAGTAGAGTGCAGGCCAAAGGTTGCTGTCCCTTCTGTGGGAAAGATAGAGCAGGCAGTAACACAGTCAGTTATCACAAGGAGGCAAACTAGGAGAGAAGCCAGAAAATCTTTTAAAGTGCTAATAGCACAATTACTGATTTAAGTTTGTGTGGGTGAATGTAACGGTTGTGACACCACAACTGTTACATTCACTACACTAAATACAAAGCTACATAAATTAAAAAATGGAGCATTACAATAGGCTAAAGAGTACAGATAATAAAAACACAACTCCAGATTAGTGAAGTGACCTTATTTTTAATAATGGAAAATAGTAAATAAAGCTTTTGCAAAAAACAATTAGTAAAGCGTTTTTGCATGTCACACTTTTTCAGGTAAAAAAGAAGAAGCAAAATGGAGCAGGATACCCCATCAAAAAAAAATATGGATACCCTAGAATTCTATAGTTATGTTATTTATCTGCCCATATAGCCAGCATTCAGATTTAGTCAAAAACATGTGCCTGACAGTTGATTTTTAAAAATGTGGTATGCACTGTATGGTGGGCAATGGTAACCCCTTTTCATGAACAGACCCAGGGGTATCCCCTCTTTTAAGAATACCTGTAAGAGAGTACTCCACCCGTTTCTGGACTGGTTCCAGGGGCATCCCTGTGGATTCAGAGACAAGGTGGAGAATTCCCATATAAATGATGGAGGGCCTCCTCAATTCGACAGACTACCCACCGCTCAATATTCAAGCAGATAAGAGTGAAGGTCGGTGTCCGCACGGAATCTGATAAATTGGTCGTGCCACCAAGGTCACCCTGCACACACTTGGGACGATATGAGGAGGGTGACCGAGATTCTATGAGGGAGACCCGAACCATCCGAGAATCCTTCGTAGGAGTCCCTCCCAAGGGCTATTTAGGTGGCGGCTCCACCACTATTGGTATAGAGACCAGTTTTTGCCCAACCAGGGCAGGGTTTACCGGCTCCACGGGCGGAGGAACTGATTTTACAGGTTCTAATGGAGTCTGCTTCAGCCTGGGAGGTGAAAGCCACGTAATGGCCAGGGTGGAAACCGAAGAGGGCTTCTGCCCAGACAGAATGAGCTGTTGCCATATCAGATCTTCGTAATGTCGACGGAGTTTCCGCTGAAGCCTCTCCTCATCTGAGGAGAAAGAAGATGAGCAGTGGGACTGCATCTTTTTAGAGTGCTTATGCGCTTTCCTCAGGCTGTCGGTCGAGGGGGTCCGAGATCTCGACCTCGATCGGACTGGTTGAGTGGGTTGTTACGGGGACACCAGGGGAACCAGTTATTTACCCAGATCAGGGACAGGTTCCTCGATGGGAATGCCAGCAGGCTGGGGTTCCTTATCAGGAAGAGGCAGGACTGGGGTCCTGGTAAGTGATTTGTTGGCCTCGTCGGGCGACAAAAGAGCGACAGGGTCAAGAGTGATCTCCACCACATCAATCGAGACCTCAGCCGGCTGACTCAGTCGGCAAAGCCGAGAAGCCGGTGGTTGCAGAAGCAGTCTCGACCCAAGTCGAGACTGAGATCTTGTGACCGAGATCACCTCGATCCCAAGAATGTTCTTGCCAAGATGAAGAATCTCTGTCTTTTTATGGGACCAGTGAGGTACGAACCCAAGGTCCCCGCCTTAGTAGGGAGAGAGAGGCACATCTCCCGAAAGGAGCCCAAGAACGTGGAGCCCAGGTTGAGTGGAACAAAAATCGGCCAAGGGAAGAGCTCTGCAGCCCGCGCTGCCTCTTCCTCGAAGGCCTGCATCTGTTCTAACTGCTCGGCGGACCCCGCAGCCGTGGAGATCGCCCACCGGGCCTCCTTGGATTTCACCAGTGGATTCCGTGTCTCAGGCCTCCCCAACTTGAGCCATGCGAGACGATCGTCGAGGACGTTTGGGTGAAAAGCGAAACATATCTTGCATGCCCCGATGTCATGGCCGACACCCAAGCAGTAGACACGTGGTATGTGGGTCTGTGCATGACATTTTCTGGCTGCACGGGCATCGGTGAAAGCCATGGGAAGATTTATCTTCCATAATCGAATAGCAAAAGTTGCAATCGCTAGCTTAAATCAGTTTAATCTTTAAGGGATCCAAATATATAGAAGCAGGGCCTGCAAAACGCAGTAGCAGACAGGACACAACCTGAATCTTCCAGTGGAAAGAAAGAAAAATTACCGCCTTAGTAATGTTGTTTCTTCCTAATGGAGTCTTGCTGTATTCTGACATATTGCAGTGATGTCCAACCTTTGAACTGCCCTGGAGATGAAAGAGTTAACTTTCCATGCCAGGCATGGAACGCTGAGCTCGAGCTCGGTTGAGACTCTGTCTGTTGCTGTTTGAAGTCAAACCGCAGTTCTTTACGAGCTATACCACTGGGGTCCTGTGGAAACTGTAAACTTATACTAGCCAACTGGCTACTAAATATAATAAATAGATTTTTTGGTCTCAAAACAAAGACTCAAGTCAGGAAACCCAAAAAATAAAACAAAACACAACACCCACACGCCCAAACTAAAGGGGTGAGAAAATAAGGGGTTGGGGCACCACTCGAGTGCCAACACTGCTACTGCCCACCCACATCCCAAAAACCAAGGTTCTGAGAGGGGAGGCAGGGGGAGGTCAGAATACAGCAAGACTCCATTAGAAGAAGAAACATTACTAAGGTGAGTAATTTTTTCTTCCAACAACATGAAGTCTTGCTGTATTCTGCCATATTGCAGACTACCAAGCAGTACCTCCATGGAGGAGGGACAGAACCTACTTAGGAAATAGGCTCTGAAGCACTGCTGTGCCAAACCGAGCATCACTCCTAGCCTGAATATCCAGAGAGTAGTGCTTGGTAAAAGTGTGTACCGTTTTCCAGGTGGCTGCTTAACAAATCTCTAAGATAGGAACATCCCTGGCAGCAGCCAGGGAAGCAGCTGTACCTCTGGTAGAGTGAGCCCTCAGGCCTGAGGGTGGAGTCCTACCTAGTTTTTCATAGCAAAACTGGAATGCAAGAGACAATCCACCTGGCAACAGATCTCTTAGTGGCAGGTTTTCCGTTACCAACCTCACCATAAGTGAGGAACAGTTGGAGGGAGTCAAACCTGTGACCCTTGGTGCGCTCTATGTAGTAGCTAAGGGTCCTTTTCACATCCAACTGTGCAGCCTCCTCTCCCAGAGGAGGAATGGTCAGTGAAGAAAACAGGAAGAGACACAGACTGGTTAAGGTGGAAATCTGAAACCACCTTAGGCAAAACTCTCCTATTAGTCCTGAGGACCACCTTGTCTCTATGGAAAGAGATAAAATCAGGCTCCACTGACAGGGCCTGTAACTCACTTATGCCTGGCAGAAGTGATGGCCACCAAGAAAACAGTTTTCCAAGTCAAGTACTTAAGCTCTGCTGAGGACAAAGGCTCAAAAGGGGGTTGCATAAGCTGAGCAATGCAAACATTAAGGTCCCAAGCAGGGGCAGGGACCCTGAATAGAGGACTGGTATGAAGCACTCCCTTGAAAAATTTAGAAAAAACAGGATGAGTGGAAAGGGAAGAGTGCTTGCCTGCTGAAAGGAAGGCAGAGACAGCTGCCAGATGCACTCTTAGTGCAGCTGGTCTGAGTCCCAAGCTATTAAGATGAACCATATAGTCAAGGACTGTGGGCAGGCCAGCAGACTGGAGAAATATGGTTCCCAGAGCACCATATAGTAAATCTTTTCCACTTGGAATTGTAAGTGTTTCTGGTGGAAGGCTTCAGAGAAGCCTTTAGGATATCCATAACACCTTGAGAGAGGTGCAAATCAGCAAACCCTAACTCTTCAAGAGCCAGGCCTGGAGATTGAGAGATTTGAGATTCGGATACCAAACCCTCCCCTGAGCACATGTTAACAGGTTGTAATTCCTGGGAAGAGACAGGGAAGGTGGACTGCTAAGGACAACAAGAGAGGGTACCAGGGCTGTCTGGCCCAGTCTGAAGCAATCAGAATCACCTTGCAGGGTTGAGACCTGAATTTGACTAGCAAGAACAGGAGAGGGAAGGGGGGAAAAGCATACAGGAACTTCCCTTCCCAATTGAGAACTAGGGCATCCAGGGGGACTGAGCCCAACACTGGGGGCCTGCAGCAAAAGAGTGGAAGTTGGTGATTGTCTGGGGCTGCAAAAAGATCTATCTGTGGGGTGCCCCATCTGGAAAAGATCACCTTCAAAACCAGGGGATCCAGGGACCATTCGTGATAGCCCTGAGATAGCCTGCTGAGAGCATGTGCCAGGACATTGTCCTTGCCTGGGAAGTGTACTGCTGTAAGAGAGGTGTTCAGGGAATATGCCAGAGACCATAACTTCATTGCCTCTGTGCACAAGGCCGTAGACTGAGTGCCCCCCTTGCTTGCTGATATACCACATTGTGGTGGTATTGTCTGTCCTGATCTGAACTACTTTGTTCTGAACAGATTTGGAAAAGGCTTGATGTGCTAGAAACACTGCTCTGAGTTCTAATAGATTGATGTGAAGCAGAGATTCCTGAGGAGACCACAACCCTTGGGTGGTCAGGTCCCCAAGTGGGCTCCCCACCCCAAGAGGGAGGCATCTGTAATAAGGATTAGAGAATGAGACTGAGTGACAAAAGGAACTCCCTGTCTTAGATTGTCCTGATCCTGCCACCACTGCGGATGCCTGGATCAGGGTTCAAGTCACTGGAATTAGTTTGGTCAGAGGGTCCTTTTTCTGAGACCAGAAGGCTCTCAAGTGTAACTGAATGTCCCACATTTGAAATCTTGCTCCCTGTACCACTGCTGTAGAGGCAGCCATGTGTCCCAGGAGCTGCAGAAAATGCCTTGCTGGTCGAGACACCTGGAGGGTGAACGAAGAGCCCAGTGAGATAAGAGTCCTTGCCCTGTCCAGGGGAAGGAAGGCTCTTGCCTTTACTGTATCCAGCTGTGCCCCTATGAAGGTGAGGAGCTGCACAGGCTCTAGAACTGACTTTGAAAGATTCAGAAGGAAACCTAGAGAAGTGAGCAGTTGCTGAGTTATCTGTAGGTGTAACTTGACTTGGTCTGGAGACTGGCCTACTATGAGCCAGTCGCCCAGGTATAGAAAGATGGAGATCCTTTGTCTCCTTAGGAAGGCAACTACTACTGCCAGGCATTTTGTGAACACCCTTGGGGCTGATGTTAGGCCGAAGGGCATTGCTCTGAATTGGTAATGGCCTGAGGGCAGCTCGAACCTGAGGTATTTTCGGTGGGAGCTTCTGATGAGAATATGGAAATAGGCATCCTTGAGGTCCAGGGAGACTAGCCAGTCCACTGGCCTTAGAGAGGGTAGAATTATTCCCAGAGTCACCATTTTGAACTTTGGCTTTAAAAGGTGCTTGTTTAAATATCTGAGATCTAGGATGGGCCGCCATTCTCCTGTCTTTTTGGGGGTTATGAAGTACCTGGAGCACAAACCTTTCCCTTTGTGTAGGGGTGGAACCCTCTCTATGGCTCTCAGAGCCAAGAGGGAAGAGACCTCTACCTCTAGGGCAAATGCCTCTTAAGGATTTGCAGGTGGAAAGGATCTGGTTCTCATCTTCGGAAATTTTTTGAAGCTGAGGACCAGTCCCTGGCTTACTACTTCCAGGACCCATTTGTCTGATGTTAAAGACATCCAGTTCTGGACAAAGTGAGCCAGCCTGCCCCCTACAGGAGGTGGAGAATCGGCCCTGGCAAACCCATCAGGGTGCCTGTTTGGCAGGAGCTTTAGGCTGAGGGGTGGAAGCAGGCCTGCTTGTACCCCGTCTGCCCCTCCCTCTGAAGAACCCCCTATGAGCATAAGCAGAAGAGGAGGCCTGGGCTTGGTAGAAAGGCCTATGAAAAGGCCTGCCCCTGCCCCTGGAATGCTGCCTCTGGGGAGTGGCTTGCCTTTCCTTGGCCTGAGCACTCCTATAGGTGGTCCTGTATTCATCCATTTTCTTCATGTAGTTCTCTGTTTGCTCCCCAAACAGAGAATTACCCACAACAGGAAAATCCATGGCCTTAGTCTGGGTATCCTGAGACAGGCTAGTACATCTGAGCCAAGCCATCCTACAAAGAGCCACAGATGTAGCCATGACTCTAGAACAGGGGTTCTCAAATGGTGAGGCCAGCCTCCCTTGGGAGGCCCCAACCTGTTCCAGGGGAGGCTCAAGGAAGTCTTGAAAAAGTATTATATTTCAATTTTGAACTGTATAGATTTTGCGTGAAGGGATAAGGCAAACTGAAAGAGGATAATAGTAGGTGAAGTTATGTATTTAGTCACAAGTCTGTGACCAGGGAAGGTACTGTACACTGAGCAATGCCTTATTTCAGGTGTACCCATGAAAGGGTAGTGAGAGAATACAATTCAAAATGTAACTGTAAAACACTCAAGAAAATACAAAATGAATAAAAGTACAAACAAATTCAGAACAATAAACTAACAATGCGAGGAACAATTGATCAATTAGACTGGCAGCAGAACTGTCTGAATACAAGAGTTAACCATACAGGTACTAGGAATAAGAGCAGGAGGGAGCAAAATGATCCCTGAGAAGTTGCTTAAGAGCAGGGGAGAGGCAGAGGTCAGCAGGAAGGTTATTCCAGTTAGAGGGGAAACAGAAAAGCAGTCTGACCCATGAAGGTATGGCAGTAAGGGGAAACAATGGTTCGGAGTCAAAATATTGGAGCAAGTAGGTTGTCCTGTTGGGGGTTACAATAAGCTTAATAACATGAGAGCCAGCTATGCAAAGAGGTTTCAATTTATTCCTGATGTACTGTGAAAGTAGGCCATTTTTTCATGGGGAGGCCCAAAATATTTCAGTATTTTGGGGAGGCTCAAGATCTTTCCTATGGCTTAGGTGAGGCTCACTATGACAAAGTTTGAGAACTGTTGCTCTAGAAGAAACATCATTGGAGTCCACTGCAGCACGGAATTGCACCTTGGATGCCTCATACCATCCGCAGCCACCTGCTCCAGCTCCATGGCAAGCTGGCCAGGGACCTGTTTAGCTAAAGCCATTACAGTATCCCACCTAGATTTCTGATATCTAGCTGTATAGCCCATATAATTAGCCTGCCTGAATCCCAAGGATGCTGCCACGTACTGTTTCTTTGCTATGGCATCAATCCTTCAGGAGTCCTTATCTGGGGTGTGTGAAGTCAAGGGTATACTTGCCTTGTCACAGGCAGTAGCCTGCACTACCCCAACATGGCTGCATTGCTGGGTAAGGAACTCCGTATCTGAGCCTGAGAGAGTATACCTCTGTCCATTCTCTTGTCCACAGGAGGTATAGAATTAGGAGTCTTTAAAATTTTTATTGTTTGTTTCCAAAGGACTTATGAAGGGAATAGACAGCCTTCTGGACTCTGGATATCCATCATTTCAACATAGTCAGGCTCCTCCTGGTCATCAACAGCTTCTTCCATAGGAAGCTGAAGAGTTTCAGCCACTTTTTGTAGAACATAAAATGGGAAGGGGACCTAGAAAGCCCAGGAGGAGAAACCCCAAAGGTCTGTCTGGGGAGATGTCCGTCAACAGGCACATCCAGACTTTCGTAATCACCATCACTATCCTCATACTCTCCTTCCTTCCTCCTCCGGTTCATAAAAATCTTCTAAATTATAATCTGGAACCGGGGAACCGACCGAACCGAGCCCCTTCCTGATGATGCCGGTTCGGTCGGAACCGGGGTAAGCGACTGAACAATCCTTATTGCTTTGGCTATTTCATCCGCGGTCGGAGAAAGAATTTGTGGATCCGCACCGGCTGATTTATCCCTTCTTTTTCTTTTAGCCGGAACCAACTCCTCGGATTCGGTTCTCCTTTTGCCCGAAGAAGTTTCGCCCTGGTCAAAGGGCACTCTTTCTGGTTCGGTTGGAACCGAACTGGGCTGGCCATCCGGGTCAGCGGACTTCTTGGCCTCCCTTTCCCTGAGCCTACCAACTCTCTTTTCCAGGGTAGCTGCAGGAAAATTCTTACAAATCTGGCAGTCTGCATCGAGGTGGTCAAACCCCAGACAATAAACACAGGTGGTGTGGGGATGAGCCTTAGCAAAGGCTTCCCCACACACACTACAGTGTTGAAACCCAGTGGGCCCGGTTTTTCTTTTGGGTTTCTCAGACATGGCCAGTCCTAACAAAACTTACCCTTTTTTCGGCAATCTGCCAGGCAAGACACCCTTATTGGTTTCTGACCATGTTACGGGTCGTGGAAAAAAACGTAATGAAATCCGTTTTTTTTGAACCGATAAGGACCAGTTACCACACTCTAAAAATAGAATAAACTTTTTGAATAACCTGATCGGTTCAAACCGAACCGATCCCACGCTTAATGTTCCACACAGAAGAACAAGAAAATAAACCTATCTAGCACTCACGATACCACAGACAGAGACTGAACCGACAGGTTAACAGATTAAATTCGTCGAAAACCGGGAAAAACGGGACTGTAACTGACAAACTTGAACCAAGCAAAGGAGAAATCTCTGGAGCGACTGTTCAGTGAGGCGGAGTAAAGAATCTGACGGTTTGACTTCAAACAGCAACAGACAGAGTCTCAACCGAGCTCGAGCTCAGCGTTCCATGCCTGGCATGGAAAGTTAACTCTCATCTCCGGGGCAGTTCAAAGGTTGGACATCACTGCAATATGTCAGAATACAGCAAGACTTCATGTTGTTTGAAGATCTGGTGTCATGGGGCAGAGCCGAAGGTTATACCACCCAGGTGGGTGGCAGGAGCCAGTTTGAAGACCTTCCGGTGAGAATTAAAGGGGAAAGGGACATGCTATTAAGCGTGGATGAACATATCCACGTCCCTAGAAGGCCATCTTCCATGACAGGTACGAGATTTCACACTTGTGCAAGGGCTCGAATGGCTTGTCCATGAGCAGAGCCAGTGCCAGCAGTTGGTCCCGTGGTGGTGGTTCATGCACTAGAGCGGACAGGTGGTCTAGGCCCTTAGAAAAAAGCACCCGACCACCTTCTCCTAAGCCACCACCTACATACAAACTTGCGCCAGGTATGCAGAGATGGCTGCCATGTGCACGTTGAGGTTGACGCTCACAGTCCAAACTGGGAGAGGGACTAAAGGTACTCAAGGATACCAGCCACCAAGCAGGCAAGAGGATCAAGCTCCTTACCCCGACACCAAATGGAAAACCTCTTCCATTTTAAGGCATAACACCTGCAAGCTGACTCATTCCAGGAGGCCTCCACAATGTTGTGCACAGCTTCCAAAAGACCAAAAGCCTTGAACCCGAGCCCATTAGGAACCAGGCTGTGAGGTGCAAGGACTGAAGGTCCGGATGCAGAACCATCCTCTGTTGTCTGGTCTGCAGATCCGGGAAAAGAGGTAACTGCCACGAAGGCTTGTGGCAGAGGCTGAGGAGATCAGGGTATAAACTGGCCAGTCTGGAGCTATCAGGATCATCCACGCTTTGTCCATCTAGGCTTTGACCACCACCTTGTGAAGCAAGGGGAAGGAAGGAAGGAAAGGCGTACACGAGGCTTGAGGTCCAAGGCTTCATAAAGGCATCCCCCAGGCGGAGGGGCTCCACTTCCTCTACCTCTGCCTCTTTTTGGTTCCTGGCCAGGGAACTTGACCTTGGACTGCCAGGTTTGTTATTGTCCCTCTTGGGCTGATGCTGAGGCTGCTGTGGCTGAAAGGATCAAAAATTGAAAGACCTTCTTAGGTTTCTTGGCCTTAGGGTCCTTTTGGGATGATGCCACTAAGTGCAGAGTGGCACTGGACTTCTCAATCCTTGTGATGTCCTTCCAGCCCCGGGCCAAAGAGGTTGGTTCCTAAGACGGGAACATTGGCCAACTTGTGTGGCGTGCCCGCAGTGAAAGCGGACAACCTCAGCCAGGCCCCTCGACACATCGCAACAGCCCACTGCAATGGCATGGGGACAGGAGTCATCCATGTCCAAAGCTGTCTGGAGCTGGTGTTTAGTCATCGCTTGCCGGCCCGGTGGTGCTAAGGGTTTAGGCGCTGGTCATCTTACCTCGCACCACGCCAGCAACCCGAGTTCGGGAACAAGCTCGGGCGCCAGAGGCCGGCAGGGAGAGAGGAGGATCGAGCGTCAGAGGACTGCTCTCTCTCTCTGGGAGGGATCCAGGCTTGCCCGGTGGAAGCCGGAGGCACTACGCAAGCTTAGGGCCTAAGTAAAGGGGTGGAGCTGCAGCGGATGTTGGAGGACGTCATTACACGTCCGAGCTCCGGGAGAGGGAGGGGCAACAAAAAGAGGGGGGAAAAAAACCAGGAGGACTGAAGAGGTGACAAAGGCCTCAGGAGCTATCCTCGCACATCCCCAATGCCGGACTGCCACATCAAGTGATCTATAGGCGCCATCCACGAGAGACAGACCCTCTAATTTCAGAAAGACGTTGCCAAGGTAGGTGTGACAGGCCCTCCCTTGAGGGGTGATCCGAGGGCTGGGAAGTCTCCGTGAGGGGAGCACTGGTGGGAGTCTCGGAGGGGCGTAGCAGGAGATGAGCTGAGTAGGCACCTCTGAGAGAGGCCTCAGACCAAAGGGAGAATAAAAAGAGTTTTAAAAAAAAAGCCAGCACTTGACCCTGGTCTCTGACCAACTTCACTGACAGCTGCATGTCAGCAGGAAGGTGAGGAAGGATGTCATTCAGCACCCCATCAGGGAGTAATCAAAGCTGGCCATTATCATGGCATAGCTCACCTGAAAGAGAGAGAGAGAGAGAAGCGGCACAGACCTCCATGGGTGCGTAGTCATGCTTCATTGACTCCTTGTCTGGGGGCTCATCCACATCCCCTTGGACTCCGGACTTCCAGAAGGCCAAGTCCAAGATCACTACCTTTGCCAAGGGATGGTCAGAGAATCCCCGAGAGCAACCAGTAGGCACCGCAGACTTGCGGACCACATGAGTAGAGGGCACTGGGCAGGATGCTGCTAGAGCTCAAAAACCAGTCAGTGACCCCCAAAAAATCATCTTTGTCCAAGATATCAGTAAAGGGTATTTAGCACACTTCCAGACCGACTCCAAGAACACATGCATGGCCTCCAACATCAGTCAGAACAGCCCTAAAAGACACCTGCCCATGGTCGGAGTCAGCTCCTCGATCAAAGCCCGGTCAAAGATATGTATCTTCGACAACAACATGGATGACCCATCCCAGGACTCTTCAAAAATGGTTCATCAATGTTTGCATCTGTGGACCACCTGAATATCTTCCGACTGGTTGATTTTCACTGAGAGCTGATCTGGCAAACTGGCTGCAGCACGGGAGTCCTTGGTCAGTACTGCCACCAAAGGCTGCAGTGGAGGCGACTTCAGGCGCATAGGTGGAGAGACAGATGCCAGAGACATCTGCCGAGGTTGGATTGGCATGGGCATGACTGGCACCTGCCAGCTGACCACAGGTACTGGATGTAGACCCCTACCCTGCCCCGCAATGGTCTATTGCTGCCAGAGAAGTTCCTTGTCGTGCCATTGTATCCTGTGGCTGTGCCTCCCCTCGCCCAAGGAGAATGAGGAACTTCGACGATGGTGTCTCCCAGTCCAGCAGGATCGAGAGAGTGAGCTGTACCTTGCCATCGACCCAAGGGCTGCCACTGAAAGAAGCCACCGGAGGATTGGTATAGACCACATGCTGAGGTGCATGAACAATCACCGGTTTAGGCAGCACAACCACCGGTGGAGGCTGATCCCAAGTGAAGCCAGTCGGGGACACTGATCAGTCCATGTCCTCCTGGGTGAGGACTGGGAAAACCAGGGTCTTGGAGACTGAGTCCTCATTGATCCCTTTCAACAACTGGTCGACAGGGTCAGAACAGGGAAAGATCTACATGGCATGACTGGTCAGTGTTGTGGTTGACAAGCTCAACAGGGGCAATGTGGAGCCGCCATGGAGCCCCTCGATCACATCCAGCTCGACATGACTCAAGCAGTCAAGAGAGTCATGGGAATGGGAAGACTACTATCTTTCCTAATCCCACGACTGGCACCAGAGCTTGTGTTGCTTATTGTGGTGGATGGGGCTCTCCCCGAAGTCCTGGAGGACCCAACATATCTCCCAAAAATCTTCAGTGAAGAACTTTTCAATGCTGGATCCAGCCAAGAGCAGCACTGAGGCTGGCAACATGCCCACAAACCGACAGGCCGACACCGCTGCAGCGGAAACCAACTTGCAGCCTTTTCGACATAATTTCAGATCACCGTCTGCCGGCCAAGAATCAGCCAGGCTGCGAGACCCTGCAAAGAGGAAGGGAGCATCGTTTGACAGGCCACAACTAGAAATGTTGTGCACTGTCTCTAAGCAGTAGAGGCAAGACATGTGTGGCTCCTTCTTCAACACTGCCAGTCAGCATGTGACGCAAAACTTGAAGCCGCAAACAGGTTTCGCTTCCTTGTAGTCCAGCTTCCATTGACAAGGCAGAGGCAGAGCAAACTTTGAAAGGAGTGGAGAAGCAGTGGAGGAACAACGCAAAGTAGAGAAGTAAATCGAGGAAATCGCCAATGGCGTACTTGGTATCCTACGGTGCTGCACAGCTGCGAAGGAGGAGACTGAACTCTTTGTGACAGGGTTAGGTAAGACCCTATCCCAATTGTTATGCAGACAGAGTTAAAAGCAAGGATCTATTTTATTTTTTATTTATTTTTATTTTTATTTAGCTTTTGTTGACCTGGTAAGTGCACTAGATAAATCCTGCCTATTTTCAGGCACGACCCGGGGAAGGGAATACAGATGAATGCCAACTGACCTTGAACCAGATTAAGCTGTTGGTGGTATTTTTAGTGAATGAGGGAAATTTGGCCAGGACACCGGGGAAATTCCCTTACTCTTTTCGATAAGTGCCATGGGATCTTTAACATCCACCTGAACTACCACCAATCCAGGCAGATGGGACCTCGGTTTAACGTCTCATCCGAAAGACGGCACCTCAGAAGTGCAGCACCCCTCTCATGCTGCACTACAGTGTCAGTACTGGGATATTAACTCAAGTGCCAGATGTGGGAACTGAACCCACAGCCCTCTGATCTCCCGGCCTCAGAGGCGAGTGTGCTACCTGCTGAGCCACTGACACTGACTTTTGTCCTCTCCTATTCTGCCACATGTCTGTCTCTTGCCTGTCTGACTGCACAACCAAATTTTCTTGTAGCACCTAGGAATTGGCCACTCCGATGGTCCCTCAATCTCCTGTGTTATCTCCCTTTCTTTTATTTGCTGTTTCTATTCTTTTTTCTTCCCTTGCTTTTCTGTGGTTAAAAAAATATATGTGAATCTTTATGTGAAAGTGGGATGGATCCCTTGGTTTGCAAAGGTATATAATTATACTGTTGAAATGACTGCAGAAAGATATTTCGACTTATTAGAAAAGATAACTGGAATACAAGCTTGTTTATAGAACTGCAACAGGAAACCAGTTCTGAGACAAAATGTACTATTTTGTTGCACCTGTTCAGACTAGATGTGCTCTTCAGGCCGACGTCAGGAAGGAAAATGACAAAGTATTGATACATTTTGTGAAAAAAGGAGATGTAAGTTACAACAGGAGGAAGAGGAGATGTAACTTACAACAGAAGGCAGAGTTTGAACTGCCAGGCAAAAACATCTTATATAATCACAGCAATACTTCTTTCCAGTGGGAGACTCAGACGGAGGACTTGGCCCTCCCTCTGCGTTGCCGCCCGCCCACCTGCACTGCCCTCGTACCTCCACCCAGGGGCAACAGAACTACGGTGGGCGAAAAAGTTCCTCCTTGGGAGAGGAGAGCTGCCTTTCGGCTGCTTGATCCTGCCCCCTTCCCCTGGCCGGCTCCCTTCGACCCTGGCTTGTTTCCGAACTCGGGTTGCCAGCGTTAAGTTAGGTAAGGCGTCCAGTGCCTCAGCCCTCAGCGCCACTAGGCCAGCTTCCATCTTGTATGATTCTATACCTTCAAGAAGCACATATATGGCCACATTCTGGACCTGGTCTTCTCACTTGGATTTGACATTACGGCAGTCAAGGTTGATCCGGTCTGTTGGTCAGATCATCATGCAGTTGAGTTCCAGTGTGGGCCCCGTCAAATAACCTCTACTACGGAGACTATCCGTGTCATCCAAAATGAATTGGAGCCGGATCTCCAGGAGTCACTGGATGTCTCGAGCTGACTGCTAGCTTATGCTCAGGGTTCAGAGGCTGGTGTGGAGGCCTATAACATGGATTTGACCAATGCCCTAGATCCGACTGAACCTTTCCATTTTTGTCCCTTGACCTCCGGCGTTACTCACCGTGGTACTTTGTTGAGCTGCGCTGGTTGAAGACTAAGGGCATAGGTTGAAAGTGCCTTGAGGAGGTCTAGCTCTGAGGGACAAGGCACTGAAACTCCATTATCTGGCGTATCAGCAGGCAATCAAGCTAAAGAAGACAGTTTGTCTCGGTCGATTGTTGCAGCAGGGAATTGCCCCGCTGCGCTCTTCTGCACTACAGACAGTTGGCTAAATCCCTCGTCTGTTGTCCAGAACAGCTTTTTCCGCAGTAAACAGGGAGGAGTTCGGACGTTTCTTTGCTGACAAGGTGTCCTCTATCAGGGCGTGTATTGCCTCCTCTGGTCCAGCCTTTGCCCCTGGAGGGGTCTGGTCTATTCATAGAAATCATCAGCCGAACTGGAGTGAGTGTCAGCTGGTTTTGGCAGCCAAGGTCTTCTGTGTGCTCACCAGCTTGCATCCCACCAGCCGTGCTCTGAACCCAGATCCAACGTGGCTTGTCACCAACTGCTTGGATTTTCTGGCTCCAGTGTTCGTTGAGATCGTATATGGGTCTTTAAGTGAGGGTTCTTTTCCTTCAGCCTTGAAAGAGGCTGTGGTGAGACCCCTCCTAAAGAAGCTATTTTTAGACCCCGATGTTCTCTTGAACTACAGGCCTATATCTAATATTCCCTTTTTGGGGACGGTTATTGAGAAGGTGGTGGTTGACCAGCTGGCTGAGCGTTTGGCAAGTTTGTCTATCTTTGAACCTCTCCAGTCAGGTTTCTGGCTCCAGCACAGCACTGAGATGGCTCTAGTCAGGGTAGCACATGATCTCTTCTTGGCGAGGGACCGAGGGCAATGCACCATCTTGGTGCTCTTGGACCTATCCTCAGCTTTTGATACAGTAAATCACGTGGTGCTACTGGATCGCATGCAGAACTATGTGGGTGCCACCGACGCAGTTTTGCATTGGTTTAGCTCACATTTAACCAGGAGATCATGGTGTGTAGTCCTTGGGAATGCTTCCTTGGGACTGTTTGCATGGCCTTGTGGTGTTCCTTGGGGTTCTATTTTTGCCCCTTTGTTGTTCTCCGTGTATATGCTGCTGCTGGGGTAGCTCATTAGGCAGTACAATGCAGGGTTTCACAGTTATGCAGATGATACCCAGTTGTACCTGTCTTGTGCCCCAGGTGACCTTTCTGCCTCAGTTATGCTGAGCCAGTGTACTGGATGTCTGAAAATTGGCTAGGTCTCAACTCCGGCAAGACAGAGGTTATGGTGATAGAGCCCAGCCATGGGGTGTTTCCACTAACGGGAGGTTGGTCGCCCCAACTGTTGGCAGGCAGCCCCTCTTGGTGGTGAGTGATCCTGGCATTTTTCTGGACAACCAACTGACCCTCTAACAACAGGTGTCATCGGTTGTTCGATCCCGTTTCTTTCATCTCCGGAACATCGCCAGTATCCCGCCATTCTTGACGCCTGATGACCTGGCTACAGTCATTCATGCTTTTGTCACCAACAGACTTGATTACTGCAACGCTTTATACCTAGGGTTGTCTGGAGGATTTATGCATCGACTGCAGCTAGAGAAGAGTGCTGCGGCCAAGATGTTGACAGGTGTCTCTTTCAGGGATCATGTCACACCTGTTCTGCGCGCTCTGCACTGGCTGCCTGTGAGCTCATACATCACCTTCAAGATCTGCTTGACATACAAAGCCCTACCTACGTGGTTTGGGACCAGACTACCTTTAAGAGCTCTTGATTCCCTATCGACCTCTCTGCCCCCTACGCTCTGCCGAGGCTGACTTGCTTGTGGTGCCCCCTTCTCATCTTAAGTGATCAGGCAACAGGGCCTTTGGAACTGCTGCACCAGTGCTCTGGAACTCTTTGCCACATTACATATGTGCAGCCAGCTTGGTGGAGGCCTTTTATTTTTATTTATTTCATCATTCAGACATAATCTTTGAGCAAAATGCTCTTTTTCAAAGGTTCCATGTCTTGACAGGAGGACAACACAGAAAGGTAGTTACAGAGTATGGGTGTACAAGTACAGAGACAAAAAATACAAGAAATAACAGCAACTGGCCTGACTATTTACAATTGTTGGCTATCTTAGAGAGGTACAGCATATTGCAGTTAGTACAGCCCAAAAGTACATGGTGAGTGCTGTGGGTTTAAGAAACAAATTTAGCAGGAGGTAAAGCAGCAGGGAGGCATTGTCATTATTTCATACAAAGTTGGGGGTGGGGAGGGACTCAACACAGGCTTTCACACCCTGTATGATAAGGCAGCCAATAGGAGGCTTTGTCATTAATTCTAGACGGGGGGGGAGGGGCTAATTTTGTGTGCAGGACTGACCTAGTAGGAACATAGTAGAGAGCAATGTGAGGGAGGATTGTACACAGAATGAGCTGGGGAAAACAGGGGCTTTGAGACAATCATATTTATGCAGGGGCAGTGGCAGGGGAGGGACTTAAAACAGAGTGCTGAGTTAAGGACAGTAGATAGTAGGCTCAGCGACAGACTGTGGCTATGAAGGCTCAATTTTGAGGGCTGGCAAGAAGTACAAGTCTAAACTCAGGGTTACTGGGCATCATGGTAACAAATTGGAGAATGCAGCCCAGGACCAGGCTGAGACCAAGCTACTGAGTGACAGTGCTACAGTTGACCTGCAGCTGCAGACCTCAGCCTTGGCCAGGTGACGCCTTAGTTCCGCCTTGAAGACGGGGAGGCTGTTAATGGGTGAAAGGTATGCTGGGATCTCATTTTGCCAAGAAGGAGCCCTGTGGGAAGGACAGCTGGCACAAATGCTGTTTTTCTGAAGGGATAGCAAGTGGGCAGCGAGTCTGGGTTCCTCTGCTGGTGCAATTCCCTCTACCTTGCCAGAGCAGGTCTTTGAAGGCCAATGGAGCTTTACCTAGGAGAGAGTTCTTGCCAAGCAGGCATGTTTGGCATTTGATTCCGCTGGCAAGACTGAGCCAGTTAGTGTGCTCATAGAGGGAGAAGGTGTGTAGGAGATTATCAGCCCCTAGAGCCAGCCTGCAGGCCTTGTTGAGGGTCACGCTCACTCACTTTAGCACAGTGTCTGATGCTGACCCATAGACCATGAGTCCATAGTCAATAACAGACAAGATGGAAGAGGAGACTGCCAACCTGAGGGCCTCAGGAGTTAGGTACTGTCTGTGCCTGTAGAGAACTCCAAGTTTGGTGTTCACTGTTTTGATGACCTGATCGATGTGCTGCATGTAAGAGAGGGTGTCATCAATGATCACGACCAGGTATTTAAAAGAGTTGACCTGCTCGAAAGGGAGCAGACTTGTTGTTAGTAATAGTAAGGACAGAAGAGATCTCTTGTGCTGGTGACTGGTTATCGCATCGCTTCATCTTCTTGTAATTGAGAAGCAATTTCTGAGAGCTGAACTAGTCCTCCAACTCGTGAAATGAGTACTGCAAATCATCCTGTAGGTGCTGAAGCTGGGCACTATTACTAAGGATGACAGCAGCAGCTGCATACAGAATAATCTTGCCTTTAAAGCCTCCTTAAAAAGTTTTCTATTTGAAAAGATTTTAGCTTTATTTAATTGATGATTTTAATTCTTGTGGGTTCTGTTTTTACTGTAAAGCGCTCTGAGCCTATGGATAGAGCACTACAGTATATAAACAAAATTTGCCTAGCCTTGCCTATTCTTTCTATTTTATTGTTAGCAAAAATAATACAACACTACTTGTGAATTTATAACTTCTACTGGACTACCTCTGCTTCCTGACCTATGCCACTATGAAACTCTTCCAGCAGAAAGGAAGATCCGATGTAATGGGACAGAGCTGAAGGATTTAGTTTCGTTTTAGTTTTTTTTGTTGACCGGGTAAGTGCACTAGACAAATCCTGCCTATTTTCAGCCACGACCCGGGGGGAAGGGGATACAGATGAATGGCAACTGACCTTGAACCAGATTAAGCTGTTGGTGGTATTTTTAGTGAATGAGGGAAATTTTGGCCAGGACACCGGGGAAATTCCCCTACTCTGCTGGCGTTCTGTGGCCAGTAGGGGAGCTGAACTCTGTTGGCAGGATGGCCACTGTGGCTAGGTGCGCAAAGGAGGAGGTTGTGTCGGCTACTGACATGGGTCGGAGCAGGAAAGGCGTACTGCGGCGAATATGGTCGCTGGTGTGGATTTGGATTCCAACAATTTGTTCCATGATGCAGTTTCAACTGCGGAAGCGTTTGAGACGGAGTTCCTTGATGGCTGAGAAACCGGAGGCTCCGTTTGCGAGGTTGGATATTTTGGATGGTACTGCAGCTTTAAAACCGGCTTGTGTAGGAACGCCAGGTACAGGGAACGTGGAAGTGCATTCAGAATGGAAAGAGGTCCCCCGTTTAGCGGATCTATCAATGGCTATACTGAAGTCACAAAATGAACACCGAGTGGAGAAATGACATCTGTGGTTGAACAGAATCGCTGAGGAAGCGGTGGAAAGAGGACGGTCAGCTATTCAACGGCATTCAACGGCTAAAAGGAACTGGGGTCGTTTACTGAGGTCTTGATTCAGCAGACAAGAGGTCGTGAGTACTGTGCTACCGAAAACGGCTTTCCTACGCTTCAAATTAATAAAGAGACTAGGGTTTGTGTTTCAACCCTCTAAGGTGGGAGTTGTGGGGTCAAAAGAAAAGCTCCCTGTAATCTATCAAACTGAGGGTGATGTCCAACATGGGGTAACTGAATTTAGTTTCAAAAATCCTGGAAAGCGGGGACAAAGAGCCTCAAAACTATCTAAGGAGGTGCATGCAGATTCCCCTGTAAATCCTAAGGGATATTCTGTTTCTCCTCTTCTCCTTTCAGATCACGATGCAAATTGGTACCCTCAAAAGGCTTTAGTGTCAGCAGGGTGGAAAAAATTAGGACAAGGGATATGGACTCCGGACTTATCATGGGATTCATCTTTGGATTTAAATAAATCTTCTCCAGTGTGGCAGCCTGGTGTTGAGATGGTAACAGGAAAAAATATGGAAAGTAGAGACGAGATAGGCAAGGAAGGTGGGGAAAAGGTTGACAAATTATCAAAACAGGCTGAACTTACAGCATCACAAAAACTGGGTACTGAGACTAGTAAAGCTGAGATAAGGCCAACCTCTGGGAAACCCCTTATGTCTAGTTTATTTGCTCAGAGCAAGCGAAGCTGCACCCAATGCGCAGTTAAGTATAAGATATAAAAGGGGTTTGAAGGAAAGACCTAACAGGTATTATGTGGGTAAATCCTTAATAAAAGATTCTTTGTTTTTTCCCCGCGAGATGTTTTTGCTTTTATAAATATCTCGGAGGAGGATAACTTCGATATCAGTTTTCGTTCCCCTGCTTTGCTTGAACTATTTTGGGAAAGGTATGATCAGGTGAAATTCTCTCCCCTATGGTCCCCCTTTTTGGTTATCCCTCTTTCAAAACCTTTAATCAAATATGTGACAGTGATGTTCAGAAATGAGGGGGTACATGTTGAAGATATTTCATACTGGCTCTCCCAGAGATGCGAGGTTCAGAGTGACCCAGAGCCTATTTTGGATTCCCAACAGTTTTGGACGGGAGGGTGGAAATTTAAAGTCAAATTGAGACACCCTACCTTAGGTGTGGAACATATCCCTAATTCCTTTTTGTTGGGAAGGGATAGGGGGGTCTGTTTTTACAGCGGGCAGCCCAAAGCATGTTATAAATGTGGATCAAGGACACACTTATCTAGTACATGTGACCAGCCCTGTTGTGATAATTGTGGGGAAGTTGATCATGTCACCATGTTTTGTGTAAATTCAATAAAATGTGATCTTTGTGAGGAACAGAACCATGCTTTTCGGGATTGTCCATGGGCAGCACAGAATAAGGTCAGTTGTGGGAATTTGGATTTAATCATCCAAAAGGCGTAAGATGCTAGAGAAAATCAGCAGAGGGAGGGTGGTATCTCAAAGCCCCCTTCTGTACCTCAGAGCACTGTAGAAACTCAGGTAAAGGCAGTTGCCCTCAGGACTACAGCTTCGCACCATAAGGAGCTGAAAACAGAAATGGTAGACGAAGTTTCTGACCTTTTACAGCCGGTATGTTATATAGCCCCAAATGAGGATTCAGTGGCTGATATGGTTCTACCTTTGCAACCTCCCTTGCCACCTAGAAGGTCTAGTAGAAATTCTAAGTCTATTTTGCCTCCAGAACCAGAGTCTATTGAATCTCAAAACTCCTATGCTGCATTATTTTGGGGAGATTCAGAGATGGATATCGGGGATACAGATTCCCAACTCTCACTACAGGATTCCTTGGCGCCCCCTAGGGAAGAATATAAAGAAGAAAAGAAGGAAAAAATAAGAGGTAGTCTGAGTTTTTGTTTCTTCTGTTTAAAAATAAATGGGTTTTTTTTGGGCTACGTTAAACACCCATAGTCTCTTAAATGTGCAGAAGAGACGTGCGGTGTTTCAGTTGCTTTACGATCTGCGTGTCTCTGTTTGTTTTTACAGGAAACTTGGATGTTTCCCAAAGAACAAATAGTTTCTTTTACAAAGGATTGGCCATGGGGACCGTCCTTTTGGTCTTTCGGGGAAGACAAAGCAGATGGGGTGGGGATCCTTTTTAATTCTTATAGTTTTGCCTTGTATAAATTGATTGATTTGGTTCCAGGCAGGGTGCTGATTCTGGAGGGTAAATGGTACACTGATACCTTTCGGTTTATCAATATTTATAACCCCCAAACAAAGTCAGAAAGGGTAACTTGTTTGAAAGGGATTCAACCCTTCTTGGTAACGTCCATTCCCACTCTTTGGGGTGGGGATTTCAACTGCAGTATGGGAGGGCCAGGGAGAGGCTCCAGCAATAAAAAAACCTATTGTGATCCGAACTGCTTGGGGGGAAATTGTTAAAACGGCGGATTTAGTGTCCTGCAATGACAGCAGGGCTACTGGTCCTAGGGGTAATTTTTTTAAAGGTGGAAAAGGTTTCACTATTGACTACCTATTTATTTCTAAAACAACTCTAACATCTTATCCACTTACAATTCCTGTCGAATTCTCAGATCATGTTCTAGCGCAGGTAAAGGTAGGAGAATTGGTTGGAATTGGCAGACAGCGGACAAGATGGAAGCTGAACACTTCTATCTTACAGGAACAGCTAGTATTGAATTCTATCAGACTGATTTTACAAGCTAGATTATCTGTGTTTTTTTTGTATTTAGACTTGGGGAAATGGTGGCTAGAAACTAAAGAGGACTGTATCTCATGGTTTAAAAAATATGGGAAGCGGCGTCAGAACTCTGCGTTTTTTGCCTACTTGAAATTAAGGGCTCAATTACAACAAGTGATTACATTGGCAAATTCCTCTCTCAGAGGAGTTTTCTATACAAATTGAAGCTATTAAAGCATAAATGAGGGTGTTACAATATGACCGAACAAAACCTTACAAGCAGTAATATCAAATCATATGACTAAATCTGTGGTTGGGGATCCTTTTGAGTTGTGTAAACTCAAAGGATCATTCCTCTTAGAATTTTTAAATCATGGGAATGGTAGAGTGGTTACTGTGGACTCTGTAGGATAAGATCACTGAGCATTTTTGGGAGCTTTGTTCCCATCATACTCCTCCCAAGCAACAGGTTAATCAGTTTTAGGCCCCACTTTGTATACAGAATTGATCCAGATATTTTTAAATCATCAATCAACCCTTTCTTATTCTGAGATTGCTAAGGTAATTAAAACTCTGAAATCCAATGTATCCCCAGGTTTAGATGGTTTATCTAATTTATTTTACAAAACTTTTCAGTCGGAATTGATTCGCTGTCTGGCTTTAGTCTTTAATAATTTTTTAGAGGGGGCTTTGATACCAAGTTTTTTTTCTGAAGGGGTACAGATATATATTTTCAAATCAGGGGATAAGGGGGATTCTCGGAACTGGAGACCAATTACATTGTTGAATTCAGACCATAAAATTCTTACTACTTTGATCAACACTAGATTGAAAGGCATGTCTGAGTTTATTTTTACTGCTGTTCAGCACTGTGGGCTCCTCAATAGAAGAACACAGTCGGTTCTGTGTATTATACATGATGTAATTGAGCATCTGAATGACTCTGGGGAGTCAGGGTACGTACTGTCTTTGGATCTAGAGAAGGCTTTTGATAGAGTTAGTCACTTTTTTTTGTTCTCTACTTTAGAATTTTTAAAGGTTCCGGTGGGGTTGCTGAATCTAATTAAAGGATTATATGCCTCTGCTCAGGTGTACCCACTTATTAAAGGGGAATTAGGGACAGAGTTCACTATGACATGTGAAGTAATGTACAGGTTGCCCCTTAAGCCCCTTCTTTATATTCTTTCTTTGGAGCCCCTACTTAGAGCAGTGAGTATGGCCCTCTGTGGTCAGGAGTGCGATCCCTGGTACCAATTCATTTATAACCATTCATGTATGCTAATGATGTTTGCCTTTTTTTTTTAAAGAATATTCACAAATAGGGTTTTTTTCCAGTATTTGATTTATATGCAAGTTTATCAAATGCAAAATTAATTTGGCTAAGTCCAAAGGTTTGGTATTGGTAGTTCCTATCAGAATCCAGTTCATTACAATTCTATATTGATTTCTACAGATCCCTTGAAGATTTAAGGGTAATCTTGGACCCCAAAATCTCCTGAGGATAATTGGGTTTCGGTTTGGATAAAATAGAATTAAAAGTGAATAAATGGAAAAGGTTTAAATTTTCTAAAATAAAACGGATTCAAGTTCTAAAACAATTCATTTTGCCATGTTTACAGTACCTGGCAGTTATTTACCCCTGCCTGCCCAGTATGAAACTAGACTTTATAGCATTTGTTTCCAGTTGTTATGGCAAATAGAGTAAACCCAGTTAAAAGAGGTTTACTTATCTGGATAGGAAACGAGGAGGTTTGGGAATGGTGGACCCAGTAGTCTTTTGTTTTTCATTATTTTTTTCCTTTTCATTAAAATTTTGTTTAGGTCCCTCAGGGGTTCAGGAGATTTCTTTTTTTAAAACTTTGATGGGTCGTTATTTAACAGCTTGGTTGCATTGTGCACCTAAATTGTCCCCTCACTTGTCTTTGCCGGAATATTTTAAGACTGCGGCACGGAATTATATAAGTGGAAAGTAACCAAAAATCAAATAATAAGGGGTTCTCCGAGGAAATTATATAATGAATTTATGACCTTGATTTATCCTTTAGAGCCAAGCTTCAAAAATTGCCCTATAGGGCAGAATTCTGACGTTTTGGAACTACTTAATAATCCCAGGTTGCCAGTATATATGTGGGAGGTTCGATGGCTTATGATGTATGGGAGATTACTTTATATTTCACAGTTCCCCTAACATTCAAAGGAAGAGAGGTCTTGTCCATATCTCGAATGTATAAATCAGGAGGAACCATGGAACATTTTTTCTACAGTGCTCTTTCGATAAAATTATGGGAATATTTGGCAAAAATGGGAACTACCTTGGTTGGCTAAGCTAAATTATGATATTTTGTGATTGGATTTTCCCCCATCCTTGAAGCAGTATGAGATGGGTACTTTGAGAATATTACTGGAATGTTTGAGGTATTGTTTTTGGCAAGTCATGATGCCAATGGGTCTTATACCAAAGGAAAACCTCTCTAGAAGGATATAGATGGTAATGCTGATTTAATGAATTGAGCAAAATCTTTTTGACAGATAGGCAATTGTACAATGTTGATAAAGTTAGGAAATGGTGGAAGGGTTTTCACATATTATTAAATATAAATAGCAGGTAGATATACCCCCAACTGTCTTCTTGTTCTTATATCTGAGGTTGGGTTTTATGGGATTAATGTTGGTTTTTTCAAAAAGAAAATGTTGGGGAGATGTCGTTATTTATGAATTGTTTTTGCAAATGTTCCTTTAGTTTTATTTTTTTTTCCCTCGGGGCTTTCTGCTTTAACCATTTTTCTACGGACATTATTATGGGGCCTTTCTGCACTATTTGAAGAATATATGTATAGTGTTTGTTTGATTTTGAAGGCTTGTTTTCTCCTATTTTGTTTGAACCAGTGTTATCTTGTGAATGTGTACTTATGTATCTATTGCAATAAAATCACCCTACTCTTTTGATAAGTGCCATGGGATCTTTAACATCCACTTGAACTACCACCAATCCAAGCAGATGGGACCTCGGTTTAACGTCTCATCCGAAGACAGCACCTCAGAAGTGCAGCACCCCTCTCATTTTGCACTACAGTGTCAGTAATGGGATATTAACCCAAGTGTCAGATGTGGGAACTGAACCCACAGCCCTCTGATCTCCCAACCTCAGAGGCAAGTTTGCTACCTACTGAGCCACCGGGTGGTGGGAGAAGCTTAAGGGCATTCCAATGAATCAGCATTTCTAGTAGAACTGACACACACCCCCAGAACAATTTTTTCTTCCAGTACAAATTGACTATAAATGCTATTATACGACTGTGAGAATATCATTTTGCAAATATTATGCATTTATTTTCACATGTGACAAACCAAGTGGTGAATAAATCACTTATTTCAATCTTAGGTGGGTCATCAGCATTTATTTACACTTTAGGCTGACCACAAAGGAGCTCTTAACCAATGGGAGAACAGCTTGCACAATACCTGATGATATCACAATGGCATCTTCTGCTATTAAAAACAGAGCTGTGAAATCAAACTGAACTGAAAAATCTTCACTGAAAGAACTAATCTTGCCAGAGAGGTATTGTCATTGTATAAATGAAACATACAATGGGCTGATTAAGAATATCACATTTATTTTTATCTGCACGGCTTGACCTCTGCAGACTCTGGTTCTGTCTCGTGTGAGGTCAAAGCAGTCAAAACCTGAAGATAAAAATAAATGTCACATTTTTCAGTCAGCCCAATGCATATCCCATATTGACTGAGCAGTGTTTTTCAGTGTGTTTTGTAATGAAAGTATATTAACAAAAAATTATTCCTTAAAGCATTTAGAAATCTGTATGCATGTCTGACTAATTTGTCACATCAGACATACATAACATTATTTTTCTTTATGGATTCCTAAAATATTTGTGTGCATCAAACTGCTTCTTGCAATGGGTAAGACTGCAGGGAGTCGCACACTGCAGGTGAGCAGATGGCTTCATTCATGCTGAATGAAGTCATTAATGTCTGCTTGGTGAATCATTTAGTTGCTCCCCTGACACAAAAGACTGTGTAGGTGGGCCCAGTTGCTGTTCGCATATGACTGAGCCGCTTAACTTCTTTACCTCATGGAAGAACAATGCCAGAAACAATCAAAACAGGCTGGGGATTGAACGCGGCTAACTAGATGTCACTGAAATAACCAGCTAGATACTGACAGAGATGTCATATCCTAGCCCTGTGGTATAATGTAAGTTCAAGGCACACACTATTTCATTAGTTTTATTTACCACGTTAGAGAACTAGACAAACATATGCCTATTTTCAGGCATGGCCTCGGGCATTAACTAGGGTACACAAGCAAAGGGACAGGTCTCCTACTCTTCTCTGAGCTTGGAGGGCAAGGAATCCCAACAGAGAAAGCTGTGTGCAAGACAGAAACCATTCCCAGCAGCCTGTGTTGGGAATCAAAGCCGTGTGCTAATGAAGACCTGAGTGGCAAGAACTTAGAACCGAGTTCAGATTTGACTTTTCTGTTTCGGTATTTTCTATCATTTACAAACCTTTTATTTGATGTTCCTAGTGTATTTTCCCATTTGTTGTCTGTATATCTTATACAGTAGATATTGCATATTTTATATTTTATTACACTGTGACTTTCGAAAAGGCACAGGTAATTTCTTAACTGGGAAAATGTAGTTCTACCTTTTAAATTGCATACTGAATTAAAGTGAGACTGCTTCTACTACAGAAGCACGCCAGGAGTAACTTAGAGGAAACAGAGGCACCTATGTCTAGAGTCCTGGTTCTCTGTGAGTAAGGGTATAAAGTGGGAGAAGAAGAAACAGGCCAGTGGTAAATTAGCAACAGGCAGGCAACAACACTGCTGAAGTGAGGTAAGCCAGTTACAAGCCAGGGGTTCAGAGACGCGTTCAAAGTTGGTTTTACTCACCTCACTTTAAATATGGCAAGGATACTACTCACTCAGTAAAATCATATCTGCAGCATTGACTATAGACATGTCCAGGTACAGCTACACTCCCCATAAGTAAATCCACCTACCAAACGGCCCAACTTGCCGCTGTCTAAAGACACTAGACACAGAGACCTCCATCAACCATTCACAAGCCATGTTTTCGCTACTATGCGTGGTGTGCAGTTTTTCAGCAGCTTCAGACACATCCACACATGGTTACTAGAAATAGCTACACTGGATCCTATTCCACTATAGAATGTAGCAATTCAGCTAATAAGCCATGTGCAATAAAATCACCCATAATTCTGAAATGCTCTAAGATGTATCTACTGATTGTTTAATTTTTTTTCTTTAGACAGACTGCAATTTTGCTGCATCTTATTATAATTTTGTTTCTACATACTGTATACAGTATGTTCAATTTTATATTTAAAGCAGCAGTATTAGATAAAAAAATTCAGATCTTTTGCAACAGTTTGTTCCCTGTGCTCTGTTCAGCATTTACCTGGTAATCTTTCTTGTTTTCACTGTACTATCACCCCATAATTTGCTCCATTTTTCTCTGTTTTGTTTATATTTCTCCCACCCACCGTGATGAATGACTCTCTGCTGCCAACCGTGCATGCAAAAGACTCGCTACACAGGAGAGTGGGAACGCACAGACAGGGTCCCATGGAAGTAAACAAAAGATGATGCAATGAGGGGGAACTCAGGTGCAAATTAGGCAGCAGTCACATTTACTATGGATCCACAACGGAAATACATTTTAAATATCTAATAAACTAAAAGATCGCTAGAAAAAATATTTACAGATATGAAACCAACTATGGCTGGATGCTTCCAGCCAAAAAGCAGAATTTTGATCATCACTTCCCAATTATCCAGTACTGCTGCTTCAGAATTAATGTACTGTATTATATACGCTTGTAAATGCCTGTCGCTGGTCCATTAATAAAAACCTACTCCCCATAAAAAAATACAGGTTACCACCTGTAACAGGAGTTCTAGGAATGGTATATGTTGTTCAACCACAATTCTTGGCAGGTACCTTGCTGCTTTAAATGTTGCCGGAAGGTCTTCAAGCTGGCTCCTCCCACCCACCCGGGTGGTAAAACTCTCGGCTCCACCCCATGAAGCCAGATCTAGCCCACTGGAAGCCAGGTTGTGCGTCGAAGCCAGGGAGGCCAGGTGGGTTGCGTGGATGAACAACGTATACCATTCCTAGAACTCCTGTTACAGGTGAGTAACCTGTATTTTTAGGGACAAGGATATGTTGTTCAATCCACACTTCTTGGCAGACTCCTAGCAGTTCTCCAGGAGAAGGGAGGCAAGGCGCACACCCCCTACCTAGGAAACAAGGACTGGAGAACCGAGGTCCCAAAACCAGCATCCCCGCATGACTCAAGGTCGATGTGGTAGTGGGTAATGAAGGTGTGTGCTGACTTCCAGGTAGCAGCCCTGCAGATTTCCTGGATAGGGACATCCCTGGAAGCAGCCACCGAAGCAGCGGTATGGCAGGTAGAATGAGCTCTTATCCCTTTGGGAGGCTCCATGCCCGCCAACCTATACCAGAGATCTATGCAGGAGGTGACCCACCTGCCTATCGTCCAGCTTGGCTGCAGGTCTGCCAGGTGCAACCTTCAGCGTAGGTGACAAACACCTGGGGTAACCTGTCCCCGAACTTCAACCGTCCACTCCTTATAATAAGCGAGCGCTCTTCTAGGGTCCAGAGTATGGAGCCTATATTCGGCCTCCGAGGTGTGACTGGGGTAGAACACCGGCAGAGTCAACAACTGGTTAAGGTGAAACTCTGACACCACCTTCGGAAGGAACTTCGGGTGGGGGCACAGGACAACCTTGTCCCTGTGGAAGACCAGATAAGGAGACTCGATGAAAAGCACCTGGAGCTCTCCCATCCTTCTGGCTGACGTGATAGCCACCAAGAAGGTGGTCTTCCACGGCAGGTGAGAGATGTCACACCTGTGCATCGGTTCAAATGACTTGCCCAAGGAGCTTAGCCAATACCAGCAGTAGTTCCACAGGTGGAGATTTCTACTTTGCCGGAGGATATGTGATCAAGGCCTTGAAAAGCACCTGACCACCTTCTCCTGCGCCACTGCTTCCCAGCCCACGCCCGTAAGCAGAGATGGCTGCCAGGTGCACCCTAAGGGTCATCGATCAAGCCCTAGCTGAGAAAGGGACCACAGGCAGTCAGAATACTTGCCAAGGAACAGGAGGAAGGGTCCAACCCCTTGCCCTGACAGCAAATGGAGAACCTCTTCCAATTGAAGGCATAGCATTTCCTGGTCGACTCCTTACGGGAAGCCTCAACAACATTGAAGACCTAGTCGGAAAGACCCAAGGCCTGGAACTCTAGCCGCTCAGGAACCAAGCCGTCAGGTGCAGGGATTGAAGGCCCGGGTGGAGAACCCTCCCCTGGTTGACTGAGATCTGGTCCGGGCGGACTGGGAGCCGCCTCGGGAGCCTGGAGCTAAGGCTGAGGAGATCTGGATACCAGAACAGGCAGGGTCAGTCTGGGGCTACCAGAATCACCTGCGCCTTGTCCCTCTTCGCCTTGAGAAGCACCTTGTGGATCAAGGGAAATGGAGGAAAGGCATAGAAGAGGCCCGGGGTCCACGGCCTCGAGAAGGCATCCCCCTGCAGCGAGCCCTGCTGAGGGGGCGAGCATGAAACAGCCTCAGCTTCGCATTCTCCCTGGAGGCAAACAGGTCCACCTGAGGCGTGCCCCAGTGGGAGAACAGATCTTGTACTACTTCTGGCAGGAGAGACCACTTGTGAAATGCAGCCCCTATCCGGCTTAGGGCATCGGCCAGAGTGCTGGAGGCTCCTGCCACATGGATGGCCAGGAGATCCGCCTCAGACTGCACATTAGGGACCAAGTGCGCGAGAGCTTCCTTGCACAGGGGCAAGGCGCGTCCCCGCTTGGCAGTTTAAGTAGCACATGGTCATGGTATTGTCCGCCTGGACCTGGACCACTTGACCCCGTACAAATGGAGTGAAGGCGGTGAGGGCTAGATGGACCGCTCGAAGCTCCAGCAGGTTGATGTGGCATTGGGACTCCCGAGGGGACCAGAGTCCATGCGCTCTGTGCTCCCCCAGATGGGCACCCCAACCGATCAGAGAGGCGTCGTTCGATAGAGAGATCGTCGGCTCGAGGCGGACAAACGGGATGCCCTCCTGCAGATGAGCTGGAACAATCCACCACTGGAGAGCATTCCACATCTCCTGGGTCACTGCCACTGGCTGGTCCAAAGCACCGGAGCGCTGTGACCATTGGCTGGCCAGTCCCCATTGTAGGGGACGCATGTGCCAACGGGCCCAATGGACCACGCTGGTGCAGGCCGCCATAAGGCCCAGGAGGCGCAGGAAGTCCTGGGCAGGGCGCAATTGCCCAACCTGAAATGATTGGGCAAAGGAGGAAAGAACCTCGGCCCTATCTGCCGGGAGCCATGCTCTGGCTCGAAGAGAGTCGAACTCTGCCCTGATGAACTGAATCACCTGCGTTGGCATGAGTTCTGATTTGGCCTCGTTGATGAGGAGGCCAACCTGAGAGCAAACCTGGAGGGCCAGATCCCTGGATTGCTCCACCTCTGGTTTGGAGGGGGCCGCAATCAGCCAGTCGTCCAGGTAAGGGTACACCTGGACCCTTCAGTGCCGCAGGAATGCTGTCACTACTGCCATGCATTTGGTGAAGACCCAGGGAGCTGGAGAGAAGCCGAAGGGCATGGCCCGGAACTCGTAAGGGAACCCTCCACTTGAAGTGGAGGAATCGCCAGGACGGACGGATTGGGACGTGAAAGAAGCGCTCCTGAAGGTCCAGAGAGAACAGAACCACATGCCTCATTCCAAGGATGGCATGATCTGAGCCAGAGTGACCATCCTGAAGGTTTGAGACCTGGAACCTGCTCAAGTCGTGTAGGTAGAGAATGGGCGCCAAACCCCGTCCGCTTTTGGGACCAGGAAGTACCTGGACACAAACCCTGGGACTGGAGGATCTGCCACCTCCTCAATCCCCTTCTGAAGGGAAGGGCAATGTCACCCGCCAGGCGACAAGCCACGGACGTAGCCCGTGGAGAGCCCGGGCGAGGCCTACTCAATTCGGCAGACCCACCTACCACCAACATGTCCATGATAGCCCGGACCAGGCGGAAGAAAGTGGAACCGTCCATGGGGGCCGGGGAGAGGAGGCGAGGCAGCACCCTCAGCCAGTCACTGGGCAGGCTTGGAGGGAGGGACCGGCTGAGGGACCTCCGGACCGTTTCCTCAGGCTTCCTGCTGGAGAAGCTGCAGGCTTAGCTTTGGGGTGCCAGCGGAGCCTGCTGGCCCTGATGCTGGTGTTGCTGAGGCCAGATGTGCCCGTGAGGCAGAAGGCGAAGAGCTTCACTGCTGCTGGCTGCCTTTGTCCTTCTGGGCAGGACGTGACTGAGTCAGGTGGCACTGGACTTCTCGATCCTCTGGAGATGGCCCACCCGGCCCAGAACAAGTCTGTACCAGAGGGACATCTGCCAACTTGTGCTGGGTATCCGTCATAAAGGTGGAGATCCGCACCAAGCTCTGCGGCGCATGGCCACTCGAAGCCGCTACTGACCGGGCACAAGATCTCCAATATCCAGTGTAGTTTGGAGCTGCTGTTTCACCACCCCCTTCCCTGATCCGCCACCTGTGACCGCTAACCTGGGTCAGCCGGAGATGAGGGATCACCTAATCAGATTAGCCCATGGGGCATGGAAAAAGTGCACCATCAGTATGGCCAAACTGGCCTGGCGGAGCCTAGGGAGGGCATAGCGTACACCTTATGCCTGGCATAGTCCAGCTTCTTGGACTCTTTGTCGGGAGGCTTGTCTACATCCCTAGTGTTCCCAGAACGCCGGAAAACACTATCGGTAACAAGCCCCTCCGCAGACAGGTGCTCCGAAAAACCGGACAGTGACCTGGTTGGGACTGCGTACTTCCTGGTCATCCTGGCCGAAGGAGCAGGACAAGAAGCTGGCTGCTGCCATAACTCCAGGCTGGGCCTACAATGGCTTCAGCCACTGGAAAGCATCGATGGGAGAATCCCCTCGGTCCAATATCTCCGTGAGGGATGCTTGCCCGCTTGGATCTGGGTTCAAGCTGCATTTCAGTAGACTCTGAGATGAGCCATGCAGACCCATGAGCGAGGATGGGCTCAGATCCACTGACTGTCCTCACGGACTCCAGGTCAAGGATCCTGGAGAACAAGGAAAGTCGTCTTCAGACCCGAGGAGTCTCGAACAGCTACCTAGGCTTGAGCCACCCACCATCTGCAGAGGACGGTGGGGAATGGGGTGACCGACAACCGATGGGAGCAACCCTGACCCGACTGAGAATCCTTGGTCAGACCCCAGATTTAGATTGTGGAGCGAGGTTCCACCACGATAGATGGCGCAGCTGGTTTAAACCACACAACGGAGTCGGTTTGGGCTCCTCGACAACAACGAGGGTTGTTTGACCTTTCAGGTGACAGCCATAATGGCCAGAGAAACCTAGACCGAGACGCTGCCCGGTCAGGGAGCTCTGCCACATTAAGTCCTCGTGGCGTCGGCCGCAACCCTTGCAACAACCTTTCTCCGAGGAGGAAGAAGACGAGGACGAGCGGCGCCGCCGCTTCCCTCGGTGCCGAGACCGAGACCGCCGGTGTCGGCGGGATCAGCTGGATCGAAAGGAGGTCCGAGACTGAGACCGTCGGTATTTCCGAGGGCGGATCTGGGATGGAGCGGGGTAAACCCGTTCCTCCCTCAGCTCGGGAACCTTAACCGGGGACTCCGGCACAGGAGGCACAGGCAAGACCCCAGTTTCCACTGGGGGAACCGGTCGTGAAGGGTTGTCGGTTTTCCAGTCGACAACCCGCCTCACGCATCAAGAAAAATCTCGACCAAGCGCCGATGGGTGTCTCGGCCGCTGACCTGACAGGGACATCAGGAAGCCAGCGGCCCAGTCAAAGAACCTCAACCGACGCCGCGTGTCGACTGTCCGGGAAGGGGACCCTCCCGCCCCACGAACGCAGACTGTGGGACTTCACCTTCAAGTCCTTCTTTTTGGACCGAGAGGAATGTCCCAATGGACCCTCCCCTTTTGTAGAGAGGGATTGACAAAGCTCCTTAAAAGAAGCCGTGTAGGAGGAGCCCAAGGAGAGCGGGATAAATGCCACGACTGAGGAGGAAGAAGATGCGGCCTGGGCTGCCTCCTCCTCGGAGGCGATCATATGCTCCAGTTGCTCAGCCGAGCCCACCGCCGGACACCGCCCAACGGGCCTCCTTTGACTTCACCGGCGGAACTCGCCTCTCGGGGTGCCCAAGTTGGAGTCTGGCAGCACGGACTTTGAGGACATTGGCTAAGAAGGACTTGCACAACTCGCAGGCCTGCGGATCGTGGTCCAGCCCGAGGCAATATACGCACGTGGAGTGCAGATCCGTCCGAGACATTTTCTGCTCGCATGGGCACCATCGAAAACCGGGAGTCGATTTATCCATCGCAGCCACAAGGGACGAAACAGACCGAAGTCTTGTAAACTTTAGAATTATTTTTGGGTAAACTGAAGAGTTTGGATCCAGTCTAAACGCAGAGCACTAAAAAGGGAACCTGAGCTTCCAAGTGGTAAGGAAGATCTGGCGTCATGGGGCGGAGCTGTGTTTTACCATCCGGGTTGGTGGGAGGAGCCAGCTTGAAGACCTCCTGGCAACATTTAAAGCGGCAAGATACCTGCCAAGAAGTGTGGATTGAACAACATATCCATGTCCCTAGAAAAACCTTTTCTTACATTGGAGCTGTGTAGCGATGTGAGCAGCCTAGCTTCCACCAGAGATGGTAGATCCCAGAGCAATTTTTTTTTTTAAACCCTTCCCAGTCCCTCACCGACTCCCCTACCAACCTCAATCCTGGCAAGGCAGCAAGTAGTGGGAATGTCTAAACAAAGAAAACAGAAAAAGCTTTCAGTGTCCCACAGTCACAACTGCACAGTAAAGGCCAAACTGTAGTAGTTCCCAGCATATCTACACTGCTCCATGCAAAACAGAGCAGCCATTGTGCATCGCTTACAGTGGGGCCAGGGTTAGTGTGAATATGCCTTTTGTTTACACCATGACTCCCTCACATTTTACTGTTAATTAAGGAGAAGAACTCAAAAGAGATACTTGCTTTTCTTGTTTGTTTACCAAAAGAAAGAAAATCCATTACAGTTTTCTTGTGATATACTAAAAACCTACCAGAACTACCAATCTGCTTCTTTCACAGATGCCTGGCAAATAAGGGTAAGGTGAGATGGCTTCCCCCTTCAGACAGCAACTCAGCCACTGGCAGATGCTTGGAGGCTCACAAGTGAAGAAAGAAGGCTGGTGCATGAAGCTTGTTTGGGCTAAAAGAAACAATCATAAAAACAGGGAATTAAATAAGATACTGAAACGGCATTCAATTATACTGATACAACAGTTGCTTGGAAGTTCCTAGCCAACAAAATTAATGTCACCTGAGGTCACATGAAATAGCAAATGTATTTGTTCCTAATGACCAGCTCAAAACGTATATATAATTTTTTATTCCAAAGAATAGAAAACACAGGAAATTAAAGTGGTTGAGAAACAATTGGTGGAAGGGGTCTATAAAAGATGGGAGGGGTTTGGGCACAAGATGGAAGATGCTGCATTAATGCCAGGAGCATGGAAAATAAAATCAGTGAGCTCTGGCGATGGCATCAAGGGGGTTTGACCTTGTAGCCATTACAGAAACGTGGGCCACAGGAATAATGACTGGGACATGGTGGTCCCAGGTAAAGCAAAGGAAGAGGGGTAGCCCTATGATGTCAGGAAAGGCACTTAGGTTGTAGAGGATGGGTCCATCTGGGAGGGAAGTGGGTAACAGAATCGATGTGGGTTCAGGTCGACTGGCACCTGGCAAGAAACTGCACATAGGGGTGGTCTAAAGGCCACAGGGACAGAGGGAAGAGGAACTAGGGAAAAATAAAGGGGGGCCTTGAAAGGGAGGTAGCGGTAGAGAGATCTCAACCTGCCAGACATCGATTGGCACATTCCAGCAGCCAGGAGTTCCAAATGTCAGGACCTGACTAGCTACTAAGCAGAATTCCCTGCTGGTCAGTGAACCCAAAGGCATGCTAATATTCTCAACACAGTGCTCACCAACTTGGAACTGGTAGGCAGAGAGTGGAAGAACCACTAGGATCCAGTGGCCAGAACACCTCATTTTTGAACTGGTCCTCGGCACCAGTATAACCTCATCAACGGCTGAAGGCCTGGAGTTCAAGACAGCAGACTTTCACCAGATAAGGAATTAGTTCAGGGTAGGACAAATTGGGGTGGATGCAAACAGGGTGTGGAGGAAAGTAAGGGAGAAATTAAAGGCGCCATTCTTGAGGATGGTCACCAGGAGAAACACGTACAAGAGACCAATCGGGTTTTCTGAGAAGATAGGAGGGATCAGACAGGCAGAGAAGGCCAAAAAAAAGGCCTTCAACAGATACAAAGAGAAGTGGGGGATGAAGAATGGAGTGAGTTCCAGGTGAAATCAAGGAATGCCACAAGGGCAGTCAGGGGATGCAAAAGGAGACACAGCTGTGTACTGCAGAGGGGGTTAAGGGTGGGGAAATACTCACCTGTAATCATTGTTCTAGGAGTGGTATACAGTTCACATCCACAACAGGCTTTCTGTCAGATGTCTTTAAACTAAGCTCTCCCACCACCTAGGCGATATAACCCCAGACTCTGCCCCGTGATGTCAGACCTTTGCACACTGTAAGCAGGGATTCATGCGCCACTTGCCAGGGGAGTCCAAGTGAGTTGTGTGTATGTGAACGGTATACCACTCCTAGAACAACGGTTATAGGTGAGTAAAGCTAGGGGCATGGATCCAGTTTACTAACCAAATTTTGGTAGACTCCTAGCAGTTCTCTGGGAGGAGGGGGCAAGGTGTCCACTCCTACTTGGTGAAAAGAGACCGGAGAATCAAGGTCCCAAAAGCAGCATCCTGATGGGACTCTAGGTCAGTGCTACTGTGGAATATGAAGGTGTGTGCTGACTTCCAGGTTGCAGCCCTGCAGATCTCCTGGATAGGGACATCCCTGGAAGCAGCCACCAAGGCAGCGGTATGTCTGGTGGAATAAGCCCCAATCCCTAAGGGAGGCTCCTGGCCAACCAACCTATAGCAGAGGTCAATGAAGGATGTTATCTACCTGTCAATCATCCACTTAGGTGCCGGTCTGCCAGTGACAGCTTCACTGTATGTTACAAACAGCTGACGAGCCTCACCGCAAACACCAGCTGTGCACCAGTTGTGAACAGCAGCTACTGTGGGGGTTGGAGCTGAGACTTCTTGAGGCTCAGCAAGATTCCCATTGAGATGAAGAACTGAGAGGCAGTGGTCACTGCCTGTTCTGTCTTCTGCCTGGACAGGCTGGCAGTTAGTCAGTGGTTCGGGTATGGAAAGACCTGGAGCACTCATTTTTGCAGGTGCATCGTGAGTACTGCAAAGCACTTTGTAAAGACTTGTGGTACCAAGGGAAAGCCCAAACGGCAGGACTCTGAAATGGTAATGCTGTCCCAGTATAATGAAACAAAGGTATCTGCTGTGGCTGGGGTGCAACAGAATATGCTGGTATTTCACCCTGCATACCCAGGGATGCAAGCCAATCCTGAGATTTCAAGAACGGCAGCAGGGAACCTAGAGAAATCATTTTAAATTGTCCTTGATCCATGAATTTGTTCAGATGTCTGAGGCTGAGAATGGGTCCATGCCCCCTGATTTCTTTGGAACTAGGAAGTAGTGGGAGTAGAACCCTGTGCTCCATTCTGACTCTGGCACTACTTCCAGTGCCCTGCTGCTCAAAAGGCCCACAATCTCCTGTGCCAGAAGCTCTGATATACGAGTCGATAAGGGGGGCTGCCTTCTGGGCAGATAGTCCAGAGAGATTTCTTTGAAGTTCAAGTAGTATTCCTCTCAGATGATGCTGAAAACCCACTTGTCCAATGTAATTGACCCCCACTGACGGTAAAACTGGGTCAGGCCCCCAAAACTAGGGAGCAGAGGTCAGTCTCCGACAGCTGAGGCAGGATTGGGGCCAGAGCTTCAGATTGTGGCACTAGGTACTCTCGGCACCTGTGCCTTTGACTGTGCCTGTTTCTGAGGCTGGGGAGGCCAAGTTTTGTTTTGAGTTCCCCCCGTCTTTGCCCCAAAAGGACTGTTTATTTTGAAAGGAACAACGCCCTTTGCCTTTCTGAAGGGTTATAAACGGAGCTGGCCTGGAAGTCTTAAGGGTCATTCTAGTTTCATTAGATGCCTTAAGAGGGTGCTCCAGCTGCTGTCCAAACAGGTAGGTTCTGCCAAAAAGAACATTCATAACCTGTTGTTGGACATCTTGGATGAAGTCAGAAATGCACAACCATGAGTGGTGCCTGATGGAAATGCTCACACCAGCAGAGTGTGATGCAGTATCGAAGGCATCTATGGATGCTTTAAGCTGGTGACTACTGGACTCAGTGGCAGTCAGCAGAATATCCTGTTTCACCTCCAGCCCCGAGACTCTTCAGAGACTTAGGATTACGCCAAAGTGCATACCCATACTTAGAAAAAAGCCCTTGGCAGCTGGCAATCCACGTACCCAGGGTACTTCAAGCACAGGCACTCTTCCCCATAGTGTAAATTTTATGTAGTTCCAGGTTAATAGGGTGCGCAGTCACCTCTTGGGGAATAACGGCCTTGTCATTCTCAGCAACAATAACAATGTCATCAGCTACAGGTTGAGTAACATATCCTGGCTTATCTTTTAGGGGCAGTGCATTTTTGGTCTGCCTGCTTGCAGACAGCTGCCAGTGAAGAAAGCCTACTCCAGTCTGCATCAGGCAGGGTTTTGAATGTGGGAGGGATAAGAGGAACTAGACTGTCCAGGATATTGGAAACATTAAGAAACTCCAGTCGGAGTGGCTGTAGGCTCGAAACTCTGTGTTGAGTGCATGCTTCTGAGCAAAGCCTGGAAAGTTAGATCCTCCTAAGGCACAGACACAGGGACCGGATCTAAGACGTCTAGGCTAAAGAAAGACTAATCACAGCCCACTTTCAGAAATGATGAAGTAGGGGTCCAACTCACCTCTCGCTATACCCTTCTTGGTAGGAGAGTAATAGAGAAGCTGGGGTCGTAGGCCTGTCAGTCCAGAACACATCTGTGGCAGCACTGGAGACGTGAGCCCCAAAGGATGATGGGCAGATGCCGTGGGCAATGCCAGAACCAGAACTGAATTCTGCACCAGGCAGACCTGCCTGAACTAGCATCACCGATACAGCTGGCACTGAAGGTGACTGGCAGTGGCATATGGCTAGCCCACCCTTACATACGGGAAGGGGGCAGTGGGATGACGCTGATACGGAAGTCACCGGCAAGGACTCTGAGATTGTTGCCTGAGCTAAACGCCTACCTGGCCCCATGGTTCTACCTGCGGGACCAGTTCACCTGATCCAGAAGGGCCAAGGAATGACTCTTCCAGCAGAGACATACGGGCCCAACACTACACCCACTGCTCCATAAGAGCTGTCCAGTGGTGGAACTGCCCACCAGAGTCCCCAGTCACAGAAAGATGGGAGCTCTGGGCCCAAGACTCTAAGCTTTTGGAACCACATGCCCTCAATGACACCAACGGTGAGGGTGGGGGCCTCTGGCTCCTAGAGACCAGAGAGCTCATGACAGATATCACAGAGGGTGACCTTGATCAGTGCCATTTCTTTCTCTTCTGACAGGAAAAAGTCCAGGCTGAGCGATGCCAGAACCCCAATGCAGAGGGTGTATGGGATCAGCACCACTTCTTTTTGTGCTAACAGGAGAACTGTCCTTCCTCCCGGGCACTGGACCGTCCATGGTCAGAACTGTTCCCCAACAGGGAAAGTGAACTTGACATAGCCCACTGCCTGAACAGTCTGCTTCTTCAGGCTTCCTGCCATACTTCATGGCCTTTGATCACTGTCGCTAGAATGCAGCTGAGAAGAAAAGTGACAACATCTTGTGACAAAATACACTAAACTAACACAAAAATAACAAACTCTACCTTTAAATAATAAAGCCGAGAAGAACTGAATGCTGTTGTCGTATAGATGTGAAGTTCTGATTCCCGGCAGGCAAGCACTGTCGTCAGTGATGTGCACTCGACAGTAGGGAAAAAAGGAACTGAGGTGGTTGAGGGCTGGTGCAGAGGTGAGTATGCATCTCCATGCTGTTTCTCACATTGACGTGCATGTGCGTTGCTTACCTCGGCGCCAGCCATCTGAAAGGTTCTGGCTTCCACAGGATCCTAGCACATCCACCAGCTCAGACCCACTAGTGGGAATCAGTGGTGAAGATCGATTCCTGGAATATCATAAATCAGTCAATTCAATCCAGAGGGCTGCTGGGAACTTAAGTGCAGGATAAGCATGGTTTCAGTTGCTTTTCTCCTACCAGCGTCCCTGAAACCTTGCTGAAAGGCGCAAGAAGCTAAAATGTATCAAAGCAAAATTTTATCCAACTCTTTTTTTAATTTTTTTTATTTTATTTTAGTCTTTGGTAACCGGGTAAGGCCCATTAGGTACAAGTGCCTGTTTTCAGGGGCAACCTGGGAGCACTAAGCGTTAAGTGACTTGCTCAGAGTCACAGTATGCAAGTGGAGGTTGTGAGAATCAAACTCAGGTCTGGTCTGCTGGATGTATCAAGCTCGTTCACACCTCATTCCTCTAGGCTATACTGCCAGCTATTTTGTTTTACTGCAACCTGAAAAGCTTAAAAAGCTGCTTAGGACCCCACTGAAAATGAGCCTTGCGAGCATGCCCAGTGGTGAAGAGAGCTGAGGAACCCCTGCATGCCTCACATTTTCCCACACCGGCGACCCAGGTTCAGGAACAAACTCAGGTTGCCAGGGGTCAGCCAAGGTGAGAAAAGATTGGACATCCACTGGACTGCTCATCTCTCCCAGGTGGTAGGCATGCCCACTTGGTCTTCGGCTGACACCTCGTGAAGGCCACATGATGGCATCAAAATATGAATGACACAGTAAACGAGAGGGCCGCAGTTCCACAGCGTGTGTGCCTCCACATGCACACGCTTACGTGCCACTGTGGCGCGGGATGTGGGAGAAAATGGAAATAGGCTGGCACCCGCCCATGAAGCCTTACTAGCCGGGGGTCTGGGACCAGGCTGAACAACCCACACACATCAACTGAAGGGAAAACATTCTATGGCAAAAAGAAAATGAGTATCTGCTTGATTGGGCAATCCATAGTCATAACTTGAATTTTATGAATAAAGAAATATCTACTAGGCAAAAGCAAGACAAGATTCATTTAAAAAGATGCCCATCCTGGAGGCTCTGGGCGTCGTACAAACAGATCAAACTCAAAACAGGACATGCAACAAGTAAGATACAATAAATTAGGTCGCACAATATAATTAAAAGAAATCATAAAATAACTACAAATAAATTACTACAAAAATATCTAAAATCTGAAATCTAAAAAGGCCTGTGACCAGATTTGTCCTACTACTAGGACAAATATGGTAATTTTGAATTTCTCACGTGAGACAGTACACTTATGTGGTCAGTGACTACACTTTCAGAGTTCTGATCTGTTGATTAAGTAGAGAACCTACCTTCATCGACAACACAGGATTGTACAGTAGCCTTCTGACGAACAGTAGTCTCTCAATAGAAATCCAGGTAAGATTCTAACTTTAAATCCCTGAAGAAATGAAATATAGTTAATTTGTTCCAAATCATTTTCTTTTTAAACAGCAATAAGCACAGCACAGTAAAAGAGGTATGGCTTTAGTTATTTATTTCGTTATTTATTTATTTGAAAAGCGCCATAAGGAAAAATATACTGAGCTGTCAACGGCTCGTAGATGCATCCTGAGGGTAGAGGATGTGGAAAATCATATATAGTAAATACAATAACTCAAGGAGATAATCAAAATAAAAGTTAAATCTTTAGGCAAATAGAACTAATCTAGCATATAAATTAACAGGTAGTGAAAAAAGCAGCCAGCCAGGGCAAAACTAGTGTGGGGGAGGGGCAGGGTGGAAGGAGTGGAGGAAGAAAGTTATGAACAGTTGCAAGAGAGTGAAAAATAGTCATGAAGTAATGACTTTATGGAGTAAGCAGAAGAGGCAGAGCAAATTGACAAGGGAAGGGAGGACTAGAGTTTAGGAAAGCAATATGAGAAAGCATACAAAATCACACACGGCCCCACAATGCAAAGCATCATGGGCTACATATGCAAATCACCACAGAATGTTATGCTGGTCCAACTTTAAGCAGAATTGCATGGTGTCGAAAGGCCTCTCACACAGTTTGCAAAGGGTGTTAACAGAAGACATAGACACGTGTTTAGTCCTACAAGGACTCATCAGTATGCCTCGTCTGTTTGACACCCCAGAAAGCATATTAACCAACACTACATTTTCTAGAAGAAGAAGAAAAGAATCGGTTCAGTGCTTTTCATATACACTGTATCCCAAAGCACTTTACACACAATGCTAGACTGGTAGTGAAATGACTGAACATGTAGTGGCTGCCATTTTGCACATCAACACCCACACAGCCTTGGACAATTGCAGAAACCGTAATGGGAAGGGAATATTGGCCAGGACACCTTGGAAATTCCCCTACTCTGTTGTAGGGGGCGCTCTGACCCAGCAAGATGGGGGACTCCAGTCCTGTACTGGAGACAGACGGAGGAGGTGGAGAAGCTGCGGAGGCAGTGGTCATTAACGGGGCGGTTGAGACCGACATGTCTATAGACTCCATACAGGCCACTACTGAGACAGAACTTATGGGACAAATGGTAGATGACACGGTAATGGATATAGAATCTAGATCATCAGGAAACAGACAAGCATCTACAGAGGCAAGCTGAGGAAAAAAAATGGATTCTCCAGGATAAACATACCGAAACTGAACAAGAATATCAAAATGCCAGACAAAAGTTAGAAAAGGAAAAAAAAACAAAAAGCGGAAGAGAGACGGCAGTAATTCACCAGGCACCTCCCAGGACATAGACATAGAAACATAGAATTTGACGGCAGATAAGGACCGCTTGGCCCACCCAGTCTGCCCATTTCCCTACCTAATGGATAAGCTGCAGATCCTAGTTAACCAGCAGCCTACTTCTTCCTACCCCCAACCCCTAGAATTGCCTTATGACTGCCCCATGCATGCTTGAATTCCACCACTGTTTTTGACTCCACAACCTCCTCCGGAAGGCTGTTCCATGCATCCACAACCCTCTCTGTGAAAAAATACTTCCTTAAATTACCTCTGAGCCACCCCCCCTCTATCTTCCAATTGTGTCCTCTTGTTCTTGCACACCTCTTTTTTTGAAAGATGCTACCCTCTTGGACTTTGTTGATTCCTTTGAGGTACTTGAAAGTTTCTATCATGTCCCCCCTCTCCCTCCATTCCTCGAGGCTATACATATTAAGCTCCTTAAGTCTCTCTTCATATGTCTTCCAGTGCAGACCCTGCACCATTTTAGTTGCCCTCCTCTGGACAGCTTCCATCCTGTCTATGTCTTTGCGGAGATTGGGTCTCCAGAACTGCACGAAGTACTCCAGATGGGGTCTGACCAGCTGTCTGTACAGAGGGATAATAACTTCCTGTTTTCTACTGGTGATGCCTCTCCCTATGCATCCCAGTATCCTCCCAGCCCTCCTTGGTGCCCTCTCACATTGCTTGCCCACCTTTAGGTCATCTGATATGACTACCTCCAGGTCCCTTTCCATTTTTGTTGTTAGTATCTCACCCCCCATTGTGTACTCTTCCCCTGGGTTTTTGTTTCCCAGGTGCATTACCTTGCACTTCTTAGCATTGAATCTAAGCTGCCATACATTTGACCATTCCTCTAACCTTGCCAAGTCCCTTCTCATCCCTTCCACCCCACCTTGTGCATCAACTCTGTTGCAGATCTTTGTGTCATCTGCAAAGAGACATACTTTTCCTTCCAGTCCCTCTGCAATGTCGCTTATAAAGACATTGAGGAGGACCGGTCCTAATACTGAAATCTGCAGTACCCCACTAGTAACCCCCCTTTCTTCAGAGTGGACTCCATTTACTATTACTCTCTGTGTCCAGTTCTCCAGCCAAGTCTTTACCCAGGCTGTCATCTTGGGACCCACTCCCAGGCTGGCTAACTTGTATATTATTCTTTTGTGTGGGACTGTGTCAAATGCCTTGCTAAAGTCTAGGTAGGCCATGTCCACAGCCCCTCCCTGATCTACTACTTTGGTCACCCAGTCAAAGAAATCTATCAGATTTGGCTGGCATGATCTTCCCGCTGTGAATCCATGTTGCCTTGGGTCCTGTGCCTCTCTAACCTCTAGATACTCAACAATTCTTTCCTTCAGAAGTGATTCCATCATTTTCCCTACCACTGAGGTTAAACTAACAGGTCTGTAGTTTCCTGCTTCTGCCTTGCTCCCACTTTTGTGAAGGGAATCACATCTGCCCTCCTCCAGTCCTCGGGTACCACCCCATCCTCCCATGATTTGTTGAAGAGGGTAGTCAGTGGTGTCACTAGTTCTACCCTTAGTTCTTTTAGAATTCTGGGATGAATCCCATCAGGCCCCATTGCTTTGTCCACCTTCAGTTTTAAGAGTTCTTTTAGAACCCTTTCTTCTGTAAATGGGCTGGTATCAACTTCTGTATCCAGAGTGTTTCTACTGTTTGTTTTAGGTACCTCCCCCTCTTCCTTTGTAAATACTGAGCAAAATATTTGTTTAGTATCTCTGCCTTTTCACAGTCACCCTCTGCCCACCCTCTCCCTTTATTAAGCCTTACTATCCCTCCCTTGGTCTTCCTTCGCCTCCTGATGTACCTATAAAAGGTTTTATCCCCTTCTTAACTGAGTTGGTTATCTTTTCCTCGGTTTGGGCCTTTGCTGTTCTGACTGCCTTCCCAGCTTCCTTTGCTTTAACTGATACAGTTCTCTGTCCTGCTCCTTCTGTGATTCCTTGTACTTCCTGAATGCTTTCTTTTTCTCTTGAACCTTAACTGCTACTTCCTTTGAGAACCATAGTGGTTTCTTACATCGTTTCGTTTTGTTCATTTGCTTCACACAAAGGCTTGTTACCTCTGTGATGGCAGTTTTTATTATTCCCCATTGTTCTTCCACCCCTCCTTCCTGCCCATTTGCTAGTGCATTCCTTAGGCACTCACCCATTTTGGCAAAGTCAGCCTTCCTAAAGTCCAGTACTTTTGCCTTTGTATGGCTTGACTCTATTGCTGTGTTTATTGTGAACCATACTGTTCGATGGTCGCTAGTTCCCAGATGGCTACCCACTTCTACATCTGTGATCCTCTCTTCATCTCCATTTGAGAGAACCAGGTCTAAGATTGCTCCCTCTCAAGTGGGCTCCAATACTAGTTGTCTAAGGCATGCCCCCTGTAGGGCATCTAGAATAACCCCACTCTTCGAAGTGGCTGCTGCAACTGCACTCCAGTTAACATCTGGCATATTCAGATCACCCATATGCAATATCTCCCCTTTTTCTGCCATTCTAAGCATACTTCCTATCATTTCCTTGTCCATTTCCTCCCCCTGAGAAGGGGGTCTGTATATAACCCCTGTGTGGATTGTGGTGCCATTGCGGTCTCAAATTTACCCACAGTGCTTCTTCTCCTCCCTGTTTACCCTTTTGTTCTGTTGCTTTGATTCCTTCCCTTATGTAGAGCTACTCCTCCTCCTCTTACCCTCCCTGTCCCTCCTGTAGATAGTGTATCCTGGTATGTTTACGTCCCAGTCATGGTTTTGTGTACCATGTTTCTGTGACTGCCACAATATCCAGATGTTCCTCCTCCATCAAGGCCACTAATTCAGGAAGCTTGTTACTCAGACTACGGGCATTGGTACTCATTGCTCTCCATTTCTTGATGGCTGTACCTTCTGTTGCAGCATCCCCCACTGACCTTTCTACCGTGGTCTTTTTCTCATTTAGTACCCTGTTCTGTAGGGAGAGGCTGGGATTTTCCTGCTGCTTATCAGTGCCTCCCCCCCCTTGACTAGTTTAAAAGCTTGCCAATGAAGCATTTAAACCGATTGCTCAAAAGACTTGTTCCCTTCCTGGACAGATGCAGACCATCCTGAAAGTATAGGCTGGTGTCCCTCCAGGTGGAACCTCAGTCCCCAATGATGCCAAACCCCTGTGCTCCACACCATTTCTTCAACTATTCATTAAATTGCATGGTGCAAAGTACCCTCGCCTCACTCATGCCATTGACAGGCAGCACCTCTGAGAAAGATACTGTGTGTGCTACTTGTCTTAGGCCCCTCCCCAATTCTACAAAGTCCTCCTGCACTGCTCTCATCTCATGATGAGCCAAGTCATTTGTCCCTAGGTGGACAATAACGTCCAGCTCAGACTCCTGTGCAGCTGTTCTCGTGATCCTCAGGATGTGCTTCCTGTCCCTCCAAGCCATGGCAGCAGGCAGGCACCTTACTTCAGTTTTCCCTGCTCCCCCCAGTTCTATCCCCCTAATAATTGAGTTCCCCCACCAGGAGCTGTTTCCTTTCCCTGTGGTGTCCTCTGCCTCCCTCTGGGGCTCCCTTGTGACAGTCGTCCTCAGCCTCCTTAGTCTCCTCTGTGGGTGCATCCATAGGGGAGCTACGCTCCCCCAGAATGGTGTATGGATTGTGGAGTGGAACAACTGACTGGGTGTGCCTCTGTTCCACCATCCTCACCCTCCCTGAGCCCACTGTGGTCCAACTGCTGTGCTTTCTTCGCAACCTATAAGGTAGTGGTGGTAGCTCTGGTGTTCCCTGGATGGGGGAGGTTCCCTTCCTACCATCCAGTGTGGCCTGGGGGAAGCTTCCCTTACTACTGTCCAGTGTGGCCTGAAGACGGGCAACTTCCTCCCTCAGGGCAGAGAGTTGTCTGCAAATAGGGCAGCATCTCAGCCTCCAGAAAGACTCCCGGAAGACTGCTGCCCCACAGCCATTACATTGCACTACTCCCCACATGTTAATTTACTTTTTTGTTTGTGTGTGTGTAATTGGCGTCTTATATAGAAATATATATATTATACAATGTGTATGCTTATATTGTCAGTGCAGTGTGCTAGAGAGGATATGACAGTGATATGCACCTTGCACTCTTGAGGAAATGATGTCAGAACCCGAGGTATAAAGGAACTATTTCCAGGGTGGGTAGGGTGAGGGGTGGGAAGGGTTGGGCCTAAACAGTGCCCTCACCAAACAATCAGCTAAAAGCTCTGACCCACGCTGCGATGAGTGCCTTCCTGCCAGCAAGATGCCCTACACAACAATTTCACAGAGAAAATACCCTGCTAATCAAACAGAGAAAATCCAGACATCCAAGTCAGACACAGGTAAACCTCCCAGCCCCAAAACAGCCTGGTAGTTTGTGCTCTGAAAGCATCAGCCCCAAAATAAGTCAGCTGTGCTTTAAACTCTTCCTGCACTGAAAATCTTAAGAATTGTAACAAACGTAAAGCTAGATCCACCTCCCTCTGTTGCTTGAAAGACTGCCTTTTCCTGATAATTCTAAGTTCCTTATTTCACCTTTCAGTTAGACGTAGCCTCTACCTGCAGAATATCTGCTACAAATCATAGACAATTGTAAGGTTCACCTCCTTCTGTTGTGAGCACAACTCGCTTTCTTGCAAATCCTATGTTCAGTATTGCAGCTTCCAGCCAGAGGTAGTTTCACTTTAAGAATATTAGCTGTTAGTAGTTTTGAAAACCCCCTTCCTGATTTAAAAATGAAATTAAACACCAAACAATCCCAATGCTGACTGCTTTCACAGCACAAACTACCAGCTTGGCAGAAGACTCCAGGAGAAAGGACTGCTGTGTGACTGAACTTCTCTGCTGGGACTAAAGTAGAAGAACTTTTGTATTTAGACCTTTAATTTAGGGTAAAAAAAACTAACATACAAAACAAAACAAAAAAAAGTGTGTGTTTGGGTTAACTGAACTGAATGGGTAACTGAAAAGTCATCTAGGTGTAAATCTCAGGTGACTGAAAGGACTTAACTGTTGTGAGGTTTAAATTACTTGTAGAAAGATCTGGTAAGTAGGGGAGTGGCTAAGTAGAAGGAAGCTACATTTAAAGACTGCCTTAGGAAAGATTCTGCTAATAGCTTGGCAGAAAACTCCAGGAGAAAGGACTGCTGTGTGACTGAACTTCTCTACTGGGACTATATGGTCCTCCTTCCCTCCCCTCCATCCAAAGCTAGTTCTATTTTTATAGGCACAGGATTTGACTGACAACAGGAACTTCCTGTTTAGGGGCAGGAAGTGAGTGATCACAGAACCACCAAGGACCCACCATCCTAGAAGGGCAAGAGTAGCTCTCCGGCCCCCTCTAGCTGCTGGAGGTCTGCCTCTGAACAAGTAAGCGGTCTACTGAGAAATATAGGATATTCTTGTCTCAGAACAGGACAATCAGGAGCTTAAAGGGCACACAGGCAGAAAGTAAGGAGAGAGAAAAAAAAAAAACAGAGGAAAGAGTAAGGATTGCAAACAGTTAAGGGGCCAGAAATAAGACATGATTGGAGTGGTGCAGTGCAGTGGCTGTGGAGCAGCAGTCTTCCGGGAGATGTTCTGGAGGATGCGGTGTTGTCCCATCTGCAGGCACCTCTCTGGGCTGAGGAGAGGTTGCTCATCTCCAGGCTGAGTTGGCCAGGATTTGTGGGACCTCCTCTTCCATCCAGGGACCACCAGTGCCACTGCCGTTGCCTCAGAGTTTGCCAAGAAAGAGGAGCGGTTGGACCACAGTGGGCTCAGGGAGGGTGAGGGTGGTGGAACAGAGGCACATCCCTCCAGTTGTACCTCTCCACAATTCCTATGCCATTCTGGCAAAGTGTGATTCCTCTATGGAGGCACCTAAAGTGGAGACCAAGGAGGATGCTGGGAACCTCCGCAAAGGAGACCCACAGGAAGGCGGCAGGGGACCCTGGAGGGGAAGGAAACAACTCCTGGTAGGGGACTCCATTGTTAGGAAGGTAGAACTGGGCAAGGAAGGGGACAGGGAGGTAAGGTGCCTGCCTGGCGCCATGGCTTGGAAGGAGAGGGAGCGAATCCTCAGGATTGCCGGAGCAGCTGCACAGGGAGGGAGCTGGATGTCACTGTCCACTTAGGGACAAATGACCTGGCTAAGAAAGGGATTAGAGCAGTGCAGGAAGAGTTTGTGGAATTGGGAGGGCCTTAGTCAAGAAGCACGATGGTAACCTTCTCGGAGGTGCTACCCATCTATGGCATAAGGAGAGGCTAGGGTGTTCTGCACATGGGATTCAATCAGTGGTGAAAAACTGGTGTGGAGCTCAGGATTTGGCTTCACTGGGGACTGGGGTCCACCTGGAGTGATGCAAGCCTATACTGGCATGATGGGCTGCATCTGTCCGGGAGGGAACCAGGATCCTAGGTAATAGGTTTAAATGCTTCATTGGCGAGCTTTAAACTAGCCAAGGGGAGGCACTGGAAAGGAGCAGGAAAATCCTAGCCCCCAAACAATCACGGTAGTAAGTGTGGCAAACACAACATGGAGGTGTCGACAGGAGAAGGGCAGGGTAAATGGAGAAAGTGACAAAGGCAAGAAGGACAAGGATGGGGCAAAGGGGGTAAAGCCATCAGGAAATGGAGGTAATGAGTACCAATGCCCGTAGTCTGGGCAACAAGCTCCCTGAGCTGGTGGCCTTAATGGAAGAGGATGCCTGGATATCGTAGCAGTCACAGAAACATGGTACACAGAGAACCATGACTGGGATGTTAACATACCAGGGTACATAACCTACAGGAGAGACAGGCAGGGAGAAAGAGGGGAGGAGTAGCTCTCTATGTAAAGGAAGGTATAAAAGCAACTGAACAAAAGAGTAAACAGGGAGGAGGAGGCACTGTGGGTCACCTTGAGACTGGAAAGGGCACCACAATCCGCACAGGGGTTGTGTACAGACCCCCATGTCAGGGGAAGGAATGGACAAGGATATGATGGAAGGCATTCTTAGAATGGCAGAGAAAGGAGATACTGTTGATGGGAGACCTGAATATGCCAGATGTTAACTGGAGCACATTTGCTGCAGCGACATCCAAGAGCAGGGCCATTCTTGACGCCCTACAGGTGGCAGGCATTAGACAGCTAGTTTCGGAACCCACTCGTGAGGGAGCATTCTTAGACCTCGTACTCTCAAATGGGGCAGTGAGAGGATCTCCGATCTAGAAGTGGGTTGCCATCTGGGGACAAGTGACCATCAAACAGTGTGGTTCACGTTAAACTCAGCTACAGAGTCAAGCCATACAAAAGTGAGGGTACTGGACTTTAGGAGGGCTGACTTTGGCAAGATGGGAGAGTGCCTCAGAAAAGCACTAGCAAACAGGCTAGAAGGGGTGTGGAGCAACAATGGGGAATTATCAAAACTGCCATCACAGAGGCAACAAGCCTTTGTGTGAAGCAAATAAACAAATCAAAATGAAAGAAAAAGCCACTATGGTTCTCAAGAGAGGTGGCTGTGAAAGTCAGGAAGAAAAAATAGCATTCCAGAAGTATAAGGAAACACAGAAGGAGCAGGACAGAGAGCTATACCAGTTAAGGCAGAAAGAAGCAGGGAGGGAAGTCAGAATAGCAAAGGCCCAAACTGAGGAAAAGATAGCCAACTCAGTTAAGAAGGGGGATAAAACCTTTTATAGGTACATCAGCGAGCGAGAAAGACAAAGGGCGGGATAGTGAGGCTGAATAGAATAAACGGTGGGTGGGCAGTGGGGGACAGTGAAAAAGCAGGAATACTGAACTAATATTTCTGCTCAGTATTCACAAAAGAGGAGGGAGAAGTGCCTAATCCAATTAAAAGAAGCACTCTTGATGGGGGGGTCGATCCCAGTCCTTTCACAGAAGAAAGGGTTCTGCAAGAACTCCTAAAACTGAAGGTGGACAAAGCAATGGGTCCTGATGGAATTCACCCCAGAATTCTAAAAAAATTAAGGAAGGAACTAGTGAAACCACTGGCTACTCTTTTTAATAAATCATGGGAGGATGGTGTGGTACCCGAGGACTGGAGGAAGGCGGAGGTGATTCCCCTTCACAAAAGTGGGACCAAGACAGAGGCAGGAAACATCAGACCTGTCAGTCTGACCTCTGTGGTAGGGAAAGTGATGGAGTCACTTCTGAAGGAAAGAATAGTTGAGTACCTAGAGGCCAGTGGGACAGGACCCAAGGCAGCATGGATTCACAGCGGGAAGGTCATGTCAGACTAATCTAATAGATTTCTTTGACTGGGTGACCAAGTAGTAGACCAGGGAGGGCTGTGGACATGGCCTACCTAGACTTTAGCAAGGCATTTGACACAGTCCCACACAAAAGATTATTAGTCAAATTAACCAGCCTGGGAGTGGGTCCCAGGGTGGTAGCCTGGGTAAAACATTGGCTGGACAACAGGACACAGAAGGTAATTGTAAATGGAGTCCACTCTGAAGAAAGGGCGGTTACTAGTGGGTACGCAGGAGGTTCAGTATTGGGTCCAGTCCTTTTTAATGTCTTCATCAGTGGCATTGCAGAGGACTAGAAGGAAAAGTATGCCTTTTGCAGATGACACAAAGATCTGCAACAGGGTTGATACACAAGGAGGCGTGGAAAGGATGAAAAGGGACTTGGCAAGGTTGGAGGAATGGTCTGGCGTATGGCAGCTAAGTTCAATGCAAAAAGTGCAAAATAATGCACCTGGAAACAAGAACCCAGGGGACGAATACACAATGGGTGGGAGGTAGTAACAACAACAAAACAGGAAAGGGACCTGGGGTAATCATATCAGATGACCTTAAGGTTAGCAAGCAATGTGAGAAGGCAGTAGGGAGGGCCGGGGTATACTGGGATGTATAGGGAGAGGCATCAGCAGCAGAAAACAGGAAGTTGTTATCCTCTGTACAGACAGTTGGTGAGACCCCATCTGAATACTGTGTCCAGTTCTGGAGACCCCATCTCCATAAGGACATAGACAGGATAGAGGCAGTCCAGAGGAGGGCAACTAAAATGGTGCAGGGTCTGCAAGAGAAGCCATATGAGGAGAGACTAAAGGAGCTTAATATGTATACCCTTGAGGAAAGAAGGGAGAGGGGGACATGATAGAAACTTTCAAGTACCTCAAGGGAATCAACAAAGTCCAAGAGGTAGCATCTTTCAGAAAGAGACTTGGAAGAACAAGGGACACAATTTAAAGATAGAAGGAGGGCAGTTCAGGGCAATGTGAGGAAGTATTATTTCACAGAGAGGGTAGTGGATGCATGGTACAGCCTTCCTGAGGAAGTTGTGGAGTCTAAAACTGTGGGAGAATTCAAGAATGCATGGGACAGACATAAGGCAATTCTTGTGGGGGGCAGGAAGATATAGGCTGTTGGTTAAATAGGATCTGCGGCCTATCCTGTAGGTAGGGAAATGGGCAGACTAGATGGGCCTAGCGGTCCTTATCTGCCGTCAAAGTCTATGTTTCTATGTTTCAAAGTCTATGTAAAGTTAGGAAAACTTCCCTCAGATGTAAGTAAGAGAGATCAGTTATAGATTTCTAATCCAATATAGTATATCCCATGCAGCGTCTCAGTTGTTTCAAAGCACAGCCTGTTACACCACTTGAAGAGAGGGGCTTCTGTCTCATCCACAAAGGTCTTTCTTTCTGGAGCAGGTTCGCAAGACCCAGAAGCAACTGGAAAAGGAGAATGCAAGTCTACACAGGAATTGACTGTGGCAGTAGGAGAATGGTCACTAAAAAAGGCGCTCCACTTGGTGGGCCGGACTCAAAATCAAGAAGGGAGTTGGATTCCTGATGCATCCATACCGATACCCGGGTTTGGGCAGTTACCAGTAAGTACTCTAAAACCGGGCAGGCCTAGTGGCACGGAGGGTTGAGGTGCTGGACGCTACACCTCACGCCACATCAGTGACCTGTGTTCGGTGACAGACATGGGTAGCCGGGGGTCGGCAGGGGAAGGAGAAGATGGAGAGTCCGAAGGACATCTCTCCTCTCCCTGGGAGGGATGCAGGGTGGCTCGGTGTCCTGACCACCCGCGATGGAGATCAGGGGTATTGCAAGTACACCAGCCAATGTAAGAGGTGGAGTGCGGCAGATGCCAGCAGGGGAGCCGTGCGCAGATGTCACTGTATGCTGCACTCCAAGGGAGAAACAAAGAAAAAACCCTGGTGGCCGAATGAGGCGACAGCTGATCTCCAGGGACAGCCACCCCACACGCTCAACGCCAGCCACATTCCCGACCCTACTCCCTGCGGATTCTCGGCCTCCTCCTGTATGGGTCCAGCAGGAGAGGAAAGGATCCTTATCCCGATGTCTCTGTCAGAGGGAGTGGTTCAGGCAAGCGTTTAGGAGTGAACGCCAAGTGAGCCAGCCTGAGAGATGCCCCGGACCACCAAGTGAGAAACATAATTCAAAAAAACAAACAAACAAAAAAAAGTACTCTAAAACCGGGAATACCAGAGCCAAACAATGTAGAGACGGGGAACGGTGACTCAGAGCCCATCTTCTACTCTCCTCGGGGTAGTCACCCCGAAGTATTTTGTGTGTGGCCCCCCCCCACACACAGAACAACGCTGTTATAGCAGATATACAACACCAGGGGGCTGCAAACGATTCCACAGAAAAAACTGCTCCCACATATGCAAGTCTTTTCCACAAGCCTGTGGAATTGGCAAAACGGAGAAATGCGGTCCGGCTAAGATATATGAGAGGCTTGGAAAGCCCTCCAGACCGGTTTTATGTGGGGAGAGAACCGATTAAGAGATCCCTAGGCTTTACCCCAGGTAACGTATATGCTTTCATACATGCACCTGAGGAAAGCACTTTCAATACATGTTTCCGGTTCCCCGAGTTACTGGACCGTTTCCAGACTAAGAAAGCTGCTTTAAAGATTAACCCTCTATGCGTGCCTTTTCAGGCCATTCCTTTAACAAAAATCTGACGAAGATTATCACATTCTGCTCTACAATGAGGGTGTAAATATTAAGGACATTCTATATTGGTTTGAAAAAAATGTACTGTTCAGAGCAATCCTGAGCCTGTTTTCGATACTAAGGGTTTTTGGAATGGGGGATGGCGCATTAAGATAGAGCTGCAACCAACTGACTCTAGCCTTACTCACCTGTCCAACTGCTTTTTCTTGGGAAGGGATAAAAGCTTTATATTCTACCCTGGACAATCCTGCCCGTGCTACAAGTGCAGCTCCCCTAGACACCTGAGTAACCAATGTGAGATCACTAACTGTGCTCAGTGCAGGGAAAATGGCCACACTGGTTTCTTCTGCAGGAAACTCACAAATGTAACCTATGTGAGGAGGAAAGACATTCCTTTGCAGAATGCAGACTGCTCATGGGACTTCCATAATACAGAGACCCAAAACTATGGAGTCCAAGACTTCTACATTAACAAAAATGCTAGAACAGCAGCACGAGTGTCCAAACAAGTGCCTGAACGGCAGGTTATCAGCCCTGCTGCAACATCTGAAAGTGCCTCTCCTACCCCACTTGCAGTTAGATGGAGCCGCTTGACATGGTGGCTGACAAATCTACTAGTGGCGAACAGAGGACACTGATGACATCCCCACCCCCACCCCCGATGCTGATATTTTCCAGACAGTGAAAAAGAAAGGCTATACCACAAAAATAAACTGCCAGAACCCCACATAGAAAATGTGGGTTTCCGGCAACCCGGGTTCGGGAACGAATCCGGGTCGTCGGAGGGCCGGCCGGGGGAAGTAGGATTGAGCGCCCACTGGGCAGCTCTCCTTCTCCGGGGGGAGGGTGTGGGTAGTGATCAGTGCGTTGTGGACCCCTGACGGAGGCCGGGAGTTCCCACGCAAGCAACCGCTTGACAACTCATAGGAGGCGGGGCGGATGGTGACATCATGGCACGACCCCGCCTCCCCAGAAAAGCGGAAAATGGAAGAGCTGCCTGCCGCCGAGAATGAAGCTCCGCCGGCCTCAATGTGCTCCCCAGGCCAAGCCCCTGACCTAAGCCCAGTGCCGCGACATGCCGGAGTGCCGAGGCCCCACCGCTAGGGGTGCCATGGGGATCAGGGGCTGTGGCTGATTTGGGGTGCAGAGGCCGGCGGCCCGTGACTTGGCGGATAGTAAGGCGGCAGGTAGCTCGGGGGAGTAAAAAGCAAACTTTAAAAAAAAAAAAAAAAGAAAATGTGGGTTTGCAAAACAAATCACAGTTCTCCAACAGGGAGAAACGTAGGTGTAGGAGGAGTCCAACACTGCTTCAGAATCATCCTCACAAAGAGACATAACATCTGACTCAGAGAATCCACCCTTGGATTTAAAAGGGAAAAAACTGAGAAAGTTAAGCCTGTGTGCCAAAGAATGGATCCAGGGCATGCAAGAGTAAAATAACTTGACTTTAAATATGCAGATACCCCACTGCAGGGTTTGACCCTGGCTTCCCTTAACACTAATAGCATATTGTCAAAGAAAAAAGACTAACGACTTTCTGTTTTCTGAAATGCAGTACGATATTGTCTTCTTACACGATACAAGGCTCCGTAGTACTCATATACAACTGGCTGGCGAAGCATGGGTATGGGGGCAAACATTTTGGTCCATAGGGGAGGATCATTGCAGGGGGGTTGGGATTTGCATCAGCAACGATAATTTTAAAGTTACACATGTGGTAGATATGTGGCCCGTGAGGGCCTTGTTAGTGGATAGCGAGTTAAATTCTTGTGCATTTCGGCTCATAAATGTATATGCACCACAGACTTGTACCCTGAGAATGGAGTTGTTGAAAACGGTACAACCTTACTTGTTTACTGCAAAAAACATTTTGTTTGTGGAAGATTTTAACATTAGTTGCTTCACCTGTGACAGAGGTTTAAAGACGGGAAAAGTTTTCTGTGATGCTGCACGGGTTAACCAACTAGTCCCTCTTTATAAGGAACACCTCTGAAGCCTGCCAATTTGTTCACTATAGCTATTGTTCACTATAGCGAGGTGTTAATATGCCTAATTGAGTAACAATGGGAGCCATCACAGGTGTTCACTATAACAGAAATTCCTTATAGAGGGGTTCACTATATAGTGAAGGAGCACTGTGCTACAAAAGTCAGGTGTCCAGGGTGCTTTTTTACAACAAGGAAAGAAATGTCAACAGACTTCTTATGTTTGCTTGCACGCATGTGCAAGAAACATAGTGCCACCATACGAGTTTTCGTAAGTGTGGCACCCCCGCTTCCAATGCCCTGATCGTTTTTGCAGGCATGGCAGCAGGGCACCAATGAATGTCCGAGCTGTCTATGACAGCAGTTCAGATGCAGTGACATACAGTTGAAAGAGAAATACCGCTACAGTCAGTGGTGGTAACGTGTAGGCAATTTTCATACTGCCATGCCATCAGCAGTATGCACACTGCCTACTCGTCACCACCTTAGCAGTCATTCTCTTTCAGCTGTACACCACTGCATCTCCCAGCATGATGCTCCCCCCTCCAATTTGTTGAGTGCTGAGGGGGTGCGTGCCCAATCACCCTCGACATGCACTCTCCCCCACCCCCAAGCACACTGTATGTCTGATGGGTGCCCAATCCCTGGTGGCTCCAGTGCCCCCCACAAAAAAAAGCAAACTTCAAGGTGCCACACTGGGAGCCCACCCCAAGCGTGGCAAGGAGTCAACGTCGTCATGTTTCCCCCCACATTGTATAGCCAGCGGGTGCCCAATCTTGTTGGCTCCACTGCCCCCAAATTTCAGGTGCCAAGCTGAGAGCCCACCCCAGCGTGGCAAAAGTCCCCATCATCTTTAAAAAAAAAAAAATTAAAAAAAAAAAAAAAACTAACAAAAAAGCGGTCCCTCATTGACTCTCTTTCCCCAACCAGAGTCCACCCTCGCACTCCACCTCCCTCACCCCATACTTACCTCCAGAGCCCGGCACAATGATCTTCGGTGGACCAAGAACACGTCTGCACTCTTCAAAGACGACCACGAACTGAAGAAATGCCAGTAAGCTGTATAATGGCATAAATAGGGTTTTTTCAACTTTGGTTTATATCGCTGTCATTTTTTGCACCACATTTTTAACATGGGGTTCTCGGGACCCCACCTCATGAATTCAATCACTGTCATCTGGTTATTCAGTCCCGAAAGGTGATTTCGCGGTCACTGCGTGGAACCACCTTTCGGGACAGAGTAACGAAAAGACAGTGTCACAGTTCATGAGGTAGGCCCCCAAAAACCCTATGTTGAAAATCTGGTGAAAAAATTCCCAAAAAAGACTGTTTTACTAGCGTAGATTGTGCAGTTCCAACACACGTTCGTAACTTTGAGAATTTTTAATATTTTTACTCCAGATTTTCAATATTGCCATCTTACCACACCTCCTTATGAACAGTACAGCTGTCATTGTTCACGTCTCGCCCAAAATGTGTTTTCGCACATGTTGCGCACAATGGTGCGGTCGGTGTGCTAAATCAATGTTTGGGATAGATTAAGAAAATCACAGTGACACTGTTCATGAGCAGAGGTCTTAAAATGGCTATGTTGAAAATTTGGTGACAAAAGTCCATAAAAAGACTGTTTTACGAGCATGCATTGTGCAGTTTCCACGAACCCTCGTAAGTTCACAAATTTGTAATATTTTCAGTCCAGATTTTCAATACTGGCATTTTTCCACACCTCCTTATGAACAGTACAGCTGTCATTTTGCACACCCTAGCCAAAATGTGCTTCCGCACTTCCGGCAAAGGATAACGCTGTCGCTGTGGAAAATCACTGTTCGGGATACATTAAGAAAATCACAGTGAGACTGTTCATGAGCGGAAATCCCAAAATGCCTGTGTTGAAAATCTGCTGTAAAAATTCCCCAAGTTAATTACATTACGGGTGTGCATTGGCAGTTTCTGCTCGTGCCTTCACCAGTTTTTTTTATATTTTCACTCCAGATTTTCAACAATGCCATTTTTTACATCTCCTCATTAACAATACAGCTGTCATTTTTCACATTCTGTTTGAAATGCATTTTCACACCTGTGGCGCCAAATGGCGCAATCGCTGTGCAAAATCACCTTTCCGCTAACGAACTGATAGTGTCACTGTTCATGCAGTGGGGTCAGAAAAAGCCCATGTTAAAAAACAGAGTTAAGATACCAAGAAATGCCCAGGCGTTAGGGTTTTCGACCATAACGCCCTGCCCAGTAGGGACTGACAGGCATCAGAGGTGTGACTTGGGATTGTCGACAGTAATGCTCTTGCCATTCCATCCCCACCCTGCAGCCAGTGACAGGCATCACGGTGCGCCTTGGACCCTCTGGCCCCAGAGTTCACCCCATTCTCCTATACTGCACCCATTTCAGCATGTTTCCTTATGGAATGAGGTGAATGTAAAGCCCAAACACACCAAGGCACACCTCGACACTTGTCAGTGTCTGCAGGATAGGGTGAGGTGAAACATCATGACCGTTATGGGCGACAAGCCAAAGCCACACCCCAATGCCTGTTCATCTCTGCAGGGTGGGGTGGAGTTGGCGTCAGTTCAGTACTTCACTGCCATTCCTATACTGCATCTGTCTAACTCCTGCACTTCCACCGCTAATGCCAGCAAGTAAACATTCGGCACTGACAAATGCTTGTTGTAAGGGCCCCTTGTCTATCGGGTAGACTACAGGTTTCTTTCCCCATCTCTACCAGTAGATAAAACTGAAGTTATCCCAGTAGCCTCTTCTGACCACGGGCTTTTAAGTGTCACCCATTCTAGTTTTTTGGAGACCTCAAAAGGCAGAGGCTACTGGAGACTAAACTACAATTTAATAGAGGACCCTAAAGTAGCAGAAGGCTTGCAATATATTTTATTTATTTATTAAATTTTGGTGACCGGGTAGGCCCACTGAGCCCCGAGGGTCCCTTTTTCAGGGGCGACCCGGGATAACAATACAAGATAAAATACAGTGGAGAAAAACTTTTGATTACATAGGTGGTTCAAGCATAAGGTGGTTACAGACATGGTTATCATCATGACACAGTTTTGAGTCGGTACTACTTGGCATAGTGATATACATGAGGTAGCATTGGTCCCTAGGTGTCCAGATACTAGAGGGAGGTACATGGTTGGCTAACCTTTGGGAAGGTTTGATGCAGACAAAGGGGATACCTTAAGAGCCGTGGCAGTGGCATGCACTTGTGGCCAGTATATGGGACTTGAGCCTGGTGCAGAAGTTCGTGAGTGAGGAGGCGTCCTGGACCGGGAGGCTTGTTCCATAGGCTGGAAGCTAAACAAGCTGTCTTCTTTTATACAACTCCCTCTCAGAATGGCGGGAGGATACAAAGGAGAAATAAGTGATTATTTCAAAACAATAGGTAAAATAATAAAAGGAAGAAAAATAATAATCGGTATTTAGAACTTAGAGCACACGTTTATGCCCTAATATTCCTATAAAATGAGGGGGAAGCAGTGGATCAGGAATGTTTGACCAAACTAAAAACCGAAATGGGACACCTAAAATATAACCGCATGAAGTCTTTAGAAAAAGAACAAAGGTTTGGGATACAAGGTTCACAAGCTAGAGGGAACCCTTTTGAAATCTGTTCCAATAGGAGGAAAAATAAGGTGATTCAGGTAGTAAGGACAGAAGATGGGGTCACTGGTAGACACACATACAGAAATAATGAGAGAGGTGGAAAATTATGTGACCTACATGTTCAGGGACCCCCCCGGTCAGAAAGTTTCTATAGACACTTGGCTGCAGTCATGTTCTCTGGGGCAACTGCCACAAAATATGAAAATGGATTTGGTAAGACCTATCATGGAGCAGAAACTGACTGTGGTCATTCATACTTTAAAACATGGATCATCATCAGGGTGTGATGGCCTACCATATAAACTATATCATCTTACTTTCCCAGTCCTTGAAAAGGAACTAGTTATCGTATTACAAAAGAACCCCAGAGTAAATGTCCTGAGGCATGGGTTATCCCAGGGGATATTGGCCATACAGCCAAATTTTACAGAAAACACAAGTGCACATACCCCAATAATGCAAAGCATCATGGGAAACGCATGCAAATCCCCATGACAGAATTTGGACTGACTCAACTTTAAACAGAACTGCATGGTGCCGGAAGGCCTCATAGTGCAATCAGCAAAGGCTAAGAACAGCAGACACATACACGTGTTTCATTCTCATTTGGACTCATCAGTGTGCTATATCTGTGTCTTAGCTCAGAGAGAGGGAGACATCCACCCCTTAAGGGAGATGATATTTATTTGGGCCATGGGGAGCCCAAAATAGAGTAGGGAAAGAACTACAAAAGATGATGGTTTCCTGGCAGCCACCAGAAAAGCAGGTTACTCACCTGTAACAAGTAGTTCTAGGAGTGGTATATGTTGTTCATCCACACTCTTTGGCATGTCCCCTTCCACGTTAAGATCAGCCGGAAGTCTTCAAGCTGGCTTCTCCCACCCACCCAGGTGGTATATACCTCGGCTCCACCCCATGACACCAGATCTTAGCCTGCTGGAAGCCAGGCGTTGTGCATCCGCAGCCAGGGAGGTCGGGTGGGTCCCTTTGCATGAACAAAATATACCACTCCTAGAACTACTGTTACAGGCGAGTAACCTTTTTTTCTAGGAGCATGGATATGTTGTTCATCCACACTCTTTGGCAGACTCCTAGCAGTTCTCTGGGAGGAGGGAGGCAAGGTGCACACCCCCTACTTAGGGAACAGAGATTGAAGGACTGAGGTCCCAAAACCAGGATCCCAGCGTGACTCAAGGTCGATGTGGTAGTGGGTGATGAAGGTGTTTGCTGACTTCCAGGTAGCAGCCGGACAGATTTCCTGGATAGGGATGTCCCTAGAAGCAGCCACTGATGCAGCAGTATGGCGGGTAGAAAGAGCTCTTACCACTTAAAGCTTTCCAAACTGACTGCCTCCCAGATAGATATTTTGAGAGCCCTTACTACCTTGATTGAGGTGGGGGGAATGTTGCACAGAGCTAAGACCCAGAGAGCTCCATGACCAGATGGCTATCCGTTGGAGTTCTATAAAACTCGAAAAGAAGAAATACTACCACCATTACTCCAGGCTATTCATGAGATACAGGAAGGAGGTATTCCTCACCCCTCTTGGCAATACGCAGTGATATCTGCCATACTTAAACAAAACAAAAACACTTCCCTACCCTCATCATACAGGCCAATTTCAATGTTACATTTTGATTACAAAATTCATGTCTGTGCTAGCACATAGACTTTAAAACATAATGCCTTTATTGATCAATCATGATCAGGTGGGCTTTATTAAGGGACAACAGGTTCATGATGCAGTGCGACGAACACATCTACTTAAAAGAATACGCAGCAACATGTTCGATTCCCCTGGCACTCATTGGATTGGATGCCGAAAAAGCATTTGACAGGGTGGCCTGGCCATTTCTGTGGGCTACCTTGTCTAGTTTTGGCTTTCCCATGGAGATCATACAACAATTGCAAAATATGTATAAACATCCTCGGATTTACTTAAAATTAGATGGCTCTATCTCTGACCTTTTTCCTCTACAGAGAGGAACTCGTCAGGGATGCCCCCTCTCACCCCTGTTATTTGCTCTGTATCTCGAGCCATTAGCCCAAGCCATTAGAGCTCACCCGGAGATTGAGGGCATACCTATGGAAGGCACAAACCATAATATTTCACTATTTGCGGACGAATCCTTCTCACTTTATCCTCCCCAGATATATCAATCCCAAGGGTCTGGGAACAACTGGAGATGTACGGTAAAATCTCAGGGTATAAAATTAACCAACAAAAAAACAGAGGTACTACTGTTTAACTACATCCCTTGCCCTGCTTTAAAACGTGCAGTTCCCCTTAAGTGGTATAAAAAAAAATTGATGCGGTACCTTGGGATCCATCTTACTAAAAATCAGAAACATGTAGATATTGCAAATTTTGAACCCCTAACCCAAAACATAACTGAGGACCTCACATGATGGTCACAGATACCTTTGAGTTTCCTAGCTCGAATAGAAACTATTAAACAAAACATATTTCCCTGGATTTTGTTCTATCTGCAGACACTCCCATTATTTCCAACACAGACTTATTTTCAAGCTTGGAATAGTTTGATATCTTGCTTTATATGGCAGGGGAAACTTACCAGGATTCGGTACTCTCTAATACAGTTATCAAAAGACAGAGGTGGGTTAAACTTACTGAATCTCCTGAATTATGCCCAAGCTTCTAAATTAAAGATGTTACTCTCTTGAATGAACCCCAATTGTATTATGCCCTGGAAGCAGTTTGAGATGACTTGGAATGGCATAGAAGACCTGACGGACTGTCTCTTTGGACATCCTCCCGGTTGCATACCTCTCTCTAAATTCCCACAATATACTGCAGAGGTGTTAAAGCAGTGGCTGACTGTACTCAAAAGATTAGTGCCCATGGAGGCACTTTTTCTGATATCCCTTGCGGTGAACAGTGCCTTTCCACCCAATTCTTTTGATAGATTCTTAACCCGATGATATAAATATAATATCAAATATATTTTTCAATTATTAGGCCCACAGGGCCTTTATTCATTTGTCCAGCTCCAGGCTCAGTATCAAATACCCCAGGGCTTCTTTCATAAGTATTTGCAGCTAAAATCTTCTTTGCGGCCAATGGAAGAAGCACTGGCAGCAGTGGCTGAAACCCCCCCACTAATAATAAACTTACTGCTATCACAGAGACAAGGTACCACTCTAGACCACGGTATCAGTCTAGCCTACCTTGCTTTGGGAGAGAGAGAGACCAGAAGACTATTCTGAGTCGATTAGAGCCCGTTGGTCCTTGGAACTGGGGACTGACCTACCGGTTACTAACTGGAAGATGGCCTCCCCACTTATGTTTAAGGCCTCAGGATCCCCATATTGGAAAAAGTTTGCATGAAAATTACAAACTAGATTTTTCCGCACTCCTAATGTGGTAGCTACTTTTACAGGCGATCCTGAAGGAAAGTGCTGGAGGGGATGTGGAGCAGTACATGCAGACCAGACTCATATTTTGGAATTGCAGCATGCTGGGTCCTTATTAGGGGGGGAGGTAGTGTAGGAGCTGGTGGCAATATATGAAAACCCAGGACTTTTTACCTCTGGGTATATACTGACAGCTACTACCCCATTTGGTCTAAAAGTAGAGAAGAAAGTATACCTGCAAACTACATTGCTAATACTGGCAGCAAAAAAGGTAATAACCAGACAATGGGGAACGAATAGGCTGCCAACTAAGGGAGAGTGGCTAAACTTGACAAGAGAGATATATAGGATGGAAGGATGGCGGCCAAGATGCAGGGATAGAGTGGAGTATTCGATACAAAATGGAAAATGGATTATGTATCAGTTAAGCACTTATTCAGACTTTGTTCCCTGAAACTAATCAAATCAATAATGGAGAAATGTTAAAACGAGACCTGTCTAGTTCATGTGATTAATTATTAGTCCTGATGCTGGGTAAGAGTTTTTTTTTTTTTTTTAAAGTCCAATGTATAATTATATAAACTGAATGAATATATCTATGTAAAATGTCTTGTATGATGCATAAATGTCCTCATGCCTAATAAAAAAGTTGTTATAAAAAAAAAAAGGGAATCCGCTCTCATCCCTCGGGAAGGCTCCTTGCCCGCCAACTCGTAGCACAGACCTATGCATGATGTGATCCATCTTGCAACAGTCCATTTTGCTGCACATCTGCCAGAAGCGGCTTCAGCGTAGGTGACAAACAGCTGGTGAACCTCTCCCTGAATTTCCACCGTCCTCTCCTTGTAATAGAATAGAGCATGTCTCAGGTCCAAAGTATGGAGCCTGTACTTGGCCTCCGAAGTGTAATTAGGGTAGTATACCGGCAGGGTTAACACCTGGTTAAGGTGAAACCCTGACATCACTATCGGAAGGAATTTTGGGTGGGGGCGTAGGACAACCTTGTCCCTGTATAACAGCAGATAAGGGGAGTCCACTGAAAGCGCCTGGAGCTCCCCTGTCCTTCTGGCAGATGTGATAGCCACCAGGAAGACCGTCATCCGTGACAAGTGTGACAACTCACTCTTGTGCATTGGTTCGAATGGCTTGCCCATGAGCTTTGCCAGTACCAGTAGAAGATCCCACGGAGGTGGAGGTTCATGCACCGGAGGGGATATGTGATCCAGGCCTTTGAAAAAGCACCTGACCACTATCTCCTGTGCCAACATCGGCTGACTGGCCCGCGCCCAGTATGCAGAGATGGCCCCCTCCCCTTGGCGAGAGAGAGATCAAAGGTCGTCGAGAATGTTAGCCACAAGACAAACGGTCCAGGCCCCTGCCCTGACACCAAATGGAAAACTGTTTCCATCTGAAGGCATAACATTTCCTAGTCGAGTCCTTTCTGGATGCCTCCATCACTGTGTAGACATCTTCGGAAAGACCCAAAGCCTGGAACTCTAGCTGCTCAGGTACCAGACTGTGAGTTGCAGGGAGTGAAGGTCCAGATGGAATACTTTCCCCTGATTGAGTGATATCAGGTCCGGGCATGCTGGAAGCTACTCTGGAGATCTGCAGCTGAGGCTGAGGAGATCTGGATACCAGAACTGGCGTGGCCAGTCGGGGCTACCAGGATCACCTTCGCCTTGTCCCTCCTCAGCTTGAGGAGCACCTTGTGGATCAAGGGAAATGGAGGGAAAGCACAGAGGAGGCCTGGGGTCCATGGCCTCACAAAGGCATCCCCCTGCAGTGAGCCCTGATGAGGGGGGCGGGCATGAAACAGCCTCTGCTTGCTCTTTCCTCCTGGAGGCAAACAGGTGCACCATCGGTTTGCCCCAGTGGGAGAAGAGGCTGTAAGATACTTCTGGATGGAGAGATCACTCGTGGGATGTCTGACCTAATCGGCAGAGAGCATCTGCTAGATGGCTTGAGGCTCCTGCCACATGGATGGCTAGGAGATCTGCCTCCAATCGGCTCACGAGGGTCCACATGCAGAGTGCCTCCCTGCACAGCAGACGGGAGTGCGTGCTGCCCTGTTTGTTGAGATAATACATGGCTGTGGTATTGTCCATCTGGACTTGAACCACTTGACCCCAGAGCTGAGGAGCGAAAGCTGACAATGCTAGTCTGACTGCTCTGAGCTCCAACAGGTTGATATGGAATCGGGACTCCTCGGGAATCCAGAGCTCATGGGCCCTTCTGTCCCCCATGTGGGCTCACCAGCCCATGAGAAAGGCATCGGTCATAGGGACGACCATCGGCTAGAAGGACAAACAGGATCCTTCCTGCAACCGTTCCAGGGTGGTCCACTACTGGAGAGCGTCCCACATCTTCTGGGTTACAGTGATCAGCTGGTTGAAATGACCATGGCGCTGAGTCCACTGGGTGGCCAGCTCCCACTGGAGGGGCGCATGTGCAGCCGGGCCCAAAAGACCACTGAGGTGCACGCCGCCATGTAACCCAGAAGGCACAGAAAGTCCGGGGCAGGGCACAATTGCCCAACCAGAAATGATGAGGCAAAGGAGGAAAGAATCTCCACCCTGTCTGCCGGGAGCCGAGCTCTGGCTTGACAAGAGTCGAGCTCTGCCCCGATGAAGCCCATCACCAGAGAAGGCAAGAGTTTCGACTTGGCCTCATTGATCAGCAGGCCGAGCTGAGAGTAGGTCCGGAGGGCCAGGTCCCTGGACCTCTCCACCTCCTGTTGGGTGGAACCTGCTAGGTGCCAATCGTCGAGGTAAGGATAAATCCTGATCCCCCCCCCCACAGATGCCCGAGATGGGCCGCCGCCACTGCAATGCATTTGGTGAAGACCTGTGGGGCCGAAGACAGACTGAACAGCATGGCTCAGAACTCGTACAAGATCCCTTCGACCCTGAAGCAGAGGAACCGCTGATGGGACAGACGGATTGGAACGTGAAAGAAATACAGGTTACTCACCTGTAACAGGAGTTCTAGGAATGGTATATGTTGTTCATCCACACTTATTGGCAGGTATCCTTGCCGCTTTAAATCTTGCTGGAAGGTCTTCAAGCTGGCTCCTCCCACCCACCCGGGTGGTAAAACTCTACTCGCCCCATGGCCAGATCTGGCCCGCTGGAAGCTCAGGTTGTGCGTCGAAGACGGGGAGGTCGGGTGGGTCGTGTGGATGAACAACATATTCCATTCCTAGAACTCCTGTTACAGGTGAGTAAAGTACAGTTACGTAAGAACTTATCGTAACAGTAGATCTTCGAGAACAGCTCTTGCAGCAGGTTACACCATTAGAACTGAAGGCGGCAGGTGTCAGGACCCCACGGAAAAATTCTAGCTAGCTATCTACAGCGGGGATCACCCCCGACGTCTGTCCCGCCTCCGACGTCAGGCGTGGTATATAAGGGGGCGGTCCCGCCTGATTCCCCAGTTCTCCCACCGGAGACTTCCGGTCGCAGGATGACATCAGAATGGGAGACCGAGGATCCACCGTCAGAAGACAAAAAAGGGAAAGATTCCCTGTTAGAAAAGGCTTAAGCCACGCCTCCTCCAAGGGGGAAAGGTGGGCGGGAAGGTACCTGCTGCAAGAGCTGTTCTTGAAGATCTACTGTTACGGTAAGTTCTTACGTAACTGTACTATCTTACTTCGAGACACAGCTCTTGCAGCAGGTTACACCATTAGGACTGATTCCCAAGCAGTAACGCTGCCAAAATTCTGGGAGGAGGAAGCTAGGAAATACATTCCAGGTCCTGAATCTAGGACAGGAGACCCTGTAGTACCACAAGGCCGAAGCCGGCTCTTCGCCGAGAGGCGATGTCCAGGCTATAATGCCTGATAAATGTATGCACAGAGCTCCAAGTAGCTGCAGCACAAATGGCGGAAGTGGAGACATTTCGTAGTGCTGCAAAGGAGGTGGCCACACCCCTAGTAGAATGACCCCGGACTGTAGCCGGGAGGGGCTTTTGTTTGATATCATAACAAAAGGAAATACACTGGACAAGCCAGAGAACAGAGACTGTTTGGATACAGGTTGGCCCATCATCCTTTCGAAAAAAACAAAAGTTGCTCAGAACTACAGTGGATTAGTTCTGTTGAGGTAATACCTCAGGCTCGGTGAACATCCAGGGTGTGGAGCAGAGCCTCTCCTCTATTAGAGTAGTTAGGAAGTAGACGGCAGGCCAATATCCTGATTAAGGTGAGTGTAGAAACCACCTTAGGCAAGAATTTAGGATTAGTCCTCAGGGATACTCTGTCCTGGTGGAAAACTAAATAAGGCTCTTTGCACATGAGGCGTGAAGCTCGAAATTCTTCATGAAGTAACTAGCAGCAACCAAAACTAGCGTTTTCACACAGAAAGCGTGGCTAGCAATCATGGCAGGTTCGAAGGGCGTAAGTTGTTCAGGACAAGAAGCAAATCCCATGGAGGCACTGGGTCCTAATGGGTGGCCTAGAGTGTAACACCCCTCTCAAAATTCCCGAGGCGTCTGTGCCACTGTGTGATGTCCCACCAGAAGGTGGTAGGCAGAGATGGCACATAGGGTGCACCTTGATAGAGGTAAGCTGAGCCCGAGCAGAAGAGGGAGAGCAGGTAGTCAAACCACTCACTGGGCAACCTAAAGGGAAAAATCAGTGCTGTAACCATAAACAAAAGCAGGCGCCATTTCATGGCGTCATGCTATCACGTAGCCCGACTTTCTGGCTGCAGAAAGAACTACCGCAACCTCTTGCGAGACCCCGTGACGCAAGATGGCTATGTCTCTAGGAGCCATGCATGCAGGTTCAGTGAACGAAGTCCGGGTGGATCAGTGAACCTTCCTCCTGAGACAAAAGATGGGAGCTGAAAGGCAACGGGAGCGGAGGTTCCCGGGATAGCTGAATTAGCAAGGGGAACCAGATCTGTCTGGGCCAGAAAGGGGCCACCAGAATCATTGTTGCATGCTCCCTGCGCAGTTTGAGAAGAACTCTCTGGATCAACGGGAAGGGAGGGAAAGCGTAGAGGAATCTGTTCGCCCAGGAGAGGGACAACGCGTCTCGCCAGAAAACACCAGGCCCTGGATCTAGCGAGCAGAAATTGGGCAGTTTTGCGTTGGATGGGGATGCGAACAAATCCAACTCTGGAGTTTCCCATCGAAGAAACAGATCCTCTGCTGCCTCTTGAAGAAGTTCCCACTCGTGGACTCTGGCCATCTGCAATCGTGTTGTCCACCCCGGGAACATGTACAGTGATCAGATTCGCGCCGTGTTGGATTACCCCAATCCCACCCTCATGGCCTCCTGCAAAGGTAAGAGTGTCGCCTCCTTGTTTGTTGAGGTAATACATCACGCGTGTTGTCTGTCTGAAGCAGGAGAGTACTCGGCAGGATTTCTGACTGAAAGGCCTGCAGGGCATAAAGGACCCTTCATTTCTAGAACACTGATATGGAGATGAGCCTCCAGAGGGTCCACACCTGGGACTTCACCCATCGGTGTGCCCCCACCCTAGACCTGGGGCGTCTGTGGTGAGGATTACCTCCGGGGCAGGCGCTACAAGCAGGGGCGCCGTGGAAGGCGACCCTGGGTCCTAGCCACCACTGCCAGTCTCGAATCACGGTGTTCATGATTCTGACCGGATGCTGCATGTAGTCTTGCCTTTGATCCCATTGCACCTTGAGCATCCACTGAGTTACCACGATGTGAGCCTTGCGAAAGGGACTGTAAGATGGCGCAGCCATGTATCCGAGAGCAAGCGAAGGACCGACCTGGCAGGAGCGGTCTTGTTCGGCGATAGCTCCCTGATGAGGGATCTGATGCGTTCGCTCTGTCGTCTGGAAGAAAAGCTCTTCCCTGAATGGTGTCCAGTACTGCACCTATCAATTGCAGCTTCTGCGACGGTATCAGGAGAGACTTCTCGTGGTTGATTAAGATGCCCAGAGATGCGAACAAGACCTGGGTGCTCTGGATTGCGCTTAACAGCGCCTCTCTGGAGCCGCCATGAAATGTCGTCCAGATGCAAGAACACATAATGGCCCTGTCTCCTTAGACACTGCCACGACTGCCATGCACTGGTAAAGACCCTGAGTGCGGATGACAGTCCGAATGGAAGAGCTCGGAATTGGAGGTGGTGGTCGAGAAACTCGAAGCGCAGGAACCTCTTGTGTGCCTGAGCTATAGGGATGTGCAGGTATGCGTCCTGCATGTCCAGAGACGATAAGAAGGCATCTTGCTTCAACATGGGAATAAGACCCGGAAGAGTCACCATGCGGAATCTCTTGTAGGTGACAGACACGTTGAGGTCGCTGAGGTCCAGAATCGGAGGTCCAGAATCGGACGGAGGTCCCCTGTTTTCTTTGGAAGCAGGAAGAAGTGGGAATAATACCCTTGTCCTCTCTGGTTCCCCGGGACGTACTCTATCGCTCCCTTTTGCAAGAGCGCAAGTACTTCTTGCCAGATCAGAGACTTGTGCTGACCCAGATACCGGGAGAAAGGAGGCCTCGGTGGGGCTTTTCTCGAATTCTATACAGTGGCCTCTTCCGACCAACTGAAGAACCCACCTGTCGAGTGGTTATAGCCTGCCAACCCGGCAGGAAGTTAGCTATCGACCCCGACCATGATTTCCATTGATCCTGAGGCGGGGCCGGAAAGGAGTCAGACTGTGGCTGAGGGGTCCCGCTGGCTGGGCCGGCTTGGAAGTACGCTGGCTTCAGCCTGCAGGCTGTTTCCACTGGGCTCTGCGGCAGGAGCCCTCTGTTGTGGGCCGGGCGGGACTGTTGCCTCTGCGTCCGTCACGAAATCGACTTTGGTTCCTCCGAAGGAACTAAGCTTGGGTCGATACATGGCCTGAACCGACCTCACCGCCTTCCAGGCCTCCTGAGTTTGGTAATAATCTTCTCTGAGGGCTTACCAAACAAGACTTCTCCCTCGAATGGGCGTCCATGATATTCTTCTGGACATCGGGGTAAAGCCAGAGGTCGTAACCAAGAGTGTCTCCGGATGCATCGCCTGAAACTGCTGCTCGGGCCGAGTCCTTGCCCAGTCGTGTGACTCGTAGCACTAGGGTTCCCGTCCGAACCCGTGCGGGCTGAAGCATCTCCTCCTTCTGCTCACCTTCAGGCAGTTTTTCAGCGCATCCAGACCCTGTTCCACAAGGTGTTTGGAACTGTACCATGATGGGTCAAGTAATTCAGGGATCTGATGGCGCAGGTAGCGGAAGCGTCGTGCGCCTACCCATAGCGTCCAACTGTTTGGACTCTGGGTCGAGTGGCAGGGGTGCTCAGATGTTGCGGTCTCTGGGACCGGTCATGTGAGGCTGTGATGACCAGAGAGTCGGCCTGAGGCTGCTGAATCAAGTACTGGTCTTCTCTAGAAGCCTTGTACAAGTGATCAGCTTTCTTCGGCATCGCCGGGAGCGAATGTGGATGCTTCCACGCTGCCTTGGTGACGTCCACAAAAGTGTCTACCAAGGGTGGCACCACCACAGGCTTGGGGTCCTTCTGCCTAAGGTATCTGGCAAGACGTAGCCTTTCCGGGTCTAGCTCTTCCGCATCCCATCCCATGTTCTCTTAGATATGTCTCATAATATCCATGACGAAGTGTCATCCGGAGGAGACTTGCAGCTCGCGTGGATCCGGAGAAGGGATGGAAGGGAGATAGGGGATCTGGATGTTGAGAACTCTGATCCCGTGTCCTCCGTTGAAAGGCGATGTCGTTAATCTTCTAAGGTCTCTTGGGGCTAGCTGACCTAGAAGAGGATTTGGACGGAGGTCTCCGTTTGTCTGGTCTCCCCCTGGGAGGTGTTCTGTGCTCCCGGGGAGGAGGTAGTCGGCCTGCCAACCCCGATGGCAAGGGGGGTGCAGGAACCGGAGGAGTAATCAGTGTAGGAGGAGGAGGAGGAAGAGAAGGAGGAGTGGGAACCATGTCCTTCTTTATGGTGTCCCACCAGTAAATGAACAGTTCCTTCACCTCTGTTATAGAAAGGCCCGACGACGGTCCAGGTGCCAGTGGACAGTCGTCGGGTCCCGGTGTCGGCTCCACAGGGGGCTCGGGTAACGGCAAGGGTTCCCTGGGCGTCTCGACAGGACCGGGGTCGCCCGTCTGGTCCTTGGGCTGAGTCAATTCCTCCTCGGTTATGGTCTCCTGACTGACGTCGGTCGGAGGCGTCGGGGTTCTCTTTTCTATAGGAGTGGGCGTCGATCCCCCTACCGACGTCCGATGAGATGTAGACCTGGCGGCGGCGGTCGTCTGGCGACAGTAAGCTCTGGGGACCTATGGTGAGGGCGACCAGCCAGGCGCACCAGTGTCCGGGTCCTGCGGTCTCTTCAGAGAGTAGCTCAAGGTCTTGCGAGGAGGCAAGGCTGACTCGGCGTCTGGTTCAGAAGGGGCGGGAACCCGACTTACGATGATGATGGCGATCCCAGACTTGACCAAAGGCCTGGAGGGCGAAGGCGAGGCTCAGGCAGTCTTGGCCTGAGAGAGAGACTTAACCGCAGGGAGGCAGAAGAGCTGGCCCTGGAGGGCGGTGGGACCTGGAACAGGAGCTGCATGAGTCTGAGGCCTGGAGGGGACCTGGAAGGGCCTTCTCCTCAGGATTTTCAGCGTGTTTGTGGGTCTTTTTGAAGAGTCCCCTTGGCGAACATGGTCTTCAGCTTTTCTTCCAGTAAAAAGCCTGAAGGGCCTTCTGACGGATCCTAGTTCTGCTATTAAACCCCTGGCAGAGGAGCAGGCCTGGGTATCGTGGTCTGGACCTAGGCACGGGGCCATGAGCCTCGTGGGGGTCTTTGAAGAGGATCTGTTTCCCACAAGCACACTTGGAGGAGTGACGGAGGTGGAGAGGACATCGAAAAACTTGTTTGAAGAAATCCAAAAATTCCGTGAAGAACTTAACCACGCGTGTTCACGCTAGAAGCTGAACCGAAGGGTCGAGACATCTGAAATCGTGTAGGAAAGAACTGAGGAATCGGGCGGACCGCCCCCTTATGTACCACGCCTGGCGTCCGGGAGGCGGGACGGCGTCGGGCTGATTTACTGTAGAATAACTAGCTAGAATTTTCTGTGGGGTCCTGGCCTGCAGCTTCAGTTCTAATGGTGTAACCTGCTGCAAGAGCTGTGTCTCAGTAAGATCCTGTATTTCTAGGGACATGGATATGTTGTTCATCCACACTGTCTGGCAGACTCCTAGCAGTTCTCCGGGAGGAGGAGGCAAGGCACACCCGATGCTCCAGGAAATAAAGACTGGAGACGAGGCCCCAAAACCAGCATCCGGCGTGACTCAAGGTCGATGTAGTGAGTGGGTAATGAAGGTGTGTGCTGACTTCCAGGTAGCAGCTCTGCAGATTCCTGGATAGGACATCCCTGGAAGCAGCCACCGATCACAACAGTATGGCAGGTAGAATGAGCTCTTATCCTCTGGGAGCTCCATGCCCGCCAACTTATAGCAGAGATCTATGCAGGAGGTGACCCACCTGCTTATCGTCCACTTGGCTGCAGGTCTGCCAGGTGTGGCTTCAGCGTGCGTGACAAACAGCTGTGAACTCTCCCAATTCCAGCCGTCCGCTCCTTATAGTGGTAGGCGCCCTTCTAGAGATCCAGAGTATGGAGTATTAGGCCTCCGGTGTGACTGAGGTAGAACACCGGCAGTCAACACCTGGTTAAGGGGTGAAACTCCAACACCACCTTGGAAGGAATTTGAATTGGGGCGCAGGACAACCTTGTCCCTGTGGAAGACCAGGTAAGGAGACTCGATGGAAGCGCTGGAGCTCTCCCATCCTTCTGGCTGGCGTGACAGCCACCAAGAAAGCGGTCTTCCCGACAGGTGAGAGATCACACCTGTGCGATTGGTTAGAATGGCTAGCCCGCATGAGCTTTGCCAATACCAGCAGTAGATCACAAGGTGGAGGTTCTCGCACGGAGGAAATGTGATCAAGGCCTTTGAAAGCAGACCCACCTTTTCCTCGTCACCGACTCTTCAGCCCGCCCGATAGCAGAGATGGCTGCCAGGTGCACCTAAGGGTGCGTCGACCTAAGCCCTTGCTGAGAAGGGACCATAGGTAGTCAATATGCTCACCAAGGAACAGGAGGAAGGGTCCAGGCCCTTGCCCTGACACCAAATGGAAATCTCTTCCATTTGAGCGTAGCATTCCTGGTCGATTCCTTATGGGGCGTCTCGACTACATTGAGGACCGTCCGGAGACCCAAGGCCTGGAACTCTAGCCGCCTCAGGAACCAGGCCGTCAGGTGCAGAGATGAAGGTCGGATGGAACACCTTCCCTGATTGACTGAAAGCAGGTCTGCCGCGAGCTGGAAGCTGCCTCGGGAGCCTGGAGCTGAGGCTGAGGAGATCTGGATACCAGCACTGGCGGGGCCAGTCTGGAGCTACTCAGAATCACCTCGTCTTGTCCCTCCTCACCTTGAGAAGCACCTTGTGGATCAAGGGAAATGGGAAAAGGCGTAGAAGAGGCCGGGGTCCACGGCCTCGAAGGCATCCCCTGCAGCGAGCCCCCTGCTGAGAAGCGGGCCTGAACAGCCTCAGCAGCGTTCTCCTGAGGCAACAGGTCCACCTGAGGGTGCCCCAATGGGAGAACAGATCTTGTACTACCTCCAGCAGGAGAGACCACTCGTGAGACACAGCCCCTATCCGGCTTAGGGCATCGGCCAGGGTGTTGGAGCTCCTGCCACATGAGCAGCTAGGAGATCCGCCTCAGGCTGCACAGTGACAGATCCGGAGAGCTTCCTTGCATAGAAGCATGGAAGCGTCCGCCCTGGCGGTTTAGACAGTACATGGTCATGGTATTGTCCGTCTGGACCCGAACCACTTGACCCCGAAGAAACGGAGCGAAGGCGGTGAGAGCTAGGCAGACCATTCGGAGCTCCAGCAGGTTGATATGGCATCGGGACTCCCACGGGGACCAGAGGCCGTGCACTCGGTGTTCCCGTAGATGGGAACCCCAACCCATCAGAGAGGCATCGGTCGATAGAGAGCCCGTCGGCTCGGGGCGGACAAACGGGATGCCTTCCTGCAGGTGCGCTGGAACGATCCACCACTGGAGGGCGTTCCATATCCCTAGGTCACCGTCACTCGCTGGTCAAGGATGCAGCGTTGAGACCACTAACTGGCCAGGCCCACTGAAGAGGCGCATGTTCCAGCAGGCCAACAGACCCGCGTTGGTACAGGCCGCCATAGAGACCAGGAGGCGCAGGAAGTCCCGGGCAGGCGCGGTGCCAACCAGAAATGATCGGGCAAAGGAGGAAAGAACCTCGGCCCTGTCCGCCGGGAGCCGTGCTCTGGCTCGTAGAGAATCGAGCTCTGCCCCGATGAATTGTATCACCTGCTTTGGCACGAGTTCCGACTTGGCCTCATTGATGAGGATGCCGACTTGAGAGCAAACCTGGAGGGTCAGATCCCTGGACCGCTCCAACTCCTGCTTCGAGGGGGCTGCTATCAGCCAATCGTCCAGGTAAGGGTAAACCCGGACCCCTCAACGCCGCAGGAATGCTGTCACCACTGCTATGCATTTGGTGAAGACCCTGGGAGCTTGAGACAAGCGAGAAGGGCATGGCTCAGAACTCGAAGGATCCTCCGCTCGGCAGAAGGAACCTCTGAGTGACAGACGGATAGAGGCGTGAAAGAGCAGCGTCCTGCAGATCCAGAGCAGAACCACACGCGTTCAAGGATGGTATTATCTGAGCCAGAGTAACCACTCTGAAGGTTGAGACCTTAGGAACTTGTTTAGGTCATGTGGATCGAGAATGGGCGCTCAACCCCTGTCCGTTGGGACCAGGAAGTACCTGGACACAAACCCGGGTCTGAGGAGGTCCGCCACCTCCTGATCACCTCCTTCTGGGAGGAGGCAATGTCGACTCGGCGAGCCAACAGTGAACTCTGCGGACCCAGGCCCCACCGGTCGGCGGCTCTGAAGGCGGGGAGGCCTGCTTTCGAGCGCCAGAGGCAGGCCTTTTCCACCACCTCCAGTACCCATCTGTCGTGGTAATAACGGACCAGGCAGAGAAAGAGTAGCGGGCCAGTCCCCAGGGGAACCTGAGGAAGAGCAAGGAGGTTGGGCGGCGCCCTTCAACCCGTCACTGGGCAGGCTTGGAGGAGGAACCAGCGAGGGACCTCCGGGCCTTTACCTCCTTGCTTCCTGGAGGAGAAGCCGCGGGCTTGGGTTTGGGGTGCCAAGCTGAGCCTGCTGGCCCTGATGTTGCTGGGCGGACGTGCCGCCAGGCGCAGCAGGGCGAAGGGTTTAGGCTGTGGCCTCGGCCTTCCCCTGTCCCTCTGTGCGGAAGAGCCACGAGTCAGGAGTAGCATTGGACTTCTCGATCCTCTGGAGGTGACCTTCCACTCCAGGGCCGAAGAGGTTGGTCCCCAGGAAGGGGACATCCGCCAACTTGTGCTGGGTATCCGCTGTGAAGGTGGATATCCTCAGCCATGCCCGATGGCGCATGGCCACTGTGGCCATGACTGACCTGGCGCATGAGTCACGATGTCCAAAAGCAGTCTAGAAGTTGCTGCTTGGCCACTGCCCTGCCCTGGTCGCACCTGTAACTGCCGTGGTCTGCAGGTCGGCCGGAGATGAGGACTACCTCGTCCAGGGGCCCAATCGGGCATAAGATAAGTGTGCCATCAACATGTGGCCGGGCTGGCTGAGGCAAGGGAGGATGCAGTGTGACTTTTCGCCGGCATGGTCAATTTCTTGGACTCCTGGTCGGGAGGTTTGTCACGTCCTAGCATTTTCGACACATGGGCAGCTGTCGATAACTAACCCCTCGGCTGAGGGGTGTTCCGAAAAACCGGACAGGGAACCGGTAGGAACTGCATACTTCCTGGCCATCCTGGCCGAAGGCACAGGGCAGGAAGCAGGACGCTGCCAGAGCTCCAAGGTCGGACCCACAATGGCCTCGGCTGCCGAGAAGGCCTCCGAAGGGGAATCCCCTCGGTCCAATATCTACGTGAGGGGATACTTGGCCCGCTTAGATACCGGCGCGAGCTGCATCCCGGTGGACTCTGAGATGAGCCTAAGTAAGCCCAGAAAGGACGAAGGGCTCTCGTCCATCGACTGACCCCAGAGGACTCAAGTCCACTCGCTTGGAGAAAGGGAGGAATCGTCGTGGGACTCGAAGAGTCCATAAAGAACTACTGTAGGACTGAGCCACCCTCCACCTGCGAGGCCCCTCGGGAGTGAGGTGACAGACAGCTCTATCAGGCCAGACCTGAGCCGACCCGAGATTCTTGGTGGAGACCTAGCTGCGGCGGTGTGGAGGCGGGGGTTCCACGGAATCAGCCGGAGCAGCTGGTTTAACCCGACAACCCGGCCTGGGAACAGCGCCTCGGGAAGGTCGGGTTGCCCGGCCGCTCGGTGACAACCCTTAATGGCGAGGAAGCGGCTGAGTCGGCTTGTTCTCCAATCAGAAGAAGCTGTTGCCACATGAGGTCCTCGTACCGCCCGGCGTAACTGCGTCAAAGCCTCTCCCTCGTCCGAGGAGGAGGATGAGGATGAGCGGCAGCGCCGGTTGCCGTGGTGCCGAGACCGCCTGTGAAGGCGGGATCGGCTGGACCACAAAGAAGTCCGAGACCGAGACCGCGAACCTCGGTTTTCCCGAGGGGGGTTCGGAGGAGGGATGGGTGGGACCGGCTCTCCCCTTGGCTCGGAAGGTTCACCCGGGGGCTCCGGAACCGGAGGTACTGGCAAGCCACGGGATCCTCAACTCCACGGGGGAACCGAGAGAGAGAGAGTTTCGGCTTCACCAGTCGACAACCGTCCAGCGGGTTGAAATATCTCGACACTGCGATCGGCGGGGTCTCGGTCAACTGATCTGATGGGGATACCGTGAGACCAGTGGCGAGACGAGAAGGATCGAGCCAGTCGATGGCCGACTACTCGGGGAGAGGACCTTTCCGCTCCCAAGAGCTTCGACGGAGGACTTACCCTTGTCTTTCTTTTGGACCGAGAAGGTCCAGCAGACGTTAGGCCCTCTCCCTTGGTGGAGAGGGACAGACAGAGCTCCTTGAAGGAGGCCGAATATGAGGAACCCAGGGAGAGCAGAATAAAAGCCGCGGCCGAGGAAGGAGCGGTATGAGCCACCTCCTCTTCGAGGGTGATCATCTGCTCAAGCTGATCCGCCAAGCCTGCCGCCGCGGAAACTGCCAACCGGGCCTCTTTTGACTTCACCGGAGGAAAACACTTCTCGGGACGCCCAAGTTGTAAACGGGCAGCACGGTCTTCAAGAACGTAGGCCGAGAAGGAAGAGCACAGGTTGCAGGCCTGCGGGTCGTGCTCAAGGCCTAAGCAGTAGACGCACGTAGAGTGCGGATCTGTTCGAGACATCTTCTGTCCACAAGGGCATCTCCGAAAACCGGGAGTCGATTTGTACATCGCAGCCGCGAGGGATAGAAGACCGAAGTCTAAAGTTGAAAAACTTTTAAATGCAAAACCGAAGAATTAGGAACCAGTCTTATAGGCAGGCGTTAGGAGGGAACCTGAGCTTCTAGCGGTAAGGAAGATCTGGCGTCATGGAGTGAGCAGAGGTTTACCCGGGTGGGTGGGAGGAGCCAGCTTGAAGACCTTCCGGCAAGATTTAAAGCGGCAAGGATACCTGCCAATAAGTGTGGATGAACAACATATCCATGTCCCTAGAACGCGTTCTGCAGAGCCAGTGAACAGAACCACATGTTTCACTCCAAGGATGGTATGATCAGGGACAGAGTGACCATCGGAAAGGTGCGTGACCTGAGTTATTGATTCAGGTCGTGCAGATATAGAATGGGGCACCAGCCCCCCGTTCACTTGGGCACCAGGTAGTACCTGGAGACAAAGCCTGGGTCTGCTGGAGGATCCAACACTTGAGCTACTGCCTCCTTGACGAGGAGCTGAGCAATGTCGTCTCGGAGAGCTGACTGAGTCTAAGCGGATACTCTTTGCTCCCAAGGAGTGTGGGCTCTGCTTGGAGGATACTGCTCGAATTCCAGAGGTAGTCTCTGACCAACCACTTCGAGAACCCACCTGTCTGAAGTGACAACGGACCAAGTGGAAAGGAAGTGGCGGAGTCAGCTCCCCGTGGGAGAACCCAGAGCTGAGGTGATGGGAGAGGGGTTGACAGCCCCCGGCCTGTCACTGAGCAGGCTTGGAGGAGGAGGCTCCACGACTTGAACCTCGGCCTCCTTTACAGGCCTGTGGGGGCCCGGGCTTGGGCCGAGGGTGCCCAGCTTCAGCCTGCTGCTCTTGCTGGTGCTGTTGTCCACCTTGAAAGGAGGACTGCTGAGCCACAGGGGAAGAATGCCGGAAAAGGCTTCTTTTTCTTCCACTGGTTCTCGCCCGAAGAACCCTTGGCAGAAGTAGCGTCCAAGGTGGCATTGGACTGCTCAATGCGCTGAAGGTGACCAGCCACTCCCAGGCCAAACAGGTTGGTCCCTAGGAAGGGCACGTCAGCTAGTTTGTGCTGGGTATTCGTCGGGAAGGAGGAGAGCCTCAGCCAAGCTGTGTGACGTGAGACAACTGCGGCAGCCATTGCACGGGCACAAGAATCCCCAATGTCCAGGGCCGTTTGAAGCTGCTGTTTGGCAACAGCTCGGCCCTGATCCCGGACCTGCTTGACTATGGTCTGCATGTCTGCGGGGAGATGTGGGAGGACTTCATCCAGAGACCCTAGAAGGGCGTGGGAGATGCGTGCCATGATGATGGCCGAACTTACCTGATGAAGGCCAAAGGAGGAAGCCGTATAGACCTTTCTGACTGAATGGTCCAAACATTTGGACTCTATCAGGAGGTCAGTCGGTATCGGCAGAACTGCCAGTACTCCTGAACACAGAGGCGGTCACCAGGCTCTCAGCCAAAGAGTGCTCTGTGAACCCCGCAAGGGACCCCATAGGCACCGCATACTTGCAGGCCATGCGGGCAGAAGGAGCTGGACAAGAGGCAGGGCGCTGCCAGATTTCTAGGGCTGGGCCAACAATAGCCTCAGCCACAGGAAAGGCCTCCATCGGGGTATCCCCTTCTCTTAAGGATGTCCGTAAGAGGGTACTCCGCCTTTTTCTGGACTGGCTCAAGAAGCATCCCTGTGGCCTCAGATGAGGCAAAGAATGCCCTAAAAAGATGAGGGACCTTCTCCCGTCTCTAAGCCAATGGCTGATTCCTCATCACCATGATGAGAATGCAAGCCGGTGACGTCCGAATCCGAGGAATCCTGATATAATGGCCGACCGCCCAGGTTACCTTCGACTCGCCGGGGGTGATCTGGGGTGACCGTGACCAACAAACGCCAGGGAAACCCGTTGTTCGGCCAGTCTTTCCTGGAAGGAGCCCCTCCCACAGGTTGCTTGGGCGGTGGGTTCCACCACGATCTGTGGAGAGACCGTTTTTGGCCGAACTGGAGGTTTTAACGGCTCCACGGGCTGGGGAAGTGACAATCAGCTCCAAAGGAGTCAGCTTCATCCAAGGAAGTTAAAGCCAGGTAATGGCCGTTATGGAAGCCGGGGTCGGCTTTTGCCCTGTCAAAATCAGCTGTTGCCACATGAGGTCCTCGAAGCGCCGATAGAGTTTCCACCACAGCCTCTCCTCATCTAAGGAGGACGAGGATGACTGATGGTGTCTCCTCTTTTTAGAGTGTTTATGGCTCTCCCTCGGCTTTTCAGTCGAGGGGGTCCAAGACCTCGATCGAGATCGGATGGGCCGACTTGGTCGCTCAGGAGACACCGGCGGGATCAGTGATTTCCCGGGTTCGGGGACCACTTCCTCGATGGGAGTCCCAGCGGGCTGGGTCTCATCATCTGGGAAGACTAAATTAGGAGTTCGATCGAGGGAATCGTCAACCGGAGTCAGTGACAATGGATCGATTGGGTCTATCACGATCTCCACGTCGTCGATCAACAGTTCGGTCGAGTGACCAGACGGCAAAGCTGAAAAGCCAGTGGCCGAAGAAGCAATCTCGACCAAAGTCGAGACCACATGTTCCTGGGATCGAGATCTCTCCTGCTCCCAAGAACGTCTCCATCGAGATGAAGATGATCCCGGATCCTTCTCCCACTTACGGGATCGAGAGGAGTGCGAGCCTGCAGGTGCCTCTCCCTTGGTCAGGAGAGACTGGCACAACTCTCAGAAGGAACCCGAGAAGGTGGAGCCCAGGTTGAATGGAATGAAGAAGCTCCGAGAAGTCTCTGCAGCGTAGGCCGCTACCTCCTCGAATGCCTGCATGCTTTCCAATTGCTCGGTGGATCCCGCAGCCACGGAAACTGCCCACCGAGCCTCCTTGGATTTCACCGGAGGATTTCGTTTCTCCAGCCTCCCCAGCTTCAGGCATGCCAGATGGTCGTCGAGAACATTAGGATGAAATGTAGGCGATATCGCATTTCGAGGTGTCATGGTCAACACCAAGGCAGTAAACACATGCAGTGTGCGGATCAGTGCGCAATATTTTCTGGCCACAAGGGCACCAACGAAATCCAAGGGAAGACTTGTCTTCCATAATCAAAGTGTTAAATTCACGGTCGCTAACGCGAACGAGAAGAATTTTGGGAATAACCGAAGGTTTTTGAGCCGGGGCCTACAAATTGCGTGAGCACGAGAGAGGCAACCTGAATTTTCCAGCGGAAAGGAAGATCTGACATCATGGGGTGGAGCCAAGGTATATACCACCCGAGTGGGTGGGAGGAACCACCTTGAAGACTTCCTGCTGATCTTAAAGTGGAAGGGGACATGCCAAAGAGCATGGATGAACAACATATCCACGCTCCTAGAACATCAGCTACTCTGGCCGAGACCCTGTAACAGGAAATGGCTAAGTCTTTAGGAGCTACGCATGAATGTGTAAGAATCTTAGGACTGTGTGGAATAAGGTCCAGTTGTCCTGAGATAGCAGGCGTGAGGTGAGTGGAAGTGGAAGAGGTGGTTCCATCGCCAGTTGCTGGAGCAGGGGTAACCAAATCTGTCGCTGCCTGAAGGGCACAACCAGAACCATGTCCACCCCTTCTGACTGGAGTTTGAGAAAACCCTCTGTATCAGGGAAAAGGGAGGGACGGCATAGAGGGACCCTGTCCAGCAGAGGGACAATGCGTCTCACCAGAAAACACCAGGCCCAGGATCTAGTGAGCAAAAATTGGGCAGTTTTGCGTTGTGTGGGGATGCAAAAAGACCCAACACTGACAGAGCCCACCTGCCAAACATGTCTTGTGCGACTAATTGCTGGAGTTCCCATTCATGGGTTCTGGATCCTGACCAGCTGAGGACGTCTGCTAAGCTGTTTTGCACCCCTGGGACGTGAACCGCCGAGATCTCCATCTGGTGAGTTATGGCCCATTCCCAAACTCTCACAGCCTCGCAGCAGAGTTGGTATGAGTGAGTTCCCCCTTGTTTGTTGATAACAGAACACCACTGGCATGTTGTCCATCTGGACCAGGAGGTGTTCCAGAAGTATGTCTGTTTGCAGTGCCTGCAACACATATAGAACAGCCCTCATTTCCAATACATTGATATGCAGGGGCTCCTCAATCAGGGACCACAACCAGAGTCCTGCAATTGAATAGATGTGCTCCCCAACCTATTACTGAGGCATCTGTTGTCAATATCTGAGTAGGCTGTATCCCCTGTAAGGCGGTACCCCCTGACAGATGGGACGGCTCCAGCCACCATTGGAGGGCTTGCAGGACAGGTCCTGGGACTGAGACAAACTGGTCGAGATCATCCCAATGCTAATCCCTTTGGGCCTCAGTGTCCACTGGATCGTACTCATATGAAGTCTGGCCAATGGAACAATGGCAATGGTTGCCACCATGCGGCCGAGAAGTCTGAGCACTGTCCTGACCGGGACCTGTCGTAATGACTGAATGTGGTGAGCAAGACCCCTTAGGTGGTCCGCTCTCTCCTCTGGGAGGAAAGCCTTCTCCTGAGAGGTGTCGAGTAGTGCTCCAATGAACTGGAGCCTCTGAGTCAGCCAGGGTGAGGATTTCGGCATGTTTACTGTGATTCCCAGTGCCGCAAAGAGAGAAAAAGTGTCTTCCACTGTGTTGAAGAGCTTCTCTGGACGAGGCTGTGAGAACCCAGTCATCCAGGTAAGGGGAGACATAATGTCCTCTCTTCCAGAGGGCTGCTGCCACTACTGCTAGGCACTTGGTGAAAACCCCTGGTGCCAAAAACAGACCGAAGGGCAGCGCCCTGAATTGGAAATGCTGACCTTGAAATTTTAATCGTAGGAATCTCCTGTGGTGCCTGGCTAGCAGGATGTGTAGGCACACATCCTGCATGTCCAGGGATGAAAGTCATTCTCCTTGGTGGATCATGGGGAATAGACCCTATAGGGTGACCATTCAAAAGCGCCTGTATTCCATGTAGTCGTTGAGGTTGCTGAGGTCTAGGATGGGCCTGAGGTCTCCTATTTTCTTGGGTACTAGGAAGAAGTGAGAATAGTACCCTTGTCCCTTCTGAGTGGCTGGTACAGGCTCTTTTGCTCAGCACAGCTTGAATTTTGCCCTGGATGAGAGCAGCATGGGATTGGGAAAAATGGGAAAATAGTGGTCTGTCTGGAGGTATCTTGGTAAATTCTATTGTGTGACCCCACTGAATCATTTGAGAAAACCATTGGTCAGAAGTGACCAACCTTCAATCCTCTAGATAGATGGGAAAAGCGGCCTCCGACCAACTCTCCTGCTAGATCTGTCTGGAGAGGAGGGTTTGGCCAAAAGTCAGGCATTAGTGGCGGAGGGCAAAGTAGCCTGGGTGGGTTTGGCTGACCTTTGCCCCCAGTTTCCTGAGCCACAAGAGGGGCCTTTGCGACTGTAGCCTCCTCTCTGCTGCTGCTATCGCTGGAACCTGGTTTGTTGACCGCATCTGCCACAAAAACACTGTTTTGGAAATGTTTTTTGTTTGGGATTATACATGATCTGGACTGTGAGTACAGCTTTCCTAGAGTCCTGAATTCTAGTGATAATCTTTTTGGATTCTTCCCTGAAAAGGACCAAGCCCTTAAAAGGGCCATCTAAGATTCCTGCTCGGACGTCTTGGGCGAAACCCAAGACCCTAAGACAGGAGTGTCTTCTGTGGCATACCCCCGTAGCAGCTGCCCTAGCTTCAGTGTCCGCTGAATCATAGGCCGATCTGAGGACATGTGTGCCGATATCTGAGCCTGTCTGCATAAGTTTCTCTAGCTCAGCTTTTTGCAGACAATCTGGTAGATCCTGAACTAAATCTATCCCTTGTTCTCACATGGCGTTCTGAAACTGCATCATGAGGGTAAGGAAGTTCAGAGACCTGATAGTGCTGGTGATAGAAGAATATATCCACCTGCCCATTAAATCCAGCTGTTTGGACTCTCAGTCCAGTGGCTGTGGTGCCCTGTAGAGGCGACCTGCCTCTTGTGGGATGGCTGAAGAAGTGGAGGGATGTTTCAATGCCGTCTTGGTTACATCCTGAAAAGTGTCCACTAGGGGTGGTACAACTACTGGTTTGGGGTCTTTCTGGCAAAAGTATTTTGCCAGCAGGCGTCTTTCAGGGTCGAGGGCCTCAGTGTCCCAGCCCATGTTTGACTGGATGTGACGCATACCCTCCATAAAGGAGGGGTCGTCGGGCAGGAACCTTGATGTGTCTCTCGGGTCCGGAGATGGGAGATCTCCCTCTGAGGAGGAACCAGATGAGGAAGATGATGAATGGATCGAGTCCACTGAGGAGGACTTATGGTAAAAAAAAGCATTGAAAACGCGGGTAAGATGGCAGTAGATCGAAGCTGAAGGTGTCCGTGGAGCCGATGCATGCAAGTCGACGGCAGGAAAAGAACTGGGGGATGCCAGGGGGACCACCCTTTTTTATACCACATGGGATGTCGGGGGTTGGCCAACGTCGGATGGTGGTCCCCCACTGTATACTGCTAGCTAGAAGTTTTCCGTGGGGTCCTGCCAGCTTCAGTCCTAATTGTGTTACCTGCTGCAGAAGCTCCATTTCAAAAAAAGGTCTGCAATAATGGGAGTCCCTATTTTAGAGGGATACTGTAAAACCTGGGGAATTTATTTCGGTCAGGGAGACATGGCCTTCTACAACTGGGACTTACAGCTACAGAGTGCACAGCAAAAAGTTAGGCTCTGGAATCAGTGGCACACGTCTAAACTGAAGAGGATCTATATGATCAAGACATATTTACTATCCCTGTTTTTACATCTATGTGTAGTTTCCCCTTCCCCCCACCCAAATAAAACCCCAGCTCAAGGTCACAGTGTATGGCTGTTTTTTCTCTCATGTCTACGGGGGGAGCAGACTGAACCCAATGAAATGAGGCATACTGTATTTAGAAAAAAAAAATTGGGGATTGGCAATGGTTAAGCCAATCCTTTTTTTCTTTATTATGTTCATATACAGTAATATAAAACCTCTACTGACTGAAACCAAAGCTACGCTGTTCCCATGGGTTTTGGATAACGTAGGACAGTGGTTGGACACATGGCCACAAAATGGACCCATAGTAAAACAAAAACACTTGGGGGGATTTACCATCATATTTCCAATATTGTTGGGAGAAATTAAAATTATGTCAGATCTCGAAACAACAAGTGTTTTCACTCACCGGAAAAGCCTTTTATAAAACGGTGCTAGAAGACCTCTTTTTAGACATGCCGCATTTTAATGAGAGAGCTAGTCAAGTACAGGAATTCATTGGTAGAATGCTAACAAATAAAAGTGTGTCTGAAACCATGTTGGATGTTTGTGGCTTAGCACCCATGGGAAACTAAATGTGAAAAATAATCTCACGCATAAATGGACTGAATACAGATATTGCCCAAGAGAATCTTGTACTGTCACTCCTGAGACAATGAAGCGCTTGTATTTCCACTGCCCCATGCTATAAGATTTTGGGACATACTGATACACCAACGGAAAGGATCCCCTTTCCTATCTTTGATACCAGATATTTTATTTGTACGCTTAATGCCAAAGCAACAGCAGAGGTACTACTGTTATACAATGCATTTGATACTACTTAGCATCAAATACCATATTTGGACTACCAGATATAGGCTAACACTTCAACAATTAGAACTACCACCAGAGCAGTTTTTCTGTACTATAAGAATCTCAGTGTTAGATATTTGGCATAAAGAATACATGAAGGCAGACCCACAACGTTGTCACACCTGGTGGGGTAAATTTACCTGGTTATCTTAAAATGTAAACTAAACAAAGGGCCTGGAAGTGACTCCTTGAAAGGTTTTAAGACTAATCTTTTGTAGGGACAGGTATATTATTTCCACATGATGTTATTGTGTTCCTCTTATGATTTACACTGAAGTTCAAAAAAATTCCCCTACTCCTTAAAATAAGGGAAGGGTGGGAATAGGGTATGATGTAATAACTACCTGAATTATTTTTTGATGTATATATTTATTTATGTGATTCCAACGTGTTTTTGTATTTTGATTTGATTTTTGAAAGTTTTACTAAAAATATCCCTACTCTAAAATAGTGTGGGAGGGGGGAGGGGGCACGCTAGGGGTAGTATGTATCAATATTCATTTGCTTCACTTTAAGATTTGATTTCTTCCAACAACAAAACTGTATTGTGATTTTCTATGAAGTATCAATAAAAATTCCCCTACTCTCTGCGAAAAAAAGTGTCTAGGGTTCTTTTACTTCCGTACAAACACCCATCAGGACAGCACCAGGATGGGCAGAAAGGACCTCTGTTTAACGTCTCGTCTGAAGGACGGCACAATCTGACAGTACAGCACTCCCCTAATACTGCATTCAGGTGCCAGTGTTTAGGTATGAGCCCAAGTCCGGCGTTTGACTAGAACCCACAACCTTCTGCTCCAGAGGTGGATGTGCTACCGAGCCACACTGACACCTAGAAGGAATGGTGCAAGAAACTGAAGTATTATTGCATAGAGTGTAGTGGGAAGCTGAGGGAGAGGACAAGAGGGATGTAGTGTAGGAGGGAAAGGAACCAAACCAAAATATAGCTATAAAGGAGGCAAAATTGGGAAGATGCCCAGCATCAAGAGAGAGGCGAGAAAGGGCACAGTACAGTGAGCAGTGGTGGGTATGATGGGAGCAATCTAAAGCAAACTGACAAAAAGAGTAGAAGAGGGGATCCGGTCTGGCAAGGGAGGATTTGGGAGCTCCAAGACAGATTAAGTCACCATAATCAAATATAGGGAGGATTATCTTTAAAACAATCTCACAATGGACAGGTAGGAGGATACTCACTTTATTCCTGTACAGTGAACAAAGCTTAGGGTGAAGCTTTTGGTGTATGGCATCAATATGAATCAAGAATTCAAGATGACAGTCAAGCCAGACCCGGAGGTATTTCAAAGAAGATACATCCTCTATAATCGCACCACCAAGTTTGTGAAATGAAGGAAGAGGAGTGAGTCTGGAAAGCCTCCGACGGGTGTCAAAAGTCATGGACTGTTTGTTTTGGCACTGAGGGATAATTAGTTAGAATGGAACCAGTGCTGAATGTTGTCAAAATCCAGCTGAAGAAAACAAAAACTGCAACCGCTCTAGCCAAAGCCATACACTGAAGTCCGTGTTAAATTTTAATTCCTTTTATTTATTTTCATCATAAGATGTTCCCCTGACATTTCGCCATTCGATGGCTTCTTCTGGGGAACTGTTAAATAATGAAAGATTTTTTTTTTTTTTTTTTAAATTGTAATTTTTTATTTCATCTTTTTTTTCCCAACAAGGACAAGACAGAAAGAAAAACATACACAGAGACTAATTTCTTGCCAACGATATAGGTTACATAGAGACTTTAAAAATTATACACAAGAGTCTGAAAGTGGGGAGAGCAATCCATCCACTGTAACAGAAAAGTCCATGAATAAATTAGGGATTTTGGTCCAAAGTTACCAGGATTGGTCAGAAACAATAACCTGATGAACAGAAAACTTGAAAAAGGAAAAGACATTTAAGCTATAAGAAACAACATTACAGCTAAACTTTCTAATGTACTAAACATACCCCCCCCCATGCAGCGTGGTCTTGATACTAATAAGGATATCTCATTAATATAAAATAATAATTTAATTTAAGCGCAGCTCCTGTTACCAAGGATGCATCCTCTATGAGGCCCTTATATACCTCCAGATGTCTATCCTGGTTTCATTATCTGGCTAGTGTTAGTAAAGATTAATCTGTTCCAAATGGAGGAAAAGTACTCGTCCTCACCCATCCCTTAACCCAGGGCCTCTCTGACCAGTATTTTCAGAGTTGGGACGCCTTCCTTGGTACCTAGGAACTTAAAAAATGGAAACCAGCGAGTCTTATAAGATTCACGTTTTAGGCTCAGATTAGCCGTAAACCTTTCCATTGTTTTGATTTTATGACAGCAGGCCAGCCATTGTTCTTCCCCCAGGGGTATTTCTGTCAGCCACAACCTTGTGATGGCCTTCTGGGCTGCAGCTATCAGAAGTGGGAATAAATACTTAGCTTTGAGACCCTTTAACCCCGGAGGGGGTTCCCCCAATAAAAGATAGCGTGGATGTCTGGGAATTTACACTTGCAAAATCTGGCTCAACTGGGCACTTACAAGACTCCAAAAACCACTGAGTTTGGTTCAACTCCAAAAAATGTGTTCATGAGACCCCACCATCCTGCATCCCCTCCAACACTTATCAGAATGGGTTTGCCCAAAATGTTTACTTATCACGGGCGTTCTAAAGTATCTTAAGAGTACTTGCCAACTAAATTCTCTCCAAGTGGATGAGGCCTTCGTTCTGTGTGCCAACTTCCAGATCACATCTCACTGCAGAACACCCCCTCCCAGACCTAGTTCCTTTTCCAAGAGTGTCTGAATTCGAGATCTAGTGTCCGAGAGATCTGACTCTTCAGCCATATACAACTTGAAGATCAAATGGGTTGTTTGTGAAGTCCCTTTAGTCAGTTCCAGAAGGAGATCCAGGAGAGACTGCACACCCTGAGGTACCTCACAACCCTTCCCAGCCTCAGTCCGAAGGAAATATCTGATTAGCAAACAACCATAAAAGTCAGATGAGGGGATATTAAACTCCTGTTGGATCTGAGCAAAGCTTTTTATGGTGTCCCCTGTGAACAACTGCGAAAAATGTCTGAGTCCCAGGTTTTCCCAGAGAATAAACACCCGATTCTCCCTCCCCGGCAGAAAATCCACCCTATCTGAAATCTTACCATACAATTGAACCACAGATTGTAATTTCCTCTCCTTTATAGCTTGTGTCCATGATTTAACCAGCGTCTTAAGCCAGGGGTTCGGTAGCCCTTGCAGCACCCTCAGGTTACTTTTGTTAAATAAGATTGATGGTAGGGTATACGGCCTTATAAATTGAAGATCCATTTTGACCCAGCTTTGTGCTTCTGCTGTGGAAATATAGGCAGCCAAATATTGCAGCTGGGCTGCTCTATGGTAACCCTTTAAATCAGGGACACCCAGTCCTCCCTTCCCTTTGGGCAGCTTCAGTAAGGACCAACTAAGCCTGGGTCATTTCCCTGTCCAAATAAATTTACTTAAAAGCTTATGGGTGTCTAACCAAAACTGCCGTGGAGGGCAGAGGGGAATAGAGTCAAACAAGAAGAGCATTCTCAGGGAGATATTCATTCTCACCGATTCTACTCTACCTGTGATTGTAAGTGGTAGGGTCACCCATCTAGCGCAGTCTTTTCTTATAGCATCTAACAACTTCAAAATGGTTAAATTGGTATAACTTGCTGAGATCTCTCGGGATGAGAATCCCTAAGTATCGAATGTCAGTGGTGGACCATCTCAAATTGGTCAGGGTTTTCACTACTGGGGGGACCGGGGCACCAATGGAAATTATTTCGGACTTCGATTTGTTAATTTTAAAGCCCGGGATAAGACTGAATTCTTTCAGAAGGGTCATAGCTACTGGTAATGATGTGTTTGGTTTTTTTTAAATAGAGTAGGGTGTTGTCGGCATAGAGAGAAATGTGGTTTTCCACCTGGTCTACTGTAATCCCTGTAATACCCACATGCGACCGGAAAGCCTCCACCAGAGGTTCCATACTTAGGGCAAAGGGGTGAGAGGGGGCATCCCTGTCTGGTCGTCCTCCTTACGGGGAACGGGTGTGAGAAACCCCCATTCAACCAAACCCGACCAGATGGGTTAGTGTATAGAGTGAACACCCAAGCTTGGAATATAGAGCCAAAATTAAATTTCTTAAGCACGTCTCCTAAATACTTCCACTCGAGGAGATCAAAGGCCTTTTCGGCATCTAGTGTGATTACTACTGCTGAATCCCCCCTCCCTCTACGTTGGGTGTGTGCCATCATGGAAAGCAATCTTCTGACAGTATCATGAAGATGTTTCCCCGGCATGAATCCCGCTTGGTTCGGGTGTACCAACTGCGTTACCATCCCCTGAAGCCTATTCACCACCATCCTGGCAAAGATCGTAACATCCAGATTCAGGAGTGAAAAAGGGCGGTAACTACAGCACAAGGTAATGTCTTTGCCCCGTTTCTGAATAATGGATATCAGGGCTCGAGCCCAGGTGTCTAGGGCCTCTGAGGGTTTATGGGCAACATTATACATTTGTAACAGCAGTAACTTGACTTGAAACTTCTGGTAGTACTCCGCAAAGTAGCCATCAGGTCCTGGGCCTTATTATGCTCGAGATTCTTAATGACCTCAACTAGCTCCATCTGTGAGAATGGACAGTTGAGTTCTTTCTCAAGTCCCCCAGAGGGCTTGGGTAACTTTAGCCCGTCAAGAAACTTTTTAATTCTGTCTGACTGTCTGGCACAGGACTCTGGAGTGTACAGATCTTCATAAACCTTTTTTAAAACAGTCTGCTATTTGAGAGGATCCTGTAACCTGTCTGCCCAAGAGTCTGGAATCTTTCACCACTGAGATATACCTCTCAGCCGCTTGTTTCCTTAGCCTAAACGTCAATAACCTGCCCGCTCTATTACCACCCTCACAGTATTTTTGTGCTGTGAACTTAAGGGCATTCTCCGTTTTGGCGGTGAGGTGTTACCGCAATTACTCCCTAGCTAGCTTAAGGTCCCCTAGCAAACTGCAGGGGCCCCCCTTTTTATGCAGCTTCTCCAGTTCCTTAATTATCTGCTCTAGGCTATCCTGTTTCTGCTGCCGGGCCTTCTTTTGCTGAGCTGCATATGAAATGGCCTCCCCCTTACTACAGCATTTAGGCCATCCCACAGAAATTTTACCTGTGACTGAGACGGACCCAGTATTTTCTGTGATATAATTATCTATCACCTCTTTTATTTTAGAAGTAAAGGCCTCCTCCTCAAGCAACTCAGCATTCAGGCACCATAGAGACTGCTTATGCAAAGGTCCTAAAGTAATGGTCAGACTGACCTTTGCATGGTCTGATAGGCAGATGGGATAGATCTGCTGATCCTTTATTGTCCCCACCCAGGATTTTTGCATATAAAACCTATCAATACGGGAATACGAATTTTGCAGATGGGAGTAAAAGGTAAAATCTTCACTAGATGGATATTTATCCCTCCATGTGTCCACCAGACCGGCCTCCGTATGTAGATAAAAAAGGGTTTTCCCACTGGCACCCTTTTCGTGGCCCCCTTGCCCTCCAAATCTATCTACCTATGTGTTCTCTACACAATTCCAGTCGCCTCCTAAGATGATATGGCCCTCTGGGAATGAGGTCAAAACTCCAAAGACGTACCTGTAAAATTGAGGATTACTGGGTGTGGGGGCATAGATGTTAACAATATGTATTGTCCTATCTGCAATTTTACCTGAAAGAGTCACCAGTCTGCCCTCCCCGTCAGAAAGAGAGTCCAGTAGGGTGAAGCCTAGGCCCTTCTGAACCAGGATAGCCACCCCTGCCTTTTTCGGGTTCTGGTGGAAAGAGGCAAAAACCTCCCCAACCCACATACTAGCGTAATTCATTGTGCTCAACCACAGAAAGGTGGGTTTCCTGCAAAAGACCAATATCACATTTAGTCCTGGCTAGGTCTTTTAATACATTGTGTCTCTTTACTGGCGAACCCAGTCCCTTAACATTAAGGGAAACCAATTTCAGAGACTCCACGATGAGGCCTGCCAGGTACTTTCCCATATTCCGCCCGATTCGTACCAACCCAAGGGAACCCGCATAACTGCCACCAACCCTCCTAGACCCCAACTACTTTGGAAGGAGGCACTCAAAATACACCCCAGCAAACTTAAAGCCCCACGCTGCATGCCCAACCCATTCCCCGTAATCCTTAGAACAATTCCTCCCCTCCCTTCCCCACTGTACAATAAAAAATAAACAAACCTCCATAGAGAGAAAAACCCACTCTCAATGGTAAACTATGTACAAGCAGGCCATCAAAGGCCCCTAACGGAAGGAAACTCACTCCGCCCTGGAGCATGGGCTGACCAAATAGCCCCTCGCCACCCGCACCTCTGGATCGGAGGTAAACAGGAAGGGCAGTCTCCCGAGGTGAATCTTCAGCAGGAAGGTAAAAATTCCCTAGCAGGGGGCAGCAATGTAAAGAAAGCTGGCTGACCTCTGATGGGCGACCTATCCCCTGAACTGGCTTCCAGCAAGTATGGCTGTTCTGAAATCGAGGTGGGAGGCGGGAACCACCAACCTCAAATTAACCTCAACCTTATCCAGTGCTAACGATGCAGATTACTTAGGGGCCTTAAAAATAGCCAGTGTTGGGTTCCAATTAGTCAACCTGTGTGTGACTAGTCCCTATAGACCTCTCAGATCCTATAAGCTGAACCCAAAACTTTGAGCTGAGGGAGCGGGCATGGTCACGGGCCTGTCCCTAAAAGGGAACCAACTGCCAGTACATAGCCCCACCCGGCAAGAAAGTGAGAAGCCTGAGGGGGCATGTGGATATTAGGAGAGGGAACCACACCTTCCCTGGACGACCCTCAGAAGCTCATAACCATATACCCCGATGAATAAACTGTATGCCACAACTTGGAATGTGGCAAAAGTCCCTCAATGCCTTAAGGCAGTGAAAATAACCATGCTATTAATAAAGATAGTTCCATCAGTGGATGAGGAGACTCCCTCCAGCCGTTCGTGATCTCACACAGGAACCCCATAGCACATAACCCACCTCAGCATGCAAAACCAAACATTTCACCCACATTTGCATGGTAAATGCATACATATCATCTCGGTACACAATAAACTCACAGATGCCCTCAAAAAGGTGTCATGAAACTGTCCATTCCGCCCCACAGAGAGGTCCCTAGGGAAGTCCGGGGAGCACTCCCTACAAGAAGGATAACTAGAAAAAGAAAAGTCAAACCAGCTCATCTGCCCTGTATGACCTCAGGTGGTCTGTTGAGGCTGCAGTTCCTGACTGAGACGAATCAAATCCTTGTACAGTTGGTCATCTGGGCCTGTACCTTTGGCGCTGGCACCTCTCGCAGTTCCTTTTCCCTTCTCCCAACGAAACTGCAGCAGAGTTTGTTTGGATAATTCAAGCTGGAGATCTGGAAGGGTAATACCTGCCTTCTGTAGGGGTTTGCTGACTTGCAACAAGGAGTCGTAGAGTTTTCTGCCTGTTGACCAATGCACAAGCAATCTAGCCGGGTAGCAGAGATGGGCCTTTATCTGTTTCTCCTTGAGCTGCTTGATCACCACCAGAACACGTTTTCTTTTTTGCATAGTAGCAGGCGGGAAATCATGATCTACACACACACTCACTTCCTTTCCAAGTTTAAGTCCCGTTTGGCCCAAGCTTTACACAGTATCAAGTCCTTTACAGGGTAGTGATTAAATTTGACCAAAATCAATCGAGAGGGAGCATCCTTCTTTGGTCTGGGACCTAGGGCACGGTGTACTGTCTCTAGCTCAAGAGGTTCAGAGCTGGGGCTGACCAATTTCTGCCAGAGCCATGTTTTTACAAATTCAGAAGAGTCATCTTGCTCGGCTCCCTTAGGGAACCCAAACATCCAAATTCTTTTCCTCCTACCTCTGGACTCAGCATCTTCTGCCCTCATTGTGAGTTCCCTTTCTCTTTTGGCCAGACAGAGCACTGCCCGCCTGAGCCGCATGGAGTCATCAGGAAGCCCATCAAGGCCCGTTTCCAAATCTTGACTCATTTTTAGCTACGCAGTATTAATTAGATGCACAATCTATTGAAAATAGCACCAGATTTCTTTGAATTTACCACCGCAACCATGGAGCTCAAATCTAAGCTTCCTTTCGGCTTGGTGAGGGCACCTGAAGTCTCTTAAAGAGATTTTTAATGTACCAATTAGTTATACTACAATGTAGCAATACTGTTATACAGCCAAAATAATTCATAACTTCCTTGAATTTTATAAATCACTCACATTATGAACTCATAATATGCGTAGAAAAGTATTTGCTGGTTATTTAATACAGAGTACAATAGTCGTAACAGTAGTAGCTAAGCATTATTTTCTAAATTCAAACTAGCCTCACTAGTAGACATAGGTGCCAAAAGGCCACCTACTTTTATCTAGGGCCGTGGCCTCCAAAAGTCTGCTACACTGCTTTCCTTATTTAGTATAGTGTAATCTGCAAATTAAATTCAAATAGCATATTTGTTTTATGTAGTCTCATTTTGATAATACTATTGCTTTGTACCACAACGCCACTTACTTAAAAATCTGTTGTCATATAGTCACTATCGAGTTTATTATATCACACACATAATTTATACAAGTAAGCTCAATAAGTCAAACCTTCCCAATTCAGTTAAATGTTCTATTATTTCAAATAGAAATACTTTATATATATACACACACACACACACATATATACATCTTTTTTCTTGAGGACGCGTGCATGCGCAAACATGGTCAGGCCTTAGTGGTGCGAGCACATTACAGTCCTGCATGGTACTGTTCTTAAGTTTTCATCTACTCTGGAACTGTGAGTAATAAACTTAATTCAGCATATTGTCTGGAGGCCGGTGTCGTGCTTTTAGTGTTTCAGCTAGCAAAGAGGACAAGTCCAGTGACCTAAAGGACCTGAGATGAATACATTTAGGAGGCACCTCAGGACAATGTATCAAGCCCACTCAGTAAACCACATGATGTCACTGAAGGCATCAGGAAGGATTCTAGCATCCACAATATGGTGGGGATGAGATGAAAGGATCCAGGCTAACAGAGAGTGATTTAAAGTTTTAAAATTGAGGCGAGTGGGGTCAAAGATCAATTGAGTCAATTGCAGTGACTTTAAATTTTGAACAGTTTTATTTAAATTGATGGAGAGCCAATTTATAATGAAGTCATCAATAATATACTATAAAGCTCACCTCTGGAAGAGTCAGAACAGACAGATGAAAGGAGCCCAGCAACCGAAGTGGAAGAAGTACCAGGGAAACAATAAACACCAGCAATAAAGGTGGGGACAGAAAAAGGTAGGGAGAGTTTTAGTTGGACTAGCTCTTAGGAAAAGGGGGTAGAGACAGTAAGAACAGTCACATGTATAACTGGTGGACAGGGCTGCAGCTATGAATTTTGGGGCCCCGGACAAGTCACTTGAAATGGGCCCCTGTTTCCTAAACCAGCTAATGCCAGGGGTAATGCCAGCTCCTCAGGTGGGCCCCTCCTGAGCTCGTGGCCCCGGACAACTTCCCCACTTCCCCCCCATTACTGCGGCCCTGCTGGTGGATATGTAAACAGCAACACCACCACTCCTCTTTATGTGATCTTGCCTAGCTACGGAGTAACCAGAGCTAGCTAGAGCAGGATTTTGTACCTTGGAGGAAAGTCAGGATTCAGATGTAACTAGGACACCCGGACATAGGTTAAACATGAAAGGCAGTAGTTGATTAAATTTTGGGAGGAGGTTATGGATGTTTAAATGGGCAACTCATAATCCTTTGGGAATTTGTACGGATGAAGCAGTGATGGGACCAGGATTAAGTTCAATGTCACCTGCCAACAAAAAGTGGCAAGGTTACAAGGAGTTTTAGAGAGCCAGAGTGCTGTCTAAAAGAGGGAGAGAGGAGTGAATTTGAGGAGGGAAGGGGGATAGTAAGTGCCAGAGAGCATTAAGGTGAAGCCAGGGAGCAAGAAGAATTTGACACCAAGGGAAATGAATGTGAGAGGAACAGTGATGTTGTCAAAGCACAGGTCAGGAAGCATAGGAAAACCAGGAGCAGTTGTAAAATTTGCAACAAGAGTTTTATTATTAACAGTAAAATAAAAACAATTAAATTTGTATAGAATAACTATTTGCAATGGCAGAAGAAACAGTCCTTTTGAGCTTTTTCTTCTCAATTTCCCAATCTCAGTCTCAGTCTCTCTCCTTCGCAAAACATTGCAGCTCTTTTTTCCAAGCCCATGCAAGAGCTCCTTAAGAAAAACAGCATGCTTCTCATACAGTGTTCTTGTCAGTTTCAACTAAAAGAACATTGTGACCCAGAACTGACCTCTTGTTTACATCTTCTGCAAAAGGATTACAAATTGCATCCTGGGTTAACCCCTCAAGTTCCAAATAGCTTTGCAATCATTTCAACAGTTTAACTATATACAGTTTTAAACAAAGGGATCCCAGTATCAGTTACATTTCCACAAAAAGATTCATATATTTTTATACCTGCAGATATGCGGGGGGGGGGCTGAGAAAAGGCAGAACAGCAAGTGAGGGTAGAGAGATAGCGAGAGGCAGAGAACTGCAAGACCGTCGGGGGTGATCAAGTCCTAGGTTGCATGAGAAAATCTGGTTGCGCAATCAGACAGAAAAGGAGAGAATAGAATAGACCCTTACATTTAAACTCTTTCTGCATAACAACTGGGACAGGGCTGTTTTCAACCCTGTCACAAGGGAGAACAGCAGGTCAGACAGGAAAGTGGCTAAAATAGGGGGAGGTGGAAAAGGTAGAATACTATTTTATTTATTTACTGAAATTGTTTCACCAGGAAAAGCACACTGAGCAACAACTGCTCGTCTCCCGGTGCGACCTGGGGGGGAGAGGGTACAGTGGGCAGGAGGACATAAGGTTGTCCAACTTCATACATATATACATACATACAATTTACATAATACAGTTGCATACATTTGACAGAAACAGTTGAGTGTAGATAACATATGTTCACTAACAGGCATAGTAACAGTTATAATGAGGAAAAACAGTTAGGGTTATTACTGAGGCAATAATACAGATTCAATAAGTACAGAGCTGGCTAGCTCAAAAGTTGGGATCAAATGCAGTGGTTAGGTGTTGGGTCAGCTAATGTTGCACCCCTGAACCTACTGGAAGAAGAACAATGGGAGTGTTAGTTGCAGGAGCAGTTTACCGAGTAGTGGTTGGCAAGAGCAGTGGATAGTGAATGGACAGAAGTGGAGTGCGAATTTGAGTGGGGAGGGAGTTCCAGATTTGAGGGAAGCAGTGTGAGAAGGCGGCCTGGCAGACTGAGGTCCTACATCTGGGGATTAAAAGGAGCTGGGAGTCTAGAGACCTCAGAGCATGGGTGGGTGCCAAGGGGGGCGATAGTGAAGAGGCCAGGTAAGCTGGGAGGGCACCAAGCCAGTACTTTGAGATAAACTTGGCACAATGTATTTGGCAGTGGTTTTCAAGGGAGGGGAGTGATAGAGCTCGCAGTGATGGATACGAGGAGCAGCATCTTGAGCGAACCGGCAGAAAGCATTAAAAAGGGTATCCAGCTTGGATAAGACTGACTTGTGGGTGGTACTGTAAACAATATCACAATAACCGAATGAGGGAAGCATCATCTTCTGGATAAGATCATGACGAACAGGAAAGGGGAGACTATTACGGTCCCGATATAAAGCCCCGAGCTTGGGGCAGAGTTTTTTCAGTATGGAATCAGCATGGACGGAGAAGGGGAGGTGGTGGTCAAGCCAAACTTCAGGGTTCTAAATAGCCCGGTATCGCATCGCAATTTGCGATGCAAACCAGCTGGTCGCACTAGTCAAAATCAGAAATGGATCACAAAAAAGTGTGATCCATTTTTCTGTGGGGTTTGTTTTTTTTTCACAGTTTGAACGTGCTTGTAATGTCTTGTGGGCAGATTCTGGATTGGCTGGCCGAATCTATGGTTACGACCCCACGTTTCCCATGGGACAGTCCCACTTTGAGTAATTTTGCTGCATCTCTCCACTCTCTCCTCTGTCACATTTTGGAGAACGTCGGAATGGTACTTGCAGTGGGCACATACTTCCTCATTGTAGATGTCTAACATGAGGAGAGAACAGCAGCCAATCGGGTGTGCTCGCCCACCAATATCGCAGACACCGCAAGTTTAAACTAAAGGGGGGAAAAAACAGACTCAGTTGTTTTCCCGCTGCAATGCACGCAGGTCTGTCTCACAAGAATACGGGTATCCTGCCCCCCCCGGCCATTTCTCCGTGCAGCCCAAATGCCTCCCAGAACGCTAGTCACATTTTGTACACCGAGTTCCTAGGAGAGGGACACACAGCAGACTGGGAGAAGACAAGACTTCGGAGCATCCTCCTGACTGCATGGGCACTGATCACAAACAGAACAGCAGCTGCAGTAAGCACAAAATTATTTTTTTTATTACAAACAAAAACGTCTGTAGTAGTAGTATTTTTGCTTTATTTGAATGAGCTGAGGGGAAGTCTTAAGAGGTGCTCCAGTATCAGCATTATGCAGATGATACTGTCTGCTCTATACCTCTGACATGTCTATTCCCAGGGTTCAACAAATATTTCAGGCTGAGTTTCCCAGTTTTGGAAATGTCCTTACTGGTTTCCAATTATTAACACTGGCAAAACCTAAATGATGCTTTTTGGCTCTGCTTCTAACAGCTATGCAGTGTCCAGAGTTCTGTTCTGAATTGTGGATGCAGTTCTAGTGTGTTCCTTCCTTGTCTGCTGTTAGGAGATTTTTCAAACTTTGTCTACTAGTCTCATATGGCCCCTTGGGATCTCCATGTTGTAATTTTTTAATGCTTTTTTCCATACGTGCCTCCTGGAGTGCTGGAAGCAGACAGTAAAGTGGTTCTTCAGTGTTATCTTGTATCTGCATGTTGGTATGTAATTATGATGGTCACTGTCCTTCATTTTAGTGTCCATGTCCTCATTTCAGTGCCTAAAAGGTTGAGAGGTATGGTGGGGCGGAGGAGGATTGTGGCAGTTGACTCAGACCTTTGTTTTGGTAAAGGGACATGGCTGGGAGGCTGAGGTGGGGATTAATGCAGGCACCCTATTCTGGCAAAGGGGACGTGGGTGGGTGGGTGGTTGGTTAGGCACTGAGATGGGTGGGAGAAGGGTTTTGGCATAGGGGACAAGGGTGTGGTACTGAGATGTGTGTGTGGCGGCACTGAAAGAGATGAAGCAAAGACAACTGATTTTAATGAACAATTTTATTTTGGTTATATATACACATTTAAACATTTTTAATTTTGCTATTCAAATTGAGACAAGTGTTATTTATTTTCACAACTGATTAGCACTTTCACGTGCAAAACTGCTAATCAATTTTCTGAGCTTATTTAAAACCCTGAAACTCCAAAATACCGGAAGGAGGTGACATCCTCCAGCTCTGTCCCATCAAGGGTGTGGAACAGCGGGAGGGAGGGGAGCCTGACTAGTTGTTGAGATGTGCCGAAAGTCATAGTTACTGTTTTTTTTCACGTTTAGAGAGCTGGTGAGAGTTGAACCAGTGCTAGATTTTGTTGAAGTCTGCCTGGAGGATAGAGGCAACTGACACCGGGGAGGAGACAGAGGAAAATAAGAGTGTCATCTGCATACATGTGGATCGAGGAGGAGCAAGTTAGTGGCAGGTTGTTTAGGAAAATGGAGAATAGGATGGGCCCAAGCACCAAAACTTGGGGGACGCCAGTGGGCATGGGGTGGGGTTGGGATGTGGCATCCGCAATCCTTACAGATTGAGTTCGGCCTGTAAGATAGGCGCTGAACCAGTCAGTGGCAGATGTGGAGAGGCCAGAGTCAGAGAGGCTTGACAGTAACAGGGGGTGGGAGACCATATCAAAGGCTTTAGCCAGATCAATGAAGATGGCAAAGGTGACAAGTCCTCTATCCATTCCAGACTGGATGATGTCAGTGAGCCTTAGTAGGGAGGAGGCAGTGGAGTGATCCTTCCTGAAGCTGGACTGGTAGGGTGTGAAGAAATTTGAGTCAGAAAGATAGGAGGTTAGCTGGGCAAGCCCAACACATTCTTGCAATTTCGCCAGAGCAGGGAGGAGGGAGATCGGCCGGTAGTTTGAGGTGGAAGAGGAGGAGCCTCCTTTGGGGAGGGGGATAACAATGGCGTGCTTCCAGGACAGAGGGACAGATGCAGTGGCGAAGGATTGATTTAGGAGGTAGGCAATTGGGGTGGCTATGGCTGAGGCCGAGAGGAACTGAGAAAAAGGGATGGAAGAAGAGAGGAGGGTAAGAAGCACCAGTGAACTTAACAGCACAGCGGAGAAAAAGTGTAAAAACAAAATTATACAAATAGGAATCAAATAAAAAGGAGAGAGAGACAAACAGACAGAAAGGTAGAAGGAAGAAGTTAAAACAAACAGATAACAGCTGAAGTTTGTTAAGGGTGTCAACCAAAATGTGGGACCAGAATTAAAATAAATAAAAAAGCCTTAAAAACACACTTTAAACAAGGTGGAGTGGAACAAGGGGATAGACTAATACTATAAGAGAAATTAAGAAAAACTAAATAGGCTGTACAACATCAAGAAATGGGTAAAACCTAATAGTTTGGCTGAAAGAAATTCCAGTTAAAATAATACAAGCAATTACTACTACATGGCAGTAACACTTCAAAGAAAAAAAAAAACAGAAATCAGAAAAATGCTCACAATTGAATACGCAGTGAAATAAGGGACCTAATTAAAGATGTCCTAAGAAAGTGAGACCAAAACGTGCAAATATAACGTTACAATTAAGACCAAAAGCAGTTCAGAGAGAGTTTCTAAAACAATTACCCAATACTAATACACTTAAGACATTTATGCAAATGTAAGGATCACAAGAGCTGAATACATTGTGGATATAAAATGTTCTGTGTTAAAACACGCCATTTATTTCCATGAGTGAGGGGGCGGGACCATAACTCACGAGTGTTGAAACCACAGTGAGTTATGAAAGTCCCCCCACACACACGTGATGGAAATAAATGGAATATTTAACACAGACCACTGTGTGATGTGTATACAATGTCCTGTGTTCACAGGCTGTACACCTCCCCCAACACTGCAACTGCTGTGCCAGAAGTTTAATACCACATCCCCCATACCCACACAAGAAGTCCCTTCCTACAGCAAGTGCTGTGCAGATATTTGATGTCATATGCTCCCCCCACAATCCAAAAGTACTGTGCCCTCTCAAACTGCTTACAAGCTGGATTCCCCTCGAATAGTACTGTTTTCCCACAGAAAAAAATGGTAAAATTGTGCCTACTTTTTTATTCTTGAGCATGAAGTACTGCACCGAGCTAGTGAGTGCAAACAGCAGCAGTTTTTGAATACCAAGGAATAGAAATACAGGGTACTCACCTGTAACAGGAGTTCTAGGAATGGTATATGTTGTTCATCCACACTGTCTGGCAGGTTCCTTGCCGCTTTAAATCTTGACGGAAGGTCTTCAAGCTGGCTCCTCCCACCCACCCGGGTGGTAGAACTCTCGACTCCGCCCCATGACGCCAGATCTAGCCCGCTGGAAGCCAGGTTGTGCGTCAAAGCCGGAGAGGTCGGGTGGGTCGTGTGGATGAACAACATATACCATTCCTAGAACTCCTGTTACAGTGAGTAACCTCTATTTCTAGGGACATGGATATGTTGTTCATCCACACTGTCTGTCAGACTCCTAGCAGTTCTCCAGGAGGAGGGAAGCAAGGTGCACACCCCCTACTTAGGGAATAATGACTGGAGAACAGGCCCCAAAACCAGCATCCGGCGTGCTCAAGGTCGATGTGGTAATGGGTAATGAGGTGTGCTGACTTCCAGGCAGCAGCCCTGCAGATATCCTGGATAGGGACATCCTGGAAGCAGCCACCGATGCAGCGGTATGGTGGGTAGAATGAGCTCTTATCCCTTTGGGAGGCTCCATGCCTGCCAACCTATGAGATGTATGCAGGAGGTGACCCACCTGCCTATCATCCGCTTGGCTGCAGGTCTGCCAGGTGCGGCTTCAAGCGTGGGTGACAAACAGCTGTGAACTTCTCCCGAACTTCAGCCATCCGCTCCTTGTAATAGCGAATGCTCTTCTAGGGTCCAAAGTATGGAACCTATATTCACCTCCGAGGTGTGATTGGTAGCACACAGCAGAGTCAACACCTGGTTAAGGTGAAACTCTGACACCACCTTCGGAAGGAATTTCGTGGAAGACCAGATAAGGAGACTCGATGGAAAGTGCCTGGAGCTCTCCCATCCTTCGGCTGACGTGATAGCCACCAAGAAGGCGGTCTTCCACGACAGGTGAGAGATGTCACACCTGTGCATCGGTTCAAATGGCTTGCCCATGAGCTTAGCCAATACCAGCAGTAGATCCCACAGAGCTGGAGGTTCTCGCACCGGAGGGGATATGTGATCAAGGCCTTTGAAAAAGTGCCCGACCACCATCTCCTGCGCCACTGACTGCTTCCCGGCCCGTGCCCGGTAAGCAGAGATGGCCGCCAGGTGCACCTTAAGGGTCGTCAACCGAAGCCCTTGCACAGAAAGGGACCACAGGTAGTCCAGAATGCTTGCCAAGGAGCAGGAGGAAGGGTCCAGGCCCTTGCCCTGATACCAAATGGAGAATCTCTTCCATTTAAAGGCGTAGCATTTTCTGGTCGACTCCTTACAGGAAGCCTCAACAATGTTGAGGACCTCGTCGGAAAGACCCAACGCCTGGAACTCTAGCCGCTCAGGAACCGGGTTGTCAGGTGCAGGGACTGAAGGTCCGGATGGAATACCTTCCCCTGATTGACTGAGATCAGGTCCGGGCGGGCTGGAAGCCGCCTCGGGAACCTGGAGCTGAGACTAAGGAGATCTGGATACCAGAACTGGCGGGGCCAGTCTGGGGCTACCAGAATCACCTGCGCCTTGTCCCTCCTCGCCTTGAGAAGCACCTTGTGGATCAAGGGAAATGGGGGAAAGGCATAGAAGAGGCCCAGGTTCCACGTCCTCAAGAAGGCATCCCCCTGCAGCGAGCCCTGCTGAGGGGGGCGGGCATGAAACAGTCTCAGCTTCCGCATTCTCCCTGGAGGCAAACAGGTCCACCTGAGGCATACCCCAGTGGGAGAACAAATCTTGTACTACCTCCGGCAGGAGAGACCACTCGTGGGATGCAGCTCCTATCCGGCTTAGGGCATCGACCAGAATCTTGGAGGCTCCTGCCACATGGATGGCAAGGAGATCTACCTCCAGGCTGCGCACGAGGGACCAAATGCAGAGAGCTTCCAGGCACAGAGGCATGGAGTGCGTCCCGCCATGGCAGTTTAGGTAGTACATGGTCATGGTATTGTCCGTCTGGACCTGGACCACTTGACCCCGTACAAACGGAGCGAAGGCGGTGAGGGCTAGATGAACCGCTCGAAGCTCCAGCAGGTTGATGTGGCATTGGGACTCCCGAGGGGACCAGAAGCCGTGCGCTCTGTGCTCCCCCAGATGGGCACCCCAACCCATCAGAGAGGCATCGGTCAATAGAGAGACCATCAGCTCGGGGCGGACAAACGGGATGCCCTCCTGCAGATGAGATGGAACGGTCCACCACTGGAGGAGTTCCCACATCTCCTGGGTCACTGTCACTGGCTGATCAAAGGATCGAGTGCTGTGACCACTGGCTGGCCATCCTCACTGTAGGGATGCATGTTAGCAGACGGCCCGGTCCACGTGGTGCAGGCTGCCATGAGGCCAGGAGGCGCAGGAAGTCCCAGGCAGGCGCATTGCCCAACCTGAAATGATTGGGCAAAGGAGGAAAGAACCTCGGCCCTGTCCGCGGGCCGTGCTCTGGCTCGCAGAAGTCGAGCTCTGCCCGATGATTGGATCACCTGCTTTGGCACGAGTTCTGACTTGGCCTCGTTGATAAGGAGGTCAACGAAGAGCAAACCAGGAGGCCAGATCCCACAGACAACTTCACCTCCATTCTGGAGGCAGCAATCAGCCAGTCGTCCAGGTAGAGGTACCACCCGGACCCTCGGGCGCCAAGCAGAATGCTGTCACCACTGCCATGCATTTGGTGAAGACCCTGGGAGCTAGAGAAAGGTCGAAGGGCATGGCCTGGAACTCGTAGAGGGACCCCTCTGCCCTGAAGTGGAGGAATCGCTGGTGGGACAGATGGATTGGGACGTGAAAGAACGCATCCTGGAGGTCCAGAGAACAGAACCACACGCCTTGTTCCAAGGATGGAAAGATCTGAGCCAGAGTGACCATCCTGAAGGTCTGAGACCTTAGGAACCTGTTCAGGTCGTGCAGGTCTAGAATGGGGCGCCAGCCCCCCGTCCATTTCGGGACCAGGAAGTACCTGGACACGAACCCCGGGTCTGGTGGGGGATCAGCCACCTTCCTGATCACCTCCTTTTCGAGGAGCAGGGCAATGTCGGCTCGACGAGCCGACAGGGAGGCTGCAGACCCCACAGCCCCCCCGAGGGGCGATGGCTCAGAAGGGCGGGGCCTGCTCGAACTCCAGAGACAGACCCTTTCCTACCACCTCCAACACCCAGTGGTCCGTGGTGATAGCGGACCAGGCGAAAAGGAAGTGGTGGAGTCATCCCCCCATGGGGGGGAACCCAGGGGCGAGTGACAAGGTTGGGGGCGACACCCCTCAACCAGTCACTGGGCAGACTTGGAGGAAGGACCGGCCCATGGACCTCCTGGCTTCCTGTTCAAGAAACCCGCAGGCTTGGCTTTGGGGTGCCAAGCGTGAGCCTGCTGGCCCTGATGCTGGTGTTGCTGGGCCGGATGAGCCGCAGGGGCAGATGGTCGAAAGGACTTATATTGCTGATGACAGCCCTTGTCCTTCTGAGTGGACGTGACAGAGTCCAGGGTGGCATTGGACTTTTTGATCCTCTGGAGGTGGCCTTCCACTCCAGGGCCGAACAGGTCGGTCCCCAAGAAGGGTCCGCCAATTTGTGCTGGGTATCCGCCATAAAGGTGGATATCCTCAGCCAGGCTCTGCGGTGCATGGCCACTGCGGCCGCTACTGATCGGGCACAGGAGTCTCCAAGGTCTAGAGCCATTTGGAGCTGCTGTTTCGCCACTGCCCTTCCCTGATCCCGCATCTGCTTGACCGTAGTCTGCAGGTCAGCCGGGAGATGAGGGATCACCTCATCCAGGGAGCCCATGAGGGCGTGGGAGAAGTGCGCCATCAGTATGGCCGAGCTGGCCTGACGGAGGTCAAGGGAGGACACAGCGTACACCTTGCACCCGGCATAGTCCAGCTCTTTGGACTCCTTGTCGGGGGGCTTATCCACATCCCTAGCGTTCCTGGAGCACCGGAAAATGCTATCGGTGACCAACCCCTCCACAGAGGGTGTTCAAACGCGACAAAGAGCGGTAGGGACCGCGACTTCCTAGCCATCCTGACGAAGGCGCAGGACAGGAAGCCGCCACTGCCAAAGCTCCAAGGCTGGGCCAACAATGGCTTCAGCCACCGGAAAGGCCTCCGTGGGAGAATCCCCTCGGTCCAATATCTCCGTGAGGGGATACTTGGCCTGCTTGGATACGGGATCAAGCTGCACCCCAGTGGACTCCGAGATGAGCCGAAGCAGACCCCTGAACGATGATGGGCTCTCGTCCATCGACTGCCCCCAGAGGACTCCAGGTCAAGGGGCCTGGAAAACAGGGAGGAGTCGTCGTCAGACTTCGAGGAGTCTACGAAGAGCTGACTGGGGCATGAGCCACCCTCCACCTGCCGAGGACGGTCGGGAGTGAGGGTAACAGACAACCGGTGGGGCAGACCCTGACCCGACCGAGAGTCCTTGGTCAGAGCCCCCGATTTCGGTTGTGGAGGCGGAGGTTCCACCACATTCAGTGGGGCTGCTCATTTCGGCCGAACAACCAGCCCAGGCTTGGGCACCTTGACCACCGCGAGGGGTTGTTTCGGCCTTCTGGGTGACAGCCACTTAATGGCTGGGGAAGGCGATGGCGTTGGCTTGTTCCCGGATAAAAGGAGCTGCTGCCACATTAAGTCCTCACAGCGTTGACGCAATTTGCGCTGAAGCCTCTCCTCTTCTGAAGAGTAAGACAAGGATAAGCGGCGCCACCGCTTACCTCGGTGCCGAGACCGCCGATGTCGGCTGGACCGAGACAAGGTCCGAGACCTAGACCAAGACCAAGACCCTCGGTGTTTCAGAGGGTGGGTCTGGGAGGGAGCGGGGGACACCCATTCCTCCCTCGGCTCGGGAGCCTTGACCGGGGACTCCAGCACAGGCAAGTCCTCGGTTTCCACCGGGAAACCGGTGATGAAGGGTTGTCGGCTTCACCAGTCGAGCAGCCGTCCGGCCGAGCGAAAAATCTCGACCCAGCGTCGGCCAGGTGTCTCGGCCAGCTGACCTGCCAGGACACTGTGAGGCCAGCTGCCTTAGCCGCAACCTCGACCAAAGTCGAGTGTCGACTGTCCGGGGAAGGGGACCTTTCCTGCTCCCACGAACGTCGACTGTGGGACTTACCTTTTGAGTCCTTCTTTTTTGACCAAGAAGAGTGTCCCGATGGCCCCTCACCCTTCGTGGAGAGGGATTGGCAAAGCTCCTTAAAAGAAGCTGCGTAGGAGGATCCCAGTGAGAGCGGGATAAATGCCGCGACCGAGGAAGATGAGGATGCGGACTGGGCTGCCTCCTCCTCGAGGGCGATCATCTTCTCGAGTTGCTCAGCCGAGCCAGCCACCACGGACACCGCCCAACGGGCCTCCTTGGACTTCACCGACGGATAGCGTTTCTCGGGGTGCCCAAGTTGTAGCCGGGCAGTGCGGTCTTCAAGGACGTTGGCCGAAAAAAATCTGCACAACTCGCAGGCCTGCGGGTCATGGTCAAGGCCGAGGTAGTAGACGCATATGGAGTGCGGATCCATGCTGGACATCTTCTGCCCGCATGGGCACCACCGGAAACCAGGATTCGATTTGTCCATCGCAGCCATGAAGGAAGAATTTGACCGAAGTCTTGAAAACTTTAGAATTATTTTCGGGTAAACCAAAGAGTTAGGATCCAGTCTATACGAAGAGCGTTAAGGAGGGAACCTGAGCTATCAAGCGGTAAGGAAGATCTAGCATCATGGGGCGGAGCCGAGAGTTTTACCACCTGGGTGGGTGTGAGGAGCCAGCTTGAAGACCTTCCAGCAAGATTTAAAGCGGCAAGGAACCTGCCAGACAGTGTGGATGAACAACATATCCATGTCCCTAGAAAAATACTTTTAATAATAATAACAATACTTTTATTTATTTTGCGCCCTTCAAATATCAAGGCGCAATACAATAAGATAAATAAGATAAAAAATACAGAAATCAATATTATAAAAACAGACAGAAACAAATCAATGAACAGTAAAACCGTAAGTTTCTTCCCACAGGAAGGATTTCAAAGCCTGTTTAAAACGAGCAAATGGCAGACGGTCATTCCATTTTTTTTGTTTTTTTCTTTAAATAACCGAATGATACTAAACAACAGCTGGCCACTATGCTTTTAGAATTTGTGAGCCAGAGCGAACGGCGGCAAGTGTACTATGTCAATGGAAGCAAGCTCTGAGCAACTGCATGGAATGGGAGAATTAGCTGACAGCAAGTGAGAGGGGAGCTACTGAAGACCAAACGACTGAGACATGCAGCAGTTCTTTAGTCATCGGCAGCTTCTGTCTCCCACAAGCAGGTTGTGAAGGACAGATGATCGGGGGGGGGGGGTAAATCCAGGAACTAGGTGGTGGGAGGTTAAACATGATAAGGTATAAAATGAAATATTTGTTTGGGCTATGGATGAAGTGGGGAAATAAGATGGCATTGGGAGAGGGCTTTTCAAACTGAAAGGTGGGCCACTATTGGGTCGTAATTCCTTGCAGATCCATTGTGCAACTGGCCAGAATTAAGTGTCAATCTAGTTGACTGACTTTTTTTGGTTCACAGGATGACTGCTACATTGAGGAAAATATGGATATTACGTAACAATGAATTTTTCAAAGTAACCAAGGCATTTACAGCACAGAGCTCTGACTGGATATGATACAGCATAAAGGAACATGAAAACCCAGTGCCTATTTGCCCTACCGATCCTCGAACCATGGTATCCCACATGTAGCACATGTCTCTGCAGAAGATGCAAGAATGTCTCTCACTCAATTGATTCTAAGTATAGAGCATTCAAACTGGCTAACATGCAAAAGCAACAGAGCAAACAGTTTTCTAGCAGGTCTGTAAGATACCCACAGAAAACTGCATTAAAAATTCGGCATTTAGCATTCTAGAATACAAAATTGGGTGCAAGCAGAACACTGTGCTAAACCTCAGGAGCAGTTATTAAATTTGCCAACCTATGCTTGGAACAATAGTCCATATTACATATATAGGTATATACACACACACACGCACACTATATCTAATACATTATATATATTATAGTGACGTGGTCGCGCCACTACATTTAGGGTTAAGAAGGCACTTCTATATTAAAGCCAAACTTTTGTGCGTTAATAACTTTGGACCCATTCAACGTATTTGCCTGAAATTTGGTATGCGTGGTGGGGCATGGTAGATCTCTTGATTTGCCAAATTTAGTTTTGATTGGACTTACAGTCTTTGCACACGAAAACGCTGAAAAACGCAAAATTATCCAGTTTTGGAGGCAGCTTTGGGATTTTGTCTTGGCCCTGTGTGGCCATCAGTGTGTGTGCTGCTCTGTCGAGATGCGATGATTTGAAAGAGCTTTGGTGGCCGAACATGCCGCTTTCATTTGGTGAAAAATATCAAGGCACTCAAAAGTTATGCCACTTTTAAGTTCCCATTATAAGTCAATGGGAACATTTATATGGTTGTTTTGTGAACAAAGAATGGGATTCTGGCCATCTGGTCCCACCTGGCGGTCAAAGAATTTGCAGCCTCGCGGTCAAATAATTTTTATCCCCGAGAATTCTTTGATCGCGAGGTCCACCATCTTGTTTTTAGATTTCCGATAGTAAAAACACAAATATCTCGGCTCAGGGGTCACTCCTGAAGTAAAACTTGGATGGGTTTTACTCAGGGGGCTCCGATCCATCGAGCCATGCTTTTGGTTTCATTCAAAATGGTCAAAAAATAGAGTTACAACATTTTAAAATCTTTGATCGCAGCTCACTAACGATCTTCGATCGTGAGCCTGCAAATTCTTTGATCGCGATCTTGCATTGCGAGCTAAAAACACAATTATCTCAGCTCAGGGGTGGGCTAGGGACACACACGAGGATGGGTTTTGCTCAGTAGGCTTCGTTCTATCGAGGCATGGTGTTAGTTTCGTTTAAACTGGTCAACAAATCGCGTTTCACCATTTTCTATTCTTTGGTCGCGAGCCTGCAATTTCTTTGATCGCAAGATTCTCTGATCGCGATCATGCATCGCGAGCAAGAGAGGAGATGGCCGAATTAAAAAATATATTTTCTCAGCCAAGGGGTGCCCTAGGAAGTCAAATGAGGGTGGGTTTTGCTCAGGAGGCTTCGTTCTGTCACTGGTTATATTGGTTGTGTTGTTACACTATGACTGATAGGTTTGCTGTTACAGTCTGCCTGTGTTTTCCCAGCACTGAGAATTGGAAGGGACAGCTGTGCTCCAGTGCTGACTAGATGCTACACACCTCATAATCATGTTATTTTTTCCTTATTTATTATGGTGTGTGTTTCAGTCAGGTTCACATCGAAACTGATCTCCTGTGTGATTTGTGTTGCTTGAATAGTAGCTAATTATGACTGCTGGATATTCGCATGTATTTTTTTTTATTGCATCAATCAGGTCACTGTATGCGAGGCAATGTCAGTGTTGTGTATCACAAGTTTTCATGCCAGTACGTGTAATAGCCTAGCAGTTATTTCAGAAATGGTTTGCAATGACGACACACGATGTTGCACATAACTTCAGGCAGCATCTCAGTCTTTGTGTCCATGTCCTAAATGTCCATCAGTGATGCCACCCCGTCTTACATAGAACTGTAGAGTGATGATCTCAGTTGCAAATTCACAGGGCAGACTGCATTGTCCTCCTTTCTAATGTGCGACACAAATTATTTTTTATGATTTTCCCCACTTTTTTTGTAATATACAACTAAGTCTAGTTCGATGGACAATAAGACTCTTAGCTCAGCCCTAGCTTTATTTTATTGTTTTTATTTTATTTTTTTCACACAATTGGGAAACAATGATCTGCTCTAAAACCCGCATGTCAGCACGTAGTTATTATAAATGTGCATCACGGCTGTAAAAAAGGAATACTAAGTAAACCAGATAAGAAGACAATGACCTAGTGAAATTTGGTGATCAATCAAACCCTGAAGGCTGCATTATACCCTATGTATGTTTGTATATATATATATATATATATATATATATATATATATATATATATATATACATATATATATATATAGGTGACAGAAAGGTTTCCTGAATTAGCAACAGGCACACTATTAAATTCAAGCAGTTTTTAGTTATAATTACCTGGAATGTCCGTTTCCACCTGTCAATTTCGTATATAATTGATATTCTTATTGTCCACATCCAGCACTAAAAACTATCCACATGCCTGTCAGGTCAACAGCCTAAGAGCACACATCAGGAAGGAGCCGACTGTAAATCTGGCAATAACATTATATATTTGATGGAAATGCAAGTAATCATATTAACAAATTTTCAGAAATCAAAAAATGAAAATCAGCAATAACAGCTTGTTTCACTATCCCAACAAGAAAGCAAGGCGATACTACAGAATCGAAGCTGACACAGTCGTAGCAGTAGTAGCAAATACTATCACACTATGCACACAAGGTCTTCGATTTTATGATTCAAAAGTAAATTTACATCATGCTGCAGAACTAGGCAAAATCTCAGCAGACAAGCTTCAATAGTCAGAAGTGGGCAGCTATATACAGTATGACACTTTGCGATCCTGCAAACCGTTTGCCACTTGCAGCAAACCACGCACCGTGCTGAGACAGCTCACACTCGCTGTCTTGACAGTAAATTGAACACTTTCTGTAAAATCGTCAAAAGTATACAAAACTACCAAGTCATCAATGCTGTGAAAATAAAAGAAGAAAAATATTCTGCTGTCACTTTGTAGGTGTGCTGGCCGTATCTTCACAACAAAGTACTTTATAGAGCTGACAGTCAGAGGAGAAGAATCAGATAGTGGGGAAAGAAAAGCTAAAAAATGACTTAGAACTATAAAAAACAAAGGAAGGTACAGTTCAGGAAGGCATCAAGATGAGATAAAGTATTAATTTAACAGTTACTACTCTGACATGAAAGACGATCACTGAAAAGAAAACCGGCAACTACAATGAGGCGCAAAGTCATCAATAGTGGGAAACTGACGGTCTTGAGTGAAAACTCAAAGTATGTCAGGGCTGCATAGCACGATCCAGACTCAAACAGAAACGGCAAGTTTTCATGTGTTCAGCAGCACTGTAATAACACATCGTAACTTTACAAAAACAAAAACTAAGAGCATTAAAAATTAGTCAGGGCACAATGAATAGCACAACCGACTTAAAGCACAATTTTATTTGTTGCAAAACAGCACTTTGCCTATGATCTTTAAATCTGTCTAAAAATAGCGTTTCACCGTTTTTTATTCTTTGATCGTGAGCCTGCAAATTTTCTTTAATTTTTACACTAATAAGGTGCATCTGCTCCGGTCCTCTGCTAAGCCATACATTTTTTTTTTTTAATCAAGGAAATCGGCAGCACGAACATAACAAGTAGCTTATGTACTAACTAAGGGTATAAGACAGACCTGGTGGCCCATGTAAGAACTGCCAAATCCACTAACGGTGTCTTCACTGTCCAAACCAAGAGAAAAGGGACGAAAACCATAATACAGTGCTGCAGTGAATCCAGGGGATGATTGGCAGGCATGGTAATCTATGGAGAGGATATTCATAAAGATCAACAGCTACAGTAAATACATAACTTTCATATCCTCCAAGAATCGATCTTCTCGATAGATTCCCACTAATGGGTCAGCGTACAAAGCTCAGAGTAAGTCCCTGGACTAGGAAGCCTAGAGCTCAGGAGTCACTCAGGATGATAATACATTCAGAACTGTCTTGCTAAAGGTGGCAGGTTGACTGGCATGGACATCCTGGGAACAGTGCTTGGTAGAGATCTGCACTGTACTCCGAAGAAACAAACTTGTCTGAACTAACTTCAAAAGCACTTACAAGGTAATAGATACAGGTTACTCACCTGTAACAGGAGTTCTAGGAATGGTATATGTTGCTCATCCACACTGTCTGGCAGGTTCCTTGCTGCTTTAAATCTTGCCGGAAGGTCTACAAGCTGGCTTCTCCCACCCACTCGGGTGGTAAAACTCTCGGCTCCGCCCCATGATGCCAGATCTAGCCCCTGGAAGCCAGGTTGTGCATTGAAGCCGGGGAGGTCGGGTGGGTCGTGTAGATGAACAACATATACCATTCCTAGAACTCCTGTTACAGGTGAGTAAAGTACAGTTACGTAAGAACTTACCGTAACAGTAGATCTTCAAGAACAGCTCTTGCAGCAGGTTACACCATTAGGACTGAAGCCGGCAGGCGTCAGGACCCCACGGAAAAATTCTAGCTAGCTATCTTCAGCGGAGACCGCCCCCGACGCCGGTCCCGCCTCCGACGTCAGGCGTGGTACATAAGGGGGCGGTCCCGCCAGAATCCCCAGTTCTCCCACCGGAGACTCCCGGCCGCAGGATGACATCAAAAAGGGAGACCGAGGATCCACCGTCAGAAGGCAACAAGGGAGAAAATCCCGACATAAGCATTTTCTTCTTTTTCTCCGTCTTCTTCTTCTCGTTTCTCTTTTTTTTGGCAGAGCCGTACCTCCTCTAAGGGGGAAGGTGGGCGGGAAGGTACCTGCTGCAAGAGCTGTTCGAAGATCTACTGTTACAGTAGTTCTTACGTAACTGTACTATCTTTACTGAGACACAGCTTTGCAGCAGGTTACACCATTAGGACTGATTCCCAAGCAGTAACGCCACCAGAAGATCCGGGAGGAGGGAAAGAGACAAGAAAAACATTCCAAGTCCTGACTCAGGACAGGAGACCCCAGCACCGCTAAGCGAAAACGGCTCTTCGTCGAGAGCGATGTCGAGACTGTAGTGCCTGATAAAGGTATGCACAGAGCTGCAAGTAGCTGCAGCGCAAATAGCGAAATGGATACATTCCTGAGTGCTGCAAAGGAAGGGCCACACCCTGGTAGAATGACCCCGGATAGAACCCGGGAGGGGCTTTTGTTTAATCTCGTAACAGTACGAAATACACTGGACAAGCCAGCGAGACAAAGTCTGTTTGGATACTGGTTGGCCTTTCATCCTCTGGCAGAAGGAGACAAAAAGCTGGTCAGAACCCCGAAAGGGTTTAGATCTGTTAAGGTAACACCTCAGGCTGCGGTGAACATCCAGGGTGTGGAGCAAAGCCTCTCCTCTATTAGAGTAACTCAGGAAATAGACCGGAAGGTCGATATCCTGATTCAAAGTGAGTGTCGAAACCACCTTAGGCAAAAACTTTGGGTTCGTCCTCAGGATACTCTGTCCCGGTGAAAAACCAAATAGGGCTCTTTGCACATGAGAGCGTGAAGCTCAGAAATCCTTCTGGCTGAAGTAACGGCAACCAAAAATAACGTCTTCCATGACAGAAAGCGTAGCTCACAATCTGCGGCAGGCTCAAAGGGAGAGAGCGTAAGTTGTTCCAGGACAAAGAGTAGATCCCACGGAGGCACTGGGTCCCTGATGGGGGGGCCTAAGGTGCAACACTCCTCTAAGAAATTCCTGAGAGGTGTCTAATTGCTAACAGTCGCTGCCCCACGGAAGATGGTGGCAGAAATAAGCGCAAGAGTGCATTTTGATCGAGGTGGCTAGCCCTGAATGGAAGAGAGACAGGAGATAGTCTAAAATTACTCCCACAGGACAACCTAAGGGAAAGGTCACGAGCCCGTGACCATAAACAAAGCGCCACTTCATGGCATACGTAGCATCCGTTGCCGGCTTTCCGCTGCGGAAGAACCTCTGCAACCTCTTGCAAGACCCGTGGCGCAAGATGGCTATGTCTCTAGGAGCCAAGCATGCAGGTTCAGAGAGCGTAGAACCGGATGGAGCAATGAACCTTCCTCCTGAGACAGTAGGTGGGAGCTGAGTGGCAACGGGCGGGGGTTCCAGATAGCTGTGCCAGCAAGGGGAACCATATCTGTCTGGGCCAAGCAGGGCCACCAGAATCATTAGCGTGTTCCCTGTGCAGTTTGAGAAGAACTCTTTGGATCAGCGGAAGGGAGGAGGCATAGAGAATCTGTTCACCCAGGAGAGGGACAACGTCTGCCAGAAAACACCAGGCCCTGGACCTAGCGAGCAGAAACTGGGCAGTTTTGCGTTGGATGGGGATGCGAACAAATCCAGCTCTGGAACTCCCCATCGAAGAAACAGATCCTCTGCCACCTCCTGAAGAAGTTCCCACTCGTGGAGTCTGGCCTGGGAACGGCTCAGGCCATCTGTGATCGTGTTGTCCACCCCGGGAACGTGAACCGCAATCAGGTTTGCGTCGTGTCCGATTACCCAATCCCACACTCTCATGGCCTCCCTGCAAAGGGGGTAAGAGTGTGCGCCTCCTTGTTTGTTGAGGTAATACATTACCGACATGTTGTCCATCTGAAGCAGGATAGTGCACGGTGGAATTATCGACTGGAAAGCTTGAAGTGCATAGAGGACCGCCCTCATCTCTAGGACATTGATATGGAGATGAGCCTCCAATGGGGTCCATGCAACCTGAGACTTCACCCTGTCCAGGTGTGCTCCCCACCCGAGACCTGAGGCGTCCGTGGTGAGGGTTATCTCCGGGGACGGCGCTGCAAACGGGACACCCTTGGAGAGCGACCCGGGGGCTAGCCACCACTGCCAGTCGCGAATCACGGATTTGGTGATCCTGACTGGATGCTGCAAATGGTCTTGCCTCTGGTCCCATTGCGCCTTGAGCATCCACTGTGTTATTCGCATGTGGAGTCGTGTGAGAGGGACTGTAGGAATGGCCGCAGCCATGTGTCCGAGCAGACGAAGGACCGACCTGGCCAGTACGGTCTGGTTCGATATAAGGCCCCTATGAGGGACCTGATGCGTTCCGCCCTGTCGGCGGAAGAAAAGCTCTTCCCTGGACGTGTCCAACACTGCACCTATAAACTGCAGTTTTGCGGCGGTACCAAGAGGACTTCGTGATTTATAAGGATGCCCAGCGATCGAAATAAGTCCTGGTGTCCTGGATCGCGAGCAGGAGCGCCTCTGGAGGTGGCCATGAGAAGCCAGTCGTCTGAGTGCAGGGAACACATAGTGGCCCTTTCTCCTTAGAGATGCTGCCCGACTGCCATGCATTTGGTAAAAACCCTTGGTGCGGATGACAGTCCGAACGGGAGAGCCCGGAACTGAAGATGGTGGCCTAGAAACTCTAAGCGCAGGAACCTCTGATACGCTTGAGCTATGGGGATATGCAGGTATGCATCCTGCATGTCTAGGGACGCTAAATAGGCGCCTTGTTTCAGCATGGGGATAAGACCCGGAAGGGTCACCATGCGGAATCTCTTGTATGCGACCGACATATTGAGGTCGCTTAGGTCCAGAATCGGACGGAGGTCCACTGTTTTCTTGGGAACCAGGAAGAAGTGAGAATAATATCCTTGTCCTCTCTGGTTCCCGGGGCGTACTCTATCGCCCTTTCTAGGGCGTGAGTACTTCTTGCCAAATTAAGGTTCCATGCTGGACCGGATACCGGGAGAGCAGGAGGCTTCGGTGTGCTTTTCTACGAACTCAAAAAGTGGCGATGCTGACCAACTGCAGAACCCACCTGTCGGTGGTGATCGCCTGCCATCCCGGCAGGAAGTTCATAATCGACCCCCGACTAGCTTCCCGTTGATCCTGAGGGTGGGGGTGGGAAAGGAGTCATGCTGTGGCGGCAGATGGACCCGCCGGCTGGGTCGACCTAGGGGTGCACTGACCTCTGCTAGCGACTGCTTACCCTGGGTTCTGTGGAAACCAGAGCCCTCTGTTGTGTAGCGGAGCGGGCTGTTGCCTCTGTGTCCGCCCACCTAACGCTGGTTCTATGAAGGAACTGAGCCTAGGGACGGTACATGGCTTGTGCAGACCTCACCGCCTTTCCCAGCCTCTTGCAGTTTGGTAATAATCTTCTCCGAAGGATTGCAAATAACACATCTCCTCGAAGGGCGTCCATAATGTTCTTCTGGACGTCCGGGGTGAAGCCGGAGACACGAAGCCAGGAGTGTCTCCGGAGGCAAACGCCGGAAGCTGCTGCTCGGGCCGATGAGTCCGCGGAATCGTACACGGCTCTAAGCACTGCGGGTCCCACCTCTGAACCTGCAGCGGAGGAGCTGGAGCATCTCCTCCTTCTGCTCACCTTCAGGTAGTTTCTCAGCTACCTCCAGACCCTGTTCCCACAGGCGTTCTGAAACTGAACCATGTGGGATAAGTAATTAAGGATCTGATGGGCGCGGGTAGCAGGCGTGCGTCGTCGCCTGCCCAGAGTCCAATTGCTTGGATTCTGGATCGGTGGCAGGGTGCTCAAATGCTGCGGCCTCTGTGACCCGGTCATGTGAGGCTGTTATGACCAGAGGAATTGGCCAAGAGGTGTTCGTCAAATACTGGTCCTCTTTAGGAGCCTTGTATGGGCGGTCAGCTTTCTTGACACAGCCGATAGCGATAGTGGGCGCTTCCAGCGGCCTTGGTGGCGATCCACAAGGTGTCCACCAAGGGTGGCACCACCACAGGCTAGGGTCTTTCTGCCGAAGATACTTAGCCAGGCGTAGCCTTCGAGGTCTAACTCCTCAGCATCCCACCCCATGTTCTCCTGGATATGGCGCATGATATCCATGAGCAGGGGTCATCGGAGGAGACGTGCGTCTCATGTGGGTCCGGAGAAGGATGGAGATTGGAGATGGGGATCTAGAGGTGGAGTATACTGATCCCGTGTCCTCCGTCGACGAGCGTCGGCGCTCCAATCTCTTGGGGCTGGTGATCCAGAAAGAAGATCTTGTGAGGTCTCCTCTTTGATGGTCGAACCCGGGAGGAGATCTGGAATCCCTGGGAGAGTAGGCTGACCAACCGACCCGCGGGCGAAGGGGGGCGGAGCCGGAGGAGGAGGAGGAAAGGCGGTGGGCGCCAGTCCTTTGATGGTGTCCCACCAGTATGTAAAGAGATCCTTCACATCCGCTATAGATAATCCCGACGACGGCCCAGACGCCGGGGGGGCGGTCGTCGGGTCCCGGCGACGGCTCCACAGAGACCTCGGGCGGCGGAGGCGAGGGAGCCCTGGGAGACTGCACGAGGCCGGGATCGCCCGTCTGGTCCTCGGGCTGCGTCAGATCTTCCTCTGTTAGCGACTCCTGCCCGACGACGGTCGGAGGCACAGAAGTCCTCTTCTCAGGCGTTGCGGACGCCGGTCCCCCAACCGACGTCCGACGGAAGACTTGGCTGACGACGTCTGACAGCTGACGACGGGTTCGAGGAGGAGGACGACGGTCGACGGAGGTCGAGCCGGCGGGTCTACCGCCTCTTCAGAGGAGTAAGCTCTAGGGTTTTCCGGGCGGCACTGAAGAGGACCAGGACGGTGCCGCCGGGCGGGAGCCCAACTATAGTGGTGGTGATGGCGTTCCCGGACCGCCGAGGCCTAGGAGTGGAAGGCGATGGACGGCCTGGCGGTAGGGCCTGAGAAGATCGAAACAACTAATGCAGCCGGGAGAGGAAGAGCCCTGGATGGAGACCGACTGACTTAGAACCGGAGCTGCGGGACCGGAGACCGAGATGGAGACCTGGAAGGGTCCTTCTCCTTCTCTTCCTTTCGCGTGCTTGTAGGATTTTGAAGATTCCCCTTAGAGGACAAGGCTCTAAATTTTTCTTCAAGTAAGGCAGACTGAAGGCCTTCTGTCGCCCGGATCTCGTGCGGCTATTAAACCCTTGACAGAGGGAGCAGGCCTGGGTATCGTGCGCTGGGCCCAGGCACGGACGCAGGCCGTGTAAGAAGTCCTGAAGGGATCTGCTTCGGCAAGCACACTCAGGCGTATGCCGGAGGTCGGAGAGGACATCAGCGAAAAATCCCTGAAGAGTAAATTCCCATAGGAAAGTTCAGAAACTACAGCGTCGCTAGACTGAGACAGAGGTCGAGGCATGCAAGTGACGGCGGAAAGAACTGGGGATTCTGGGGACCGCCCTTTATGTACCACGCCTGACGCCGGAGGCGGGATCAAGGCCGGGCGGTCCCGCTGAAGATAGCTAGCTAGAATTTTTCCGTGGGGTCCTGACGCCTGCCGGCTTCAGTCCTAATGGTGTAACCTGCTGCAAGAGCTGTGTCTCGAAGTAAGATCCTGTATTTCTAGGGACGTGGATATGTTGTTCAATCCACACTGTCTGGCAGACTCCTAGCAGTTCTCCGGGAGGAAGGAGGCAAGGCGCACACCCCCTACTTAGGGAATAAGGACCTGAGAACCGAGGTCCCAAAACCAGCATCCCGGCGTCACTCAAGGTCAATGTGGTAATGGGTAATAAAGATGTGTGCTGACTTCCAGGTAGCAGCCCGGCAGATTTCCTGGATGGGGACATCCCTGGAAGCAGCCACCGATGCAGTGGTATGGCGGGTAGAATGAGTTCTTATCCCTCTGGGAGGCTCCATGCCCGCCAACCTATACCAGAGATCTACGCAGGAGGTGACCCACCTGCCTATCGTCCGCTTGGCTGCAGGTCTGCCAGGTGCGGCTTCAGGGTAGGTGACAAACAGCTGCAAATCTCTCCTCCCCGAACATCAGCCATTTGCTCTTTAAAATAAGAGAGCACTCTTCTAGGGTCCAGAGTATGGAGCCTATATTCGGCCTCCGAGGTGTGACTGGGGTAGAACACCAGCAGAGTCAACATCTGGTTAAGGTGAACCTCTGACACCACCTTTGGAAGGAATTTCGGGTGGGGGCGCAGGACAACCTTGTCCCTGTGGAAGACCAGATAAGGAGACTTGATGGAAAGCGCCAGGAGGTCCCTTGGCTGGTCCTTCATCCAAGCCTGCCTAGTGACGGGTTGAGGGGTGTGGCTGACATGATAGCCACCAAGAAGATGGGCTTCCACGACAGGTGAGAGATGTCACACCTGTGCATCGGTTTGAATAGCTTGCCCATGAGCTTAGCCAGTACCAGCAGTAGATCCCACGGAGGTGGAGGTTCTCACACCGGAGGGGATATGTGATCAAGGCCTTTGAAAATGCAGCCGACCACCTTCTCCTGCACCACCGACTGCTTCCCAGCCCACACCCGGTAAGCAGAGATGGCTGCCAGGTGCACCTTGAGGGTCGTCAACCGAAGCCCTAGCTGAGAAAGGGACCACAGGTAGTCTAGAATGCTTGCCAAGGAACAGGAGGAAGGGTCCAACCCCTTGTCCTGATACCAAATGGAGAATATCTTCCATTTAAAGGCATAGCATTTCCTGTTCGACTCCTTATGGGAAGCCTCAACAACGTTGAGGACCTCGTCGGAAAGACCCAACGCCTGGAACTCTAGCCGCTCAGGAACCAGGTCATCAGGTGCAGGGATTGAAGGTCCGGATGGAATACCTTCCACTGGCTGACTGAGATCAGGTCCAGGTGGGCTGGAAGCCGCCTCAGGAGCCTGGAGCTGAGGCTAGGGAGATCTGGATACCAGAACTGACAGGGCCAGTCTGGGGCTACCAGAATCACCTGCACTTTGTCCCTCCTCGCCTTGAGAAGCACCTTGTGGATCAAGGGAAATGGGGGAAAGGCGTAGAAGAGGCCCGGGGTCCACAGCCTCGAGAAGGCATCCCCCTGCAGTGAGCCCTGCAGAGGGGGCAGGCATGAAACAGCCTCAGCTTCGCATTCTCCTTGGAGGCAAACAGGTCCACCTGAGGCGTGCGCCAGTGGGAGAACAGATCTTGAACTACCTCTGGCAGGAGAGACCACTCGTGGAACGCGCTCCTATCCGGCTTAGGGCATCGGCTAGAATGTTGGAGGCTCCTGCCACATGGATGGCAAGGAGATCCGCCTCCAGGCTGCGCATGAGGGACCAAGTGTGGAGAGCTTCCCTGCACAGAGGCATGGCGCGCGTCCCGCCCTGGCGGTTTAGGTAGTACATGGTCGTGGTATTGTCCATCTGGACCTGGACCACTTGATCCCGTACAAACTGAGCGAAGGCGGTGAGGGCTAGACGAACCACTCGAAGCTCCAGCAGGTTGATGTGGCATTGGGACTCCCAAGGGGACCAGAGGCTGTATGCTCTGTGCTCCCCCAGATTGGCACCCCAACCCATCAGAGAGGCGGTCAATAGAGAGACCGTCGGCTCGGGGCGGACAAACGAGAAGCCCTCCTGCAGATGAGCTGGAACAATTCTCCACTGGAGAGCATTCCACATCTCCTGGGTCACTGCCACTGGCTGGTCCAAGGGACTGGAGCGCTGTGACCATTGGCTGCCAGTCCCCATTGTAGGGGACGCATGTGCCAACGGGCCCAATGGACCATGCTGGTGCAGGCAGCCATGAGACCCAGGTGGCGCAGGAAGTCCTGGGCAGGGTGCAATTGCCCAACCTGAAATGACTGGGCAAAGGAGGAAAGAACCTCGGCCCTGTCCGCCGGGAGTCTTGCTCTTGCTCGCAGAGAGTCAAGCTCTGCCCCGATTAAATGGATCACCTGCTTTGGCATGAGTTCCGACTTGGCCTCGTTGATGAGGAGGCCAATCTGAGAGCAAACCTGGAGGGCCAGATCCCTGGACCGCTCCACCTCCGGTCTGGAGGAGGCCGCAATCAGCCAGTAGTCCAGGTAAGAGTACACCTGGACCCTTCGGCGCTGCAGGAATGCCGTCACCACTACCATGCATTTGGTGAAGACCCTGAGAGCTAGAGAAAGGCCGAAGGGCATGGCCCGGAACTCATAAAGGGACCCCTCTGCTCTGAAACAGAGGAATCACTGGTGGGACGAACGGATTGGGACTTGGAAAAACGCGTCCTGGAGGTCCAGAGAACAGAACCACATGCCTCGTTCCTAGGATGGAATGATCTGAGCCAGAGTGACCATCCTGAAGGTTCGAGACCTTAGGAACCTGTTTAGGTCATGCAGGTCTAGAATGGGGCACCAGCCCCCCCGTCCATTTCGGGACCAGGAAATACCTGGACACAAACCCTGTGTCTAGTGGAGGATCCGCCAACTTCCTGATCACCGCCTTCTGGGGAGCAGGGCAATGTCAGCTTGACGGGCTGAGACAGAAGCTGCGGACCCCATAGCCCCCCCTTGGGGCGACAGCTCAGAAGGGCGGGGCCTGCTCGAACTCCAGAGGCAGACCCTTTCCTACCACTTCCAACACCCAGCGGTCCATGTTGATAGCGGACCAGGAGGAAAGAAAGTGGCAGAGCCGTCCCCCCACAGGGGGAACCCAGGGAGAAGCGACGTGGCTGGGGGCGACACCCCTCAACCCGTCACTGGGCAGGCTTGGATGAAGGACCAGCCAAGGGACCTCCTGGGCCTTTTCCTCCTAGCTTCCTGCTGGAGGAAGCTGCAGGCTTGGCTTTGGGGTGCCAAGTGCGAGCCTGCTGGCCCTGATGCTGGTGTCACTGGGCCGGACGTGCCGCAGGGGCAGAAGGGCGAAAGGGCTTATGCTGCTGCCAGCGGCTACTGTCTCTCTGGGCAGACGTGACAGAGTCCAAGGTGGCACTTGAACTTCTCAATTCTTTGGAGGTGGCCTTCCACCCCAGGCCCAAACAAGTCGGTACCCAGGAAGGGGACGTCTGCCAGCTTGTGCTGGGTATCCGCTGTGAAGGCGGAGATCCGCAGCCAAGCTCTGCGGCACATGGCCACTGTGGCCACTACTGACCGGGCCCAGGAATCTCCAATATCAAGTGCCGTTTGGAGCTGCTGTTTCGCCACTGCCCTTCCCTGATCCCGCACCTGCTTGACCGTTGTCTGGAGGTCAGCCGGGAGATGAGGGTTCACCTCATCCAAGAAGCCCATAAGGGCATGGGAGAAGTGCGCCATCAGTATGGCTGAATTGGCCTGACGGAGGCAGAGGGAGGACGCAGTGTACACTTTACGCCCGGCATAATCCAGCTTTTTGGACTCTTTGTTGGGGGGGGCTTGTCCACGTCCCTGGTGTTCCCGGAACGCCGGAAAACACTATTGGTAACCAACCCCTCCACAGAGGGGTGCTCTGAGAGACCGGATAGTGACCCGGTGGGGACCGCGTACTTAATGGCCATCCTGGCCGAAGGAGCAGGACAAGAAGCCGACTGCTGCCATAACTCCAAGGCTGGGCCAACAATGGCTTCAGCCACCGGAAAGGCCTCCATGGGAGAATCCCCTCGGTCCAGTATCTCCGTGAGGGGATACTTGGCCCACTTGGATTTGGGCTCGAGCTGCATCCCAGTGGACTCAGATGAGCCGAAGCAAACCCATGAACGAGGATGGGCTCTCGTTAATAGACTGTCCCCCGGAGGATTCCAGGTCAAGGGGCCTGGAGAACAGGGAAGAGTCGTCAGACTCCGAGGAATCTGCGAATAGCTACCTAGGACGGTCAGGAGTGAGGGTGACTGACAACCAGTGGGGCAGTCCCTGACCCGACCGAGAATCCTTGGTCAGAGCCCCAGATTTAGGTTGTGGAGGTGGGGGTTCCACCACAATTAGTGGGGCAGCTGGTTTTGGCTGAACAACCGGCGCCGGTTTGGGCTCTTCGACCACCGCAAGGGGTTGTTTCGGCCTTTCAGATGACAGCCACTTAATGGCCAGGGAAGGCGACGGTGTTGGCTTGTTCCCGGTCAGAAGGAACTGCTGCCACATTAAGTCCTTGTAGCATTGACGCAATTTGCGCCAATGCCTTAGCTCCGAGGAGGAAGAAAAACGAGGATGAGCAGCACCGCCGCTTCCCTTGGTGCCGAGACCGAGACTGCCGGTGTTGGCGGGATCGGCTGGACTGAGAAGAGGTCCGAGACCGAGAGAAACCCGTTCCTCCCTCGGCTCAGGAGCCTTAACCAGCGACTCTGGCACAGGCAAGTCCTCGGTTTCCACTGGGGGAACCGGTGAAGAAGGGTTGTCGGCTTCTCCAGTTGACAGCCCGTCAGACGGGTCGAGAAAAATCTTGACCATGTTGATGGGTGTCTCAGCCGGCTGACCTGACGGGGATACTGTGAAGCCAGGGCCTTAGCCACAACCTCGACCGAGGTCGAAAGTCGACTGTCCGGGGAAGGGGACCTCTCCCGCTCCCACGAATGTGGACGGTGGGACTTACCCTTCGAGTCCTTCTTCTTGGACCGAGAGGACCTTTCGTGGAGAGAGACTGGCAAAGCTCCATAAAAGAACCCGTATAGGAGGAGCCCAAGGAGAGCGGGATAAATGCTGCGACTGAGGAAGATGAAGATGCAGCCTGGGCCGCCTCCTCCTCGACAGCGATCATCTCTTCGAGTTGCTCAGCCGAGGCCGCCGCAGCGGAAACCGACCAATGGGCCTCCTTCGACTTCACCGGCAGTATACGTCTCTCGGGGCACCCAAATTGAAGCCTGGCAGCACGGTCTTCGAGGACATTTGCCAAGAAGGACTTGCACAAATTGCAGGCCTGTGGATCGTGGTCAAGCCCGAGGCAGCAGACACACGTGGGGTGCGGATCGGTCCTAGACATCTCCTGCCTGCATGGGCACCGCCGAAAACCGGGAGTCAATTTGTCCATCGCAGCTGCGAAGGCAGAAGCAGACCGAAGTCTAGTAAACTTTAAAATTAGTTTCGGGTTAACCGAAGAGTTTGGATCCAGTCTAAACGCAGAGCGCTGAGGAGGGAACCTGAGCTTCCAAGCGGTAAAGAAGATCTGGCGTCATGGGGTGGAGCCGAGAGTTTTACCACCCGTGTGGGTGGGAGGAGCCAGCTTGAAGACCTTCCGGCAAGATTTAAAGTGGCAAGGAACCTGCCAGATAGTGTGGATGAACAACATATCCATGTCCAGTGTGGATGAACAACATATCCATGTCCCTAGAAAAAACAATGACGTCTTTTGTGGTAGGAGTGTTTTTCTGAAACTTCCTTTTTTTTCGTTTTATAAGATTGTAAGCTGTATGATATATTGTACTGTGTTTAATATTACTTATTTTACAATTTTTAGTAAAATACAACTTTTTCAAGATACTGCCTGCGTCTTCCCAGTTTTCTTTTTGCATGTGGAGTGTCTGTATTTTTAAGTCTGACAACTGCTCAAGGGCTTGATGGTGTTACTAAGCTTGGTAAAAGGTAAGAATATATCCAAGGTCTCTTACAGAGTTTTAAGGGTTAATTCTGGATACCTGGTTAGGTGCCCTTGGGTGAAAGATATATTGCATCCCCCAAAGAGAATATTATCTGAGCCTGTACTTTTGGGTACGCTAGCATAAGGTTCACAGTTTGAATTCCCCCTGAACTTGAGACTAAAGGTGATTCGGACCCAAAAGCAAACAGGAGGGTTACCCTGTCTGTTACCTTTTCACACTATTGCGCTCTGGGTTTGTTACTGTGGAAGCAGAGGGCCTAACCTGTGGAGTGTGTGAGACATGGACCACTACCTTGCCTTTATCGAAAACTGTACATGGAGGATCTATGACCAAAGCATGGATTTCAGACATTCAGAGTGCTGAGACGATGGCCACTAGAAATGCTGCTTTCCAAGTCAGATATTTCATGTTACAAGTCGCACTCGACTCAAAGGGCTTGCGAGTGACCATATCAGCACAATACTGCAGTCCCAAGGAGCCAACAGTTTCATAATGGGGCGGGCCTCATGTGCAAGATCCCCTGCGTAACCTCTTGAAGTTGCCAGCTGTGCCAGAGAGAAGATGCCTACTGGTTTATGGTATGTTGATATGGCACATAGGTAGGCCTTAACTGTGCAATACTGCAGGTTAGCATCAGAAAGGTCCAGTAAGTACTCCAAAACCTTTTCAGGTTAATACATTTAAGGGTCCACAGGGGTTTTGGAACAACACCAGATAGAAAATCTTTTCCACTTGGCTGTGTATATTTTCTTGACGGAACATTTACGAGCAGTCAATAGTATTTCTGAGACCCTCTGAGACACCATGAACCTATTCACTCCTATTTTTTCAGCAGCCAAGCTTGGAGATAAGGAGGCCCAGTTTGGAATGGACTATCTGACACTAAGCTTGGGACAGTAAATCCATCCGCAGAGGCACAGCCCCAGTTTGCTGACTGAAAGTCGATCCAGAAGAGGAAACCATACCTACCAAGGTCAGCAAGAGGCCACTAGAATTATCTTACCCCCGTGTGCCTCCAGTTTGAAGAACACTCTGTATGAGGGGAACTGGTGGGAATGCATACAGAAACTAACTGTGCCACTGCAGTCTGAATGCATCCTGACAAAAACACTGGCCTGAGTCCTGGATTTCCGGAGCAGAATCAAGGAAGTTTGCTATGGCATGGGGATGCAAGAAGACCCACATCTACAATTCCCCACTCGTTGAACAATGATTTCATGATGTCTGTAGCTAGTGACCACTTGTGAGAATCTGTTGCTGTTTGACTTAGTTCATCTGCCATTTTTCCCATGGTATCAATCTTGCGAGATTCCTTATTGATAGGACATCCTGTTGCTTCCTGCATTAAGACAGCTTTGTCATTCACCACAAGGACACCCAATGCATCTGCGATGAGCTGAAAAGCCAGGACAAGTCTCTCTTTAGGAGAAACATATTTCCGATCTATGAATTTACAGACCGAAGGAATAGTGGCGGGTCTAGTCCATACAGCTTTGGACAATGTCTGAAATGCCTGGGGAACAGGAGGCACAAGGTTCACTGGAATATTGGGAATATGAAGCCACTCAAGTCACAAAAGCTTCCCCAGGTCTGACGAAGAAGCCTGAAGAGCAAGAGTGGTCTGCATGTTTTTCAGAAGGAAGTGAAAAGAATGGTCTTCTAGAGGGACCATAGCAGGAACCACTGGCTTACTGTCTAGACTATAAAAGAAATTCTCATCCCCTTCTTTGGAAAGGAGGTCCAGATCCAACTTGTCCTGCTTCATATCCCCTTCAGAGGGGGTGGCAGGAAGAGGGGTGGAGCCCAAAAAGCCATGACCTGGCCTAGGAAGTGGAAGGAGGGGCAACACAAGAACCAGCATCTGAATCAGCACCAGCACAAAAGGAGCTGGCACAGGGCCTGGCACCTAAACAGCAAGCGGCACCAAGGATGGCACCGCCCTAGCACCAAACCCAGGTCTAGATGAGGCAGAAGGGGCCAGAGATGGTACCTATGCCACTCCCTGTGAGAAAACAGAATGAGGGGGATAAGCACGTGGAACAGATGTCAGCAGCGCCATCCCTGGCAAGCGAGGAGCCACTGCTGGAGTTTAACCTTCTACCTGACCCGAAGGTCCCTGCCACAGATCTGAGAGGCTTAGGGCCATGGGCCCTAGCACAGGATCCACCAGGAGGGGCAAACGCTGTACCCACTGCTCCACAGCAGCAGCCCAGTGGAGAAACTGCCCACCAGAGGACAGCTAAGGGCGCCAGTGTTGAGATTCTGAGCAATAGTGAGCGGAGGCTGTAGGGGAACCGGATGGAGCCGAGGGAGGCCTCTCACTCATGGATGCCGAAAACCTCTTGCCCGATGTACCAGAGGGCAATCACGAGTGGTACAGATTCTTTCCCTTCTGTCGGGAAGAGGAAGAACTCAAGGTGCAGCGGTGCCGGGTCCTTGACCTGGATCGAGAACAGGCCCATTTGTTTTTGTGCTTCCGGTAGGGCTGTTTCCCCTCCCGAACACCAGACTGCCCATGGTCGGAACACCTCCAGAGAGGGTGGTGGACTGGACACAGCCCAGTTGCCGAAGTAGCCTTCTAACGCAGAGTCCTAACCGTCACCGCCACTGTCTATGGCAACCTCTTTCAGTAGGCAGGGCTGAAGAAGAAAAAAATAATAAAATGAACTTTTTTTATTTTTTTTTACTACAGAAAATAAGAGTAAAGCTAAATAAAACTAAACATTGCTGTTGTATAGACATGAAGATCTAACTCCCGGTGGGTGACCGATGTCGTCACTGATGCGCACTCGATGGTGAGAAAAAAGGAACTCAGGCAGTTGGGGGAGGTCAACGCCATGATAGCCTATACAGCACAAGCCAGTCTCATGGCACCATGCATGCGCAGTCCTATCTCAGCGCTGGCTCTCCTAAAGATTTTTGGCTCCCACAGGGTTCCAGCACCTCCGACTTGTAACCCAGCAGTATGAATAAATGGTGAAGACTTAAGTCCTGGAAGATCAGCAATCTACCAGCCACAATGGGCCCAGCAGCGCCTAAGCCATGCCCTGATCTAGGTGTCTGAGTGATGGTTTGGGTGGGGGGGGTGCAGAAGCCACTGCCACTGAGGCAGATGGCAAGTAGGAGAGAGACACACTTACTGGCCATGGCGACCTGGATCTTGACAGGGAATCTTCATCCTTGTGCTTTCAGTGTTTCTTATGCTTGCAGCTCCCAGAGGATATTTTCGTTTTGGTCTTCGGCGACTGGAGTTCAGCCAAAGGGGCAGGCGACACGACTTTTTCCCGCAGCTGCTCTTTCACAGCAGCAAACACTTGAAAAAAAAAAAGGGTCTCCAGCACTCCCAGTCTGCATTGCCTGGTAGTGGAATTGAACCCCAGGCAGATCTCGCTCGTAGGTCTTGACATCACGAGAGAGACCTAGGTAGGAGACACATACCTCATATGCATCATCCTTACAGATTTTCTCGCTGTAATTGCAATAGTGAAAGAGCGTCAACGTTGTTTTCGGTGGCATGCTGACAAATCCTCCCCCGATTCCACATCCACCAGATGCGAGTGCAGGAAGGAGTCCTCAGACTCCAAGGATTTGCTGAAAAGTCGTCGATCGCCCGAGTCCCCGCTGACCCTGCAGGGTCTAACGGGAGTAACAGTGACCCACAGCCAACAAGGAAGCCTGAGAGCGGTATGGGCACCCTTAGGAGGAGGACCACCCTTTGGCTGCGCAGGAGGCGGCTCCACCTGGATGGGCAGAGGTGTTGGAATAGGCTAAGCCAGAACTGGGCAAGCCACAGCAGGCTGGGACCGCGGTGGCGGGAGCCACAGAAGAGCTGGGGTGTTGGCCAAAATTGGCTTAACCCTGGAAAACATGGGCTGCTGCCACATTAGCTCTTCGTAGCACCAGCACATTTTGCGTCAGAGCCTCTCCTCACCTGAGGAGGAAGAATGGCGGCAGCACCACTTGCCCGAGTGCTGAGAGCAGGACCACCGATATTGGCGAGGGTTGCTAGACTCCAGACTATGGGATCTCGACCGTTATGGAACCAGACAACGATGAGCAGAGGGAACTGGTGAAAGCTGAGGGTCCTCCGACGGAATGCGATCCTGAGGTTTAGGGACCAGATAAGAAAGCTGGTCCAACCCTCCCTGAGAGGGAATCGGTAAGACCGGAGTCCTAGAAAATGAGGTACCCACCTCGTCATGCAACAACGCCTCGAGCAAAAATTCGACAGGTTGGCTGACGTGCATCTCGGCAGATGGCCCGACGGGGAGATTGTGGAGCCAGTGACCAGGACCGAAGGATCGACCGTAGTCAAAACCTCCAATTAAGTGCAGGAATCAAAGGCCTGGGAGCACTTGTGATCCCATGATCACTGAAGAGACTTTTTTCTTAGTCTCCTTTTTGTATAATTTTGAGGATGTTGTGCCCTTAGAGGGACCCAGCCCAAGGGTGGGAAGGGACTCGCACAAATCCCTAAATGCCCCCCCGTAAAGGTGGCACCAGAAGAAAGTGGTACAAAAGCTGAAGCGGTATGCTCTATGGCCTGAGATGTCGCCTGTTCGAAAGCCGTGAGTTGTTCTGTGGAGACCGCCCAACTGGCGGGAGGGTCCTGTTCATCCGGTCACCCTAGAATGAGTCGAGTGTGCCGGTCCCCCAGAGTACTGGGATGAAGGTGCGACAAAGGACACAAGCCTGGCAATTGTGTTCGTGGCCTAGGCAGTAGAAGCACGAGGTGTGCGGGTCCATCCAGGACATCTTCTGCCCGCAGTCACATCTCTTTGAACAGTGCCCCGACTTGGGAGTCGTCCATAACGAGAGTTTTGAAATAAAACCAAAACCACTTGAAGATGCATCGAACTGAAAGTTTTGAAAAGCAAAGGACCTATTCGGTACAGAGTTATAAGGAGGGAACCTTCTTCTTCCAGCGGAGAGAGAAAATTACTCACCTTAGTAATGTTGTTTCTTCTAATGGAGTTTTGCTGTATTCTGACTATTGCAGTGATCTCCAACCTTTGAACTGCCCCGGAGAACAAAGAGTTAACTTTCCATGCAAGGCATGGAACGCTGAACTCGAACTACAAGCTATACTCACTGGGAGTTCTGTGTGGAAACTGTAAACTCACACTAGACAACTGGCAACTAAATTTGATAAAAAGGGTTTTTTCGGTTTCAAAGCAAAGACTCAAGTCAAGAAACCCAAAAAACAAAACACAACACACACCCAAAATAAAGGAAGGTGAGAAAAAGGGGCACCTCTAGGTGCCAACACTGCTCCTGCCCACCCACATCCCAAAAACCAGGTTCTGAGAGGGGAGGCGGGGGGAGGTCAGAATACAGCAAGACTCCATTAGAAGAAACAACATTACTAAGGTGAGTAATTTTTCTTCAAACAACATAAGTCTTGCTGTATTCCACTATACAGACTACCAAGCAGTACCTCCATGGAGAGGACAGAACTTACTTTAGAAATAGGCTTTGAGTACTGCTGTGCCAAACGAGCATCACTCTTAGCCTGGATATCCAGAGAGTAATGCTTGGTGAAAGTATGGACTATTTTCAGGTGGCTGCTTGATAAATCTCTAAGATAGGAATATCCTGGCAGCAGCCAGGGAAGCAGCTATACCTCTAGTAGAGTGAGCCCTCAGGCCTGAGGGTGGGATTCTACCCAATTTTTCGTAGCAGAATTGTATACAAGAGACAATCTACCTGACAATAGATCTTTTAGTGGCAGGTTTTCCTTTACCGACCTCTCCATAAGTGAGGCACAACTGGAGGGAGTCAAACCTGTGACCCTTGGTGCACTCTATGTAGTAGCTAAGGGCCCTTTTTACATCCAGGCTGTGCAACCTCCTCTCTCCAGAGGAGGAATGGTCAGTGAAGAAAACAGGAAGAGACACAGACTGATTAAGGTGGAAATCTGAAACCACCTTAGGCAAAAACTTCCTGTTAGTTCTTAGGACCACTTTATCTCTATGGAAAGAGATGAAATCAGGCTCCACTGACAGGGCTTGCAATTCACTGATGCACTTGGCAGAGGTAATGGCTACCAAAAACACAGTTTTCCAAGTCAAGTACTTAAGCTCTGCAGAGGACAAAGGCTCAAAAGGGTGGTTGCATAAGCTGAGCAATGCAAACATTAAGGTCCCAAGCAGGAGCAGGGTCCCTGAAGGGAGGATTGGTGTGCAACAGTCCCTTGAAGAATTTGCAAAACACAGGATGGGCTGAGAGAGAAGAGGGCTTGCCTACTGACAAAAAAGCAGAAACAGCTGCCAAATGTACTTTGAGTGTAGCTGGTCTGAGTCCTAAGCCACTGAGATGAACCATATAGTCCAGGACTATAGGCAACCCAGCAGATTCTGGAGAAATATGCTTACCAGAGCACCAAACAGTGAACCTTTTCCATTTGGAGTTGTAAGTCTTTCTGGTGGAAGGCTTTCGAGAAGCCTTTAGAATATCCAGGCCACCTTGAGAGAGGTGCAGATCAGCAAACTCTAACTCTTCAAGAGCCAGGCCTTGAGATTGAGAGATTTGAGATTCGGATACCAAACCCTCCCCTGAGAGGATGTCAGCAGGTTGCAATTCCTGGGAAGAGACAGGGGAAGGTGGATTGCTAAGGACAGCAACAGTGGGTACCAGGGTTATCTGGCCCAGTCTGGAGCGATCAGAATCACTTTGCAGGGTTGAGACCTGATCTTGACGAGTACCTTGAGGCAGGGGGCATTAGGAACTTCCCTTCCCAATTGAGTACCAGAGCATCCAGGGGGACTGAGCCCAATACTGGGGGTCTGCAGCAAAGGAGAGGAAGTTGGTGATTGTCTGGGGCTGCAAAACGATCTATCTATGGAGTGCCCCATCTGGAGAAAATCACCTTCAAAACTAGGGGATCTAGGGACCATTCGTGGTGGCCCTGAGATATCCTGCTGAGAGCATCTGCCAGGACATTGTCCTTCCCTGGGAGGTGAACTGCTGTGAGCAAAGTCTGCAGGGAATAGGCCAGAGACCACAAATTCATTGCTTCTGTGCACAAGGCCATAGACCGAGTGCCCCCTTGTTTGCTGATGTACCACATTGTGGTGGTATTGTCTTTTTCTGATCTGGATTACTTTGTTCTGAACAGACTTGGAAAAAGCTTGTAGTGCCAGAAACACTGCTCTGAGTTCCAAGAGATTGATGTGAAGCAGAGATTCTTGAGGTGACCACAGCCCTTGGGTGGTAAGATCCCCCAAGTGGGCTCCCCAGCCCAAGAGGGAGGCATCTGTGGTGAGGATTCGAGAATGAGACTGAGTGACAAAAGGAACTCCTTGCCTTAAATTGTCCTGATCCTGCCACCATTGCAAAGCCTGGATCAGGGTTCGAGTCACTGGGACTAGTTTGGTATGGGAATCCTTTCTCTGGGACCAGAAGGTTCTCAAGTGGAACTGAATGTCCCTCATCTGAAATCTTGCCCCCGGACCACTACTGTAGAGGCTGCCATGTGGCCCAGGAGCTGCAAGAAGTGCCTTGCTGGTCAAGACACCTGAAGGGTGAAAGATGAGGCCAGTTCTATTAGTGTCCTTGCCCTGTCCAGGGGAAGGAAGGCCTTTGCTCTTATTGTATCCAGCTCCGCCCCTATAAAGGAGAGGAGCTGCACTGGCTCTAGAACTGACTTTGGAAGGTTTAGGAGGAACCCTAAGGAAGTGAGCAGTTGCTGAGTTATCTGAAGATGTGACGACTTGGTCTGGAGACTGACCTACTATGAGCCAGTCGTCCAGGTATGGAAAGATGGAGATCTTTTTTCTCCTTAGGAAAGCAACCACTACTGCCAGGCACTTTGTTCACATCCTTGGGGCTGATGTTATACCAAAGGGCATTGCTCTGAATTGATAGTCGCCTAAGGGCAACTCGAACCTGAGGTACTTTTTGTGGGAGCACCTGATGGGAATGTGAAAATAGGCATCCTTGAGGTCCAGGGAGGCTAGCCAGTCCCCTGGCCTTAGAGAGGGCAGAATTATTCCCAGAGTCACCATTTTGAATTTTGGCTTTAAAAGGTGTTGTTTAGGTATCTCAGATCCAGGATGGGCCGACATTCTCCTGTCTTTTTGGGGGTTAGAAAGTACCTGGAGTACAATCCTTTGCCCCTGTGTAGGGGTGGAACCCTTTCTATGGCTCTGAGGAGCAAGAGGAAGAAACCTCTGCCTCTAGGGCAAGGGCCTCTGAAGGATTTCGGGTGGAAAGGATCTGGTTCTCATCTTGGGAAATGTTTTGAAGCTGAGAACCAGTCCCTGGCTTACTACTTCCAGGACCCACTTGTCTGATGTTAAAGACTTCCAGTCCTGGACAAAGTAAGCCAGCCTGCCCCCTACAGGTAGTGGAGAATCGGCCCGGGCAGATCCATCAGGGTGTCTGCTTGGCAGGGGCTTTAGGCTGAGTAGTGGAAGCAGCCTACTCATACCCCGTCTGCCTCTCCCTCTAAAGAACCCCCTCTGAGCAAAAGCAGAAGAGGAGGCCTGGGCTTGGTCAAAAGGCCTCTGAAAAGGCCTGCCCCTGCGCCTGGAATGCTGCCTCTGAGGAGTGGCTTGCCTTTCTTTGGCCTGAGCACTCCTGTAGGTGGTCCTGTACTTGTCCATCTTCTTCATGTAATTCTCTGTCTGCTCCCCAAACAGAAAATTACCAATGACAGGAAAATCCATGGCCTTAGCCTGGTTATCCTGTGACAGGCTAGTACATCTGAGCCAAGCCATCCTCCGAAGGGCCACAGATGTAACCATGACTCTAGATGAAACATCATTGGAGTCCACAGCAGCATGAAATTGCACCTTGGATGCCTCAATCCCATCCGCAGCCACCCGCTCCAGCTCCTTCGCAAGCTGGTCAGGGGGCCTGTTTAGCTAGAGCCATCACAGTGTCCCACCTGGACTTCTGGTATCTAGCTGTGTAGGCCATATAGTTAGCCTGCCTGAGTCCCAAAGATGCTGCCATGTATTGTTTCTTTGCCATGGCATCAATCCTCCTGGAGTCCTTGTCTGGGGGGTGTGAAGCCAAGGGAATATTTGCCTTATCACAGGCAGCAGCCTGCACTACCCCAACATGGCTGCATTGCTGGGAAAGGAACTCCATGTCTGAGCCTGAAAGAGTACACCTCTTGTCCATTCTTCTGTCCACAGGAGGTACCAAATTAGGAGTTTTTAGAATTTTAAATGTCTGTTTCCCAAAAGATTTATGGAGGGGAATAGACAATCTCCTGACTCTGGGATGTCCATCATCTCAACAAAATCAGGCTCCTCCTGATCCTCTACTGCTTCTTCCATAGGAAGCTGGAGGGTTTCAGCCATTTTCTTGTAAAACATAAAGTGGGAAGGGGACTCAGAAAGCCTAGGAGGAGAAATGCCTGAAGGTCTGTCTGGGGAGATGTCCAGGTCAATAGGCACATCCAGACTTTCATAATCACCATCATCATCGTCTTCATACTCTCCCTCCTCCTCCTCCTCCTCCGGTTCATAAAATTCTTCTAAAGTATAATCTGGAACTGGGGGAACCGACCGAACCGAGCCCCTGACCGATGGTGCCGGTTCGGCCGGAACCGAAGTTAGCGACTGAACTATCCTTATCGCTTTGGCTATCTCATCAGCGGTTGGAGAAATAACTTGTGGATCCGAACCGGATGATTTATCCCTTCTTTTCTTTTTAACGGCGACTCCTCAGAATCGGTTCTCCTTTTGCCCGAAGAAGTTTCGCCCTGGTCAGAGGGCACTCCTTCTGGTTCGGTCAGAACCGAACCGGGCTGGCCATCCGGGTCAGCGGACTTCTCGGCCTCCCTTTCCCTCAGTCTACCTACTCTCTTATCCAGGGTAGCTTTGGGAAAACTTTTACAAATTTGGCAGTCTGAATTCAGGTGGTCAAACCCCAGACAAACACAGGTGCTGTGGGGGTCAACCTTAGCAAAGGCTTCCCCACACACACTACAGTGTTGAAACCCAGTGGGCTCGTTTTTTTTCTTGGGTTTCTCAGACATGGCCAATCCTAACCAAAACTTACCCTTTTTTCGGCAATCCGACAGGAAAGACACCCCTATCGGTTCCTGACCGTGTTATGGGCCTTGGAAAAAAACATAATGAAATCTGTTTTTTTTAGAACCGATACGGACCGGTTACCACATTCTAATAAAGACAGAAGTTTTTTTTACACAAACCTGACCGGTTCAAACCAAACCAATCCAATGTTTACAAGTTCCACACAGAAAACTAATATAGAAAACCTATCTAGTACTCACGGTACCACAGACAGAGACTTAACCGACAGGTTAGAAGCAGAAATTCAGTTGAAACCAAGCGAAAAAAAAACGACACTTTAACCGACTTTTCTGAACTGAGTGAAGGAGAAATCTCCGGAGCGACTGTTCAGTGAGGCAGAGTAAAGAATCTGACGGTTGGGGTTCAAACAGCAGCAGACAGAGGCTTCAACCGAGCTCGAGCTCAGCGTTCCATGCCTTGCATGGAAAGTTAACTCTTTGTTCTCCGGGGCAGTTCAAAGGTTGGAGATCACTGCAATAGTCAGAATACAGCAAGACTTCATGTTGTTTGAAAGAAGATCTGATGTCATAGGGTGGGAGGAGCCAGCATGAAGACATTCTGGCACAGTTCTTAAAGGGAAAGGATTCTGACAGAAGTACGGATAGTACACCATATCCACATCACTAAAATGGATGATATATTTATGTTTTCTTTTGTGATATGCACTGATGCAGATAAACCAAGATCTGTCTGTTCATTTAAAGGAGAAGCCCACCCAGAATGTGCAAAAACATATGCTATGTAGAGTGTTTTGATATGTATGTTAAATCCTAGTGTGTCCTTCCCTCTGTCTGCCATTAGGAGTTTTTCCTAAATTAGCCTGCTAGCTGTATGGTAGTTTTACGACCCCTTGGGATCTCCATCACAAACAGGTTTATTGGCTTTCTTTCTCCTACGATGCACCTTGGCTCATGTGACAGTGATGTAGCTATGCCCTTAGATTTAGCAGGGTCTGTCACAGCACAGCCACAAAGATAATACTTCTTTCAGAGAAGTCACACTGCTAGATTTTGGGTGAGTGTAATCATTATTTTTTGACATTAGTACCTTGTCCTGCTATGTTACAACCTATAAGGTGATGTTCAATTTTTACTACTTAGTACTGGTGCAAAAACTGAAAGTGACTGAGAGGAATAGAGTAAACAGTGACATGATTCACACACACACACAGCAGAACATAGCAGGACAAGGTACTGATATCAAAAAATAATAATTACACTCACCCAAAATCTAGTAGTGTGTCTTCTCTGGAAGAAGTATCTTCTCTGTGGCTGAGCTGTGACAGATCCTGTAACAAGACACTGGCTTCCTGCAGTGGCAAATAAACATCACAACAAAGGGCACTCTGGGAAGACTAGAGGCCATAAAAGAAACCAGAATGGCAACCTCCAAGGGCAAAAAAACAGTTAGGAAAAGTTAGAAAAAAACATCTCTCACAGCCAGAGAAAAAGAAAACACTGGGAACTGGTTAGAACACAGGAAAAAAAGACTACTACATATCTTTTTCTGATTTTAACATGGAGTTTTCCTTTAAAGAGGCTACACTAAGTAAGATGGCCAATACCTTTCAGACTGAAGGAGGGGCAGTGGCAGAATCTGAACTGAGCTGGAGCATTAGTCAGGTCAAAAAGCAAGCATTAATCCCAGTTTTTCAAAGCTGCTGCATACATTTTTTTCCCTCTTTTTATTACACAGAAACTGTACACAGGTGTTGTTTTTAAAGGTAAAAAACATATTACCGCAGTTCTCATGGAAGCACAGACTTCTTGTTCATTTAGTTCCGAACCTCCCATTAGTAAAAATCCTACTAACTTTAAACAGTGGTTCCGTTATGCTGATGTTCTCCAAACACATTTTACTTGAAGCAGCAGTGCAACAAAAAATGTTTTCAAAAAACCTAGTTTCAGCTATCAGTAACAAAAATATTAGCAAACCTGTCAAATATACCTTTCCATTTACCTCCTATGTCGCACACTATCTTTTTTTGTCAGGTCTACAATGCTATTTCTAAGCCAAATGTGGTGGCCATGATTTTTTTCTTGAGAAAGAAACTAAATTAAAACATTTTTAAAAGTATTGACATTTTGGTGGAAATAGAACATTTTAACACCAAATAAAAATGGAAGATGTCTGGAATCTTTTGTAAACAAAAAAGGTAGGGTTAAATGTTTTGCCCAATTTCGCTGCACTGTTGCTTTAAGGTAAGGAATCTGACCCAAGATCTCTACTGCTTCTTTCCTAACTTTGGCTGGAGTGCTTAATAACTTTACGTACCTCATGCAGCATGCAAATGTTTCAGTGATTTCGAAGTTGGTGTTAATTAGTACCTTGCCAGCTGTAGCAGAAGTATTACAAGAGAACGTGTTCCTTCTCTCATCAGGTTATCCAGTTTCAGTTCCTCATAAACAAGGTGCAGGACAAAGAAGATGGCAGGAATGTGATTAAAGAGAAGCGTGGAGATGTCCAGGCTAAGACAGCAGGGAATTTCTTCCTTGGGAAGCGGAGTCTCTGCAGAAGTTAGATGCAATGCACTGGCCAGAAGGTGCGAGTCAACATTTCGGTGATACTCCGAACTTAGCAAGTACTCCCAGTCCTGAAAAACAGTCCTGATTTTTTAATAAAGAGTTCCCAAGAAGCAAAAACAGAAATTACTTACATTGCTTATGATGTTCATCCGTTTTCGCTAATTAAACCAAATGGTTTTGTTACAAATACAAACAATGGAATGTACATTATTAAACAACACAGTTCTGCAATGCTCACAATTTCCATTTATTCATCAACAATGAATTAAAATATTAATATCAGATTTATGCCATTTATTTCTGTATACAGATGACTCTATTTATAACTGAATTTAAGACTTGCTAGGATGTACACGTTCAAGGAGATGGAGAACTCTGTGGATCAATCCCTGGTAAGCCTGCTGTGGGAGGAGGGGGAGCTGGCATCATCGGGATGGGGGTACAAGCAGACAGCACTGGGGGAAGAGTAGCAGGTAGGAAACAACAGAGGGAGAGGAAGGAACTGGACTGGTAGACAACAGTTTCAAGAGTCTAGCAGGGATGCAGGACAAATGACTGACTAATAAGTCTGAGAAAGAGCTCTGAGGTATCGTCAGAGGTGTCTGAGGATCAGGAAGCTGGAAGGGAGTGGTGGAGAAGGTGGTAGATATGGGGACAGTGCAGGAGTGTAGACAGGCAGTGGTAATGTGGGATTTGATAGTCAGGTTTACTGATGGTACTTAGGGCAGAATAAGAAAAACAGGATGGCCAGCTGTTTTTCCTGGGACTAGAGTGGAGTATCTGAAGAGAAGGACACGTTGAATATTGAAGAGAACAGGAAGCTCGGACAGACTTTAAGGGAAGATAATGTAAGGCAGTGATCTCAGATATATTCTTCTTGTCCTGAGAGCTGGACTGATATGGCAAACAGCGACTCAACTTTAAGTCTTACAAAACCGGGACACCTTTTGGTATAGAATAGTCTACAGTATATAGGCAGGATAGACTACATCTGAATAGGAAGGGGGCAATGGTGCTAGGTGAAAGAAAACATGGATTGTGTCACACCATTTATTTATTTACTTTATTTATTTAGCTTTTGTTAACCGGGTAAGTGCACTAGCCATAAAATGACTATTTTCAGGCACAACCCGGGAGAGTACAGATCTGCAGAAACTTGATAGGATAACAAATTATAAGTGCTTTACATACAGTGAGTTAAAGAGGATACAATATATCAGAACATACAAAGTAAAGCGCTTTACATACAATGAGTTAAAGTGGATACAATATATCAGAGACATACAGAGTAGACCATTCATAAGTCATAGGTGCCTACCTATGCAATGAATGGAGGACCTTGGACAATAAATTAACAGGTTTCATATCACGTGAACAGAACAAGGTACACAAAAACCAAAACAGGTATTACAAAAGGCAGAAATAACCAGTGAGAGCAGGGGGTGTCATTAAGGAAAAGGTTGGTAAGTGAGGAAGAGGGGAGCGAGTCATGAAATTAGATTATATGAGTGTATGTAAGTGTAAAGGAGATGCCTGCAGTGCAAGATTGTATATGGGCAGGGAAAGGGAGCCGGGACAGGCTGAGGCAGCAAGAGGGTTATATAGAGGTGAGGAAATACTATTGTATGGCCAGAGACATCAGTCATTAGGTAGGGTGAAAGCAGGAACAGGTATCAGCAATCAGCAGATTCGAGCGCAGTTTTCTCTTAAAGCATGTGTGGGAGATAGAAAGTCTAATGTCGAGGGGAAGGGAATTCCACAGCTGTGGAGCAGCATGCTCAAATGCAACAGTTCCTTTCCCAGTGCAGCACCTCAGCAAATTCAGAAAGGATTTATCAGCTGATCGAAAACCATGGAGTGTGTCCCGAGGAACAAGCATAGCTGCAAGACACCTAGGGGTTTGATTTCGAATTATCTAATCAATAAGACAGCCAAGGTAGTATTTCCTACTAGCTAACGGAGACAGCTAACCAAGATCATTATAAAGTTGACAGTGGTGTTTAAGACGAGGAGCAGAAGAGGCAGAGCAACATATGTTGTTATATGTAATATCCCATCTGAGTAGGTCAGTTTTATGAGCAGCCCCAAATAAGGTAGCCCCATAGGTTAGGGTGGGGAGCACAATCTCCTTTGCAATGGCCATTTTAGCCGATGGCATGACCATATAACTAGTCGTATATGCAACACCCAGTTTGGAGTTTACAGCTCTGCAAGCGGACTGTACATGAAGATTAAGATCAAGAGATTGATCTAGCAGGATGCCCAGGTACTTGAGAGGTCACACATTCCAGTAATTGACCTTCTAAGTCCTGCACCATCAGCGCTGCTGTGCAAGCCTGGAGCTTTGGGGCCGATACAAGCAGCATGGCTTTAGTTTTGCTAGTGCCGACAGCCAGTTTGTGGTCGTATAGCCAGTTTTGGATATTGTTAAAGTTAGAGGAAAGGGTTGTGTTGATAGTGTCTATATTAGTAGAACTTGCATAGATGACAAGATCATCAGCATATAGAATAGCAGAGCAGGATTTTAGAGCAGCTCCAATGTTATTTATATAAAGAGAGAATAGGAGGGGCCCTAGGTTGGAGCCCTGAGGTACATCAATGTTAATGGTGGTACTGTTCGATAGAGAGGAATTAAATTTCATCACTTGAGTTCTATTTGTCAGGTAACTTTCATACCAGTCAACAACAGAGGAGGAGAAATGCAGGTGTCAAAACGAGGAGAGAAGCAAAGTGTGATTAACAAGGTCAAAAGCCTTTGTGAGGTCAATAAAGACAACTCCAGTCAGAGTGCCAATATCCATTTTTGAAAGACTGTCTGTGGTGAATTTAAGAGTGCAGTCATTGTGCTATGTCCTTTCCTGAAGCCATGTTGGGTATCCGAGAGCAGGCTGTGCTTAAGTAGTCAGTTGTCTGAGTTGCGACAATTTTCTCCAGGATTTTGCTCAGTACTGAGAGTATGGCAATTGGTCTGTAGTTCATGACAACCTTCAGATCCCCTTTTTTAAGTACAGGCGTGATCCGAGCAGCTTTCCAGAGGTCAGGGACCACTCCACCTGAAAGTGATAATGTAAAATTTTGGCCAGCGGTAATGCACTAACGGGAGCTGCAAGTTTCAAGAGGCGGGGTTCCAGGGAGTCTGAGCCAGAGTTGGTATGACCAGAGACGGACCTAAGGAGCTTCAGGACTTCATTTCTAGACACAGCTTTAAAACAGAATGGAGGAGTACAAGGAAGCATGGGGACAACACTTCCAGCTTATCCAGACAGATTCCTGATGAGGAGTGGGAGAAAACTGCAGTGGGATCAAAGGAAGAGGTATACTGGGAGAGAGATCAGAGAAATGCAGGTAGAAAGAATTAGCTATGGTTTGTGAGTCATTGCAATGCACATCATTAATCAGCATATCACCGGGGGTAGTTGACTGTGAGGATCCTAGGAAGGATTTGATGTGCGACCAGAATTTTCTGGGACCATTAGCCGAGTTAATCAGTAGGTCTTTACAGTACTTGCTCTTAGCAGCTCTGACTTGTCTTTTACATGAATTCCGTAGCGTACGGTAATCGTTGAAATCTGTTTGCTGGCCGGATGTTTTGTAGTGCTTCCAGAGTTCATCTCTAAGGCGCAAACTTTTGAGCAAGTCTTTGTTTAGCCATTTTGTTTGTTTATCCCTCACCCTCTGGGTGATCTCCAGGGCATGTTTACATTGAACCATAAGGAATTTAGTGATGACAAGGTTAAGAGCTTCCTGAGAACAGTGTGATGGATAGATCTCCGAGCAATCAATTCTGGAGACGTCATACAGAAACAAGTCTTGGTCTAGGTGAGCGAAGTTTATGAGAATGATGAGACGTGGTGGAGGAGATGGAGGTGCCCCCAAGGACAGGATGCAGAAAGTAGGAGAGTGGTCAGTTAAGGCATCAGCAAGAGTACCAGCAACTGAGATGTGTTCGATCCGGTTTACCAGCACCCAATCCAATAGTGTGCCTAGTGGTGATGAAGACAGACTTCTAGTCGACACTGTTACCATCTGATGCAGGTTGTAGCTATGAGTCAGAGATTGAAGAGAACTGAGAGCTGCCTCAAGCCAGATTAAGTTTAGGTCCCCTAAGATGACAACCTCATTATGATTAAAATTCTGAGTGGTATTTTCCAACAGGTATTCTAGAACCGCAATCCCTCCCGCTGGGAGGTTATATGCACAGATAACATGCAGTTTCTTGGCTCCCAACGCAAGGGTAGCATGCAAGTATTCACATACCGATTGAGCATCTGGGATAGCGTGAAGAGAGACAGTCAGATTATTTTTGTAGTTAAACTAATGTGTGTGGGGTCGGGGATAAGGGAAGTTTTGGTAATGCTGACAATCCTGTAGGAGTTACTGGAGGTGGTGGTAAAAAGGTAAGGATAATACCAGTGTATATCAATCAGTCAATCTTTATTTAACCTGGCAAAACACCATTGAGGCAACTCATTCACAAGATGGACTTTGACAAGGTCATGTGAACATTAACCAAAGTAGTAAGGTATATACATGATAGGACAACAGTAATTGAACAAAATACAATGAAGTAGAGGAGACAGTTGGTACAAGCTAGCGCCGATACCCACTATAGCTATATACAATATATACATGTGAAAAGTACAGTGGAAAATGTTCAATATATATAAAGGACTATATATATACAATATATACATGTAAAGAATACGATGAAAATATTCAGTATGTACAGGACAGAGTGTGAATGGGGTGCAGGGAAAATAAGAATGGAGGTGAGAGAGGGAGTGGGGGTGAGGAGGACAGTCTGAGGGACACAGGAAGTAAAGACCCATAGTCTGAGATAACAGAGGGTCAGGGTGAACAATTACAGTGCTCTTCCAAGGAGCCTACAAGAACAGGTTACTCACCTGTAACAGTAGTTCTAGGAGTGGTACATGTTATTCATCCACACTTATTGGCATGTCCCCTTCCACTTTAAATTTTGCCAGAAGTCTTCAAGCTAGCTCATCACACCCACCCGGGTGGTATATACCTCGGCTCCACCCCATGATGCCAGATCTTAGCCTGCTGGAAGCCAGGTTGTGTGCGTCCGCAGCTGGAGAGGTCAGGTGGGACTGTGTGGATGAACATATACCACTCCTAGAACTACTGCTACAGGTGAGTAACCTGTTGTTCTAGGATTGTGGATATGTTGTTCATTCACACTTATTGGCAAACTCCTAGCAGTTCTCCGGGAGAAGGGCGGCAATGCACACACCTCCTACTTAGGGAACAGAGACTGGAGAACTGAGGTTCCAAAACCAGCATCCCAGTGCGACTCGAGGTCGATGTGGTAGTGAGCGATAAAGGTGGTTGCGGACTTCCAGGAGGCAGCCCGACAGATTTCCTGGATAGGGATATTCCTGGAAGCAGCCACTGATGCAACAGTATGGTGGGTAGAATGAGCTCTTATCCCTCTGGGAGGCTCCTTGCCCGCCAACTCATAGCACAGACCTATGCATGATGTAATCCATTTTGCAACAGTCCGCTTTGCTGCAGGTCTTCCAGAAGCGGCTTCAGCGTAGGTGACGCACAGCTGGCAAACCTCTCCAAGAATTTCCACCATCCTCTCCTTATCAGCATGTCTCAGGTACAATGTATGGAGCCCGTACTCGGCCTCTGAGATGTAATTAGGGTAGTATACTGGCAGAGTCAACACTTGGTTAAGGTGAAACTCTGACACCACCTTCGGAAGAAATTTCAGGTGGGGGTGCAAAACAACTTTGTCCCTGTGGAAGACCAGATAAGGGTAGTCCACCAAGTGCGCCTGGAGCTCCCCTGTCCTTCTGGCAGATGTGACAGCCACCAGGAAGGCCGTATTCCACAACAAGTATGACAGCTCACACTTGTGCAATGGTTTGAATGGCATGCCCATGAGCTTCGCCAATACCATCAGTAGATCCCATGGAGGTGGAGATTCATGCACCAAAGGGGATATGTGAGCCAGGCCTTTGAAAAAGCGCCCAACCACTGCCTTCTGCGCCAATGTCAGCAGACCGGCCCACGCCCAGTAAGCAGAAATGGCTGCTAGATGCACCCTAAGGTTCGATGACCGCAGATCCCCTTTGGAGAGAGACCAAAGGTAGTAGAGAATGTCAGCCACTTAACAGGACAAAAGGCACAGGCCCTTACCCTGACACCAAATGGGAAATCTTTTCCATTTGAAGGCATAACATTTCCTGGTCAATTCCTTTCTAGATGCCTCCACCACGGTGCAGACATCTTCGGAAAGACCCAAAGCCTGGAACTCTAGCCGCTCAGGTACCAGGCTGTGAGGTGCAGGGATTTAAGGTATGGATGGAATACCTTCCCCTGATATAGAGATATCAGGTCTGGGCGTGTACAAAGCCGCTCCGGGGGCCAGCAGCCGAGGCTGAGGTGATCTGGAAACCAGAACTGGCACGGCATGTCTGGGGCTACCAGAATCACCTTCGCCTTGTCCCGTCTCACTTTGAGTAACACCTTGTGGATTGAGGGAAGGCGTAGAGGAGGCATGGGGTCCACGGCCTCGAGAAGGCATCCCCCTGCAGTGAGTCCTGCTGAGGGGGCGGGCATGAAACAGCCTCAGCTTCATGTTTTCCCTGGAAGCAAACAGGTCCACCATCAGTTTGTTCCAACAGGAGAACAGGCTGTAAGCTACCTCTAGATGGAGAGACCACTCCTGGGATGTCTGGCCTATGCGGCTGAGAGGATCCGCCAGCTGGTTCAAGGCTTCTGCCACATGGCTAGGAGATCCGCCTCCAACCGGCTCACAAGGGTCCAGATGCGGAGCGCCTCCTTGCACAGCAGACGGGAGTGTGTGCCACCCTGTTTGTTGAGGTAGTACATGGTCATGGTATTGTCCATCTGGACTTGAACCACTTGACCCCGGAGCTGAGGAGCGAAAACTGACTATGCCGGTCTGACTGCTCTGAGCTCCAACAGGTTGATGTGGCATCGGGACTCCTCAAGGGTCCAGAGCCCATGGGCCCTGTTGTTCCCCATGTGGGTTCCCAAGCCCAAGAGAGAGAGGCATCGGTTGTGAGGACGACAGTCGTCTCGGGGCGGACAAATGGGATCCTTCCTGCAACCAGTTTGGGGTGGTCCACCATTGAAGAGCATCCCACATCTTCTGGGTTACAGTGATCAAGTGATCAGCTGGTGGAAATGGCCATGGTGCTGAGTCCACTGGGCGGCCAGCTCCCATTGGAGGGGCCGCATGTGCAACCGGGCCCAACGGACCACCAAGGTGCATGCCGCCATGTAACCCAGAAGGCACAGAAAGTCCCGGGCAGGGCGCAAGTTCCCAACCAGAAAGGATTAGGCAAAGAAGGAGAGAACCTCCGCCCTGTCCACCAGGAGCTGAGCTCTGGCTTACATAGATACATAGACAGTGTCGGCAGATAAGGGCCTATGGCCCACCCAGTCTGCCCATTTGAGCTTGTAAGTTCAGTTTGTTTTCCTAGAAGTCTGTTGCCCCTTACCCCTGACCTCCAGAATTCCTTTATGTCTATCCCATGCATTCTTAAATCCCGTGATTGTTTCAGCCCCCACCACTTCCTCTGGCAGGGTGTTCCACTTGTCCACCACCTGTTCTGTGAAGAAATTCTTTCTCATGTTTCCTCTGAATCGTCCTCCCTCCAACTTCATCCCATGCCCACTTGTCCTGGAACATCTTTTTTGCTTAAAAATAGTGTCTTCCTGCACCCTGTTCCTCCCTGTAAGATACTTGTATGTCTCTATCATATCCCCCCTCTCCTCCAGGGAGTACATGTTCAGTTCCTTCAACCTTGACAAGAGTCGAGCTCTGAACCAATGAAGCCCATCACCTGAGAAGGCACGAGTTCTGACTTGGCCTCGTTGATCAGGAGGCCAAGTTGGGAGCAGGTTTGGAGGGCCAGATCCCTGGACCTCTCCACCTCCTGTTGGGTGGAACCTGCAAGGAGCCAACTGTCAAGGTAGGGGTAAATTCTGACCCCTCCCCTATGATCCTGGAGATGGGCTGCCACCACTGCAATGCATTTGGTGAAGACCCGTTGGGCCGATGACAGGCCGAACGGCATGGCTTGGAACTCATACAGGATCCCTTCGGCCCTGAAGCGGAGTAACCGCTGATGGGACAGATGGATTGGGATGTGAAAGAATGCATCCTGCAGATCCAGTGAACAGAACCATGTTTTGCTACAAGGATGGTATGATTTGGGACAGAGTGACCATCCGAAAGATGCGTGACCCGAGATATTGATTCAGGTGGTGGAGAGCTAGAATGGGGCGCCAGCCCCCTGTCCATTTGTGCACCAGGAAGTACTTGGAGAGAAAGCTTGGGTCTGCTGAAGGATCCGCCATGACAGCCACTGTCTCCTTGAGGAATAGCTGAGTGATGTCATCTCGAAGAGCCGACTGGGTGTGTGTGGAAATCCATTCTTCCCGAGGGGTGCGGGCTTGGCTGGGAGGGTACTGCTCTTATTCTTGAGGCAATCCATGACTGACCACTTCCAGAAGCCACTTATCTGTGGTGAAAGCGGACCAGGCGGAAAGAAAGTGGCGAAGGAAGCCCCCCCACGGGAAGACCCAGAGCTTACGTGACGGGAACAGGGGTGGCAACCCCCACCCCATCACTGAGCAGGCTTGGAGGAGGAGGAAGCTCCAGAACCTGAGCCTCGGCCTCCTCTGCGGGCCTGTTGGGGTCCAGGCTTGGGCCAAGGGCGTCAAGCTTGAGCCTGCTGCTAATGCTGCTGTCCCTCCTTGGAAGGAGGACTGCTAAACCGCAGGGGCAGAGTGACGAAAAGACTACTTCTTTTTTTCTTCAGCTGGTTCTTGCCCAAAGAACTCTTAGCAGAAGCAGTGTCCAAGGTGGCACTGGACTGCTCAATACACTGTAGGTGACCGGCCACTCCTGGACCAAACAAGTCGGTCCCAAAGAAGCATACATCAGCTAACTTGTGCTGAGTATCCGCCAGGAAGGAGTAAAGCCTCAGCCAAGCCCTGTGGCGAGAGGCAACTGCGGCGGGCCATCGAGTGGGCACAAGGATCCCCATTGTCCACAGCCGTCTGGAGCTGCTGTTTGGCAACAGCTCGGCCCTGGTCCCAGACCTGCTTAATCATGGTCTGCATGTCCGAGGGGAGATGTGAGAGGACTTTGCCTAATGACCCGAGGAGGGCATGAGAGAAGTGTGCCATGATGACGGCCGAACTTGCCTGATGAAGGCCCAAGGAAGAAGCCGCATACACCTTCCACACAGAGTGGTCCAAAAGCTTGGACTATTTGTCGGGAGGTTGGTCAGTGTCGGAAGAACTGCCAGTATGCCTGAACACAGAGGCAGTCACCAGGCTCTCGGCCGAGGGGTGCTCTGTGAACTCCGTAAGGGACCCCATGGGAACTGCGTACTTGCTGGCCACGCGGGCAGACAGAGCTGGACAAGAGGCAGGATGCTGCCACAGTTCAAGTGCCGGACCAACAATGGTCTCGACCACAGGAAAGGCCTCTGTCGGGGTATCTCCTCTTTTGAGGATGTCCGTGAGAGGGTACTACGCCTTTTTTTGGATGGGTTCCAGGGGCATCCCTGTGGAATCAGAGATGAGGCAAAGGATCCCTTGGAAGGAGAAAGAAACTTTCTCCATCCTTGCGCCAATAGACGACTCATCATACCCAGGATGAGAGTGAAGCCTGGTAACATTCGAGTCCAAAGAGTCTGGGTACAGCGACCCACTGCCCAAATCACTCTCGACCTGCCAAGGGCGGTCCAGGGTGACCGTGACTGACAGACGTCGGGGAAGCCCGGTATCTGGTCGGTCCTCTTTGGAAGGAGCCCCTCCCACAGGCTGCTTAGGTGACAGCTCCACCACTATCAGTGGAGAGACCAGTATAGGCCGAACGGGCAGTCGTGCCGGCCCCGCGGGCAGGGGAACCGAAGGCTTCGGTTCCGAGGGGGTCGGCTTCCGCCTAGGAGGCAAAAGCCAAGTAATGGCCAGAGAAGGAGTCAAAGTCTGCTTGTGCCAGACAATATCAGTTGTTGCCACGAGGTCCTCGTAGCACCAGAGTTTCCATCAAAGCCTCTCCTCATCCGAGGAGGACGAGGATGACTGGTGGCGTCACCTCTTTTTGGAGTGCTTTTGGTTCTTCCTCGGCCGTCTGGACGAGGGGGTTCTAGACCTCGACCGAGATTGGGCAGGCTGACTCGGTCGCTCAGGAGACACCAGCGGGATCGGTGAAACCCGGGGGTCTGGAACCGGGTCCTCGATGGGGACACCAGCGGGCTGGGTCTCCTCATCAGGGAAGACAAGGACCGGAGTCCTATCCAAAGAGTCGTCGATCGGAGCTGGTGACAGCGGGTTGATAGGCTCGAGAACAATCTCGACCTCATCGGCCGCATCCTCAGTCGGCTGGCCCGACGGAAGGTCCATGCAGCCTGCAGCTGAGGAAGCGATCTCAACCAAAGTCATGACCGCATGCTCCTGGGAGAGACCTCTCTCGGTCCCAAGAGCACCTTCGCCGAGACGAAGACGTGCTAAGTTCCTTATCCCACTTGCGGGATCAGGAGGAGTGCAAGCCTGCGGGCCCCTCTCCCCGGGTGGGGAGAGACTGGCACAACTCCTTGAAGGAGCCCAAGAATTTGGAGCCCAGGTTGAGCAGAACGAAGAAGCTTTGCGTGTCTGAAGCGCGGGCGGCTTCTTCCTCGAAAGCCTTCATGTGTTCCAGCTGTTCGGCAGAACCTGCAGCCGTGGAAACAGTCCATCTAGCCTCCTTGGACTTCACTGGAGGGTTCCTCTTCTACGGTCTCCCCAGTTTAAGACATGCAAAGCGGCCGTCCAGGACGTTGAGATGGAAGGCCAGACAAAAACTGAAGGACAAGGTGTCATGGCCAACGCCGAGGCAGTAGACACATGTGAGGTGGGAATCGGTGCGCGACATTTTTTGGCCTCAAGGACACCAGCAAAATCCAGGGGAAGATTTCTCCTCCATGACAGATGACACGCACAGGTGATCACTAACTCAAACAATTTGTAATCTCGGTAAAACTGAAGTTTTGAAAGTCAGGGCCTACGAAATGCATGAGCACGAGGGAAGCAACCTGTATCTTCCAGCGGAAAGGAAGATCTGGCGTCACGGGATGGAGCCGAGGTATATACCACCCAGGTGGGTGGGAGGAGCCAGCTTGAAGACTTCCGGCAAGGTTGCAACTTCATGAAAACTGAGCACATGGAGTAGCATGGATATTTCTATCAGTGTAGCAGCCCATGCAAATAACAGTATTCGCATCAGGAGTCACTGATGATGTCACTAGTTGGAGCACTTATAAAAATGCAGAAAGGGAGCCACATATGAAGCTGGTTTTAAATACTAGGGAGACAGAAAACAAAAAAAGAGACAAGAAGAAGGAGAATAGGGGACAAGCAAATATGAAGTGGAAATGCTGCAATGTTTCCCTTCACCTTTAACTTGAGCACAACTGACGCTCTTTAATGAATGGCTCACAACATCTTCTAACTGCTGCTTAAAATTAAGTGAACCGAATATAGTCATTTAAAATTGGTAAATACCCTTTTTTCTGTGGATTTCTCTATGATGCAGCAGACTTTGACAGTAATTTAACTGTTAATGTGCATCAGATTTTTAAACTACTTTTTTCCTTTTTAGTTATGTTAAGGAATGTTGGATGAAATCCCAATGAAAAACAAAAAAAAGGTTTTCTTGATAGTAGAGACTCACTTAAGTATTGCATGTGCAATATAAGTTGAGAAAAAATATTGCAGTACTCTGTTGTAGATTTTTATTGTTTTAAATAAGAGGGCAAAAATACAGGTTACTCACCTGTAACAGTTCTAGGAGTGGTATATGTTGTTCATCCACACAGTCTCGCAGGTTCCTTGCCGTTTTAATTCTTGCCGGAAGGTCTTCAAGCTGGCTCCTCCCACACACCCGGGTGGTAAAATCCTCGGTTCCGTCCCATGATGCCAGATATAGCCCGCTGGAAGCTAGGTTGCGCATCGAAGCCGGGGAGGTCGGGTGGGTCATGTGGATGAACAACATATACCACTCCTAGAACTCCTGTTACAGGTGATTAACCTGTATTGCTAGGGACGTGGATATGTTGTTCAATCCACACTTGCTGGCAGACTGCTAGCAGTTCTCTGGGAGGAGGGAGGCAAGGCATGCAACCCTTACTTAGGGAATAATGACTGGAGAACAGAGGTCCCAAAATCAGCATCCCGGCGTGACTCTAGGTCAATGTGGAATGGGAAATAAAGGTGTGTGCTGACTTCCAGGTAGCAGCCCTGCAGATTTCCTGGATAGGGACATCCCTAGAAGCAGCCACCAAAGCAGCACTATGGCGGGTAGAATGAGCTCTTATCCCCTTTGGGAGGCTCCATACTCGCCAACCTATAGCAGAGATCTATGCAGAAGGCGACCCACCTGCTTATCGTCCGCTTGGCTGCAGGTCTGCCAGGTCCAGCTTCAGCGTAGGTGACAAACAGCTGTTGAACCTCTCCCTGAACTTCAGCCATTCGCTCTTTATAATAAGAGAGCGTCTTCTAGGGTCCAAAGTATGAAGCCTATGTTCGGCCTCCGAGGTGTGAATGGGGTAGAACACCGGCAGAGTCAACAACTAATTCTGGTGAAACTCCAACATCACCTTCAGAAGGAATTTCGGGTGGGGGTGAAGGACAACCTTGTCCCTGTGGAAGACCAGATAAGAAGAATCGATGGAAAGCACCTGGAGCTCTCCCATCCTTCTGGCTGACGTTAAAGTCACCAAGAAGGCGGTCTTCCACGACACGAGGGAGATATCGCACCTGTGCATCAGTTCAAAAGGCTTGACCATGAGCTTAGCCAATACCAGCAGTAGATCCCACAGAGGTGGAGGTTCTCGCACCAGAGGGGATATGTGATCAAGGCCTTTGAAAAAGCACCCTACCACCTTCTCCTCCGCCACCGACTGCTTGCCGGCCCATGCCCAGTAAGCAGAGATAGCTACCAGGTGCACCCTGAGGGTCATCGACCAAAGCCCTAGCTGAGAAAGGGACCACAACTAGTCCAAAATACCAGCCAAGGGACAGGAAGAGGGGTCCAACCCCTTGTCCTGACACCAAATGGAGAATCTCTTCCATTTAAAGGCGTAGTATTTTCTGGTCGACTCCTAATGGGATGCCTCAATGAAGTTGAGGACCTCGTCGGAAATACCCAAGGTCTGGAACTCTAGCCGCTCAGGAACCAGGCCGTCAAGTGCAGGGACTGAAGGTCTGGATGGAGAACCTTCCCCTTGTTGACTGAGATCAGGTCCAGGTGGGCTGGAAGCTGCCTCGGGAGCCTGGAGCTGAGGCTGAGGAGATCTGAGTACCAGAACTGGCGAGGCCAGTCTGGAGCTACCAGAATCACCTGCGCCTTGTCCCTCTTCGCCTTGAGAAGCACATTGTGACCAAGGGAAATGGAGGGAAGGCGTAGAAGAGGCCCGGGATCCACGGCCTCGAGAAGGCATCCCCCTGCAGCGAGCCCTGCTGAGGGGGGCGGCCATGAAACAATCTCAGCATCGCGTTCTCACTGGAGGTGAACAGGTCCACCTGAGGGGTGCCCCATTGGGAGAACAGTTCTTGCACTACCTCCAGCAGGAGTGACCACTCATGAGATGCAGCGCCTATCCGGCTGAGGGCATCGGCCTGACTGCTGGAGGCTCCTGCCACATGGATGGCTAAGAGATCTGCCTCCATGCTAATCACAAGAGACCAGATGTGGAGAGCTTCCTTACACAGAGGCCAGGAGTGCATCCTGCCCGGATGATTGGGGTAGTACATGGTCATGGTGGTGTCCGTCTGGACCTGAACCACCTGACCCTGTACAAATGGAGCGAAGGCGGCAAGGGCTAGCCAAACCGCTCAAAGCTCCAGAAGGCTGATGTGGCATCGAGACTCCTGAGGGGACCAGAGGCTGTGGGCCCAGAATTCCCCCAAATGGGCACCCCAACCCATGAGAGAGGCGTCGGTCGTAAGTGTGACCGTCTGCTCGGGCGGACAAACGGGATACCCTCCTGCAGATGAGCTGGGATGAGCCACCACTGCAGGCCATCCCACATTTTCTGGGTCACTGTCACTGGCTGGTCCAGAGAACTGGAGCGCTGTGACCACTGGCTGGCCAGCCCCCATTGCAGAGGGTGCATATGCCAGTGGGCTCAATGGACCACGGTGGTGCAGGCCACCATGAGGCCCAGAAGGCGCAGGAAGTCCCGGGCGCACAAGTGCCCAACCAGAAATGATTGCGAATAGGAAGAAAGGACCTCGGCCCTGTCCGCCGGGAGCTGAGCTCTGGCTTGAAGAGAGTCTAGCTCTGCCCCGATGAACTGAATCACCAGCGATGGCACGAGTTCCGATTGGCCTTGTTGATGAGGAGGCCAATCTGAGAGCAGACCTGGAGGGCCAGATCCCTGGACCGCTCCACCTCCAACCTGGAGGGGGGTGCTATCAGCCAGTCGTCCAGGTAAGGGTACACCCGGACCCCTCGGCACCGCAGGAATGCTGTCACCACTGCCATGCATTTGGTGAAGACCCTGGGAGCTGGAGAGAGGCCGAAGGGCATGGCCTGGAACTTGTAAAAAGATCCCTCTGCTTTGAAGCGGAGGAATCGCTGATGAGACGCACGGATTGGGACATGAAAGCACGCGTCCTGGAGGTCCACAGAGCAAAACCACACGCCTAGTTCCAAGGATGGAATGATCTGAGCCAGAGTGACCATCCTGAAGGTGCGCGGCCTTAAGAACTCGTTCAGGTCATGCAGATAGAGAATGGGTCGCCAGCTCCCCGTCCATTTTGGGACCAGGAAGTACCTGGACACAAACCCTGGATCTGGACGAGAGTCCGCCACCTCCCTGATCACCTCCTTTTGGAGGAGCAGGGCAATGTCGGCACGACGAGCCGACAAAGAGGCTGCAGAACCCGTTGCCCACCATGGGATGACGACTCGATAGGTAAGGGACTGCTCGAACTCCAGAGTCAGACCCCTGCTGACCACTTCTAGCACCCAGTGGTCCGTGGTGATAGTGGACCAGGAGGAACGGAAGTGGTGGAGCCGTCCCCCCACAGGGGGAACCCAAGGAGGAGTGATGAGGCTGGGGGCAACACCGCTGAACCCGTCACTGGGCAAGCTTGGAGGAAGGACCAGACGAGGTGCCTCCTGGGCCTTTCCTTCCAGGCTTCCTATTGGAGGAAGTGCAGACTTGGCCTTAGGGTGCCAAGTGTGAGCCTGCTGGCCCTGTTGCTGGTGCTGCTAGGCCGGACGTGCCGCAGGAGCAGAAGGGCGAAAGGGCTTACGCTGCTGCTGGTGGCCTTTGTCCTTCTGGGCAGACGTGACCCGAGTCCAAGGTGGCATTGGAATTCTCAATCCTCTGGAGATGGCCTTCCACCCCTGGCCCAAACAAGTCAGTGCCCAGGAAGGTAACGTCTGCCAGCTTGTGCTGGGTGTCCGCCGTTGAGGAGGAGATCCGCAACCAAGCTCTGCGGTGCATAGCTATTGCGGCTGCTACTGACCAGGCACAAGAGTCACCGATGTCCAAAGAGGTTTGGAGCTGCTACTTAGCCACCACCCTTCTCTGATCCTGAACTTGCTTGACCGTCGTCTGAAGGTCAGCCGGGAGATGGGGAATCACCTCATCCAGGGAACCCACAAGGGCGTCCGAGAAATGTGCCATCAGTACCGCCGAGCTAGCCTGTCGAAGGCCTAGGGAGGAAGCAGCATAAACCTTCCGCCCTGAGTAATCCAGCTTCTTGGATTCTTTATCGGGCGTTTGTCCACATTCCTAGAACGCCGGAAAACACTATCGGTCACAAGCCCCTCCGCAGAGGGGTGCTCAGAGAAACCGGAGAGTGAACCGGTGGGGACTGCGTACTTGCAGGCCATCTTGGCCAAAGGCATGGGACAAGAAGCAGGCCACTGCCACAACTCCAGGGCTGGGACAACAATGGCTTCGGCCACCGGGAACGCCTCCGTAGGAGAATCTCCTCGGTCCAGTATCTCTGTGAGGGGATACCTGGCCCGTTTCTGAACGGGTTCGAGCTGCATCCCAGTAGACTCTGAGATGAGTCGAAGAATACCCAGGAACGATGGACTCTCGTCCACCGACTGACCCCCAGCGGATTCCAGGTCAATGGGCCTGGAGTACAGGGAGAAGTCGTCATCAGACTCAGAGGAGTCTGCAAACAGCTGCCTAGGGCCTGAGCCACCCTCCACCTGCCGAGGTCGGTCAGGAGTGAAGGTGACCGACAACCTGTGGGGCAAGCCCTGACACGACCGAGAATTCTAGGTCGGAGCCACAGTCTTCGGCTGAGAAGGCAGTGGTTCTACCACAGTGGGTGGAGCAACCGGTTTTGGCCAAACAACTGGTGCCAGGGTCGGCTCCTCGAAAACTACGAGGGGTTGCTTCGGATGCTCCAGTGACAGCCACTTAACTGCTGGAGAAGGCGATGGAGCCAGCTTGTTACTGGTCAATGAAAGTTGCTGCCACATCACGTCCTCATAGCGCCGACGTAACTTACGTCAGAGCCTATCCTCCAGAGAGGACAAGCGGCGGTCGCCGCTTTCCATGGTCTCGAGACCAAGACCGCAGATGTCATCGGGATCTACTCGACTTGAAAGAGCACCGAGACCTTCGGGGTCGTTGAGGGTGGGTCAAAGAGGGGGCGGGGAAACCCGCTCATCTCCTGGTTCAGTGTCCTTTACTGGGGACTTCGGCACAGGAAAGTCTTCAGTTACCACCGGGGGAACCGGTGAAGAAGGGTTGTCTGCTTCTCCAGTTGACAAACCATCTAACTGGGTCGAGAAAAATCACGACTGCATCTATGGATGTCTCGGCCGGCTGACCTGACGGGGACACCGTGAAGCCAGCAGCCTTAGCCGCAACCTCGACCGAGGTAGAGAGCAGACGGTCCGGTGAAGGGGATCTCTCCCGCTCCCACGAACGTCGACGGTGGGACTTACCTTTTTGTTCTTTTTTCTTAGACCGACTGAAATGTCCTAATGGCCCTTCTTCTTTGGCAGAGAGGGACTGGCAAAGCTCCTTAAAAGAAGCAGTATAGGAGGAGCCCAAGGAGAGCGGGATAAACACCGCAACCGAAGAGGAAGATGAAGAAGCCTCGGCCGCCTCCTCCTCGAGGTGATCAACTGCTCCAGCTGCTCCGCAAAGCCCGCAGCCATGGACACCGCCCAACGGGCCTGCTCTGACTTCACAGACGGGTACCATTTCTCAGGACGCCCAAGTTGCAAGTCCGGCAGTGCGGTCCTCTAGAACCAAAGCCGAGAAGGACTTGCACAGATTGCAAGCCTGCGGATCATGAGCAAGACCCAGGCAGTAAACGCACGTGGACTGCGGATCGATCCAGGACATCTTCTGCCCGCAAGGGCACCGACGGAAGCCGGTAGTGGATTTGTCCATCACAGCCACAAGGGAAGAAGATGACTGAAGTTTTGTAAATTTTAAAACAATTTTCAGCAAACCCAAAGAGGTAGGATCCAGGCCTAAAACCCAGAGCGCTAAGGAGGGAACCTGAGATTCCAAGCGGTAAGGAAGATCTGACGTCATGGGGTGGAGCTGAGGGTTTTACCACCCGGGTGGGTGGGAGGAGCCAGCTTGAAGATCTTCCAGCAAAAATTAAAGTGGCAAGGAACCTGCCAGACAGTGTGGATTGAACAACATATCCACGTCCCTAGAAATCCTATTACAAAGTATGAATGTGAGAAAAAATGGAGCCCCCTAAAAGTAAAAACTTGCAAGCATGGTGCATTTGTTCCTGCATCCATGCCGCAGACACTAGTACACTGAACAGTAGTGCTTGCACAATCAGCACTGTGGTGGGTTACATATGGTGTCCTAGTGTTACTGATCTGCAGTGCTCAGACAGTGCTGACACATCTTCTATACTGGTATACTGCCAGCAGGTCACTTTCACTGTCAACACAGTGACAGATTCTAGTGCAGTCAGTATTTCTCATGCCGGTGCTGGTGCTTCAGTTCTTGCAAGCAAGAGGCAGTTCAGCAGCCACCTCTCTACCTCCAGTGGCACTGCTGGAACTGCAGCCTCTAGGATTAAGCGGTATGGTATGGTACAAGCTCCAATTCTGCATGCTGAAGCAGGAATATGCGGAGAAACAAAGTATAAGAGAAGCAGAAAGAGGGAGAGAAACCAGCAGTGCTGCTCACAGAAAGCTAGCACCACTAAAAAGCAGCAAGTCAGCCTGAAATCTGTGCTGGGCAAGATACTAAAATCATAGGTACAGGATTTAATGGGCGCAGGGGAGGCTGACCCCACCCCACTTTTGCCCTTGAGCCTTCACAGTACCACTTAAGTGCAAGCAAGGTCAGGAAAGAGGCAAACATTGTCTTCTCTGTAATTTTATGTGTGAAGAAACCCTGCCTCCAACTAAAATGGAAGCTCTCAGCAGGCTAGCACTAGGGACTCCTAACTAAATTTATACAATGATCTTGTATGTTTTCTTTTATTTACTCTCTACTCAGACTTCATGCAACTGCAACCCTCCCCCGAAACTATGAAAACCTGCACTCTATTTTGTGTGTGTATTTTGCAACCCCCTGTCCCCCTGTAATTATGTGAAAACTTGCACTCGGTTTTGTATTTGTATTTTGCAAGCGACTTGAGGCACTCGTGCATGGTTGTCTCACTAGCATTGCATTATGTTGTATATTTGATGTTCCTTAACATGCTAGCTGCCGAGACTGAGACAGAGAGTGTGAGAAAAGAGGTTATTATTGATTCTGTTTTTGGGGTTGACTTGTCTTAGTTTTAACTTTCATTTACCAGAGAGGAACTGTAGCTGGGAGATATTTGCAGTCATTTGTGACTAGACCTGTTACTTAACCTCTGTGAAATAAGTGTCTGTTAAGGGGAGGAGCTGAAAGGGGCCTAGTTGAACTGAGGATTTATAACAGGAGTCGTTTGTGGTCTCTGCCCGCTGAGACTGTGACAGAGAGTGTGAGAAAGCAGCCACAGCTTCCTTGCATCAAAACGGTTATTTTCTAGACTACACTGAACTGAATTATTACTTTTTGGGCCTGTGTAACTAACTAGTATTGATTCTGTTTTTGGAGTTGACTTTTCTTAGTTTTCACTTTAATTTGCCAGGGAGGAACTGTAGCTGGGAGACATTTGCAGTCATTTGTGACTAGACCTGTTACTTAACCTCTGTGAAATAGGTGTCTGAAAGGAAGGAAGGCACTCTCTGGGGTGGAGGGTCAAAGTTATAGTTGATTGTTTCTGGACTGCATAGGTTTACTCCCTCTCACCCCACCTGCCCCAAGCGCATAACTTCCTTTATAGCAGGGGTTCTGACATCACTTCCCCAAAACTGCTAACAACATACACCTGTTCATATCCTTAAAGGCACAGCACACTGAACAGGGGGTAGAGACACTCACAAGCTTGCACACACTAAAAGAATAACAAAAAACAACAAAAGAAAAGAATCTGTAACAGGAAGGGACAAAGACATGTGGGGAGTGGTGCAATGCACTGGCTGTGGAGCAGCAGTCTTCTGGGACACATTCTGGAGACTGCATTGCTGCCCTATTTGCAGGCACCTTTCTGGTTGGAGGGAGGAGGCTGTGCGTCTCCATGCTGACCTGGCAGGGATTCGGGAAACCTGCTCCCCCACCCAGGGACCACTGCCACTACCTCAGAGGTTGCCAAGAAAGAGGAGTGGTTGGACCACTGTGGGCTCAAGGAGGGTGAGGGTGGTGGAACAGAGGTGCACCCCTCCAGTTGTGCCGCTCCACAATTAATTTACCACTCTGGCGGAGCATGGTTCCTCTATGGAGGCACCCACAGTGGAGACCAAGGAGGATGCTGGGACCCTCCACAATGGAGACCCACAGGAGGGTGGCACAGGACCCCACAGGAGAAGGAAACAACTTCTGGCGGGGAACTCAGTTGTTAGGGGGGTAGAAATGGTGGGAGGGAGGGGAAAGGGAGATAAGGTGCCTGCCCGGTGCCATGGCTTGGAGGGACAGGTAACGAATCCTCAGGATCGTGTGAGCAGCTGCAAGGGGGGGGGCTGGATGTCATTATCCACCTAGGAACAAATCACCTGGCTGAGAATGGGATCAGAGCAATGCAACAGGGGTCTGTGGAGTTGGGAAGGGGTCTTAGACAAGTAGCACACACGGTAACTTTCTCAGAAGTCCTACCTGTCTATGGCATGGATGAGGCTAGGGTACTCCGCACCATGGGATTCAATGACTGGTTTGAAAAACTGGTGCAGAGCTCAGGGATTTGGCTTCACTGGGGACTGGGGCTCCACCTGGAGGGATGCAGGCCTATATAGGCGCAATGGTCGGCATCTATCCAGGAGGGGAACCAGGATCCTAGGAGATGGGCTTAAATGCTTCATTGGCAAGCATTTAAACTAGCTGGGGGGGGGGGCACTGAAAAGGAGAAAAGAAATCCCAGCCCCCCCTCCAAAAATCAGGGTAATTAGTGAGGTAAACACCAAGATGGAGCAGTCAATAGGGAGAAGGGCAGAGGTAAATGGAGAAAAAGACAAAGGCAGTAAGGACTGGGATGGGGCACAAAGAAATAAAGCCATAAAAAAATGGAGGGTAATGAGTACCAATACCTGTAGTCTAGGTAAAAAGCTCCCCAAAATGGTGGCCTTGATGGAAGAAGCATGCCTGTATAGCACGGCAGTCACAGAAACATGGAACACAGAGAACCATGACTGGGATGTCAACGTACCAGGGTACACAATCTACAGGAGGGACAGAGAGGGAAGAAGAGGAGGAGGAGGAGGAGGAGTAGCTCTCTATGTAAGGGAAGGGATCAAAGCAACATAACTAAAGGGTAAACAGGGAGGAGAGGAGGCACTGTGGGTCACCCTGGAGACTGGAAATGGCTCCACAATCTGCACAGGGGTTTTATACAGACCCCCGTCTCGGGAATGGAAATTATAGAAGGCATCCTTGGGATGGCAGAGAAAGGAGAGATATTGCTGATGGGGGACCTGAATATGTCAGATGTTAACTGGAGCACCTTTGCTGCAGCCAAAACCAAGAGCACGGCCATTCTCGATGCCCTACAGGGGGGGCATGCCTCAGACAGCTAGTTTAGGAACCCACTCGGGAGGGAGCAATCTTAGACCTCGTATTCTCAAATGGGGACGGAGAGAGGATCTCAGATCTAGAAGTGGGTAGCCATCTGGGAACAAGCGACCACCAAACTATGTGGTTCACCCTAAACTTAGCTGTAGAGTCAAGCCACACAAAAGTAAAGGTACTGGACTTCAGGAGGGCTGATTCTGTCAAAATGGGAGAGTGCCTCAGAACAGCACCAGCAAACAGGCAAGAAGGTGAGGTGGAGCAACAATGGGGAAACATCAGAACCGCCATCACAGAGGCAACAAGCCTTTGTGCGAAGCAGATAAATCAAAATAAAGGAAAAAAAAAAACACTGTGGTTCTCAAAAGAAGTGGAGGGGAAGGTAAGGGAGAAAAAGACAGCATTCAGGAAGTACGCAGAAACACAGAAGGAGCAGGACAGAGAACTATACCAATTAAAGCAGAAGGAAGCGGGGAAGGCAGTCAGAATAGCAAAGGCCCAAACCGCAGAAAAGATAGCCAACTCGGTTAAGAAGGGGGATAAAACCTTTTTTTTGAAACTTTGCACTTATTTTCTTTTTAAGCAGATAAATAGCATCTACAATTCCTCATACATGGCATTAGGTAGTTTACATATACAATGCCCCTCCAAAAATATAAGACAGTCGTAGAATCAAGTCCATGTATTCTTGTACAGTTGGAGTCGGGGGAATTCCTGGACTAAAAGTCCAATATAAATCCCAATGGTATTGGAAGTTGCTAGCCTCTTCAAAGGTTAAAGGTTATGTCCATAAGGGAGAACATGCAAATGAGAGATACACAGTACAGATACTGCTGTTTCAACCTGTTAAATGACTAGGTAGGAAACAAAATTAAGTTGCACACCCCACATTCTCTCCCTTCACTCAGGTAGCAACAGTAAGTTCCATAACAAGCAATTGCTCAGACTACATCAAAATATTAAACTATTTAACATGGCCTTATTTAACCAGGTATAGGCCACATCAAATGTAAGTAAACGGAGAATCAAATACATACAGACATTTTCCCCATCAGAGGACTGGTTCAGGGAAGAATCCAAACCTAAATTAGCAATAAACCTTCTAAAACCAGCAGTATTCCCCAAACAATGCTCCCTCAGATAAGCCCTCAAAACAATACAATATAAGGAATTATGCTGTATAGTCCAGAGTTGGTTTACATCCCTATTTCCCGACTCACTTTTCACGAGTCCTTGGAGTCGGAACTCTGTGGATCAGTTGTTACCCTGCATGCCGCAAACTCGTACTCTACTTCCTCTATCCAGTGCCCAGCATCTTGTGGACTAGTAAATTGCCACGTTTTACCTCCGTACACAATTCGTAGTCGAGCCAGCAGTAAAAAGGAGTGAATTATTCCCAGACCCCTTAATCGTTGGTGAACTGCATCAAAACTTTTACGTTTTGCTCTTGTCTGATAGGAGAGGTCTGGATAAAGCTTAATATCAGCTCCGTTTATCTCCAGAGGATACACCGCTCTAGCTGCAGCAATTAGCACATCCCGAATTTCTGAGCCCCCCGATTTGATAAGGACTGTATGTGGCTGTGTGGTATCTGCTGGTTGGACTTGGGGTGAGACTCTACAGGCCTTCGTGAGGGCCTCCCAGGGGAAATCAGCAAGTTGGGAGTGTTTCTTTTAACCAACCCTACAAAAAGGTAAGTAGAGAAGTCCCATCAACTCCTTCAGGGAGCCCAACTAGTCTAATATTGCCTGCCCCGATTTCATTCTCGAGGGCTTCCATACACCCCTGAAGTTGGCCGTTCTCTTTGGTTAACGTCGCCACCACAGTCATGGTAGAAATGGACTGCTTCTCTGACTCTTGAACACTGCACGTCAAGGTCTGTATGGCCACATCATGGTGCTCCAATTTTTGTAGCGTCTTCTTGATTTCGAGCATAGTTTGCCATGGGGGCTCTGTCAGTTGTTCAGAGGTAGTCGCCCCAGTACTGCTTGAGGAGCTCGGAGCTTTGTGGTTTTGTGCAGGCGTTTGTTTCTGTGATCCAAGTTGTTCTGTCTTTGTTTTCTCCATCTCAAATTTGGTATCACTCGATACAGAATGACTAGTAAAAGCCAATGCCGAAGACAATGGACTAATACAATTGCTCTAAAACTCAATTTTTCTATAAATTAGCCACCTCATGGAGATGCTTCTGACCTGGAAGATGGCGCTCTCTAGCGCCCCGGGATAAAACCTTTTATAGGTACATTAGGGAGCAAAGAAAAACTAAGGCAGGGATACTGAGGCTGAAAAAAAGAGGAAGGTAGTTGGGCAGAGAGCGACAGTGAAAAAGCAGGGATACTGAATGAATACTTCTGCTCAATATTCATAATGGAAAAGCATGGGGAGATAACCAATCCAGTCAATAGAAGCACTCTAGATAGGAGGTTGCTAGTAGTCCTTTCACAGAAGAAAGGGTTCCGGAAGAACTCTTAAAACTGAAGGTGGATAAAGCAATGAGGCCTGATGGGATTCACCCCAGAATTCTAAAAGAACTAAGGGAAGAACTAGCAACACCACTGACTACCCTTTTTAATAAATCATGGGAGGATGGTATGGTACCTGAGGATGGCAGATGTGATTCCCCTTCACAAAAGTGGGAGCGAGACAGAGGCAGGAAACTACAGACCTGTCAGTTTAACCTCAGTGGTAGGGAAAATGATGGAATCACTTCTGAAGGAAAGAATTGTTGAGTACCTAGAGGCCAGTGGGGCACAGGACCCAAGGCAGCATGGATTCACAGCGGAAAGGTCATGTCAGACAAATCTAATTGATTTCTATGACTGGGTGACCAAAGCAGTAGCCCAGGGAGGGGCTGTGGACATGGCCTACCTAGGCTTTAGCAAGGCATTTGACACAGTCCCACACAAAAGATTAACAAATAAATTAGCCAGCCTGGGAGTGGGTCCCAGGGTGGTAGCCTGGGTAAAACACTGGCAGGACACAATGGGTAATAGTAAATGGAGTCCACAGTGAAGAAATACAGGTAACTCACCTGTAACAGGAGTTCTAGGAGTGGTATATGTTGTTCATCCACACTTACTGGAAGGTTCCTTGCCGCTTTAAATCTTGCCGGAAGGTCTTCAAGCTGGCTCCTCCCACCCACCCAGGCGGTAAAACTCTTTGCTCCGCCCTATGACACCAGATCTAGCCCGCTGAAATCCACGTTGTGTGTCGAAGCTGGAGAGGTCGGGTGGGTTATGTGGATGAACAGCATATACCACTCCTAGAACTCCTGTTACAGGTGAGTAACCTGTATTTCTAGGGACGTGGATATGTTGCTCAATCCACACTTACTGGCAGACTCCTAGCAGTTCTCCGGGAGGAGGGAGGCAAGGCGCACACCCCCTACTTGGGAAATAAAGACTGGAGAACCGAGGTCCCAAAACCAGCATCCCGGCGTGACTCAAGGTCGATGTGGTAGTGGGTAATGAAGGTGTGTGCTGACTTTCAGGTACCAGCCCTGCAGATTTCCTGGATAGGAACATCCCTAGAAGCAGCCACCGAAGCAGAGGTATGGCGGGTAGAATGAGCTCTTATCCCTTTGGGAGGCTCCATGCCCGCCAACCTATAGCTGAGATCTATGCAGGAGGTGACCCACCTGCCTATCGTCCGCTTGGCTGCAGGTCTGCCAGGTGTAGCTTCAGCGTAGGTGACAAACAGCTGGCGAACCTCTCCCCAAACTTCAGCCGTCCGCTCCTTATAATAAGAGAGTGCTCTTCTAGGGTCCAGAGTATGGAGCCTATATTCGGCCTCCGAGGTGTGATTGGGGTAGAACACCAGCAGAGTCAACACCTGGTTAAGGTGAAACTCCAACACCACCTTCGGAAGGAATTTCGGGTGGGGGTGCAGGACAACCTTGTCCCTGTGGAAGACCAGATAAGGAGACTCGATGGAAAGTGCCTGGAGCTCTCCCGTCCTTCTGGCTGACGTTATAGCCACCAAGGAGGCGGTCTTCAACGACAGGTGAGAGATGTCAAACCTGTGCATTGGTTCGAATGCCTTGTCCATGAGCTTAGCCAATACCAGCAGTAGATCCCACAGAGGTGGAGGTTCTCGCACTGGAGGGGATATGTGATCAAGGCCTTTGGAAAAGCGCCCGACCACGTTCTCCTGCATCACCGACTGCTTTCTGGCCCACACCCGGTAAACAGAGATGGCTGCCAGATGCACCTTAAGGGTCGTTGACTGAAGCCCTAGCTGAGAAAGGGACCACAGGTAGTACAGAATGCTAGCCAAAGAACAAGGGGAAGGGTCTAACCCCTTATCCTGACACCAAATGGAGAATCTCTCTTCCATTTGAAGACATAGCATTTTTTGGTCAACTCTTTACGGGATGCCTCAACTACGTTGAGGACCTCGTCAGAAAGACCCAAGGTCTGGAACTCTAGCCGCTCAGGAACCAGGCCGTCAAGTGCAGGGATTGAAGGTCTGGGTGGAGTACCTTCCCTTGTTGACTGAGATCAGGTCGGGTGGGCTGGAAGCCCTCGGGAGCCTGGAGCTGAGGCTGAGGAGATCTGGATACCAGAACTGGCGGAGCCAGTCTGGGGCTACCAGAATCACCTGCGCCTTGTCCCTCTTCGCCTTGAGAAGCACCTTGTGGATCAACAGAAATGGAGGGAAGGCATAGAAGAGGCCTGGGGTCCACAGCCTCGAGAAGGCATCCCCCTGCAGTGAGCCCTGCTGAGGAGGGCAGGCATGGAACAGCCTCAGCTTCGCATTCTCCCTGGAGGCAAACAGGTCCACCTGAGAAGTGCCCCAGTGGGAGAAAAGATCTTGTACTACCTCCGGCAGGAGAGACCACTTGTGAGATGCAGCGCCTATCCGTCTTAGAGCATCGGCTAGACTGTTGGAGGCTCCTGCCACATGGATGGCTAAGAGATCCTCCTCCAGTCTGCTCACAAGAGACCAAGAGCGGAAAGCCTCCTTGCACAGAGGCAAGGAGTGCATCCTGCCCTGGTGGTTTAGGTAGTACATGGTCATGGTGTTGTTCGTCTGGACCTGGACCACTTGACCCAGTACAAATGGAGCGAAGGCGGTGAGGGCTAATTGGACCACTCAAAGCTCCAGCAGGTTAATGAGGCATCGAGACTCCTGAGGGGACCAGAGGCCGTGCGCTCTGAGCTCCCCCAGATGGGCACCCCAACCCAGAGAGGCGTCGGTCGTCAGAGTGACCGTCGGCTCTGGGCGGACAAACGGGATACCCTCCTGCAGATGAGCTGGAATGAGCCATCACTGGAGGGCGCTCCACATCTCCGGGGTCACTGTCACTGGCTGGTCCAGAGGACCGGAGCACTGTGACCATTGGCAGGCCAGCCCCCACTGCAGCAGACGCATGTGCCAGTGGGCCCAACGGACCACGCTGGTGCAGGCTGCAGATAGGCCCAGGAAGTCCCGGGCAGGGCGCAATTGCCTAACCAGAAATGACTGGGCAAAGGAGGAAAGAACCTCGGCCCTGTCCGCCGGGAGCCGTGCTCTGGCTCGAAGAGAGTAGAACTCTGCCCCGATGAACTGAATCATCTGCGTTGGCACGAATTCCAATTTGGCCTCATTGATGAGGAGGCCAATCAGAGAGCAGACTTGGAGGGCCAGATCCCTGACCACTCCACCTCCAGCTTGGAGGGGGTTGCAATCAGCCAGTTGTCCAGGCAAGGGTACACCCAGACCCTTCAGCGCCACAGGAATGGTGTCACCACTGACATGCATTTGGTGAAGACCCTGGGAGCTGGAGAGAGGCCAAAGGGCATGGCCCAGAACTTGTAAAGGGATCCCTCTGCTCTGAAGCCGAGGAATCGCTGGTGAGACGGACGTATTGGGATGTGAAAGAACACGTCCTGGAGGTCCAGAGAACAGAACCACACACCTCGTTCAAAGGATGGAATGATCTGAGCCAGAGTGACCATCCTGAAGGTTCGAGACTGTAGGACCTTGTTCAGGTCGTGCAGGTCTAGAATGGGGCGCCAGCCCCCCATCCATTTTGGGACCAGGAAGTACCTGGACACAAACCCTGGGTCTGGCAGACGATCCACCATCTCCCTGATCACCTCCTTCTGGAGGAACAGGGCAATGTCAGCTCGACGAGCCGACAGAGAGACTGCAGAACCCGTAGTCTCCCATGGGGCGACGGCTCAATAGGGTGGGGACTGCTTGAATTCCAGAGGCAGACCCTTTCCTACCACTTCCAGCATCCAGCGGTCCATGGTGATATCGGACCAAGTGGAAAGGAAGTGGCGTCCCCCCACGGAGGGAACCCAGGGAGGAGTGACGAGGTTGGGGGCGACACCCTTCAACCCGTCACTGGGCAGGCTTGGAGGAAGGGCCAGCCAAGGAGCAGCCTGGACCTTTTCCTCCCAGCTTTCTGCTGGAGGAAGCAGCAGGCTTGGCTTTGGGGTGCCAAGTGCGAGCCTGCTGGCCCTGAAGCTGGTGTTGGTGGGTTGGACGTGCCGCAGGGACTGAAGGACGAAAGGGCTTACGCTGCTGCTGGCAGTCTTTGTCCTTCTGGAAGGATGTGACAGAGTCCAAGGTGGCGTTGGACTTCTCGATCCATTACAGATGACCCCCCACCCTGGGACCGAACAAGTCGGTACCCAAGAAGGGAACGTCTGCCAGCTTGTGCTGGGTATCCGCCGTAAAGGTGGAGATCCGCAGCCAAGCTCCGCGGCGCATGGCCACTGCGGCCACTACTGACCGGGCACACGAGTCAGTGATGTCCAAGGAAGTTTGGAGCTGCTGTTTGGCCACCGCCCTTCCCAGATGCCGCACCTGCTTGACCGTCATTTGAAGGTCAGCCGGGAAATAAGTAATCACCTCATGCAGGAAGCCCAAAAGGGCGTGTGAAAAGTGTGCCATCAGAACGGCCAAGCTGGCTTGATGAAGGCCTAGGGAGGAAGCAGCATAGACTTTCCGCCCGGAGTAGTCCAGTTTCTTGGACTCCTTATCAGGTGGCTTGTCCACATCCTGAGCATTCCCAGAACGTCGGAAAACGCTGTCGGTCACTAACCCCTCCATGGAGGGGTGCTCCGAGAAACTGGAGAGTGAACCAGTGGGAACAGCATACTTCCGAGCCATCCTGGCCGAAGGTGCTGGACAAGAAGCTGGCCGCTGCCGTAGCTCCAGGGCCGGACCAACAATGGCTTCGGCCACCGGAAGACCTCCGGTATCTCCGTGAGGGAATACTTGGCCCGTTTTGAAACGGGTTCGAGCTTCATCCCAGTGGACTCCAAGATGACCAGAAGCATTTCAAGGAACGAGGATGGGCTCTCGCCCACCGACTGATCCCCAGTGGACTCCAGGTCAAGTGGCCTGGGGAACAAGGAGGAGTCATCGTCAGATTCAGAGGAGTCTGCGAACAGCTGCCGAGCGCCTGAGCCACCCTCCACCTGCCGAGGTTGATCGGGAGTGAGGGTGAACGACAACTGTTGGGGCAAGCCCTGACCCAACTGAGAATCCTTGGTCAGGGCCCCAGATTTAGGTTGTGGAGGCGGGGGTTCCACCACAATGGGTGGCGCAGCCGGTTTCGGCCGAACAACCGGTGCCGGCTCCGGCTCCTCGACTACTACGAGGGGTTGTTTCGGCAGCTCCGGTGACAACCACTTAATGGCTGGGGAAGGCAACAGAGTCGGCGTATTCACAGACAAAAGGAGCTGCTGCCACATTAGATCCTCGGAGCGCCACAGTTTGCACCAGAGCCTATCCTCCAAAGGACGACAATGAGGATGAGCGGCACTGCCGCTTTCCATGGTGCCGAGACCGAGACCGCCGATGTCGGTGGGATCGGCTGGACCTGGAAGAGGTCCAAGACCGAGACCTTCGGGATTCCGAGGTGGGTCTGGGAGGGGTGGGGGCGCGCTCCTCCCTTGGTTCAGGGACCTTAACCGGGGACTCCGGCACAGAAGGCACACGCAAGTCCACCGTTTCCACCGGGGGAACCGGTGAAGAAGGGTTGCCAGCTTCTCCAGTCGACAGCCCGGACGGGTCAAGAAAATTCTCGACCATGTCGACGGATGTCTCTGCCGGCTGACCTGACGGGGACACCGTGAAACCAGCGGCCTTAGCCGCAACCTCGACTGAAGTCGAGTGTCAACTATCCGGGGAAGGGGACCTCTCCCGCTCCCACGAACATCGATGGTGGGAATTACCCTTAGAGTCCTTCTTTTTGGACCAAGAAGAATGTCCCAAAGGCCCCTCTCCCTTGGTGGAGAGGGACTGACAAAGCTCCTTAAACTAAGCCGTGTAGGAGGAGCCCAAGGAGAGCGGGATAAATGCCGCGACTGAGGATGATGATGCTGCGGCCTGGGCGTCCTCCTCATGAGGCGATCATCTGTTCGAGCGAGCCGCGACATGGTTACATGTAACGCCTCATACGACTTGACTGGAGGATAGCGTTTCTCCACGGCGCCCAAGTTGTAATCTGGCAGCGTGATCCTCTAAGACCGTAGCCGAAAAGGACTTGCACAAGTCGCAGGCCTGCGAATCGTAGCCAAGCCCCAGGCAGTAAACGTACATGGCACCGACGAAATCTGGGAGTCGACTTGTCCATCGCAGCCGCGAGGGAAGATAAAGACCCAAGTCTTGTAAATGTTAAAATTAGTTTCGGGTTAACCGAAGAGTTTGGATCCAGGCCTAAAACGCAGAGCGCAAAGGAGGGAACCTGAGCTTCCAAGCGGTAAGGAAGATCTGGCGTCATGGGATGCAGCCGAGAGTTTTACCACCCGAGTGGGTGGGAGAAGCCAGCTTGAAGATATTCTGGCAAGATTTAAAGCAGCAAGGAACCTGCCAGTAAGTGTGGATTGAACAACATATCCACGTCCCTAGAAAGGAGGGTTACTAATGGGGTACCGCAGGGTTCAGTATTGGGGCCGGTCCTTTTTAATGCCTTTATAAGTGACATTGCAGAGGGACTGGAAGGAAAGTATGTCTCTTTGCAGATGACACAAAGATCTGCAACAGGGTTGATCATAAGGTGGGGTGGAAAGGATGAAAAGGAATTGTGCAGGTTGGAGGAATGGTCAAATGTATGGCAGCTTAGATTCACGCAAAAAGGTGCAAAGTAATGCACCGGAAACAAACCCAGGGAAGAGTACACAGTGGAGGGTGAGATACTGACAACAAAAATGGAAAGGGACCTGGGGTAGTCATATCAGATGACCTAAAGGTAGGCCAGCAATGTGAGAAGGCAGTAAGAAGGCCTGGGGGGATACCGGGATGCATAGGGAGAGGCATCACCAGTAGAAGACAGGAAGCTGTTGGCCCTCTGTAGACAGTTGGTAAGACCACATCTGGAGTACTGTGTACAGTTCTGGAGACCCCATCTCCGCAAAGACAGACAGGATGAAGGCTGTCCAGAGGAGGGCAACTAAAATGGTGCAGGGTCTGCACCAGAAGACATATGAAGAAAGACTAAAGCAGCTTAAGATGTATAGCCTCGAGGAAAGGAGGGAGAGGGGGGACATGATAGAAACTTTCAAATTTCTCAAGGGAATTAAAGTCCAAGAGGGTAGCATCTTTCAGAAAAAGAGATGTGCAAGAACAAGGGGACACAATTTGAAGATGGGGGGGGGGATGGCTCAGAGGTAATGTGAGGAAGTGTTTCTTCACAGAAAGAGTTGTGGATGCATGAAATAGCCTTCCTGAGGAGGCTGTAGAGTCAAAAACAGTGGGGGAATTCAAGAATGCATGGGACAGGCATAAGTCAATTCTAGTGGAGGATAGGAGGAAGTAGGCTGATGGTTAACTAGGATCAGCAACTTATCAGTTAGGTAGGGAAATGGGCAGACTAGGTGGACCAAGCGGTCTTTATCTGCTGTCAAATTCTATGTTTCTATGTTTGTAATTTACCCATGCTATACCCTTCTCCTGGGTCGCACATGAAAATGAGCCAAGGCTCAGTGTGTCTATCCCGGTAACCAATATTTAAATAAATACATTTAAAGAAAGACCACACTGGAATGCGTTTTTAAATTGAAATTTAAGATTTTATTTTAGACAACTATGTAGGCAATAATAAACACAGTCATGGCCCCAGCAATTTGCAAGAAAATTCCACACTTCAGTAAGCAGCTCAACATAGTTCCATACAGTTACTCTACGGATCCAATTTATGAAACCTTTAATGCACCCTATATGGGAGTATTGGAGTCACACGTAATACTGTGGCCCCCATACTACATGCGGGAGCCACTGCTGCTGTCACAAATTAGTGTTCTGCTCCCTCTGCACCCAATCTAGTAGAGGCATACATAGCTGCTTGTTGGCCTGACAGCAAGGGGCAGGAAGTGGGACGAACTTATACTACACGGAATCCTGAAAGATGCCAGGGCACCCATTTTGCAGCTCTAGGAGTGGTTAGCCTTTGCCACCCACAAGGCTGACATAGTGACCATGCACCCAGAGGCAATCAGTGTAGGATTGCCTGGCCTGTCCTGCAATCATCTTCCCATTGCCCAGTGACTCCATACTGGAGCCCGGGAAGAGGGGCATTAGGTTACAAAGAGGGCCAAGATAGCACTGTGCTCATTCCCAGCTCTGAACAGGGAATACTGATTGGCACCTGATGCCCTATCCTGCAACCCCCGGTTCTGACTGCCTAGTATGGACTGGAGGACCCACTGAGCTGAGATGTGGGCATCCCGATTTGGCATCTATCCTGCAGCCAGGCTCCACTGCCCCTGCTGTACCCTACTCTCGTACAAGACTTGGCACTTCACCATAAATATCACTAGATACTCTGCCCCTGGCAGCACATACCTGTCCCTAGATTTTCTTCATGCATACAACATACAGTAATATCTATATAGAGGGCATGGGATGAAGTTGGAGGGAAGGCGATTCAAAGGAAACGTGAGGAAGAATTTCTTCACAGAAAGGGTGGTGGACAAGTGGAACACCCTGCCAGAGGAAGTGGTGGGGGCTGAAACAATCACAGGATTTAAGAATGCATGGGATATACATAAGGGAATTCCAGAGGTCAGTGGTAAGGGGCAACAGACTTCTAGAAAAACGTAAAGGGAACTTACAAGCTCAAATGAGCAGACTAGGTGGGCCACAGACCCTTATCTGCTGACAGTGTCTATGTATTTATATACAGATAGGTATAATACAGTATTCTTTATATAAGGGGGTTGGGCTTTTATGCAGTACTGAAACTATAGTACAATGTAGGGGAGGTGTTACATTGTTAACGATACCATTCTTCAAAGAAGATATTAGCCTAACTTCACTTGTTCTAGCATCTGGTGGCTGTTCACATGGAAGTTAAAGATCCTGTGGAACTTCTTTGAAAAGAGAAGGGGTTATCCTTCATGTCACAATCAAACTACACTCACACAACATGGTTTCTAATGACACTGACCATGTGTGGATGTTGCATGCATAATGGCTGCTGGATTGGTCTGCATTAAGTTACTACACTGCTAGTATATTACTCACTGCTACAGTCTGCGTAAACATCCCTCTGTAAAACCAAATCTTTATTCTACTGTGAGCTAAAATGTGTAGCACACTAACTGCATCTGTTCATTCAGGGCTAATTTGACAAGTCCTGCAATGGTAGGCTAAAAATACAACTAGCAGCATGTGCAGAGATTTCCATACAGATCTCAGAAATTGTAGTTGATTACAAGTGGAACATTTATGAACAACCCCATTACAGTTTAGAAAGCCCATTACATACTCTTGTAAATGAACGTTGGGCTCATCTACAGCTGGAAACAATCCACAGATACTGATGTGCAAGTTCCCCCAGCATTGCTCTGCCTAAGCACACTGTAGTTCGGTAAAGCTTCACCTTCAGTAACAACACAGGGTTCTAAACACGGAGGTAATGTAGTATAAACAAAAGGGAGACTTGATCACCAAAAATCTCTTTACTGCTGCCAGCCACAGGTAAGCCCCATATGTCACTTAAAAGAGCCTGTCATGGATTAAGTTTCAAACAATGATGGGCATTTCATAAATGTTCCCCTGTAAGTCAAATAAAATGTAATTTAATAATTTTATAGATGTATGCATCCTGAGTAAAACTGTTCCCAGGACAAAGCACATGGTATGGAGAAAATGGGGTGCAAGAAGGCAGACATCACAGTGGGAAGTGGAAGGCTGGGGAGGGACAACTGGAAGAAATATCAGAAAAGACAAAAAAAAAAAAAAAAAAAAAAATTGTGTTCCTGTAGGTTTTTAATTTACTCCACAAAATGAGACCAGTGACACCCCACATTCCTGCATTTTGCTCCAGTAAATCATCTTCTCCCTCAGCCACGTCACTGTCAGGGATATACCCTGGTTCCAGGGATCTATCCTGCTTAGGCCTGGTGTTCCTCTCGGTCCAGCTGCCACTCGACCGTTCTCACTACTTCCCCTTATGGGTAGGGGCTCTGGGTTAGGGCTGCCCTACCCTCCAAGGAGGCCCACCAAGTGGGACAGGATCCAGTGTTGGGGTGCAAGGACCCAGGGAGCCATCGGCCATCAAGTAGACGGTTGACAGATTTTATTTTCTCCCTTGTCCTTCCTCCTCCTCCTGTGGCATGAGAGGAGCCTTCTGACAGCCTCAGAAGCACACAGCAAAGCCTGTGATAGAAGCAAGCTCCCCTGACCCACCACGAGAGCCTCTGCGAAACTGGCTGCCGAACTCATTGCCTCCTGACTGCAGCGCACGGCTGACAGGTAGCTGCTGCAGACTGGCATGCCTCCCAACATGACGATTAGAGTTCTCTACTGAATCCAGGTTGCCTGCACGGCAGTGCAATACGCTTCCACTGGGCCAATGGAGGGGGGGCCTAAACATGCTTGTATTTTGTAGTAACGTTATACCTTTCTGGATTATGTCACAACTAAGATTAAAGTGAGTACATAGTCATCTTCATTGTTTTGAAAAATAATGCCCTATCGGATAAATTATTAAATTGGGGTAATTATTTTTCCCCTTTGCTTTCCATGCCTTCTCAGTGCTGTTCTCACTGGTGTTTGGCGCCACCTGCATGCTATACGGTGCTGCAGCAAGAAAGTAGTCTGGAAGTTGTACTCCTTACTCTCTGGTGGGTAAAATTTTAGTTACAGTGATCAACCGGTAGCATGACTTGATTTCAGCTCTTCTTACTGCCTCAATCTGTACCTTGTTCAAAATTATTTAAACAGCTGTTAGTTGCACTTCAGCATTAACTCATCATAGTATGGACAGTATATCAAGTGCTGGGAAAAAAAAGAATCCGTTCTGATGCTCCCATTTTGTAAAATCTTTTTGAAGATCTACCACTCTGGGGCAGCAGTTTCCAGAGACCTTCTGGAGACTGAGGTACTGCCTTATCTGCAGACACTTTTCTGGGTTGATGGAGGAGGTCACAAGACTCCAGGTCGAGTTGGCTAGGATTCGAAGGACCTTCCCCCCACCATTACCTCAGAGGATGCCAGTGAGGAGGAATGGCTGGACTATGGTGGGCTCTGGAACGGCGGGGGTGATAGGAGAGAGGCACATTCCTCAACAGGTACCACTACAAAATTCCTAAGCCCCTCTGGTGGGGCAGAACTGCAAGGAGGAAGCACCGCAGTAGTAACCAAGGGAAATGAAGGGGCCCTTTGTAGTGAAGGCCCCAAGGAGGGTGGTAGAGGACCCCAGAGAAGGAGGAGGAAGCAACTTCTGGTGGGGGACTCAGTTGTGAGGGGGATAGATATGGGAACAGAAAAAAGGGGGGGGGGGCAGGTAGGTTAGGTGCCTACCTGCTGCCACAGCCCGGGGGGATGGGAAGCAAATCCTGCGGATGGCTAGGGCAGAATGGAATGGAGAGCATCAGAACAAAATAAAGAGCTGGTTGTTACTGCCCACCTGGGGACTAATGACCTGGCTGGGATAATGCAGGGGGGAGTTTAGGAAGTTGGAGAGGGGTCTTGGGTAGCTCGCTCAGTGGCTTATGCTGAGGTGCTGCCTGTCTATGACAGGGGACAGAAGAGGGAACTCCGCACCAAGAGCTTCAACTTATGGCTGAAGGAATGGTGCAGAGAGGATGGGTTCAGCTACATTGGGGACTGGGAACCCACCTAGGAGGATGAGGGCCTATACAGAGGTGATGGCCTGCATCTATATGGGAGGGGAACTGCAGTCCTCAGTGGACTTTTTTTTTTGTTTTAACTCAGCTTTACTGTAAGTTAGGTTATCATTACAATACAGCATAAAAAAGGTAACTTGTTAACACATGCAGTAATACATCACTCTGAAGAAATAAGGAGGCATGCAAACTTAATTAAGTATACTACTAATTGGTGGGGCCATTCCAGTCAGGTGCAATTCAATGGATGATTTAAATGTTGCTTGATGAGCATTTAAACTAGCCAAAGTGGGTGGCAGAAGGAATTGAGGAATCAGAAACTCGCTCGGGCTGAAGTAGAGAGTAAGGAGAACCTGAGGGAGAAATCCCCAGGGTGCAAACTAATAAAGTGAGCAGGGTGTAAAGATAAAGGGAAAGGAACAGGAGCATGAAAAAGGAGGTGAGAAGGAGGAAGACCAAAAAGGAAAAGGGAGGTACAACAATCAGAGTGGAATCAAAATCTGGAAGGCCATGTGTATGAATGCTACAAGTCTATGAAATAAGATTCCAGACCTACAGGCCATCATGACAGATGCAAACCTGGATAGTGTGGCCAAGACTGAGTCATGGTGCACTGAAAACCATGACTGAGATGTGGCAATCCCGGGCTACACTCTGTTCAGGAAGGACCAGGTGGGTAGGAAAGGAGGAGGTGCGGTGCTTTATGTGAGGGAAAGCATAAAACCCACAGAGATGCACAGAATACAGGGGGAAGCAGAGGTACTGTGGGTCTCCCTGGAGATGGGGAATGGAGCCACTATTCGCACTGGAGTTATCTCCAGATCTCAAGCACAGAGGGAGGAATTAGATAAGGTACTGGTGGAAGCCACTGGCAAGACGGCAGAAAAGAAGGAGGTGCTGCTGATGGGGAACTTCAACCTGCCAGATGTGGATCGGAGCCTCCCAGCAGCAGCTTCAGCTAAAAGCAGGCACATCCTGGACTCTCTGCAGGGAGCATTCCTCAGGCAAATAGTCCGTGAACCCACTCGTGATGGGGCAATACTGGACCTGGTACTCACTAACAGGGCCAGTGTTGCAGACAGCAAGGTGGAAGGCCACTTGGGGACCAGCGATCACGTACAGTGTGGTTCAATGTAAGGACGGCTGCAAAACTGTACTACACAAACATAAGGGTCTGGGACTTCAGGAGGGCAGATTTTAAAAAGATGGGTAAATGCCTCAGGGATGACCTAGCAGGGGTGGATGACCTGCGTAGGGTAGGGGAACAGGTGAGAAGATAAAAAGAAGCATAATAAAGGCAACAAATCTCTATGTCAAAGAAATGAGCAAACGCAAGAGGAAAGAGAGACCACTACGGTTCTCGAAATAGGTGGCTGAAAAGCTAAAAGGGTAGCATTCAGAAAGGCATAAGGAGACTCAGAAAGAGAACACTAGGGAGGTGTACTGGGGAAACAAAAGGAAACAAGAAAAGCAGTACGGAATGCAAAGGGGCAAACTGAAGAGAGAACAGCCCACGAGGTGACGAAAGGGAACAAGGCATTTTTTAGATATGTAAGTGAAAAGAGAAAGAGTGGGGTGGGATTGTAAGGTTAAAAAGGGAAGGGAAGGGACTGTGTAAAAGGGGATCAAGAAAAGACAGACATCCTGAACAAATACTTTTGTTCAGTGTTCACAGAGGAAGGAGAAGGGGAGGGGCCACAAAACAGTAAATACAGGTTACTCACCTGTAACAGGAGTTCTAGGAATGGTATATGTTGTTCATCCACACTTATTGGCAGGTTCCTTGCCGCTTTAAATCTTGCGGAAGGTCTTCAAGCTGGCTCCTCCACCCACCTGAGTGGTAAACTCTGGCTCCGCCCATGGACGCAGATCTGGCCCGCTGGAAGCTCTGGGTTAAAGGCCGGGTCAGAGAGTCGTAGGATGAACAACATATACCATTCCTAGAACTCCTGTTACAGGTGAGTAACCTGTATTTCTAGGGACATGGATATGTTGTTCATCCACACTTATTGGCAGACTCCTAGCAGTTCTCCGGGAGGAGGGGGCAACGACACCCCGATACTTACTTGGGAAATAAAGACTGAGAACGAGGCCCCAAAACCAGCATCCCGGCGTGACTCAAGGCCGATGTGGTAATGGGTAATAAAGGTGTGTGCTGACTTCCAGGTAGCAGCCCTGCAGATTTCCTGGATAGGGACGTCCCTGGAAGCAGCCACCGATGCAGCAGTATGACGGGTAGAATGAGCTCATCCCTCTGGGAGGCTCCATGCCCGCCAACTTATAGCAGCGATCTATGCAGGAGGTGACCCACCTGCCTATCGTCCGCTTGGCTGCAGGTCTGCCAGGTGCGGCTTCAGCGTAGGTGACAAACAGCTGGCGAACCTCTCCCCGAATTTCAGCTGTGCGCTCCTTATAATAAGCGAGCGCTCTTCTAGGGTCCAGAGTATGGAGCCTATATTCGGCCTCCGAGGTGTGATTGGGGTAGAACACTGGCAGAGTCAGCACCTGGTTAAGGTGAAACTCCGACACCACCTTCGGAAGGAATTTCGGGTTGGGGCGCAGGACAACCTTGTCCCTGTGGAAGACCAGGTAAGGAGACTCGATGCAAAGCGCCTGGAGCTCTCCCATCCTTCTGGCTGACGTGATAGCCACCAAGAAGGCGGTCTTCCACCACAGGTGAGAGAGATCACACCTGTGCACTGGTTCAAATGGCTTGCCCATGAGCTTTGCCAGTACCAGCAGTAAATCCCACGGAGGTGGAGGTTCTCGACCGAGGAAATGTGATCAAGGCCTTTGAAAGCGCCGACCACCTTTCCTGCCTACCGACTGCTTCCCGCCCGCGCCCGGTAAGCAGAGATGGCTGCCAGCACCTTTAGGGTCGCGACCTAAGCCCTTGACTAGAAAGGGACCATAAATAGTCCAAAATGCTTGCCACAGAACAGGAGGAAGGGTCCAAGCCCTTGCCTGACACCAAATGGAGAATCTCTTCCATTTGAAGGCGTAGCATTTTCTGGTCGACTCCTTACGGGACGCCTCAACAACATTGAGGACCTCATCGGAAAGACCCAAGGCCTGGAACTCTAGCCGCTCAGGAACCAGGCCGTCAGGTGCAGGGATTGAAGGTCCGGATGGAACACCTTCCCCTGATTGACTGAGAGCAGGTCCGGGCGAGCTGGAAGCTGTCTCGGGAGCCTGGAGCTGAGGCTGAGGAGATCTGGGTACCAGAACTGGTGGGGCCAGTCTGGGGCTATCAGGATCACTGCGCCTTGTCCCTCCTTGCTTTGAAGCACCTTGTGAATCAAGGAAATGGGGAAAGGCGTAGAGGCCGGGGTCCACAGCCTCGAAGGCATCCCCTGCAGCGAGCCCTGCTGAGGGACAGGCATGAAACAGCCTCAGCTTCGCGTTCTCCTTGGAGGCAAACAGGTCCACCCGAGGTGTGCCCCAGTGGGAGAACAGATCTTGTACTACCTCCGGCAGGAGAGACCACTTGTGAGATGCAGCCCCTATCCGGCTCAGGGCATCGGCCAGGGTGTTGGAGGCTCCTGCCACATGAATGGCTCGGAGATCCGCCTCCAGGCTGCGCACGAGTGACCAAATGCAGAGAGCTTCCTTGCATAGAAGCATGGAGCGCGTCCCGCCCTGGCGGTTCAGGTAGTACATGGTCGTGGTATTGTCCGTCTGGACTCGGACCACTTGACCCCGGAGAAATGGAGCAAAGGCGGTGAGAGCTGGCGGACCGCCGAGCTCCAGCAGGTTGATGTGGCATCGGGACTCCTGGAGACCAGAGGCCATGCACTGGTGTTCCCCAGATGGGCACCCCAACCCATCAGAGAGGCATCGGTCGATAGAGAGACCGTCGGCTCGGGCGGACAAACGGATGCCCTCCTGCAGACAGAATGGAACGTCCACCACTGGAGCGTCCCACATCTCCTGGGTCACTATCACTAGCTGGTCCAAAGGATCGCAGCATTGTGACCACTGGCTGGCCAGTCCCCACTGAAGGGGTGCATGTGCTACGACCCCAGCGACCACGCTGGTACAGGCCACATGAGACAGAAGGTGCAGGAAGTCCGGGCAGGCGCAGTTGCCCAACCAGAAATGATTGGGCAAAGAGGTAGAACCTCGGCCCTGTCCGCGGGGCCGTGCTCTGGCTCGAAGAAGTCGAGCTCTGCCCGATGAACAGGATCACCTGCTTGGCTCGAGTTCCGACTTGGCCTCGTTGATGAGAAGGCCAACTCGAGAGCAAACCTGGCGGGCCAGATCTCTGGACCGCTCCACCTCCCGTCTGGAGGAGGCTGCTATCAGACAATCGTCCAGGTAAGGTACACCCGGACCCCTCGGCGCCGCAGGAATGCTGTCACCACTGCCATGCATTTGGTGAAGACCCTGGGAGCTGGAGATAAGCCGAAGGGCATGGCTCAGAACTCAAGAGGATCGCTCTGCTCGAAGCGGAGGAATCTCCGATGTGATGGGACGGATAGGGACGTGAAAGACGCGTCCTGTAGGTCCAGAGAGCAGAACCACACGCTGTGTTCAGAGATGGTATTATCTGCGCCAGGTGACCATCCTGAAGGTTCGAGACCTTAGGAACTTGTTCGGTCGTGTAGGTCAAGAATGGGCGTCAGCCCCGTCTGTTCGGAACCAGGAAATACCTGGACACGAACCCGGGTCTGAAGGGGTCCTCCACCTCCGTGATCACCTCCTTTTGGAGGAGGAGGCGATGTCGGCTCGCGAAGCCGCCAGTGAGGCTGCGACCCGAGGCCCCAGTGCGGCGGCTCTGAAGGGGGGCCTGCTTGAATTCAGAGGTAGGCCTTTTCCACCACCTCCAGTACCCACCTGTCCGTGGTAACAGCGGACCAGGCGGAAAAAGAGTGTCTGAGCCGTCCCCAAGGGAACCAGGGTGAGGTGACAGGGATGGGGCGACACCCTCAGCCCATCACTGGGCAGGCTTGGAGGAGGGACCGGCCGAGGGACCTCCTGGGCCTTACCTCCTGCTTCCTGTTGGAGGAAGCCCGTGCTGGTTTGGGATACCAAGGTCGAGCCTGCTGGCCTGACGTTGCTGGGCCGAGGCGCTGCGGCGCAGAAGGACGAAAGGGCTTAGGCTGTGGCTTGCAGCCTTTGTCCTTCTGAGCGGAAGAGACCGAGTCCAAGGTAGCATTGGACTTCGATCCTCTGCAGGTGACCTTCCACCCCAGGGCCGAAGGTCAGTCCCAAAAGGAACATCCGCCAACTTGTGCTGGGTATCGAGGTAAAGGTGGATATCCTCAGCCAAGCCCGGCGATGCATGGCCACTGTGGCGCCACTGACCTGGCACATGAGTCCCCGATGTCTAGCAGTCTGGAGCTGCTGTTTAGCCACTGCCTGGTCCCCACCTGCCTGACCGTAGTCTGCAGATCTGCGGGAAGATGAGGACAACCTCATCCAGGGAGCCCAACAGGGCGTGAGAAAAATGTGCCATGGGACGGCCAGAACTGGCCTGGCGAAACCGAGAGGGCGCAGCATAGACTTTTAACCCGGCATAATCCAATTTCTTGGATTCCTTGTCGGGAGGTTTATCCACATCCCTGGCGTTCCGACACGCGAGCGCTGTCGGTAACCAACCTTGGCGAGTGTTCTGAAAACGGACAGGGAACCGTAGGGACCGCATACTCCTAGCCAACCTGGCCGGCGCAGGGCAGGAAGCAGGGCGCTGCCAAAGTTCCAAGGCGGACCCACTATGGCCGGCCAGCGGAAGGCCTCCGTGGGAGAATCCCTCGGTCCAGAATCTCGTGAGGATACCTGGCCCATTTAGAACGGTTCGAGCTTCATCCCGGTGGACTCCGAGATGAGTCGAGCAACCCTAAGAAGGACGAAGGGCTCGCCCATTGACTGCCCTCCCGAGGACTCCAAGTCCACGCGCTTGGAGAAGAGGGAGGAACCATCATCGGACTCAGAAGAGTCCTCAAAGAGCTGCCTCGGGCCTGAGGGTGACAGACAGCCTATGGGGCAAACCCAAAGCCGACAGAGAATTTTTGGTCGGAGCCCCAACTAATGGCTGTGGAGGCGGAGGTTCCACCAGAATCGGTGGGGCAGCTGGAATTGGTCGAACAGGCTCCTCGACTACAACGAGGGGTTGTTTCGGCTGCTCCGGTGACAGCCACTTATTGGCCGGGGAAGACGACTGGGTCGGCCTATTCCCGGTCAAAAGGAGCTGTTGCCACATAAGTTCCTCGTACCTCCGGCATAGCGTGCACCGAAGCCTCCCTCATCCGAGGAAGAGGAAGAAGAGACAGCGCCCGCTTGCATGTGTGCCAAGGCCGAGACCGCCTATGGCGGCGGGATCGGTTGGACTGAGAGGATGTCGAGACCGAGACGAGAGTCTCGACTAGGCCGAGGAAGGCAAGGAGAAGTGTGAATCGGCACTCCTCGGCTCGGACGATCCCACCGAGGCACAGACGAGCCAACGGGATCCTCAACTCCCACCGGGGGAACCGGGGAGAGGGGATTCTCAGCTTCTCCAGCCGACAACCCATCTAACGGGTCGAGAAAAATCTCAACCGCGTCGACGGGAGTCTCGGTCAACTGGCCTGACGGGGACACCGTGAAGCCAGTGGCCGAAGCTGAGGGGTCGACCGAAGTCGACTGTCGACAAGGGGAAGGGGATCTTTCCCGCTCCCAAGAGCGTCGACGGAGAGACTTACTTTTGCTCTTTTTGGACCTGGAAAAAGGTCCCGAAGGAGTTGGACCCTCACCTTTGGTCGAGAGGGTCAGACAAAGCTCCTTAAAAGAAGCCGAGTACGAGGCACCGAGAGAGAGCGGGACAAATGCCGCAGCCGAGGTAGAAGCGGCCCGCGACGCCTCCTCTTCGAGGGCGATCATCTGCTCTAGCTGATCCGCCGAGCCCGCCGCCGCGGACACCGCCAATCGGGCCTCTTTAGATTTCACCGTGGAATTCTTTCTAAAAACGCCCCAGTTGTAATCGGGCATATGATTCTTTAAGGCGTGGCGAAAGGAAGCACAAGTCCATGGGCCTGCGGGTGCGTGCTCCAAGGCCCAGGCAGTAGATGATGCCGTGGAGTGCGGATCCGTTCTAGACATCTTCTGCCCGCAAGGGCACCTCCGGAAACCGGAGTCGATTGTCCATCGAAGCGCGAGAAGAAGACCAAGTCTTTTAGCAAAACTTTTAATTTCGAACTTTCAAGAATTAGGAACCAGTCTTAAACGCAGCGTGTTAAGGAGGGAACCTGAGCTTCCAAGCGGTAAGGAAGATCTGGCGTCATGGGGCGGAGCAGAGAGTTTTACCACCCGGGTGGGTGGGAGGAGCCAGCTTGAAGACCTTCCGGCAAGATTTAAAGCGGCAAGGAACCTGCCAATAAGTGTGGATGAACAACATATCCATGTCCCTAGAACAAAAGCTTTGGAGGGAAGGAAAAGGACACTAGGTTTTTGTCTGTTGCCAGATCTCCCCAAAACTCAGTCTCCGACACCTTCCAACCACTGTTCACCCCTGAGACTTACCTGGCATGGCAATCACTTGGAGGCAAGAGTACTACAGCCCTGAAGGAACTTGTTAATCTGAAGGTGAACAAAGTAATGGGGCCAGATGGCGTGCATCCAAGGGTACTGAGGGAGCTCAGGGAAATACCGGCTGCACCTCTGACACTTCTATTTAACAGTTCACTGGAAATGAGAGTGGTTCCGGAGGACTGGAGGAGGGCAGATGTAGTCCCACTACACAAAAGTGGTAGCAAGGAGGTGGCTGGCAATCAATTATAGGCCAGTCAGCTTGACAATGGTGGTAAGAAAGTTAATGTAATCACTGCTGAAGGATTGGATTATGGAATATGTTGAATCCAGTGGGTTACAAGACCCAAGGCACCATGGTTTCACAAGGGGGAGGTCATCTCAAATACCAACATACTAAGATGCCAGCAGATTAGGCCTAACGGTCTATCTCATCTGCTCGAGATACAGTTCACAGTTTTGTCTCTGTAGCTGCCACCCTCCCTTTGTTTACCCTCCTTCACAGGTTCCACCCCGAGTATCCCTGCTGTTCCTTACCCTTCCCCTCCTGCACCTTTCCCAGGTATCTGTCCGAGCCCCTCTTGAATCCAACCACTGATTCCACTGCCACCAGGTAGCACATTCCAAGTTGCCACCATCCTTTCCATGAAGTAGTGTTGCCTCACCTCTTCTCTATTTCTCCCCCTACCAGTTTTAGGCTATGGCCTACCGTCGTTCTTTCCAACTTCAATTTGAACAGTCCTTTACTGTTTACCCTATTCATCCCCTTCAAGTATTTGAAGACCCCAATCAGATCCCCCTGTCCCTTCTATCCTCCAAGGAGTACCAGTTCATCTTCCACAGTCCCTTCACAGGAATTATCCCCCAGACCGTGAATCATCTTTGACGCTCTCCTCTGGACTTTTACCAGAAGGACAACATCCCTCCTCAAAAAAGGGCGCCAAAACTGCACACAATACTTTAGGTGCAGCCTCACCAAGTAATTGTACAGGGGCAGCAGAACCTACCTCCTTCTCAATGTTATCCCCTTAGCAATACACCCAAGCATTCTATTTTCCTTTCCCGCCACCCTCCTAAACTGCTCAGAGTTGTTCATCCTGGCATCAGTTACCACACCCAGATCTTTTTCCCCATTGGTGACCATAAGCTTCCCCCCCCCAAAAATAGTAGTCATACCCAGGATTCTTAACACCCAAGTGTGGTACACTACACTTCCTGGTGTTAAACCTCAGCTGCCCAGTGTGCAACCACCTTTCAAGTGTCTCCAAGTCCTCCTGCAATGTCCTTCTCCCTACCTCACCATCCACTGCCTCTCCCACTTTAGCGTCGTCAGCGAAAAGTCTCAATCTACTCCTAACTTCCTCCACAATGTCCGCTATGAATACATTAAATAGGAGCGGACCCAACACCGATTCCTGAGGGACCCCACTGATGACCCTTCTGGGAGACGAGACCTCCCCCCAACACCACTCGCTGCATCCGCTCACTCAGCCAATTCCCAATCTACCCTACCATTGTGTCCCCCACCCCTAAGCTCCTCAGCTTACTCAACAGTCTCCCTTGTGGCACAGAGTCAAAAGCCTTACTGAAGTCCAGGTACAGGACATCAACCGGCCTTCCACTGTCCAGTGATCTTGTCACCCAGTCATAAAATTCGACTAGGGTGGTTTGACATGATCTCCCCGGACGAACCCATGTTGGCATTCAACCTGAAGGCCATTTGCCTCCAAAAACTCCATCATCCTCTCCTTCAGGATGTTCTCCAAAAGTTTTCCCAAAACGGACGTCAGGCTGACAGGTCTGTAGTTTCTCGGCTCATCCAACGGTCAACTCTTCTGAAGGGGCACCACGTGTGCCATCCTCCAGTCCCGAGGAACACAACCTGATGACTTGAGAGACTCCCTCACCCTCCCCACCAGGATCTCACCATCTGTGAGCACCTCCCATCCCGCAGCCCCAATTCTGCCTCCCCCTGTGGAACTGGCCCCTTCCCATCTTTTGTAAAGACTTAGAAGTACTCAAGTGCCTCTGCTTGCTCTACTGCCTCCTCTGCCCACCCACTGTGTTTCTTTAACCGGTTTATCTAATCCCCACCCTTCCTTCTTTCCCTATTGCATCTGGAAAACATTTTCTTCCTCTCCCTGATCCCTTGTGACAACCGCAGCTCCTTGTCTGCTTTGACTGATCTAACCACCCCAATAACCACCTTGGAGATCCTAAGGTGCTTCCCTCCCTGTCCTTTACCCCACGAGAGCACTTGTACCTATGGCAGTCCATCCTTTTTTCCCCGACCCCTCCTGCACTTCCCTGGTCCACCAACTGGGTTTTCTTGCCCTTGCATTCTTGTATTAGGCCTTACTGCAGGATTTTGTGGCCACCAGAAGGCCTGTCTTCAGGATCTCCTACCTACTTTCCGTGCTCACGTCCGGCCTAATCTTCTCTAAATAACCCTCAAGGATGGCAGCCATCCCCCTGAAGTTCACCACAGTCCCACCAGAACCAAATCCAGGATGCGTCCGTCTCTAATCCGCTCTACCACCAGTTGAGACAGAAATTCATCCTGGAAGGTGTGCAGTAGCCATTGCTCCTTACTCGATGATGATGCTATAGTACTCCAGTCAACCCCTGGCACATTAAAATCCCCAATCACAACGGTCCTATCCCTATCCCTCCTGCAGTGGGTTTTAAGATTGTCTACTAGTTCCTTATCCAGGTCCTCCGATTGCATAGGTGGTCTATATACAAACCCAGATTGACCTTCCTACCCTTAAGATCATGTAAAGTGACCCATATCACTTCTATGTTCCCTTTGACATCCTCCTTCCTGCTACACTTAATCCCATTCCTAATAAACAGTGCAACCCCCTCCTTTGCCAGCCATCCTATTCTTCCTAAATGTGGTGTACCCTAGACGACTTAGGTCCCACTCATGATTCTGTGTGGCCCATGTCTCAGCGACATGTGCCACATCCACCCCTCCCTGGTCATCAATGCTTGTAAATCAGGCATCTTGTGCCACAGTCTCCTCACATTTATCCAGACCACCCTCTGCCCGGTACCCCTACCCCCCCATATCAGCACCTATAGCCCAGCTCAAGTCTGTCTTCTCCTGTACTATCCCAGTTGGGGAGAGACCTACATCCTCCCATGCTATGCTTGTTTGCCCATCCCACAAGACCTAGCCCCCCAAGATTAAACCCCACCTAGCACCAATAAACTCACCCATTATACTTTTCAGGACCTCCTCTCCTTCCTAACTCAGATGAAGTCTGTCCTAGCATATAGCTCCTTGTTGCCCCAGGTAGACCCCCAGTCACCTACCAGCCCAAACCCCATAGCCGGGCACCAGTCTCTCAACCATTCATTCCTCCTAATTTCAGCCTCCATGCCACATTTGTCCTTGGCACTGGCAGGACCTCTGTGAACAATACAGTGTTCCCTTCAGCTAGACAAATTCTGGCCAACTCCCTGAAACTCACTTGCACCTCTTTTATGCTATTTTCCTTCAGATAGCTAGTGCCCAGGTGCACCACGATGTGAGGGAACCAACCCATGCTTCCACACTAAAGAGTGCACCAGGTGCTTGGCCTTGTGCACTGTCATACCCGGCATGCACGCAACCCTAACAGAGCTCCCCCTTCCTTCACCCCTCTCCCCACATTTGATGCCCCTAATTATGGAATCCCTCATTACTAGGACCCTAGTCTCCTCCTTACTGATAGATTTCTTTGACTGGGTGACCAAGGAACTAGATCAGGTTGGAATGCTGGACGTGGCCTACCTAGATTTCAGAAAGGCATTCAACACTGTTCCACAAAGGAGACTAGTAAGCAAGCTGGGTAGCTTAGGAGTTGGTCCAAAGGTGGTAAACTGGATAAGAAATTGGTTAGGCAATAGGCGAAGGAGGGTAGTGGTAAACAGAGTTCACTCCCAGGAAGGGAGGGTTACCAGTGGGGTGCTTTAGGTATCTGCTTTAGGTATCATTGCTGGGACCATTCCTCTTTAATGTCTTTATAAGTACCATTGCAGAGGAGCTGGAAGGAAAGGTCTGCCTCTTTGCAGATGGCACTGAAATCTTCAATAGGGAAGACACTCCAGGGGGGTGGAAAGAGTGAGCAAAGCCCTGAGAAAAACAGAGGCATGGTTAAGGGTATAGCAGCTGGGTTTCAATGTGAAAAAGCAGAAAATAATGCACTTAGGGTACAGAAACTCAGGGGGCAGAGTACAAAATGGGTGGAGTGGTACTGACAACTACCGAGCAAGAAACACACCTGGGGGTAATTATACTGGATGACCTAAAGGTGGTCAGGCAGTTTGACAAGGCAGTAGGGAGGGCAAGTGGGATGCTGGGGTGCATAGGGAGGGGTATCACCAGCAGAATGAGGGAGGTGGAGTTGCTTCTGTATAGACTGCTGATAAGACCCCACAGAGTATGTTGTCCAGTTCTGGACACCACATCTCTGGAAGAACATAGATGGAGTGGAGTCAGTCCAAAGAAGGGCAACTAAAACGGTGCAGGGTCTGCATCAAAAGCCCTATGAGGAAAGACTAAACACCTCAATATGTACACTCTGGAACAGATGAAGGGGAGGGGAGATATGATAGAAACCTTTAATCAATCAATCAGCTTTATTTTTGTAACCCCCCTGCAAATGGGGGTTCCCAAAAGACTTCCAGGAGCTTGCTTGAATGCTCCAAGCCTGAATGGTGTTTGGCGTTTAAGCCATTTATCAGTGAGTGTTTTTAGAACCTCTGGTACTGTCTCTTTAAGAGCTGTCTGCTTGCAGACATAATTAGTTTGTATGGGGGACTGTGTGTTTCTTTGATTGAGTACCACTCGAGCTGCTGCCAATTCACTCCATTTTGCAGTCACTAGGAGTGCAAAGGGAACCTATCTGAAAGATGTAACTGTTTGCCAGAAATCATTTAGAGTAATAATGAAATTACAGTTTGTCTAACCTGCTTTCTTTGCAGTCAGAACTGTGTCTGCCTAGTTCCCCATTCTGGTTTTGAACTGCTGAACTGGACCAATCAGTGTGGATGAAAGCTAGCTCTAAAATGGTGCCTTGGACGAATCAGAACTTGGACTCATAATCTGAGCCAGCCACAAGAGGATTGTAGGCAGTGACTCTGGGAGATGTAGTTTGGACTTGCGCCTTTTGGACCAACAGAAGCAGTCTATTGTGAGTGACAGCCAATCCAGTCAAGAACTGGGAGGAACTCAAAGGAAGTGCCCGGTTTTGTCTGTTGGAGTTTCAGTTGAGCTCTGGCAGTGAAGAAGGAAGGAGCCCTGTGCTTTTCAGTGTGCAGTTTTAGTCGGAAACGTGTGTAAGGCCCAGAGTTCCGGTCTGCAGCTTGTGTAACTGCTTGTTAGGACTGAATCCGTCCTGTGAAGAGAATCAAAGGATATCTGAAGAGTAGAAACCAGGCTCACCTGTAGAAGACTGAGAAATTGCTGAATTGCACTCGGTCTGTCAGGAACTGAATCTGCTGTGTGTTCTCCCGGTATTGTGCAGTAATTGCGATCGGGATAGAGAAGCAGCCTGCTGGTATAGTACTTTCTGTTTTACCATATAAATGTGTGAAGAGGCTTGTGTACCTCAAGTGAATCCTGCTGCCATTAAAGGACTTTTGCCTGTTACTGTTCACCATATAAATGTGTGAGGAGGCTTGGTTAGCTCAAGTGAATCCTGCTGCCATTAAAGGACTTTTGCCTGTTGCAGTTTGCCATATAAATGTGTGAGGAGTCTCGTGGAGCTCAAGAGTAGCCCTGCTGACATTGAAGGACCCTATCTTGTTTGGAGGTCGTGAGTACTAATTCAGGGTCGCTCCCTGTTGAATTGCCACATTGAATCCAAATGGAATCACTGTACTGCTGACTGTTTAAACTAAATTTTCTTTTCTCTGTGGGAAAGGGCCCCTACCAGCTGCCACGGTTTGGACTAGCCACTAGGGCTTGGGTACCCAGGGACAGTAACTGGTAGGGATAGGCCTGTGCACAGAGCCATAGGTAGATGAGTAAAGTGATAAGCTAATTAACCTGATTTCCCCCTGTCCTTGTTATATTCCCCCTAAATAAATCCGAGCTGCTTGTTTCAGCAAAGTTATACTGCCTGAGGTATTTGTCTATGTTAAAGTATTGTACTGTGATTGTTGCACTGTATCTTATTTTACAGGAGGTCCCAGTGCCTGAACCAGCCCTGGGGGTAAGTGTATACTATGAAGGTAATTCTGATATATTGTGTGGGCCACTAGTGGGAAGAAAGGGTTGCAGTGTCCCAGAGGGCTGTGACCAAGTAAGTTTAACTACTGCAAACCCTGACCTCTGGGTGGAGGCACCCATATTGGATCCAGGCCCCTCAACCTGTTAGGTGGCAAATCAGGCAGGGGTAGTAGCCCCTGGGATAGCGCCATCTAGGGGTTACATCTTGGAGGCTCACCGCTGGGATTGTGTGTCCTCTGGTGGCCATATTTACGAACCACTGTTAAGAAAAAATGGGTACCCCGACAGAAGTGGCTGTGCACCGGCTGGTGGAGTGGTCTACTGGGGAGGAGATCGACCCCCAAAATGCTATGCTTATACTGGACATCCCCTTGGGTATCAATACGGACATTGTACAGGGAGTACTTTCCAAGGTGGAAGGTTTACAAAACCCTGTGGTGGTGGGTCGGCATGCTAATCTGCTCACCCACACTTTTCTGGCCCTAGTAGAGTTTACGGATCCCATAGATAGCTCCAAAGTGCCACAGACCATTACCCCAGAGGGAGCCTCACTGCTTGGAGAGTGATAACTAAGGACAGTAAAGACCGGGGAATGAGCCCCACCACTATCTGAAACTTTGAGAAGAAATTTATAAATGGTTGCTGGGAGAAGGGAAACTGTGAGGACTTGAAGAAACTATTCTTGCCACCTGGGGTGTTCCTCCCAACACCCTCTCCCGCCTCCAGTGCCCGTAATGGTGGCTGAACCAATGCAGACTCCAATTTCTGCACCTGCCATTAGTCACGACTCTTACTGAAGGTTGAGGATCTTCTCTGGCACCTCCCACCCCCAAGGGAGGATGACTGGGAGACCTGGATAGACTATGTTGCCCCCAAGTGCTAGAATGGCAATGCTCGGAAGCCGAAAAGTGAAAGAGGGTTAGTGAGAGCCTCCGAGGTCCTGCCCTGGCTACCATCCGTGCTAAGCGGGCCAGGTAACCCTGAAGCGACTGCACAGGCCTATCTTGAGGCCTTGGAGAATGTGTGTGGAGCCCAGATTCTGATGAGGACCTATGGTGGAGAGTAAGAAATGCACAACAGTACCAAGGAGTTGTTGTCTGTGTATGTATCTCGGCTGGAAAAATTGTTGCAAGAATGCCTCAGAAAGGGTAGTTTGCCAGCGATTGAACTGGACCGAACCAGACTGACAGAATCCTTAAGTCTGCCCCTTCTCAGAACTGCTGTTGCTTCAGTTACGCCTGGCAAATCGACTGGAATCCCCACCCTCCTATGATGAGTTAATGAGAGAAATTCGAGGAGTTGAGAAAAGGCGACCTCGGGAGGGACCTGCACCAACAGCTGTGGCTCACGACCCGAGTGACTGAGGTGACCCATCAAGTGAAGTTCAGGGCAGAGGTTGACAGTCAATGAGTGCTCTGACAAGGAAAAGATATGTCACAATGGGGCGAACTGTTGAGAGAGATCAGGAATTCAAAAACAGTCCCTTTATGAAGGCCACGCCTGCAAATACAGGCCCTGCGTATATCCGACTGCATCTGCTATGGGGTGGGGGTACCCACCATGTATCTCCTACTGATAACAGCTCCAAACTCAATTCCTTGACCATGGAAGTGGAGAAACTGACGAGATGTCTCCAAATGCTTATCACGCGCAGACAGAGATGGCACCAAGGTTTCCAGTTAGTAGTACCTCGCCAATGCTCCAGTGTGGCGCCCGCCAGCTCAAACTCCAGAAAGTATGTTTTGCTATAATTGCGGGAAGGATGGGCACATGAAGAGGAATGCCGGTCCCCAAAAGACACTGACAAAGTTGCATATAGGCTACAAGGAGAGCTTGAGAACAAATCAGTGGTTAAGAGGTGCACAAAATGATCCCAGTGAGGGCACCAAAATGCTAACTCACGCTTTTTTGTGGCAAGGTCAGTTGCCCAGGCCCCACTACCGCCCACTCAGACTAGTCCAGAATAGTGGGTCCCTCCATGGAGACCACTGTAAAGGTGAATGGAGTGTCTACAAGAGCTGTATTAGACAGTGGCTCCCAAGTGACAATTATGTTCCAAGATTGGTATCAGAAGCATTTGTCAGGCGTACACTTACAACCATTAGAAGGACTGCATGTATGGGGGTTAAGTGAGAAGGCCTACCCTATTCCGGTACATCCGAATTTGGCTGTCTTTCCCACCTCCGTGGCTGGAGTGGCGAACAAGTAGAGACCCTAGCCTTAGTGTGTCCCCCACTGGACTGTACGATGGTGTCCCTTTGTTGACTGGAACAAATGCTCATATGTTCGAAGGCTGGCACAGTTATGTTATGAAAACAGGGTCAAAGACTAGTAGAGCTTTAAGAGTTCTGGCTTTAATTAAGAAGGCCTATGAGGCACAGAGAGATGCTGAAAAAATAGAACCAGAGGAACCGGTCGAATTGTATGGAAGAAGGATCCTGAGTCTCTGATCCTGGCGCCAATGCCCAGTGTACCTTACAGGAGAGGTCCAGTATCAGAAAGGATGTTAAGAATAATATTAATGTTGGATGCACCAGGCGATGGAAAATTGTCAGAGGGACTGCTGGTCAAGCCTAGTATTTTGCCCGCCAGAGCCCATGCTTATGCCAGAAGGGTAATGGTCCAAGTTCATAATGTGTCTGAAAGAGACATTCGAGTAAACAGAGGTTGCATCCTGGCTAATGTGCATTGTGCAGACACTGCAGTGCTACCCAGCAGCAAGAGTTCAAGGAAGAATGACAGAGTAGCATACAACTTTGTCTGATTTGGGCGACTCCCCATGCCAGCTGAATGGAAAGTGAGGATCAGTGAGAAGCTTGCCCAGAGAGACCAGGTGTTTTCTTTAAAGGAATGGGACGTAGGATGCTTGCAAGGAGCTGAGCACCATATCCGGCTGCATGACGAAAGACCATTTCGTGAGAGGTCTCGACGCCTGGCACCTGCTGACATAGATGATGTGAGACAACATCTGCAAGAGATGTTATCTGCTGGTGTAATACAAGAATCCAGAAGCCCCTATGCTTCCCCCATTGTGGTAGTGGGAGGAAAAGAATGGGACAGTAAGAATGTGTGGATTATCGCACCTTAAACCGGGCGGACTATCCCTGATCAGTACACAATGCCCGCATTCAGGATGCTCTGACTGCCTAAGCGGGAGCAAGTGGTTCTCTGTGTTGGATCTCCGCATTGGGTACTACTAGATCCCGATGGCCCCAGAGGACCATGAGAAGACAGCCTTTATCTGTCCGCTATTTATGAATTCATGAGGATGCCTCATGGATTTCAGGTGCCCCAGTCACTTTTCAACGATTGATGAGCGTGCAGTGGGGACATGAACTTACTAGAGTGCCTGGTATACCTAGATGATGTTATTGTGTTTGGCAGCTCACTGGAGGAACATGAGAGCAGATTATTTAAGGTATTGGACCGACTGGAGGACTTTGGCCTTAAACTGTCCATTGATAAGTGTCAATTCTTTCAAACATCAAGTAAAGTATGTGGGACACATAGTATCCACCGAGGAATAGAGACCCACCCAAGTAAAGTTGAGGCCTTGATTACCTGGCCACAGCCCAAAAATCTAAAAAGAACTGCAAAGATTCCTGGGATTCTGTGGTTATCATCGGCGTTCATCAAGGACTATTCAAGAGTGATCCGCCCTTTACTTAACCTTACTCAAGGGTATCCTCAACCCACAAAAATACCAAAAGTCAGCGTCCTCAAGACTGAAAGAGTGTATTTTCATCCAGTGAAGTATTTGGGGCCCGCTGGACTCTGATTGTGAGACTGCTTTCATGAGATCATATCAACTTACCCATGCTCCAGTGCTGGCCTATGCCGATCCAAGAAAACCTTCGTCCTGCACACTGATGCTAGCTTGCAAGGATTGGGGGCTGTGTTGTACCAAGAGCACGAGAATGGCCTGAGACCAGTGGCCTTTACCAGTAGAAGCCTGACCCCATCCGAAAAGAACTATCCTGTACATAAGTTAGAGTTCCTAGCTTTGAAGTGGGCTATTGTTGACCAATTCCATGAGTACTTGTATGGGGCTAAAATACTAGTAAAAACTGACAATAATCCTTTGACCTATGTGCAGACCTCAGCTAAGTTGGATGCCACTGGCCACAGGTGGCTTTCTGCATTATCTACATATGACTATGCTCTCGAATACCTAGCAGGTCTGAACCACATAGATGCTGATGCTCTCTCCCAGAGGCCTGTTCCCCAGAATGATTGGGTCTGATTGGCAGAACCTGACATTCGGGCACTCTGCCGGAAGTTTGACAGGGAGGAACAAATGTCCACGGATGCAGTGGACTGCATGGTGGATTGCTTGGGACCCTCTGAGAATTGCATACCTGCTGCTTATTGCCACTTTTCTGCAATAGACATTGGTGCACTGCCTCAGCTGGACAATGACAGTATTCGGCGGGCTCAATCCCGCGATCCTATGATCAAATCAGCTTTAGAAGCCGTCTGTGCAGGAAAAGATGTGTCCAAATTACGCTCCACTGATTTGAGAACTGCACTGTTATACAAAGAAGGTCCTAAGTTGAAACTGATCAATAAACTGTTATACAGAGAAACAGTAGACAGAGGGGGACAAGTAGACAAACAACAACTGGTGCTGCCCACTGCCTTCGAGACTCAGTATTGAGGTCCTTGCACAACCACATGGGGCACCTTGGTATAGACAGAACACTTGACTTGGTGAGATCCAGATTCTATTGGCCTAAGATGGGGGCTGATGTGGAGCAACACATTCAACTTGTAGTCGCTGCTACAGAGGAAAGCTTTGTCCCCAGAGGGCTGCCCCTTGTTAACATAACCACCAGTGCACCCATGGAGCTGGTCTGTATTGAATTTCTGAGTTTGGAGTCAGATCAAAGAAATATCAGTAATGTGCTGGTGGTCACTGACCATTTCACGAGATATGCCCAAGCTTTCCCACCAAAGACCAGAAAGCATCCACTGTAGCCAAAGTACTTGTAGAAAACTTTTTGTTCACTATGGGGCTCCACAAAGATCCATTCTGATCAAGAGAGAGAGAGAGTCGTCTGATCAAAGGATGCTTTCTCTGTGGGAGTGCGAAGTCCAGAACCACTCCTTACCACCCCAGGGGGACCCACAGCCTGAACGTTTCAACCGCACTTTGCTAGATATGCTAGGCACCCTGCACCAAAGGACAAGACTAGATGGAGCCAACAAATTAGCACCCTGGTACATGCTTATAACTGCACCAAAGTGATGCCACTGGTTCTCCCCTACCACCTGATGTTTGGAAGAGAAGCTGACTACCAGTAGATGTGTGTTTTGGGGTCTCTCCTGATGGGGTTCAAGCTGACAACTATTTACAGTATGTGCAAAATTAAAGGCCCAGCTAACTCATGCGTACCAACTGGCTCAAACCATGGCTGCCAAAAGAAATCTGGCCAACAAAGAAAGGTATGATAAAAGGTGAAAGCACAGGAACTCCAGGAGGGAGATCGGGTATTGCTAAGAAATCTGGGACTGCATGGCAAGCACAAGATTGCTGACAGATGGCACCATCTCCTCACATTGTAGTGGGCAAACTAGATGATCTGCCAGTGTACAAAGTAAGGCCTGAGAATAATTCAAAAGATGTAAAACAATGCATAGAAATCATTTACTGCCCATTGGACAAATCTTAATTGAGTCTGAGCCCCTAGAAGATGCCCCTCTGGACCAGTGACTAGAGCTGCTGCTAAGAAAAGATCAAGAAAGTCTGCCCACAGAAGCAAGTTAAAGTGTTCCCTCCACAAGTCCCAGTTGAGCATGACTGTCAGTCCATATCGGAAGAAAGTGAGAGTGACTTTGAATACTATCCTTCTTACGAACTGAGTCAATTGTTTCGGGGCAATCCCCTAGTCAATACTGGAGATGAAGCTGGGCCTTCTGGACTGTCCAAGCCCCCAGCTTCATCCCTGGAGCCAATGCTCCCAGAAAGTGAAGTGCAAGCATCAGATCAGATGAAATGGAATCATTGTGCATGGTTGAACTGTTTGAGCTTTCAGGGAGAAAATGATGGATTAGGTCAGACTGGTGATACACCAGAACAAGAAGAGTATTTTGAGTGCCCTGACAGTCCACTGCCAGTGTCCAAAGCCTCCATGCGAGCCAAATGTTGTGGACTCAGAAACTGTAACTCCTGGAGCTGAAAGTGCCCCAAGTTCTAGCCTCTCTACCCCACATGGAGACTCCCTGACAAGTGAGGACAATGCTGAAAATGAGGCTCAGAGTGCAGAGACTGTAACAGTTCCCCTAGAAAGACTAGTCGAGCTGTAAAGCCTGTGGTGCACCTCAGTTATGATTCCCTGGGCGGCCAGTGGATCTGCCTCTCAATGTTGTCCATAAAGGAGTGTATGTGTCCCGAGCTCATTGCCCAAACTGGCGTCAGTGCTAACTCAAGTTACTTGTGTTGCCTTCTAAGTATGGTGCCCTTGCCCCATCCAGCCCCAAGGTAACTGATAGGGAAGGGCCCTCCTTCAGGTTTCATGTACAAGAGGTAATAACTTGAGTTATGGTACAATGTGTATGTAATACTGTGTAAAGAGTGATGTACTGCAATGTTTCAGAAATGTGTTCTTGGTAAAATGATATATTGACTGATGATTACATATGCGAGCCTAATGCAAATGTATATGGTTGCAGTTGAAACTTATAGGGTACTTGCTTCGACGCGACATCAAGCTTTCCCAGGCCAGGAAGGGTGTAACCCTCTGCAAATGGGGTTCCCAAAAGACTTCCAGGAGCTTGCTTGAATGCTCCAAGCCTGAATGGTGTTTGGCTAGCATTTATCAGTGAGTGTTTTTAGAACCTCTGGTACTGTCTCTTTAAGAGCTGTCTGCTTGCAGACATAATTAGTTGTATGGGGACTGTGTGTTTCTTTGATTGAGTACCACTCAACTGCTGCCAATTCACTCCATTTTTGCAGTCACTAGGAGTGCAAAGGGAACCTATCTGAAAGATGTAACTGCCAGAAATCATTTAGAGTAATAATGAAATTACAGTTTGTCTAACCTGCTTTCTTTGCAGTCAGAACTGTGTCTGCCTAGTTCCCCATTCTGGTTTTGAACTGCTGAACTGGACCAATCAGTGTGGGGTAAGCTAGCTCTAAAATGGTGCCTTGGACGAATCAGAACTTGGACTCATAATCTGAGCCAGCCACAAGAGGATTGTATGGGCAGTGACTCTGGGAGATGTAGTTTAGACTTCGGCGCCTTTTTGGACCAACAGGAGCAGTCTATTGTGAGTGACAGCCAATCCAGTCAAGAACTGGGAGGAACTCAAAGGAAGTGCCCGGTTTTGTCTGTTGGAGTTCAGTTGAGCTCTGGCAGTGAAGAAGGAAGGAGCCCTGTGCTTTTCAGTGTGCATTTAGTCGGGAAACGTGTGTAAGGCCCAGAGTTCCGGTCTGCAGCTTGTGTAACTGCTTGTTAGACTGAATCCGGCCCTGTGAAGAGAATCAAAGGATATCTGAAGAGTAGAAACCAGGCTCACCCTGTAGAAGACTGGAGAAATTGCTGAATTGCACTCGGTCTGTCAGGAACTGAATCTGCTGTGTGTTCTCCCGAGTATTGTGCAGTAATTGCGATCGATAGAGAAGCAGCCTGCCTGGTAAAGTACTTCTGTTTTACCATATAAATGTGTGAAGAGCTTGTGTACCTCAAGTGAATCCTGCTGCCATTAAAGGACTTTTGCCTGTTACTGTTCACCATATAAATGTGTGAGGAGGCTTGGTTAGCTCAAGTGAATCCTGCTGCCATTAAAGGACTTTGCCTGTTGCAGTTTGCCATATAAATGTGTGAGGAGTCTCGTGGAGCTCAAGAGTAGCCCTGCTGACATTGAAGGACCCTATCTTGTTTGGAGGTCGTGAGTACTAATTCAGGGTCGCTCCCTGTTGAATTGCCACATTGAATCCAAATGGAATCACTGTACTGCTGACTATTTAAACTAAATTTCTTTTCTCTGTGGGAAAGGGCCCTACCAGCTGCCACGGTTTGGACTAGCCACTAGGGCTTGGTGCCCAGGGACAGTAACTGGTAGGGATAGGCCCATTACACAGAGCCATAAATAGATGGTAAGTGATAAGCTAATGAACCTGATTTCCCCTGTCCTTGTTATATTCCCCCTAAATAAATCCGAGCTGCTTGTTTCAGCAAAGTTATACTGCCTGAGGTATTTGTCTATGTTAAAGTATTGTACTGTATCTTATTTTACAGGAGGTCCCAGTGCCTGAACCAGCCCTGGAGGTAAGTGTATACTGTGAAGGTAATTCTGATATATTGTGTGGGCCACTAGTGGGAAGAAAGGGGGGTTGCAGTGTCCCAGAGGGCTGTGACCAAGTAAGTTTAACTATTGCAAACCCTGACCTCTGGGTGAGGCACCCGCCATTGGATCCAGGCCCCTCAACCTGTTAGTGGCAAATCAGGCAGGGGTAGTAGCCCCTGGGATAGCGCCATCTAGGGGTTACATTTTTAAAAAGCGTCTTTCCAAAACCAAGGCGTTTTAACAATAAATAAATCAAATACATAAGTTAAACAACAGCCCAAAAGTAATCATTAAAATATATTTAAAAATCAGGATAGGCCAAACTAAATAAGGTACAGGAGAGAAGTATTTTTCAGAACAAAAGGTGCCGAAGAACAAGGGGACATGCTATGACGCTGGGGGGCATAGATTCAGGAGGGGATCCATACGTTTGCCCAACTCTTAAAATTCCGACACCCATTAGCCAGACTCCAAATTCCCGACAGTATCAAAATACCGACGCTCAAGTTCCCGACTATTAAAATCCCGGTGCTCAAATTTCCGACAGAAGAAAGGGGTGACTGACTGTCTCAGTTGAAAAGTTATGATAATAATGCAAACAACATTGAAAGAGAGTAAACGTACGACAGTCTAGCTGAGACTGACTGTGTTCATCAAAAAATCAGATGTGTGAATGGAGATAAAAGTACCCTTAGATGAGGGAATACAGTTAACGGTAACCCTGGAACGGTGATCACATTATCATTAAAATTAAAAGTGCTTGTTTTTGATGTTAACTCACGAACGCACAAGAGTTCAGGTTATCAGTTTCGGTTTGGCATGGTTGTTTCATTGCAGCAGGATGGAAAAACATGTAATGCCTGAGTGTTTCAAGTTGTTTAAGGTTTAAGAAGTTTCTCTATAAATTATGCTAGTTTTCAAAGTTAACGCACACATATAACCAGAGGCTGGGTTATCAGTTTTGGTTTGGTATGGTGCAGTAGTTTCAGTGCAACAAGATAGAAGAACATGCAACACCAATGTCTTAACAATGAGCCGCATTATATGCCCTCACAATGCCTAAAACTCCTCCCAGCTCAAACAAGCAACCAACTGTCTCTTACCAACATGCCAAAGAATACAAAAAAAATACATCTCTAATAATCTGCTCACTCCTTCTCTGAAGCAGTCTTGTAACCGCTCGCTCCTTCAGTTTCCAAAGCTACACCACTGTTCACCACAAAAGAAAAAAGGCTTTACTGAAGAAGTTAAACTTAAAATCAGACCACGGACTGCTATGTTAGGTGGCTACTGAATTTTAATTACCTACATGTAAAAAGCCACGTTACATAGCAGTCTGCTCCAACAGTCTACAGTCGGTAACCTGCTAGCGGGCTACTGAGTTGTGTTTAACTGGCATCTGTTAGGTAGCTGTCAGCAGGTAATGTAAATACGTAACTAACTTCACATATTGCCTCACAAAAAGTTAAAACTTGATATAATTTTGCTGTTTGCGTCTTCCAAGTTTAAATACTTTCTACTGTTTGCGTTCGAGGAAAAGCCACGTAACACAGCATAGCAGTCTGGTCCAACAGTCTACAGTCAGTAATCTGAGCAATGGGATTTCAATAGTCGGGATCTTGAGTGTCAGTATATCGATACTATCACGAATTTGGAGTCGGGGTAGTGTGAGTCGGGATTATGAGAGTCAGGCAAACATACCAAACCCTTCAGGAGATGTGAGGAAGTACTTCCTCACAGAAAGAGTTTTGGATTCCTGGAGCAGCCTTCCAGCAGAGGTGGTGATGTCAAAAACAGTGATGGGGTTCAAGAATGCATGGGATAAGCACAAAGGAATCATAGTGGAAAGGAAGGGGGGAGAGAAAAAGAGCTGTAAATCGGGCATGGTCTGATGCAATAGTATAGGCAGGGAGAAATGGGCAGACTGGATGGGTCAAGTGGTCCTTATCTGCCATCAAATTCCATGTTTTATTAGTCTCATCAGGTTGCTGCTCAAGCACCCCCACCCCACATAACAGCAAGTCTGTGTTCGTGCAAGTCATGCTACTCTGGCATCTGATCATTGATGGAAATCAGCAATAGTGAATAGATCATATATACAGAACAAATAATCTGTCCATGATCACTGACTTCTTTGGTTCCACCGTTGATTAGGTGCCAGAATAACAAGGAGGTACTTCTCCATCTGCTTCAGGGTCAGGCTTGCTGGTGTAACAGGCGTCGTCCCTGCCTCCTCGGGGGGCTGTGATCGGTCCATTCTCATCTCTTACACCATTCTACCTGCAGGACCACTGGTTCATGAGACTCCCACTCCCCTCTCTGTACAGCTTCAAACAGCTGGCTGACAGCTCAGGCAGGGTCAGGGTGTGGCAGTAAAATGAAGCGGGTGCTAACACACATCAAAAACTAGACGGCAGTGTTATCAGTTAAGATCATCAGATTTCAGCTGTACTTGTATTCTTACCCTATTCTGGGCATCCTGGTAATGAGGTGGCAGTGTGAGTGTCATGATAGTGCTGAAGGGCACCAGTGGGTTCTACTGGGCTGGAGGAGTGGGGTGAGAGACAGGTAAAATTTCATGTATATGCATGATGGCGATATCTCTGCAAAATCAGTGCCGCCGGGAAAGAAAATAAAGAGGGCAGACTAAATTTTTTTTATTTTACTTGAGTCTATGATTACAAAAAAAACCTTTGAGCCGAGGCTCTTTTACAAAGGTTCCACATCAGTGAGTACAAGAATACAGCATGAATTACAGTAAAAAAAAAAAAAAAAATTCGGTATTATTGATCACAATTGAAATCACGATAAAATTACAGTGTGTTAGGAGGGGGTGGGAGGAAGTGATATGAACTACGTATGGATTTTGGGCTTATCTGGAGTAATAATTAAAATGGTAGCAAATTAGCCCGGCCGCCAGCTGACGGTGGATTCCGCTTGCGATACCAGCGACCAGGTTGAGAACAAGCCCGGGAAGCTGGAGGTGCCGGGGGAGAGGACTTGACATCCCAGGACTGCTCTGTCCTCTCCGGTGCACTAGAGTCGGTTTGCCTGGCCCCGGTGGAGACCCGTGGCACAGCAAGTCCGATGCAGGAAGGAGGGTGACGTACCAAACGTCGGTGCTTGAGCGCCTTGATGTCGGGGACATGGCACGTCAGGAGGAAACGCGAAAATGCCTCGCGGCCTTCCGGTAGACGGAGCACCAGGCCCCGACCCTCAATGCCTCTGCCAGGCCCAGAGACAGCATCCCGACGAAAGCAGATGTTCAGGGGCGAAGCCCCCGCCCCGTACCCGCCTGGGGGGTACAGCCACGGCTCCATGGGGGATGGACTGCTCCGGTTACCTGGCAGGTGAGCGAGGGCTTAAAAGGCCACAGGTGTCTCCCGAGAGGGAAAGCCGAGGAGAGGGGAGCATAAATAAATAAATAAATAAATGGTAGCAAATTAATTTAACCCAAATGATGATGATGATTTGGGGGGGGGGGGTCTTATTGGAGACTCGCTTGTTTTATATGAGCAAGGTGCCGCTCAGCAGCGACGGCAAAATGAAAAGAACAAAAGTAAATACAAAAAAGATTTAACAAAGGGCATATTTCAAATGTACAGTGCCTGTAGTGTTATATACTTGTTTAATACTCGATAGTAAGTAGCAAGACAAAAAAACAAAACAAAATAAACGGAATTTGGAATTTTTCAAAATGGAACTGTTATTTTTGAAAACATAAAATCATTGGGCCTAATTAAACAACTATAACTCTATTACAGATAACCCCTCCCCACTAGAATTGCCTTTTGTCTGTCCCATGCATTCTTGAATTCCCCCACTGTTTTTGATCCCACTACTTCCTTGGGAAAGCTGTTCCATGTGTCCACCACCCTCTCTTGTGAAAAAATATTTCCTCACATTGCCCCTGAGCCATCCCACCTGTATCTTCAAATTGTGCCCTCATGTATTTGCACATCTCTTTTTCTGACAAATGCTGCCCTCTTGGACTTTGTTTATTCCCTTGCAGTACTTCAATGCTTCTATCATGTCCCCCCCTCCCTCCTTTCCTCTAGGGTATACATATTAGGCTCCTTTAGTCTCTCTTCATATGGCTTCTGGTGCAGACCCTGAACCATTTTAGTTGCCCTCCTCTGGACTGCCTCCATCCTGTCTATGTCCTTGCAGAGATAGGGTCTCCAGAACTGCACACAGTACACCAGATGGGGTCTTACCACCTGTCTGTACAGATGAATAACAACTTCCTGTTTTCTAATGGTGATGCCTCTCCCTGTGCATCCCAGTATTCCCCAGCCCTTGTTACTGCCTTTTCACATTGCTTGCCTACATTTCGGTCGTCTGATATGACTACCCCAAGGTCCCGTTACATTTTTGTTGTTGTTAGTACCCCCAACGTGTACTCCTCCACTGGGTTTTTGCCCTAGGTGTATTGCTTTGTACTTCTTTGCACTGAATCTAAGCTGCCATACTTTTGACCATTTCTTCAACCTTGCCAAGTCCCTTCTCATCCTTTCCACCTCCCCCCCCCATGTGTATCAACCTTGTTGCAGATCTCTGTGTCATCTGCAAAGAGGCATACTTTTCCTTCCAGCCCCTTTGCAATGTCACCTATAAAACCATTAAAGAGGACAGATCCCAGTACTGAACCCTGCGGTACCCCACTAGTAACTCCCCCTTCCTCGGAGTGGACTCTGTTTACTATTACCTTCTGCATCCAGTTATCCAGACAATTTTTTACCCAGGTTACCATCCTGGGACTCACTCCTAGGCTAACTTGTTTATTAATCTTTTGCATGAGACTATGTCAAATGCCTTGCTAAAGTCTAGGTACGCCACATCCACAGCACCTCCCTGGTCTACTACTTTGGTCACCCAGTCAAAGAAATAGTACAGTTACGGAAGCACTTACCGTAACAGTAGATCTTCGAGAGAGGTTCCTGCAGTAGGTCATTACTCGTAGGACTAGCACCACCTGGCATCAGGACCGCATGGCAAACTTTTCCAGCAATGCCTGGCAGGGAACCACCCACCCGGCGTCAGCATGACCATATATAGTGCACGATCCCCGACGCCTACCCTCCAGTTCTCCCGCCAGAGTTCCTAAAGGAAAGACAGGAGAAAGGAAGCAGGATCTGGAGTTCCAAAAGAAATCTGGGGGAAAGAGGGAGGTAAAAATATGACCTACCGCAGGAACCTCTCTCGAAGAGCTACTGTTATGTCAAATTCTTACGTAACTGTACTATCTTACTTCGAGAGGGTTCCTGCAGTAGGTCATTACTTGTAGGACTGAATCCCAAGTAGTCTCTCAGAAGAGAGACCAAGAGAAACACGGGAGAAGGAGGAGCAATAAAAAGGACAGATCAGGACCTGCTTAGGACAGTAGGCCCTGCAGGACGGCGAGGACAAACCCGGCCCTATGCCAAGAAGCAATGCCCAGACTGTAATGCTTGGTGAAGGTATGGACCAAACTCCAGGTTGCTGCTGTAGAAATCTCCATTACAGAAACATTCTGAAGAAAAGCTGCAGATGTAGACATGCCTCTCATGGAGTGACCTCTTAAAGCCCCCGGCAGATGTTTGTTGTGCTTCTGATAACAGAAGCGAACACAGTTAGCCAACCACTTCGAAAGGCACTGTCTGGAGACAACCATCCCCAAGGATTTGGGAGCGAAGGACACAAAGAGTTGGTCAGCCTTACAGGAATCCTTAGTCCAATGGACATAGCATCTCAGGATTCGGTGCACATCTAAAGTGTGCAAAAGCGCCTCACCTTTACTTGCAGGACCGGATAATAAACCAGTAGCTTCACTGATTGTTTCAGCGAGAACTCCGGAACCACCTTAGGCAGGAACTTAGGATTCGTCCTAAGGACCTCCCAGTCCTTATGAAAAATCAAATAAGGTCCCTTAAACACTAGGGCTTGAAGCTCGGAAATCCTTTGAGTAGAAGCAATAGCAACCAAAAATAGCACTTTCCAGGAAAGACAGCACAAATCACAGCTCATCGCTGGTTCAAAGGGAGGAAGTGTGAGCTTCTCCAACACAAAATTCAAATCCCAAGGCAGTGTAGGGCTGTGGATGGAGGGTTTCAGATGTAGAATTCCCTTGAGGAAAGTTTTAGAAATCTCCAACTGGGCCACAGGCTTACCATCCACAAGCAAGTGATATGCCAAAATGGCAGACAAGTTGAACTTCGAAGGAAGAGTAGGATAACCCCGAATCAGAAAGATGGAGCAGGTATTCCATAATATGTGAGGCTGAACAAGTAAAAGGGACCCACCCCTTGGAGGCCACCCAGACAAAAACGTTTCCACTTCATAGCTGCAGTGGATCTAGTGGAGGGCTTCTTCACTCCAGTAGAACCTGGGCCACTCATGGGGGGACCCAAAACAAGACTTGATTATCTCTGCAGGAACAATGCATGAAGATGCAGGGTCCTTAGCCCCAGATGCACAAGCCGGCCCAGATTCCGAGTGAGGAGGTTGTGCATCAAAGGAAGCGGAAATGAAAATTACGTACCTACCGTAATTCTTGATCTTCTCTTGTATCTTCACCATTCATTACTGCTTGAGTTAAGCCGGAGGTGCGCACCCGCTACAGGAGTTTTTTTTTGTTGTTTTTTTACAGTTGGCTCCAATGGCGCCGCCCTCGAGGACGACGTACCGCATCATGCGCGAGGGGCGGCCGTTAGGTGCTGTAGACTCCTCCTCCATCTCAGTTCTGTTAGCCGGAGAGGCGTAAATAAAGTGTAAGAAAAAAGAAAGTGAGGCAAGAGAGCCGAGGGATAGAAAAAAGGAAAGGAAATAAACTGAAAAAGGAATAAGCCGATGGAGAATAGAAAGAGGAGAGAGAATTCCTACCCTAAGGGACCGCAGGGCCTCCTTTCCAGGGCGGCTCTAGGGGAGGAACAGAGAGAGGGAGAGGAAGAAGAAGAAGAAGAAGAAGAAGAAAGAAAGAGGCATGTTGAGAAGGAGAAAAGTGCCCATCGAGCATTGTTGGTTGAGAGGCTTATAGCCTCGAAACTAATAGAGGAGCAAGAATCCCAGTTGTTAGGACTGAGGAGAGGTTCCACCGAACCTTCTGAACAGACCCAAGAGAGGGCAGACTCTCTGAACTCTCAACATGCCAAGTCCCTTCATCCTAGTTGAAGGCTCCTAGACTGTCCGAGCAGAACCTGTTCCGGAAGAGCGCCCATCCAGGAAGAGGACTAAGTTCCTTAGCACCTTGTTAAGTGATACCACAGAAGAATATGGGAAAAAACCATGCCTTCTCGGAGGCAGTTGGTAAGAAAAATAGAGAGGAACTCAATCCGACTTGCTAAGACAAGGCAGACAGAGGCTTGAAGATGACAAGTTCAGTCAGCAGCTGGAAAAGCTTTTCAAAAATAATGCCTGCCAGGGGGATTCCGAACTTTGAGGAGGCCAAGACAGGGCATGGCCACCAGGCTGTGAAACTACATGACCTGAAGAAGGTAAGGAATCGCACCATAGGGCAGTCAGAAAGAGTTCCCTCAGAATTAAAGAATTTTGCAACCATACCCGTTCTTCTCTACCTTGAGGAAAAAAGAGAATCCATTCACAAGAATGGGGGAAAAAATAGATTTTTTTGGCATAAAGGCCAAGGGGAGAGACAGGAACAAGACGGGAGGGGGAGACGCCACAGAAGGAGGCCACTGAGGGGAAGGTGGGTGGGTATCAGTAATGAATGGTGAAGATACAAGAGAAGATTAAGAATTACGGTAGGTACGTAATTTTCATATCTTCCCTTGTCAATCTTCACCATTCATTACTGCTTGGGTGAGTACCAAGCCCCCTCTCCCCTTGACAGAAAAATGGGGGGGTAGAACCCTGAGGGAATAAGACCCCCAGCCTCCTGTTGGTGAGGAACCGAAGGGGAAGACCCTGACTAACACAAGGGAAGCCTAAGTGGGAGAAGAGCTAGGAGGTGTCCCCCGAGGACGGGGAGACAGAGAAAGCCCCTGCAAAAGTCTCCTAGCTCTGGAGGAAAAAAGACGGGTCCCCCGGAAAGCAGAGCGCATCACCCTACGCCGGGCCAGGGGTGACAACCTTGATAGACGGAGCCATGCCGTCCGCCTAATGCAGATCGCTGTCCCCGTAAGCCTGGAAGCCACTTCATTGGTGTCTTAAGATGCCCTTGCTTGGTGTCTTGCCAGCTCCAGGCCTATAGCGGAGAGGGCAATAGCCTGTCTGGTTTGTCTCAGATTGCATTGATGCTAGAGTTGGAGAGCATCGACCACAGATGCCGACTGTAGGCAGCGTGGTGAGCCTGATGTAGTGCAATGCAAGCCACCGCACGAAGAAGAGAACACTTCACCCCCACCGCCTAACTGTAACGAATCCAATCTGTGAGTGGTCGTGAGCTTCGGCGGGCGCCTGGAAGGAGTATCTAGGTATACCTAACCCAAGGACGGGTTGGGAAGGGTACCCAGGGATTCCGAGGGGGCACAATACCTTCGACGACAGTCTGCCGGGGCTGGAGAAAGGGCGGCTGGCGACTGCCAGGAACGGATAGATGCCTCCTGGAAGGGATAGGCCAGGAAGGTACCACCAGGTGCTGGGCACTAAATTCTCAAGGAATTCATGCCTCCATTCGGTACTGTCTCGCCGAACGCAAGAGATCAAGATCTCCCACCATCCTCGAAGGAATCGCTGATATTCAGTGAAATCAAAGGCCGAAGAAAGATGAGCAGGGTTCCTCTTCCTCAGAGGAGGAAGACAAGGATGATGGAGAGCTCGAATGTCCAGAAGATTCCGCGGCGGTGGGGAGAGTCAAAAGACCCGCCATGGCAGTATCTAACGATGAGGGGAAGGCCGCAGAACCTCTGAACTGCTCCCAGGATAACGCCCCGTAGGGACCGACATGGCCTGGAAGAGCGGGGGGTGGATGCAGAGGTACTGGAGAAGGGCACCTACGAAGAGGCAACTGACCTCTGCCAGGGCTCTGAAATCCGGGGAACGGAGCCCGAGCTGGTGGGATCCCGGACAACAAACCAGGCCGCAAAACGAGACCCTGAGGATGCAATGCCTGGAAGAGCCCAGAGGGGGAACTTCCCCTGTGACGAACCTGGGACTGCATGGGTCCAGAAGGGCAGTCCACAGCAACGCCACCGGAGGGAACCCCGGGGCCCAAGAGGGAAGGGCGGGGTTCGGCGCTATGGCTCCTAGCCACCCCACGAGGGGTGGCCGGGGAGACTGGGGCACCCGTCCCCTGCCCCTCGACCCCTCGGACTCCGAGAGAGCCCTCCTCCTCGACTGCAGCGTTCCCCCATCCCGAGAGGAGGCAACAGCACCCGGGAGGGCAGCTGTCACAGGCCCCCAGGAGGGGAGCCTCCCCAGTCTCCACCACATCACCCCTGGGACCCAGGGCCACCCCCTAGCCTGAGAACCCTCAGGGAGGACGGGAGGGGACAGTGGAAGGCCCGCTGGCGCCGCCTAGCACCCTGTGCCACCGGGACCCTGACCCCAAAGAGTCAGGGTGCCAGGATGGGTCCACATCCGTGTCATCGGCCTCCGAAGAGGACGAGACCAGCAGAACCTCAATGCTGGCAACCCCGGGATCCTCTATGCAACGGTGCCGCGAACGGCGCCGGTGCTAGGGACGGCGCCGATTTACCCCGCCCACCGCGACAGCCAGGCCCGGTCCTAGCTCCCTGCTGCACCAGCTAGGGCCCATACGGCGCCGGGCTGAGCATAGATTGGCCCACGGCACCGCAAGCGCGCCCGGCGGCCAGGGCGCGCGCCGATCCGAAACGGCGCTGGAGGGCGGCATCGGGTCCACTGCGCCAGGCCCAGAAATCATGGCCTCGACACTGGGGAGCCTGCACCTCCGGAGGAGGTGACTGCCGGGGCCGCGACGCCCCCGACACCGCAAGAGAAGCTCTTCTGCAAGAGAAGAGGAGGAAGCTTCCTCCTCCGTGGACCGTATAGGCCCGGGAGGGGACCCGGGGGAAGGGCCTAGAGACCTTACCTGGGAATCCCTGGAGCGACGCCGTCCCCCGAAGGTCGGCGGGGTCTTGCCGAGCTTGAACGCGCGGACTTCAAGGACACGGCAGTCCATGGAGAAACAAGCATCGCACGTGTCCATGTCATGGTTGGGTCCCAGGCAACGAAGACAGACATTATGCCGGTCCGAGACGGAGAAATGCCGGCCACAGGAGCACCGACGCATAGGGGCGCGGCCCGCCTTCGACTTACGCTTTGCTCCCGAACTGGACATGATGCAAACTAAACAAGGAAAAAAAGTAATAAAGCACTCGGCGCCGCAGTATAGAAATAAAAGGAACAGTCTTACCGGTATACGGCGTCGAGTGGATGACTGAGAAAAACACGAGGAGTCTTCAGCTGTGGGAAAACCAGAGAAACTATACGCCATCACAAGAGCAGGTGCAGCCTCGACGCGGGAGAAACAGAACTGAGATGGAGGAGGAGTCTCGGCACCTAACACCACCGCACATGATGCGGCACGCTGCCCGAGTGGCGGCGCCATGGAGCCACTCAAAAAAAAAAAAAAACTCCCGTAGCGGGTGCGCACTCTGGCTTAACCCAAGCAGTAATGAATGGTGAAGATTGACAAGGGAAGATCTGAAGGTTCTCTCACCAGTTGCTGTAAAAGCGGGAACCATATTTGCCTCGGCCAGAGAGAAGCAATTAAGATCATCCAAGCCCCTTCTGCCTGAAATTTGAGGAGCACTCTCTGAAGAATGGTAATGGGAGGGAAAGCATATAAGAATTTCCCTAGCCAAGAGAGCGACACCGCATCGTGCCCAAAAGCACCATGCTCTGGAATGAGCGAGCAAAAACTGGGACATTTTGTGTTGGATGGAGAGGCGAAAAAATCGAGTTTCGGTCACCCCACTGCTGAAACAGAGAATCTGCCACCTCCTGATTTAGTTTCCATTTGTGAGTGAGGGTGTAAGTTCTGCTGAGGCTGTCCGGCAGGACGTTTTGCACTTCTGGAACGTGCACAGCTGTGAGTGACCGATCATGCTGGACTGCCCAGTTCCACACTCTCATAGCCTCCCTGCAAAGGGGGTACGATCAAGTGAAGCCCTTCTTGCTGACGTACCAGACGACCGACATATTGTCCATCTGGACTAGCAGTAACCCCCTGGGAAGAACAGACAAAGGCCTGAAGGGCGTGCAAGACTGCCCTCATCTCCAGAACACTGATGTGCAGAGACACCTCCAAATGAGACCAAAGTCCCTGAGCTTGGTGGTCCCCCACATGGGCTCCCCACCCCAGAGTGGAGGCATCTGTGATTAGTGTACAGAGGGGAGCTGGACCTTGAAACAGGAGGCCTTAGGTCAAGTTCAGTGGATCCCTCCACCAATGCAAATCCCTCTTGAGAGTGGTGGGTATCAGGACCGGGTGATCCAGGTCGTCCCTAAACTGGTCCCACTGAACCCACAAGGTCCACTGTGCTATCTTCAAGTGGAGCCTCACTAGGGGAACCGTGAAGATGGAGGCCACCATCAAACCCAGCACACTTCGTACAGCCATGCCTGGAAGAAACTTGGAGGAGGCTACCAAAGTAGCCTGCTCGAGAAGAGCTTCCACCCTGTCCGGGAGAAGGAAGGCCCTGCCCTGGACTGTATCCAGCACCGCTCCAATGAACTGGAGCCTCTGAGAGGGAGTCAGAGTGGATTTGGGGATACTGACAGTGATCCCCAAGAGGGAGAACAACTCCAGGGTAAGAGTAGGAGCCTCCAAAAGACTGTTCCTGGACAAGGCTGAGATCAGTCAATCGTCCAGGCAGGGGGAAAAATGAAAATTACGTACCTACCATAATTCTTGATATTCTTGGATGAAGTCTCCACCACTCATTTACACTAATGGGACCTATGCCGGAGGCGCTAGGACCCAGCGGGAGCAAACTTTTTGCAGGAGGGCCGGCGCCAGAGATGGAGCCACGAGGACCGGCGCCGCGAGCCTCTGCTCGTGTGGCAATGACCATCTCGGCGTCGACCTTCTAACCACCTCAGAGCCTTTTTTTCTGAGGAGGTGCAGCGTCACTAACCTAGAAGGATAACCTTAACCAAAAAAACAGACGTAAGATACTCCGGAAGACCCGTATAAGAAGGGTCAAGAAAGAAGTCTTCACAGCCTAAAGATTGAGGGAGTGAAGACCAACAACAGAGGTGAGCTCGGGGGATGGTGGGTAGGTGTGTGAACGAGTGGTGGAGACTTCGGCTCAAGGAGATCAAGAATTACAGTAGGTACGTAATTTCCATATCTTCCTGGACATAAAGTCTCCACCACTCATTCACACTAATGAGAGAGTACCGAGCTAATAATCCCCCCCGAGAGGGCAGCAGGAGAGACAAGAGCTCACAAGTTTAGGACAGAAGTCCATTAAGGATGGTTCTGCCAAACGAAACATGTTGTCTAGCATGGACACCCAGGGCATAGTGTTTGATGAAAGTATGCACTGAGCTCCAGGTAGCCACATTGCAAATATCTGCAATAGGCACGTAGTGGATTTCCGCCAGGGATGCCGCAACCGCTCTAGTAGAGTGAGCGTACACTCTACCTTCCAACTTAACCTGCGCCATGGAATAACAGTAGCGAAGGCATGCCACCAGCCATGCTGAAATACATCTGATAGCAACAGGTTGACCCAGCCGGGTCTCGCTGAAGGAAACAAACAGTTGTTGAGCTTCACGAAATTTTTTTGCTCCTTCTAAATAGAAATGCAAAGTTCTTTTGACGTCCAAGGAATGAAGAGAACGCTCCCCTTCATTCTGTAAGTTCGAAAAGTAAGTAGGAAAGACCAAGATTGGTTTAGATGGAATTCTGAAACAACTTTAGGGAGAAACTTAGGATGGGTCCTAAGAACTATTTTGTCTTTATGAAACACAGTATACGGAAGGTCTGTGACCAAAGCATGCATCTCAGAGACCCTACGGGCCGAGGTAATGGCCACCAGGAAGGCCGTTTTCCAAGTGAGAAGTTTCAACTCATAGGTAGCTAGAGGCTCGAAAGGTTTTCGAATGAGCATGTCTAGCACAAGATTAATGTCCCAAGATGCGACTGGACATCTGACAGCAGGTCCGGTATGTAGAATACCATTAAGAAACCTCTTAACCACGGGTAACAGCCAGAGACAACTAAAGTACTGGTTCATGATAAGCTGAAATGGCACAAAGGTGAACCTTGACTGTAGAGTATTGCAGACCTGAATTTGAGAGGTCTAAAAAGTGCTCTAGAACTTTATTTGGTGGGCAGGAATTAGTATTCAAAGAGGATTTTGCACACCAGGTTGAAAAATGCTTCCATTTGGCTGTGTAAGTTTTCCTAATAGCTGGCTTACGTGCAGCCAGGAGAATATCTGAAACTCTACGACAGACATTGAACCTGTTTACTTCTATCTCTCCAGGAGCCAAGCATGAAGGTGAAGTGATCTCAGACTGGGATGGACCACAGGCCCCTGAGTCAGGAGGTTCATTTGACGGGGAAGCGCTTTTGGAGGGGTTACCGACATACTGTTGAGTAATGGAAATCATATTCGGCAGGGGGCGTGGCTAGCAACCGAGCTGTGAGCAGCTTATCATCGCAGTTCCACTTCTGGACAACTTTAACTATCAAAAATAACATTTACTGCAGAGAGACCCTCTTTTAATTAGTACCGCTCAATAGAACATTCCGAAAGCTACTGCCAGATATAAAAATCATAATTGTGTGACCTGAGGCGAGCCAACCATAGGACGAACAAGTAAAGCGGGGTTACCACCAGAAGGAAACCGTCAGAGACCCGAAAGCTGGAAGCAGTAAAGACACTCTCCTCGATGCTCCTGAACACGAAGGCCCTCAGCCATCGAACGCTGCACTTCTCCGTGCGAGTCAAGGATTGGATCGCAAAATTGAAGAGTTTAGTTCCGAACTAAAGCAACTCCACTCCAAAGTGGATATTGTGGCTGAAGAGGCTAAAGGAGCAAATAAAAAAGCAGACAAGGCTCTCGTGGCAATGGCTGGCCTAGTTAAGGAAAATGACCTATTACGGAGAAGGCTGGAGAACTTGGAAAATGCAGCTAGAGCTACACATCTTCGTCTACTGGGGCTACCAGAAAATACAGAGGGAGACCACCCATTACCATTTTTGCAGGCATGGTTGAAGGACTTTCTGCATCTAGAACTGCCTTTTAAGTTAATTAAAGCTTACCGGACTAACCCTCGTGGTGGTCGCCGTAAGACAGCAACGGGATCACTATTTCCACGCACTTTAACGTTGGAATTCCATACTACAACTGAAAGGGATCTAATACTGCAACAAGCTAAAAATCTTGCACCCCTTTCTTGGGAGGAAACCAGAATACACCTTTTCCCAGATTTAAGTTTTGCCACGAGAATGAGACGTAAAAGTTCTATGGCATAAGGGAAAGGTTGCGAGCATTGGGGGTGCACCATGTGCTTTTGATGCTGGCCAGTCTCAGGATAGTGTACGGCGGAAAGACTTATCAATTTTCTGAGCCATCTGAAGCTTCAAAGATCTTGGACAAAATAGAGAACCAATTCGTAGCACGAGAGGAAGCCACCGACTCAGAAGAGGAGTTAGACACCTGAATCCATTATCGCGAGTGGCGATTTAAATTTTTGAGGGACAGAGAAGTGTGAAAAGTACTGTTCTCACAAGCTACAGAGCTGGTTAAAATGCTAGTTTGGTTCCCCATAAATTCCAGTTCATATACGATGACAGAATGAGTACCTGAGGCAACTAAGTTCCTGGACTGGGTTGGGGAAAATGGCTGTTTAAAAGTTGATTAGTGCTATCGGTTGTTCTCTTTCCCTGAACCTACGAGTAGTTTTACATCAGTAACGTTTGGAGCAGTTAAACACAGAGTATCTGATTAAGAGGTTTTTCTGTATTAACATCTACTTCATCATATTAATAATTAGTTAATCATAGATTTAAAATAGTAAGGAGGTTTTTTATGAGTTGCCAGGGAGTGGTAGTCTGTGGGGATGACTGCATTTACTTTTCTTTTTCGCAGTCACCGATTACTGATGGGGATGTATACCCTTATATAGGGTGAGCGATGTGGATAAACTACCCTAGATACCCCTGCTCATGGTTGCATATGCCAATCTAGATAATAATAATTCTGGAAGGATCCAGAGAAATCCTGCTTAGTGTATTATGTGGTCTAACTTATAGTGACAACCCCCCATGTGTAGTAACAAGGTTCAAGGGCATTACATATATTGTTACTGTAATAATGATGTTTTCTTTCTATTGTATATTAGAATGCCTGCCTGAAGGTGTTAAATTGTAATGCTATGTGTTACACTAAACTAATAAAATAGAAGTGCAAAAAAAGGAAATCATATTTGCCGAGGCCAGAAGGGATCAATGAGGATCATTTTGTCCCCCTGGGACTCGAACTTGAGAAGTAACCTCTGAATTAGAGGAAGAGGAGGAAGAGCGTATAGGAAGCGTTTTGTCCACTGCAGCCTGAATGCATCCCGACAGAACATGCCAGGCCCTGGATTTCTGAAGCAGAAGAGAGGCAGTTTTGTGTTGAGTGGGGATGCAAAAAGGTCCAGGTCTGGAGTTCCCCACTCTGTAAATAGTGACTGAACTACGGTTGAGTCGAGAGACCATTCGTGAGGATTGTCTCTGTTCTGCTGAGACGGTCTGCCAATTTGTTTTGCAATCCCAGCAGGAAGACCGCCTGAAATAGAGCCTTGTACTCCAAGCACCATTCCCACACTCTCACTACTGCCCTGCATAAGGGGTAAGAGTGAGCACCGCACTGCTTGCTGATGTAATACATCACTGCTTTGTTATCCGTTTGAAGGAGAATGTTCTTGTGAGTGAGAATGTCCTTTAAAGCACGGACTGCATAAAGGATGGCTCTAATTTTTAGGACATTTATGTGAAGCTGGGACTCTTCCTGAGTCCAATTACCTTGAGTGGAGAGTCTGACAGTGAGCTCCCCACCCCATCAGGGACGCATCCGTGGTAATGGAAATCTGATGTTCGAGGGGAACAAAGGGATACCCTTTCAGAAGTTTGTCCTCTTGCGACCACCAGGTGAGTGACTTCTTCAGAGGTTCTGTCACCTTGATGAGAAAGGACTGAGGGTGAGTGGTAGGAGACCACTGAGTACTGAGCATCCATTGAGAGGTTCTCATGTACAGGCATGCTAGGGGTACAGTAAATACCAAGGATGCCATGAGACCTAGCATCCGCTGCATCGAGATAGCTCTTACTGAGCTGTTTTCTCTGATGTATCGGGCCTTCTGCAGAATATCGGTCCTTCTGTCCTCTGGTAGAAAAGCTTTCACACAGGAGGTGTCCAGAAGAGTTCCTATGAAAAGGAGCGTCTGGGAGGGCTGTGTCGTGGGGTGTAGAAATGACTTTTACCAGAAACAGCAAATTGGGCACAACATACCTTACAGGTATGATTTTTATTTAAAAAAAATAAATAAATCAAGAAAAATGACTTTTTGTTCAAACAGAGTAAATAAATCAAAAGAAAATCATAAAGCACAGCTTGGCTAGAAAATAGAGAGCTAACTTGCCAACATCTATCTGTGCCTGACCTCTCACAGAGCTCTCCCAGGGAGAGCCACACAGGGCCTCTCCCCACGAACATCTGATCCGGGAGTCTCAGCCAAATCCTTTTTATATGTTTGTGGTTCCTCCTATAATCTAAAAACACTCCCATCAATTATTTCAAAAACATGTATTATTCCCAAATAACATCAATATTTTATTACAAAATCATTTTACACATATTTGTTTTTACAAATCATCAAGAAAGTACAGTTACGTAAGAACTTACCGTAACAGCAGATCTTCGAGAGAGGCTCTTGCAGTAGGTAATTACATATAGGACTGACGCCAGCTGGCGGCAGGACCCCACGGAAAAATTTCTAGCTAGCAGTCCCTGGCGAGGGACTGCCCCCACCTCAGATGACCGGCATTATACGATACATATAGGGGTGGTCCCGGACGTCTGCCTTCCAGTTCTTTCCCGCCACAGGCCAGGAAGGCCCGGACGAAAGAGAAGCGGATGTTTCCATTCCTGGAAAAGGAGCTGAAAAAGCCTAGGGGGATGGAGGGCGGGAAGGTATTACCTACTGCAAGAGCCTCTTTTGAAGATCTACTGTTACGGTAAGTTCTTACGTAACTGTACTATCTTACTTCGAGAGGGCTCTTGCAGTAGGTAATTACATATAGGACTGAATCCCAAGCAGTCTGGAACAAGGAAAAAAAGGCACCGGGAGGAGGGAACTACTCTTAAAAGTAACCCTAGCCGTGCAAGCCTCAAGACAGGAGGCCTTGCAAAACAGCCAGCCCGAAGCCTGCTCTACGGCGAGAGGCAATGTCCAAACTGTAGTGTTTCGTAAAGGTATGGACGGAAGTCCATGTGGCGGCAGCGCATATGTCTGCTGCAGACACATTCTTGAAACAAGCCGCAGAAGCAGCTACTCCTCTTGTGGAGTGGCCTCTGACTTGACCCGAGAGGGGCTTGCTGTACTTGTCATAACAGAAAGTGATGCAATGAGCCAACCACTTAGATAGGCATTGCTTGGAAACAGCATTACCTTCCCTTTTGTGAGCAAAAGAAACGAACAACTGATCAGTCTTTCTGAGATCCTTCGTCCTGTTGGTGTAGTATCTCAGAATCCGGTGAACATCCATAGTATGGAGTAAATATTCCCCTTGGTTAGAGTACTGCGTAAAAAAGGCAGGTAGCTCTATGGACTGATTTAAGGTAGACTCTGCTACTACTTTAGGTAGAAACTTAGGATTCGTGCGAAGAGCAACTCGTTCTTTGTGAAAAATCAAGTAGGGGATTTTACACATCAGGGCCTGAAGCTCGGAGATTCTTCGAGCCGAAGTAATGGCCACCAAGAAGAGCGTCTTCCACAAAAGAAACTTCAAATCTGCAGAAGCTGCAGGTTCGAAGGGAGGAAAAGCAAGTTTCTCGAGAACAAGATTTAAGTCCCAAGGGGGGGCAGGAGTAAGGATGGGGGGCCTCAGATGGAGGACCCCTCTGACAAAGGTCTTAGAGACCTCCAGCTGAGCGCAAGCTTTATCTGCGAAGGGAACATGGTAGGCTGAGATAGCTGCCATGTGAACCTTTAAGGAGGAATGACTGAGACCCAGGTCGAACAGATGACGTAAGTACTCTAGCAGAAAAGCCACTGAACAGGAGAAAGGTTCCGCGTTCTTGGAGGCTGCCCAAATAGAGAATCTCTTCCACTTCATGGCATAAGTGGACCTTGTGGAGGGCTTTCTAGCCTCCACTAAAATCTCCGCCACTTTTTGGAGACACACCAAAATGGGATTGGGCTAGGTCTGCAGGAGCCATGCATGTAGTTGAAGGGATTTGAGGCCTGGATGGACCAGGATCCCCTGATCCTGGGTCAGCAAACCTCGAGATAGAAGAAGAGGAAGAGGAGGATCCTCTGAATATTGTTGTAGAAGAGAGAACCAGATTTGCCTGGGCCAGAAAGGAGCGATCAGAATCATTCTCGCTCCTTCTGAGGCTAGTTTCTGCAATACTTGTGGGATCAGAGGAATTGGGGGAAAAGCATAGACGAGTAACATACAGCTAAAGGTGCTCATCACCCAACATTCACAGAGCCACTGTTAGCTATTCACAGAGCAGTGTTTGCATCTGCTGTAAAAACACAGTGTTCGCCCGACCTCTCAGCCAAATGAGTGCAACCATAGTGGGTTGGGCGCACACTGTCAGAGCAAGGGACAGAGGGAAGAGAGAAGCCAGAAAATGAATGGCCTACATATATCTCAAGTTTGAAAAGAAGCTGGTGTACAACGTTGTTCAAGTAAATGTAGTAAACAGTTGATTCTTTTTTTTGCATTAGTTTGTTGTCCCCGCACCAGACCAGCCACTCCTTCAGGCTCTGTCAAGGAGCTCCCGCATCCCCTCTGAGCCTCCCAGCACCACTGCTGATGTCATACTGTAGCCGTCCCAGGGTGACCCGACATATTCCTTCGACAGACACGTTCTCTCCTTCTGGGGAGAAAATGCCTTCCCGGCTTACCTTTCTTGGCCCTGGGTGCTGCTGAGTTTGGCCCTGGCTGTTTGAGGGCTCCGTGGATGTGAGGGTCCAGACAGCCATCATCCTGTCGATCTGAGCGCCATTTTCATGTTTTCTTCTCTCCTGGCTTCCCCAGTGTTGCGCCGCATCCGTAGTGCTCCCGGTCTCCACCAGAGGCCGCTACAGAGCGAGGCAAACTCCTAACCCACCGAGAAGAGGAGAGCAGTCATCCAGATGCTCTATCCTCCCCACCAGTCGACCCCAGCGCCGGAGTCCGCTCTCGAACCCGGGTCACCGCCGTGTTGCGAGGTGAGGCGCCAGCATATCAACCCTCTGTGCCAAACACAGTTGATTTTAATGAACTCCAGACTCATGGGGGAGACTAAATTCATTTATATACAGTGGAATCCATATAGGTGATGTGACCACCAAGTTCGGAAGGAATTTAATCTAAAGTAGACAAAATTAGTTCCATTTTAACCAAACTGTTGACAGACTGACATCACAGTGTCCCCAGAGTGCCCCATCGCTCTATGGAAGAGCATAAACTTAGGACATAAGAAACTGATGACAGGGATCGCAAATAAGACTCCAGACCTAGAGGCCATCATGGCAGAGGCCAACCTGGATATTGTGAACGTTACTGAATCACGGCGCACTGAAAACCATGACTGGGACATGGCAGTATGGGACTACACTCTGTTCAGGAAGGACCAGGCGGAAAGGAAATGAGGAGGTGTGGCACTTTATGTGAGGGAAAGCATAAAAGCCATGGAGATGCATGGAATGCAGGGGGGGGGGCGAGGTACTGTTGGTCTCCCTGGAGATGGGGAATGGAGGCACAATTTGCACTGGAATGATCTAAAGACCTCAGCACAAAGGGAGGAATTAGATAGGGTACTGATGGAAGCCACTGGCAATTTGGCAGAAAAGGGGGAGGTGCTGCTAATTAGGGGACTTCAACCTGCCAAATGTGGATTGGAGCCTCCCAGCAGCAACTTCTGTTAAAAGCAGGGACATCCTGGACTCTCTGCAAGAGGCATTCCTCAGGCAACTAGTCAGTGAACCCACTCATGATGGGGCAATACTGGACTGCACACTCACCAACAAGGACAGTATTGCAGATGTCAAGGTGGGAGGCCACTTGGGGACCACTGATCCCTGTATGGTGTGGTTCAATGCAAGGACAGCTGCAGAATCGAACTACACAAGGGTGGGGGCCCTGGACTTTAGGAGGGCAGATTTTAAAAAGACCGGTGAATGCCTCAGTGATGATCTAGAAAGGGTGGGTGACCAGGGTGAGGTGGATGAATAGTGTGCAAAGATAAAAGGGAGCATAGTAAAGGAAACAAACCTCTGCGTCATACAAATGAACAAAAGCAAAAGGAAAAACAGACCACTGTGGTTCTCAAAGGAGGTGTCTGAAAAGGTAAAAGCTAAAAGGGTAGCATTCACAATGTATAAGGAGACTCAGAGGGAGGAGAATATGGAGGTGTTTCGGGGAAACAAAAAAAGCAGGGAAAGCAAGAAGGAGTGCAAAGGTGCAAACTGAAGAGAGAATATCCCAGGAGGTAACAAAAGGGTTACAAGAGGAAGACCAGGGGTGGGATTGTAAGGTTAAAAGGGGGCTGTGCAAAGAGGGATCAGGAAAAGGCAGACATCCTAACATAGAAACATAGAATTTGACGGCAGATAAGGACCGCTTGGCCCACCTAGTCTGCCCATTTCCCTACCTAATGGATAAGCTGCAGATCTCATTAACCAGCAGCCTACTTCTTTCTACCCCCAACCCCTAAAACTGCCTTATGACTGTCCCATGCGTGCTTGAATTCAACCACTGTTTTTGACTCCACAACCTCCTCCGGAAGGCCGTTCCATGCATCCACAACCCTCTCTGTGAAAAAATACTTCCTTACATTACCTCTGAGCCACCCCCCCCAATCTTCAAATTGTGCCCCCTTGTTCTTACAACCTCTTTTTTGAAAGATGCTACACTCTTGAACTTTGTTGATTCCCTTGAGGTACTTGAAAGTTTCTGTCATGTCCCCCCCCCCTCCTTTTTCTCAAGCCTATACATATTAAACTCCTTTAGTCTCTCTTCATATGTCTTCTGGTGCAGACCCTGCACCATTTTAGTTGCCCTTCTCTGGACAGCTTCCATCTTGTCTATGTCCTTGCAGAGATTGGGTCTCCAGAACTGCACACAGTACTCCAGATGGGGTCTCACCAGCTGTCTGTACAGAGGGATAACAACTTCCTGTTTTCTACTATTGATGCCTCTCCCTATGCATCCCAGTATCCCCCCAGCACTCCTTACTGCCCTCTCACATTGCTTGCCCACCTTTAAGTCATCTGATATGACTACCCCATAGTCCCTTTCCATTTTTGTTGTTGTTAGTATCTCACACCCCCCATTGTGTACTCTTCCCCTGGGTTTTTGTTTCCCAGGTGCATTACTTTGCACTTCTTAGCATTGAATCTAAGCTGCCATACATTTGACCATTCCTCTAACCTTGCCAAATCACTTCTCATCCTTTCCACCCCACCTTGCAACTCTGTTGCAGATCTTTGTGTCATCTGCAAAGAGACATACTTTTCCTTCCAGTCCCTCTGCAATGTCACTTATAAAGACATTGAAGAGGACCGGTCCTAATACTGAACCCAGCGGTGCCCCACTAGTAACCCCCCTTTCTTCAGAGTGGACTCCATTTACTATTACCCTCTGTGTCCTATTTTCCAGCCAATTCTTTACCCAGGCTATCATCTTGGGACCCTCCCAGGCTGGCTAACTTGTATATTAATCTTTTGTGTGGGACTGAGTCAAATGCCTTGCAAAAGTCTAGGTAGGCCATGTCCACAGCCCCTCCCTGATCTACTACTTTGGTCACCCAGTCAAAGAAATCTTAGATTCGTCTGGCATGACCTTCCCGCTGTGAATCCATGCTGTCTTGGGTCCTGTGCCCATCTGGCCTCTAGGTACTCGACAATTCTTTCCTTCAGAAGTGATTCCATCATTTTCCCTATCACTGAGGTTAAACTAACAGGTCTGTAGTTTCCTGCTTCTGCCCTGCTCCCACTTTTGTGAACGGAATCACATCTGTCCTCCTCCAGTCCTCAGGTACCACCCCATCCTCCCATGATTCGTTAAAGAGGGTAGTCAGTAGTGTCACTAGTTCTACCCTTAGTTCTTTTAGAATTCTGGGATGAATCCCATCAGGCCCCATTGCTTTGTTCACCTTCAGTTTTAAGAGTTCTTTCAGAACCCTTTCTTCTGTGAATAGGCTGGTATCAACTTCTGTATTCAGAGTGTTTCTATTGTTTGTTTTAGGTACCACCCCTTCTTCATTTGTAAATACTGAGCAAAAATATTTGTTTAGTATCTCTTGTCTTTCACAGTCACCCTCTGCCCCCAATTAAGACTCGTTATCCCTCCTTAGTCTTCCTTCACTCCTGATGTACCTAAAAAGGTTTTATCCCCTTCTTAACTGGGCTGGCCATCTTTTCCTCGGTTCGGGCCTTTGCTGTTCTAACTGCTTCCCAGCTTCCTTTTGCTTTAACTGATACAATTCTCTGTCCTGCTCCTTCTGTGATTCCTTGTACTTTCTGAACAAATACTTTTGTTCAGTGTTCACAGAGAAAGGAGAATTTGGGGGCACAAAAAAGTAACAGAAGCTTTGGAGGGAGGGAGGTGGACACTAGTCCTTTTTTGGAAGAGAGAGTCCTGAAGGGACTTGACAATCTAAAGGTGGACAAAGCAATGGGGCCAGATGGGATGCATCCAAGGGTATTTAGGTAACTTGGGAAATACTGACTGCACCTCTGATGGTTTTATTTAACAGCTCACTGGAAGCAGGAGTGGTTCCAGAGGACTGGGGGAGGGCAGATGTAGTCCCACTACACAAAAAGTGGTAGCAGGGAGAAGGCTGACAATTATAGGCCAGTCAGCCCGACATCGGTGGTGGGAATGTTAGTGGAATCATTGCTGAAGAAAAGGATTGTGGAATATCTTGAATCCAGTGTGTTACAAGACCCAAGGCAGAATGGTTTCACAAGGGGGAGGTCACGCCAAACAAATCTGAGATTTCTTTGACTAGGTGACCAAGGAACTAGATCAGGGTGGAGCGGGTCACCCACAATAGAGCGAAAACAATGTCACCGAGAATAACAGCAGCACAAGCAAAAGATCGAACATAAACAATGCGACAGGCAATTCTGCTAGCAGACACAGAGACCGAAAGTACCGTACATAAAGTACTTAATCCTACAAGTTCGACACAGAGCACAGACATCAGGGGCCCTCCACAGGTCCCTCAGGAATAGCCCCGAGTACATATGTGATATGGGGTTTCACACCCCACCCCAAAAATATAAACACCTCCACCCTCCCAGAACGGTGGGGAAGAGCAGATACGCGCAGGGGACAAGCAGTGGACGTGGGTCACACAGTACCCAGTCACACATTACTGACCCACAACACATCCACAGTTGCCCCATACACACCCCTCTCAAACAGTTACCCATCAACATGGCCACATTTGCACATGCTCTGAACACTGGCTCGCACATATTGCTTTCGCTCTCATGTCTTCACTCGCATCACCCAGTCATCGAGGCACAAGCCAGGAAGCATAGGGAAAACCCAGAAGCAGTTGTAAAATTCCACAAAACTATTTGCAGTTGCAGTAACATAAAAAAAATATATAAACTTGTTCATAACTATGTACAGAAGCAAAAACAAATCCTTCTTGTAAAAAAAAAATAATATAGATATATATATATATATATATATGTATCTTACAGTAGCAGCTTAGCTGTCTTTATAAGTTTTTTTCAACCCCCACCATTGCAAACATCCTGTTCTTTGCAAACATTCTGTTGTTATCAATTTTGGGCAGTATCTGCTAGAACAGTGATCTTGCCGAAGCCACTCCAGCCTTTGCAAAAGGCTCAGGTATTTTCACTCAAGTAACCTCTAGTTCAAACAACATGAAGTCTTGCTGTATTCTGACATATGCAGTTAACCCCAGCACTTGAACTGCTCTAGAGAGGAAAGAGTTAACTCTATGTAGGAAGCATAGAACGTTGAGCTTGAGCTTGGTTCAAACCTCTGCCTGCAGCACTTCAAAGTGTAACTGTCAGATTCTTTACTGAACAGTCGCTCCGGAGATTGTTCCTTCGCTTAGTCGGTTCAGTTTGAAAATCCGTCAGTTTAAATACAGTTTTCGTTCATTTTTCGGCTTCAAATCCCTGTTTGTGGTACAGTAAGTGTGTAGGTAGTGGACTTTAGGTTTATTATGTATATTTTCTGTGTGGAAATTGTAAAACCTGTCGATCGATCTGGTTAAGAACCGATTGTGTTAGGATTTATTTATTTTTCTTTTTTCTAGTGCGAGGTACTAGTTCCTATCGGTTTAAAAAAAACAGCATTTATACGTTTTTTTTCCACGACCCGTAACACGGTTGGTAACCAATAGGAGGGTCTTACCTGGCTTTTAAGCTGTAACGGTAAGTTAGCCTGGCCATGTCTGAGAAACCCAAGAAAAAAAATGGGCCCACTGGGTTTCAATACTGTGGTGAGTGTGGGGATGCCTTTGCTAAGGCAGACCCTCACACCACTTGTGTTTATTGTCTGGGGCTTGACCACCTCGATTCAGACTGCCAAATCTGTAAAAATTTCCCGAAGGCCACCGTAGAAAAGAGGTTGGGTAGGCTCAAGGAAAAGGAAGCCGAGAAGTCAGCTAATCCGGATGGCCAGCCCAGTTCAGTTTCCGACCGAACCTGAGGCAGTGCCCACTGACCTGGGTGATACTCCCTCAGACAAGAGGAGAGCCGATCCTGAGGGGTTGGTTCCATTGAAGAGAAAAAGGAAGTCGGCAGGTTCGTATCCAGAATGGCAGCGTCCGACCACCGAAGAAATAGCCAGGGCGATAAGCACTGTAGAATCATTACGTCCGGTTCCATCTGATCCAGCGCCTCTCTGTAGATGTTTGGTCGGTTCCCTCAGTTCCGGTATGTGTTTCTGATTAATTTTATGAACCGGAGTGGGAAGGGGAGGAAGAACAGGACGACGATGATGATGATCGTGATGAAGGTCTGCATGAGCCCACTGAACCGGACATCTCCCCAGACAGGCCTTCTAATGTTTCTCCTTCCAGGCTTTGAGACCCCATCCCACTATTTATTCTACAAAAAGGTGGCCGAGACCCTTCAGATTCCCTTGGTTGTAGCTGTTGAGGAACAAGAGGAGCCTGATTTCGTGGAAATGATGGACATCCCAGAGTCCAAAAGGTTGTCTATTCCCCTCCATAAATCTTTTAGGAAACAGACACAGAAAGTTATTCAAACACCAAATTCTTTACCTCCTGTAGATAACAGAATGGATAGGCAGTATATGCTTTCAGGCTCAGGTACAGAGTTCTTGTTCCACCAATGCAGCCATGTTGGGGTAGTGCAGGCTGCAGCCTGTGACAAGACTAACATACCTTTGACTTCATGCCCCCAGATAAAGACTCTAGGAAGGTGGATGCTATGGCCAAGAAACAGTACTTGGCATCCTCCTTGGGACTCAGGCAGGTAAATTATATGGCCTACACAGCCAGATAGCAGAAGTCCAGATGGGATACTGTCCTGGAACTGGCTAAACAGGCCTCCCCCCAGCTAGCCAAAGAGCTGGAGGAGGTGGCTGTTGATGGGATCGAGGCATCCAAGATTCAATTTCATGCTGTTGTGGACTCAAATGATGTGGCATTGTGAGTCATGGCTGCATCTGCGTCTCTTCAGAGGTTTGCTTGGCTCAGATGTACTAGCCTCTCACAGGACACTCAGGCTAAGGCCATGGATTTCTTTGTGGTGGGAAATTCTCTGTTTGGGGAGCAGACAGAGAATCACATGAAGAAAATGGATGAATTCCTGATCATCTACAGGAGTGGACAGGCCAAGGAAAGGCAGTCAACTCCTCAGAGGCAGCAGTCTAGGGGCAGGGGCAGGCCTTTTCACAGGCTTTTCTACCAGGCACAGGCATCCTCTCCTTTTCCTCAGAGGGGGTTCTTCAGAGGGAGAGGCAGAAGGGGGATGAACAGGGCTGCATCCTCCTCTCAGTCCAAGGCTCCTGCCAAGCAGTCACCCTGATGTGTCAGTTCAAGTTGACTCCCCAATCCCAGTAGGAGGCAGGCTGGCTTACTACTTCCAGGCCTAGAAGTCTGTTACCTCAGACAGGTGGGTCCTGGACGTAGTAAGCCAGGGATTGGCTCTCAGTTTTGCAAAGTTTCCAAAATTGAGGCCCACGTCCTTTCCATCTGCAAACCCTTCCGAGACCACTGCTCTAGAAGTAGAGGTGTCTTCTCTACTAACCCTCAGGGCTGTGGAGGGGGTCCCTACTCAGTACAGGGGCAAGGGTCTGTATTCCAGACACTTCCTTACCCCACAAAAGAGAGGGTAGTGGCGGCCCATCCTAGACCTAAGATACCTAAACAAGCACCTTTTAAAGCCAAGATTCAAAATGGTGACTCTGGGAGTAATTCTTCCCTCTCTAAGGCCAGGGGATTGTTTAGCTTCCCTGGACCTCAAGGATGCCTACTTTCACTTCCCAATCAGGTGCTCCCACAAAAAGTACCTCAGGTTCGAATTGCCTTCAGGCCATTATCAGTTCAGAGCAATGCCCTTCGGCCTAACATCAGCTCCAAGGGTATTCACAAAATGCCTAGCAGTAGTAGTGACCTTTCTCAGGAGACAGAATATGTCCATTTTTCCATACCTGAACGACTGGCTCATTGTGGGACAGTCTCCAGATCAGGTCAAGTCAGACCTACAAGTGACACAGCAGTTGCTAACTTTCCTAGGGTTCCTTCTCAATCTACCAAAGTCAGTTCTCGAACCAGTACAACTCCTTACCTTCACAGGAGTAGAGTTGGATACTGTCCAAGCAAAGGCTTTTCTTCACTTGGTAAGGGTGAAGGCCCTTACAGACCTTGCTTCTTCTTTCCGCCTTCTGGTGTCTCGACCAGCAAGACATTTTCTTCAGCTCCTGGGCAACATGGCAGCTTCCACTGCGGTGGTACAGGGAGCCAGATTTCAAATGAGGGACATTCAGTTCCATCTGAGGTCCTTCTGGTCTCAGAAAAAAGATCTTATAACCAAACTGATTCCAGTGACTCAGACTCTGGTCCAAGCTCTCCAATGGTGGTTGGATCAGAACAATCTCAGACAAGGAGTCCCATTCATCAGTCTGACTCATTCAGAGTGTTAATCACAGATGCCTCTCTCCTGGGCTGGGGAGCTCACTTAGGAGCCCTCACAGCACAAGGGGTGTGGTCCCCTCACAAGTCTCTACTTCATATCAATCTTCTGGAACTCAAGGCAGTATTCCTGGCTATCCAAGCCTTCTCAGACTCAGTAAAGAACAAGGTGGTTCAGGTCAGGACAGACAACATCACCACCATGTGGTACATCAACAAGCAGGGAGGCACTCTGTCTATGGCCTTGTGCACGGAAGCCATGAAAATATGGTCTCTGACTTATGCCCTGCAGGCATCTCTAATAGCAGTCCATCTTCCAGGGCAGGACAACGTGCTAGAAGATGCCCTGAGCAGGACTTCTCAGGCCATCACGAATGGACCCTGGACCCCTTCATATTGAAAGTAATTTTCTCCAGGTGGGGCACTCCAGAGAGCGAGATCTCTTTGCAGTGCCAGACAATCATCAACTTACTCTCTTCTGTTGCAGACCTCCAGTCATTGGCACATTTCCCCTGAATGCACTGGTTCTGGTTCTGGATTGGGGAGAAAATTCCTGTATGCCTTTCCTCTGTTATTCAAGGTACTGGTCAAGATCAGGTCACAATCATGCAAGGTGATCCTGATTGCAACAGACTGGGCCAGACAGCCTTGGTATCCTCTATTGATGTCCTTAGCAGTCCATCTCCCTCTATGTCTTCCCAAGAAGCACAATCCATTAACCTACTCTCAGGGAAGAATCTGGTATCCCAACCCTCGGTTTCTCAACCTCAAGGTCTGGCTCTTGAAGAGTTAGAGTATGCAAGTCTGCACCTGTCTCAGGGGGTTCTGGATATTCTTAAAGCCTCTCAAAAACCTGCCACCAGAAAAACTTATAATTCCAAATGGAAGAGATTCAGCATTTGGTGCTCCAATAACGATCTCTTACGAGACTCTGCTGATCTGGTTACAGTTCTGGATTATATGGTTCATCTCAATGGCCTAGGCCTCAGGTTAGCCACTCTGAAAGTGCATTTAGCAGCTGTCTCTGCATTCCTGTCAGTGGGGAAGGTTTCCTCCCTGGCATCTCATCCTGTCTTCTGTAAGTTCTTTAAAGGTTTGGTACATACCAACCCTCCCTTTAGGGACCCTACCCCTGCTTGGGATGTTAATGTTTGCATTGCTCAGCTTATGCAACCCCCTTTTGAGCCACTGGCTTCAGCAGAACTCAAGTACTTGACTTGGAAAACTGTGTTCCTGGACGCTATCACTTCTGCCAGGCGTATTAGTGAATTACAAGCTCTGTCAGTGGAGCCTGATTTTATCTCATTCCACAGAGATAAGGTGGTCCTTAGAATCAATAGTTCTTACCCAAAGTGGTTTCAGATTTTCATCTGAACCAGTCCATGTCTCTTCCCGTGTTCTTCGCTGATCATTCTTCTTCAGGAGAAAGAAGATTACACAGTTTAGATGTTAAGAGGGCACTTAGCTACTACACTGAACATACCAAGGCACTTGGGTTTGACTGTCCTCAATTGTTTCTCACTCATGGTGAAGTGGGAGATGGTAAACCTGCTACTAAGAGTACTATTGCCAGGTGGATCGTCCCTTGTATACAATTCTGCTATGAAAAGCTAGGCAAATACCCCCCTCAGGCCTCATTCGACTAGGAGTACAGCTGCTTCTCTGGCTGCTGCCAGAGATAAACCTTTACTAGAGATATGTAAAGCAGCCACCTGGAAAACTGTCCATACTTTTACCAAGCATTACTCCCTGGATATCCAGGCTAGGAGTGATGCTCGGTTTGGAACACTAGTACTGCAGAGCCTATTCCCAAAATAGGTTCGGTACCCCCCCCCCCCCAATGGCGGTACTGCTCGGTAGTCTGCATATGTCAGAATACAACAAGACTTCATGTTGTTTGAAGGAAAAAATTGCCCACCTTAGTAATTGTGTTTCTCCTAATGGAGTCTTGCTGTATTCTGACATCCTTCCCTGCCTCCCCTCTCAGAACCTGTTTTTGGAGAAGTGGGCTGGCATGTACAGTGTTGCACCTCGGGGGTGTACTTGGCACTCCCTTTTAGAAAGGGGGAGTGGGTTATTGTCAGGGCCCCTACTTTTCTGCGGCATAGTGGGACCAAGTTCTGCGGCAAGACTACAATTTGCCGCAGAACTTCTGAGGCAGTGGTTTGTAATTTCTGCAGAAGTTCTGCGGCACTAACAAACTACCACATCATAGTGTCAGCTTGTCATCCTGACTTCACTTTCATGGCAGTTGTTATAGCAATCAGGATGGTGGAAAGCACAGTAACACTAGTTCAAAAATAACAGACTTATAAAAATAATTTTACTTCTAAAAAAGCAAAACAAATGCATCTCCCTTAAGGTCCTAGCCTGTTGCATAAATGACATATGCAGAGGGGATCTTATGTGATAAATAAGGTATTCCTATATGCATAGTATCTATCCCACTAATGAAGTTTCCACTATCTATCACTTATACATTTGTATGGCCTTTCTACACCACTCATGAGGTTCCCACTGTATACCACATATATTTATATGCAATCTGTAATATACATACAAATGTGTGTGTGGTGAGAGGCAGAGATACTGTGTGCTATATGTGTGTATATATATATATATATATATATATATATATATATATATTTTTTTTTTATTTCCATGAACTTGCATCCTCATTCATACAGGTCCCATTGGAAATGGAATAGAGGAGTTATCACAAAACAAATTTTTCATTTCAACCTGCTTTCCCTGACACTGCGTAACGCCATCAGGCCATGACATGCATGTGAATCGATTGTGAGATAGAGCTCTCCAGCCCATCACAATACGTCCACCATGTGACAGAACACTGCACCATACCTTCCCAGGCTGAGCAGTGATGTGTTCCACCAATCCTTGTGTTGCCTAGCCAGCTCAGAGCTAATCTCTGAACCCGAGTTGCCGGCATGGAAACACAGCATGCTACCCTCTGGCAAAAACAGCTGTCCCTGCACACAACATTTCTCCATAACTTTTAGGTGATTCTATCAACCAATGACAATATGTAATCAATAATTCTGGCAAAAATGCGTATAGTGCAATTATTTATTTAACAGGTTTATTCTTTCAACAGGTCTACACATTATTATGTTCCACTTTTCTGGGCATAATTACTTTATTTTTCTTAAAAATGACAGGTAAATTCATTTTACCAGTTATTAATTTCAGATGGCATCGCTATACCTTAAAGGCACAAATAGGTTTGTACAAAGTGAGGTATGGACTTAACAGGTCTGTGCTATTGACAAGGTTTTGTTTAAGTTGGCCCTAGTGCAATAATGTAAGACTGAAAATTGTATTAGGCTGTAGTACAGGGTGAGCAAATATCACTGTGCCTGATGTGCTGTGCCACCGTCTGGCAGTGGGAGCTGTCGTAAATAAGTGACTGTTCATTTCTGTTGCCGAATGCAGCCATTTCATTAGCTAATTTATGATGTTATAGCAATGATAACATCACATTCTGAGCATATGGGGAGTTTTGGATATAAAAAGAGAAAGGAAATCAGATTCTATGGATAAACAGAAATAATAAATCACCAAGAAGAGTGAATTCTGCGGAACCATAGAAGTTCTCTGATAGATTGCAAGTTCTGCGCAAAAATTCTGCGGCCGCAGAATTCTAGGGGCCTTGGTTATGGTTATGTTGTTTTGGTAGCTACATGTTGGTTCACTACCTGGTTATTATTTTGGGCTCTCGACTTGAGTCTTTTGGGACACCCAAAAATGTGTTGCCTGTTGGCAATCTTCTTTACAATTTCCACTTAAGAAGTGTAGTTAGCTAGTATTAGCTCGTAACAATCTGATGGTTACACTTTGAAGTGCTGCAGACAGAGGTTTGAACCGAGCTCGAGCTCAATGTTCTATGCTTCCTCTATAGAGTTAACTCTTTCCTCTGGAGCAGTTCAAGTACTGGGGCTAACTGCGTATGTCAGAATATGTCAGAATACAGAAAGACTCCATTAGAAGAAACACAATTACTAAGGTCAGTATTTTTTTCTTTCCTACAGTCATCTCAAATTATAAATACATATAATATTTCAACAGCAACACTGAACATCTTCCAAACAAAAGAGATCCCAACATCAGCTACATTTCCATATATTGATTCTCATATTTATATTAGCAGATATAGCTATGCAAGGGAGGAAAAACAGACAGCAAGAGAAAACCGAGAGCGAGAGAAGCAAAGAATTGTGAGACTGTTTGGGTTGATCAAGTCCAAACTCTCTCAGGAAATTTTTGTTGCACAACCAACCAGACAGAAGAGACAGAAAAGGAAAGACTACAGATCCTTGCATTTAAACACTTTCTCCACAACAAATGGGTCAGGGTCCTATTCTACCCTGTCACACACCCCACACTAATTTCACAGCTCTATTGACAGTATATCGGGTGGAGCTAAGGACGTGGCCTACCTAGATTTCAATAAGGTGTTTGACACTGTTCCACACAGGAGAATAGTAAGCAAGCTGGGTAGCTTAGGAGTGGGTGTAAAGGTGGTAAACTGGATAAGAAATTGGTTAGAGAATAGGCGTCAGAGGGTGGTGGTAAACAGAGTTCACTCCAAGGAAGGAGGGTGACTAGTGGGGTGCCTCAGGGATCAGTGCTGGGACCAGTCCTGTTTAAAGTCCTTATAAGCTACATTACAGAGGAGCTGGAAGGAAAGGTCTGCCTCTTTGCGGATGACACCAAAATCTGCAATAGGGTGGACACTCGGATTGGGGAGAGAGGGAGGAAAGGATGAGCAGAGACCTGAGAAACACTAGAGGAGTGGTCAAGAGTATGATGGCAGCTGTGTTTCAATGTGAAAAAGTGCAAAATAATGCATTTAGGGCACAGAAACACAGAGGCAGAGTACAAAATGGGAGAAGTGATACTGATGATGACCAAGCAGGAAAGAGACCTGGGGGTAATCATATTGGATGACCTAAAGGTGGTCAGGCAGTGTTACAAGGCAGCAGGGAGGGCAAGGGGGATGCTGGGGTGCATAGGGAGGGGCATCTCCAGCAGAAAGAGGGAGGTGGTGTTGCCTCTGTACAGATCGCTGGTAAGACCCCACCTAGAGTATTGTGTCCAGTTCTGGAGACCACATCTCTGGAAGGACACAGACAGAGTGGAGGTGGTCCAGAGGAGGGCAACTAAAATGGTGCAGGATCTGCATTAAAAGCCCTATGAGGAGAGGCTAAAGAAACTCAGTATGTACATCCTGGAATAAAGGAGGGAGAGGGGAGATAAAATAGAGACTTTTAAATACCTCACGGGGGTAAATAAGGTACAGGAGGGAAGTATTATTCAGGAGACGTGAGGAAGCACTTCTTCACAGAAAGAGTGATGGATTCCTGGCATAGCCTTCCAGTGGAGGTGGTGTGGGCAAAAACAGTGGTGGGGTTCAAGAATGCATGGGACAGGCACAAAGAAATCATAGTGGAAAGGAAAGGGGAGGGAGAAAGAGCTGTAGATTGGGCACAGTCTGATGTAATAGTGTAGGTAGACAGAAATGGGCAGACTGGATGGGCTAAGTGGTCCTTATTTGCTGTCTCACACTATGTTTCTAAGTTTCTAAAGTGCCCATCCAGAGCGTAACCCACTAATTGCAGTGGTTTTCATGTATATATTTAGTATCTATGTATTTATAGGCACCTTTTAAAACTTCCCAGAGTAGGTAAAATGACTACTGCTTCTGGTAATCCATTCCACCTGTCAAACTTGCATAATTTCTAGTAGTGTTCACTAAGCAACAGACACCAGGCAAATAATGGACAGAGCCTATAAAAAAGGCAGATGAAACTGACTTATGGGCAAGTCTTCTTTGCATAAACTCTCAGGCAGCCCATTCACACAAAACATTCTATCAATGGCACCATGAAGCCAAAGGAAAATGCAACCAAAAGGGGGCTGTTTCTAGCTTCAGGACGTTAACAGCATATTAACCAAGCGTTACAATACTCACACTCGCGTGATTCACTAAGTTGTACATCTTAGGGGCATATTCAAATAGGCATGTTTCCTGCTCCTAAACATTAGCATAAAACTGTCCAGTAACCATTTGAGCAATGCAGCCTATAGCATCAATTAAAGGTACAGTTTTTACCTCATCAGAGCCAGTTTCCGAAGGCCGAGCTTTCTTGGGTGCAATGACTGGGGAGAGGGATCCTTCACAATTCAACTGCCAAAATAAAGCATTACAGTTATTGGTTCACTTGTATAACTTTATGATCCTCTGCATTAAAAGTACCACTTATAAGGAAATAGTGAGGACATTAAATACCCGGACATCAATGTATTGACATATTCCAACAAATTTTGCGAAACTGGAAAAATGTCTAAAGGGGAGTCTGGCCAAAATTTCTAGCATCAGTAAATTCAGAATTTGGATCAGCATATCTCCAATCAGCTGCATGCCAAAAATGAGACCTCTAAGTTACTTTGTTTAAAAGTTGCAAGTCATTTTGTAACCTTAAATTTACTGCCTGTTCAAAAAAGCCAGTTTCAGTAAGGAGCTACTGATGATGTCACAACCAGAACTCACAGCCTAGTCCTTCTTGCAAACTACCTTAAAACATTTATTTTTACCACATTACATAAAACTGCAGTGGTATTAAACATGTGGAAAAAAAAAGCTGACAATGGGCGAGTCAGGGCATGCATTTCCATAACGTGCAGATGCAAGGTACAGTACTTAAGAATGTGATGAGGGTGGGGTGGGAATACAACAGCAAACTTGGCTTTAGAATGACAAAAATATGTGCAATTTTTATAATAGTGCAGGGATGAGATTGTGAAATGTAGTATACCTCTCCCCCTGACAGTGACACCGTCTCAGCGAGCGACACTACAGTAACTACAGCACCACGTCGCTGTAGTGTCCGTGCTGGAACCCGGCACTGTCTGTCGGGGGTCTTGCACCCCCCTCCAAAATCAGCTCTGACTCAGAGTTGATCTTCCTTAGTGGGGGGTGTGGGGGGCACAGCCCTCTGCGTGGAGGGTTTTGGGGGGGCTATGCCTCCCCCAGAAGAAAATACTTTGTTTTCTTTGGAACCGGCAGCCGACCGCAAAACGTGGTCAACCTGCAGGTTTTGCTGTCTAACACTGGCCCGTGTCCCTTTTCTCAGGACACCTAGTGCACATCAAAGGATCTCCCTGAGGGCATTATAAAATGGACATCTTGGTTCCTGCCTTCAAAGTAAATTTAACAAAGGAATTGCATTTCAGATAGCTGCAGTTTTAAGCTATGTCCTGTCCTTTGAACTTATCCCTTGGGGGTGGATGTGTCAGTTCCAGCAAGACAGCATTTTCTCTTGACACAGTCCATCACACTTTTTTTATATTTACAAAAAATGATACAGGGTTCAGAACCAGCTGTCCAAGTGTGACAGTCGTTCGACAAAATTTTTGTCAACGACCAATCGTGGATCCGTGAAATGTTACCAGACTACAACTGTGGAATGCAGCAGTGACAATCTCAGAAAGTAGGTGGGACACACAGTTTTGGAAAGTGACAGGGATGCTAAAATTCTTAATGTGTCGGTTTCATATAGTTTTAAAATGTGGCAGAGATGCACAATTTTGAAATGTGAGAGACACATAGTTGTGGAAGGTGGTAGGGATATGTAATTTTGTAATGCATCTTGGATGGATTAATTTGGCACGTGGTGTAGTGATGCAAAATTTCAAAACGTGGTTGTGTGCTTAATTTCAGATTGTGGAAGCAACATTCAATTTCAGAATGCAGCGTGGACATGAAATCTCAAAGTGGCAGTGATGCAGTTTCAGAATCTGGTAGCCCAATGGAATTTCAGAATAAGGCAGGGGTGCATAATTTTAGAATGCAACTTGAGCATGCAATTTTTGAACGCGGCGTGACACATCTTCAGAATGTGGTGGGGATGTGCAGTTTTGGAATATGGTGGGAATGCACATTTTCAGAATATGACAATGACCTGCAATACTGGAACATGGAAGTTTACACACAATTTCAGAATGTGGCAGGCAAGTACAATTTTAGAATGCAGAAGAGACATGCAGTTTCGGAATGTGGCAGTCACACAATTTCAGAATAGTAGTGACGCTCAGTTTTGGAACGTGGTGGTGATGCAAATTTTGGAATGTGATAGTGATGCACAATTTTGGAATGTGGCGATAATGCACAAATTCAGAATGTGTCGATGAGACAATTTTAGAATGTGGCAGTGATACGTAGTTTTCGAATTTGTCTGACGCACAATATGGAGTGTGTCTGACACGCAATTTCGGAATGTAGCTGGCGCGCAATTTCAGAATGTGGTTGGTGCACAATTTCGTAATGTGACTGACGCACAATTTTGGAATTTGGTGGTGATGCTGATGTACAGTTCTGGAATATGGCAATGACGCACAATTTCAGAATGTGGTGATGACGTGCAGTTTCAGAATGTGGTGATGGCAGCACACAGTTTCGGAATGTGGTGGTGATGAACACTAGTATAGTTTCAGAATGTGGCGATGCTGCGCGACTTTGGAATGTGGCAGTGCCAAGTGACTTCGGAATGTGGCGGTGCTGCGTGACATCAGAATGTGGCTGTGCCACATCACTTCCGAATGAGGTGCTGCTGCGCAACTTCAGAATGTGGTGGTGCCATGTGACTTCAGAATCTGTCGGTGTCGCATCACTTCGAAATGGGGTGGTGCCGCGTCATTTCGGAATGGGGTGGTGACACACAACTTTGGAATGGGACGGTGACTCATGACTTCAGAATGGGGTGGTGACGCATGACTTTGGAATGGAGTGGTGATGCACAACTTCAGAATGGGGCAGTGAAGCACAACTTTGGAATGGACTGGTGCTGCACTACTTCAGAATTGAGCGGTGCCGTGCAACTTCGGAATGGGGCAGTGCAGGGCGACTTTGGAATGGGGCAATGATGCACGACTTCGAAATAGGGCAGTTACACAAGATTTTGGAATAGAGCGGTGACGCACAACTTCGGAATGGGGTGGTGCCACGTGACTTCAAAATGGGGCGTTGAGGTGCAACTTCGGAATGGGGTGTTGAGGTGCAACTTTAGAATGTGGTGGTGATGCGCAACTTGAGAATGTGGCGGTGGTGATGCACAACTTCGGAATGTGGTGGTGATGCACAACTTCGGAATGTGGTGGTGATGCACAACTTTGGAATGTGGCAGTGGCACACAGTGTTGGAATGTGGTGGTGACGCACAGTTTTGGAATGCAGCGGTGATGCTCAGTTTCAGAATGTGGCGGTGATGCGCAATTTCAGAATGTGGCGGTGATCCACAGTTTCAGAATGTGGAAATGACAGTTTCAGAATGTGGCACTGAAACACAGCTTTGGAATGTGGGGTGGATGTGGAATTCTGTAATGTGGCGGTGATGCACAGTTTCAGAATGTGGCACTGAAACACAGTTTTGGAATGTGGTGTGGACGTGGAATTTTGGTATGTGGCGAGGATGTGCTATTTTGAAATACGGCTGGGACACACAATGTTGGATTGTGGTGGGGATGTGACGCACAATTTTAAAATGTGGTGGAAGCATGCAATTCCAGAATGTGGTAAGGAAAAGCAGTTTAAAAATAAAATGGTGTGTCCTGCCATATTCCAACAGTGTACATCCTTATATTCCAGAATTGCATGTCCCCACTAAATTCTTCAATGTGCGTCTCTCCCTGCCACATGCTGATATTCCATGCCCCCCCAACATTCTAAAATTGTGCACCACTTTGACAGTCTATACCTTTGTTCAGTGCTGCATTCCAAAACGACCTCCTGATCCATTCTAAAGTACAGTACCATGCATCTGAACATTCTGGAAATGCAAGCTCTGCAGGCAACCCTGTGTCAGTTTTTGTTTTTTTAAATTAGTACTACAGCCACAGTTTTGATAACTGATGAAATAGGTCCTATAAGGTTGCTATTAGGGAGGACTAATCTGTGAGTTACAGTTGTGACATCATCAGTGGCTTTTCACTGAAACTGGCTTTTTTGAACAGGAAGTGAAAACAGTATTACAAAATAGCTTATAACTTTAAAACAAAGTAATGCAGAAATCTAATTTTTGGTATGAGATTTGTTTGGGGTAGGTTGATTCTAATTCTGCAATGCAGGACTTTTGATCGGACTCCCTCTTTAAAATACTGAAAGGAGACACCATAAGTTGCACCTGGTGGCACAGCATCACCAAGTTTGAGACCATGGATTGAATTTCATGCCGACTCCACCGCCCTGTGTTGTGGGAGTCTAGTGTGTGACACAGAGGTGTTGCTTGCTGTCTGCATGGGGAAGAAGCTGGCTCAATTGCTACATAAGCATGTCATATGCTGGGGAAGGTGGTGACACTGATGATGTAGGTGACCACAAGATGTGGGCCACTCTGCAATAGGAGTGCACCACAGGCAGTCAATTCAGTGGGGGTTTACAGCAGAGAAACACCCATCTCCCAAAAGGATGACAACTCACACAATCCCATGCACTTCAGGAGCAGTGAACACCTAGAAGCCCTCCTTGCCATCTCCGCTGCCTTAGGAGGCACCTTGGTAGCCTTCAAGTGTGTGTTGATGATTGGGACCCTGCTGTAAGGAAGCAAGCCATGCAGTGCCTGCAGAAGATGGCAGGATTCTGGATGAAGCAACCCAGGTAAGCAGCCTCAAATGGGGCAGTTATAGATAGTGTGCCAGAGTGCGGAGTGGAGAAAGCAGTCACGGAAGAAGGGAAATAAATGATAAAATGTGACAAAATAGAAAACACAATAGAGGTTGCCACCCACGTCTGCATATCGCAATGTCTACCGGGCTTTGTCCAGGTACATCAGCCATCGAGGACATGGGCAGAACAGGGAAGATGGTAGAGGGGCTTCAAGTGCGGCAACACTTGGGTACCAACAATCAATCTGGAGAACCAGCAAACTGAGATGGTGAAGAGCAACCTCCAAGCTGGCAGGCAAACTGAAGGAACACTCGGCCTCCCTGGCCTTTTCCAAGGTGCTCCAAGCATGTGTGGGGGAGGAGTGAGGAAGAGGGAGATTGAGGAGTTTGGCAGGTGGCTGAAGAGATGGTATTAGGAGAAGGGGTGCCATTGTGATGGAGACTAGCGGGCTTCTGTAACAGGAGGCTCTTCAAGGATGACAACTTTACCTGACAAAAGAGGGGGCTAATGTGTTGTGGCAGAAGTTAGATTTCTATGTTAGGGGGCATTTAAACTAAGTGGGGGGGGGTATATGGAGAACCCAGTTAGAACTCCCCCAGAAATGGGCATTAGAAACAGAGGATATGTAGGCATCCGGACCATAATAAAGTAAGAAAAGTAGTCAGACAACAGGGGCACACAGAATGAGCAAGGGTCAGGAAATTAAGGGGGGTGGGGGAGGCCAAGGGGACAGGTGCTAACAAGAAGGGGAGGAGTATATGCACATACTGGAAGGCAGTCTGCCTAAATGCCAGGAGTCTAGGAAGCAAAATGAATGTGCTCCAGGCGACAGTGGCAGACACAGAATTAGATATCATAGCTGACACAGAAACACAGGCCATCGGGAATAATGACTGGGATTTAGGTTATCAATACAAGGATACACCATGTATACACAAGAATGGGGTACGGGAAAGGGAGGAAGGGTAGCTTTTATGTCAAGGAAGACATAGAGGAGGTTGGGGAGGGGCCCATCAGAGGAAGGAAGGAAGGGGAGGACAGAATTTCTGTGGTTGTAGCTCATGACCACATTGGGAAAGAAGCTGCACATAAGGGGAGGTCTACAAACCGCAGGGACAGGGGAATAAGGGAGATGGGAAACTAGGGGGTAAAGATTCAGAAGGGGCAGCAAATGGGGAAGGTAGTAGAGGTGGAGAATCTCAATCTACCAGACGTAGATTAGGACATTCAGCTGCTAATAATGCCAGGAGTCAGGCCCTGCTAAACATGTTGTAGGACTGTCCACTGCTGCAGCTGGTCAGAGAACCCAAAAGGCAAACTACCACTGTTGATGTGGTGCACACCAACTCAGAAATGGTAGGCGGGGTGAGGATTGGGGATCCTCTGGGATCCAGTGACCATAACACCGTATGGGTTGAACTGGCTCTAGGTATCAGAAAACCCTTGCTGAAGGCTATGGTTCTGGATTTCAGAAGAGCAGGCTTTTACAAGACGAGGGAACCAGTGAAGGGTAAACTGATGGGAGTGGACAGGGGGTGAAGGAGAGGCAGTTAGTAATCAAATCAAATCAAATCATAGTTTATTTCTATTGCGCTTTTCAGATATCAAAGCGCAGCACATAAAAACATACATAAACAATAAATAAGAACTAAAATATAAAACACAATGAAAAACAGCAGATAAAATAACAGCAAGGGGCTAATCAAAGGCTGAAACAAACAAAAAACTCTTAAGAGACGCCTTAAAGAATTCTGCGGACAGGCACTCTCTAATCCGACGAGGTACAGAATTCCACAGGGTTGGGGTCACAAAAGGAAAAGTCCTGGCCCCAGAAGATTGAAGGCGAACCCTGGGAATCTCTAGCAATCCCTCGTCGGTGAAACAGAGCAGACGGAGAGGGCGGGAAGGCCGCAGGAGATCTTGCAAATAACGCAGTCCCTGTCCATGTAGGGTCTTGTAGGTCAGCAAAGCGACCTTGAAAGTAATCCTCCAGCATTCCGGCAGCCAATGCAGTTCACGCAGAACAGGTGTGATATGGGAAGTTCTTGATAACCCAGTCAACAACCTGGCTGCAGCATTCTGCACCAGCTGCAGGCAGCGGAGGTCTACCCCCAGCAACCCTAGATATAGAGCGCTGCAGTAATCTAGACGCAAGGAAACAAAGGCGTGAACCAGAACAGGAAGCTCATCGTGTGGAACAAGGTGCTTTATCCGGACTATATTTCTCAGATGGTAAAACGAGGACTTGACAACGACCGACACCTGGAACTTAAGTGTCAACTCGCAGTCAAATATTACGCCCAGATTCTGCACTTGTTCAGGTCTCGACTGGTTATCCCCCAACAGAAGGCCAGAGGGAAATCCAGGAGTCAGCTTCTCTGCACGATGACCAGGGTCCAGCACCAACACCTCAGTCTTATCCGGATTTAGCCTCATCCAGTCCTGGATCTCAGCGAGGCAGTTAAAGATCGTGAGGGTGTCATTCTGTTCGGGTACAAAGGACATATAGAGCTGAGTATCATCTGCATAGCAGTGAAAACTCAGTCCATAACACCTTATAATGTCTCCCAACGGTAGCATATACACCGTGAACAACATGGGAGAGAGCACAAAACCCTGCGGCACCCCACAGGGCAGCACAAAGGGAGCAGAGGAAAAAATTCCTGATACTACCCTCTGAGATCTGCCCATGAGGGAGGAGTAAAATCATCTAAGGACTGTCCCTGACAGTCTGCAGATCAGCTGCAAGTGTTCCAGCAGTATCCCATGGTCCACGGTGCCAAACACAGCACAGAGAAATCAAGGAGAACCCTGATCGAACGGCTCCTCCGATCTCTCAGTTAGGAGGAGATCATTAAGTACCCAAACCAGCGGCCTCTCGGTACTATGCCTCTTTCTGAAACCAGACTGGACAGAATCACAGATTTCATGGGTGGTAAGAAAGTCATTGAGTTGCAGTGCAACTACTTTCTCAATAACCTTACCCAAAAAGGGTAGGTTAGAGACCGGTCTGTAGTTTGCGAGACAGTCTGGATCAAGGGAAGATTTCTTCAAAAGGGGCATCATGATAGCCTCTTTCAAGGACTCCAGCAACACCCCTTGGTCCAAAGAGCACCAGACAATCTTAGCAAGGACTGAGATTCATTAGGACTGAGATTCAAACACGGAATCATTAGGCTGATGGAGTAGGGCAAGGTAAGCAAAGAAGTCACACTAGAGGCAACTCAGTCGTTACTGAGAGTAACGGGCACAAGAGGCCAATCCGGTTCTCGAAGAAAGTCAGAGAGGCAGGCGGTCAGGGCTAAAAACCGGTCTTCATTAGACAAAGAGAAACCAGAAAACAAGGAATGGGATAAATACCAGATACGGATGAATGAAGCCAAGAAGGCAGTCAGGGACGAAAAAGCAGACACAGAACTGCATACTGTCTCATCCCTCTACTCAAGATATATCCTCATATTTTTGCCTAATGCAAACTGCCATACTGGTTACATTTATTTATGTAATTTGCCTGACCTGTATATAACACATAAACAAATCACTACCTGTATTCGTCTAGTCATGTAAGCTGCTGTCCTGATTGTACTTGTGCTGCCTGTATGTGCCGGAACTTGTACTGTAATTCTGTAGTATCATTTGTTCCCCTCCCCCTTTTTCCCACAGGATGCATCTGGAAATGAGCAATTCTGCTCAGTATGCCTTCCAGGTGAATACATTTTAATAAATTAATACTGCCGAGAGGGTTAATTGGGGGGGGGGGGGTCAGTTCTTTAGATACATTACAGAAAAAAGGAAGATGAAACACGGAATCATTAGGCTGATGGAGGATGGCAAGGTAATAGAGGACAATTCCAAGAACGGACTTGTGACTCCGGTGTGAGGTTTGTACCTGCCAGAACCTGCTGAATACAGTTCCACAATCAAAAATCATTGCACTCGAAACCAGGAACAAAAGGAGCACAATAAACAGACGATAATGTACAGTAATCGATGGTTAACCGGTTTGTTAGCCATTGAGAGGTTGCCAGGGCGACTAGGTTGCCATGGCAACCTTGAGATGAGTTAGAAACCGGTTACCCATCGATGTAACGTACATTATATTTTATAGTGTATGATAAGATTTCGTTTTTTTACAAAAGAAAGCAGTTCCTTACTCCTTGCCACGGCCATTTCAAGGCCATCCGATCTATTTGTGCACATGCCCGGACTGTGCCCGGTTGTTAACACATCAATGTGACGTACCATCGATGGGTTAACAACATCATGACGTCACACTGATGGTAAAACGTTGTTATAAAAAGGTAGAGTTCTACCTATGACGACGTTCTACCACACATTATAAACAGGTTACTCATCTGCAACGGTAGTTCTAGGATTGGTATATGTTGTTTATCCACACTCTTTGGCATGTCCCCTTCCACTTTGAGATGGAACGGAAGTATTCAAGCTGGCTCTTCCCACCCAGGTGGTACATACCTCTGCTCCGCCCCATGACGCCAGATCTTAGCCCAATGGAAGCCAGGTGTTGTGTGTCTGCAACCAGGGAGGTCAAGTGGGTATGTGTGGTTGAACAACAGTTACCACTCCTAGAACTGTTACAGGTGAGTAACCTGTTTTTCTAGAAGCATGGATATGTTGTTCATCCACATTCTTTGGAAGATTCCCAGCAGTTCGGGAGGAGGGAGGCAAGTTGCACACCCCCTTCCTAGGGAACAAAGACTGGAGAACTTAGGCCCCAAAACCAGCATCCCAGCGTGACTCAAGGTTGATGCGGTAGTGGGTGATGAAGGTGTTTGCTGACTTCCTGGTAGCAGCCCGACAGATTTCCTGGATAGGGATGTCCATGGAAGCAGCCACCGATGCATCAGTATGGCGGGCAGAATGAGCTCTTATCCCTCCGGAAGGCTCCTTGAACATCAACTTGTAGCACAGACCTATGCATGATGTGATCCATCTTACAATAGTCCATTTTGCTGCAGGTCTGCCAGAAGCAGCTTCAGCATATGTGACAAAGAGCTGGCAAAGCTCTCCCTGAATTTCCACCATCCTCTCCTTGGATTAGGAGAGAGCTCATCTCAGGTCTAAGGTATGGAGCCTGTACTCTGCCTCTGAGGTGTAATTAGTGTAGTATACTAGTTAAGGTGAAACTTTTGACACCACCTTTGGAAGGAATTTCGGGTGGGAGCATAGGACAACCTTGTCCCTGTGGAAGACCAGATAAGGAGAGTCCACCGAAAGCGTCTAGAGCTCCCCTGTCCTTCTGGCAGACATGATAGCCACCAGGAAGGTGGTCTTCCACGACAAGTGTGACAAGACACACTTGTGCATTGGTTCAAATGGCTTGCCCATGAGCTTTGCTAGTACCAGTAGTAGATCCCACGGAGTTCGAGGTTCACACACTGGAGGGGACATGTGATCCAGGCCTTTGAAAAAGTGCCTGACCACTGTCTCCTGCACCACCGTCAGCTGACCGGCCAGCACCCGGTAAGCAGAGATGGCTACCAGGTGCACCCTAAGGGTTGATGACCAAAAACACCCTTTGGAGAGAGACCGAAAGTAGTCGAGAATGCTAGCCACTGGAGAGGACAGAGGGTCCAGGCCCTTGCCCTGACACCAAATGGAAAACCTTTTCCATTTGCAAGCATAACATTTCCTGGTCAATTCCTTTCTGGATGCCTCCACCATGGTGTAGACACTTTCGGAAAGACACAAAGCCTGGAACTCTAGCAACTCAGGTACCAGGCTGTGAGATGCAGGGACTGAAGGTCCAGATGGAATACCTTCCCCGGATTGAGTGATATCAGGTCTGGGCATGCTGGAAGCCGCTCTGGCTGCCTGCAGCCGAGGCTGAAAAGATCTGGATACTAGAACTGGCACAGCCAGGCTGGGGCTACCAGGAATCACCTTCACCTTGAGGAACACCATGTGTATCAAGGGAAATGGAGGAAAGGCGTAGAGAAGGCCTGGGGTCCACGGCCTCGAGAAGGCCCCCCCCGCAGCAAGCCATGCTGAGGGGGGCCGGCATTAACAGCCTCAGCTTGGTGTTTTTCCTGGAGACAAACAGGTCCACCATCGGTTTGCCCCAATGTATGGAGAGACCACTCAGGGGATGTCTGGCCTAAGTGGCTGAGAGCATCCGCCAGATGGTTTGAGGCTCCTGCCACATGGATGGCTATGAGATCTGCCTCCAATCAGCTCACGAGGGTCCAGATGTGGAACGCCTCCCTGTACAGCAGACAGGAGTGCGTGCTGCTCTGTTTGTTGAGGTAGTACATGGTCGTGATATTGTCCATCTGCACTTGAACCACTTGACCCCGGAGCTGAGGAGCGAAAGCAGACAATGCCAGTCTGACTCCTCTGAGCTCTAACAGGTTGATGTGGCATTGGGACTCCTCAGGGGCCCAGAGCCCGTAGGCCCTTTTGTCCCCCATGTGGACTCCACAGTCCATGATAGAGGCATTGGTCATGAAGACGACCGTCGGCTCGAGGTGGACAAACGGGATCCCTTCCTGCAACCAGTATGGGGCAGTCCACCACTGGAGAGCATCCCACATCTTCTGGGTTACAGTGATCAGCTAGTCGAAATGACAGTGGTGCTGAGTCCACTGGGCAGCCAGCTCCCATTGCAGGGGGTGCACATGCAACCGGGCCCAACGGACCACTGAAGTGCACGCCACCATGTAACCCAGAAAGCGCCGAAAGTCCTGGGCAGGGCCAACTTGGCCTCATTGATTAGGAGGCCAAGTTGTGAGCAGTTCTGGAGGGCAAGGTCGCTGGACCTCTCCACCTCCTGTTGGGTGGAACCTGCTAGGAGTCAATCATCGAGGTAAGGATAAATCCTGACACTCACCCCGACACCTGAGATGGGCCGCCACCACTGCAATGCAGTTGGCGAAGACCCGTGAGGCCGATGACAGGCCGAACGGCATGGCTGGAACTTGTACAGGGTCCATTTGACCCTGAAGCAGAGGAACTGCTGATGGGATGGACGGATTGGGATGTGAAAGAACACGTCCTGCAGAGCCGGTTAACAGAACCACATGTTTCGCTCCAAGGATGGTATGATCTGGGACAGTGACACCATCCGAAAGGTGCGTGACCTGAGATATTGATTCAAGTCGTGCAGATCTAGAATGGGGCACCAGCCCCCTGTGTGCTTGGGCTTCAGGAAGTATCTGGAGACAAAGCCTGGGTCTGCTCGAGGATCAGCCACTGGAGCTACTGCCTCCTTGTGGAGGAGCTGAGCGATGTTGTCTTGGACAGCTGACTGGGTCTGAGTGGACACTTTCTTCCCAAGGGGCATGGGCTCAGCTTGGGGGGTACTGCTCGACTTCTAGAGAGTGTCCCCGACGACCACTTCGAGAACCCACCTGTCCAAAGTGACAACGGACCAAGCGGAACGTGAGTGGCGTAACTATCCTCCCATGGGAGGACCCAGTGCTGAGGTGACGGGAGAGGGGTTTGACAGCCCCTGCCTCATCACTGAGTAGGCTTGGAGGAGGAGGCTCCAGAACCTGAACTTCGACCTCCTTTATGGGCCTGTTGGGGTCCGGGCTTGGGCCGGGGCGCCAAGCTTGAGCCAGTTGCTGTTGCTGCTGTCCCCACCTTGAAAGGAGGACTGCTGAGCCGCAGGGGAAGAATGCCGAAAAAGCTTCTTTTTCTTCTGCTGGTTCTTGCCTGAAGAACCCTTGGCAGAAACACAGAAACAGAATTTGACGGCAGATAAGGAACGCTTGGCCCACCTAGTCTGCCCATTTTCCTACTTAACAGCTAAGTTGCAGATCCTAGTTAACCAACAGTTTACTTCCGCCTACCCCCCACTAGGGCTGCCTTATGTCTGTCCCATGCATTCTTGAATTCCCCCACTGTTCTGGACTCCATGGCCTCCTCAAGAAGGCTGTTCCATGCATCCACAATCCTCTCCGTGAAAAAAGTAGCTTCCAAGGTGGCACTGGACTGCTCAATGCACTGAAGGTGACCGGCCACTCCTTGGCAGAACAGGTCGGTCCCAAGGAAGGGAACGTCAGCTAGTTTGTGCTGGGTATCCCCCGGGAAGGAGGAGAGCCTCAGTCACGCCCTGCGACGAGAGGCAACTGCAGGTGCCATCGAATGATCAAAAGAATCTCCAATGTCCTGGGCCATCTGAAGCTGCTGTTTGGCAACAGCTCAGCCCTGATCCCGGACCTGCTTGACAATGGTCTGCATGTCCGTGGGGAGATGGGGAAGGACTTCATCCAGTGATGCTAGAGGGGCGTGAGAGAAGTGAGCAATGACGACGGCCAAGCTTGCCTGATGAAGGCCCAAGGAGGAAGCTGCACAGACCTTCCTGATTGAATGGTCCAAGAGCTCGGACTCTTTATCAGGTAGGTCGGTCAGGGTCAGCAGAACTGCCAGTATGCCTGAACACAGAGATGTTCACCAGGCTCTCAGCCGAAGGGTGCTCTGTGAACCCCGCAAGGGACACCATGGGCACCGCATACTTGCAGGCCATGTGGGCAGATGGATCTGGACAAGAGGCAGGGTGCTGCCAAAGTTCTAGAGCCAGACCAACAATAGCCTCAGCTACAGGAAAGGCCTCTGTCGGGGTATCCCCTTTCCTAAGGATGTCCATAAGAGGGTACTCCGCCTTTTTGTGCATTAGCTCCAGGGTCTTCCCTGTAGACTCAAAGATGAGGTGGAGAATGCCCTGAAAAGATGAGAGACCTTCCTCCGTCTCTAAGCCAACAGTTGATTCATCATCACCTGGATGAGAATGCAAGCTGGTGATGTCCAAATCTGAGGAATCCGGGTATAACAGCTGACCACCCAGGTCACCTTCGACTCGCTGAGGGCGGTCCAGGGTGACCGTGACCAACAAATGCCGGGGAAGCCCGGTGTCCGGACCATCATTCATGGAAGGAGACCCTCAGACAGGCTGTTTGGGCGGTGGTTCCACCACAATCGGTGGAGAGACCGTTTTGGGCTGAACTGGTGGTTTTACCGGCTCCGCGGGCTGGGGAACCAACTTTGTCGGTTCGAAGGAGTGACCGGCCTAGGAAGCGAAAGTCAGGTAATGGCCGGTGTGGAAGCTGGAGTCGGCTTGTGCCCGGTCAAAATCAGCTGTTGCCACATGAAGTCCTCGTGGTGCCGACAGAGTTTCCGCTGGAGCCTCTCTTCATCCGAGGAGGATGAGAACGACCGATGGCGTCGCCTCTTTTTAGAGCATTTATGGCTCTTCCTCAGCCTGTTGGTTGAGGGGGTTCGTGACCTCAATCGAGATCGGATGGGCCGACTCTGTCGCTCGGGGAAACACTGGCGGGAACGGTGATTTCCCGGGATCAGGGACCATTTCTTCTATGGGAGTCCCAGCAGGCTGGGTCTCATCTGGGAAGACCAAGTTAGGGGTTCAATCGAGGGAATTGTCGACCGGAGTTGGCGATATCGGATCGACCAGATTGATCATGATTTCAACATTGTCAATCGACAATTCAGTCGACTGACCAGATGGCAAAGCCAAAAAGCCAGTGGCCAAAGAAGCAATCTCGACCGAGGTTGAGGCAGCATGTTCCTGGGATCGAGATCTCTCCCGCTCCCAAGAACATCTCCGTTGAGATGAAGACAATCCAGTACCCTTCTCCTGCTTACGGGGCCAAGAGGAGTGCGAGCCCACAGGCGCCTCTCCCTTGGTCGGAAGAGACTGGCACAACTCTCGGAAGGAACCCGAGAAGGTGGAGCCCAGATTGAGTGGAACAAAGAAGCTTCAAGAAGTCTCTGCAGCACGAACCGTTTCCGCCTTGAATGCTTGCAAGCGTTCCAATTGCTCGGCAGATACCACAGCCGCGGAAACTGCCCACCGAGCCTCCTAGGATTTCACCGGAGGGTTCCGTTTCTCCAGCCTCCCCAGCTTCAGACGTGCGAGACGGTCGTCAAGAACGTTGGGATGAAAGGTGAGACACATATCGCATCTCGAGGTGTCATGGTCGACACCGAGGCAATAGATGTATGTTCTGTGGAGATCAGTGTGCAACATTTTCTGGCCACAAGGGCACCGACGAAATCTGGAGGAAGACTTCTCTTCCATAATCGAAGCAGTAAACTTGCAATCGCTAACACAAGCAATGCAAATTTTCAGAATAACCGAAGGTTTGAAAGCCAGGGCTTACAAAATGCGTGAGCACAAGGGAGGCAACCTGAATCTTCCAGCGGAAAGGAAGATCAGGCATCATGGGGTGGAGCCGAGGTATATACCACGTGGGTGGGTGGGAGGAGCCAGCTTTAAGACTTCCGGTCCATCTTAAAATGGAAGGGGATATGCCAAAGAGTATGGATGAACAAAATATCCACGCTCTGAGAACAGAACCAAACTACTGTGTTAACACCATCTCTTGTGCTCATTAAACGGTCTTGCCGTCACAAGACCTCACGCCCTGGAATTTTGCTCATAACTTCATAAGCATTGCCAGGTGGCCATTTTAATCCGCAGCAAGGTTATGCAAGCAGGAAGGAAATGGGAAATCATCGTTGAAGCCAAACACCTTAAACAGTTACTCCAACCTTCTGTCTTTTGTCCACCACTGTCCCCAGTAAGTATTCTGGCTTATTAGTTATACGTTAGTTTTAAAGTTTTCCATTCAAAAATGTATTAAATAGTAATAATTTTCTAGCAAATGTTTCTAACTACATTAAAAGTCTGAGTGTTATGAGCATGACTGAAACTCTTTAAATTAATTAATAAACACAGCACTTTGCAACTTGCTTTCTCTTCTTGTGCTCATCTTTTGTTCCTGCTTTTGAGTGCAGTGATTTTTGGTTGTGGAACTGTAACAGAGGACGACGAGTAGAAAAGTATAGTTACATAAGAACTTACCGTAACAGTAGAACTTCGAGCGAAGTTCTTGCAGGAGGTTCCACAATGAGGACTGACGCCACCTGGCGGCGGTTCTGACAACTTTTTCTCTAGCAGTATCGAGATGGGAACACCCCCACTCCCAGCGTCGCCTCATATAAGGGAGAAGTTCCCACATGCTCCAGTTTTTGTACGCCCCGTTAGGCAGAATTTGTGACAGGCAATGGTCAGAAGTATGATTATTAGCAGATAATCCCTCAAAGCAGGAAGACCGGCCTGAACAGGACCTGATTCCTGGGAGAAGGAGGGCAGGAAATATACCTGCTGCAAGAGCTTCTCTCGAAGATCTGCTGTTACGGTAGGTTCTTACGTAATTGTACTATCTTACTTCGAGAGGAAGCTCTTGCAGCAATTTTCACAATGAGGACCGAGTTCCAAGCAGTATAAACATATAACAACCGTCTGGAAATAATGTCAAGCCTGTAATGCCTGAGGAAAGTATGAACAGAACTCCAGGTAGTGGCAGCACAAATACGGCCGCTGGTACCCTCTTCAGTGCTGTGAAAGAAGCAGCAATAGCTCTAGTAGAATTAGCTTTAACCGGCTCTGGTGTCGACCTGTTGTGTTTCTCATAACAGAAAGAGATGCAATGGACCAACCAGCATGAAAGTGTCTGTTTGGTGACCGGGCAACCTACGGACCGATGAGCAAAGGACACAAAAGGCTGATCCTATTTCCTGTCCCTCTTGGTCCTAGCCAGGTAACATCTGAGAGCCCTGTGAATGTCCAAGGAGTGAAACAGGGCTTCCCCCCTATTTGAATGCTCTGGGTAATAAACCAGGAGCTGAACCAATTGATTCAGAGTGAGCTCCGAAACTACTTTTGGTAGGAACTTTGGATTAGTGCGAAGATCAACCCTGTCCTTGTGAAAGACAATGTAGGGTTCTTTACACATGAGGGCTTGAAGTTCTGAAATGCGCCTCGCAGAAGTAATGGCTACCAAAAATAAAGTCTTCCAAGAAAGAAGACAGAGCTCGGACTCCATGACAGGTTCAAAGGGAGGAAGAGTAAGCTTCTCCAGGATGAAAAGGAGGTCCCAAGGAGGAACAGGGTCCCTGATGGGAAGTCTGATGTGAAGGATACCACGTAAAAAGGTCTTGGAAACCTCCATCTGAGCCACCATCTTACCAGACACTGAGAAATGATAAGCGGAGATGGCAGCCAGGTGTACCTTGATGGAGGAATAACAGAGACCTGTCTCAGATAAAGAAAGCAGGTATTCTAGGATTGTCTTAACCGGACAGACCAACAGTTCCACCCTCTTGGCTGTGGCCCAGATACAAAATATGGAAATTACGTACTTACCGTAATTACTGATCTTCTTGGACAGTCTCCATCACTCATTCACAGTAATGGGATAGCATCGAAGGCGTTAGGACCCAGCAGGAGCCAACATTTTTCAGAAGGGTCAGTGCCAAGACAGGACCACACATGTGCGGCACCGCAAAACTAGATTGCGCCTGTGTGTAGGCTATCTCAGCGTTGACCCTCCAACCACCTCCGACCGAGGAGGTGCAACATAACTAATGAAAATAACTTATCCTGAGTTTCTGGGCCTGAGAGGGCCCAGGTGGCCCTTGCAAAAAGGGTCAAGAAACCACATCTTCACAGCCTGAACCATAGGATCATGAAGACCAGGAAAAAAAATTAATGACCCTAGGGGATGGTGGGTGGGCGTGTGAATGAGTGATGGAGACTGTCCAAGAATATCAATAATTACGGTAAGTACATAATTTCCATATCTTCCTGGACTAAGTCTCCATCACTCATTCACACTAATCGGAGAGTACCAAGCTAAAACCAACAACCCTGAGTAGGATGGAGGAGAAAGGTTCACTCAGAAAGAATGGCCAAGGACTGTCCTAATAAAAAAGAGGTGTCTTGGAAAGAGCACCTAGAATGTAGTGCTTACAAGATAAGTGCCTGAGTTGTAACTCACCACTTTGCAGATTACTACAATGGACACAAAATGAAACTTTGCCAGGAAGCCGCAACCACTCTAGGAGAGCGGTGAAAACCTGGCCTCACAATTTGGTATAGGACCAAAATTAATAGTGTCAAAGACATGAACTAATCTAACGCAAAAGGATGTCAGGACCTGAAAGAGCTAAAGTCTACTGGTTCAGGGTAGGCTGAAAAGCGCAGATGGAAACCCCCAATACCAAGTATGGCTGACCTGTGAACAACAGGTCTAAAAGCACTTGAACCCTTTACGTGGTGAGCAAAAGGGGGTCCAGGTGGGGTTATCCCATCAAGGAGAATGGCTTCCATTTAGTCACTGAAGCCTTCCTGATGGAAAGCCAGGCATGACTTAGAAGCCTCTTGAGGTGGTCTAGTAGAACTAGATCCTACCCACTTCATTCTCCAAAAAGGAATCATCCTGCCCCTGTGTGTACAACTGTAGTAACAATCTGAACTCGGGGAAGAAAGGAAAAGTGTACAGGAGGCCGTGTCCGCTGTAGAAAAACATTCCGACTGAAAAAAAAATGTTGGATTTCTAAGGCAAATAGAGGCAAATGTGCGTAGAGAGGGACACAGCAGGACCAAGTTAGGGCTAACCCATTCGTTGAAAGTGACTAAATAGTGGCAAAAGTGACTCAACGTGGTGAGGCACTACTCACTCCGGCCTGAAGGGAGTAGGATGGACTCTAGTTTGCTTTGTAGAAAAAACAAACCTCACGGCTCTGTCACGCACTCGCAGAGGATAGCTTCGTGAGCGACTGGCACAGAACCAGTTTGCAGGAACCGAAGGTGTGAATATTTGAGAAGCCATCTCAGAAAAAGACCTATCTGACCAATGGTCAAGAAAGGAGCATGTCATCTGTGAAGTTGAATCAAGCAAGGAAGCAGGAAAGTACAGTTACGCAAGAACTTACTGTAACAGAAGATCTTCGAGAACAGCTCTTGCAGCAGGTTACACCATTAGGACTGAGGCCGGCAGGCGTCAGGACCCCACGGAAATCTTCTAGCTAGCAGTCTTCAGTGGGGACCGCCTCCGACATCGGTCCCGCCCCCAACGTCAGACGTAGTACATAAGCAAGCGGTCCCGCCAGAATCCCCAGTTCTCCCGCCGGAGACTTCTGGCCGCTGGATGACGTCAGAAGTGGAGACCGAGGATCCACCATCAGAAGAAGAAAGAGCGTAAGCTCCTGCCGAAGTCTGGTTAGGCCATACCTCCTCCAAGGAGGAATGGTGGGCGGGAAAGTATCTGCTGCAAGAGCTGTTCTCGAAGATCTACTGTTACTGTAAGTTCTTACGTAACTGTACTATCTTGCTTCGAGATACAGCTCTTGCAGCAGGTTACACGATTAGGACTGATTCCCAAGCAATAGCGCCTCAAAGCATTCTGGGAGGAGGCATAATGGAAAGATCTTGAAAAAATCCTGACTCTAGGACAGGAGACCCTGTAGAACGGCAAGGCCGAAACTGGCTCTCCGCCGTGAGGCAATGTCCAGGCTGTAATGCCTAAAGAAGGTGTGTACTGAGCTCCAAGTAGCTGCAGCACAAATGGCTGAGGTGGAGACGTTCCTCAGTGCTGCGAAGGAAGTAGCCACCCCCCTACTCAAGTGGCCCCGGACTGTGCCTGGAAGGGGCTTCTGTTTATTGTTGTAGCAAAACAAAATGCACTGGACAAGCCAGCAGGAAAGGGTCTGTTTTGAGACTGGTTGGCCCAACATCCACTCAGCGAAGGATATAAACAGCTGCTCGGACCTACGATGCTGTTTAGTCCTGGTCAAGTAGTATCTTAAGGAGCGGTGAACATCTAGGGTGTGAAGCAATGCCTCTCCTCTATTAGTGTACTTGGGAAAGTACACAGGCAGATCGATGTCCTGGTTAAGAGTAAGGGCAGAGACCACCTTAGGCAGGAATTTAGGATTCGCCCTCAAAGACAATCTGTCTTGGTGGAAAATTAAATAAGGTTCCTTACACATGAGAGTGTGTAGCTCAGAAATTCTCCTTGCTGACGTAACAGCAACTAAAAATAAAGTTTTCCATGACAGAAAACGCAGCTCGCAATCTGTGGCAGGTTCAAAAGGGGGCAGAGTGAGCTGCTCCAGGACAAAGAGTAGGCCCCAAGGAGGGACGGGATCCTTGATGGGTGGCCTAAGGTGTAACAACCCCCTCAGGAAGTCCCAAGAGGCATCGAGTTGTGCCACTGTGCGCTGACCTATCGGGCAGTGGTAGGCCGAAATCGCACAGAGGTGAACCTTAATCGAGGAGTAGGCAAGGCCTGAGTGAAAGAGGGAAAGCAGGTATTCCAGAACTGATTTCTCTGGGCATTCTAAAGGGGAGAGGCCGCGTGCCTGAGACCACAGGCAAAATCGGCGCCATTTCATGGCGTACGTCGCATGCGTTGCCGGCTTTCTGGCAGCAGAAAGAACTTCCGCTGCCTCTTGCGAGACCCCATGTCGCATAACGGCTATGTCTCGAGGAGCCAAGCATGCAGGTTCAGTGAGCGTAAGTCTGGATGAACTAACGGACCTCCCTCTTGAGACAGCAGGTGGGAGCTGAAGGGCAACGGGAGTGGAGGTTCCCGGGACAATTGCGTCAGCATGGGGAACCAGATCTGTCTGGGCCAGAAAGGCGCTACCAGGATCATTGTTGCATGCTCCCTGCGCAGTTTGAGAAGAACTCTCTAGATCAACGGTAAGGGAGGAAAAGATAGAGGAATTTGTCCGCCCAGGAGAGGGACAACGCGTCTCGCCAGAAAACACCAGGCCCTGGATCTAGCGAGCAAAAATTGGGCAGTTTTGCATTGGATGGGGAAGCGAATAAGTCCAACTCTGGAGTGCCCCATCGAAGAAACAGATCCTCTGCTACCTCCTGAAGAAGTTCCCACTTGTGGACTCTGGCCTGGGAACGACTCAGGCCATCTGCAATTTTGTTGTCCACTCCGGGAATGTGAACTACCATCAGGCTCGCGCCATGTCGGATTACCCAATCCCACACTCTCATAGCTTCCCTGCAAAGGGGGTAAGAGTGTGCGCCTCCTTGTTTGTTGAGGTAATACATCACCGCCGTATTGTCTGTTTGAAGCAGAAGAGTGCTCGGCAGGATTTCTGACTGGAAGGCCTGCAAGGCATAAAGGACCGCCCTCATCTCCAAAATGTTAATGTAGAGGTGAGCTTCTTGAGGGGTCCACGTTCCCTGGGACCTCACCCTGTTCAGGTGTGCTCCCCACCCCAGCCCTGAGGCATCTGTGGAAAGGATTACCGCCAGGGACGGCGCTGCAAACGGAACACCTGCAGAGAGTGTCCCTGGGTCTAGCCACGATTGCCAGTCCCGAATCACGGCGTTCGTAATTCTGACCGGTTGCTGCATGTGGTCTTGCCTTTGGTCCCACTGCACTTTGAGCATCCACTGAGTCACCCGCATGTGGAGCCTTGCCATAGGGACGGTTGGAATGGCCGCAGCCATGTGTCCAAGCAGGCGAAGGACCAATCTGGCTGGGACAGTCTTCTTCGCTGAGAGGTCCCTGATGAGGGACCTGATGCGTTCCGCTCTTTCCTCGGAAGAAAGGCTTTCCCTTGGACGGTGTCCAGAACTGCGCCTATGAACTGCAGTTTCTAGGACAGTACCAGGAGAGACTTCTCGTAGTTGATAAGAATGCCCAGTGACTGAAAAAGAGCTTGGGTGTTCTGGAGAGCCAACAACAGCGCCTCTCTGGAGGCGGCCATGAGAAGCCAGTCGTCCAGGTACGGGAACACGTAGTGGCCCTGTCTCCTTAGAGACGCTGCCACGACTGCCATACACTTGGTAAAGACCCTGGGGGCCGGTGACAATCCGAAAGGAAGGGCCCGGAACTGAAAGTGGTGGCTGAGAAACTCGAAGCGCAGGAATCTCCTGTGCGCTTGAGCTACGGGGATTTGCAGGTAGGCGTCCTGCATGTCCAGAGACACCAGAAAGGCATCCTTTCTCAGCATGGGAATGAGCCCTTGGAGGGTCACCATGCGAAAACGTTTGTAGGCAACCGACCTGTTGAGGTCGCTGAGGTCCAATATTGGACGGAGGTCCCCTGTTTTCTTTGGAACCAGAAAGAAGTGGGAATAGTAGCTGGTTCCTCTCTGGTTCTCCGGGACGTACTCCACCGCTCCTTTTTGAAGGAGAGCGAGTACTTCTTGCCTGATGAGCGATCTGTGCTGACCCGAGTAACGGGAGAGCAGAGGAGGCCTTGTGGGTGGCTTGTCCACGAATTCTATAAAGTGGCCTTGTTTGACCAATTGAAGAACCCACCTGTCGGTGGTTATACACTGCCACCCTGGCAGGTGGTCCGCAATACGACCCCCGACCTTGCTGTCCCGTTGATCCTGAGGGGTGGGGGCCGGGAAGGAGTCATGCTGTGGTGGCGGAGGGTCCTGCAGGCTGGGCCGACTTGGCAGGTCATTGGCCTCGGCCTGCGGACGACTTCCCCTGGGTTCTTCGGGAGAAGGAGCCCCTCTGTTGCGGACCGGTGCGGGACTGCTGTCTCTGCATCCAGCCTCGAAAACGGCTCTGGTTCCTACGAAAGGAGCCGAGCTTGGGTCTGTACATGGCTTGGACAGACCGCACTGCCTTCCCGGCCTCTTGAAGTTTGGTGAGAACCTTCTCCGAGGACTCACCAAAAAGAACTTCTCTATGGAATGAGGCGTCCAGAATGTTTTTCTGGACGTCCGGGGTAAATTCGGAGACACGGAGTCAGGAATGTCTCCGGAGGCATACGCCTGAGGCTGCCGCTCTGGCCGAGGAGTCCGCGGAATCATACGCGGCTCGCAGCACCTGGGTTCCCACGTCCGAACCCGTGCGGAGGAGCTGCAGCAACTCCTCCTTCTGCTCACCTTCTGGCATCTTTTCTGCCAGATCCAGTCCCTGCTCCCACAAGGCATTCTGAAACTGGACCATGTGGGTTAGGTAGTTGAGGGACCTAATGGTGCAGGTAGCGGCTGCATACATGCGCCTGCCCATAGCGTCCAGTTGCTTGGACTCTGGGTCCGGTGGCAGGGTGCTCAAATGTTGCAGCCTCTGGGACCGGTCAGGTGAGGCTGTGATGACCAGAGGATGAGATGCCAAGTACTGGTCCTCCCTAGGGGCCTTGTACAGGTGGTCAGCCTTCTTCGGCATCGCCAGGAGCAAGTGTGGACATTTCCACGCTGCCTTGGTGACGTCCACGAAGGTGTCCACCAAGGGTGGCACCACCACAGGCTTTGGGTCCTTTTGCCGAAGATAACGGGCAAGGCGTAGCCTCTCGGGGTCAAGTTCTTCTGCGTCCCAGCCCATGTTCTCCTGGATATGCCTCGTAATCTCTGAGAACGATGGGTCATCCGGAGGAGATCTTGGGAGCTCACGTGGGTCCGGAGAGGGGACGCTGATGGGAGAAGGGGATCTGTATCCGTCTGAGAAGTCTGATCCCGAGTCCTCCGTCGAAGGCGAGTGGCAGCATCTTCTGGGTCTCTTGGGGCTGGGTGACCCTAAAGAAGATCTGGACGGAGGTCTCCTCTTGTCTGGTCTGCCCCTAGGAGGTTCCGCAGGCTCCTGAGGGGAAGGTACTCAGCCTGCTGCCCCGGATGGGGTGGGGGGCGCTGGGGCCGGTGGAGTCACGGGTGGAGGAAGAGGAGGAGGTGTGGGAATCACGTCCTTCTTTATGGTATCCCACCAATAGGTGAATAGTTCCTTAACCTCTGAAATACTGAGGCCAGACGACGGGCCAGGCGCTGGTGGTCGGTCGACGGGGTCCAGCATCGGCTCCCCAGGGGTCTCTGGTACTGGAGAGGGCTCCCTGGGGGGTGCGACAGGACCGGGTTCGCCCATCTGGTCTTCGGGCTGAGTCAGCTCCTCCTCCTTCGAAAGCACCTCCTGGCCGACGTTGGTAGGTGGCGTAGGTGTTCTCCTCTCTACTGGAATGGGCATCGGTCCCCCGGCCGGCGTCCGAGGTGAAGAAATCCTGACCGGCAATGGGTGTCTGGCAGTCGTCAGGTCCCGGGACCGATTATGCTTAGCCGACGTCGGGTCCGACATCCTTTTCAGTGAAGTCAGCTCCTTGGTCTTCTGCTGGGGTGGAGGAGGCAAGGAGACCGACCGGGCGTTTGGGTCCGGGTGGCGGGAGCCGGACTTGTGGTGGTGGTGGTCCCCTGACCTCGGCGAGGCCTTGGAAGCAGATGAAGAAGGCCTGGAGGTCTTAACAGGCTGCAGAGAAGAGGAACCCAAAGATGACTTCACCGTGACCGGGGGAGGCTGAGAGCAGGCCCGGAAGGGGAGCGGGTCGGACCGGAGTCAGAGCCCTAGAAGGGATTTTGATCTCACCCTCTCCCTGTGCTTTTGAGGTGTCACTGGCTTTCTCAGACGCACTCCTCTGAGGCAGAATCCATGGCCTTTACTTTTCTTCAAGAAGGTAGCTTGAAGGGCCTTTTGGCACAGATCCGGTCCGCTACTGAATCCTGACAGAAGGAACAGGCCCGGTGTCGTGGTCCGGGCTCAGGCATCGCACGCAGGCCGAATGCGGTCTTTAAAGGGATTTGCTTCCACAGGCGCACTTTGATGGATGGCCTTCCATGGAGGTTGAGAGGACATCAGATGGCAGACGTTCAATGTGAAAAAGGTTTCCAAGTCGGAAAAGAACTTTTCCAGGCATCGCGTGCTAGAAACAGACCGAAGGGTCCAAGACATGCAAGTCGGCATGGAAAGAACTTTGATTCTGGCGGACCGCCTCTTATCTATACGCCTGACGTTAGCGGACTGACGCCGAGGCGGTCCCCGCTGAAGACTGCTAGCTAGAAGATTTCCGTGAGGTCCTGATGCCTGCCGGCCTCAGTCCTAATGGTGTAACCTGCTGCAAGAGCTGTATCTCGAAGTAAGATCCTGAGTTCCAACACGTTGGAGAGTCACTTCTGTTGCTGTGAGGCTCTGATCAAGAGAAGAAAGCCTGATTAAAAAAAAAAAGAGGGGGGGACCAACAGACTGGGCAGTCGCCTAGGTCTAGGAAATATCTCGGAATAAGAGAAATCTCTCTTAGAGTAAAGAGATGACCCATACCTCCGCTGGATCGGACTGCCCCAGGGGTAGAAGAAATCAGGTATTCTTTATCATAGTTTTAGAAACGACCACCTTAGGGGCTGAGGCAGAACCTGACCAGATCCAAAAGTGTGGTATCAAGTAATTTCGACTAGGCCATGCGCTGTGATAATTCTAACTTTTTTTTTTTTTTTTTACCATTAGTCCGAGCCTGACAAGGTTTCAGGCTGTTATTTTGCAAGGACTGCCTGATACAAAAATGATGAAGATGTCATCCCTCTGAGGGGCAGGAGGAGCCTGAGCGTCCATAACTGAAATCGTGACCGGACTAATAATAACGGTTGAATAGATGTTAACCACCTGTGCCGAAGAAGCCACCGAAGGGGCAGTATCAGAAGGGGACTATATACCCTTATCAAAGGAGCGGAAGAGTCTGTGCAGCTCCCAACCATTGAATTAGAACGTTCCACAAAGTGTAATTGTCTTGACGACTGAAAGAGTCTAGACACAGAGGTGTATGGTCCACGGATGCAGTCTGAATACTATGGTGGACCCCATTACTGAGGAACTACTGAAAAGATCTTCCATCACGGACTCTGATGATAGAGAGGGCGTGGATGAGTCATCCGCTTTATCACTGACCAGAAGGACAGGGAGAGACTCATCTAGATGCACTTATACCCCAGAAGGTCCCCTAATGGAGGTCTAGGTCAGAGCCAGTAGAGACTCTGCCACCAGAAAGTGCTGAGCGTAATGAGAGATTCTGCTGGCAGAACAGAAGAGTTCCATCAGCGGACAACCGCTGGATGTCACAAGATCCCATGCAGACCACCACCCACTAAGATGTGTGGAAAAAAATAATCCGTAGAACAGGACTTCATTCTGTGAAAACATCCTGCCACAAGTCCCGCGGAAGAGGAGGTCTGCAGAAGGAAATCTGTCACTAGTTCTGCCAGACAGCATCAACTGGCATCCTTGGGGCACCAAGCAGTGCCTATGCCACCCTGGGTGACACCCGAGGGCACCCGCGGCAGTACCCGCAGGTACCCATGGCAGCAATGGCACCTGAGGGCACCCATGGTACCAATGGCAGCAATGGCACCTGAGGCACCCATGGTACTCATGGCACCCATGGTGCCCATGACAGAACCCGCAGGTGCCCGGCACCATGATACACCCACGGCACCAACAGCGGCGCCAGCAAGCAAGGCAACAACCACAGCAACCATGGCGCCGCACAGAGCCCACGGTGCCAAACCACAGCGCCGCACAGAGCCCACGGCGCACAGTATGGTGCTAACACCAACTCCCGGCACTGACCCCAGCACCAGCCATGCCGCCTATGGCACTGATGTCAAAACCAGCAGCCATGGCGCTGGACCTGAGGCACCAACAATGGTGTCGGGCACTGTGCCAGGATGCCAATAGAGAATCCTGAGAAGAAGGGGAGAAGGAAAATGTGGTGTCCGTACCAGCCCCTGCATGGAAAGAGAGGGGGATAGGCACGAGGGGTTGACACGATGGCGAAAGCGCCAAGAGGGCACCGTGCTCATTGTGATCCAATCGACCAGACTCCGGTTCAGTGGCTCAGAGGCCCGGAGGCCCCGAAATCAGGAACACTGGATAAGTCAAACCCCCTGCTCCACAGGAGTGGCCCTGAGGTGAAACTGCTCACCAGAGCTCCAACGAGGACAGAGATGGAGTCGAAGACTGCGGTCGTTAGGAGCGGGGCCAGGGGGAACCCACCAAAGTCGGTTCAGGCCTATCACCCCTCCCAATGAACAGTCCTCGTACAGACGTACCAGAGGGCAACCTTGAGCAGCACTGATTCTTCTTCCCCCAACGAGGAGGAAGAAGAGCTCCAGGTTAAGCAGAGCTGGATCGCTGGAACCACTAATTCGTGCTTCGGTGGACTGTCTGTAGTCGGGACCCCCCCCCCCCATTCATTACAGGGTGGCGGACTGGACACAGCCCCTCTGCTATGACAACTTTCAAACGAAGTCTTCCTACCTTCACTACTACCGTCTAAGGATGACTCCGTTGATGGCAGGTGAGAATTTCTTTTTCTTCTTCCTAATCTTCTTTTCTTGCTCGTAAGATAAGAAATTACTACTAAGATGTTAAATTAAACACTAAAAGCTGCTGTCGTATAGACGAAAACTTTGACTCCAGCAGACAAGCAATGTCGACATCCAAGCGCACTTGATGGCGGGAGAAAAGGAACTGAGGCAGCTGGAGGGTTGACGCCTACATAGCTCACACAGGCGCCGAAGAATATCATGTGCAGCGACACGTGGAGTCCTGTCTCGGCGCCAACCCTTCTGAAAAATGTTGGCTCCCGCTTGGTCCTAGTGCCTTCGGTGCTATCCCATTAGTGTGAATGAGTGATGGAGACTTAGTCCAGGAAGATCGTTTCCACTTCATAACGTAAGTGGCCCTGGTGGCAGGTTTTCGTGCCTCTACCAATACTTGAGCGACTTGATTGGACACCCTGAATCTGACCTTGGCTAGGTCCTGAGGAGCCAGGCATGCAGGTGAAGAGAACGCAGATTCGGATGTATCGGGGAACCCCCATCCTGTGACAGGAGGTGCGATTATAGAGGAAGAGCAATCTGTGACTCTGCTGCTAAACGCTGCAGTAAGGGAAACCAAAGCTGGTGGGGCCATAGCAGAGCAATCAGAATGAGAGTGAAAGGTTCTGACTGCACTTTGAGGAGTACCTTCTGTAACGGGGGGGGACGAATACAGGAACCTTCCTTTCCAGCAGAGGGACAACGTGTCTTGCCAAAATGCTCCAGGCTCTGGACCTGGCTAGCAGAAACTGGGCAGTTTTGCGCTGAACTGTGACACAAAAAGGTCCACTTCTGGCATCCTCCACAGACAGAAGACGTGATCTGCGACCTCTTGGAGCAACTCCCATTTGTGGGTTTGTGATTTTGTCCTGCTGAGCGTGTCGGCTAACACATTTTGGTCCCCGGGAACATGCACTGCTGTCAGGAACAGCTGATGTTCGAGGGGCCATTCCCACACATGCATGGCTTCCCTGCAGAGGGGATAAGAATGTGTGCCACCCAGCTTGTCAATGCAGAACACCGAAGTGTTGTCCGTCTGCACCAAGAGATGGCCCGGTGCTAGGACTGAAACCAGGGCTTGGAGAGCATAAAGGACCGCTCTCATTTCCAGGACGCTGATATGCAGATCTGCCTCTGTTGAAGACCAAGACACCTGAGTACGATGTGTCCCCAAATGAGTGCTCCACCCCTAGGATGAGGCACCCGTGGTCAGAATCAGGGACGGTGCCCCTGTTTAGAAAGGAATGCCTGCCAGCAAATTTTTGGACGACATCCACCGGCATAGCTCCCGGTGGACTGGCTCTGATATCCTGATTGAGGCATCCAGACTGTCTGATCCCACTGGACTTTTAAGGACCACTGTATGGTCCTCATTCGCAGGCACGCCAGAGGAACCGAGACTATGTCAGTGGCCATATGCCCCAACAGCCTGAGAAGGAGCCAAGCTGGCACACTTGAGGCTACAGAGATCTGGAACACCTGGACCTGAATGCAACCCGCTCTGCCAGAGGGAAGAAAAACCTTCTCGAGAGTGGTATCCAGAAGAGTGCCGATGAATTGGAGAATCTGGACTGGAATCAGATGGGATTTGTCCCTGTTGATGGTGATTCCCAAGCGTTGAAACAGCGATATAGAATCCCTGATAGTTTCCAACAGGCGAGACCTGGAAGGAGCCAAGAGAAGCCAATCGTCCAGATAGGGGAACACAAAGTGGCCCCGCCTCCGAAGTGCCGCAGCCACTACTGCCAGGCACTTGGTGAAGACCCTTTAGGATGAAGAGAGACCGAAGGGAAGGGAAAGACTCGGAATTGATAGTCCTCGTCTTCGAATCTGAACCTCAGGAATCTTCAATGGTTCCTGGCAACAGGGATATGCAGGTAGGCATCCTGCACGTCCAAGGATGCCAGCCAATCTCCTGCCGATATAAGTGGAAGGAGAGTGAGAAGGGAAACCATCCTGAATCTCTTGTAGGAGACCCATTGGTTTAGATCGCTGAGGTCCAGACTGGGTCTGAGATCTCCCAACTTTTTCAGAACTAGGAAGAAGTGGGAGAAAAACTCTCTCTCTCGGTTTTGCCGGTGGTACCGGCTCGATGGCCTTTTTGTCCAGAAGGGATAAAATCTCCCGTCTCACTAGCGCTCTGTGCTCCCTTGGATAATGGGATGGGGGTGGTGGGTCTGTCCGTAGTGGAACTCTATGGAGTGTCCGAACTCCACGAGATCGAGTACCCACTGGTTGGAGGTCACCTGACCCCATGCGTCCATGTAGAGGGAAAATGTGGCCTCCGACCAGCTCCGCTGTCTGAACGTCCGAGGGAGGAGAGTAGCCTGGATAGTCAGGCGGTGGCAGGGGGCGTGGCAGTGGCTGCTTTGGCCTGTCTAGAGGCAGAGGCTGAAGATCCTCTGGCTCCGCCTCTATGACTGAAGCTGCCTCGCTGCGATTGCTGGTGAAAATAAGGCTGCTGTGGCTGACGTCCCCCCACGGCCATGAAAAAGAGGCTTACAAGCTCGCCCCTGATTCGGGCAGTACATGGGCAGCAGGGATCGGATGGCCTTACCAGAGTCCTGCAGCCTGGTGATAATCCGCTCCGTGTCCTTGCCAAAGAGCACAGAGTCTTTAAAGGGCACATCCAGGGAACGGACTCTGGTCACTGGGGCCAAGGGGGAGGTAGGATTGAGCATTACAGCTCTCCTTTCGGGGGTCCGTGCTGTGAATGGTACAGCTAGAAGACTCCGCCTGCGTTCTGGTGCTTGGCTGCCTCCACAGAGGTGGTGACAGCTGCTGCATCAATGTCATGGTGCGCAGATGTAAAGTGGCCAAAAAAAAAAAAAAGAGGAAACATCCCCGGCAGCAGGATGACGGCCAACTCCCCGCAAGCACCGCTCTCTGGCCGGGCAAAAGGTAAGCCCCGGTAATTCCAGGGGATGGAGCTGGGGGGGTGGAGTCGAGCAGAAGGGGTCTGTCGGGGGGAAGGCGAAGAAATAGCAGCTGTGATAAAAACAAAAAAAGGGAGCATCTAGTATATTAGTCTGTACATCTGGTTCAAACCCAGAGACCCGAAGCCATGCATAGCGTCTGAGGCAAATGCCAGTGGCGGCCGCCCTAGAAGAGGTGTCCGCAGAGTCATAGGCAGACCGCAGAACGTGGGTGCCCACGTCTGAGCCGGTCTGTAACAGCTTGGCTAGCTCTGCCCGCTGAGGGCAATTGGGCATGCTCTGCACAAAGTCCATTCCCTGTTCCCAAAGGGCATTCTGGAACTGGACCATGTGTCAGGAAGTTTAAACTCCTGATACTGCAGGTGGCAGCAGAGTACACCTTACAGCCCACAGAATCCAGCTGCTTTGATTCTCTGTCAGGCGTTGGGTGCTCAGGTGTTTGGGCCCTTGTGAATGGTCATGAGCCGCCAAAATCACCACAGAGTCCGTAGCGGGTGGTTTGGACAAAAAAGGAAGGTCCAAAGGTGCCTAGTAGAGTCGATGGGCCTTTTTAGGCACAGCAGAGGAGAAATGAGGCCGCCTCCAGGTCGCGTGGGTGACATCCTGAAAAGTGTCGACCATGGGAGGAATGTCCACCGGCCTCGGGTCTTTTTGGCGGATTTACTTAGCCAGCCGCAGTCGCTCGGGGTCCAGGGCCTCAGTATCCTAGCCCATGTTAGCCTGGATGTGCCTCATTACCGCCATGCAGCTTAAGTTGTCAGTAGGGGATTTGGGAAGTCCCTCCGAGTCCCCTAGGTCAGGCTCTATATGTAGAAGTCTGGACTTGAGGAATCAGAGTCTACATTAGAGTCCGGCATGGAAGAGGGAGAAAGACTACTTCTCTTCTCTTCTTTTTGCGCCTCCAGTCCGGTGAGGGAGAGCGGGAGGAACTACTGGCCCTATCCCTCCCAGACTTCTTGGAACATTTCTTAGGAGGTGGTTCCTACCCCACCCCACCGCCCCCTGGTTCAACACTGACCAGGTCAGGAACTGGGACCAGTGTAGAGGGGGAGCGCCGCTGGGAGGTAATTTTTTACTGTGTCCCACCAGTGGAAAAATAGCTCCTTCACTTGGGATAGGTTCGGTCTAAGTGAACCTGGTGTAGGAGGATGAGTGCCGGAACCGTCGTCGGGCGGCACTGGCGTCGGGTCTGCAACCATGCTGACTGGCGTCTGTCTAAGGAGGGATGTCGGGGCGGCGTCAGCGTTTCCGGCATCAGGGGAGGAGGAGTGTCTGAACTGATGTCGGGAGGTGCTGGGGTAACCGGGGTCGAACGAACCACCACCGGTGGCGAGGTAACTGTCGGAACAGGGGCTGGAGGGGCCACGGGCAGGTGTCAGTCTGGCGTCCGCTTATCTTTGTGTGCAGATGGACATCCTTCAGAGGTCGGCTTTGTGGCTGGTGGACTTCTTGGCTGAGTGACGATCTGAAGCTGGAGGCAGGCACTGGTCGGAGTCGCACGATTTTGGCGGCAAGGAGAAGGCCCTGCCACCAGAAGATCCAGAGGCCTTGCTCGACTCCCGGGAGTCGGCCTTCGAGGAACAGGCCGAGTGGGAGGAGACCTTACCTGCACCCGTCGATTTCTCAGCAGGCTGAAGAACCCTCAGTGGCAAGAGGGTGGATCCAGAGGGCTTGGAGACAGCAGAGAAGGGCTTGAGGGTCATGAGGCGAGACTCGTGTCCCGACAACCCGGACTTGCCCGAACACCTATGTTTGGAGTGAGACCTTCCCCTGTCTTGCTCCCAGTGCTTATGAGGCTTGTGGGCTGGAGGATGATCAGATTCCCATGAGGAGGAGGCCCGTTCCATGGCAGCAAGTTTGGTCTCGGCGAGGTAGGCTGCGAGAGACTTCTGGTTCCTGATAAGTGTCCGCGAATTGAAGGCCTGACAATGAGGACAGGCGTTGGTGCCGTGGTCAGGCCCCAAGCAATAAAGACACGCTGAATGACCATCTTTGGCTGGTATCTGTTGCCCACAAGCGCACTTATTAAGATGAGATGACATAGAAGCAATAACTAACAAAGGATACGATTTTCTATCGGTGGAGAGGAAGCGAACGGTACTGAGCCGTAACCGGGTGAACTAACCCAGACTGTGAGGTGGGAAAGACCTGGAGCACGTGGGGAACTCCTCCCTTATATAGGGCGATGCCGGAGGTGGAACCAACTTCGGCAGGGGGGGCGTTCCCACGTCGGTACTGCTAGAGAAAAAGCTGCCGGAACCGCCGCCAGGTGTCGTCAGTCCTCATTGTGGAACCTGCTGCAAGAGCTTCTCTCGGAGTAAGATACACAGGTTACTCATCTGTAACAGTAGTTCTAGGAGTGGTATATGGTGTTTATCCACACTTGGGCAGTGTTTCTTTTCCTTTTAATTCTGCCGGAACGTCTTCAAGCTGGCTCCTCCCACTGACCCGGGTGGTAACTCCCCTCGGCACCACCCCGTGATGTCAGATCTTTGCCAGATGGAAGCAAGAGCAGTGTTCCACTTGCCAAAGGAGGTCGGGTGGATTTGTGCAGATGAACACCATATACCGCTTCTAAAACTACTGTTATAGGTGAGTAACCTGTGTTTCTAGGGGCGTGGATATAGTGTTCTATCCACATTTGGGCAGACTCCTAGCAATTTTCCAGTAGGAGAGGGCAAGGCACACACCCCCTATTTAGGGAACAGAGATTGGAGAACTGAGGCTCCAAAACCAGCATCCTGGCGTGACTAAAGGTCACTGTGGTAATGGGAACTGAAGGTGTGTGCTGACCTCCAAGTAGCAGCCCTGCAGATTTCCTGGAAAGAGACATCCCTGGAAGCAGCCACTGAGGCAGCGGTATGTCTGGTGGCATAAGCCTTAAGCCCTACGGGAGGCTCCCTACCAGCCAACCTATAGCAGAGGTCGACATAGGAGAATATCCACCTGCCAATCGTCCACTTGGCTGCGAGTCTGCCTGGTGTGTCTTCAACGTGACAAACAGCTGCCGAACCTCTCCCTGAACTACAGCCGTGCGCTCCTTATAATACACGAGTGCTCAACACAGGTCCAAAGTATGGAGTCTGTGCTCAGCCTCCGAGGTGTGACTGGTGAAGTACACCAGGAGATCAATCACCTGGTTCCAAGAAGCCCCAGCTATGTTGAGGACATCTTCAGAGAGACCCAAAGCCTGGAACTCTAGTCGCTCAGAAACCAGGCTGTTGGATTTCCGGTTCCGCCACGGCTCAGGACAGAAGCTAGAGAGTGAGCTCCGCCATCAGCCTGCGATAACCCCCCCCCCCCCGATTATAATCAGGGCCCCTACTTTTCTGCAGCACAGTGGGACCAAGTTCTGCAACAAGACTACCATTTGTCGCAGAACTTCTGTGGCAGTGGTTTGTAATTTCTGCGGAAGTTCCGCGGCACTAACAAACTACCACATCGCAGTGACAGCTTGTCATCCTGACTTCACTTTCATGGCAGTTTTTATAGCAATCAGGATGGTGGAAAGCACAGTAACACTAGTTCAAAAAATAACAGAATTATAAAAATAATGTTAGCCTAAAAAAGCAAAATGTCTCTCCCTTAAAGTCCTAGCTTGTTGCATAAATGACATATGCAGAGGTGACAGAACCCTGCACCATACCTTCCCAGGCTCCGAGCAATGATGTGTTCCACCAATCCTTGTGCTGCCCAGCCAGCTCTCAGAGCTAATCTCTGAACCTGAGTTGCCAGCACGGAAACACAGCATGCTACCTGCTGGCCTAACAGCTGTCCCTGCACACAACATTTCTCCATAACTTTTAGGTGATTCTAGCAACCAATGACAATATGTAATCAATAACCCTGGCAAAAATGTATACAATGTAATTATTTATTTAACAGGTCTAGTCTTTCAACAGGTCTACACATTATTATATTCCACTTTTCTGGAAATAATTACTTTATTTTTCTTAAAAATTACAGTTAAATTCATTTTACCAGTTATTCATTTCAGATGGCATCTCTATACCTTAAAGGCACAAATAGGTTTGCACAAAGCGAGGTATGGACTTAACAGGTCTGTGCTATTGGCAAGGTTTTGTTTAAGGTGGCCATAGTGCAATGATGTAAGACTGAAAATTGTATTAGGCTGTAGTGCAGGTTGAGCAAATATCACCATGCATGATGTGCTATGCCACCGTCTCTGGCAGTAGGAGCTGTGGTAGATAAGTGACCGTTCATTTCTGTTGCAGATTGCAGCCATTTCATTAGCTAATGTATGATGTTATAGCAATGATAACATCACATTCTGAGCATATAGGGGGTTTAGGATATAAAAAGAGGGGAAGGGAACCAGATTCTATGGAAAAACAGAAATATTAATAAAAATCAACAAGAGTGAATTCTATGAATCAAGAAGTTCTTGTAGTAGATGGTAAGTTTCATGCGAAAATCTCATGGCCGCAGAATTTAGGGCTTTGATTATAATAGTTTGAGCATCAAGAAACAAACAGAATGTCAGGAGAGGGAAAGCAAAAAGATAAAAACTCCAAGTCACGGTCACACCAGCCTAAAGGGGACAAGGATGGAGTGGGATACAGAAATAGCTCCCCCACCCACGTGATGGTCCCGGTCCCAGCCAGCAATATAGCCGCAGCCTATGACACGGACGAAGAAACCAACACTCTCCAGACATTGGTTTGACCTAATCCTTAAGGAGCTGAAAGAAATGAGAGCTGAGAATAAGGCTCAATTTGGCAACTTAAACCAAAAATTAAGCCATGTGGAACATCATGTACAGGAGGTGGAAAATCGAATTTCACAGACAGAGGATGGCCTGCTCCACCTGGGCAGAACGGTGCAGGCCATTTGTTATCACACCATGGAGCTTGAGGAAAAATGTGTTGACTTAGAAAGCTGTTCCCACTGTTACAACCTGTGGATATACAGCTTAAAAGAGGGAGCCGAGACTGGATCTGTGGCTGACTTCATAACTGATCTCCTTAAGGATGTCCTAGAGCTCCCCCCATTATATGAATTACGGATCGAGAGCAGGCATAGGGTCTTACTGCCGAAACCCAAAGAAGCCTCAGCCCATCCACGTTCAGTAATAATCAAATTTAGTAGCTATAGCACCAAAGAGGACATTTTACGACAGGCCTGGCAGAAATTTTTTTTTACGGAAGCGGGGGGGTGGCTGTGGCTGCTTGACTCCCCCCCACAGTTTTTCACCACAACATGAACTGGATACCTTCCAAAAAACTGGTAACTCTGAAAACACTTACCGGCAAGCTGAATTACCTTGGGGTCGAGGCACCGGTAGGCAAGTGGCTTACCGTAAGGTCCTCCCCCGACGACCGGGACACTGAACTTTCTCCCCTGCACCAACTGCTCATCTGGGGCTGTGGACTGGGGCTCTGATTTTCCCCCCACACCGTTCCCTCCTCCCAGTAAATGCCCCCAAGCCACTCCCACTGCTGTAAGGGAGCAAATCAGGGCTGGGTCAGCACATCCCAGGGATATGCCCCCCTGCCTTGCTGTGTACCTTAGGACAGCTGGGAGACAATAACCACTTGGGACTGGCCATAATTGGTCTCTCCTAGCTCTCTGTACTCTGACTACAGGGACTAACTAAATCTCAGTACTAACCTGCACTGCCTGATTGTCTGTCAATTCTCCAGCCGGAATATTGTTTTACACTCACGTTTAGGGGGGCAGAGAGCAGCTCGCTGCTGCTGTACCTGCAGCATCTAAGTGATTATTAAACGATAATGTAATTCCAGACATATCTTGCAATTCCTGCCAGTTATGTTTTGCAATTCCTGCCTGTTATACCTGCAGCATCTAAATGATTATTAAGCGATACTGTAAATCTAGTGATGTCTTGCAACTTCTGCCGGTTATACTATTTTTCCCAGGTGTTGTATAAATGTGAATTCAACTTTACCTCAGGGGCATGGATTTCAGTACACATTTAGGTCCACCCTTAACTGCCTGATTACCTAATTAACACTGTATCCCCAGCTAATTTACCTCCTCCCTATTGCTTAACACCAGAGTGCCTGGCCTCGGGCCATAGATAGCTCCTGCTTCCAACCTGCCTGCTGGGCTAACGGGTAGCGGGGCCAAAACTCATCACCAGGAGGACCCTATAGTAACTAGTGCAACGGAGACCACCTCTCTCCAACTACGCAGTTGCATCTATCCCAGGGGCAAGACGTCTGATACCCAGTGGCCCCATCAGTGTGGGTATTGCAGACTAGCGGCTCACTATAGTAATTCCTAGCCACACCCCTGACCTGAACTGACTCGGATTCGGTACCTCACGAGGCTGGTTATTTCTCTTAACTTGTGCACGCCTGGCTCTGGAAACTGGCTCCCAGGGCCCCAACCATCCTCACCGCCCATCTATCCCTCCTCCCCACCTGGCCTTCTTGCCAGCATGAGGCCCACCATGCTAGGACCCCCCTCTCTTGGCTGCCCAAATAGAGGGCTCCTACTGGCCGTCCTGTACCTCCTCTTTCTACACTGGGCAGATAGGATTATAAGCACAGGAAAACAGGACCCGAGAAGTCCCCCCAAACTGGACATTCCCCCACGACATTCTTGGGACCACTACACCCTTCCCCACAAAAACATGGAGGCGCTTCTGACTGCCCATGTATTCTGCAGGACAGGCATCTTGTACTCAGCCCTACTCACTGCTAAACGGAGACTTTGGATTAAGTCCTCACCCCTGAGTCGGCTTCCCTCTCTTTGCCTCCTTGCTACCCTCCTGCTCATGGCAGGGGACATCCATCCAAATCCTGGTCCCCCTCTTTACGATCTTCTGGTCTCCTCCCCGGTGGACCCGCACTGGGTGGCCAATAAGGGCCCGAGGATTGTGCACATGAGTATATGTAACCTGAGACCCAAGATGCAGGAACTTCAAGTCTGGCTGGACCGGTACAACCTCGACATCCTAGCCATATCGGAAACCTGGCTCAAGCCTCACATTCTCACCCATGAGGTTGCAGCCCTAGGATACCTCTCCCATAGACAAGATAGACTGAAGAAAAGGGGTGGAGGTGTCCTAATCTACACCAAAGACATCCTTAACTCAGTGCAGGTCAACCTGCTACAGTCCACTAGTATGGAAGGTGAATTGATCTTCGTTCGCATCACCCTTGGCCCATGTAAGCATCTCGACATTGGATGTGTATACAACCCCCCAACTAATGCGCGTTCATCTCTGGAGGCAGTCCTAAGTGACATCTCCGATGAGGTCACCTCTGAGCTAATCATCCTGTGGGACTTCAATCTTAATTGGGTCCTGCAAGACAATCCTTCCCAAATAGGGCTGGTCCAGGAAGCTAACCTTACGCAGGTTATCACAGGGCCCACCCGTATGAACTACAAAATGGGAAACCATTCCACACTTGATTGGGTGCTTACTAACAAACCCTCAAATATAAAGGCGACGGGCACCCTAGCAGATGCCCTGAGTGACCACTCCCCAATCTTCTGCACCTGGAATAACAGGGCCCCAGAGTCCCCCGAATACTCGTGACACGGACTACTCAAAATATCAACCTGAACACTTGATTGGCTGCCTAAACGGGATTGATTGGAGCCCAATCAAGCTACTTCCCACACTGGAAAAGGCTACTGCCTTCTTCCACGGAGCCATCATTATGGCCGCTGACCGCCTGGCCCCTCTGAAGAAACTCCGCACCAAGGGCAGATGCTACAAGTGGATCACCCCTCAGGTGAAATCAATGATGAAAACTAGGGACACTGCTTGGAAAAAATACAAGCTCTCCTCCCTATCGGCTGACCTAACCCACTACAAGATGCTTAGAAATAAGTGCAAAGTGGCCAAACAAGACTACCTCACAGATCTACAGAAAAAGAACTTAGGCAACCCTAGACTCTTTTGGGCACATATAAACGGGCTATTAAAGGGGAGCGGGAAGACCGTTCACTGCCCCATAGAGGTCAATGGGCAATTAACCAATGATGACCCTAGCATCGCCATGGCCCTCAACCGCCAGTTCACAAACCTGGACCTGCTCAAATCGGAACTGCCCCCCCCCCCCAAAGTCTCGAACGAACCAAACCCCCATAACCTGGACACATCCATCCTTCCACATCCGGCTAGTTAGACCTAACAAAGTACTCCCGTTACTAATGTCCCTCAAAATGACGGGATCCATGGGACCCAATGGCATCCCCCTCCAGATACTAAGGGAAGGGGCCCCTGCACTCGCCAGGCCCCTCAACTGGCTCCTCAACCATTCCCTTATCGCAGGTGCCATCCCCGAACAATGGAAACTGGCCCATGTGGTCCCAGTCCACAAGGGTGGTACCAGGGAGACAACCAACAATTACAGGTCCATCTCCCTGCTATGTAGCCTTGGTAAGATTCAAGAGAGACTACTTTACGGACAACTCCGTTACTACCTAGAGCTTCACAATCTACTTACTCCCTCCCAGCACGGTTTCAGAACTAATCATGGGACTGACACCACGCTTATCAAGTTCTTCACTGATGTTCTCAAAGAACTGGACAAGGGATCCCCCACTGGGGCAGTCTTCATTGACCTTTCCAAGGCTTTTGACCTTGTAAACCACAACCTGCTTCTTACAAAACTGAGCCAGGTCGGGTTAGACAGCCACTCCCTATCGTGGTTCAACAGCTACCTCACAGGGAGGACACAGAGGGTAAAATAGAAAGACACACTGTCGGAACCTCTCCCCCTAACAGATGGGGTGCCCCAAGGATCCATCCTTGGCCCCTTTCTCTTCTCTCTTTTCACAAACTATCTCAGTAAACACTGTGGGGGTAGCTCAGTGGTACAGTATGCGGATGATGCAGTCATATACCGCCCCTCCTCTAATCTGGGAGATCTCTGCTCTGGGCTACAGGAAGACCTGGGTTCCCTTGAGCAATGGCTTGTCACCAACAGAATGATCATTAACCCTAGCAAGACCAAGGCCATGCTATTTGGCCCAAGATCCCTCGGCCAGGACAGAAGCCCACACCTCAAGCTGATGACCAAATCAGGAAAAAGACTTGAGGTGGTTGAATCCATAAAATACCTTGGCCTCACCCTGGATCAGTCCTTCTCCCTCAAGGATCATGTTGATCTGGTAAACAAAAACATTCACGCCAAACTCGGGACCCTGTATAGGCTGAGAGACCAGTTGATACCTGCGGCCAGGGCCTCCATTGCCACAAGCGTCCTCCTCCCGACCCTCTCCTATGCGGCTCCGGTGATTCAGGGAGCTGCCAAACAAGAGATGAACAGACTACAAGTTCTCTATCACAAGGTGGCTCACTTCGCCACCCTATCTGGCTCCCGGACTAACCACTGTGACACTATGTCCCATCTAAACTGGCCCCCCTATTCTGCCACACCCACAAATTACTCAGCCCATCCCCTCCTCCCAGCCTCACTGGACTCATTGCCCTAAAGAGAAACCCTAGGCTCCTCATAACAATGGACAGAACCCTCCTCGCAGTACCAAGGGTTAGAACCAAGGTGGGGGGTAAGTCGTCGCCATTACAGCGCCCACCTTATGGAACTCATTGCCCCCTGGTGTTCAGGATGCTACCTCTATCCACACCTTCCGCACAAGGCTTAAGGCTCATATGATGGTCTCCTCCAAATGCAACTGCTAAAGTGAGAGGCTCCTAAGTGGAAGCCCACCCCTCTCCCTCTAATGGAAACAGCACCAACACTGCACCCCACCTTAATAGCACTGTACCCCACCTGCATAGCCTACCAAGAAAACGTTAACTGTTGAAATGCTACTACGCCTTACCTCTTAAATGTAACTATGAAAAACTAATATGTACTATGTTCCTCGCTGCCTTATGTAATGTACTTGTGCTGTATGCTATCCTATGTATTATTCCATGTAATTCCCCAGGTCACCCCTGAAAAAGGGACCTTTGGGGTCCAGCGGGCTTACCCGGCTATCAAAATTTAATAAATAAATAAATACTTAGAGTCCTGTTTATTGTTTGACCAGGACTACCCGACTGCAATTCAACGCCAGAGGTTGCCATATGGCCCCTTGATAAAATCTTTAAAACAGCAGCACATCAGGATCCAGACACCGTACCCTGCTCTTCTCAGGATTCATTGGGCGGAGGGACCAGAACTATACGACTCACCCAAGGATGCGAGAGAGGCCATGCTGAAGTGCGGTCTATCTACACCAGATCCAAGTCCACAAGCGTAGCTGAAATGGAGAGAACCAGTCAACGAGTAGCAGCTGAGCTCCTCAAGGAAAGCCAGAAGATTTCAAAATCAAGGTACAGAGCGCTCTGCTTTACTGCTGCATGATCGCACAAAAAAAAAACAAACAGCCAGGAGTAGCAGAAACCAACCTCACAAATTTGGGAGAGGACTGAAGGTCATGTAAGAAACTGTTTCAGTTCCATTTGACACGCTCCCAACTACCATGCAAGTTCCCATTTCACAGTGCCCGTTGCCGCCATCTCAGAGATATGAGAGATGCTTTTGAATACAGTGCCTCCCGAATAACGGGACTAAACTTTGTCGGGGGCTCTGTTGGCCATCCTTTTCCACTTCTTCAGCCCATCTTCCCACCCTGCTGTTATCTTACTATCTCCTTAAGCCCCTCACAGGTAACGTCGCTCATACATTTAATAAGGTGGACTTGGACACTGGGAAATACAGTATTGCATAAATATTGAGCTTACTGAACACTGCTCCGAATAAACCAGCTAAGGGAGGCCGTGTCAAAACCAGGCCCAAGCCCAGACATATGCTATGCTTAATGGTGACAGATGTAAAATAGGAGATGGAGCCAATTCCAAACCAGTATTAATGGGAGCGGGGAGATTGGTTCTGCCTTATATAAGCAAAATAAATACAGGTTACTCACCTGTAACAAGAATTGTAGGAGTGGTATATGTTGTTCATCCACACTTTGTGGCAGGTTCATTGCTGCTTTACATCTTGCTGGAAGGTCTTCAAGCTGGCTCCTTCCACCCACCCGGGTGGTAAAACCCTCAGCTCTGCCCCATGACGCCAGATCTAGCCTGCTGGAAGCCAGGTTGCGCGTCAAAGCCGGGAAGGTCGGGTGGGTCGAGTGGATGAACAACATATACCACTCCTAGAACTCCTGTTACAGGTGAGTAAATACAGGTTACTCACCTGTAACAGTAGTTCTAGGAATGGTATATGTTGTTCATCCACACTTATTTGCAGGAATCCTTGCCACTTTAAATCTTGCCGGAAGGTCTTCAAGCTGGCTCCTCCCACCCACCCGGGTGGTAAAACTCTCGGCTCCGCCCCATGACGCCAGATCTGGCCCGCTGGAAGCTCAGGTTGTGCTTCGAAGCCGGGGAGGTCGGATGGGTCGTGTGGATGAACAACATATACCATTCCTAGAACTCCTGTTACAGGTGAGTAACCTGTATTTCTAGGGACATGGATATGTTGTTCATCCACACTGTCTGGCAGACTCCTAGCAGTTCTCCGGGAGAAGGGAGGCAAGGCACACACCCCCGACTTAGGAAACAGAGACTGGAGAACCGAGGCCCCAAAACCAGCATCCCGGCGTGACTCAAGGTCGATGTGGTAATGGGTGATGAACGTATGTGCTGACTTCCAGGTAGCAGCCCTGCAGATTTGCTGGATAGGGACGTCCCTGGAAGCAGCCACCGATGCAGCAGTATGGCGGGTAGAATGAGCTCTTATCCCTCTGGGAGGCTCCATGCCCACCAACTTATAGCAGAGATCTGTGAAGGAGGTGACCCACCTGTCTATCGTCCGCTTGACTGCAGGTCTGCCAGGTGCGGCTTCAGCGTAGGTGACAAACAGCTGGCGAACCTCTCCCGAATTTCAGCCGTGCGCTCCTTATAGTAAGCGAGCGCCCTTCTAGGGTCCAGAGTATGGAGCCTATATTCAGCCTCCGAGGTGTGATTGGGGTAGAACACCAGCACAGTCAACACCTGGTTAAGGTGAAACTCCGACACTACCTTCGGAAGGAATTTCGGGTGGGGCGCAGGACAACCTTGTCCCTGTGGAAGACCAGGTAAGGAGACTCGATGCAGAGAGCCTGGAGCTCTCCCATCCTTCTGGCTGACGTGATAGCCACCAAGAAGGCTTTCTTCCACGACAGGTGAGAGAGATCACACCTGTGCACTGGTTCGAATGGCTTGCCCATGAGCTTTGCCAGTACCAGCAGTAGATCCCACGGAGGTGGAGGCTCTCGCACCGGAGGGGAAATGTGATCAAGGCCTTTGAAAAAGCGCCAGACCACCTTCTCCTGCGCCACCGACTGCTTCACGGCCCGCGCCTGGTAAGCAGAGATGGCTGCCAGGTGCACCTTAAGGGTCATCGACCTAAGCTCCTGCCGAGAAAGGGACCAAAGGTAGTCCAATATGCTCACCAAGGAACAGGAGGAAGGGTCCAGGCCCTTGCCCTGGCACCAAATGGAAAATCTTTTCCATTTGAAGGCGTAGCATTTTCTGGTCAACTCCTTACGGGACGCCTCAACTACGTTGAGGACCTCATCGGAAAGACCCAAGGCCTGGAACCCTAGCCACTCAGGAACCAGGCTGTCAGGTGCAGGGATTGAAGGTCCGGATGGAATACCTTCCCCTGATTGACTGAGAGCAGGTCCGGGCAAGCTGGAAGCTGCCTCGGGATCCTGGAGCTGAGGCTGAGGAGATCTGGGTACCAGTACTGGCGGGGCCAGTCTGGGGCTATCAGAATCACCTGAGCCTTGTCCCTCCTTGCTTTGAGCAGCACCTTGTGCATCAAGGGGAACAGGGGAAAGGCGTAAAAGAGGCCCAGGGTCCACGGCCTCGAGAAGGCATCCCCCTGCAGCGAAACCTGCTGAGGGGGGGGCATGGAACAGCCTCAGCTTCTCATTCTCCTTGGAGGCAAACAGGTCCACCTGAGGTGTGCCCCAATGGGAGAATAGATCTTGTACTACCTCCGGCAGGAGAGACCACTCGTGGGACGCAGCCCCTATCCGGCTTAGGGCATCGGCCAGGGTGTTGGAGGCTCCTGCCACATGAATGGCTAGGAGATCCGCCTCCAGGCTGCACATGAGTGACCAGATGCGGAGAGCTTCCTTGCATAGAAGCATGGAGCGCGATCCCGTCCTGGCGGTTTAGATAGTACATGGTCGTGGTATTGTCCATTTGGACCCGGACCACTTGACCCCGAAGAAACGGAGCAAAGGCGGTGAGAGCTAGGTGGACCGCTCGGAGCTCCAGCAGGCTGATGTGGCATCGGGACTCCCGCAGGGACCAGAGGCTGTGCGCTCGGTGTTCCCCCAGATGGGCACCCCAACCCATCAGAGAGGCATCGGTCGAGAGAGACCGTCGGCTTGGGGCGGACAAACGGGATGCCCTCCTGCAGATGAACTGGAATGGTCCACCACTGGAGAGCGTTCCACATCCCCTGGGTCACCGTCACTAGCTGGTCCAATGGATCGCAGCGTTGGGACCATTGGCTGGCCAGCCCCCACTGAAAGGGGAGCATGTTCCAGCGGGCCCAACGGACCACGCTGGTACAGGCCGCCATGAGACCCAGGAGGCGCAGGAAGTCCCGGGCAGGGCGCAACTGCCCAAGCAGAAATGATTGGGCAAAGGAGGAAAGAACCTCGGCCCTGTCTGCCGGGAGCCGTGCTCTGGCTCGAAGAGAGTCGAGCTCTGCCCTGATGAAAAGAATCACCTGCTTTGGCTCGAGTTCCGACTTGGCCTCGTTGATGAGGAGGCCGACCTGAGAGCAAACCTGGAGGGCCAGATCTCTGGACCGCTCCACCTCCTGTCTGGAGGGGGCTGCTATCAGCCAATCATCCAGGTAAGGGTAAACCCGGACCTCGGCGCTGCAGAATGCTGTCACCACTGCCATGCATTTGGTGAAGACCTGGGAGCTGGAGATAAGCCGAAGGGCATGGCTTGGAACTGAAGGGATCCCTCCTGCGGCGAAGGAACCTCCTGATGTGACGGACGGATAGGGATGTGAAAGAACGCGTCCCTGCAGGTCCAGAGAGCAGAACCACCGCCGTGTTCCAAGGATGGTATTATCTGAGCCACAGTGACCATCCTGAAGGTTCGAGACCTTAGGAACTTGTTTAGGTCATGTAGTTCGAGAATGGGGCGCCAGCCCCCCGTCCGTTTCGGAACCAGGAAGTACCTGGACACAAACCCCGGGTCTGAGGGAGGATCTGTCACCTCTCTTATCACCTCCTCCTCCTCGAGGAGGAGAGTGATGTCAGCTTGGCGAGCTGACAGCGAGGCTTTGGACCCCGAGGCCCCCCCGAGGTGCGACGGCTCTGAAGGGTGGGGCCTGCTCGAACTCCAGAGGCAGGCCCTTTCCAACCACCTCCAACACCCACCGGTCTGTGGTGATAATGGACCAGGCGGAAAGAAAGTGGCGAAGCCGCCCCCCCCACGGGGGGCACCTGGGGTGAGGCGACGGGGTTGGGGGGCGACACCCCTCAACCCGTCACTGGGCAGGCTTGGAGGAAGGACCGGCCGAGGGACCTCCAGGGCCTTTACCTCCCTGCTTCCTGGAGGAAGAAGCCGAGGGCTTGGGTTTGGGATGCCAAGCTCGAGCCTGCTGGCCCTGACGTTGCTGGGCCGGACGTGCCGAGGGCGCAGAGGGACGAAAGGGCTTAGGCTGCGGCCTGCGGCCTTTGTCCTTCTGTGCGGATGAGACCGCGTCCAAGGTAGCACTGGACTTCTTGATCCTCTGCAGGTGACCTTCCAGCCCAGGGCCGAAGAGGTCAGTCCCCAGGAAGGGGACATCCGCCAACTTGTGCTGGGTATCCGAAGTGAAGGTGGATATCCTCAGCCATGCCCGATGGCGCACAGCCACTGCGGCCGCTACTGACCTGGCACGAGTCTCCAAAGTCCAGAGCAGTCTGAAGCTCCTGTTTGGCCACTGCCCTGCCCTAGTCCCGCACCTGCCTGACCGTGGTCTGCAGGTCCGCTGGAAGATGAGGAACTACCTCGTCCAGGGAGCCCAACAGGGCATGAGAGAAATGCGTCATGAGTACAGCCGAACTGGCCTGACGAAGGCCGAGGGAGGATGCAGCATAGACTTTGGGCCCGGCATAGTCCAATTTCTTGGACTCCTTGTCGGGAGGTTTGTCCACGTCCCTAGCGTTCCCGGCACGCCAGAAAACGCTGTCAGTAACTAGCCCCTTGGCTGAGGGGTGTTCCGAAAAACCGGACAAGGAACCGGTAGGGACCGCATACTTCCTGGCCATCCTGGCCGAGGGCGCAGGACAGGAAGCAGGGCACTGCCAGAGCTCCAAGGCCGAGCCCACTATGGCCTTGGCCACCGGAAAGGCCTCCGTAGGGGAATCCCCTCGGTCCAGTATCTCCGTGAGGGGATACCTGGCCCGCTTAGACACAGGTTCGAGCTTAATCCCGGTGGACTCCGAGATGAGCCGAAGCAATCCCAGATAGGACGAAGGGCTATTGTCCATCGACTGACCTCCAGAGGACTCCAAGTCTACTCGCCTGGAGAAAAGGGAGGAATCAACATCGGACTCTGAAGAGTCCGCAAAGAGTTGCCTCAGGCCTGAGCCACCCTCCACCTGCCGAGGTTGATCGGGAGTGAGGGGTAACAGACAGCCTATGGGGCAGTCCCTGAGCCGACTGAGAGTTCTTGGTCGGAGCCCCAAATAACGGCTGTGGAGGTGGAGGTTCCACTGGAATCGGTGGAGCAACTGGCTTTGGCCGAACAACCGGCCTGGGGACAGGCTCCTTGGGTAAGTCGAGGGGTTGTTTCAGCCGCTCCGGTGACAGCCACTTAATGGCCGGAGAAGGCGACGGTGTCAGCTTGTTCCCGGTCAGAAGGAGCTGTTGCCACATAAGGTCCTCGTACCGTCGATGTAACTTGCGTCGAAGCCTCCCCTCGTCCGAGGAGGAGGACAAGGACGAGCAGTGGCGCCGCTTACCGCGGTGCAAGACCAGACCGCCTATGGCGGCAGGGATCGGCTGGACTGCGAAGTCCGGGCCGAGACAAAGAACCTCGGCTTTTCCGAGGGCGGTGCGGGGAGGGGACGAGGGGAACCGGCTCTCCCCTCAGCTCGGAGGGTTCACCCGAAGGTTCCGGAACCGGAGGCACTGGCAAGCCCACGGGATCCTCAACTCCCACTGGGGAACCGGGGAGAGAGGATTCTCGGCTTCGCCTGGCGACAACCCGTCCAACGGGTCGAGAAAAATCTCGACTGCGTCAACGGGAGTCTCAGTCAACTGGCCTGACGGGGACACCGTGAGACCAGTGGCCGAAGCTGAACGATCGACCGAAGTCGACAGCTGACAACTCGGTGAGAGGGACCTTCCCACTCCCAAGAGCGTCGACGGAGGGACTTACCCTTGTCTTTCTTTTTGGACCGGGAAGAAGGTCCAGCAGACGTTGGTCCCTCTCCCTTAGTGGAGAGGGACAGACAAAGATCCTTAAAAGAAGCTGTGTAAGAGGAACCCAGGGAGAGTGAGATAAATGCCGCGGCCGAGGAAGATGCAGCCCGCGCCGTCTCCTCTTCGAGGGCGATCATCTGCTCTAGCTGATCCGCTGAGCCCGCTGCCGCGGATACCGCCGACCGGGCCTCTTTTGACTTTACCGGAGGAAAACGTTTCTCGAGACGCCCCAGTTTTAAATGGGCAGCACGGTCTTCGAGAACGTAGGCTGAGAAGGAAGAGCACAGGTCGCAAGCCTGCGGGTCGTCCTCAAGGCCTAAACAGTAGACACACGTGGAGTGCAGAGCTGTCCGAGACATCTTCTGCCCGCAAGGGCATCTCTGAAAACAGGGAGTCGATTTATCCATCGCAGCCGCGAGGGATAGAAGACCGAAGTCTAGAAGTGCAAAAACTCTTTAAATTCGCAAAACCGAAGAATTAGGAACCAGTCTTATACGCAGAGCGTTAAGGAGGGAACCTGAGCTTCCAAGCGGTAAGGAAGATCTGACGTCATGGGGCGGAGCCGAGAGTTTTACCACCGAAGTGGGTGGGAGGAGCCAGCTTGAAGACCTTCCAGCGAGATTTAAAGCGGCAAGGATACCTGCCAATAAATGTGGATGAACAACATGGGACGTGGATATGTTGTTCAATCCACACCTTGTGACAGACTCCTAGCAGATCTCCGGGAGGAGGGAGGCAAGGATGTGCACCCCCTGCTTAAGGAATAAGGACTGGAGAACCGAGGTCCCAAAACCAGCATCCCGGTGTGACTCTAGGTCAATGTGGTAATGGGAAATAAAGGTGTGAGCTGACTTCCAGGTAGCAGCCCTGCAGATTTCCTGGATAGGGGACGTCCCTGGAAGCAGCCGTATGGTGGGTAGAATCAGTTCTTATCCCTTTGGGAGGCTCCATGCCCGCCAACCTATAGCAGAGATCTATGCAGGAGGTGACCCACCTGCTTATCGTCCACTTGGCTGCAGGTCTGCCAGGTGCAGCTTCAGCGTAGGTGACAAACAGCTGGCGATCCTCTCCCTGAACTTCAGCCATCCGCTCCTTATAATAAGAAAGCGCTCTTCTAGGGTTCAAAATATGGAGCCAGTATTCGGCCTCCAATGTGTGATTGGGGTACAACACCGGCAGAGTCAACACCTGGTTAAGGTGAAACTCCTACACCACCTTCGGAAGGAATTTCGGGTGGGGGTGCAGGACAACCTTGTCTCTATGGAAGACCAGATAAGAAGACTCTCGATGGAAAGTGCCTGGAGCTCTCCCATCCTTCTGGCTGATGTAACAGACACCAAGAAGGCAGTCTTCCACGACAGGTGTGAGATGTCGCACCTGTACATCAGTTCGAATGGCTTGCCCATGAGCTTAGCCAATACCAGCAGTAGATCCCATGGAGGTGGAGGTTCTCGCACTGGAGGGGATATGTGATCAAGGCCTTTGAAAAAGCGCCCGACCACCTTCTCCTGCGCCACCGACTGCTTGCCGGCCCACGCCCAGTAAGCAGAGATGGCTGCTATGTGCACCTTAAGGGTCGTCGACCGAAGCCCTAGCTGAGAAAGGGACCACAGGTACTCCAGAATGCTAGCAAAGGAACAGGAAGAAGGGTCCAATCCCTTGTCCTGACACCAAACGGGGAATCTCTTCCATTTAAAGGCATAGCATTTTCTGGTCGGCTCTTATTGGACACCTCAACGATGTTGAGGACCTCGTTAGAAAGACCCAAGGCCTAGAACTCTAGCCGCTCAGGAACCAGGCCATCATGTGCAGGGATTGAAGGTCCGGATGGAGTACCATCCCCTTGTTGACTGAGATCAGGTCCGGTCAGGCTGGAAGCCACCTCAGGAGCCTGGAGCGGAGGCTGAAGAGATCTGGATACCAGAACTGGCAGGGCCAGTCTGGGGCTACCAGAATCACCTGCACGTTGTCCCTCTTCGCCTTGAGAAGCACCTTGTGGATCAAGGGAAATGGAGGGAAGGTGTAGAAGAGGCCCAGGGTCCACGGCCTCAAGAAGGCATCCTTCTGCAGCAAGCCCTGCTGAGGGGGGCGGGCATGAAACAGCCTCAGCTTCGCATTCTCCCTGGAGGTGAACAGGTCCACCTGAGGGGTGCCACAGTGAGAGAACAAATCTTGTACCACCTCTGGCAGGAGAGACCACTCATGAGATGCAGCGCCTATCCAGCTGAGAGCATCGGCCAGACTGTTGGAGGCTCCTGCCACATGAATGGCTAGGAGATCAGCCACCAGGTTGATCACAAGAGACCAAGTGCGGAGAGCTTCCTTGCACGAGGCAAGGAGTGCGTCCCGCCCTGTCAGTTGAGGTAGTACATGGTCATGGTGTTGTCCGTCTGGACCTGGACCACTTCACTTGACCCCGTACAAACGAGGCGAAGGCAGTGAGAGCTAGTCGGACCGTCTGAAGCTCCAGCAAGTTGATGTGGCATCAAGACTCCTGAGGGGACCAGAGACCGTGGGCTCTGAGCTCCACCAGATGGGCACCCCAACCCATCAGAGAGGCGTCTGTCGTTAGAGTGACTGTCGGCTCGGGGCGGACAAACGGGATACCCTCCTGCAGATGAGCTGGAACGAGCCACCACTGTAGGCCGTCCCACATCTCCTGGGTCACCACCACTGGCTGGTCCAGAGGACTGGAGCGCTGTGACCACTGGCGGGCCAGCCCCCATTGTAGGGGTGCATATGCCAGTGGGCCCAACGGACCATGCTGGTGCAGGCCGTCATGAGGCCCTGGAGGCGCAGAAAGTCCCAGGCAGGGCACAACTGCCCAACCAGAAATGATTGGGCAAAGGAGGAAAGAACTTCGACCCTGTCCACCGGGAGCCGGGATCTGGCTTGAAGAGAGTCGACCTCTGCCCCGATGAACTGAATCACCTGCAATGGCACGAGTTCCAGCTTGGCCTCGCTGATGAGGAGGCCAATCTGAGAGCAGACCTGGAAGGCCAGATCCATAGACCGCTCCACCTCCAACCTGGAGGGGGCTGCAATCAGCCAGTCGTCCAGGTAAGGGTACACCAGACCCCTTGGAGCCACAGGAATGTTGTCACCACTGCCATGCATTTGGTGAAGACCCTGGGAGCCGGAGAGAGGCCGAAGGGCATGGCCCGGAACTCGCAAAGAGATCCCACTGCTCGAAAGCAGAGGAATCGCTGATGAGATGGATGGATCGGGATGTGAAGGAACGCGTCCTGAAGGTCCAGAGAACAAAACTACACACCTAGTTCCAAGGATGGAATGATCTGAGCCAGAGTTACCATCCTGAAGGTGCGCTGCCTTAGGAACTTGTTCAGGTCGTGTAGGTCGAGAATGGGGCACCAGCCCCCCCCCCCTCCGTTTTGGGACCAGGAAGTACCTGGACACAAACCCTGGGTCTGGAGGAGGATCCGCCACCTTGCTGATCACCTCCTTCTGGAGGAGCAAGGCAATGTTGGTTCGATGAGCCGACAGTGAGGTTAAGGGACTTGCCACTTCGTATGCACGGCTCGATAGGGAGGAAACTGCTCAATTCCAGAAGCAGACCTCCCCCCACCACTTAGCACCCAGTGGTCCGTGGCTGACAGCGGACCAGGCGGAAAGGAAATGGTGGAGCGATCTCCCACGGGGAACTCAGGGAGGAGTGACAAGGTTGGGGGCGACATCCCTCAACCCGTCACTGGGCAGGCTTGGAGGAAGAGCCCGCTGAGGGACCTCCTGGACCCTTGCCTCCGGGCTTCCTACTGGAGGAAGCGGCAGACTTGGCCTTAGGGAGCCAAGTGTGTGCCTGCTGGCCCTGGTGCTGCTGGGCCGGGCGTGCCGCAGGGACGGAACGGCTTACGTTGCTGCTGGTGGCCTTTGTCCTTCTGGGCAGACGTGACAGAGTCCAAGGTGGCATTGGACTTCTCGATCCTCTGGAGATGGCCTTCCATCCCCAGCCTGAGCAAGTCGGTGCCCAGTAAAGAAACGTCTGCCAGCTTGTGCTGGGTGTCCGCCGTGAAGGTGGAGATCTGCAGCCAAGCTCTGCGGCGCATGGCGACTGCGGCTGCTACTGATTGGGCACAAGAATCACCAATGTCCAACGAAGTTTGGGACTGTTGTTTTGCCACCACCCTTCCCTGATCCCGCACCTGCTTGACCATCGTCTGAAGGTCAGCCGGGAGATGAGGAATCGCCTCATCCAGGGAGCCCATGAGGGCGTGTGAGAAATGTGCCATCAGAAGTGCCGAGCTAGCCTGACGAAAGCCTAGGGAGCAAGCAGTGTAAACCTTCCACCCTGTGTAATCCAGCTTCTTGGTTTCCTTATCAGACGGTTTGTCCACGTCCAGAGTGTTCCTGGAGCACCGGAAAACACTGTCTGTCACTAACCCTCCACAGAGGGGTGCTCTGAGAAACTGGAGAGTGAGCTGGGAGGGACTGCGTACTTTCGGGCCATCCTGGCCAAAGGCATGGGATAAGATGCTGGCCACTGCCACAACTCCAGGGCCGGGCCAACAATGGCTTCGGCCACAGGAAAGGCCATAGGGAAATCCTCTCGGTCCAGTATCTCTGTGAGGGGATACTTGGCCCATTTCGAAATGGATTCAAGCTACATCCTGGTGGACTCAGAGATGAGCCAAAGCAAACCTAAAAACGAGGATGGGTTCTCGTCCACCGGCTGACCCGCCGCAGACTCCAGGTCAAGCGGCCTGGAGAACAGGGAGGAGTCGTCATCAGACTCCGAGGAGTCTGCAAACAGCTGCCGGAAGCCTGAGCCACCCTCCACCTGCCGAGGTCGATTAGGAGTGAGGGTGACAGACAACCTGTGGGGCAAGCCCTGACCTGACCCAGAATCCTGGGTCGGGGCCCCAGTTTTCGGTTGTGGAGGCAGGGGTTCCACCACAATGGGCAGAGCAGCCAGCTTCAGCCGAACAACCGGTGCCGGAGTCGGCTCCTCGACCACTACGAGGGGTTGTTTTGGCTGCTCCAGTGACAGCCACTTAATGGCTGGAGAAGGCGACGGATATTCCCGGACAATAAGAGCTGCTGCCACATTACATCCTCGTAGCTCCGACACAACTTGCGCTGGAGCCTATCCTCCAAAGAGGATGACAAGGATGAGTGGCGACGCCACTTTCCACGGTGCCGAGACCGCCATCGGCGGGACTGGCTGGACCTGGAAGAGGACTGAGACCGAGACCTTCGGGGTTTCCGAGGGTGGGTCAAAGACAGAATGGGGAAAAACCCGCCCTTCCTTCAGTTCAGGGACCTTAACAGGGGACACCGGCACAGGAGGCACAGGCAAGTCCTTGGTAATCACCGGGGGATCCGGTGAAGTAGAGTTGTCGGCATCACCAGTTGACAAACCGTCAGATGGGTCGAGAAAAATCTCGACTGTGTCGACGCTTGTCTCAGCCTGCTGACCCGACGGGGACACCGTGAAGCCAGCGGCCTTAGCCGCCATCTCAACCGAGGTTGAAAGTTGACAGTCCGGTGAAGGGGCTCTCTCCCGCTCCCACGAACGTCGACGGTGGGACTTACCTTTTGAGTCCTTCTTCTTGAACCGACTGGAATGTCCCGATGGCCCTTCTCCTTTGGTGGAGAGGGACTGGCAAAGCTCCTTAAACGAAGCCATGTAGGAGAAGCCCAGAGAGAGCGGGATAAATGCCACGGCCAAGGAGAAAGAAGCAGCAGCCTGTGCCGCCTCCTCCTTGAGGGCGATCATCTGCTTCAACAGTTCCGCGGAGCCCACCACCGCGGAAACCGCCCAACGGGCCTCCTTTGACTTGACCGGTGGATACTGTTTTTCAGGGTGCCCAAGAAGAAGTCGAGCAGCGCGGCCTTCCAAGACCGGCTCCAGGAAGGAGCTGCACACCGCAAAGCTTCCTGCGAATCGCGGGACCAAGCCCCAGGCATTAGAAGCACGTGGAGTGCTGATCGGTCTGGGACATCTGCCCACAAGAGCACCGACGAAAGCAGAGTCTTGATTTGTCCATCGCAGCCGCGAGGGAAGACGAAGACCGAAGTCTTGTAAACTTTAAAATTAGTTTCGGGTTAACCGAAGAGTTTGGAGCCAGGCCTAAAACACAGAGTGCTAAGGAGGGAACCTGAGCTTCCAAGCGGTAAGGAAGATCTGGGGTCATGGGGCAGAGCCGAGGGTTTTACCACCTGGGTGGCTGGGATGAGCCAACTTGAAGACCTTCCAGCAACATTTAAAGCATCAAGTAACCTGCCACAAAGTGTTGATTGAACAACATATCCACGTCCCGAGAACAGGTATTCTCTGCAGCACTGGATCCAACAAGGGGTCTACAAGAAACTGCTCTGAGGTGCAGGAGTGGGAGGGCCGGGAGTATGAAAGCCTGTAACTCAAGCACCACAGTTCAGTGTAACACATAGTCTGTGCTTTCTGTGGCTTGGGAACTATCCATACTGGATGAAGATATATGGCAAATTAAGAGCGCTGCATTACTGGGGCTGTGGCTCCGTTAGCTCTTTGGTGGGGGCCACCCGGGGCGAGGTAGGCCTTGAGACCGATGAGACCTGGAGAGCAAGCTTAACAGGAAGCTGGGCTCCTGGGACAGGGGAACGTAGGGGATAATTTTTTTTTCTCCTGAGCGGCACCATGCGCCTCATGGATGGCCCATCACTAAGTTAAAAGCAGGCTGGAGGAAGGGGAGAGGGTAAACGCTATATCAACTAATCTCACAAGCTGCTCTCCAGTTCGCTCTGGTCCGTTGGTATTCTTAATCACACTGAGCCCCACAGTACCCATGTGGAGTCAAGAAGGGGGGTCCCTCTAGAGAGGGAATCCTTTTTCCCTCCTTTCTGCCCTCTCCCATACAGGGAGGGTCGAAAAGGCCTCAATATTTATTTATTTTATTTATTTAGCTTTTGTTTACCAGGTAGGTACAATAGACAAGTAACATGCCTATTTTCAGGAACAACCCGGGAGAGTACAAAACACACAAGATACATACGAGGTAACTTGTAGGGAACAACTTATTACAGGAGGTACTAACAATTGTAGAAAACAAATTCACAAGCAGCAATTTCACCCCATAACAGGATTACATAGGTTGACATAAGTGATAGGAGGATACGTCAGAAAAGCGAAATAAATGTGGCTTTTCTAAAGTTGTACCTTCCTCATACAGAGGGGGCCATCGTAGGGGTCTGATGGTTCTGGTGATGGGAAATGTGACTTTTGAAAGTAAGGATACTCTGGTAGATGCAGTAGGTTGCCTTGCAGCCTTAAAGGGCATCTATAATGGGCAAATGATGACCATCACCTCAATATATGCCCCCCCCCCAGGCTCAGACTATAACTTCTACAAGAGACTATATATGTTATTCACGGAGTGGGCAGAGGGAACATTGATCATGGGGGCGGGGGGGCCTTGAACCTTGCACTAAATGACCATCTTGACTCCACCTCCACAGTTGTGAGGTCTGACAGGAGAGTGGTCCTAAAGGTTAGAAAACTATTAGACGAGGTACTGTAGGCTACATAGACGCATGGAGAGATTTTCATGGCCAGAAAAGGGACTATACATTTTTTTCTTCAGCTCAAAAAGTGCATACCAGAACAGATTATTTTTTTGTTACCAAGGAAATTGTTTCCCAGGAACAGAATGAAGAGATAGGGGAAATGTATCTTTCTGACCATGCACCTTTGTTGATGCAACTACACCTGGGGCAAAGTAGGAAAAGGACCCTATGGCATCTTAACCTATCTCTTATCCAGGAAAAGGAAGATCAGGAGCTAGTCCTTGAAATGATTAAAGAAGCCCTTGTAACAAATGATAGTCCAGATGTCTCCCCATCCATCCTCTGGGATACAATAAAGGTAGTGGTCAGGGGGAAACTGATTGTGAAGGCCACGGAAGCCCAAAAGGCATCCCTGCAGACCCAGATAAAGGAGTTGGAGCAGTTCTTAAAAGAGAAGTATGATGCTACTAAAGAAAGAGAAGTGCAGGTTCATAGGCAAGCTCTTAATTCCATTCTGGACTACAAAGTGGAGCAAAGCATGGTATACAGTATATAAAACAAAAATACTACGAGGCAGGGCTTGACAAATCCTATAGCCCGACGTCCCGGACTACCAATTTTTTATGTGGGGACAAGCAGATGCCAGAGTTCTGCTTGTCCCACGGACTACCATGCTGCAGTTTAAAATTTGCAGGTTTTTACCTGCTTTTCCCTTGCTGGCCACTAGATGTCCTTCTAACGGAGAGAGCCATGCTAGACTCTGGAGTCTTTGTGCACAGCTGCAGCATTGTTGAATGCACGCACCTCCACAGCCGTGCGCCACCGTGTCCCATGCCCCGACTTAATTGTGCAGTCAGGCACGGAGATTGGGCACCAGCAGACACTCGGGGAGGCGGCAAGAAGAATGCGCTCATGACTGGTCAAAAACAGCCAGACTGACAGGCTAGGCAGCCTATAGCTGATGCTACAGTGCCTGTCAGTCCTGGCTACTGGTGATCACGTTTGAGGGGTGGACTGGAGCTCTCAGAGTGGCACTAGCACTAGCTCGGTGCACGTTGGCAAACGCGCCATTTAGCTGCTCGGAGAGAGGCAGAGAGCACATCATTTCTGTTCGAGCACAGTCAAACTGTGTATTTGGGGCCGATGCCGCGAGTCACTAGCAAATCAGTAATAGTAGTACCTGGAGAGAGAAGTTAGAATACAATAGAAATATATATTGGAGTTTTGGAGCGCCAAGCGAGCGGGAGAGTAGGAGGATCTGTAGCTTGGGGGAGGGGGATGTGAGAGAGAGAGATCTTTGTAAAAAAAGGAGCACAAAGGCGTTTGCTTAGTGTGGAAAGAGCAGAGTCTCTGTCTGATAAAACAACCTACTGATTATTAAAAAAAAGGTTTGTTTAGAGGAAAAAAAGGGAGAACTAAGCAAAAACACTGCACACTGAATTCAGGGAGCTGTGTGTGTTGTGTGCAATGTATGGACTCAGGTGAAGTGAAGAAAAATAGAAAGGATACACAGCTCTTAAATAAATAAAAAAAAGCAAAAAAACTTGAGACTCTAAGTGGGGGAAGTGAGTTGTGTGTTGAACTTAAGTTGTGGGACTACTAAACATTTCAATAATCGTGTGGTAAGGGTTGGGGTGTGTGTGTGTGTGTTTGTGAGACAAGCCTGCCCTCCGTGAGAGAGCAGAGATCAGGGACTTGGACCTGATTGATAATAACGGTGTGCCTCCTGTGGGTGCAAGACCACTAGATAGAGCGTGTGTGATGTGAAGTACACAACAACTGAACTAAGAAAACTATAAACCTCCTTAACCCAGCCCTCCTTACCTAACCTTATATACACACCATACCTATTCCTAGCTAGCCTAGAACGGTCCCACTGTCCCTGAGACCTTGTAGACTGGGTAGGGGAAAGGAACCTGGGGAACAGCTGAAATTATAGGAATAAAAGGTAAACTAAAGGGAAAAAACTAAAAGCATTTTTCTGAGCTACAGAAAAACCTGAATTAACCTAGCTGCTACTGCAGTCTGCTACATACATTGGTGGGGGAAGTGAGTGTGCAGTGTGTGGCAGGGGCCGTCAGTGTGAGACCACCGAACCTGCCCTGAGAGCCTAAGGGTAGGGTAGAGGAAATTGTGGAAGGGAAAGAACTGAATACTTAATAAAAAAGGTAAACAGTCGCAGTATAAAAAGAGATTGATACCCCCCCCCAAAAAAAAAGATAGTTACCTTAAATAAACTTATCTTTTAGCTAGAGCTAGTACTTTGTCCTACCAAGTACTTGGTGGAGGTGTTTGTGGCAGTGGGCTGCGAGTGAGACCTAACCTGCCCGGAGAGGAGAGGAGAGGGTACAGGAACTTGGGAACAACTGCGGACTTCTTTCTTAGAAATATACTATAGGAAGGGGAAAAACATTTTTTGTGTGACAGTGACACTACACAGGAAAAAAACAATAAAACCCTAGCTACCCAGTACTTTTGGTGGAGGTGTATGTGTGTGCGGCTGTGAGGCCAAACCTGACCTGAAAAGGGAAAAGGCATTTTTGAGGACACCGAAACAATAAAATAAACCTACCAGTACTAGCTACACTGGTGGAAGTGTGTGTGTGTGGCTGTGAGACCGAACCTGCCCTGAGAAGGGAAAAAGCAATTTCCTGTCATACTACTGCTAGTACTCCGTCCGGCTCTGGACCCAGCCCCCTCCCACCTACTCTGTCCTGCCCTCTTGTAGTGCTGCATAAGCACAACAGCTTAAGGTAAAAAAATTACAGTAACACAACACACACAAAGATAACACAAAATAGAATTTTATTGTGTACAATAATACAACAATCTTTATTTCACCATTGCAGCATAGAAGACAGTTAAAAAAAAAATAATGCAACGAAATAAGCCAAAGCAAGCTACTCTGTTTTCCCTTTGGACAGGGAAAAAAATCCACATCTTCTTCATCGGAAACAAAAAGTAAAGAGCCTGACCCTGAGCCTTCTTCACAGTCTGAAAGCCAGCCCCAACCAGCCCCCGGCCCTACTAGTAGTCAGGAAAAAAACGAGCAAGGTTCTCGGTCTGGGTCTATGTTTATAGACATAACAGGCAATCAGTCTAACTTGACCGTACCAGTTTCTGAAACGAGTGAGCATAACAGTAGCAGCAGTTCAGTGCCATCACATTCTGGTTCAGTACAGGTAAAGCGACCTTTCATTTTAGATGATGAGGAAATAAACACCGAGAAAAGAAGCAAAGATAAAAAATATGATGTTGAAAAAAGGGCTCAAACATTTCAGCATCACTGGCTAAATCAGTTTACCTGGTTAAGGTATGATGACCAAAAATACGTCATGTACTGCTCTGCCTGCGAGAAATATCCCACTCTTGCGACTGCTGCTTATTCCAAAAAACCTAACGTGTTTGCCACTGGTTCAAATAATTTCAGAATTAAGTCCGTGAGAGCCCATGAGAAATCAAACCCACATATAATTTGTGCAAACCAGCATAGTCAAGAAACTGGTGAACATGCAGTCAATTTTAACATATCTGAAACTGCAACATATCACGCAATTTCTCAGATGGAGGAAGTCACCAAAAATAAAATGAGGTGTTTAACACCGCATATTCCTTGGCTAAAAATTTACGTCCTTTCTCAGATATGGAGTGGCTTTGCACATTGCAAGAAAAAAATTGGGTTAAACTCGGCAGCAATTACGCAAATGGTAAACGGGCCAGAGATTTCTGTAACACAATATCAGCTGTTATGTCTAAAACACAGATTCAGACTATCAAAAATACAAAATCTGTTACCGTTCTTGCAGATGGCAGTAGAGATGCAAGCATTGTAGAGTGGGAAAATGTCTTCCTTCGTTTTGTTGATGGCAAGAAAAAAAAGTTACAACTGTGTTAATTAAAGCTGTACCTCTTGAACATTCTCACGCAGATGGAGTTTTTAAAGCAATAACCTCCGCACTTGAGTCTGTTGATCTTTCTTTTGCGGACCTTAACGATGTGAGCAGACCTGGACCAGTTCTTGTATGTGCCAACTTTGATGGTGCCAGTGTGATGATGGCCCAGACAGGTGGCACCATAGCAAAAATCTGAGAACATGTCCCAACTGTAATACCCATGCACTGCGTAGCCCACAAACTGGAGTTAGCAGTTCTCGACGTCACGAAAAAAATCCCTTTGTTCAAAAAGTAGAAAACACCTTGAAAGGAATTTTAAATTTTACCACTACAGCCCCAAGAAACTTGGGAACTGCGGAAATAGCAGATGTCATACACACCGAGTTGGCTCATTTCAGTGCAATAAAGCAAGTGCGTTGGCTTGCAAGTAAGACGATTCAGTTCATGCTGTTCAAGTCAACCTGCCTACAGTAATTCAGCACCTTGAACATGTCTCAAACTCTGCTGGTGATGATGGGGCCAAAGCAAAGGCACTCTAAGAGATGCGCATGAGTACAGTTTGTAAAATCACTGTTTATTCTTCAAGATTTTCTGCCAATATTGAAAATGTATCACTTGAATTTCAGAAGGATGACCTACTAATATTAGAAGTCCCCCAACTTGTTGAGACATACTTACTCCAGTTGACAGCTAAAAACAAGACCTGGAAAGTTTATGACATCATTTCTGAACCAATATAATCCTGCAGAGAAATGCATGAACTACCTCATTTCAAAACGTGGCAGTGAGGACAAGATTGTTCCTTTTACTTTCAAAGGGAACTGTCCAGAAGTAAATTTTACGACTGATACACAGCTGCACAGTTTAATAGATGCAGCAGTATCTTACATTGATTAGCGTTTTCGGAATTTCTCGGAAGAACCTCTAAAATGGTTCAGTTGCTTGGATTTCAAAAATTTCGATCTGTCACGAGAAGAACTTGCACAATTTGGCACAACTGATTTAAGTCATTTATTAGACTACTTTCACAACTTTTTTCTGAAGATCATGTAACCAGTATAAAAGGAGTATTGTGCATTAAAGGCAATGCTTAAGTCTGCAGTTGACAAGCCATATCTGCAAGTGTATTCCACGACTACTACGAGAGAAACCTGCCCAGCTTGCTCACATCCTTGACCTAATAGAAATGTCACTGGCTGTCAGTGTGTCTACTGCTAAATGTGAGAGAGTATTCTCCATTCAGAATCTTATAAAAGCAAAAATAAGAACAAGTTTAGCTGATGACACGCTCCAGTCACTTCTGCATATAGCAGTTGAAGGCCCTGCATTAGACAGCTTTGATCCGGATCAAGCTATCAACCACTGGCTACTATCTGGTACTGGCACATGCCACATTCATGGTCATGCTAGTTCAACTACTAGTTCTGCTGATTCACGCGAAAATGTCCCTGAGGCTGTCACTAGTCTTGATGATGACATGACTGAATATGATGCTCCGGTAGGAGCAAGCTCAGGCTTCCTGTAACTTTTCCCGATGCTGATGCTGTACTGTCTGCTACTCTGCTGTAATGATGTTCTCACTGTGCTGCTGCTGCAACCACACTTGCTGTCAGTTCCTCGCTGCTAATGCTAATTCTGTCTTTGCTCGCCATGCTGCTGACAAAAATAAAATCATATTATTTATTCTCCTTATTGTCTATTTCAACACTAAATAACTACTGCAATAAATCCATTGAGTTTTCTGTAGTTTGATATTTTCCATTAAAAATATGCCATTTTATACCTGGACTACCAACTCAAGCACTGGGACAACTACTTTTGGACAAGCCACTTGTCCATGGACAAGTACCTAATTTTAAAATTTGTCAAGCCCTGCTACGAGGGGGACCCTAGGGCATTAAGGCTGCAGGCTAGCAGATTATGGCAAAGAAAGGCCAAGGTGACTATCGGCAGGATCCAACACCCACATACTAGGCAACAGCTGGCAAGCACGGTAGATATAGCTGAAGCCTTTGCGGATTATTACCAGGAGTTATATAGGATGGGACCCGCACCAGAGGCAGATAAACTGACCAAATTTCTAGAGACGCTGCGCCTGCCCCAGATAGGGAGGGAGGAGGCCACTGACTTGACATCACCAATAAAGAACTCTGAAATTGCAGTCGAAATATCCTGAATCAAGACTGGGAAATGTCCCAGAATGGATGGGTATCCGGCTGAGTTCTATAAGCTTTTTAAGAACCAAGTCATTCACATTCTAAGCAGAGTTTATAACTCCCTGCTGACAGAGGGGGGCATAGTGCCCCCCTCTTGGACGTATGCGGTCGTCACTGTGTTGCTCAAGCCCGCCAGGGACCCTTTATTATGTGCCTCACACAGGCCAATCTCTAAACTAAACAAGGACTATAAGATAATGGCTGGAATCATGACCCGGCGACTCCAGAATATCATCCCCCAGCTTATTCATGCTGATCAGATGGGTTTTGTTCCTGGCAGACAGGTGCAGAACAGCATCCGTCAGGCGGTGAATATCCTTGATCACCTGAGAATGATGGGGAAGACAGCACTAGTCATAAGCTTAGATGCAGAAAAGGCTTTTGATAAGGTGCTGTGACCCTTTTTGCAGGCGTCCCTGGCGGTTTTGATTTCCCAGAGATCTTCTGCAAACTGATAGTTCAATTACATGCCACCCACGAGGATGTGTAAGGGTGAACGGCCATATAGGGAGGTTATTTCAATTAGAAAGGGAACAAGGCAAGGCTGCCCCTTTCGCCGTTTCTATTTTTGTTGAGCCTTTAGCAAAGGCAATCTGCCTGAATCCAGCCATATGGGGTATAGAACTAGGGTAGGCAAAACACAAACTAGGCCTCTATGCGGACAATGTCCTGTTGTTTTTAAGTGATCTGGAATCTTCAATCCCAGAAATTTTTAAACAGATACAAAAATTTACTGAAGTGTCAGGCTACTCCCTAAATATAGCCAAGACAGAGGTCCTGACCTGCTCTTATCGGGTTCCTCTGGATATTCACAGGAGGCATCCGATGAGCTGGGGGTTGGATAAATCAAAGTATTTGGGGATATTCTAAGGTGTGAACCCATCAACCCTCTTTGAGGACAATTACGCAACCCTAATACATGAGATAACAAAAGACTATAAAAGATGGGCGCTTTTACCCCTGCCTATGCATTTGCGAGTCCAGTCTACCAAAATGAACTTACTCCCCCATCTTGTTTACCTTTTTCTAAGCGTCCCTTGCGTGGTCCTACAATAAACTCTACTGTGTTGGCAAAGACAACTACTGGCCTTTGTCTGGGGCGGGGAAGGCAAAGGGTCGCCAGGAATGTTCTATACTTACCAAAGAGAGCAGGAGGCCTGGCAGTCCCTCACCTGCCAGGATACTGGACGGTCTCACAGATGAAGATAGCCTTACTGTGGCATCACCCCAATACACCTCCCACTGGACATCAATAGAACTACATCAAGTCTGAGACCCCTCCCCCCTTTGCAGGCTATGCTCTTTATCCGTCACCTGCAGAAGCCATCGGATGCGCAACTCCCAACAGGGGTCAAAGCAGCATTGGAACGTTGGAGACAGGGTACCAACAGGGAAGGGACAGGAAATCTTATGTGGAAATACAGATGGTGGGCCTGGGATGAACAGTTTGCCCCAGCGTCCCAGGACCACTGGTTCAGAAACCAAGCATATAAAGGATTTCACTCACCGTGGCAGGTCCTAAGTGAAGGAGCACCTGTCTCTTTTTTTTTTTTATACTTTCTTTTTATGGCCCCTTCTCACCCCGGTGCTTCCTCACCTTCGGGAGTCTCCCACGGCCTTGTACGTCCCTGCTCGTCTGTCGGCATCGGTTGCAGTCATCCCCCCACGCTGCCTTGGTTTGACCCCCAGGCGGGTATGAGGCAGGGCCCCCCTTTTCCACCGCCCGAGTGACTGAGTTTCGTCGGGGATCTGTCATCCATGCCAGCAGGGGCCTTGGGATCGGGGCCTGAAGCTCCGTCTACAGGGAGCACCAGAGGGTATTTTTCCTCTTTCTGCCCATCCCCATAGGACGTCTGCATGCTAGGAGAGACACACGTCACAGCGTGCTAACGCTCCGGCTCTCGGCAGACGTCCTCCCTCCCTGCTTCATGCAGTCCTTGTTGCACCACCACCTGTGATCGCCCAGGTGGCGGTATCACAGCGGGACCCACATCCCACCCCACCCGGAGGAGGAGAGCAACCTCTGGGCGCTCGATCCTCCTCCCCCTGGCCGGCCCTCCAGTTCCCCGAGTCCATTCCCGAACCCGGGTCGCTAAGTGCATGAGCGGTAACCCCATCACAGGCCAAAGCGGCCGCCACCTGTCTCTTTTGAGGCAGCTGTGACCATATTTGATCTGAAGTCCAATGCCAGATTCAAGTACTACCACATTAGAAATACGATATATGCCAACCTAAGCAATCAGATGATGGTGTGAAGTCAGGATTTACCACCCCCACCATTTGAAAGAATATGGTCCTCGGCCTCTGGGAGGCTAGCGATTACAGTACTATATTCCAACTTTTTGGCAGATCAGGGCCATATTACCCTCAGGATCAAAACAAGGTGGCAGGAAGAGATGGGAGAAAAAAATGAAGATGCATGCATGGGAGAAAAGTTGGGGGGCAGTGTGGAATACCACCTCCTCCACAGCATGGCGAGAATTTATGTGGAAAACTAAGATTCGATATTTCCTGGTCCCCAAATCTCAAACTAAATTTAAAGAGGGTGGTAGTCCTACTTGTTGGAGGGGGTGTGGGGAATCCTCAGCAGGACACTTCCACATCCTGTGGCAATGTCCGGGAGTACGAACCTATTGGGGAGACATCACCAGGCACCTAAAGGCCATCTTTGATGGAGTAGAGGAGCTGTGGAGCTGTGTTCAATACACCTGGTGTTGGGAGCTGAGCCTGAGTCCTTAAGAGGAAAGGAAGCTAGATATCTCAGGCGTGTACTTCATGCCACTGTACTGAAGGCACTTATGAGGCACCAGCTGCAGAAGGACAATCCCACAGTAAAAGAATGGGTTAGCATTGTCACTACAATACAGGAGATGGAGAGGTTAACCTACGCAATCCAACACAAGCAAACCAAATTTATCAACAGGTGGGCCAGATGGGAAGTATATGCCACGAATATAAATGTGGAATAGAGACTATGGGCCTCCTGCCCAAGTCAAGTTATCATTATAGATGAGACATATGAAGGGTGTAGAGAAGCAGGTATTAAAAAGGGGGGGGAAGGAGATGTGAGGTTAAATTTAAATCGAGTTCACTTAAACTAAAATAGGATGGAACTGGGGTAGTTTGACTTAAACAAACAAATGGAAACTTGGGAGAGGGACTGTGCTACCAAAAAGTATCAGGAAATTAACACAAAAGAGCCAATTGGGTAAAGACCGAGTGGTAGGAGTAAGGAAAGATAACATCTGAGAATAAGTAATGATGGTTTGGGGGAGGGTAGCAGAGGGCGGCAGCATTAACACTTTAAGTTGTATACTTTTTAAAGTTTTAATTTGTATAATCTTATATTTTACTTTTTTAGAAATTACCAAGATCTTTACATATCAATTTGGATATTTCTTGAACAATGTAGCTTCTGTAAAAAGCTAACCTCTCAGAGGTTTGACAATATATGCAGTTGTGACATCACATAAACATGTAAGAATGTATTTTGCCTGTCAACCCTGTCTGATAATAAAATAAAGTTAAAAAAAAAAAAAAAAACCAGACTGTCAGTTTCAGGGATTGAAGGTCCAGATGGAGTACCTTCCCCTGACTGATGGAGAGCAGGTCCGAGCAGAGAGGAAGACGCCTCGAGAGCCTGCTGCTGAGGCTGAGGAGACTGGGGTACCAGAACTGGTGCGGCAAATCCAAACCACCAGGATCATCCGTGCTTTGTCCTTCCTGGCCTTCAGCAACACCTTGTGGATCAAGGGAATCGGAGGGAAGGCATAGACGAGGCCCGGGGTCCAAGGCCTTGAGAAGGCATCCCCCTGGAGTGTTCCCTGATGAGGGGAGCAAGTACAATACAGCCTCAGCTTTGTGTTCTCCCTGGAGGCAAACAGGTCCACCAGAGGCATGACCTACTGGGAGAACAGGGTGTGTACAACCTCTAGCCGGAGAGACCACTAGTGAGATGCCTCACCTACATGGCTGAGAGCATCTAGCAGCTGGTTGGAGACACCGGCAACATGGATGGCCAGGAAATCGGCCTCCAGGCTGTGCATGAGGGTCCACACACAGAGGGCTTCCCTGCACAGAGGAAGGGAGTGAGCAGACCTGACCCCAAATGTGGGGATCAAAGGCAGTCCGCACCAACCGAACTGCTTGAAGATCCGGCACGTTGATGTGGCATCTGGACTCCTCGGGGGTCCAGAGCCCTTGGACTCAACGAGTTCCTCCAGGTAGGCACCCCAGCCCACGAGAGGGGCATCGGTTTTCAGGATGACAGTCTGCTCTGGGTAGACAAACGGGATACCTTCCTGCAGATGTTCCAGGACTAACCACCAACAGAGGGCGTCCCACATGAGATGGGTCACAGTGACCAGCTGGTCGAAGTGACCCGAACGCTGGGACACTGGCATGCCAGCTCCCACTACAGAGTGTGCATTCTCCAGTGGACCCAACAGACCATGATGGTGCAAGTCGCCATGTATCCCAGTAGGCGCAGGAAGTCCTGGGCAGGGCACAACTGCCCAACCTGAAATGATCAGGCAAAGGAGGAAAAAGCCTCTATCTTGTCTGCTGGGAACCAAGCCCTGGCTCTGCAAGAGTCGAGCTCCTGCCCCGATGAAAATGATCCCCTGCAAGGGCACAGGTTCCAACTTGGCCTCGTTGACCAGGGGGCCAACAGAGACACAGGTCAGGAGGGCCTGGTCCCTGGACCGCTCCATCCCCTTGCAATCAGCCAGTCGTCCAAGTAGGGGCAAACCTGGACAACTTGGCGCCTCATGTAAGCTGTCACCACAAAATGCACTTGAAGAATCCAGGGGCCCGAGGACAGTCCGAATAGCATAGCCTGGAAGTCGTAAAGAATCCCTCCACTCAGAACCAGAGGAACTGAGAGTGGGATGGATGGATTGGAATGTGAAAGAACGTGTCCTGATGATCCAGGGAGCAGAACCACATGTCCTGCTTGTGAGACGGTATGATCTGGGACAGAGTTACCATCCTGAAGGTGCATGACCTGATGAACTTGTTCAGGTTGTGCAGATCTAAGATGGGACATGAGTCCCCCGTCCGTTTTGGCACCAAGAATTTTATTTATTTTTTATTTATTTACCGGGTAAGTGCACTGATCCAGTGGACCATTTTCAGGCATGACCTGGGCCATGAAGATGTCACATATAAATATATACAAAACAATTACATGATTAAGAAGGGTGAAGTATATACACACAAAGTACAGTTACTTAAGAACTGACCGCAATAGCAGATCTTTGAGAACAGCTCTTGCAGCAGGTTACACCATAAAGACTGGAACCAGCAGGCAGCAGGAACCCACGGAAACTTCTATAGCTATACACAGCGGGGGACCACCCCCCCGATGACGGCCCCGGCCCTGACATCTGATACATCATAAAAGGGATGGTCCCCCAGCATACCTCAGTTCTTCCACCGGAACAATGTGATTCTCAAGGGTAGACCAAGGATCCACTTCCAGAGGAAGACTAAATAAAATGTTTGTGTCCGAGATGTCATGGAAAGGAACCAAACCTCTTGAGGGGAAGGTGGGAAGGTAACTACCTGCTGCAAGAGCTGTTCTCGAAGATCTACTGTTACGTTAAGTTCTTACGCAACTGTACTATCTAACTTCAAGATACAGCTCTTGCAGCAGGTTACACCATAAGGACAGATTCCCAAGCAGTAAAGTGGTGTTAGCTAACCCCTTCGGGAGGAAAGGAAAGATCCAGGAATAAACCGCCTAGGACAAAAGTCCTTGAAGGACTACCAGGCCGAAGCCTGCTCTGCGTCTTGAGGCAATGTCCAGGCTGTAATGTCTGATGAAGGTGTGCACTGTACTCCAAGTAGCAGCTGCACAAATGGCCAGTGCAGAAACGTTCCTCAGTGCAGCAAAGGAGGTAGACACCCCCTTAGTAGAGTGGCCTTTTACCAATCCCGGTAAGGGCTTGTTGCGCTTCTGTAATTAAAGACTATGCAGTTTAACAGCCACTTGGAAAAGTGTTTGTTTTGACACAGGTGCCCCTAACATCCTGTGAGCAAAAGACAAACAGCTAACTGGACTGTTGGTGCAGTCTGGTCCTGGTCAGGTAAAACCTGAGGGTCGTATGCACATCTAAAGTGTGCAGAAGAGCTTCCCCTCTATTGCCGTAGTTGGGATAATATACCGGAAGGTTGATATCCTGATTTAAGGTTAATGCTGAGACCACCTTGGGAAGAAACTTAGGATTAGTCCTTAGGGACACCCTGTCCTTATGAAAAATCAAATAAGGCTCTTTGCACGTGAGCACCTGGAGCTCCAAAATTCTCCTTGCGGAGGTAACGACAACTAAAAATAATGTCTTCCAAGAAAGAAGGCATAGCTCGCAATCTGTGGCTGGTTCGAAGGGAGGTAGCGTAAGCTGCTCTAGGACAAAAGGAAGATCCCAAGGGAGAACTGAGTCCTTTATAGGGGTCTCGGATGTAGAATACCGCGCAAAAAGGCACGTGAGGCATCCAGCTGAGCTACAGCCCTTAGACCAACAGATGCATGGTATGCACAGATGTGTACCTTCTAGGAGTACGTCAAACGTGAATGAAAGAGGGATAAGAGGTAGTTCAAAAGTGGCCTCTCAGGACAGTGAAGCGTATCAAGATCCTGAGCCTGGGCCCAGAGACAAAACCTGCGCCACTTCATGGTGTAAGTGGCACAAGTGGATGGTTTCCTGGCTGCCACCAGTATATCTGCAACACCCGGAGGTACTCCATGCCTAAGGATGGCTATGTCCTTAGGAGCCAAGCATATAGGTTCAGGGATCTGAGGTTTGTGTGAACCAGGGATCTGGCCTCCTGGGACAGCAAGTGACAGCTGACTGGCAAAGGGAAGGGAGCCTCCTGAACTAACTGGTGTAACAGTGGAAACCAAATCTGTCTGGGCCAAAAAGGCGTCACCAAAATAATCGACGTCCCATCAGACTGGAGCTTGAGACCCTCTGGATCAAAGGGAAGGGCGGAAAAGCGTAGAGGAACCTGCCCGTCCAAGAGAGGGATAACACGTCTCACTAGAAAACACCAGGCCCTGGATCTAACGAGCAGAAACTGGGCAGTTTTGCATTGTATGGGGACACAACATCTACGTCTGGTGTCCCCATTTGAGGAACAGGTCCTCTGCGACTTCTTGCAGCAATTCCCATTCTTCAGCTCTGGCCTGTGACCGGCTCAGTAGATCTGCAACAGTGTTGTTGACACCGGAAACACGCACTGCAGTAATTGGAGCGCTGTGCTGCAGTATCAAGTTCCACACCCTCTTTGCCTCTCTGCAAAGTGCGTAGGAATGAGTGCCTCCTTGCTCGTCGATGTAGTATACCACTGAGGTGTTGTCCGTCTGGACTAACACGTGGCCTGGTAGAATCTCTGACTGTAAGGCACGCAGGGCATACAGGACTGCTCTCATCTCCACAATACTGATATGGAGGTGCGATTCCAGGGATGACCAGGTTCCCCGAGTCCCAGTTCCGTTCAGGTGAGCTCCTCAACCGGACCCTGAAGCATCCGTGGTGAATGTTAGAGATGGAGGAAGTGCCAAGAAGGGGACTTCCTGGTGAGGTGCTCCAGAACGAGCCACCACTGTAAGTCTTGAATGACTGGCCTTGTGATCCTGACGAGTTGATCTATGTGATCTTGCCGTTGGTCCCATTGGGCTGTCAGTGTCCACTGAGTGACTCATGTGGAGGCAGGTCAGGGGAATTGTGGCAATGGCAGCCATCGTATGTCCAAGCAAGTGGAGTATGGTTTGTGCGGGCATCTGCCTTTTCGACATGATGTCCCATATCAATGACCTGATGCCTTCTGCTCTGTCGTCGGGCAGGAAGGCCCTCCCTTAGTGGGTATCCAAGACCGCGCCAATGAAGTAATCATTGTGAGGGGACAAAGGACAACTTCCCCTGATTGTTGGTGATACCCAGTGACCCGAATAGGGAACAAGTATCATGGATTGCCTCTATCAGTGCCTCTCGAGAGGAGGCCATGAGAAGCCAGTCATCCAGATATGGGAACACATAATGGCCCTGTCTTCTGACGGCCACGACTATGACTGCCAGGCATTTGGTAAAAAGAGCAGAGGACAGTCCAAATGGGAGTGCTCGGAACTTGAACTGCAGGAACGTCCGGTGTGGTCAAGAGATAGGAAGATGGAGATATGCGTCCTGCATATATAGTGATGCTAGCTATGAGCCTTGCCTGAGCATGGGAATGAGAACTGAAAGGGTGACCATGTGAAAGCATTTGTACACCACTGAAGTACTGAGGTTGCCAAGATCCAAAATCGGGCGTAGGTCACCGGTTTTCTCTGGAACCAGGAAAAAGTGGGAGTAATATCCCCCTTTCTCTCTGGTTCCCCAGAACAATCTCAATGGCATCTTTCTCCAGGAGTGCCGAGATTTCCTGCTGAATGAGCAAGTCATGCTGTCCCGAGTAACAGGATCGCAGAGGAGGTCATGTTGGGTGGTCGAGGAACTCTATAGTGTCCCCGACTTATGAGTTGCAGAACCCACTGGTCAGAGGTTATCCTCTGCCACCTTGGCAGGTGGTAAGCGAATCGGACCCCAACCTTTCTGCCCTTTGATCCAGAGGTGGGGCAGGGGTTGGGAAGGAGTCATGTTGTGGCGGTGTTTGATCCGGCAGGCTAGGTAGCTTTTTGGTTTCACTGACCCTGACCTCCAGAGTATTTTGGCTGATTTTTTCTGCCAAAATTGCCACAGGGTTGTTTGGCGGAACAGGACTGCTGTCTGCCCTGTCGGCCAGGAAAACAGTTCTGGCCCCTACGAAAGGAGCAAGGCTTAGGTTTGTACATGGCTTGTACCATCCTAATGGCCTTCACGGCATCTTGCAGCTTGGTGATGACCTTTTCTGAATCCTCACCAAAAAGAACTGAGCCATTGTAAGGGAGGTCCAAAATGCTATTCTGGACGTCTCGGGTAAAGTAGGAGACCCTTAACCAAGAGTGTCTCCGGAGGCAAACGCCTGCAGCAGCACCATGGGCTGCGGAATCCACCAAGTAATATGCGGCTCGAAGGACCCGAGTCCCAGCATCAGAATCTGTTCTAAGGAGGTTCAACAGTTTCTCCGTTTTGTCCCCATCCGGTAAATCTTTGAGAAGATCCTGACCCTGGTCCCATAGTGCATTTTGAAATTGCAGCATGTGGGTGAGGTAATTGAGGGACCTTATGGGGCATGTAGCAGCCATGTACATGAGCCCCCACAGAGAATCTAACTGCTTGGATTCCTGGTCCGATGGTTGGGTGCTGAGATGCTGCGGATGCTGGAAATGATCGTGGGAGGCCGTAATAATGAAAGAGTCGGCCACTGGTTGCTGGCTCATATATGGGTCCTCCAACGGGGCCCTATAGAGGTGATCTGCTTTCTTAAGTACTGCTGGAGTAGAATAGAAACGCTTCCATGCCGCCTTGGTAGCATACTGAAAAGTGTTCACCAAAGGTGGAACCACCACAGACTTTAAGTCCCTTTGTCTGTGGTACCAAGCCAGGCGTTGCCTTTCAGGGTCCAACTCCTCAGTATCCCACCCCATATTCTCTTGTATATGCCTCATAATATCCATAAATAAGGGGCTGTCCGGCGGTGACCTGGGGAGATCACAGGGGTCAGGCAACGGGATACTAAGAGGTGAGGGTGACATGGATGTGTCGAAGTATCCGGGTGAAAGTCTTCCCCAGAGGAAGAGCGGGATCTCTGTCTGGGTCTCTTGCACCCACGATCATTGGGGGACCTTGAGGGGGTCCTGAAGCGCTACCACATCTTGGAATCGTGTTTCCCTTCTCGGACCTACCCCTAGGTGGCAGAGTAGGTTCCCTAGGGTCAGGATATGGTGCCTTAGGAGGTGCCCGGGGTCTTCTGTGGGGGCTTGGTGGGGATCACATCTTTTTTGATGGTGTCCCACCAGAAGGTGAAAAGCTCCTTCACCTCATCAATATTAATGAAGGACAACGGAGCTGGCATCGGTGCCTGCCCTTCCTTCGGGTCAGGCACAGGTGCTTGAGGCGTGGCCGGGTTGGTAGTCGGGTCCTGAGACAACCCGACGTCCTCCATGACACCCGACATCTGGTCGTCGGTTGCACACTGACGTCTTCTTCCGACATCCCCTGGCGACCAGTATCTAGTGCAAGAGGCGGGGTGGCGTTGGGTCCATAGGACGCTTGCCAGTCATTGGGTCTGGAGTTCGTAAGGTGTCCAACATCCGCTTTAGGGATATCAGCTCCATAGTCTTCCTTGGAGGAGCATCTGAGCCCCTCAGGGGTTGGGAGACCGATCTGAGGTCGGTGTCCCAGCGCCGGTCCTGAGAGTCGGAGCCTGGCTGGCCGCCAACTTGGATGGGTGCTTTTGTCAGTCTGAAGCCTCATACCAGGCAGCCAAACTGGACGGTCGTCTGTCCTTAGGCTTTATCATTAAAGATTACAGAGCTACAGTACCTGACCCACCAGAGGTCCAGACTTTGACCTATCCGACTGGTTGGAGCTGGAGTTGGCCCGGGAGTCCTAGGCACAGCTGGGGGATCTGTCTCTATCCCTGTCCCATCTTTTCTCTTCATGTTTCCTCAATTTGTGATGGGACGATTCCTCTCTGGAGGAAGGTTCCCTCTCCATTTCTTTAAGTTTTTCTTTGAGAAGGAAACTTTGAAGGGCTTTCTGGCAGTAGATCCTGGTGAGGCTGTTAAATTGTTGGCAGATGGTGCAGACCTTGGTATTGTGGGCTGGGTCTAGGCACTGCACACAGGCTGAATGCCTGTCCTTAAAAGGTATCTGCTTGCCACAAGTGCGCTTCGAGGGGTGTCCTTCAGTAGAAGGAGTTGGGAAAGAAGACACGCGAGGCTTTTAAATGAGAAATTCAAGAATTTCGAGAAAAATAAAGTTCTGGCATCGTTCGTAGGCTGAAGGCGTCCATGGAGTCGATGCTTGCAAGTCGACAGTGGGAAAAGAACTGAGGTATGCTGGGGGACTGCCTCTTTTATGATGTATCGGACGTTGGAGGCGGTCCCCCCTTGGTATAGCTAGCTAGAAGTTTTCCGTGGGGTTCTGCTGCCTGCCAGCTTCAGTCCTTATGGTGTAACCTGCTGCAAGAGCTGCATCTCGAAGTAAGAGCTGAGAAAACACTATAAAATATTTTTACTCACGGCACACATACTTCTCAATGTGGGTGACATGCCCCTTGACCCTAGGCTCGAACAGGAAGTACATGGAGACAAACCCTGGGTGTTCCAGAGGGTCCGCGACAGGAGCCACGATCTCCTTCTGGAGGAGCTGGGCAATGTCATCCCGAAAGGGTGACAGAATGTAGACGGACACAGTGCCCTTCCGTGGGGCGTGGTTTTGGCAAGGTGGGTTCACCTTGAACTCTAGAGGCAGACCCTGATCAACCACCTCGAGAACCCACCTGTCTGTGATCGAATCTGAAAAGTCAAAGAGGTGTCGACCACCCAAATCCCCACTGACCCTCCACGGATGGTCTGCGGTGATGGTGACCGACTGCCGATGTGGAACACCCGAGGCCGGCCGCGACTCCTTAGTGAGAGCAACAGTCATTGGCTGTTTCAGGGGCAGCTCCACCAGGATAAGCAGTGAGGTCAGAGGGGACTGAGCTAGGACTGTTTTATGGGTCTGCTCCTGCGGAGGTGGAGAAGGTGTCGGCCTCTGCAGTGAGAGCCAGGTGATGGTCGTGGTAGAAGCCGATACGAGCTTCATCCCGGCGAACACCTGCTGTTGCCACATCAAGTCCTTGTAGCATTGATGCAACTTATGCAGAAGCCTCTTCTCACTCGAGGAGGATGAGGATAAAGAATAGCAGAGGCGCTGCTTACCAAAGTGTCAAGAGTGGGAGCATCGACATCGACGTGAGCCACTTGAACCACAGACTTGAGATCAGGACCTCGATCTTGACCATCAGGGGGACCGACGGTGGCTCTGAGAGAGGGCTGGCAAAAGCCAGGGCACCTCCAGTTCCAGTTTGTCGACAAGAGATGGCAGGTCAGTGAACTGATCCATCCCTCCCTGGATCTGAGTTAGTACCGGAGTCCTAGACAAGGAGGTATCGGCCTCGTCAGGTGAGAATGGGTAGACCGGTTCAAGAAAAGCCGGTAGATCAACTTGCATCTTGGCTAACTGGCCAGATGAGGATACTATACAGCCGGTGGCCTGGGCCGAGGATTTGACCAAGGTCGGAACCTCCAGAGAGGCACGGGATTCAGGAGTGCGATAGCGTTCCCAATCCCACGATCGACAGCAAGAACTGTTTTTTTCCTTTCTTGGATTTGGACTTGCATGTCAACGAAGGGCCCTGCTCATGAGCAGGAAGGGCCTGGCACAGATCCTTAAATGCCCCTGTAAAGGAGGTGCCCAAAGAAAGTGGCAAAAAGGGTTGAAGCAGAGGAGGACTGAGTCATGGCCTTAGCCGCTGCCTCTTCAAATGCCTTAAGTTGCTCAGCAGACCCCACAGCTGCAGAGACCACCAGAGGGGTGCCTTTAGATTTGACCAGCAGGTACCGATCGCTCAGACGTCCTAAGTGTAAGCGGCAGTGATGGTCCTCAAAAATGGACAGATGAAAAGTACGGCAAATGTTGCATGCTTAGTGTCATCGAGGCACAGGTCAGGAAGCACAGGAAGACCAGGAGCAGTTGTAAAATTTGCATTGAGTGTTTTACTATTAATATTAATAACAGCAAAATAAAAATGTGTTCAGTATAATTATTTACAAAGGCAGTACAAACAGAGAAAACAAAGTCCTTCTTGTGAGCGTTTTTTCTCAATTTCAAATCTCAGCCTCTCTTCCCCTAGCAGAAGTATTGCTGCCAATTTTTTTTTTTTTTTTAATAAGTCTATGTCTGGGAACTTGCTAAGAAGACATTTTGTTTTTCAGAAAATGTTCTCGTCTGTTTCCTTCCTTGCAGTTGCAACAAAACAGTACATGGTGTCCCAGAACTGGCCTCCTGTTTACAGCTCTGCAAAGAGTTTGCAAACCAGCATCTCAGGTTAACCCCTTAGCTCCAAATAGCGTTTTGCAATCATTTTGAAAATATTGCCATATACATTTTCAAAACAAGGGATCCCACTTTCACATAATGATTCACACATATTTTATAACCTCAGATATGCAAACTGGGAGAAAAGATAAAAACAGCAAGTGAAGGCAGAAAGACAGTGGGGCGGGGAGGGGTGATAGCGAGACCGTTGGAGTGGCCAGTTCCTAGGTCTCACAAGAAAATCTGACTGCATAGTCAGGCAGACAAGAGACAGAACAGAAGAGGATAAAACAGATCCTTGTGTTTAACTCTTTCTACATGGAACAGGTTCTTATTCAACCCTATCACATAACCCCCTCTTTAAGAGAGAACCCGTTTAAAAAAAAAAAAAAAAAAAACAGGTTCCTAAAACTTCCTGTAAAGTCTCCTTTAACTAACATCACCTTATAATCTTTACAGTTCTCAGCATATGCAGTATCCCATTTCACCATAACAACCAGTACAGCAAACAGGGCAGTTTAAATTCGCACATTTTTTTTAAACCTTCAGAATTCTCAATTCCTGATCCATATCTTGAGAGAAAATCACCATTGACATTTTCTTTTCCGGATTTGTGCATCACCTTTAATTTAAATGGCTGTAGTGCCAGTTACTACTTTGTGATTCTGGAATTTTTATCCCTCATTTGGTTAAGCCAACAGAGAGGACTAAGATTGGTTAGATGTACAAAGTCAGCTCCTAGCAAGTGAAACTTAAAGGGACTCCATGGCCCACTTTGCTGCAAGGCATTCTTTTTCAATGGCGGAGTACCTTTTTTCTCTGTCATGCAACTTCCTTCTGATATATACTGTAGAAGGGGATGTTCCTTCCCATCTATATTCTGTCTCAAAACTGCATCTAGGCCTACATCTGATGCATCTATCAGTAACAAAAACTGTTTCTCAAAGTCTGGACTTCGTAAAACAGCAACTGAACATAATGCAGCCTTGATGGCCCAAAAAGCTTCATCACACTCTGGGGACTATTTCACATTATTCATGAATCATTTCTTCATGAGTTCAGTGAAGGGAGTAGCTAACTAGGCAAAGTTAGGCACAAATCTTCGATACTAACCAGCCAGCCCTAAAATGACCTGATGTTTCTTTGTTTTAGAGACAGGACTGTTAGCTACAGCTCATATCTTAGAAATCTCTGGCTTTACTTCTCCATTTCCCAAAGCATAGCCCAAATATCTGGTTTCCTGCATTCCCAATGCACATTTGGTAGGATTAATGGTCAGACCTGCAATTTTGATAGCTTGGTTAACTGCTCGTAGGTGTTCCAGGTGGCTTTTCCAGTCTGGACTGTACACCACATCATCCAGATAAGCAGCTCAATAAACTGTGTTTGTAGCTAAAATTACATCCATGTACCGCTGGAATGTAGCGGGTGCACCATGTAAACCAAATGGCATGATGGTGAACTGACATAATCCAACAGGAGTGGCAAATGCAGTTTTGTCTCTGGATTCTTTAGCTAGGGGAATCTGCCAGTAACCCTCCGTGAGATTGAGGGTACTGATGTACTTGGCACTTTCCAATCTGTTCACCAAATCATCTATCCCTGGCGAAGGATAACCGTCAAATTCAGATACTTGATTAAGTTTCCTAAAGTCAAGGTAGACTCTTACACCCCCCTCTTTTTTATTTATATAATCACCATTGGTGATGACCAAACACTTCTCGACTCTTCTATGATACCCAACTCTTTCAAGTTTTGTATTTGCTTAACCACATCTGCTCACAACCGCTCTAGTAATCTGTATGTCTTTTATCTAATACGGTGCGCATTCCGTGTCACTATTACATGCTCGACCCCTTTTGCTCAGCCTGGCACTGTGGTAAAAGTACTGTTAAATGCCTTTAGTGAGTTATGAATGTCCACAGTTTGTTCAGAGGTTAAGGAAAAATTCACCTTTACAGAATCAACATTTAAGTTTGTTCCAGTCTGCCATAAGCTATATCAATATCTTCTTTATCAGTTTCTGGTAAAACTAGCAAAGCTGCTATCAAAAACCTGCTACAGCAAATACAATTTTGCACTATAAAAGTGCACATCCAAAACGCCTGATTAAATTCATCCCATACTCACAACTTGTGAAAATAAGATGTAACTGCTTTGATGATGCACTGTTTGAAAAACAAGCTGAAGAATTATTAGAACGTCTCCAGAGCAGGGGATATGAAGAAGAAATGTTAACAGATGCTTTGAACAGGATTAAAATGTTCGAAAGTGCAACATTATTAGAACCAAAAGAGAAAACATCTTCAAATGAGAACCCTGTAACATTAGTTTTGGATTTTACTCCTGTTTCTGGACAAACAGGCAGCAGTATTTACAGATTTTGGCCAATTCTGACCTCAGATCCAAACTTATATAAATGTATTGGTGATTCACCAAGGGTAACCTTTTGAAAAAGGAACTCACTGGCAGATATATTAACTAACAGTCATTTCAAAACGAAGTTTGTAAATAAAACTCAGCTGCCTACTTGCCCAAACGGCTTCCACAAATGTGGTTTTTGCAATGTCTGCACACATGCTTGTGAGGGGGATATTTATATACACCCCCTTAGATCTGACATTGCTAAAAATATTTCCCAGTTTTTTACATGTCGAAGTACCTTTGTTGTATATGTGGCATGGTGCCCATGTGGTTTGCAATATGTGGGCATGACCACCCGCTTCATCAAAACATTGATGCAGGAAAACATCCATGCCATATACAACCGCAAATTAGATAGCGCGACTGGTGCACACTTTGCAGTTGCACATGACTCGAATCCAAGAGGGTTGAAATTCATGGCACTGGAATGTGTTTCAGCATCCATTCGTGGAGGGGACAGACTCACAATCTTACGGCAGAAGGAAACAAGATGGATTTCTAATTTGCAAGCTCTCAATCTACATGGACTAAATGAGGATTTCGATCTGACATCATATCTAAAGAAGTAGCATTTCCCCTTATATTTTTGAGGCTTATTATAAGCTTAGGTTATGATTGGATTTACTGTATAGCTTTCTGTTTTTACTAGTACTGATTGTTATTAATAGTTTGAACACTTTAAGATTCCTAAAGATTCATGCTGTGCCTCGAATGAAAATTGGGGAAATATGAGACTAAAAATAGATAGTGGGAATGCCTGCTTAGAATGAAGCAATAACTCTCTTATAAATATTTTTTTCTTTTAGGTTGCTGAATATTTATTTTGCAGCAAAATGAACAGTTCACCATGCTCAAACGGCGCCAGTACGTATTGTGGAAACCTCAAAACAAGAACATGAAAGATCTTTAGTGATTTAGATGTGTGAGATAACTCTGGTTTGAAATGACTGATCGTTACAGACCTTAGTCTCATTATTGTTTTATTTTCATTTGAATATATTAGATTACGATAGAAAATTAATTTTTGAACCCTAGGTTTCTAAAACCAGTAGAAATGACTATTTGACCTTTCGCATCCTATTGTGACCTCCTGTGCGTAGGTAGGGTACACACAGAATTACAGTAAAAATATGCTTTGAATATAAACTTGAGATCTTGGTCTACATTTACATATAAACTATACTGTCTGACTATCGGCCAGTGAAGCCTCAACTATCCACACATCTGTAAATGTATCCACAAAATGTAAACAAAATCTGCGGATCTGAAAATAATGGAATGAAAGAACTAGAGACCATGTTTCTTTATTTATATACTATATAAGAGATATTTTGGCCAATTTCTCTCCATAAGTTTTATTTCACTCTATTTAAGCAAATTAAAGAAAGAATATTGCTTGAAAGGAAATATACCAAGGTGGTACCTAATGTAGCTTTGTATTTAAACTTATAGATCTGAGCTATTTTTCTCCTTTAACTTTTTAAGATTTGCTTTATTTTCATATATATTTTTTCTTTAAGTCAGCACTGATTCGAACAATTTACATCTTATATCAACTGCTGAGTTCATTTTAGCTCTGTATAAATATGAACAACTCTACAAATTAATGAATTAACTGTTTAATTGAATGCAATGATTTGTATATAAGGAGAAACAAGTGAGTACTGAACTATACCCCCTGAAAGACCTAACGATCGAGGTGCTAGGTTTGTTTTTCTTCTGTTAAACTCTCGACAGTGGTACTGTATTTTGAAATAAATCCTATACTTCAAGTGGATTAAGTGACTTCTGGAGTGCTGGTGTTATTTATTTACAAGAATTTGGACTAGCTATCCTTCTTGGCACCCACCGTCCGTAAACCTGAGCACAACAGCAAGTTGTTTACTTAAAACTAGCAAAGCAGCCTTTGGTGTTTCTTCAACCCATTTCATCAGGAGGTTAGCATGGTATATCTTGGTAGGATTTTTTCCTATCAGGGGTCTCAATCTCATAGTTAACTGTGCTAGTACATCCAAGCACTTTATAAGGCCCTTGCCATGTCATTAAGAGTTTATTTTCTGTAGTGGGTAACAGTAGCAAGACCTTTTCACCTGGCTCAAAAATGTTTTCTTTTATCCCATGGTCATAATGAGTCTTCTGCTAGTTTTGGGCCTCTTCCTGATTACTAGGGGCAATTTCAACACATTTTGCCAGTTTCATTCTCAGGGCACACATATAAGATGTAATAGACTGTTTTTGAGTTGGGTTGTCTTTCCATGTTTCTCTTGTTACATCTAATGGCCCTCTAGGTTGTCTACCACACAACATTTCAAATGGTGAAAAACCTGTTGAGGCTTATGGCACTTCTCTATAAGCAAAAAGCAGGTAAGGTAAATACTGGTCCCAATCTTTCCCTTCCCCTTTTACAAATCTTTTTAACATGCGTTTTAGGGTTTAGTTAAAACGCTCAACAAGACCGTATGTCTGAGGGTGATGGGGAAGGGTTCTTATGGCAGGGATACCTAGTAGTCGGTACAGCTCTTTCAGTAATGCAGCACCAATAGAACTACCCTAATCAGTGAAAAACTCTTAAGTGTCCACACCACCAAACCGTGTGGTTCACGATAAACACAACCATGGAGTCAAGCCATACAAAAGCAAGAGTACTATAGTTTAAGAAAATGAGAGAGTGCCTCAGAAAAGCACTAACAAACGGGCAAGGAGGAGGGATGGAGGAACAATGGGGAATAATCAGAACAGCCATCATAGAGGCAACAAGCCCTTGTGTAAACTGAATCAACAAAATAAAATGAAGGAAAAACCCACTATGGTTCTCAAAAGAGGTGGCAGGGAAAGTTAAGGAGAAAAAGATAGCATTTAGTAAGTATAAGGAAACACAGAAGGAGCAGGACAGAGAACTGTACCAGTTAAGGCAGAAGGAAGGAGGAAGGGAAATCAGAATTGCAAAGGCCGAAACTGAGGAAAAGATAGCCAACTTGGTTAAGAAGGGGGATAAAACCTTTTATAGAGTGTAGAAAGACAAAGGGAGGGATAGTGAGGCTGAACAGAATGGACAGTGGGTGGGTAGAGAGGGACAGTGAAAAAGCAGGGATACTGAACGAATACTTCCGCTCAGTATTCACAAAAGAGGAGGAGGAGGGGAAGGTGCCTAATCCGATTTACAGAAGCACTCTGGATGGGGTAATCCCAGTCCTTTCAGAGAGAATGGGCTCTGAAAGAACTCCTAAAACTGAAGGTGGACACAGCAATGGGGCCTGATGGAATTCACCCCAAAATTCTAAAAGAATTAAGAGCAGAAAGTACAGTTACGTAAGAACTTACCGTAACAGTAGATCTTCGAGAATAGCTCTTGCAGCAGGTTACACCATTAGGACTGAAGCCGTCAGGCGTCAGGACCCCACAGAAATCTTCTAACTAGCAGTCTTCAGCAGGGACCGCCCACGCCGGTCCCGCCTGACCGGGGCGAGTACATAAGGAGGCGGTCCCGCCAGAATCCCCACTTCTCCTGCCGGAGACTCCCGGCCGCTGGATGACATCAGAAGAGGAGACTGAGGACCCGCCATCAGATGACCACAACTAAAGACAGGCTTTCCCAATCCAAAGGATATGTGTTAGGTAGGACCTACTTCCTCCAAGGGGGAATGGTGGGCGGGAAGGTACCTGCTGCAAGAGCTGTTCTCGAAGATCTACTGTTACGGTAAGTTCTTACGTAACTGTACTATCTTCTTTGAGATACAGCTCTTGCAGCAGGCTACACCATTAGGACTGATTCCCAAGCAGTGGCGACCTTGAAAAGCCATCGGGAGGAAGAAAGACGAAGTTTAAGACCCCTTCTGAGCCTAAGACAGAATTCCCTGGAGGACGGCTAGGCCGAAACCAGCCCTTCGCCTTGAGGTGATGTCCAGGCTATAATGCCTGATAAAGGTATGCACCGCAGTGCCCAGATGGCTGCTACGATAGCGGAAGTGGACATTTTTATGTCACAAGGAGGTAGCCACCTCCGTTGAGTGGCCCTTGACCGCTCCTGGGAAGGGTTTTCATGCTTTATTATAACAGAAAGAGATGCACTGAATAAGCCAGCGTGAAAGGTCTGCTCGAGGACGGGGACCTTTCATCCTCTCACGAAGGATACGAACAGCTGCTCCGCTTTCCGGTGCTGTTTGGTTCTGGCCAGATAATATCTGAGACACCTGTGAACATCCAGGGTGTGAAGCAGTGCTTCTCCTCGATTGGAGTACTTGGGAAAGTACACTGGTAAATCAATGTCCTGATTAAGGGTAAGGGCTGAAACCACCTAGGCAAAAACTTAGAATTTGTCCTCAGGGATACCTTGTCCTGGTGAAAAATTAAATAAGGCTCTTTACACATGAGTGCATGCAATTCGGAGATTCTTCTCGCCGAAGTAACAGCAACTAAAAACAACGTTTTCCATGACAGAAATCGTAGCTCGCAATCCGCGGCTGGTTCAAAGAGTGGCAGTGTAAGCTACTCCAGGATGAAGGGCAAGTCCCAAGGAGGGACAGGATCCTTAATGGGCGGCCTAAGGTGGAGGACCCCCCTTAGAAAAGCACGAGTAGCATACAACTGGGCCACCATACGATGGCCTATGGGGGCATGTTAAGCTGAGATTGCACAAAGGTGCACTTTGATCGATGAGTAAGCTAGCCCAGATTGAAAGAGAGAAAGCAGGTACTCCAGAACCAGTTTCTCAGAACAGTCTAAGGGCCAGAAACCGCATGCTTGAGTCCACAGGCAAAACCTGCGCCACTTCATGGCGTATGTTGCCGGTTTTCTGGCGGCAGAAAGTACATCTGCCACCTCTTGCGAGACCCTGTGTCGTAACATGGCTATGTCTCTAGGAGCCAGGCATGTAGGTTCAACGAATGTAAGTCCAGGTGAACTAGTGAACCCTCCTCCTAAGACAACAGGTAGGAGCTGACTGGCAATGGATGTGGAGGTTCCCGGGACAACTGATTCAGAAGCGGGAACCAAATTTGCCTGGGCCAGAAAGGCGCTATCAAAATAAGCGTCGCATGCTCCCTGCGAAGCTTGAGAAGGACTCTCTGGATCAACAGGAAAGGAGGGAAGGCGTAGAGGAATCTGCCCGCCCAGGAGAGGGACAATGCGCCTCGCCAGAAAACACCAGGTCCTAGATCTAGTGAGCAAAAATTGGGCAGTTTTGCGTTAGATGGGGACGCGACTAGATCCAATTCTGGAGTGCCCCATCTGTGAAACAGTTCCTCTGCCACCTCCTGTAGGAGTTCCCACTCGTGGACCCTGGCCTGGGAACGAATCAGGCTGTCTGCGACCGTGTTGTCCACCCCGGGAACGTGAACTGCAATGAGGTTTGTGCCATGTCGTATTACCCATTCCTACACCCTCATGGCCTCCCTGCAAAGTGGGTAGGAGTGTGTGCCTTCTTGCTTGTTGAGGTAATACATCACCGCAGTATTGTCTGTTTGTAACAGAACAGTACTCGGTGGAATCTCCGACTGAAAGGCTTGCAGGGCATAAAGGACCGCCCTCATCTCCAATATGCTGATATGGAGAAGAGATTCCCAGGCAGTCCATGTTCCCTGAGACCTCACCCCATCCAAGTGCGCTCCCCACCCCAGCCCCGAGGTGTCTGTGGAGAGGGTTATCACCAGGGACGGCGCTGTGAAGGGAACCTCCACAGAGAGGGTTCCTGGATCTAGCCACCATTGCCAGTCCCAACCCACGGTCTTCGTGATTCTGACTGGATGCTGCAGATGGTCTTGCCTTTGGTCCCACTGCACTCTTAACATCCACTGGGTTACCCGCATGTGGAGTCTTGCCATCGGGACTGTTGGAATGGCCGCAGCCATGTGTCCGAGCAGGCGAAGGACCAATCTGGCTGAGACTGTCATCTTCACTAATAGGTCTCTTATGAGGGATCGGATGTGTTCCGCTCTGTCTTCGGGAAGAAAAGTTTTCCCCTTGACAGTGTCCAGAACTGCCCCTATGAAATGCAGTTTCTAGGGACGGTACCAGGAGAGACTTCTCGTAGTTGATTAGAATGCCCAGGGACTGAAAAAGGACCCGAGTATGCTGAATGGCCATCAGCAATGCCTCCTTGGAGGAGGCCATGAGAAGCCAGTTGTCCAGGTATGGGAACACAAAGTGGCCCTGCCTCCTCAGAGACGCTGCAACAACTGCCATGCACTTGGTAAAAACCCTGGGTGCTGATGACAGCCCGAAAGGAAGTGCTCGGAACTGATAATGGTGGCCAAGAAACTCGAAGCGCAGGAACCTCCTGTGCGCTTGAGCAATAGGAATATGCAGGTAAGCGTCCTGCATGTCCAATGACGCCAGGAAAGCGTCCTTCTTCAGCATGGGGATTAGTCCCGGGAGGGTCACCATGGGGAAGTGCTTGTAAATGACCGACATGTTGAGGTTGCAGAGATCCAAGATTGGACAGAGGTCCCAGTTTTCTTTGGAACCAGGAAGAAGTGTGAATAGTAACCTGCTCCTCTCTGGTTCCTTGGAATGTGCTCTAAAGCTTCTTTCTGTAGAAGCATGAGCACTTCCTGCCGTATGAGCAAGGCATGCTGACCCGAATAACAGGAGAGCAGAGGAGGCCTTGTTGGGGGGGTATCTACAAATTCTATATAATGGCCTTTTTGACCAACTGTAGCACCCACCCGTTGTTGGTGATCGACCACTACCCTGGCAGGTGGTCTGCGATGCGACCCCTGACCTTTGTTTCCCGTTGATCCTGAGGAGGGGCCGGGGCCGGGAAGGAGCCATGCTGTGGCAGCATTGGATCCTGCAGGTTGGGCCGACTTGGTAGCTCGTTGGCCTCTGCCTGAGGATGTCTTAGCCTGGGCTTTCTGAGAGAAGGAACCCCTCTGTTGCTGGCCGGAACGAGGTTGTTGCCTCTGGGTCCGGCTGCGAAAGCAACTCTCGTTCCTATGAAAGGAACTAAGTCTAGATCTGTACATGGCATGGACAGACCTAACAGCCTTCCCGGCTTCCTGCAATTTGGTGATCACCTTTTCCGAGGCTTCACCAAACAAAACTTCGCCGTGGTAAGGAGCATCCATAATATTTTTCTGGACGTCCAGGGTAAACCCGGAGACACGGAGCCATGAGTGCCTCCGGAGACACACGCCTGAGGCTGCCGCTCTGGCCGAAGAGTCCGCAGAGTCATATGGGGCTCGGAGCACCTGGGTCCCCACGTCTGAATCCGTACGGAAGAGCTGCAGAAGTTCCTCCTTTTGGCCACCATCTGGCAATTTCTCTGCCAGGTCCTATCCTTGTTCCCACAATGTGTTCTGGAACTGAACCACGTGGGTCAGGTAATTCAAAGATCTAATGACACAAGTCGCGGCCGTGTACGTACGCCTGCCCAGCACATCCAACTGTCTGGACTCTGGGTCCGGTGGCTGCGTGCTCAAATGTTGCGGTTTCTGAGACCAGTCATGAGAGGCTGTAATGACCAGGGAGTCGGCCAGAGGATGGTTAGCCAGGTACTGGCCCTCCCTTTGGGCCTTGTACAGGCGGTCAGCCTTCTTCGGCATTGCCGGGGTCGAATGTGGACGCTTCCACGCTGCCTTGGTGACATCCACAAAGGTGTCCACCAAGGGTGGCACTACCACAGGCTTGGGGTCTTTTGACCGAAGGTAGCGGGCAAGGCGTAGTCTTTCCGGGTCGAGTTCCTTGGCATCCCATCCCATCCCATGTTCTCTTGAATATGTCTCATTATTTCAGAGAACGAGGGGTTATCCGGAGGAGACCTAGGGAGGTCGCGTGGTTCCGGAGAGGGGATGCTGATTGGTGAAGGAGACCTGGAGCATTCAGAGATGTCAGATCTGGAGTCCTCCGTGGACGGTGAATACGGGCGTCTTCTGGGTCTCTTGGGGCTGGGTGACCCTGAAGAGGATCTTGACGGAGGCCTTCTCTTCTCCAAAGATCTGCCCCTAGGAGGTGCTGCTGGCTCCTGGGGGGAAGCTGCTCGTCCTGCTGACCCCTTAGGTAAAGGAGGGGGTGCAAGCATCGGTGGTGCCGCGGGCGTGGGAGGAGGCTGCGTGGTGACCACATCCTTTTTGATGGTGTCCCACCAGAAGGTGAAGAGCTCCTTCACTTCTGACAAGTTTAGGCCCGACGACGGACCGGGCACCGGTGGCCTGTCGTCGGGGCTAGGCGCCGGCTCCCCGGGGGTCTATGGTTCTGGAGAGGGTTCCCATGGGAGTTCAACGTGTCTGGAATCACCCGCCTGGTCTTCGGGCTGAGTAGACTCCTCCTCCGACAGCGCCTCCCGACCGACGTTGGCAGGCGGTGGTGTGGTCTTTCTGACTGCGGTATCTGATGCCGGTCCCCCCCACCGGTGTCCTGGGAGGTGAATGCCTGACCGACGACGGGTGACGAACGGTCGCCGGTTCCTTGGGAGTGCCTGTGTACCTTGACCGACGTCGGGTCCGACGTCCGATTAAGGGAGGTCAGCTCCTTGGTCTTGCGTTGGGGAGGCGGCGGCAGGGAGACTGACCAGACGTCAGAGGCCGAATGCCAGGAAGATGACTTGTGGGACTCCCCAGACCTGGACGAGGCCTTAGCCGAGGAAGTGGGCCTGGAGGTCTCGGCAGGCCGCAGAGTAGAAGAACCACTAACCGTTTTGACCACAACCGGGGGAGGCTGAGAGTGGGCCCTCGACGGACAGCGGTCCGACCTGGAGCCGGAGCTGCGGGAGTCCGAGGCCCTGGAGGGGGATCTGGGTCTCATCTTCTCCCGGTGCTTCTGGTGGTGCCTGTGTGACTTCCTTGAAGATTCCCCTTTGGAGGAAGGTTCCATGGCCTTAAGTTTTTCTTCAAGGAGGAAAGCCTGAAGGGCTTTCTGTTGGTGGATTCTCGTTCAGCTGTTAAAGCCCTGACAGAAGGAGCAAGCCTGGGTATCGTGGTCCGGGCCCAGGCAATGAACGCAGGCCGAATGAGGGTCTTTGAAAGGAATCTGCTTCCCACAGGCACACTTTGAAGAATGGCCCTCCACTGAAGTTGGGGAGGACATCAGACGAAAAACCGGCTGAGGAGTAGATTTTTTTGAAGTTTGGAAGGTTTTCCTGGTCGTCACGCGTTAGACTTAATTGAGAGGTCGAGACATGCAAAGTCGATGGCGGGAAAGAACTGGGGATTCTGGTAGGACTGCCTTCTTAAGTACTATGCCTGACGTTGGGAGCGGGACTGACGTCGGAGGCAGTCCCCGCTGAAGACGGCTAGCTAGAAGATTTCCGTGGGGTCCTGGCGCCTGACGGCTTCAGTCCTAATGGTGTAACCTGCTGCAAGAGCTGTATCTCGAAGAAGATCTAGTGACACCACTGACTACCCTTTTTAACAAATCACGGGAGGATGATGTGGTACCTGAGGACTGGAGGAAGGCGGATGTGATTCCCCTTCACTAAAGTGGGAGCAAGACAGAGGCAGGAAATTACAGACCTGTCAGTTTGACCTCTGTGGTAGGGAAAGTGACGGAATAACTTCAGAAGGAAAGAACTGTTGAGTACCTAGAGGCCAGTGGGGCACAGGACCCAAGGCAGCACGGGTTCATAGCGGGAAGGTCATGTCAGACGAATCAAATTGATTTCTTTGACTGGGTGACCAAAGTAGTAGACCAGGGAGGGGCTGTGGACATGGCCTACCTAGACTTTAGCAAGGCATTTTACACAGTTCCACACAAAAGACTAATAATCAGATTAACCAGTCTGGGAGTGGGTCCCAGAGTGGTAGCCTGGGTAACACATTGGCTGGACAACAGGACACAGAAGGTAATTGTAAATGGAGTCCACTCTGTAGAAAGGAGGGTTACTAGTGGGGTACTGCAGGGTCCAGTCCTTTTTAATGTCTTTATAAGTGACATTGCAGAGGGACTGGAAGGAAAAGTATGCCTCTTTGCAGATGACACAAAGATCTGCAACAGAGTAGACGCACAAGGAGGCATGGAAAGGATGAGAAGGGACTTGGCAAGGTTGGAGGAATGGTCAGAAGTATGGCAGCTTAGATTCAATGCAAAGAAGTGCAAAATAATGCACCTGGGAAATAAAAATCCAGGTAGTAACAACAACAAAAATGGAAAGGGACCTGCGGGTAATCATATCAGATTACCTTAAGGTTGGCAAGCAATGTGAGAAGGCAGTAGGGAGGGCGGGTGGGGAGAACTGGGATGTAGAGGAGAGGCATCACCAGCAGAAAACAGGAAGTTGTTATCCCGCTGTACAGACAGTTGGTGAGACCCCAGCTGGAGCACTGCGTCCAGTTCTGGAGACCCATCTCGCAAGGACATAGACAGGAGGCAGTCCAGAGGAGGGCAACTAAAATGGTGCAAGGTCTGCAAGAGAAGACATATGAGGAGAGACCAAATTAGCTTTATATATATATATATATATATACACCCTTGAGGAAAGGAGGAAGAGGGGAGACATGACAGAAACTTTTAAGTACCTCAGTGGAATCAACAAAGTCCAAGAGGGATGTGCAAGAACAAGGGGACACAATTTGAAGATAAAGGAGGGATGGCTCAGGGGCACTGTGAGGAAGGCTTATAAAAATATCAGCAATGTTTCTGCTAGCAAGACAAGGAGAGTGAAAGACAGAGACTGAAACTTGGACTTTAGAGATACCCTTAGAAGGAGTGTTACGCTTGGGTTATGCCCCCTATCATCCCACATATACCTCACACTGTATTCCTGGTCTATTGTACTATGATACTGCTATTTTGCACCAACCTATAGTTATGAGCACCAACCATATAAGCATGGGTGCCAGGAATGTGTTTTGCTGCCAAGATATGCTAATATTGTCATGCATGATATATTATACCTCACTATAAACATTTATCTAGATTAGTTTGTCTTTTACATATATTCCATATATAATCTATCTAATCACTGATAAAATGACTCAGGGGGATCATCAGTGATTACTGTATACTCATATTCTCATATAATTATATGTAGCGTATTTTGCACTCAGATATGCCATGTAATAGGCCTGTCAGCAGTTCTTTGTCTCTAAGCAAGCTGACAGAGACAGAAGGCTTTTGTTATGTCTTTATGTTTCATAACTGGTGTAAGCAAGAAATGTAGTTTGAACTGTCAGCATTTCTTTTGTCCAAGCTATAATGCTAATGGAAGCATATTCTGTCTCATATGATACTCATTAGTACTTCTGTCTCCTAAGTCATTATCCAACTGAGAAAGACTTAGGACCAAAACATACTGTTCTTATATCTGTAACTATGTTGTAATGTCTGTTGCTATGCTGTTATCTGTAGTATTTAGCTGTCTGCAACCCATTGTAGCGTTCTCGAGACACTACTGTAACTTCTCTAGAAGGGCAGAGAGCTGGAGCATGGGGAGAGATCGAACAAGATCTTAGAGAACCCAAGATCTACAATTCTGGAGATAATGTACATTCTTCAGAAATGGTGAGAAACCCATCTCCCTTGTGATCTTCTTTGTCACATGCTTGGCGTAAGTAGCATAATAAACTTTATTAGTACTCCTTGCTTGTTTACGAATGTTTCTTGGCAGACTCCGAGACACAAGAATCTGTATTATTATTTTTCTTGTTTACCGTACACACCAAGAGTGTTTAGACAACAGGAGGACTTAGTTTTCTCGGTTTGTACTGCCTTTGTAAATAGTTATACTGAATAATTTTTATTCTTTATTTTACTGTTATTGAGAAAAATAAAACACTATTTGCAAATTATGAAACTGATCCTGGTTTTCCTAGGCTTCCCGACCTGTCCCTCGATGACACAGAGGTTGATGCAAGATGTGATCCACCTTGCAATCATCCGCTTTGCTGCTGGTCTGCAGGTCCGACTTCAGCGTAGGTGACAAACAGCTAGCAATCCTGATTCCAAACTTCAGCCATCTGCTCTACATAATAAGAGAGTGCCCCCCGCAGGTCCAGGGTATGAAACCTGCGATCTGCCTCTGAGCAATGGTCAGTAAAGTATACAAGCAAGTTAATCACCTGGTTAAGGTGAAACTCTGAAAAAACCTTCAGGAGGAACTTCGGATTCGGGTGAACAACATTGTTCCTGTGGAAAATCAGAAAGGGCAAGTCCACTGAGTGTGCCTGGAGCTTCCAAATCCTTCTGGAGGATGAACGGGCACCAGGAAGACCATCTTCCATGACAGGTGAGACATATCACACTTGTTCAGCTCAAACGGCTTGCCCATGAGTGCAGCCAGGACCAGCAATAAGTCCCACGGTGTAGGAGGCTCTTGCACCAGAGGGGACAAGTGGTCAAGGCCCTTGAAAAAGCGCTCAACCACCCTCTCCTGGGCCACCGTCAGCATATAAGACCATGCCTGGTAAGCAGAGATGGCTGCCAGGTGCATCTTAAGGGTGTCACATGCAGTCTCAGCTGGGAATGGGACCAGAGATAGTCCAAGATGTTAAGCACTGAGCAGACAAGAGGATCAAGCTCCTTGCCTTGGCACCACATGGAAAATCTCTCCCATTTGAAGGCGCAGCACCTACGAGTTGATTCTTTCTGGAGGCTTCCACAACATAGAGGGCCCCCTCAGAGAGACTCAAGGCCTGGAACTCTAGCCAATCAGGAACCAGACTGTGTGGTGCAGGGAGTGAAGGTCTGGGTGCAGGACCATCCTCTAGTGTCTGGGCAGCAGGTAACTGTCACAAAAGCCTGCTGCTGAGGCTGAAGAGATCTGGGCATAAGAACTACCATGGACAGTCTGGAGTGACCAGGATCATTTGCGCCTTGTCCTTCCTGACCTTAACATAAACTCTGTGGATCAAGGGGAAGGGAGGAAAGGCATACAAGAGGCCCAGGGTCTAGGGCTTCATAAAGACATCCCCATCAGTGGCCTGACTGTGGGGGCACAAACAGCCTCAGTTTGGCGTTCTCCCAAAAGGCAAACAGGTTAACCGAGGGTGAGCATGACCTGGAAAAAGTACAGTTACGTATGAACTTACCGTAAGAGTAGATCTTCAAGAGAAGCTCTTGTAGCAGGCCACACCGCTAGGTCTAAGCCACTAGGTACCAGGACCACACATAAAACTTCAAGCTAGCAGTCTACTATGGGGGACCGCCCACTGCTGACGTCAGCTGATGCCAGTCTAGCCTATATAGATGGGTGATCCCCCACACCTACCTCAGTTCTCCCGCCTGAGACCTCATATGGGTAGTTAAAGGAGAGACAAGGAGGTTTTCTGAGATCCAAAAGAAAGGCAAAAGTGGTGTGAGAGAAAAACAATAGCAGGGGGAAAGAGGGAGGGAAAGCAAGACCTGCTACAAGAGATTCTCTTGATCTACCATTATGGTAAAGTTTTTACATAATTGTACTATCTTACTTCAAGGAAAGTTCTTGCAGCAGACCACACCGACAGGACAGAGTCCCAAGCAGTACTAAGTATCACCAGGGTGAAACCACTGGGAGGAGGATAAGTTAGCAGCCAAGAGCTCATAACAGAAGGTCCTGAAGAACTGCCAGGCCGAAACTGGCCCTGCACCTAGAGGCGATGTCCAGACTGTAATGCTTGGTGAAGGTGTGGACAGAACTCCAGGAGGTAGCTGCACAGATGTCCACAGCAGACACATTTCTGAAGCAAGCCATTGAAGCAGCCATATCCCTGGCAGGGGCTTGCACTTGCAGTAGCAATAAACAATGCAATTCGCTAACCACTTAGACAAACACTGTTTGGAGACACGAGCACCCTCTCTCTTGGTGGCGAACAAACCAAATGATCAGTTTTCCTGAAAGACTTGGTGCAATACCGCAACACTCTATGAACATCTAACATATGGAGTAATGCCTCCCCCTAACTAGAATGCTCAGGAAAATAAACTGACAGATGAATGGATTGATTTAAAGTAAACTCTGACACCACCATAGACAAAAACTTAGGATTAGTATGCAAAGACACCCTGTCTCTGTGGAAAAAACTAAATAAGACTCCTTACTTATGACAACCTGTAGCTCGGAAGTCCTACGTGCAGAAATAACAGCAACTAAAATGAGCGGTTTCCACAACAGAAAGTGTAGCTCGCAACTCACGGCCGATTCAAAGAGTGAGTCTCTCCAACATAAAGTTGAGGCCCCATGGAGGGACCAGGTCCCGAATGGAGGTTTCAAATGCAGAATGCCCCGTAGGAATGTGCAGGAGACTTCCAGCTGAGCGACAGCTTTGCCTTCAACAGGTGCACGGTACACAGAGATGGTGCAAAGGTGTACCATAAGGGATGAGCAACCCAAGCCTGAATCCGAAAGGGAAAGGAGGTACTCCAACACCTGATTCACCGGGCAAGTGAAAGGATCCAAATGGCGCACAGCTGCCCAACTGGAGAAGCGCTTCCATTTCACAGCATAAGTGACCCTGGTGGAGGACTTCCTGGCCACCACCAAGATGTCAAAGACCCTAGAGGATACCCTGAAGCAGACAATAGCTAGGTCCGCAGGAGACACACACATGGAGATGCAGGGACTTGAGGTCTGGATGGACCAGGGTGTCCTGGTTCTGGGAAAGCAAGCCAGTGCACTGCTAGCTGTTGTAGAAAGGGATACCATATCTGGCGTGGCCAGCAGGGAGCTGTGAAAATCATCTCTGCTCCGTCCAACTGGAGCTTACGAAGAACCATCTGCAAGAGTGGGAAGGGAGGAAAGGTGTACAGAAACCTCCCCTTGTATTAGACAGACAATGCGTCTCACCAGAAAACTCCAGGCCTTGGATCGAGCAAGCAAAATAGTGGCAGTTTAGCAGTGAGTGGGGATGCAAAGAGGTCCAACTCTGCACGGCCCCACCTGTCAAAGAAATCTTTGACCACAGAGGTTAGAAGTTCCCACTTGTGATCCAGAGACCTGGTGCAGCTGAGATGGCCAGCCATGACATTCTGAATACCTGGTATGCACGACCAAGATCTCCAGACTGTGCTCGATGGCGCACAACCAGACTCTGATCGGCCCCCGACACAGTGGGTAAGAATGGCCGCCCCACCCCCGTCTGTTGATGTAATACGCTACACACATGTTGTCTATCTGCAGTGGACCTGGGAGGAGAGGAGTCTGAAAAACCTGAGCATAAAGAACCACCGACATCTCCAGGACGTCGATGTGAAGACCCTGTTCCACTTCTGTCCAGGTATCCCTGGTCTGATGATTAGCCAGATGGGCACCCCAACCCAGGCCGGATATGTCAGTTATGAGAACCTGTCCAGGGAAGGGGTCAAGAGCTGCAAGGAGACTCCCCATAGCGAGACAGAGTCCTCCAGACCGGGTTGGAGACCAGGACCAATTGGTCCAGGTTGTCAGTACGCTGGTCCCACTGGACCCTCAAGGTCCACTAAGGAACCCGCATATGCAGACCAGCCAAGGGGACCGTGGCAACTGCCACCGCCATGTGTCCCAGAAGGAATAGGAAGACCCTGGCTGGGACCTGCCAACTGGAGAAAAGCAGATAGCACTTCAGCAATCTGGACTTCAGCAAGGCCTTTGACACTGTGCCACATAGAAGACTATTACACAAACTGGGGAATATGGGTGTGGGCAGGACAGTAGTGTGGTGGGTAGGTAACTGGCTGGGTGGCAGGACCCAGAGGGTGGTGGTAAATGGCTGTCACTCCGCAGAGGGAAGAGTGACCAGTGGGATACCACAGGATCAGTGCTGGGACCGGTCCTATTCAACATCTTCATCAGTGACATTCGCGAGGATCTAGAAGGCAGAATTTCACTGTTTGCTGATGACACAAAGCTCTGTAACAGAGTAGACACACCAGAGGGTGTAGACAGAATGAGAAGGGACCTGCAGAAACTTGAAGAATGGTCAAGGGTTTGGCAGTTGAAATTCAATGCAAAGAAGTGCAAGATAATGCATATGGGGCACAAAACCCTGGCACAATATATCAGTTGGGGGTGAGGATATAGCATGCACCAAGCAGGAAAGGGATCTTGGGGCTGTCATCTCTGATGACCTCAAGGTAGGGAAACAGTGTGACAAGGCATCAGGTAAAGCAATAGGATGCTGGATGTATAGGCAGGGGCATCACCAGCAGGAAAAGGGAGGTCATAATTCCGCTCATACAAGACACTAGTGAGGCCCCACCTGAGTACAGTGTACAGTTCTGGAGACCATACCTACGTAAGGACATAGACAGGGTAGAGAAGGTTCAGAGGAGGGCAACAAAGATGGTGCATGGATTGCATCACAAGTCCTATGAAGACAGGTTGAAGGAACTGAACATGTACTCCTGGAGGAGAGGAGGAGAGAGGGATATGATAGAGACATACAAGTATCTTACAGGGAGAAACAGAGTGCAGGAAACACTATTTTAAGTGAAAAAGATGTTCCAGGACTAGAGGGCATGGGATGAAGTTGGAGGAGGGACGATTCAGAGGAAACATGAGAAAGAATTTCTTCACAGAACGGGTGGTGGACAAGTGGAACACCCTGCCAGAGGAAGTGGTGGGGGCTGAAACAATCACGGGATTTAAGAATGCATGGGATAGACATAAAGGAATTCTAGAGGTAAGGGGAAACAGACTTCTAGGAAAACAAACTGAACTTACAAGCTCAAATGGGCAGACTGGGTGGGCCATAGGCCCTTATCTGCCGACACTGTCTATGTATCTATGTATGTAGCACAAGCCTATCAGTCACTCTGCTCTGTTCTTGGCCAAAAAACACCTTGACCTGACTGGTGTCCAGGACCACCCCTATGTACTGGAGGTGCTGGCAGGGGAAGAGAGATAGGACTTCAGCAGATTTATGGTGATCCCCAAGGCCTAGAAAAGACTGAAAGTGAATTCCAGGGTGTAAACTAAGCATTCCCTGGAGCGGGCTGCAAGCAACCAGTCGTCCAGGTAGGGAAACACTTAGAAGCCCTGCCTCCTTAATGCAGCAGCCACCATGGACAGCCATTTGGCAAATACCCGGGGCCGGGGCTGAGGAAAGGCCAAAAGGGAGGGCCCAAAACTGGTAATGGGCTCCCTCAAAGTGGAAGTGAAGGAAGTGACAATGGGCAGAAAAGACCTGGATGTGCAAATAGGCATCCTGCATGTCCAGTGAACAGAGATAGTCATCCTGGTGCAGAAGGGGTAACAGCCCCTGAAGGGTGACCATCCCGAAGCGCTTGTACTCGATGTATAGATTCAGATGGCTCAGGTCCAGGGTGGGTCAAAGGTCCCCAATCTTTTTCCGGACGAGAGAAAAAAAAACAAAAAAACCTTCCCCACTGAGCCTGAGGGACAGGCTCTAAGGTTCTTTTTTGAAGAATAGCTTGAATTTCCTCCCAAACCAGAGAAAAGGTGCGGGGCTATGGAGGGACCTGAAGGGTTTTCTGAGGACACTCTAGGAACTCCAGAGTGTGACCATGTTCTATGATCTGGGAAACCCAGCTGTCTGTGGTGACTCCCTGCCACCCTTCCTGGTGGAGAGAGAGAGAATTGACTCCTCACCGCCTCTTTCAGGTTCTCAGCTGGAGGAGAGGGGTTGGCTAAGGAGTTAGGAGAAGGCACTGGAGGCAGTGGCAACAGGGGTTGCTAGGGCCTTATGCTTGTGCTGACCCGTGGCAGGCTGGTTCCGAGACTGCTTGTGGGAGGACCTGCAAAAGGGCTGAAACTGTCTTGCTCTAGGTTTGGTGTGATAGAGTGGACAGATTTGAGGGCCTGCCCAGACTCCTGCAGGGTAGAGATTATGTCCTTGACATCTCCCCCAAAAAGGACTGACCCTCAAAATGGGTCAGCCAAAATGCTTGCTTGTACGTCTGAGGCAAAGACAGAAACCTGGAGCCAAGAATGACATCAGAGACAAACCCCAGCCACTGCCCCTTGCCCTGAGGCATCGACCGCACAATAAGGGGATCAAAGGACATGGCTACCAATGTCTGCGCCAGACTTTATCAACTGGTCAAGCTGCATCTTGGTGGCGTCCTCGAGTAAAGTTTGAACTAGATCTCTGGCTTTTGTCCCAAATAACATTCTCATATTGGACCATGTGAGCCAGATAGTTTATGACCCAAACAGCCAGGGTGGTAGAAGCAAAGACCAGTTTGCCAAGGTGGTCCAGCTGCTTAGACTCACAGTCTGGAAGGAGAATACTAAGATGTTCAGGCTTCTTAGTACGGTCATGTGCCGCATGAATGATCACAGAATCTGCCTTTGGCTCAGACCCCAGAAAGGGCTTGCCCACCAGGGCATGGTAAAGGCAATCTACCTTTTTGGGCAGAGGGAGAATGGTTCCAGGCCACCTTGGTGACATCCTCATAGGATTCGATCAAGGGGGCACCACCACGGGAAGGGCATCATGCTGCCGGAGGTACTGTGCCAACCGTCGTCTCTACAGATCCTTCTCCTCTATCTCCCAGCCCATAATGGACTAGATGTGGCACAAAACATCCATAAAGGATAGATTTTGGCGGGGGGGGGGGGAGGAGACTTGGGCACTTCCTTAGACTGGTCCTCCCATTCAAGAGAGTTGCCAGGAGAGGAGAAAGACCCTGAAGAGTCATCCTCTGTGGTGTCAGAGTCTGGGACAGACGGAGGCTGCTGGCGTTCATACCGCCTAGAACCTGCACCAACGTAGGGTTGATCCTGAAGACCCCAACATAAGGGGATTACTAGGACCAGCCCAGTCTGGATCATGGAGTGGAGGGTCCCGGGGAGGGCAGTGGAGAGAAGCCGGCAGTGGTCCTTGAGGGGTTGGGGATCTGGCGCTGCACACAGTACCACCACGCTGAAAAAAGGGCATTGTAATCCACCTGGGATGCAATATTATACACCGGCAGGAAATGCAGAGAGGGTAACGACAGCTGAAGAGCCAGCGAAGAGCTGCCTGGCACCAGATTAGGATCCGGCATTGGCCTGACTGGCGTTGGAAGTGGCAAATGTAGCGACACAGGCAATGACAGAGTCAAGCCCACTGTCTGGGGCTGTGGCAGCACTGGCAGTAGCCTCACACGCAACAGCCTGGAGCAGGGGTCAACCTTAACTTTTTTTTGCACTAGCCAGCCAGACAAGTTGATTAAAAATTGCACTAGCCCGCAGATGGTTGCACTAGCCCACAATAATAATGGTCAATTTTTATCGGTTATAGAGGAAAAATACAAGCCAAGAAATACTCTGATTACTGCATATTTATCCTGCTCCCACACTGCTTCCTGACCCAGCGGAAAAAAAAAGACTGCAGTCCAATCACACGCAGTGTGTACTCCCCATTATTTTTTTACCATGTGCCCCTTGCTTCCTCTTTTTTCACCCCCTTACCGCCAAACCACAGAATACCATAGTAGCACATGTTCAATCAGGCAGTTCTAGCTCTGCACACACAATAGCCAACATCATCATGTACATCACCACAGTCCCACCCTGACCTGCAGGGCAATGTACAGAATCAGGCAGAGAAAGACACTGTCATCCTTCACCCTGTGATTAACCAGAACTGCACTTCTGGATGTTTTCTTACACTGCAAAGTGAGCCGGGGCAGTTCTAGGATTTCTTTGGAGAGAGTTAAACAAACACAGGGGGCTGGGATGTAAGAAACTTTGACATAATATATGTGTGTATATATATATATACACACACACACCAGGCAAAAATATTGATTTAACATGCTCTGCCCTAACAAAAACAGATTTTTCATAACAGTGTCCTTTCATCAGTCAAAGGGGAGCAGTATACAGGCATGATGCTGCACTACTTCTCTTTCTATATAGATGACCTGTGCACACCAGCAATACCTATTTTAGCCTTCAAATTATATATTTTACTAAGGTTTTGCTTTGTACCATACATGCTCCAAAGCATTGTTTTTAGGATAAAATGATATGCTGGATGGTACTGCATTGATGGCATTGACAGGTGTGATCCATTAAGAGGAGCTGTGAACCATACACCAGTCAGCAATGGCAGCTATGTGTCTATGGATGGCCACTTCAGAGCCTAGTCTGCAGTGGTGTCCAGAGAAAGTATAAAGTGGACAGACCACCTGGCTGGCCAGACCGTGTATACATGATAGCATTCTGTCACTGCAGTGTTGGATACAGGCATTCAAAAGGTTGGGAAATGAGGCACACTGGTTTTAATATTGTGGGACAAATCAAAGACAAGTTCAGCAAACTGGAAGCTACTTAACAGCACTCTGCCCTTGATCACAGCATGCACACTAGCTGAATGTCTTAACAATTGAGTGATAATGACTCATATTGAGTCTTTTGTTGGATCCCCAAACTGCCAGATAATTGCAGCTCTTAATGAGCTGTTAATCACACCAGGCCACCTGGAACACTGAGGGAGATTAGCAAAAGGACTACAGCCTGCTAAAGTAGGGACTTTTTCAACTTCATTAACAGCCATGAAAAATCTGCACTAATCAAGACGGACAAGTAGAGGGTTAGCTGCACTAGCCCTGGCCAATTTGCACTAGGTTCAGGGCTAGTAAAACAATGTTAAGGTCAAATCCTGGCCTGGAGCATTCAGGAGACTGAGCCCCCAACATCGATCTAGCTGGAAAAGCTGGCACTTGAGGGGACAGAGACCCCTGAGGCAGAGGCGACACTGGTGTAGAGGAGACAACGAGCATCTGCTGTGAGTGTTGCCTATTAGGGCGAACGTCTGTACCCATGTTGGGAGTCGATGAAGGGAACATTGTGGCTGGGGGTGTTTGTGATGGTGGTAGAACTGACACCCGAGGTCCCAACGCCAACCAAGCCACCTGGCTGAGAGCCCTTTGAGGATATGGCCTGACCTACAGGGTCTGGGAGGGCAGATGAAGAAGTCCCATGTCCGAAAGATGCCAGAAATAGAAATAAAGGCAGGTGGGGGAGCCACTGGGAACACGGAGGAACTAAGGGCTGGCGGGGCTGAAGAGGTCGACCTCCCATGGAAGGACGACCCAGATATGGCTGGAGGTCTTTTAAGAAGTGACCATGAACAGGAAGCTGACAAGTACCTGTCCCGGTGCTTGTACTTCCCTGACTTCTTGTGGGAAGAATAGGAGGACCTCGATGACTGTACTGGCAAGGCGAGGAGCTCCTAGCCTGTAGCTCCATCTCCATCACAACCAACTTCTGCTTTAAACAAAATCTTTGTGTGACCTGATTACATTTCTTACAATGCTGGCAGGCTTCAGTGTTGTGGCTGGGGCCTAGACAGAAGACACACACAGAATGGCAGTCCTTTCCAGTGATCTGTTTGTCGAAGACACACTTCATAGAGTGGTTGGAAGACAAGGCTGGTTGAGAAGACAAACTCGCTGAAGAAAACACCGAAATTTCGATACTTAAGTAAAACAGAACTGAAACAGAAAAATAAAAAAGCACGACAAGTGTGTGTAATGGCAGTCGACTGCAGCTGCGGAATCCGCCAAGGTCCGACGTGCGCGGTTTCACGGCAGGAAATGATCTGAGGTTGGTCTGGGGGACAGCCCACCTATACAGGCTAGGCTGACATCAGCTAACTGATGTCGGCAGTAGGCGGTCCCCCCATGATAGACTGCTAGCTAGAAGTTTTCCGTGTGGTCCTGGTGCCTGAGTCCTATTGGTGTGGCCTGCTGCAAGAGCCTTCCTCAAAGTAACATCAGATGGTTCACCACCTCCAGATGTGGAGACCACTCATGCAACATTTCTCCTACCCAGCTGAGAGCATCTGCCAGCTGACTGTCCTTCTCCGTGACATGAACTGTGAGGACATTGGCACCCAGGCTGCACATGAGGGACCAGGTGTGGACTGCCACCTGATACAAGGAGAAGGGAGTCTGTGCCGCCCTGTCTGTTAAGGTAAAACGTGGTCGTGGTGTTGTCCACCTGGACCTGAAATAACCTGCCCCCCAATCAGTGGAGCAAATTCTGTGAATGCCAGCTGCACTGCATGGAGATCAAGCAGGTTTATGTGGTGACAGGACTCCCTAGGTGACTAGAACCCATGGGTGGTATGGTTCCCCAAGTGCGCTCCCCACCCCACCAGAGATGCATCCGTCACCAACATATCGGTCGGTTCTGAGCGAACAAATGGGATTCCTTCCTCCAGATGTTTTGGGATCAACCACCAATTGATGGCGTCTCACATCGGCTGGGTCACTAAGATTGGCTGGTCCACATTATCGCGCCACCGGGACCATCCATGGCCCAGCTCTCACTGGAGGGTATGCATCCACCAGCGGGCCCAATGGACCACGCTGATGCAGGACACCATGTACCCCAGAAGCTACAGGAAATCGCAGGCAGGGTATAACAGCACACCTTAAAAAAACTATTAGGCACAGGAGGTAAGATGCAATGCCAGTATGCCGGGAGGCAGGCACCGACTCTCTGGGAGTCTAGCTTTGCCCTGATGAACTTGATCACCTGCTGCGATACCAGTTCAGACTTGTCCTGGTTGACCAAAAGGCCCAAGTCCCTGCCGATCTAGAGGGCCTGGGCTGTTGACCTCGACACAGCCTCTCTGGATGGGCTGACAATCAGCCAGTCATCCAAGTAGGAGTAAACTCTGACCCCGAGGTGCCAAAGATGGGCAGACACCACTGCCATACACTTGGTGAAGACCCTGGGAGCTGAAGAGAGGCTGAATGCCATGACCTGGAACTGGTACAGGATCCCCTCCACTCTGAACCAGAGGTACTGTTGGTGGGACCTATGGACAGGAAGAACACATCCTAGGGTCTTGGGAGCAGAACCACAAGTCTTCTTTCAGGGATGGGATGATCAGGTTCAGAGTGACCATCTGGAAAGTTTGTTACACAAAGATTTTTGCTGTAACAGTAGATTTTCTAGGAATGTCTCTTGCAGTAAGTCATTACTTCTGTGAGTTCCCTATAGGTGGCACTCTCACACGGCAGTTTTCCTCTAGCAGTCTCCACACCAGAAACCACCCACACGACCTCATTTCCTGGGCTGTGCCTATAAAAGTGGGTGGTCCCTGGTTGTTTCCCGCCAGTTTCAGCTCAGAGTAGTGAGGGACCAAGGGGAACTGAGGTACCATAGCGTTCCAATCTTGTATTGTTTTCCCTGTTACAGAATGGCAGGAGGTCGGAGGGAGGGAAGCTACTTACTGCAAGAGACATTCCTAGAAGATCTACTTTTATGGCAAAAATCTTTGCGTACATACTATCTTCCACGGAATTTTTATTTATTTTATTTATTTAGTTTTTGTTAACCGGGTAAGTGCGCTAGTCAGCAAGTGACTGTTTTCAGGCATGACCCGGGAGGTACAATTACAATACACAAAGAGTACAGCCAGATTATTAAGACAACGAGTACAAAAAATGCAGAGAGAAATACATATGGCAATGTAACATAATTAGTAAACAAAATATACTTTAGCACTTGATCATGGAATATACTCAAAATGTGAATAGTAGAAGGCAGAAAATAAGAGAGGATAGGCATCAGTAGAAAAGACACAAGGAAGGGAAAACTGGCAAAAGGATGGGAGGAGAGATTAAGTGGAAGGAGGGTGCCAGAACGGCAACAGCGGGGTGAGGTACCAACCTGTGGTCGGGCCTATGCAGCCGAAAAGACGGCAGGCGAAGAGAGAGGTTGGTAGGGGAGCGCGGCAGACGGCAACAGCGGTAGGAGGTAGGAAAATACAGCCGGTCTGGTGGAACCGACAGACGGCAGGGCGAGAGTGAGGATGCCGGTGAGAGGGGGATAGAGGCGGAGGAGTTACGGCAATAGCGGCAAAAGTGTCAAAGTCAAGCCGAGCCAGTGGAACCAAGAGATGGCAGGGCAGGGAAGAGGGGGTCGGTAGACGGTGGGAGTAGGTGGTAGTAGGTGGAGAGAGGTGACTAAGCACAGCCAGCAGGATGGGGACTAAGGAGGGGCATGGATGAGGTAGGAACAGGTAAAGGTGAGTTTGGTGGGGAGTGGCAAAAAGGGGGGAAGAGGATATAACAGAAGAAGGGGGGGAAGAGAGCAGCAGTGGGGTTAAGTGAGGAGAGGCTATGAAGTAAAGATAAGAATGTCATGGAGTAGAATAGCGACTTACAATTGTCAACAGCTAACATTAGGCTTATAAAGAAACAGGTTAAGGCAACATTAATTACAAGGCACAAAAAAAACATTAATTACAAGGCACAGTATAGAACACCCATTTGACAGGCAAAAGTGTTAGTAATGAGGAAACAGTACAAATGCAGCGGATCAGGGTAGGTCAAAGCAAACACATTTGTCCATAGTAGTGAGGAAAGTCCTGAGTTTGCTCTTAAAAGTCACATGAGTGGAGACATCTCTTAGATCCTGAGGTAGTAGGTTCCATAGGTGGGGGCAGCATGATGGAAGGAGCCCATGCCCTTTTAGTCCGACAAAAGGGATGGATAGTAAGGTCTGATCAGCCGATCTAAGATTCCTTGTGGGAATGGCCGGCCTGAGGAGATCAGACAGGATAGCAGGCTTGGACGCCCTTAGGATGGAATCAACTAAATTGTACAAGTAGTACTGCCTGGTAGAGGAAGGAGAGAGCCAACCAAGGTCCTGATATAAGAGACAATGATGCTGCAGCCGAGGTGCTTTTGTTGCATACCTGCACACACATTATTGAAGGTAGTATCCCATAGTTGCAGGAAGATTTGCTGGCAAGGACAGGATGGGACACCCATATGTAAGGGATGGCAATAGAATGCCTCTAGCTATCGCCAATTTAGCAGCAGGGGTGAGCAGGTATTTGGTTCTATAGGCAGCCCCAATTTGCAGTTAATTGACTTGCAGGTTTCCTGATATGTGCTTTCAGGTCCAAGGTTTGATCCAGGTGGATGCCAAGGTAACGTAAAGGAAGTGACAGTTTCTATAGGGTCCCCATCGATATCAGAGACAGAGATGGTCAGAGGACAGGATCTAAGCTTGTGATTGGAGCCAAACATCATAACTTTTGTTTTATTTGTATTTAAAACTAGGCGTTAAGAGTTCAACCAGTGTTGTACAGAACGAAAATCTGCAGTGAGGGCAGCATTTAGATCCAGGACCTTATCAGAGTGATAATAAATTACCAGGTCATCCGCATAAAGAAGTGAGTGACCTGTGGTGACCAGCTCAGGAAGTTTATTGACGAATAATGAGAATAGAAGAGGGCCAAGTATAGACCCCTGAGGGACCCCAATGTTGATAACAGCACTGTCTGACATGGATGAATTAAACTTAACAGCTTGTGTTCTGTTGGAGAGGTAGCTTTTGAACCAGGTAGTGACTGGGGAGAGAAGCCCAAGGTACTGAGGGCGGATAGTAGCAGAGAATGGTCAACCAGATTGAAAGCTTTGGTTAAGTCAATGAAGACTGCCCCTGTTAACTTTCCTCTATCCATATTGGTAACGATATCTGAAGTGAATTTTGCAAGTGCTGTCATGGTGCTGTGATGCTTTCTAAAACCATGTTGTGCTGAGCTTAGTAAATTGAATTTCTCAAGGTATTCAGTGATTTGCATGGATACTACTTTTTCCAGGATTTTATTCAGAACAGACAAAATAGCAATAGGCCGGTAATTTGATATGTCATTTTTGTGCTTTTCTTAAATACAGGAGTGACTCTGGCTGCCTTCCAGACTTCAGGGACAATGCCATTGGAGAGAGACAGGGTGAAGATGTGTGCCAGGGGGGCAGAGATGTAGTAAGAAGCCATTTTTAGTAGTCTTGGTTCTAGGCCATCTGAGCCAGTACTGGTGTTTTCAGAGAGTGACCTGAGCAGCTTTAGGACCTGATGCCCAGACACTTCCTGAAATAGAAGGTGTTGGTTAAGTTTGGGGTCCTTCAGATGCTGTGGGTTAAACTGTGAAGCAGAGGATTGTGATGGGAGGGAAGCTGTGTAGGCAGATAAGTCAGAAAATTGTTGGTTAAAAGCATTTGCAATGGTAGTAGAATCATTACAGTGTACACCATGTAGGACCATATCTGAGGGAGTGACATCTTTAGCAGAACCCAAGAAGGACTTAATGTGACCCAAAACTTATGAGAGGTCATTGGAAAAATTAATCAGCAGGTTTGGCAGTATTTACTTTTTGGCCTGCCTGATGCATCTTTACAGTCATTTCTGTATTGTTTATACAGAATGAGATCTGACTGCAGTCCAGTTTGTTTGTACTTTTTCCATTGATTGTCTCTAACTTTAACTTTTGAAGCAGGTCTTTTTAAGCCACCTTAATGCTGGCCCCTACCCTCCTTTTGACTGTAGGGAGGTGCTTTTGGATGTTGCCAAATTCAGTCAGAAATGAATTGAGGGCAGTATCAACATTGGTTGCGGTATAAATGTTAGACCGTCAACACAAGAGAGGTCAAATAGGAAGGCTTGTTTGTCCAGGGCAGCATAGTTTGAAAACCTAATCAGACGTGGTGGAGGAGGAGGTGGACAGGATCGCCATCGACAAAGTGTGGGGAATGATCAGTGATTGAGTCAGCAAGCACTGTGGCATCTAGTACATGATCAGGTCTGGTGGTGAGGATCCAATCAAGTAGGGACCCTGAGTGCTGAGTAGTAGTTCTGGTAAAGCCTGTGATAGTTTGGTGTAGATTGTGCTTCTGTATTAGAGATTCAAGGATGCTGTGCTGTGGACCCAGCCAGTTAAGGTTCAGGTCCCCAAGGAGTAGAGCCTCATTTGATTTTACATTCTGGGAGACATATTGTAGCAAATTCTGGAGACCACTCATCCCGCTTGTAGGTGGATTGTAGACACAAATGATGTGCAGCAGTTTTGAACCCAGTGCCAGGGTAGCGTGCAGAGTTTCACAAGGTGTTAGGGAATCAGTGCAGGGTAGGATGTTCAGGGATAGATGATTTTGTACATAATCGCGACCCCCCACCCAATACGGTCTTTCCTTAGAATGCTATAACCAGGCACAAGACAAGTGGCATCAGGCACCCAAGGCTTCAGCCAAGTCTCTGATAGGCATAAAATGTCAGGGTTAATCAGTTTAGCCCAGGCTTCGAGCTCAGCCAGGTGACTCGTGAGACCCGGATATTCATGTGGGCTATAACCAGACCCTTTTTGTTGCAGCCGCTGCAGGGGTGAAGCGCAAACCATAGGGCCTGGATTGTTCAATATCTCCGCAAGCATAAGGAGTCGCGGGCAAGGTGAGAAAGTAGGTTGGCAGAGAGAGTGCCTAGCTGGCGCTTGGTCTACGATAATTCAAGAGATAGGAGTGGATACACAGACAGATACAGCCCTTTTGATGAGGATAGAGTGAGCAGGGTAGAATTGAGTAATAGTACAGCAGGATGTTAGAAAACCTGAAGTCACTATCATTGTTAGCGAAGAGATAAGTAGCAAGAGATGTACAAGTTGTTAGCCAGTTTAGACATAACAGGAGCGACAGGAGTATAAGTGGTGAAGTTTTAGAGGTGAGAGGAGTAAGTCATTACTTCTGGGAGATTCCCAAGCAGTTATGTCCAAGTAGGGTGGACTATAATAATGAGCCTTGTACAGTTTATAAATACAAGGTCTAAAGTACATATATATGTAAAATACCATTGTGTCGGTGGACTCCATGTATGGCCAAGGAAAGAAGCATATAGCAGTACCATGTAGTAAGAATACTATGACTTCTATCATAATATTAGAAGATAGAGTCTTCTCATCACGTGAATAGAAGCACCGTTTGAGGTTGGAACAGAAAGGTCCACTATTAAACAGGCTGAGAGGTATCCTGATGTGATGGTCGTGATGACCCGTAACAAAGATACCTCTATTATATATTTTTGTCTGTAGCGGCTAGGTGTATAAAGCCTCATGTAAAAGGCCTCAGTATAAAGTCTGATTAACGCCCCATAAAAAAAAGTCTCAGAGGCCTAGGACAGGAGACCGTGGCGAGGCTTGGAAATTCTAGAGAGAGGTAGAGGCACCCGACCGTCCCAGTGGGTGGTCCTTCTTCAATTTATATAGGTTAAATGTACCCTTAGTTGATCGTTCTTTGCCCCTAAAGTTGCCTCTTTTGAGTATACTAATTTCCAGCCCTGTAGGAATAATTATACTGAAGGTGTTGTTTATAGTACAGGTTCTGTACTGTTTTCAATCGTCTCCCTAAGGTTTGAAGGTTGTCCAGTATAGTTTGTGCTCCTGGACCAAATAGATTGTTGCCCAAAAAGGGAGCGTTAGCCACTTTATGTTGAATATCAGGTGTAAGACCTGAGAGTCGGAGCCATGCCTGATGACAGATAGTGATTCCGGTGGCTGAAGCTCTGGGCGAAGCATTGGCAATATCATATCCCGATCTTAGTAGGTGTTGGGAGAGGGAAGTAAGTGTAATGATCATGGATGTGAGTTGTTCTTTTTCATGGGATGTAGTTAATCTATTTACCATCTCCGAAACAGAAGTGTCCACAGTGCGCTGAAACTTCACTATATGCCCAATGTAATTAAGCATTCTAATGTTTAATGTGCTTAAAGCAAACATGTTCTTCCTCATACTATCAAAATGTTTGGAATCTTTTTCAGGAGGTACTGTACTTGTATGTCTTGGTTTGACAGTATGGGCATGGGCTGCTGTAATAATTACTGAATCTGCAGTGGGAGTATTTAATAAGTACTGATGGTCTAAAGGAGCTTGATAAAGCCGATGTGCTCTTCCTGGTAACTCCTGTGCAGCCATGGGTTGACTCCATGCTTCACTGACTGCATTTTTAAATGTTGGTATAAAAATGGGAGACTGCCCAGATTTTGGGGGGGGGGGGGTCTGGGATGTCTAGATATTCCGACATATCTTTACTTAACTTATCTTGTTCTATTGTGGTAAACGCCATAGTTTTTTTGTATTTGTAACATAATTTCTGGGAATGATGGGTCATCCGGAAGGGAAATGACCTTTATCGGTCATATCACGTCTTCATCCCAACAGGACGGTATACAGTAAGGCGAATCTGAGCCCTGTCTGGTACGGGAACCTTCAGAATATATGTCTTTGGAAGATTCTGAAAAAAAATGAGAATCTGAATAATATGCCTCTGAAGGTTCAGGAGGAGGCAGTAATGGTGAGCGTTCAAGCTCCATGCGTGCCTGTTTTGATGGAGGCGGAGAGAAAGTCTGAGTGAGGTCTACTTAATAAATTGGGTGTTTCTTTATCAAAACCCAAGGATTATAAAACTTTATTTATAATCTGTTCAATGTTTAGCACTTGTGAGGATGGAATATCCATATAGGTGGCGTCTGGGCCCTGCGTACATGAAGTCGGAGGATCGATTTTATGCCTCCTGATAATGTGATCCAGTACATTTTTGAGGAAATTGTTTATCATGGACTGTCGTCCGAGTTTCTTGCATGAGTGCAAAAGAAGCAGGCTTGGCCCATTCGTTTAGTAGTATATGATCCCACACTTTGTGGTAATGTAGCCTCATAGGTATCTTTACATATATTTTTAAAAAATGTTCATGGCTTTGAGTGGCCAATATTTTGTAAGGATCCCCCAATAATGGAGTACATGCCTTTAATTGTGTTGTTCTATGATGCTGCGGCATCTCTGTCGACGGAGGAAGAGAGAAAGCATGATCAGTCAATGGTGTAATGTGTCCCGTCAGCGATGGATAAGTACAAGTATGCTCCTTCGACGATAGGATACTCCTCGTCGACGATGAGAAAGCAAGTGCATGCTCTGTCGACGGTGGGATGCTTCTCATCCACGAAGATCTATGAGCATGCCTCGTCGACGGGGGAGGCTGTCCTGTCGATGTTGAACCAAGTGGAGTGCGCTCTGTCGACGGGGGAGGTGCTCTCATCGTTGAGAAAGTCTTCGGGAGCACCTCCGACGACGGGGGAGTGCGCCACGTCGACGGTGAATGTAGCAATATCCCTGTCGAAGGTGTGTGCTCTAGTCGACGGAGGAGCTGAAGACTGATGCCCCATTGATGCGGAAAAACAGGTTACTCACCTGTAACAGTGGTTCTAGGAGTGGTATATGTTGTTCATCCACTCTCTGGCATGTCCCTTTCCCCTTTAAATCTTGCCGGAAGTCTTCAAGCTGGCTCCTCCCACCCACCCAGGTGGTACATACCTCGGCTCCACCCCATGACGCCAGATCTTAGCCCACTGGAAGCAAGGTGGTGCGTCTAAAGCCGGGTGGATGCATATGCATGAACATATACCACTCCTAGAACTACTGTTACAGGTGAGTAACCTGTTTTTCTAGGAGCGTGGATAAGTTGTTCATCCACACTCTCTGGCAGACTAAGGCGCAGACCCCTTACTTAGGAAACAGAGACTGGAGAACCAAGGCCCCAAAACCAGCATCGCAACGTGACTCCAGGTCGATGTGGTAATGGGTAACGAAGGTGTTTGCTGACTTCCAGGTAGCAGCCCAACAGATTTCCTGGATAGGGATGTCCCTGGAAGCAGCCACCGATGCAGCAGTATGGCGCGCAGAATGAGCTCTTATCCCTCTGGGAGGCTCCTTGCCCGCCAACTCATTGCACGGACCTATGCATGATGTAATCCATCTTGCAATAGTCCGCCTGGCTGCAGGTCTGCCAGAAGCGGATTCAGCATAGGTGACAAACAGCTGGCGAACCTCTCCCCGAATTTCCGCCATCCTCTCCTTGTAGTAGGATAGAGCACGTCCAAGTTCCAGAGTATGGAGCCTGTACTCGGCATCCGAGGTGTAATTAGGGTAGTATACTGGCAGAGTCAACACCTGGTTAAGGTGAAACTCTGACACCACCTTCGGAAGGAATTTCGGTTGAGGGCGAAGGACAACTTTGTCCCTATGAAAGACCAGATAAGGGGAGTATACTGAGAATGCCTGGAGCTCCCCTGGTCCTGGCTGACATGATAGCCACCAGGAAGGCAGTCTTCCACAACAAGTGTGAGAGCTCACACTTGTGCATGGGTTCGAATGTTTTGCCCATGAGCCTTGCCAAAACCAGCAGAAGATCCCACAGAGGTGGAGGTTCACGCACCGGAGGGGATACGTGATCCAGGCCTTTGAAAAAGTGCCCAACCATGGTCTCCTGTACCAATGCCGACTGACCGGCCCGCGCCCAGTAAGCAGAGATGGCTGAAGACCCCCTTTGGAGATAGACCAAAGGTAGTCTAATATGTGAGTCACAGAGCAGGATAAGGGGTCCAGACTCTCACCCTGACACCAAATGGAAAACCTTTTCCATTTGAAGGCATAACATTTCCTGGTTGATTCCTTATGAGATGCCTCCACCATGGTGTAGACATCCTCGGAAAGAACCAAAGCCTGAACTCTAGCCACTCAGGAACCAGGCTGTGAGGTGCAGGGATTGAAGATCCGGGTGGAATACCTTCCCCTGGTTCAATGATATCAGGTCCGGGCATGTACAAAGCTGCTCTGGGGCCCTGCAGCTGAGACTGAGGAGATCTGGATACCAGAACTGGCGGGGCCAATCTGGGGCTACCAGGATCACCTTTGCCTTGTCCCTCCTCACCTTGAGTAACACCTTGTGGATCAAGGGAAATGGAGCAAAGGCATAGAGGAAGCCTGGGGTCCACGGCCTCGAAAAGGCATCCCCCTGCAGCGAGCCCTGCTGAGGAGGACGGGCACTGTAAAGCCTCAGCTTGGTGTTCTCCCTGGAGGCAAACAGGTCCACCAACGGTTTGCCCCAATGGGAGAACAGACTGTAAGCTACCTCAGGATGGAGAGACCACTCGTGGGATGTCTGGCCCATGCGGCTGAGAGCATTCGCCAGTTGGTTCGAGACTCCTGCCACATGGATGGCAAGGAGATCCGCCTCCAACCTGCTGACAAAGGTCCAGATCCGGAGCACCTCCTTACATAGCAGATGGGAGTGCGTGCCGCCCTGTTTGTTGAGGTAGTACATGGTCATGGTATTGTCCGTCTGGACTTGAACCACTTGACCGTGGAGCTGAGGAGCGAAAGCTGACAGTGCCAGTCTGACTGCTCTGAGCTCCAACAGGTTGATGTGGCAATAGGACTCCTCGGGGGTCCAGAATCCGTGGGCTCTGTGGTCCCCCATGTGGGCTCCCCAGCCCATGAGAGAGGCATTGGTCGTAAGGACACCCGTCAGCTGGGGGCAGACAAACGGAATCCCTTCCTGCAGACGACTTGGGACGGTCCACCACTGGAGAGCATCCCACATCTTCTGGGTGACAGTGACCAGCTGGTCGAAAAGACCCGGACGCTGAGACCATTGAGCAGCAACTCCCACTGGAGGGGACACATGTGCAACCTGGCCCAATGGACCACTGAGGTACACGGCGCAATGTAACCCAGAAGGCCGGGACATCCCGGGCAAGGCGCAAGCGTCCAACCAGAAATGATTGGGCAAAGGAGGAAAGAACCTCCGCTCTGTCTGCCGGAAGCCGAGCTCTGGCTTGACGAGAATCAAGCTCTGCCTCAATAAAGCCCATCACCTGAGAGGGCACGAGTTCCGACTTGGCCTCATTGATCAGGAGGCCTAATCGAGAACAGGTTTGGAGGGCCAGGTCCCTGGACCTCTCCACCTCCTGCAGGGAGGAACCTGCCAGGAGCCAATCGTCGAGGCAGGGGTATATGAGAACCCTTTGATGCCGTATATGGGCTGCCACCACTGCAATGCATTTGGTGAAGACCCGAGGGGCCAATGACAGGCCGAACGGCATGGCTCGGAACTCATACAGGGTCTCTTCAACCCTGAAGCAGAGGAACTGCTGGTGGGACAGACGGATTGGGACGTGAAAGAACGCGTCCTGTAGATCCAGTGAACAGAACCACATGTTTCGCTCCTGAGATGGTATGGTCTGGTTCAGAGTTACCATCCGGAAGATGCGAGACCTGAGATACTGATTCAGGTCGTGGAGATCTAGGATGGGGCGCCAACCCCCCATCCGCTTGGGCACCAGCAAGTACCTGGACACAAAGCCTGGGTCTGCAGGAGGATCTGGCACTGGAGCTACCACCTCCTTACGGAGGAGCTGAGCAATGTCGTCCTGAAGGGCCAACTGAGCGCCAATTGAGAGCCTTTCCTCCCGTGGGGCATGGGCTTGGCAAGGAGGGTACTGCTTGAACTCTAGATGCAGTCCCCGACCAACCACTTCCAGGACCCACCTGTCCGAAGTGATACCGGACCAGGAGAAAAGAAAGTGACAGCGCCGGCCCCCCAAGGGAGGACCCAGAACTGGCATGACGGGAGTAGGGTTGGCCACCCCCGATCCGTCACTGCGCAGGCTTAGAGGAGGAGGAGGAGGAGGCTCCTGGACTGGCACCTCGGCCTCCTTTGTGGGGCTGTTGGGGACCCTGCTTGGGCCTAGGGTGCCAAGCTCGAGCCTGCTGTTGCTGCTGACCCCCCTGATAGGAGCGCTGTCTAACCGCAGGGGAAGAGTGCCGAAAGGGCTTTTTCTTGCGCTTCTGCTGGTTCTTGCCCGAAGAACCTTTTGCAGAGGTAGCATCCATGCCCATGCTCTATGCCCTGGAGGTGACCTGCCACTCCAGGACTGAAGAGGTCGTGCCAAGGAAGGGCATGTCAGCTAATTTATGCTGAGTATCCGCAGGAAGAGAGGATAACCTCAGCCATGCCCTGCGGCAAGTGACCACTGTGGCTGCTAAGAAGTAGGCACAGGAATTTCCAATGTCCAGAGCAGTCTGGAACTGCTGTTTCGCAACAGCATGGCCCTGGCCATGGACCTGCTTAACCGTGGTCTGCATGTCCGCTGGGAGATAGGGGAGGACTTCATCTAGTGACCCCAAGAGGGCATGAGAGAAGTGTGCCATGATTACAGCCGAACTGGCCTCACGAAGGCCAAAGGATGAGGCCGCAGACACCTTCCGGGCAGAATGGTCCATATTTTTGGACTCCTTGCCCGGAGGGCGGTCAGTATCCACTGAGCTACCCGTGCGTCAAAACACTGAGGCAGTCACAATGCTCTTGGCCGAGGGATACTCAGTGAAGCCAGCCATGGACCCCATGGGTACAGTGTACTTGCGAGCCATGCAGGCAGACAGAGCCGGGCAGGAGGCAGGGCTCTGCCATTGCTCAAGGGCCGGGCCAACAATGGCTTCGGCCACTGGGAAGGCCTCCATCGGGGTATCCCCCCTCTTAAGGATATCCATAAGAGGATTTTTCGCCTTCTTTTGGATAGGCTGCAATGGCATACCTGTGGACTCAGAAATGAGTCGAAGGATGCCTTGGAAGGAAGGAGGACCTTCCTCCAGGCTTGTCACTGACAACTCATCATCAGGGTGTGAGTGAAGACCAGTGGTATCCAAGTCTGAGGAGTCAGAATACAGGGGTCTCCTGCCTAGGGTGATCAGGAAAGTACAGTTACGCAAGAACTTACCCTAACAGTAGATCTTCAAGAACAGCTCTTGTAGCAGGTTACACCATTAGGACTGAAGCCGGCAGGCGCCAGGACCCCAAGGAAATTTTCTAGCTAGCAGTATTCAGCGGGGACCACCTCCGACGTCAGTCCTGCCCCCGATGTCAGGCATAGTACATAAGGAGACGGTCCCCCAGAATCCCCAGTTCTCCCATCGGAGACTCTCGCCGCCGATGACATCAGAAAGGAGACTGAGGATCCGCCATCAAATGGCAATCAGAGTGGTGTTGAGAACACCTGATCCTAGGAAAAGGATATCGGAACAAAAATCTACCTCAGCGGGATGGTGGAGAAGTACTGCTACAAGAGCTGTTCTGAAGATCTACTGTTATGATAAGTTCTTACGTAACTGTACTATCTTACTTCGAGAAACAGCTCTTGCAGCAGGTTACACCATTAGGACTGGATTCCCAAGCAATACTGGAAATCCCACACCATTGGGAGAAGGGAAGGTAGAAATCCTTAGTAAAACCTAAGCCTAGGACAGAAGTCTTGAAGGACTGCTAGACCAAAACCAGCTCTTCGCTGTGATGCAACATCCAGGGTATAATGCCTGATAAACATGTGCACGGTGCTCCAAGTAGCTGCTGCGCAGATGGCTGCGGTGGACACGTTTTATGGTCAGCAGTTGAGGTAGCCACCTCTCATGGAATGACCCTTAACCGCGCCCGTGTTATTGTTTATCACCCTGGTAACAGAACGCGATACAATGGATGAGCCCCTGACAGCTATTGTTTAGAAATCGGAGTCCCATCATCCTGTGGGCAAGGAACGTAAAAGCTGATCAGATTTACGGTGGTGCCTGGTTCTGGTCAGGTAGTATCTTAGACACCTATGCACATCTAGAGTGTGCAACAGGGTCTCCTCTATTAGAGTATTTAGGAAAATACACTGGTAGTCGATGTCTGATTGAGGGGTGAGCGAGACCACCACATTAGGTAGAAACTTTGGATTTGTTCTAGGGACACCCTGTCCTGGTGAAAACCAAATAAGGTTCTTTACACATCAGTGCGCGAAGTTCAGAAATGCTTATGGCCGAAGCAGCGGCAACTAAAAATAACGTCTTCCATGTTAGGAGACATAGCTCGCAATCCGCAGCTGGTTCAAAAGGTGGCAGCGTGAGCTGCTCCAGGACAAAGGGTAAATCCCATGGAGGAATAGGATCCTTAATCAGAGCTCTAAGATGGAGAACACCTCTTGGAAAGGCTCGTGCTGTGTCCAACTGAGTTATGGGACGTCTGCCTATAGGTGTATGATAGGCTGAGATGGCACAAAAGTGCACTTTAATAGAGGAGTAGGCCAAGCCTGCCTGGAAAAGAGACAGGAAGTAGTCCAGGACTGACTTTTCTGGACAATCCATCAGGGAAAGTCCTTGTGCTTGTGCTCAAAGGCAAAACCTGCACCATTTCATGGCGTAAGTGGCATGAGTGGGCGGTTTTCTAGCAGCCGCTAGAACATCTGCTACCTCTTGAGAAACCCCGTACCACAAGATAGCTATGTCTCTAGGAGCCAGGCGTGCAGGTTCAAAGAGCGAAGGTCCAGATGGACCAAAGAACCTGCCTCCTCGGACAATAAGTGAGAGCTGATTGGCAGAGGCACTGGAGGTTCCTGGGACAGCTGGTGTAGTAGAGGGAACCAAATCTGTCTGGGCCAAAAAGGCGTGATAAATATAATCGTAGCTTGCTCTCTGCGGAGTTTCAAAAGGACCCTCTGGATCAACGGGAAGGAAGGAAATGTGTAGAGGAATCTGCCCGTCCAGGAGAGGGACAATGCGTCTTGCCAGAAAACACCAGGCCCTGGATCTAGCGAGCAGAAATTGGGCAGTCTTGCAATGGATGGGGACGTGAAAAGGTCTAACTCTGGTGTGCCCCATCTGCTAAACAGATCCTCTACTACCTCCTGGAGTAGTTCCTACTTGTGGACCCTGGCCTAAGGGCGGCTCAGGCTGTCTGCGATGTCGTTGTCCACTCCTGGGACATGAACAGCAGTGAGGTTTGCGCCATGTTGTAGGACCCAATCCCACACCCTCATGGCCTCCCTGCAAAGCAGGTAGGAATGGGTGCCTCCTTGTTTGCTGAGGTAATACATCACCGCGGAATTGTCTGTTTGTAACAGAAGAGTACCCGGTGGAATCTCAGACTGGAAGGCCTGCAGGGCATAAAGAACTGCTCTCATTTCCAAGATATTTATGTGGAGATGAGCTTCCCGGGGTGTCCACGAGCCCCGAGTCCTTATTTTTATTAAATTTTGGTGACCGGGTAGGCCCACTGAGCCCCGAAGGTCCCTTTTGCAGGGGCAACCCGGGATAGCAATACAAGTTATAAGAATGAACAGGGACATAAGGAACATTTGTGGCATTCCCATCAAGGTGTGCTCCCCCAACGAACCCTAAGGCATCCGTGGAGAGCGTCACAATCGGAGACGGCGCAGTGAAGGGGACCCCCAACAATAGGTTCTTTAAATCTAGCCACCACTGCCAATCCCGGATTACAGCATTTGTGATCCGAACTGGAAGCTGCAAATTGGCTTGCTTCTGATCCAACTGAACCCATAACATCCACTGGGTCACCCGCATGTGGAGACGGGCTAGCAGGACTGTTGCAATGGCTGCAGCCATGTGTCCGAGCAGGCAAAGGACAAGTCTGGCTGGGACAGACTTTGCCAAGATGTCCCTGATGAGGTATCTGATGTGTTCCGCCCAGTCCTGGGGCAGAAAAGCTCTCCCCTGGACGGTGTCCAGAACTGCACCTATGAACTGCAGATTCTGTGATGGAACCAGGTGTGACTTCTCCTGATTGATAATGATGCCCAACGTCCCAAACAGGGACTGAGTACAGTGAGTTTCGGACATCAGAGCCTCCTGAGAGGGTGCCATGAGGAGCTGGTCGTACAAATAGGAGAACACGTAGTGGCCTTGTCTCCTTACAGCCGCCGCCACGACTGCCATGCACTTCGTAAACACCTAAGGTGCCGATGACAGTCCGAAAGGGAGGGCTCGGAACTGATAATGGCGACCTAAAAATTCTAAGTGCAAGAACTTCCTGTGCACTCGAGCAATGGGTATATGCAGGTAGGCATCCTGCATGTCCAAGGACGGTAGGAGGGCGCCCTGCTTGAGCATGGGTATCAAACTGGGAAGGGTCACCATGTGGAAACATTTGTAGAGGACCGAAGCACTGAGATAGCAGAGATCCAGTATCAGACGGAGGTCCCCTGTCTTTCTGGGAACCAAAAAGAAATGGGAATAGTAACCTGCACCTCTCTGGTTCCTCGGTACATGCTCTATAGCTTCCTTTCCCAGAAGCGCGAGCACCTCCTGCTGTATAACGGGAAAGCAGAGGAGGTCTTGATAGTGGGTGGTCGAGGAATTCTATAAAGTGACCTCTCTTGACCAGTTGAAGGACCCACTGGTCGGAGGTAATCAACTGCCACCCTGAAAAGTGGCAAGCGATGCGCCCCCTGACCTTTTCTGCCCGTTGATCCAGAGGAGGGGCAGGGGCCGGGAAGGAGTCATGCTGTGGCGGCACTGCCCCCCGCAGGCTGGGCCGGTTTGGCATACCGCTGACCTCGGCCTGGGGAAGACTTAGGTTGGGCCTTACGGTGGAAGGTGCCCCTTTAGAGTCAAGCCATACAAAGACAAAAGTACTGGACTTTAGGAGGGCTGACTTTGCCATAATGGGTGAGTGCCTAAGGAATGCACTAGCAAATGGGCAGGAAGGAGGGGTGGAAGAACAATGGGGAATAATAAAAACTGCCATCACAGAGGTAACAAGCCTTTGTGTGAAGCAAATAAACAAAACAAGACGATGTAAGAAACCACTATGGTTCTCAAAGGAAGTGGCAGTGAAGGTTCAAGAGAAAAAGAAAGCATTCAGGAAGTACAAGGAATCGCAGAAGGAGCAGGACAGAGAACTGTATCAGTTAAAGCAAAAGGAGTCTGGGAAGGCAGTCAGAACAGCAAAGGCCCAAACCGAGGAAAAGATAGCCAACTCAGTTAAGAAGGGGGATAAAACCTTTTATAGGTACATCAGGGAGCGAAGGAAGACTAAGGGAGGGATAGTGAGGCTTAATAAAGGGGAGGGAGGGTGGGCAGAGGGAGACTGTGAAAAGGCAGAGATACTAAATAAATATTTTGCTCAGTATTTACGAAGGAAGAGGGGAGATACATAAAACAAACAGTAGTAACACTCTGGATACAGAAGTTGATACCGCCCATTTACAGAAGAAAGGGTTCTGAAAGAACTCTTAAAACTGAAGGTGGACAAAGCAAGGGCCTGATGGGATTCATCCCAGAATTCTAAAAGAACTAAGGGTAGAACTAGTGACACCACTGACTACCCTTTTAACAAATCATGGGAGGATGGGGTGGTACCGAGGACTGGAGGAGGGCAGATGTGATTCCCTTCACAAAAGTGGAGCAAGGCAGAAGCAGGAAACTATAGACCTGTTAGTTTAACCTCAGTGATAGGGAAAATGATGGAATCACTTCTAAAGGAAAGAATTGTCAAGTATCTAGAGGCCAGAGGGGCACAGGACCCAAGGCAGCATGGATTCACAGCGGGAAGGTCATGCCAGATGAATCTGATAGATTTCTTTGACTGGGTGACCAAAGTAGTAGATCAGGGAGGGGCTGTGGACATGGCCTACCTAGACTTTAGCAAGGCATTTGACACAGTCCCACACAAAAAATTAATATGCAAGTTAGTCAGCCTGGGAGTGGGTCCCAAGATGACAGCCTGGGTAAAGAATTAGCTGGAGAATAGACACAGAGAGTTATAGTAATTGGAGTCCACTCCAGAAGAAAGGAGGGTTACTAGTGGGGTACCGCAGGGTTCAGTATTAGGATCGGTCCTCTTCAATGTCTTTATGTTTACATTGCAGAAGGACTGGAAGGAAAGTATGTCTCTTTGCAGATGACACTAAGATCTGCAACAGAGTTGATGCACAGGGTGGGGTGGAAAGGATGAGAGGGACTTGGCAAGGTTAGAGGAATGGTCAAATGTATGGCAGCTTAGATTCAATGCTAAGAAGTGCAAGGTAATGCACCTGGGAAACAAAACCCAGGGAAGAGTACACAATGGGGTGAGATACTAACAACAACAAGAATGGAAAGGGACCTGGGGTAGTCATATCAGATGACCTAAAGATGGGCAAGCAATGTGAGAGGGCAGCAAGGAGGGTTGGGGATACTGGGATGCATAGGAGAGGCATCACCAGTAGAAAACAGGAAGTTATTATCCCTCTGTACAGACAGCTGGTGAGACCCCATCTGAGTACTGTGTGCAGTTCTGGAGACCCAACTCCGCAAAGACATAGACAGGATGGAAGCTGTCCAGAGGAGGGAGAACTAAAATGGTGCAGGGTCTGCACCGAAGTCGATGAAGAGAGACTTAAGGAGCTTAATATGTATAGCCTCGAGGAAAGGGGGGAATGATAGAAACTAAGCACCTCAAGGGAATCAACAAAGTCCAAGAGGGTAGCATCTTTCAAAAAAGAGGTGCAAGAACAAGAGGGCACAATTTGAAGATGGGGGTGGCTCAGAGGTAATTTAAGGAAGTATTTTTTCACAGAGAGGGTTGTGATGCATGGAACAGCCTTCCGGAGGAGGTTGTGGAGTCAAAATCGTGGGGGAATTCAAGCATGCATGGGATAGTCATAAGGCAATTCTGGGGGGTTGGGGTAGGAAGAAGTAGGCTGCTGGTTAACTAGGATCTGCAGCTTATCCAGTAGGTAGGGAAATGGGCAGACTGGGTGGGCCCAAGCGGTCCTTATCTGCCGTCAAATTCTATGTTTCTTTGCTGCTGGCCAGAACGTGGCTGCTGTCATTGATGCCAGCCGCAAAAACTGTTCTGGTTCCTACGAAAGGAACCAGATTTGGATCTGTACATGGCCTGTACAGACCTTACTGCCTTCCCGGCGTCCTGAAGTTTGGTGATGACCTTTTTAGAGGGTTCACGAAACAGGACCTCTCCGCTATAAGGGACGTCCAGGATACTCTTTTGTACGTCCGGGGTAAAACCAGAGACAATGAGCCAGGACTGTGTCCGGAGACAGACACCTGAAGCTGCGCCCCTGGCAGACGAGTCCGCAGAATCATATGCGGCTCTTAACACTTGGGTCCCCACGTCTGACCCTGTGTAGAGGAGGTTCAAGAGCTCCACCTACTGCTCGCCATCCGGTAGTTTGCCAGCTAGGTCCTGACCCTGTTCCCATAGGGCATTCTGAAACTGAACCATATGAGACAGATAGTTCAGGGACCTGATGGAGCATGTAGCAGCCGCATACATGCGCCTCCCCAGGGCATCCAACTGCTTGGATTCCTGGTCCAGTGGCTGTGTACTCAGATGCTGTGGTCATTGAGACCTATCATGGAAGACCGTAATGAGCAGGGAATCAGCCAGAGGTTGCTGCACTAAGTACTGGTCCTCTGTCGGGGGCCCTGTACAGGCAGTCAGCTTTCTTCGGCACCGTGGGGGTGGAGTGCGGACGCTTCCACACAGCCTTGGTCACGTCTGTGAAGGTGTCCACCAAGGGTGGCACCACCACAGACTTAGGGTCCTTCTGCCAAAGGTAACGAGCTAGGCGCTGTCTCTCGGGGTCGAAATCTTCCAAATGCCATCCCATGTTCTCCTGGATGTGCCTCATGATTTCGGAAAAGGAAGGATCATCCGGAGGTGACCTGGGCAGGTCTTGTGGGTCAGGTGATGGGATGCTGATTGGAGAAGGAGACCTGGAGGTATCTAAGGTGTCAGGTCTAGAATCATCCCCCTGCGGAGTGGACCGTCGACGTCTGGGTCGCTTAGGACTGGGAGACCCTGAGGGAGATCTTGAAGAGGGCCTTCTCCATTCTTTGGATCTTCCCCTAGGAGGTGGAGTGTGCTCCTTGGGGGTCGGTGGTCTTTCTGCTGGCTCCTGCAGTGGAGGAAGGGGAGAAGGAGGTGAAGGAGTAGGAAGAGGAGGTTTGACTGGGATCATATCCTTCTTTATTGTGGCCCACCAAAAGGTAAAGAGATCTTTGACCTCTTGAATATTCATACCGGACAATGGACCAGGCGCTGGTGGTCTGTCGCTGGTATTGGGCGTCGGGTCCGAGGGAGTCTCCACGTTTGGAGAAGGCTCCTGTGGAAGACCAACGTCCTCCTTGTCGTCTACCTAGTCATCAAGTAATGTCAGGTCCTCTTCTGCAGAGTCTCGGTGACCGGTGTCCACCGGTAAAGGGGAGGCAGTCTTCGGCTCCGGCAAACGTCTCACTGACATTGGGTGCTTAGCCGACGTCTGGTCCAACGGGTGTTTGACCGATGAAGGGTCAGAAGCCTGCTTCGGGTCCGTCGTCCGTTTTAGAGACATCAGGTCCTTATTCTTCCTGAGATGGGGATCCGGACCCCTAGGAGGCCGATCTGGCATCAGAGTCCCAGCGTCTGTCTGAGGAAGCCTGTTTAAAAGAGGACTTGAACTGGTGACGGTCTGAAGACTTCGAGGAGGCCCGAGAGAGTGTTGAGGAAGCCAAAGGCCTGGAAGTCTTGATGGGATGCAGAGAAGCCTAAGTGCTGCCTGAAGACAACCTTTACTGGAGGGGGCTAAGAGCGGGTCCTGGAGGGAGAGCGGTCTGAGCGCGTGGAGCCTGAGCTGGTGCGCAAGTCCAAGGCCTGGTGAGGGGATCTGGACCTGGCCTTCTCCCGATGCTTGTCCCGGTGCTTATGGGACTTACAGGTAGACTCACCTCTGGAAGCAGGGTCTTTATCTATGCTTTTTAGATCTTCTTCCAAGAGGAACCCCTCAAGTGCTTTCTGACGGTGGATCTGGGTGCGACTGTTGAACCCATGGCAAAAGGAGCAGGCCTTGGTGTCATGGTCCAGGCCTAAGCACCGCAGACAGGACAAATGGAGATCTTTGAAAGGGATCTGTTTGCCCCAGGCACTCCGGGAGATGTCCTTCTGAAGGAGTTGGAGATGTTGACATTTAGTAGTAAAACTTGAAAGTTCTGTCGTCGTACGCTAGAATGGGACCGTGAGGACGATGCTGGCGAGTCGACGGCGGGAAAAGAACTGGGGATTCTGGGGGACCGCCCCCATTTATATGATGCCTGACGTCGGGGGCAGAGCCGACGTCGGGTGCGGCCCCTACTGGATACTGCTAGCTAGAAAATTTCCATGGGATCCTGGCGCCTGCCGGCTTCAGTCCAAATGGTGTAACCTGCTGCAAGAGCTGTTTCACGAAGTAAGATCTGGACATTTAGGGTTTTTTTCTACGATGAGAAGTTTTTACCACAGTTTTACCCATTTGAGTTATCTTCAAATGGTTATGGAGTCTTCTCACGCCATCTTAAATATGTTTGTTTTTACAAGCAATATGTTATAGAAATACACAGTTCTCACCAGGGACAGAGTTATTACCTCATGGTAGATTTGGGGAGGGAGTGAAAGTTTAAATCCTCCAAGAAATGAGGGGGACTTTTGTTATTTGTTTAAACGGTACAGATTTAGTTTATATTGAAAGGGATTTGTCTGTGAGCATGTTTGAGGGGCATCTTTATTTAATGATAAAAAAGGAATAGATTTCCATCTCTCATACTTCATGGACTCCTGGGCCATGTCTATTGACGAAGGCCTCTCTGAAAAGACGGAACTCTCTGTACTTAAACTAATCATGGATACCTAGGCAGATGTGGTATGTGTGCTGGATGGCAGTTCATAGGAGAACTCCTGTTAAAGCTACACACAAACATAAGTGTGTGGAAGAGCACATTTAGCAAGTCCAAGGGACTAAAGTATGTTCTAGAAACTCTGATTCTTTTCTTTTTACAATGCCACTATGAAATGTCATTTTGGAAGGCATTAGCTAGTTTATGGGAAGAACATTTATTTTGTCAAGTAACTTACAGAGAGGTAGTCTTTTGTTTATTCCCTAGGATGTGGAACAAATATGCCAAAAGTACTTTACCGATACGTATAGCATGCTGTAAATATTACCTATGGCAGTCCAGATGCGCACTATATTTATAACATAAATGTACTGCCCAGAGACTGTGGCAAAATATGTAACTTCTGCAGTACTGAAAATATATGAATCTGACAAATAGCACAGGCTACAATATAACCAGGTTACTCACCTGTAACGGTAGTTCTAAGAGTGGTATATGTTGTTCATCCACACTAGTTGGCATGTCCCTTTCACTTTAAATCTTGCTGGAAAGTCTAAAAGCTGCCTCCTCCACCCACCTGGGTGGTATAAGCCTCGGCTCCACCCCACGATGCCAGATCTTGCCCGCTGGAAGCAGAGGTTGTGCGTCGAAGCCGGGGGGAGGTCGGGTGGGTTCGTGTGGATCAACATATACCACTCCAAGAACTACTGTTACAGGTGAGTAAGTTCATCTACACTTCTTGGCATGTCCCCTTCCACTTTAAATCTTGCTGGAAGTCTTCAAGCTGGCTCCTCCCACCCACCCGGGTGGAATATACCTCGGCTCCGACCCATGACGCCAGATCTTAGCCCGCTGGAAGCAAGGTTGTGCACCCAAAGCCGGGGAGGTCGGGTGTGTGTATGTGGATGAACATATACCACTCCTAGAACTACTGTTACAGGTGAGTAACCTGTTCTTCTAGGAATGTAAATATGTTGTTCATCCACACTTCTTGGCAGACTCCAAGCAGTTCTCTGGGAGGAGGGAAGCAAGGCGCACACATCCTACTTAGGAAATAAAGATTGGAAAACCGAGGCCCCAAAACCAGCATCCTGGTGTGACTCAAGGTCGATGTGGTAGTAGGTAATGAAGGTGTTTGCTGACTTCCAGGTAGCAGCCCGACAGATTTCCTGGATAGGGATGTCCCTGGAAGCAGCCACCGATGCAGCAGTATGGCGGGTAGAATGAGCTCTTATCCCCCTGGGAGGCTCCTTGCCCGCCAACTCATAGCACAGACCTATGCATCATGTAATCCATCTTGCTATGGTCTGTTTGGCTGCAGATCTGCCAGAGGCGGCTTTAGCGTAGGTAAACAGCTGGCGAACCTCTCCATGAATTTCCACCGTCCTCTCCTTGTAATAGGAGACAGCATGCCTCAGGCCCAAAGTATGGAGCCTGTACTCGGCATCCGAGGTGCAATTAGGGTAGTAAACTGGAAGAGTCAACACCTGGTTAAGGTGAAACTCTGACACCACCTTCATAAGGAATTTCAGATGGGGGCGTAAGACAATTTTGTCCTTGTGAAAGACCAGATAAGGGGAGTCCACCGAAAGTGCCTGGAGCTCTCCTGTCCTTCTGGCAGACAGGATAGCCACTAGGAAGGCCGTCTTCCACGACAAGTGTGAAAGCTCACATTTGTGCATGGGTTTGAATGGCTTGCCCATGAGCTTTGTCAAAACCATCAACAGATCCCACGGAGGTGGAGGTTCACGCACCAGAGGGCATATGTGATCCAGGCCTTTGAAAAAGTGCCCGACCACAGTCTCCTGCGCCAATGTCGGCTGACCATCCCACGCCCCGGTAAGCAGAAATGGCTGCCAGGTGCACCCTAAGGGTCGACGACCGTAGACCCCCTTTGGAGAGAGACTAAGGTAGTCCAGAATGTTAGCCACAGAACAGGATAAGGGCTCCAGACCCTTACCCTGACACCAAATGGAAAAAAGTTTCCATTTGAAGGCGTAACATTTCCTGGTCGATTCCTTTCTGGATGCCTCCACCACGGTGTAGACATCTTCGGAAAGATCCAAAGCCTGGAACTCTAGCCACTCAGGTACCAGGCTGTGAGGTGCAGGGATTGAAGGACCGGATGGAAGACTTTCTCCTGGTTCAGAGATATCAGATCCGGGCATGTACAAAGCTGCTCCGGTGGCCTGCAGCTGAGGCTGAGGAGATCTGGGTACCAGAATTGGCGTGGCCAGTCTGGGGCTACCAGAATAACCTTCGCCTTGTCCCTCCTCACCTTGAGTAACACATTGTGGATCAAGGGAAATGGAGGGAAGGCACAGAGGAGGCCTGAGGTCCACGGCCTCGTGAAGGCATCCCCCTGCAGCGAGCCCTGCTGAGGGGGGCAGGCATGAAACAGCCTCAGCTTGGTGTTTTCCCTTGAGGCAAACAGGTCCCCCAGCGGTTTGCCCTAATGGGAGAACAGGCTGTAAGCTACCTCTGGATGGAGAGACCACTCGTGGGATGTCTGGCCTACATGGCTGAGAGCATCCGCCAGCTGGTTCGAGGCTCCTGCCACACGGATGGCTAGGAGATCCACCTCCAACCAGCTTACGAGGGTCCAGGTGCGGGGCGCCTCCTTGCACAGCAGACGGGCGTGCATGCCGCCCTGTTTGTTGAGGTAGTACATGGTAGTGGTATTGTCCGTCTGGACTTGAACCTCTTGACCCCAGAGTTGAGGAGCAAAAGCTGACAACGCCAGTCTGACTGCTCTGAGCTCCAACAGGTTGATGTGGCATCGGGACTCCTCGGGGGTCCAGAACCCATGGGCACTGTTGTCCCCCATGTGGGCTCCCCAACCCATGAGAGAGGCATCGGTCGTAAGGACGACTGTTGGCTGGAGGTGAACAAACGGGATCCCTTACTGCAACCAGTCTGGGGCGGTCTACCATTGGAGAGCATCCCACATCTTATGGGTTACAGTGATCAGCTGGTCGAAGTGACCATATTGCTGAGTCCACCGGGCGGCGAGCTCCCACTGGAGGGGGGCATATGTGCCACCGGCCCCAACGGACCACTGAGGTGCATGCCGCCATGTAACCCAGGAGGCACAGAAAGTCCCAAGTAGTGCGCAAGTGCCCAACCAGAAATGATCGGGCAAAGGAGGAGAGAACCTCTGCCCTGTCTGCTGGGAGCCGAGCTCTGGCTTGACAAGAGTCGAGCTCTGCCCCGATGAAGCCCATTGTCTGAGAGGGCACAAATTCTGATTTGGCCTCGTTGATCAGGAGGACGAGTTGGAGCAGGTTTGGAGGGCCAGATCCCTGGACCTCTCCACCTCCTGAACGGAGGAACTTGCCAAGAGCCCGTCATCGAGATAAGGGTAGATTCTGACTCCTCAACACTGAAGCTGGGCTGCCACCACTGCAATGCATTTGGTGAAGACCCAAGGAGCCGATGACAGGCCGAACGGCATGGCACGGAACTCATACAGGGTCCCTTCAACCCTGAAGCGGAGGAACTGCTGGTGGGACAGATGGATTGGGACGTGAAAGAACGCGTCCTGTAGATCCAGTGAACAGAACCACATGTTTCGCTCCAGAGGTGGTATGATCTGGTTCAGAGTGACCATCCGAAAGTTGCGGGACCTGAGATATTGATTCAGGTTGTGGAGATCTAGGATGGGCGCCAACCCCCCCCCCATCTGCTTGGGCACGAGGAAGTACCTAGAAACAAAGCCTGGGTCTGTCAGAGGATCCGGCACTGGGGCTACTGCCTCCTTGCAGAGGAGCTGAGCCACGTCGTCTCGAACAGCCGACTGGGTGCATGTGGAGATCCATTCCTCCCAAGGGGCGCAGGCTCGGCTGGGAGGGTATTGCTCGAATTCCAGAGGCAGTCCCTGACCGACCACTTCCAGAACCCACCTGTCCAAAGTGATGAGGGGACCAGGACGGAAAAAGAAGTGGCAGAGCGACTTGATGGTGTGCAGGGGGTCGCGACCCCCAACCCGTCACTGAGAAGGCTTAGAGGAGGAGGAGGAGGCTCCAGGACCTGCACCTCGACCTCCTTTACGGGGCTGTTGAGGACCCTGCTTGGGCAGCGGGCGCCAAGACTGAGCCTGCTGCTGCTGTTGCTCCTGACCTCCTTGACAGGAGGGCTGCCTAACCGCAGAGGAAGAGTGCCAAAATGGCTGCTTCTTTCTCTTCTGCTGGTTCTTGTCCCAAGAACCCTTGGCAGAAGTAGCATCCAAGGTGGCACTGGACTGCTGTATACGCTGAAGGTGACCGGCCACTCCTGGACCGAACAAGTCAGTCCCCAGGAAGGGCACGTCAGCAAGCTTATGCTGAGTATCTGCCGGGAAGGAGGACAGCCTCAGCCAAGCCCTGCAGCAAGAGGCCACTGTGGCTGACAAGGAGCGGGCACAAGAATCTCCAATATTCAAGGCTGTCTGGAGCTTTTGTTTAGCGACAACACAACCTTGGTCACGGACCTGATTTACAGTAGTCTGCATGTCCGGTGGGAAATGAAGGAGGACCTCATCCAATGACCCCAGGAGGGCATGGGATAAGTGTGCCATAATAACAGCCGAGCTGGCCTGGCGAAGGCCCAGAGAAGAGGCAGCGTAGACCTTGCAGGCACAGTGGTCCATATTTTTTGACCCCTTGTCCAGGGGTCGGTCAGTATCGGCTAAACTATCCGTGCGCCTCAACACTGAGGCGGTCACCAGGCTCTCGACCGAAGGGTGTTCAATGAATCCTGCAAGATACCCCATGGGCACCGCGTATTTGCAGGCCATGCAGGTAGATGGTGCTGGGCAGGAGGCAGGACGCTGCCAAAGTTCAAGGGCCGGGCTAACGATGGCCTCGGCCACTAGAAAGGCCTCCGTCGAGGTATTCCCCTCTCTTGAGGATATCCATGAGAGGGTATTCAGCCTTTTTCTGGATGAGCTCCAGGGGCATGCCGGTGGAGTCAGAGATGAGGCGGAGAATGCCCTGGAAGGAGGAAGGGCCTTCCTCCAACCCTGCGTGACTCATCATCCCCGGCATGCGAGTGCAAGCCGGTGACGTCCAAATCCAAAGAATCATGATACAGCGATCTACCGCCTATGTCGCCCTCTATCTGCCAAGGGAGATTCGGGGTAACTTATCAACAGACGTCGAGGAAGCCCAGTGTCTTGTCGGTCCTCTTTAGAGGGCACCCCTCCCTCACGCTGTTTAGGCGGTGGTTCCACCAGAATTGGTGGAGAGACTGGAATAGGCCGAACCAGGAGACGGGCCGGCCCTCGGGCTAAGGAACCGGTGGCTTCAGTTCTGGAGGGGTCGGCCTAGGAGGCAGGAGCCAAGTTATGGCCGGGGTGGATGGCGGGCGGATTCTGATCGGTCAGAATCATCTGTTGTCACATGAGGTCTTCATAGCACCAACGGAGTTTCCCGTCGGAGCCTCTCCTCATCCGAGGAGGATGAGGACTTGTAACCACGCCTCTTCTTAGAGCGCTTGTGGCTCCTTCTCGGCCGAGGGGGTTCTGGACCTTGGCCGAGATCGGGGAGGCCGACTCGATCGATCAGGTGACACCGGGGTCGATGAAAACCTAGGGTCCAGAACCGGGTCCCTGATGGGGACACCAGCAGCCTGGGTCTCCTCATCAGGGAAGACAAGGACCGGAGTTCTTTCCAAGGAGTCGTCTGACACGTCCAGCAACAGAGGGTCTATCGGATCAAGGATAATTTCGACCTCGTCTGCCACTTCCTCGGTCCCCTGGCCAGACAGAAGATCCGTGAAGCTGGCGGCAGAGGTTGACATCTCGACCGAAGTAGAGACCGCGTGCTCCTGAAACTCAGACCTCTCTCAGTCCCAGAAACGTCTTTATCGAGATGAAGACACAGTGTCTTTCTCTCTCTTCCGAGAGCGGGAGGAATGCGAGCCCGAGGGCGCCTGACCCCGAGTGGGGAGAGACTGGCACAACTCCTTGAAGGAGCCTGTAAAGGTGAAGTAAAGGTTCAGAGGAACAAAGAAGCTTCGATTGGCCAAAGCTTGAGCTGCTTCCTTCTCAAATGCATTCATTTGTTCCAGCTGTTCTGCGGATCCCACGGCCACGGAAACCGCCCACCTAGCCTCATTCGATTTCACTGGCGGGTTCCTTTTCTCCCATCTCCCCAGCTTCAAACGTGCCTTGTGGTCATCCAGGACGTTGGGATGGAAGGCCAGGCAAAAACTGCACGACGAAGTGTCATATCCTACACCTAGGGAGCAAATGCATGTTAGGTGGGGATCGGTGGGCGACATCTTCTGGCTGCAGGGGCACCGGTGAAATCCGGGGGAAGATTTTTCCTCCATGGCAGATTCGGTGAAAGCGCAATCGCTAACTCGAACAAGTTTAAGTTAAGTTTCGGCAAAAACCGACAACTGGAATCCAGGGCCTACGATATGCTTTGAGAGTACGAGGGAACCTGCATATTCCAGCGGAAAGGAAGATCTGGCATCATGGGGTGGAGCCAAGGTATATACTGCCCGGGTGGGTGAGAGGAGCCAGCTTGAAGACTTCCAGCAAGATTTAAAGTGGAAGAGGACATCCCAGGAAGTGTGGATGAACAACATATCCACGCTCCTAGAACCTGTTTTTCTAGGATCGTGGTTATGTTCTTCTAGTCATACTAGTTAGCAGACTCCTAGCGGTTCTCCAGGAGGATGGAGGCAAGGCGCACACCCCTACTTAGGAAACAGAGATTGGAGAACTGAGACCCCAAAACCAGGATCCCGGCATGACTCTAGGTCGATGTGGTAGTGGGTAATGAAAGTGTTTGCTGACTTCCAGGTATCTGGGGAGTGTTTCTTAGTAGACACGGGAGAGCGGTCGTTTTTGTTTAACTGCAAACTGTTAAAATGTACCTTCGGTGTACATACTAAAAATTGGAACTTCACTTCGGTTGTTTGTGGTCACTGCAGAGAGGAGTGCAAAGTTTCCTAGACTGTCTTCCAGGTAGCAGTCCTGCAGATATCCTGGATAGGTCTGCCAGGTGCGGCTTCAGGATAGGTGACAGCCAGCTGGCAAACCTCTCCCTGAACTTCAGCCATTCGCTCCTTGTAATAAGAGAGCACTTGTCTCAGGTCCAAAGTATTGAGCCTGTACTCTGCCTCCAAGGTGTAATTAGGGTAGTACACTGGCAGAGTCAACACCTGACTAAGGTGAAACTCCGACACATCTTTCGGAAGGAACTTCTGGTTGCGCACAGAACAATCTTGTCTCTGTGGAAGACCAGATAGGGAGACTTAACAGAGAGTGCCTGGAGCTCCCCAGTCCTTCTGGCTGACATGATAGCCACCAAGAAGATGGTTTTCCATGACAGATGTGACATCTCACACCTGTGCATCAGCTCGAATGGTTTGCCCATGAGCTTTGCCAATACCAGCACTAGATCCCACCAAGGTGGTGGTTCACGCACCAGAGGGAAAATTTGGTCAAGGCCTTTAAAGAAATGCCAGACCACCTTTTCCTGTGACGCCGTCTGCTGACTGGCCCACGCCCAGTAAGCAGAGATGGCTGCCAGGAGCACCTTAAGGGTCGTAGACCTAAGACCTCCTTTGGAGAGAGACCAAAGGTGGTCGAGGATGCTGGCCACCGGACAAGACGAAGGGTCTAGGCCCTTGCCCTGACACCAAATGGAGAATCTCTTCCATTTGAAGGCATAGCACCTCCTGGTTGACTCCTTCATAGATGCCTCAACTATTAAGTACATCGTCAGATAGACCCAAAGCCTAGAACTCTAGCCACTTAGGAACCAGGCTGTCAGGTGCAGGGACTGAAGGTCTAGATGGAATGCTTTCCCCTGATTGATGGAGAGCAGATAAGGGCATGCTGGAAGACGCCTCAGGAGCCTGACGCTGAGAAGATCTGGATACCAGAACTGTTCAGGCCAGTCTGCGGCTACCAGGATCACCTGTACCTTGTCCCTCCTGTCCTTGAGGAGCACCTTGTGGACCGAGGGAAGGCACAGAAGTGGCCCGGGGTCCACAGCCTCAAGAAGGCATCCATCCCCCTGCTGGGGGGGGTGTGGGCATTAAACAGCCTCAGCTTTGTGTTCTCCCTGGAGGGGAACAGGTCCACCTGTGGGTTGCCCCACTGGGAGAACAGGCTGTGAACAATCTCTGGATGGAGAGACCACTCGTGGGACACCTCGCCCACATGGCTGCGTGCATCCGCCAACTGATTCGAGGCTCCTGCCACATGAATGGCCAGAAGATCTGCCTCCAATCAATTCATGAGGGTCCAGATGGGGAGCGCTTCCCTGCACAGAGGCCGGGAGTGCGTGCCACCCTGTTTGTTGAGGTAGTACGTGGTTGTGGTGGTGTCCATCTGGACTTGAACCACTTGACCCTGAAGGAACGGAGCGAATGCAGCCAGCGCCAGCTGAACTGCTCAAAGCTCCAGCAGGCTGATGTGACACTGGGGATTCCTCGGGGGGTCCAGAGCCCGTGGACTCTGTGATTCCCAATGTGGGCACCCCAGCCCGTGAGAGAGGCATCAGTCATGAGAATGACAGTCGACTTGGGGCAGACAAATGGGATCCCTCGCTGAAGATGTTCCAGGACGGTCCACCACTGGAGGGCGTCTGACATCTTCTGGGTCACAGTGACCAGCTGGTCAAAATGACCATGTCGCTGAGACCACTGGCTGGCCAGATCCCACTTAAGGGGGCACATATGCCACCAGGCCCATCGGACCACAGTGGTGCAAGCCGCCATGTAACCCAGAAGTCACTGAAGTCCCAGGCAGGCTGCAACTGCCCAACCAGAAACGATTAGGTAAAAGAGGAGAGAACCTCTGCCCTGTCTACTGGGAGCCTGGTTCTGGCTCGGCAAGAGTCGAGCTCTGCTCCGATGAGGCAAATCACCTGCGAAGGCATGAGTTCTGACTTGGTTTAGTTGATCAGGAGGCCAAGGCTGTGGCAGGTGTGACGGGCAAGATCCCTGGACCTCTCCACCTCCAGTCTGGAGGGACCTGCTATTAACCAATCGTCAAGATAGGGGTACACTCTGACCCCTCGACATCGAAGATGAGCCATCACTGCTATGTATGTAGTGAAGACCCTGGGGGCCAATGAAGGGCCGAACGGCATGGCTTGGAACTCATAGAGGGTTCCCTCCACCCTTAAGCGGAGGAAGCTTCGGTGGAATGGACGGATCAGGATGTGGAAGAATGCGTCCTGTAGATCCAGGGAGCAGAACAACATGTTCTGCTTGAGGAATGGCATGATCTGGTACAGAGTTACTATCCGAAAGGTGCGAGACCTGAGAAACTGATTCAGGTCGTGCAGATCCAGAATGGGGCACCAGCCCCCCGTCCGTTTTGGCACCAGGAAGTACCTGGAAACTAACCCTGGGTTGACAGGGGGATCCGCAACTCTGACCACTACCTCCTTGTGGAGGAGCTGGGCAATGCTGTCTCTGAGAGCCGACCCGGATACCTTTTCCTCCCATGAAGCCTGGGCTCGCCTTGGAGGGTATTGCTCAAATTCCAGAGGCAGACCCTGGCCGACCACTTCCAAGACCCATCTGTCTGTTGTGACAGCAGACCAGGCAGTAAGGAAGTGGCAGAGCCGGCCTCCCACGGGAGGACCCAGAGTGGTTGTGACAGGCATGGGGGTGGCTGCCCCCATCCCATCACTGCGCAGGCTTGAAGGATGAAGAGCCTGCAGTGGGGCCAGCAGAACCTCTCCCTCCGAGCTCATGGTTCACTGAAGCCCCGGACATAGGCCTAGGGCAACACAAGTGAGCCTGCTGCTGCTGCTTAGTTTGATACTAGGGCTGTTTGGCCGCAGGGGCAGAAGGCCGAAAGGGCTTCTTCTTCCGCGATGTCGTAGACCCTTGGGTTCTTTCTGGACGGAAGTAACGGAGTCCAAGGTGGTTCTGAACTTCTCGATACAGTGGCGTGAAAAAGTATTTGTCCCCTTCCTGATTTTCTCTATTATTGCATATTTGTCACACTGGATGTTTTCAGGTCTTCAGAGAAAATGTAATATTAGATAAAGGGAACCTGAGTGAGCAAATAACACTTTTTTTTTTTTAATTTCACTTATTTAATGAAAAAAAGTTAACCAACACCAACTGGCACTGTGTGAAAAAGTAATTGCCCCCTTACACTTAATAACTGGTTACGCCACATTTAGCTGCAATGACTGCAACCAAACATTTCCTATAATTCAATATCAGTCTTTCACATCACTGTGGAGGAATTTTAACCCACTCTTCCTCAGAGAACTGCTTTAATTCAGTAACATTTGGTAGGTTTTCGACATGAACTGCTGTTCAGGTCCTGCCACAGCATCTCTATTGGGTTTAAGTCTGGACTTTGACTAGGCCACTCCAAAACTTTAATTTTACTTCTTTTTAGCCATTCTGATGTGGACTTGCTTTTGTGTTTTGGATCATTGTCTTGCTGCATGACCCAACTACGCTTCAGCTTCAGCTGACGGAAGGATGACGGACATTCTCCTTAAGAATTTTCTGGTACAGAGCAGAATTCATGGTTCCTTTAATTATGGCAAGTCATCCAGGTCCTTAGGCAGCAAGCATCCCCACCATCACACTACCACCACGTTTGACTGTTGGTATGGTGTTCTTACTGTGGAATGCTGTGTTTGCTTTCTGTGAGACATTATAGGATCCATGTCGTCCAAAAAGTTCCACTTTGGACTCATCTGTCCATAGAACATTTTCCCAAAAGGCTTGTGGATCATCCAGGTGCTTCTTGGCAAATGAGAGATGGCGTTTATGTTCTTCTTGGTTAGCAGTGGTTTCCATGCTACTCTCACATGAAGCCCATTTTGCCCAGTCTCTTTCTGATTGTGGAGTCATGAACACTGACCTTAGCTGAGGCAAGAGAAGCCTGCAGTTCTTTGGATGTTGTTTTAAGATCCTTTGAGACTTCCTGGATGATTTTACGCTGCCACCCTTGGAGTAATTTTGGCAGGCCTCCCTCCGGGAAGATTCACTACTGTTCCAAGTGTTCTCCATTTGGAGATTATGGCTCTCACTGTGGTTCGATGGAGTCCCAGAGCCTTAGAAATAGCTTTGTAACCCTTTCCAGACTGATAGAGGGCAACACATTTTTTTCTGATCTTTTCAGGAACTTCCTTTGATCATGGCATAATGTGCTTGTTGAATCTTTGTGCTAGCAACGTGACTCTGATGGTAAGGGTCAAAATAAGTGAGGTTTATATTGAGCAGGGCTGGCTGTAATCAAGCCTGGCTGTGTTCAATCAGCGGACTCTAATTATCCCTTTAATTGGGTTGATTTAACTAGGGGCAATTACTTTTTCACACAGTGCCAGTTGGTGTTGGTTAACTTTTTTCATTAAATAAATGAAATAAGTAAAAAAAAAAAAAAAGTGTTATTTGTTCACTCAGGTTCCCTTTATCTATTATTATATTTTGTCTAAAGACCTGAAAACATCCAGTGTGACAAATATGCAATAATAGAGAAAATCAGGAAGGGGGCAAATACTTTTTCACGCCACTGTATGCTGAGGTGACCATAGACTCCTGGACCGAACAAGTCAGTACACAAGAAGGGAACGTCCGCCAGTTTGTGCAGGATGTCTGCCGTAAAGGTAGAGACCCTCAGCCAGGCCCTGCAGCGCATGGTGACTGCAGCTGCCACTGAACGGGCACAAGAATCCTCAATGTCCAGGGCTGTCTGAAGTTGCTGTTTAGCAATGGCCCGGCCCTGATCACGGACCTGCTTGACCATGGTCTGAAGGTCCACGGGGAGATGAGGAAGCACCTCATCCAGAGAGAACAAGAGGGTGTGGGAGAAGTGTGCCATAATGACAGCTGAGCTCGCCTGTCGGAGACAGAGTGAAGAAGCAGCATAGACCTTTCTAGCTGCATGGTCCAACTTTTTGGACTCTTTGTCCGGGGGTCTATTTGTATCTCCTTAGTTGCCTGAGTGCCAAAACACAGACTCAGTCACCAATCCCTCAGCCAAGGGATGCTGTGCAAACCCCGAGGGGGAGCTGATGGGAACCACATACTTGCGAGCCATACCAGTGGAAGGCGCAGGGCAGGAGGCTGGATGTTGCCAAAGCTCCAAGGCCGAACCAACTATGGCCTTGGCCACTGGAATGGCCTCAGACGGAGAATCCCCTTTCCTGAGGATATCAGTCAAGGGGTATTCAGCCCGTTTTCCGACAGACTCCAAAGGCATCCCCGTGGATTCTGAGACGAGACAGAGGATGCCCATAAAGGATGTGGGACCCTCCTCCGTTGACAGGCTCATGGAATCATCATCACACAGACGCGAATGCAGGTCCGAATCCTCAGACCCCAAGTCTGGGTAAAGCGGCCGACCACCAGAGTCACTCTCGACCCGCTGCGGGTGAATGGGAGTAAGGGTGACTGACAGCCTAGGCGGGAGACCCTGAACGGGTTGAGACTCCTTGGCAGAAGCCCCTGATGGAGGTTGCTTAGGTGGCAGCTCCACCAAGATGGGTGGAGAGGCCCGCTTCAGCCGAGCTGGGAGGGTCTTCACCGGCTCTGCGGGTGGAGGAACGGTGTAGACCGACTCCGGAGGAGTTGTCATCAGCTGGAGGGCAACAGTCAAGTGATGGCCAGAGTAGAAGCCTGGGGTTAACTTCGGACCAGTCAGCATGAGCTGTTGCCACATGAGGTCCTTGTAACAACGACGCAACTTGCGTCGAAGCCTCTCCTCACCCGAGGAGGATGAGGATAAATGGTGACGGCACTGCTTCTTGGAGAGCCGCTTGTGAGACTTCCTCATCCTATCAGTCCAGGGGGTCTGAGATCTAGAAGACAACTTTCAGGGGGACCGATGGGACTTCTCAGAAGGGGCTGGGGAACTGCGGCTCCTCCAGATCAGGGAATGTGATCACGGCTGGGTCTCCTCGTTGGTCAGTAGGAGCGGAGTCCTAAACAAAGAATTATCGGCCTCATCAGTTGACAACAGGTCGACAGGATCAATTATAATTCCAATCTGTCATCGTCCCACGTCTGAGCAGGCTGGTCTGAGAGGGCTACTGTGAAGCCAGTGGCCGAGGTCGTAATTTTGACTGAAGTCGAGATAGGACACTCCTGGGACCGAGATCTCTCTCTGTCCGAAGAGCGTTGACGTTGTGAAGACTCTTCTCTCGATCCTTTGTCCTTCTTATGGGACTGGGAGGTGTGCGAACCAGACATGCCTTGTCCTTTTGTAGGGAGAAACTGGTACATCTCCTTGAAGGATCTGGAGAAGGAAGTGCCCAGTTTGAGTAGAAAATAAACAATAAAGAAGAGGACTGCTCGGCGGCACAAGCCGCCTCCTCAAAAACTTTCATCTGCTCCAGTTGGTCTTTGGATCCCGCGGCCACAGAGGCCACATGACAGGCATCTTTAGATTTGACCGCCGGGTGCTATTTTTCCGGTCGTCTGAGCTGCAGATGTGCGGCGACAGTACTGCTGCGGATGAAAGGCACGACAAAGATCACAGGCCTGGGGGTCAAGCGCATGGCCCAGGTAGTAGATGCCATGTGGAATTCAGGTCAGTATCGGACATTTTCTGCCAGCAAGGACATCGGCGAAACCCGGGTGAGGACTTGTCCTCCATCGTGGTTGCAATCATGAATTTACGTGGAGAAACTCGAAAGAGTTTTATTTTCTGAAAACTAGCCATAGTATTAAGCGTCAGGGCCTACTCAACACAGAGCAGTAAGGAGGGAACCTGAATCTTCCAAGCGGAAAGGAAGATCTGGCATCATGGAGTAGAGCCAAGGCATATACCACCCAGGTGGGTGGGAGGAGCCAGCTTTTAGACTTTCTGGCAAGATTTAAAGGGAAAGGGACATGCCAACTAGTGTGGCTGGAACAACATATCCATGATCCTAGAAACTGTTGAGACATTATGGTAAAATTGTAGATGGATAATTTCAAGATGAAACTTTTGATGCAGCATGATGTACCGTTAAATGTATGACTGTATTGATCTGTATCAGTTCTTTTGGATTTTAAATAAAATTCCCCTACTCTTTTCGTGAAGTGCCATGAGACAGTACAGATACATAAGAACTTACCATAACAGTAGATCTGCGAGGGGATTTTTTGCAGCAGGCCACAGCTATGGAACTACAGCCACCAGGCACTAGGACCACACAGAAACTTTTCTAGCTAGCAGTCTACCAGAGAGCTGCCCACTCCAATGTCATATGCCGTCGTCGTCCTATCCTATAAGGGTGGGCAGCCCCTGCGCCCTCCTCAGTTCTCCTGCTAGAGACCATAAGCTACTGAGGCCCAGAGAGGGAACCGAGGAGGAAACGAAGGATCCTGCCAAAAAAATAATAGAGAAAGAGGACCAGAAACAAGGAGACTTCCTAGGTCCAGGAAGAAGCAGAGAGACAGCATGGCCTGCTGCAGGAGATCCCCTCGCAGATCTACTGTTACAGTAAGTGCTCATGTAACTGTACTATCTCACTTCGGTGGCATCTCCTGCAGCAGGCCACACCTATGGAATGAATACCAAGCAGTTCTGATATCAAGAAATGCAGTCTAGGTGGTAGGAAACCAAGAGCCTAAGAAAGTAGGCCCTGTAGAACAGCAACTGTCCCTATGCCTAGAGGCAATGTCCAGACTGTAGTGTTTGGTAAAGGTGCGGATAATACTTCAAGTAGCAGCATCACAAATCTTTGCCATGGACACATTCCTGAAAAAGGCAGTAGAGGTGGCCATGCCTCTGGTGGAATGGCCACAAACACCACCAGGAAGTTCTTGCCATATTTCCCACAGCAGTAAGTGATACAGCTGGCCAACCATTTGGACAAGCACGGTTTTGAAACAGAAATGCCTTCTTTCCCAGAGGACTTCCTACAGTCCTTCGTATGGTGGGTGTAGTAACAGATAATTCAACATACATCTAAAGTATGGAGCAATGCTGCCCCTGGACTGGCATGCTCTGGGTAATAAACAGGCAGGTAGATGGACTGATTAAAAGTAAACTCAGACACCATCTTATAAAGAAACTTAGGGATAGTATGGTAAGACACCCTGTCTTTGTGGAAAATCAAATAAGGTTGTTCACACACGAGCCCCTGTAGCTCTGAAATTCTTTGAGCAGAAGTAACAGAAACTAAAAATAACACTTTCCACAACAGAAAGCGTAGCTCGCATGCCGCAGCGGGCTCAAAAGGAGCCAAAGTAAGTTTTTCTAACATAAAATTCATATCCCAAGGTGGAACTGGACTGCAGACAGGAGGCTTCAGGTTAAGAATGCTTCTCAGAAATGTAAGGGACACCGCCAGTTGTGCCACTATACAGCCATCAACGGGCGCATGGAAGACAGACATGTGCACCTTAAGAGAGGAGTACATCAGGCCGAAGTCTGAAAGAGACAGCAAGTACTCCAGAATCAGATTCACTGGACAAGTGAAGGGATCCAGCTAACGTTAAGCAGCCCACAGTGTAAAACGTTTCTACTAGAGTAAGTGGCCCTAGTAGAAGGCTTCCTAGCTGCCACCAGGACACCAGCCACCTTGGGTGACACTCCGAACCGAACCATGGCTATATCCTCAGGGGCCAGGTGTGAAGGTGCAGGGATTTCAGGTCCAGATGGACCAAGGTGTCCCGGTTCTGGAAGAGCAAACCAGGGCACAGAGGAAGAGGTACTGGAGATTCCATGGTCAGCTGCTGCAGCAAGGGGAACTAGATCTGATGAGACCAGAAGGGGGCTATGAGGATCATCACTTCCATCTGGAGCTTCATCAGAACACTGTAAAGCAGGGAGAAGGGAGAAAATGCATACAGGAGCCTCCTTTACCAAGAGAGGGACAACGTGTCTCACCAGAAAACTTTAGACACTGGATCGAGCAAGCAGAAAAGCAGCAGTTTTGCATTGAGTGGGGATGCAAAAATGTCCAATTCTAGATGACCCCACCGGTCGAACAGGTCTTCTACTATTGAGGTCAGCAGCTCCCACTCATGTGCCTTTGACTCTTACCAACTTAGGGTTTCTGCCATGATGTTCTGGACGCCTGGAACATGGACGGTTGACAGTTCGATACCATGCTCCACAGCCCAATACCAGACTCGCATTGCTTCCTGGCAGAGAAGGTACGAATGAGTGGCCCCGTTTGCTGATGTAGTTGACTACACTAATGTTGTCCATCCGCACTAGCAGGAGACCCGGAGACAACAGAGTCTGAAAGGCCTGTAAGGCATAAAGAATGGCCCACATCTCCAAGACACTGATGTGGAGAGAGGATTCCAGATGGGACCAGGTCCCTTGTGTTTGGTGGGGCCATAGCTGTGCCCCCCACCCCAACCCCGAACCATCAGTTGTGAGGATTTGCTCTGGGGAAGGAATGAGGAAAGGAACCCCTCTTACTGGTTGCTGGGTTCCATCCAAAAAAAGTATAACATTCTTCACTGTACAGAAGACACAGGACCAGTTGTACCAAGTCATTGGTACGCTAATGCCACTGGACCCTCAGTGTCCAATGAGGAATTTTCATGTGCAATCTGGCTAGGAGGACTGAGACTATGGCCGCAGTCATCAAACCCAAAAGCCAGGGGAAGGTGCTGGCTGAGACACAGTAGTTGCTGTACAGCAGGTGGGCTTGGGCTATCAGGCGATCTGCCCAGTCCTGGGGCAGGAAGGACATGCCCTGGGGGGTATCCAGGACTGCCCCTTCATAATGAAGATGTTGACGGGGGGTCAGAACTAACATAGGCAGGTTGACCATGATGCCCAGATCCTGGAAAATGTGCATGGTATGTTCCAGAGTCTGAGACAGGTGCTCCCTGGACTGGGCCTTGAGGAGCTAGTTGCCCAGGTAGGGGAAGACAAGAGTCACTCCCACCTGATGGCAGCTGCTATCGCTGCCAGGCATCTGGTAAACACCCAAGGGGCCAAAGACAAGCCAAAGGGCAAGACCCGGAACTGAAGTGTTTCTCCAGGAATTGAAACCTTAGGTACTGTCTGTGGAAGGCATGTACTGTATCTGGATGTGCAAGCAGGCATCATCCTTCATGTCGAGGGAGCAAATCCAGTCTCCCTGGTGCAGAAGGGGGTAGCAGACCCTGGAGTGCCACCAAGCAGAACTTTCTGTACTGGATGAACAGATTTAGCTCCTGGAGGTTCAGAATGGGCATGAGATCTCCTGCGCATTTGGGCACCACGAAGAAATGAGAATAGAATCTTCTGCACTGTTGCGAGTCTCTACGAGAGGTTCTACGGCACTTTTTTGCAACAAGGAGCAAATTTACTCCCAGAGCACTGGAATGTGGTCTGGAGGGTAAGAGGACAGAGGCCATTCCAGAAGTTCCAGAGTGTGGTCGCTTTCTATGATCTGCAGTACCCAAGCGTCTCTGGCGATTTCCCTTCACTTGTCCAAATGTAGGGAGAAGCAACCCCCTACTTCCACCTCCTGCCTTATGGTGGGGGGGGGGACAAGGAGTCAGGCTGAACTGGGTGGGGCAGCAGGAGTTGCACCTCCTCCCCGGGGGATTTTTCTGTGGTAGAAGAAGGAGTGGGCATGGCAGGGGCGACCCGGCGTTTACCATGACGTTGGCTGGAGGGCTTGGGTCTATGACAAGATCAACTAAAGGGCACTTAGTGACCACTCTGGCTGACTGGGGTGGTACACGGGGTGGACTGAACATAAAGTGTAAGGCTTGCAGTTGAGAAAGTATGTCCTGCACATCTGCACCAAACAGCTTGTAGCCTCTAAAAGAGGCATTTAGGATGGACAATTGCACATCCTCAACAAAGCCTTGACACCCTCAACACGAGGGTCGATAAAGTCAAATGCCTGCCGCTACGGCCCTTGCCAAGGTGTTGACGGCATTGTAGGCTGCCCTAAGGATGCGAGTGCCAATGTCGGACCCAGCCTTAAGAGATTACAGCAACTGCTGTTTCAGGGGCTGCTCTGGGAGAGCCTGGGCATATTCAAGGGCTTGGTCCCAGAGCTGATTTTGGTACTGGACCACATGGGCAATGTAATTTAACACCCTGATGGTCAGAGTGGCAGAGGCAAAAGTTTGCTTGCCAATGTGATCCAGCCTCCGTGACTCCTTATCCGTGGGTAAGGAACTGAGGAAGTTTGGCCTCTTGGTGCGGTCGTGGGTGGTGTTTATGACCACCAAATCCACTTGAGCCTGAATGGTGAAGAAAGGACTCCCTGCTGGAGTCTAGTATAATTTGTCCACTGTCCGAGGTATAGCAGGACTGAAACTGGGCCGATGCCAGGCAGCCACGGTGGTATTTTCAAAAGGCTGAATTAAGGGAGGGATGACCAAAGCAGGAGCATCTTGGAGCCTTAAATAAGTGGCCAATCGATGATGAGCAGGATCCAGCTCCTCGGTGTCAAAGCCCATGGCAGTTTGTAACCATCTTATAACAGAGACAAAAGAGGGATCATCCAAGGGGGACCACGGAGTATATCTTGGGGTCTCCTCGCCGTCAGACAAGACCATGGAGAAGCAGTTATAAGGAGTAGCTCCTTCGTCATTGCCCTCATTGGGATGATTCAGTCTGGGTGGCACCCACCCTCGTCCCCCAAGTCCATAGGGGAAAGCAAGGGCCCAAGGTCCTGGGGCATGAGCCATGGCCTACTGGAGAAAAAGCTGCCCAATCCCCGTCGGCTGCACTGTCCCCCGAGTACTGGGTGCTGCAGCTGGGAGCCCACCTAGCGTGACAAGCGTCCCGTGGCGTCAGTTTAAAAAAACCTGTAAATAAAAACTGTCCTCTGCTTCTCCTGCCTCCTCCTACAACCCCGCACCCACCCTCGCACCTGCCTCTCACCCCCACCTATACTTACCTCCGGACTCTCGGCGCGACGATCTTTGGTGGACCGGAAACACGTCTGCACTCTTCAAAGCCAACCGCGAACTGAGGAAATACCGGTAAGCTGTATAATGGGATAGATAGGGTTTTTTTCAACTTTGTTGCATATCTCAGGCATTTTTTGGAATTTCTGCACCAAATTTTCAACATGGGGTTTTTGAGACCCCTTCTCATGAATGTCACTGTCATGGCGTTATTCGGGCCCGAAGGGTGATTTCGCAGTCACTCTGTGAAATCACCTTTCGACCGATTCTAAACAACACTGCCAGCGTTCATAAGGTGGGCTCTCAAAAAGCCTATTTTGAAAATTTGGTGGAAAAATTCCTAAAATGACATTTCTGACGTCACGTTGCTATGCAGTTCCTCACGAGTTAAGTAAGTTGCGATTTTCAATATTTTTACTCCAGATTTTCAACATTGCCATTTTACCACACCTTCTTATGAGCAGTACAGCTGTCATTTTTACATCTCACCCAAAGCGTGTTTCGTCCATGTAGCGCACAATGGCGCGTCAGTTATCTGAAATCAATGTCTGGAACAAATTAAAGAAAATCACAGTGACACTGTTCATGAGCAGAGGTCTTAAAATGGCTATGTTGAAAAATTTGTGAAAACATTCCTAAAATGACTTTTTACGACAAGCGTTGCTAGCGCAGCTCTTACGCACGCCATAAGTTCGCCGAATTTTCAATATTTTCACTCCAGATTTTCAACACTGCCATTTTACACACCTCCTTATGAGCAGTACAGCTGTCATTTTACACATCTTGCCCAAAATGTGTTTCCGCACAATGGCGCAGTCGGTGTGCGAAATCAATGTATAGGACACATTAAGAAAATCACAGTGACACTGTTCATGAGCAGAGGTCTTAAAATGGCTATGTTGTGTAATAAAAATCCCTAAAATGACTGTTTTACTTACGTTGCTGTACAGTCTTTACGCACGTCAGAAGTTCAAGGAATTTTCATTTTCACATCTAGATTTTCAACACTGCCATTTTATTACACTCCTTATCAGCAGTACAGCTGTCATTTTTCACATCTTGCCCAAAACATGTTTCGCCCATGTAGCGTACAATGGCGCAGTCTGTGTCTTGGAAATAAATGTACGGGACACATTAAGAAAATCACAGTAACACTGTTCATGAGCAGAGGTCTTAAAATGGCTATGTTGAAAATTTGGTGAAAAAATTCCCAAAAATGACTGTTTTATGAGCGTGCATTGTGCGGTTCCTACACACGCTAGTAAGTTTGCTAATTTTCAATATTTTCACTCCAGATTTTCAACATTGCCATTTTATAACACTTCCTTATGAACAGTACAGCTGCTATTTTTCTCATGTCGCCCAAAATGTGTTTTCGCACATGTAGCGCACAATGGTGCAGTCAGTGTGCGAAAGCAATGTTTGGGACAGATTAAGAAAATCACAGTTACACTTTTCATGAGCAGAGGTCTTAAAATGGCTATGTTGAAAATTTGGTGACAAGTGTCCATAAAATGACTGTGTTACGAGTGAGCATTGCGCAGTTTCCACGCACCCTCGTAAGTTCATGACTGTAATATTTTCAGTCCAGATTTTCACCAGTGGCATTTTTCCACACTTCCTTATGAACAGTACAGCTGTCATTTTTCACAACATGGCTGAAATGTGTTTTCACACTTTCAGCGCAGAGATGCGTGGTCACTGTGGGAAATCATTGTTCGGGACAGATAAAGTAAATCACAGTGACACTGTTCATGATCGGAGGTCCCAAAATGCCTCTGTTGACAATCTGCTTTAAAAAATTCCCAAACTAATTACATTACGGGTGTGTGTTGCAGAGTTTCTATGCACGCTCGTGACTTCACCAGTTTTTTATATTTTTACTACAGATTTGCAACATTGCCATTTTTTACACCTCCCCATGAACAGTACAGCTGTCATCTTTTACATCCTGTTCGGAATGTGTTTTTACCTGTGGTGCTAAATGCCGTAGTCGCTGTGCATAAGCAGCTTTTGTCTAACAAACTGATATTGCCACTGTTCATGAGGGAGTCACAAAAAACATGTTGAAAATTTGGAGGAAAATACATCTAATGCCTGAGGCTACGGTTTCCAACCATAATGCCCAACCCTATAGAGAATGACAGGCATCAGGGATGTGACTTGGGATTCTTGCCTGCAATGCTCATACCATTTCCACACCCCTGCAGCCAGTGAGAGGGTAGCCAGGGGTATGCCTTGGACTCTTTGGCCCCAAAGTTCACCCATTCTCCTATACCGCACCCATCTCACCGTGATTTCCTGATAGAATGGGGTGCGCATGGGGCCAAAGACCCCAAGGCACACCCGTGACACTTGTCAGTGTCTGCAGGGTGGGTGGTGAAATGGCGTGGCCGTTATGCCCGACGCACTCCAAACGCACACCCCAACAATGCCTGTCACTCTCTGCAGGGTGGTGGTGGGGTTGGCTTCAGTTCAATACTTCACTGCCATTCCTATTACGCAGCTCTGTAAGTTCTACACTACCACTGCCAATGCCAGCAAGCAAACATTCGGCATTGACAAATGCTTGTTAGTTCTGCTTGTTTAGTGCTTACTCTACAATACTGATATTTTTTGCAGCTCTTGCTTTAGATGTCTAATTTGGTCTGTAAAATCCTTCCCTGTTTAGCATTCTATTGGAATTGTTTTTTTGTAGCTGGTTTCTTAACAGTAGGTATTTAAAAAAAAAATTTATTTCTTCGGGGTTTTTTTCCCTACTGAAATTCTGAATCCAGGCTCAAATTTCTGTTTTGGTTTCCTCTCACCAAGCCCCCACATCATCGCAAAGGCACACGACAGAGTGCCTTGCTGCTGACAATTGTCTAATTCCTTTCCACACTACAACATCTGATCTTTTAAAAGGTCTACATTCAACCTCCATCTATTCTTATTTTTCATACTACAGTTCTCAGTAGATAACACTACCTCTAACATCAAGCAGTCTGAAAACTCTGAGATGAACGGTTTCACCCATACTGTATGCTTAGAAATACACACAATCTGTTCTTGTAGCTAACTAAACTGATCTCTCATATAAGTACTCCCTATCGCTGTACCTTTTGCTTTATAGCAATCTACTAAACATACACAAACTTTTTCAATGCTACTGAATCACAGTAAACTTTCTTACCACAGGCATATCTTGTATCAAAATCTAAGGTGCAGTTAAAATCACCACCCAAAAATATTTGTTTAGCTGTTGCTAAAAAAAAGGTTGCATATTTTACAATAATGCTACAATTTCAGATTTTTTTGTTTATCTATAGTGTATAAGCAATTATAGATATATAATCAGCCGCCCTTTCCAAATTCCATCCAAAATCATAACCCTGCCCAGCCCGGTGGCGCTGAGGGTTGAGGCGCTAGACGCCACACCTTGCGCTACGCCAGTGACCCGGATTCGGGAACGGACTCGGGTTGGCGGGGGTCGGATGGGACAGGGAGGACTGAGCGTCCCAACGGATGTTCTCCTCCCTCTGGGGTGGGATACCAGGGGTGCAATATACACCTAACGTCCTGAGAGAGCCGGTGGGAACATGGGCTCTTGAGGGCTTGGCGGCTCCGTTTCACAGAGTTGGGGAGGGGAGACGCTGTTAGACGCTTGAGAGAGACGTGTGTCAGCACGTTTCCTCTCTGGACGTATGTCCTTGCGCCAGCGTCTCAGGGGGCTGGGAAAGGGACCACAGAAAAAACGAAAAAAACCCTCAGCAGTCCTAGATGACGACTGTTCTGAAGTCACCCAGACCACCAATTTCAGGACAGACCCCACTGTGCAGGATAGAAGAAGGAAGAGGCACTCTAGGGGCAGATCCTGGGTTTGGGGGCTGGAGTGCATGAGCGGCCCGGAGGAGTGGACACCGAGGGTAGGAAGGAGGGATAAATAGAAAGTAAAAAAAAAAAAAAAATCAAACCCTGCTCAGTATTAAATCTATTAGCTTGTTTAAATTAAGTTTGTGAAATTCCATGGCACTTTGTGCTCTGTTCTGCAGAACAGCAGCACACTTCGGTGTGTAGTTCAGGAAATCTAGTGAGACTTTGTGCTCTGTTCTGGGGGCAGCAGCACAACCCAGTGTGCAGTTTGTGAAATCCCATGGCAGCTTGCATTCCATTCAGCAGAACAGCACATTTCGGTATCTAGTTTGTGAAATTCCACGGCACACTGTGCTCTGTTCTTCAGGGCAGCAGACTGCGGCGGTGTGTACTTTGTAAAATCCCACGCTATTTTGCGCTCTGTTCTGAGGACAGCAGCACACCGTGAGTACTTTCTGAAATTCTATCAAACCCAGTTTCTGAATCTGGTGGCTGCTGACTGTGCTGCAAGCCAACTAGTTCAACTCCGAGGCAGGCAACCCAACCGTGACCCAATTCACAGTTAGTAAACATAGAATTTGACAGCAGATAAGGACCGCTTGGCCCACCCAGTCTGCCCATTTTCCTACCTGATGGATAAGCTGCAGATCCTAGTTAACCAGCAGCCTACTTCTTCCTACCCCCAACCCCTAGAATTGCCTTATGACTGTCCCATGCATGCTTGAATTCCACCACTGTTTTTGACTCCACAACCTCCTCTGGAAGGCCGTTCCATGCATCCACAACCCTCTCTGTGAAAAAATACTTACTTAAATTACCTCTAAGCCACCCCCATCTTCAAATTGTGCCCATTGTTCTTGCACACCTCTTTTTTTGAAAGATGCTACCCTCTTGGACTTTGTTGATTCCCTTGAGGTACTTGAAAGTTTCTATCATGTCCCCCCTCTCCCTCCTTTCCTCGAGGCTATACATATTAAGCTCCTTAAGTCTCTCTTCATGTGTCTTCTGGTGCAGACCCTGCACCATTTTAGTTGCCCTCCTCTGGACAGCTTCCATCCTGTCTATGTCTTTGCGGAGATTGGGTCTCCAGAACTGCACGCAGTACTCCAGATGGGGTCTCACCAGCTGTCTGTACAGAGGGATAACAACTTCTGTTTTCTACTGGTGATGCCTCTCCTTGCATCCCAGTATCCCCAACCCTCCTTGCTGCCCTCTCACATTGCTTGCCCACCTTTAGGTCATCTGATATGACTACCCCAGGTCCCTTTCCATTTTGTTGTTGTTAGTATCTCACCCCCATTGTGTACTCTTCCCTGGGTTTTGTTTCCCAGGTGCATTGCCTTGCACTTCTTAGCACTGAATCTAAGCTGCCATACATTTGACCATTCCTCTAACCTTGCCAAGTCCCTTCTCATCCTTTCCACCCCAACTTGCATCAACTCTGTTGCAGATCTTTGTGTCATCTGCAAGAGACATACTTTTCCTTCCAGTCCCTCTGCAATGTCGCTTATAAAGACACTGAAGAGGACCGGTCCTAATACTGAACCCTGCACTGTCACTAGTAACCCCCTTTCTTCAAGTGGACTCCATTTACTATTACTCTCTGTGTCCTATTTTCCAGCCAATTCTTTACCCAGGCTGTCATCTTGGGACCCACTCCCAGGCTGGCTAACTTGTATTAATCTTTTGTGTGGGACTGTGTCAAATGCCTTGCTAAAGTCTAGGTGAGCCATGTCCACAGCCCCTCCCTGATCTACTACTTTGGTCACCCAGTCAAAGAAATCTATCAGATTTGTCTGGCATGACCTTCCGCTGTGAATCCATGCTGCCTTGGGTCCTGTGCCCCTCTGGCCTCTAGATACTTGACAATTCTTTCCTTCAGAAGTGATTCCATCATTTTCCCTACCACTGAGGTTAAACTAACAGGTCTTTCAAAAAAAGAGGTGTGCAAGAACAAGAAGGCACAATTTGAAGACAGAAGGGGGGTGGCTCAGAGGTAATTTAAGGAAGTATTTTTTCACAGAGAGGGTGGTGGATGTATGGAACGGCCTTCCAGAGGAGGTTGTGGAGTCACAAACAGTGGTGGAATTCAAGCATGCATGGGACAGTCATAAGGCAATTCTAGGGTGGGGGGTAGGAAGAAGTAGGCTGCTGGTTAACTAGGATCTGCAGCTTATCCATCAGGTAGGAAATGGGCAGACTGGTGGGCCAAGCGGTCCTTATCTGCCGTCCAAATTCTATGTTTCTTAGTTTCCTGCTTCTGCCTTGCTCCCACTTTTGTGAAGGGGAATCACATCTGCCCTCCTCCAGTCCTTGGGTACCATCCCATCCTCCCATGATTTGTTAAAGAGGGTAGTCAGTGGTGTCACTAGTTCTACCCTTAGTTCTTTTAGAATTCTGGGATGAATCCCATCAGGCCCCATTGTTTTGTCCACCTTCAGTTTTAAGAGTTCTTTCAGAACCCTTTCTTCTGTAAATGGGCTGGTATCAACTTCTGTATCCAGAGTGTTTCTACTGTTTGTTTTAGGTACCTCCCTCTCTCCTTTGTAAATACTGAGCAAAAATATTTGTTTAGTATCTCTGCCTTTTCACAGTCACCCTCTGTCCACCCTCCCTTTATTAAGCCTCACTATCCCTCCCTTGGTCTTCCCTCGCTCCTGATGTACCTATAAAAGGTTTTATCCCCTTCTTAACCGAGTTGGCTATCTTTTCCTCGGTTTGGGCCTTGCTGTTCACTCACCTTCCCAGCTTCCTTTGCTTTTAACTGATACAGTTCTCTGTCCTGCTCCTTCTGTGATGCCTTGTACTTCCTGAAGGCTTTCTTTTTCTCTTGAACCTTCACTGCCACTTCCTTTGAGAACCATAGTGGTTTCTTACATCGTTTGTTTGTTTATTTGCTTCACACAAGGCGTGTTACCTCTGTGATGGCAGTTTTATTATTCCCCATTGTTCTTCCACCCTCCTTCCTGCCCATTTGCTAGTGCATTCCTTAGGCACTCACCCATTTTAGCAAAGTCAGCCCTCCTAAAGTCCAGTACTTTTGCCTTTGTATGGCTTGACTATATTGCTGTGTTTATTGTGAACCATACTGTTCGATGGTCACTAGTTCCCAGATGGCTACCCACTTCTACATCTGTGATCCTCTCTTCATCTCCATTTGAGAAAACCAGGTCTAAGATTGCTCCCTCTTGAGTGGGCTCCAATACTAGTTGTCTAAGGCATGCCCCCTGTAGGGCATCTAGAATAACCTCACTCTTCTAAGTGGCTGCTGCAACTGCACTCCAGTTAACATCTGGCATATTCAGATCACCCATCAGCAATATCTCCCCTTTTTCTGCCATTCTAAGTATACTTTCTATCATTTCCTTGTCCATTTCCTCCCCCTGAGAAGGGGGTCTGTATACAACCCCTGTGCGGATTGTGGTGCCATTTCCGGTCTCCAAATTTACCCACAGTGCTTCTTCTCCTCCCTGTTTACCCTTTTGTTCTGTTGCTTTGATTCCTTCCCTTATGTAAAGAGCTACTCCTCCTCCTCTTTTACCCTCCCTGTCCCTCCCTAATTTTACCCATCAGTACTTTACTTTCACTCTTCTCTTGCTCCAAATATGTTCCTTATTCTATGTTACTATAAATTAGTAAGATACCGTTTGCCTTTGCCCTTTTTGGATTGAGGGGGTAGGATTAATTTATAACAAGCTACAATAATCTGAGAAAAGGGTAGAGAGAGACATAGCAAACAATGCAGTCTTTTACAAGAAAGGCAGATTGCAGCTTGTTTCTTGGTGTGTCCTGTGGGAAAGGAGGTAGATGCGCAGTTCACAGAAAACTGAACCAGCAGTGTATAAGGAGTATGTTTTAACCCTATTTCTTGTGGAACATGAGTTCTAGTTTAGTTTGCTGTATAACAACGTGCAAGTCAGTGGTAACTATTCCTCCTGTCGATTGGCCTATTTCCCTGTTAATCGCAGGCATCCTTGTAGATCTGGCATCCAGGGGTACTAGGTTTGGCAGACCAATATAGCAACATTTTCACTCCAGCGCCATCTGTTATTTATTTAATTTTAATTAACAGATCAGCCACACTAAGCTGAGGACCTATTTTGAGGTGTGACATATAAACGGACAATAAACAGTTCACGCTGGCAGACACAGCTTATAATAAAAATACTGCCAGTTATATACAGATATGTACAAATACATACGTCTGAAAATGCTGATTAAAATAATATTTCAGTTAAAAACAAAGCATGGCATTTACTAGGAGATTGTGCAAGTAAGTGTTTTTTTAATTGTTTTAATTGCTTGGATTGCTAGGACTGACATCTCAGAAAACTAGGGAGCCTTATTTGCATTAAAAAGAAGTGATGTTGTGTAAATGTGAACCGAGCTGGGTATGAAGGAGGCAGCTGCAAGAGTGCTTAGAATGATTGATTTATGTTGTCCCTGTGGATGCTATTTTAGGAAAATATTACAGTCTGTTTGCAGTATTTCCAAGGGCATGGTGCTAAAGGAAATGATACACAGTATTAGGGGAAAATGTTTCATCCTGGTGTTTAAAGATCATGTGTGCACTGTAATTTTTCCAGCCCCTCCCAAACATACAGTATATGCTAGCTTACTTGCTCCAGTGTTGAGAAGTATTAAAAATTCCATGCAGTTCAGTCCATTGAAAAAGTTACAGGACCCCTGATTTGTACTCCATGAAAAACAGACACTTCCTGAACCTGCTGACACCCCCCCCAAGGCTGGCACCCACAGCTCCCTTTTTGCAATGTCAGAAAAGGAGGGCTGTGTGTGTGCTCCACTGACCTGTATGAATGGGATTTTTCTATAGCTTTTAGTAATATTTAGAGGTGCGATTTAGAAAAATCAAAGTGACTGCTCTGCTTATAGGGACTCCTAGTCCAGCAGTCACTACTTTGATTTGTTTATAGTACAACTCTAAATAGTACTAAGCGCTATAGGAAAACTGGGCTCATACAAGTCAATGGAGCGCACACAATGTCTTCATTTTCAGACATCATAAAAGGGGGCTGAGCCTGTGGGTGCCTGCCTAGGAACCTGTCAGCAGGTTCAGGAGGCAGCTCTGCTTTTCCGAGAGTACACACAGGGGTCCTATAACTAGTTTTTTACTGGACTGAACCGCATGGGATTTTTAAAACTCCTCAATACTGGAGCAGGTCAGCTATCATATATGTTTGGGAGGGGGTGGAAGAATTACAGTGTGCACCTGCTCTTTAATACTAACATACTAAGAAGCCAGAACATTAGGCTCTATGGTCTGTCGAATCTGCTTGATGATCAGTGCCTTCCCAGGGCACTGTTATTAGTCCCCCTTCCTCCCTACAAGGTCCTCCACCCACACCCTCCAGGGGGGCTCTGGGATGCACCCTTCCCGTATTCCAATCCCAGCCATTCTTGAACTTCTCCACAGTGGCAGCAGCTACCAACTCCCTGGGCAGCGCATTCCAGGGCTCTACTACCCTCTCAGTTAAGTATCGTCTCCTTAATGCCCCCTCAGTCTCCCCCCAACCAGCTTTATTGAGTGCTCTCTGCTGACCCCAACCTCTCTCAACTGAAGCACCCCCTAAAAGCTTATCCTATTCATTCATTTTAGATATCTGAAGACCTCCATCATATCTCCCCTGTTCCTTCTCTCCTCCAGCGAGTACAGGTTGACCTCCTGCACTCTCTCCTCATACAGCCTGTCCCCTAGTCCCAGTGTCATCCTGGGTCACCCTCCTCTGGACCCTCTCCAGAAGAGCAATGTCCATCTTTAAGAGTAGTGATGCCAAAACTGCATGCAGTATTCAAGGTGTGGTCTAACCAGGTAATTCTACAGCGAAAGGAGCACCTCTCGACTCCTTGAGGTTATCCCCTGTTAAGTCCAAATATGCACTGTGCCCTTTGCAACACCTTGTTTAGGTTCATTATCAAAGACCTCAACAGCATCGCTATTATGGAATGAAATGTAAATTTTTCATAAACGCTTAAGGGAAACTGCAGTTATACACATTTTAATAATTTTGTTGTCAGTGACAGCCAAATTAATGCTTTATAAATTTTATTGGACCCACATGTGTTGTACAGTAGTGATGCAGCACACAAGCATTTTGATGCATGGGTCACTATTCAAGAATAGCTAATTAAAAGTACCCCAGTAGTTGAGGATAAATATTAACTATTGACAAAGGCGAGAGCCAAGATATAAAAAATGTTTTTTTTTGGCCACTGACACTTCATTGCTAGCATGCTTAATAATGTTCATGCTGCAGTGCCTTGTCCGAAGATCGTAACCAGATGGGTTCACTAAACTGTATACACAAAATTTGTTCTCAGAGCCTGCACTGTCTGTGTCACTGCATTCAAATATGCCAAGGTCTGAGAGATGAAAAAGACAAATGGAAAAACAACTGGCTGATATTGCTGCCAAGATGCCAAGAAAACTAAATTACTGGTTTGGGAGTGCCCAGATACCAATAGCTTCAGAGCCTGCAAGGGACAATGCTGCCAAGAACAATACTACTGACACTGGCACAAGCACTGCAGCTGTCAGTTGTACTGGTACAGTAAGAAACAATGCAACTGTGCATACAGCTTCACTGCCAATGGTTTTAACAGAGTCAAATGCAGCCAAGTTTGTTTCAAATGCTGCATCAGTGCCAGAACTGACATGTTCCTTGCCCGATATGGATTGTCCTGCAGCTGCTATTCCAGTGCCCCTGGATGGTAAGGCTCTGATACAGAACACAGAGCTGCAGAGCTGTTCTCCGTGAACAACAATAGTGATGGCAACATCACGCATGTCTCTGAGAATACCTGGGTCACAGCAGTTGATCCAGGGGTGTAGCCAGGAATTTTTGAACTGCACACCAAGTGTGAAATCACTGCTACCCCCCCCATCCATACCCCCTCACCCAACGTGTCATTTTCTGTATTATATACCAGTACACCACTAGCCACACCATCAAAAGGTGTAATAGACTGGCTTTTGGTTACAATATTTTACTGTGGCCAGCCTATACCTCATCATCAAGGTAGCCAGTCCCACAGAGGTCCATTCCCACCACACGGGACATGCCACACCAACAGGTTTCAGATTAACGAGGCTGTTAAATATTGGGTTGTTCTACATATTAGCAGTGTCATGATTCAGCGCCATAGGAGACATGGACAGGCGTGACCCTGCATTCCACTTTTTTTTTGCGAAATCTGAAGCAGAGCACAACACTGACCCTGTAAACATATTGCACTTGGTTCCAATACGTTTTAATATTTATAAATCACATACAAAGTACCAAATAAGTAAGATCTCACACACACACACACACACACCCTGACTGCATACAAGTGTGAAGCATTTTGACTGCTAGCAGCCATCCACTAGATACCAGGAAATAATTCACAGTAACAGATATTCACACCGAGGGACAAGAACATATTATGCTTCTGCTAGAAACAATTCACACATGCCAGTTTAGTCCTAGAAAAAAAAGCATTATACTTATCAGTGACAGGCAGTTGACTGTCACAGGGTAGAAACCATCTGCATGACATTTTTACAGTTGACTGTTGCCACTGTCAAAGAGCTGGAGAGCTGCTGAATGGCAGAAATTAACATTGGCAAGTGACATTTGGTATAACCTTTTCCTTGGAACCATGGCTCTTGTAATTAAATTTGATTGTAAATCTAGAGCTAGTGTTCATACTTTAAAGCTGGGACAAAATGGAAAACAGTAACCACGAACCATAGCACTCCGTCCGATTACGGAAAAACTTGTAATTTCAGTTTTGCTTTTTTTATTGTCAACGCCTTTCTTACTCACACCATAATAGCATAGCAATGGTCCACTACTTTTAATGCTCTCTACCATAATCAGCAGGGAAGGTTTGCAGCTGACTAAGTGCTTCCATATTACCTAGCATTGTCACTAGTAAAGGCAATTTGGCAAATGCGGACTGCACCTGACTCAAGCCTCCCATCCATGATCGGACTGCTACTAGCCTGCTAAATATTATACATATCTACAAGTTGCAACACCGTCCCTGGGGCTGGGGAAGAGAGAGAGAGAGGAACGACTGTCCATGACGTGCCTGCCTACCACAAGTCCACAACAACGTCCTGGCTGGGGCTGGGGAGGAGAAAGAGAGAGAGAGAGAGAAACAACTGACCATGACTTACCCACAACAACTGGTCTCTGCCACTGGCTCTTACCTCGAGTTGCTAAGCTCAGTCTCCTAGTCTCTCTGTCTCCACTCCAATACTGGCGTATGGCGTTAAGAGTAACGCAGACGGGTAGGACTATGACTCAGTGGCTTTCGTCTCAAGCTCCTTCCAACACTAGACAGTCACTGCTCATCTGCCTCAGTCATGGCTCACTCTCTCTCCAGTCCAAATTAGAAATACTCAGACTCTCAGCGGCGATCGACCGCAGATCAAAGTGAGTGCTGCAGCAGCAACTTTCACGTCGGAATACGGAAAAATCCTCACTCCCGACCCAATCTCCGGACCCGGCTCATCTCTGCTGGTCTTCTGTCTTCTCTCTAACAGTCCACACTGCTTTTACATCAGGGCATTTAAAGAGCCCGCCAGACCCCGACCCGCCCTTACCAAACACTGCCATGCCTCCTTTGTTGTGGCGGACCTGATTGAGAGAACACATTATTTCTCAATCAGGTCCTCATGGGGCTAGTCTTGAATCGCGTTACTCACAGGCAGGTTACATTTTAGAGACCCCCCAAAGGACAAAGAGTGTCCGAGAAAGCCCGCGAAAAAAAAAAGCAAGTGAAAGACCAGCTGGCTCCTGCTACCCCAGCTGATAGCTGCAGCACGCCATGGCGTGTCTGGTGTATCGGTAGCTACGCCCTTGACTTGATCCAGAGTCTGAATCTGTTGTCTTTTTGTCTCTCCTCAACTGTTCTGAGAATACCCAGGTCACTGCAGTTGACCCAGTGTCTGAATCTGCTGTCACTTTGTCTCTCCCCGCCTGTTCTGAGAATACCTGGGTCACTTCAGGTAAACCAGTGTCTGAATCTGCTGTCTCTTTGTCTCTCCCCTCCTGCTCTTCTGTTTGTTGCCACAATATTAACAGCGTTTTTCAACCAAGCAGTGTTATAGACACGTCCATCAAACAAGTAATTCCGCGAACCAATGGGAGAACTGAAACGAGAACTTGTCAAACACAGTGGTTTTCGTCTTTCAGCTGGCTAACCTACTGTGTTTCAAAAGGAAGTGTATTCTGCTACTACTGTCGGGCAGCAGTGGAAAGAAAACTCATCCCAGGCAGTCGCTGTGGTGAACCAACCTTCATTTCATCAGGATTTAGTGACTGGAGGAAAGCAACTGACAAATTTAAGAAACACCAGGCATCATTACTCCACCGTGAAGCTGTTGAGAAGTATACTGCATTCAGCAACACAAGGATGAATGTTGGTGCTCAGCTCAGCCAGCATCTTGCACAGGAACAGACGAGAAACCAATAAATGTTCTACAAACGGCTAAATGCAATACAATTTCTAGTTCGCCAAGGACTAGCAATTCATGGCAAAGAAGAGAAAAGCAATCTGAGGCAGGAAATGCTGAGTAGGCCAGTTGACATACCAGAACTACTGAGATAGGAAATATCAGAGTTCAGATATTGTGAATGAAGTCATGGAACTCATGGCACATCAGCTGCTGAGGAACCTTCTGGAAGAGATACGCAATGAATCAAAGCTGTATGCAATTACAGCAGATGAATCTCGGGATAACAGCCAACATGAACAGATGACGATACATGTACGATGGGTTTCCCTGCCTCATTTTGTTATACATGAAGATTTTATTGGGATGTACAAAATGGCAAAGCCTGATGCAGAATCTATCACCAGTTCCATTAAGGATGTTTTAGTAAAATGTAATTTACCAGTCAACAACATGAGGGGACATGCATTTGATGGAGCAGCAAATATGAGTGGATGTACAGTATTTCTGGAACTGCAACAAGAATTAGAAGAGAAAATCCACTAGCACTGAATGTCCATTGTGCAAATCATTCCTTGGACCTGGTGTTGCAAAACTGTGGCAAAACAAGCGATGCCATTGCAGATGCCCTCAACTTTGTCCAGAATTTAAGTGTGTTGATTCGGGTATCACCAGAGAGGTAGGCTCTTTTATGAAAATATTGCAGTGAATGACAGCAAGGAGCCTTACATGATGATAGAGGGTCTGCATTTACTTTGTCCAACAAGAATGACAGCAAGAACAAAGAGCATCATGTCAGTTCTCAAAAACTATGGAGCACTCTATGAAACCTTACAAGAGCTGAAACAAGACAGATCTACTGATGTACGAAGTAAGGTCAAGGGCCTATTGTCAATGATGAAAAAGTTTCAGACCTATTTTGAACTGGCTCTATCATACAATATATTCAGTTTATCAGAACAAGTGGCTTCAATCTTGCAAACAAAAACACTGACAGCAGAAACTATGATGAGAGTAAGCTCCCTGAAGCACAATTAACAAAGCCAGCGCAATGACTTTGACCAGGTCTATGAAGGTATCAAAGAGAAAGCACAACTACTGAAAATTGTGAAAGAGCCAAAACTTCCCCGACAGCGCTATGTCCCCAGCAAGGCTGCAACATGGTAGTGCACCACATCACCATCCTGAATCTGCTAAGGGCTGGTATCAACAAATGTACTAGGAAGCCACTGATGCTTGTCTTGTTGAACTAGAGTGACGTTTTGATCAAGAGGCAGTATAGCGCAGTGGTTTAAGGCTCTGAGCTGCAAATCTGGTGACATCCAGCAGACCAGACCTGGGTTTGAATTCCACAGCTTTCACTTGCATACTGTGTGGCCCTGAGCAAGTCACTTAACTTCCCAGTGCTCCCAGGTCGCTCCTGTAAAAAAGCTTTCAGCTTAGTGAGCTACTCCTGGTTAAATAACTAAAAAAAAAAGAAACCTACACTTTGCTGCCACCCATGGAGAATTTGTTGCTTCAAGCAGCCAATGCAATGGCACTTTCAGTTTCTCCTCTGATCATACAGTTGTATGGAGATAAGGACTTGGACATTGACATTCTGAATGTACAACGGAACTTGCTCCCAGGACTTGTGCAGCAGGTTTTGCCAGAAGTGAGGGCAGTGACTTCAACCAACACCATTACTGATGCCTTAGTGGGAAAAGATTGCCAGCAGCAGACACTGTATTCAGAAGTAGTGAAGCTCATTCAAATTTACCTCCTCGTCCAAATGAGTACAGCAACTGGGGAGAGGTCCTTTTCAACACAGCGGAGGATAAAGTCTTACTTACGAAGCACCATGACAGAGAAGCGGTACAATCACTTAATGTTGTTGAACATTCACAAAGAGAGAACAGACAAGTTGGATCGGACACAAATTCTTCGGGAGGTTGTGCAACGAAATGAAAGACGACGTAACTTTTTCGGAAAAATTTGATACTGAAAACCTTTACTTTAGGGAACAATTCATATGGTGGTAAACTGGTTGATTGGATGATTTGGTGGCCACCAGGGCCTGGGAATGACTTGTCCAGCATACCAGCCTGAAGTGATGACCAGAGCATCCAGAGTATTCATTCATGGCAGAAGTATAGATTTGGTGGTAAATTGGTTGATTGGGTGATTTGGTGGCTGGCCACCAGGGCCTGGGAATGACTTGTGCAGTACACCAGCCTGAAGTGGTGACCAGAGCATCCAGAGGATTCATTCATGGCAGAAGTATATATTTGGTTGTAAATTGGTTGATTGGGTGATTTGGTGGTCACCAGGGCCTAGAAATACCTTGTACAGGCATACCAGCCCAAAGTGGTGACCAGAGCATTCATAGGGTGATTTGGTGGCCACCAGTGCCTGGGAATGGCTTGTACAGGCATACTAGCCTGAAGTGGTGACCTGAGCATTCATGGGATGATTTGGTGGCCACCAGGGCCTGGGAATGACTTGTGCAGCATACCAGCCTGAAGTGGTGACCAGAGCATCCAGAGGATTCATTCATGGCAGAAGTATAGATCTGGTGGTAAACTGGTTGATTGGGTGAGTATGTGGTATGCAGTTGCAACAGTGCAGGAAGGAATGAGCAGATGGCTTTCCTCTATTCAATTCTTAGGGAACAGTGGCCCATTTCCAAGTGTATCCTACTCCTCCATTCAGACTTTGCTGTAAAATCTGTTTTGTGCCCATATTGTTGTAAAATAATATTGTTTACTGCCATTGTATACTATGATTCATTAATAAATACACTTCATATTGTACACTGTGATTCATTAATAAATAAGCTGGGTAAACTTAATGTCTCTGTGTCATTATTTCCCCAGCCTCAGGAGTTTACCTTGTCGCTGGTGGTTGGGCTTAACTGCTAACTTCTATCCTGAAGTTAGTGGAACCAAAAACTCCTAACTCATTTGTGTGAAGACTGCATGCTTGGGACTGGTGATACACATATTACTATGCCATCTCTCTGTTTCACCTGGGTAGCCACTGTATCAGGTTAAGCAATGGATGATTCAAACTTCATGTGGAGCTACTGGAGGGAATGGGTTGACAGCTGCACTCTTAATATAGCTGCACACTTGAGCAGACTTAGACTGGGTGGTCTATTTCTGTTGGCACATTCGTATGTCCGTAATATACTGTACAAATATTCCTATATGGGATTGCATTCTTAACGTTACGATCATCATAAGTGTACATTTATTGTATTTTTGTATGGCAAAAACTATTGCAGAAAAACTGCTCTTTTTACTCTCATAAGTGCCCTTCCTAGACACCGCCCCCTCAGCTCTTACCATCTTCCTGCACCCATGAGGCCTTGTGGTGGTCCTTCTCGGGGATCTTCTTCCTGCAGGTACACTTTTTGAAGAGGTTCCTGGAGGTGGATTTCAGCATAAATGAAGAGGGGGAAACCACTTTATCGCTAAAGTGACACATACTAGGGAATTAAAAACAAAAAATGAAGGTTTGACGAAGACATTTGTGCAGAAAGGAAGTCGACTGACGCTGGTGGATCTCCGTGAAGTCTGATGTGCGACGGCCAATGGCGGGAAAAGAACTGAGGAGGGCACAGGGGTCACCGATTCTTATAGGATAGGTCGGTGTAAGACATCTGAGTGCATGGCCCCCTGGCACATTGCTAGCCAAATAAGTTTCCGAGTGGTCCTAGCGCCTGGCCACTACAATTCCCTAGGTGTGGACTGCTGCAAGAGATACCCCCTAAGTCAGATCTTAAACATTTATCTGAAAAGCCACCAGAAAAAGCCGACAGGACCTCAGTTAAAGGTGACAGGAAATCGTTTTTTACACCTCTAGAGGCCCTCTTGTTGACCCTTTAGCATCTACCCAATATCCTGATATGTTTTTGACCTTTTTTGTTAAATAAATAATCTACTTTGGTTGCCCTTTAACTACCCTGAAATTCCTCTCTCATCAGCAGTTGCTGCTCTCTCTTTTCATACTATCTGAACATTATATGACATCAGTAACACCATTCCAGGCCATTCAGATGTATAGCATGGAATGGTGTTATTGATGTCATAGAACATCTCAGAAATATGAAAAGAAAGAACAGTACCTTGTTAGGGGAGTGGAAATCTATGTAGGTCAGAGGGCACCCCAAAGCTTAATTATTTCTCAAAAATTGATTAAAGCATATCAGAATACATAACTGGCATGGAAAGTAATGAAAGTGCAGTTAATTATCTAACAATCATTTCCGATCTCCTTTAACTTCTCATCTGAAGGATGTCACACCTCAATAGTACAGCACCCTTTAATACTGCACTCAGATGCCAGCCAGCATTTATAGTATGAGCTCAATCCCGGTGTGGCATTAGAACCCACAACTTTCTTACCAGAAGCGGATGTGCTACCAACTGAGCAACACTGACACCATCCTCCCCAAAGGTCAAGTAAATCCTCTGGCTACACCCAAGCCTACCCTTACCGTAGACTAGGACCCAAGCTCGGGACATGTACCCAGATGCCTTACCACTAGGGTATCAGGGTAGTCCAGACAATGCTTTTAATCAGGGCTCTAAAATTCCACTGGTCTGTGTCCAGGATCTGCTATTTTTGTCCCAGACCACTAATGATGAACTCTTGCTGATGGACCATGGCAGACAGGAAGAACATCCAAACTGGCCAACAATATTGTCTGAAGGAAAGTGCCCTGTGGTGAGACAGTTTAAAAGACACAACTCTTGCAGTCGCCGTCAGAGACTGTAGTTGTTTAAGGTGAACATTTAAGATCTCATGGCACTTCTCGGAAAGACTTTCTGGTAGAATAAGAAGCTCTGAGATTTCACTTACATTTCGTGTCCACATCAATTTGTCAGTATTGTAACCCATCATGTTCATCAGACAAGTTACAAACATGTTCCACTCCGAGTGGTAGCTGGGTCCTCCGGGGGCGTTGTAGGTATTGTACCATTTAATGAGAACCTGCACAGCTGTCTCTTTGGGAAGGATGTACTTGATAGCTTGCAGACATTTTTTTACTGTTAAAAAATGAAAAAAAAAAATAATAAAAATACACAACTCTCAGTACTAAAAAGTATATTTCTACTGCAGGAAAGAAAAATGTGTAATATACAATCCAAGATGTAAAACACTGCCATCTTGTGGCTGCATATTTTTTCTTCATTTCAGATCAAGTTGAAACAGGCAGAGTCCCTTCACAAACTCCATTACACGGAAACCAAATACCCTTAATCAGGGAATGGTTATGTTTTCACTCTGATCTCAGCAATTCACAATATAATTGTAATATCTGATAGCAGGAGACCCAGACAACTCTTGAACTTGATTTTCACAAAGAATAGACAAAATATAACCAAGGACTCAACAAGTCACAGCGAAATAAAATTACTTTCCATCTCTTATTACATACTGAACAGACAAGGGTATGTATTGGGCTATAGCCGCATACCAGTAGTCGTTCTTACGTCTGTGGCTGACCCATAACTCACCAAGTGGGGGACCAGGGGAAAAGAACTATGCATCACTAGCAGCAGTGCCTTGGACCCCACCTCCACAATGGGCTTTAGCCACTGGAGTGCCAGATGGTGTTGTGGGAGTTGGTGTAGCGATGTCATTCAAAAGGTAGGAACTGATGAAGTAGAGCTCCAGGACATGCACAGCAAAAGGATTATGTGGGGGTGGGGTTGGGGGTATAAAAAGGTCAAATCTGGTCACGTATTTCTTTTGCATCTCACCTGTATTGTTCCCCACTGTTTTGCTCCACCAATATGTTGTCTCCCCTCCCTGTGACAAGGTGCCTTTGTAAATGAGTCTTCGACTCAAAGGTTGTAATCCGAATTGTGAATAAATAAATAAAAGCTTACTTGGTTCATGATAAAAAAAAAAAACCCAACTTTGTTAAATGTATGCAACCTACTTAGTCACAGCAGGCTGTTTATTGCAGACTCTTACCTAATTCTGTGGTTGCGATTTCAGGGATAGTAGTCCTAACCATGGTGCCATTGCTAATTTCCTATTGCAAATATAAAGAAACCACAAGTCAGTCACTGTTTCTGCTGCTCCTAATTCAACCACATTAGTCTATTACCCATCAGCAGGATGGCAAGACAGTATTGGTCCCACCATTACCCCACCCCAAGAACAAGGCAGCAGCATTCTCTCCCCCTCCATCTCCTGAAAGAACAGTTATGTAAGAACTTACCATAGCAGTAGATCTTTGAGGGGATGTCAGCCATCAGATTACACTATAGGAACTTCACCGTTGATGAAGCAGGATCACACAAAAGATTTCCCAGCAGTACAACTGGGGCCACCCATGCAGACGTCACCTACCGACATTATCAACCCTATAAAGGCGTGAGCGACCCCGCTCCCTCCTCAGTTCTTTCCCCCGAAGACTAAGGGAGGAAACTCGTGCCATGGGGGATCGAGCAGAGAGAGAGAGAGAGAGAGAGAGAGAGAGAGAGAGAGAGATATATAGAGGTTCCCAGGCCTAAATAAAAGGCTGGATACACCAGACCACCAGTCTGAGGCAAAGATCCAAACAGAAGGATGGTGGGTTGGAAGACTGACCTGACGACTGAGATCCCTGCAAATATCGACTGTTACATAAACTTTTATGTAACTGTTCTATCTTCTTCGGGGGTATTTCAGTCATCAGGTCACACTGCAGGAACCAGTCCCAAGCCGTTACAAGTGCAGCAGAACAGTCTGGGATGTAGGCAAACCAAGACCTAGGACAAAAGGCCCTGTAGAACAGTCCAACCAAAGCTTGCTCGGGCTCTAAAAGCAATGGCCAAGACTTCCAGTTCCGGTTTAGAGAATGGCAGCAGCATAACCCTCGAGCTCCTACATCCCTGTACTACAATCTTTAATAATCCTCGGACTTATCAAAAAAACTTGACCATTTCTCCCCTCAGAAACAAGCTAAGATGGCATCCAAGCCAACTAGACCCAAGGGACTGAAAGCCATACCAGCGCAAACAAAAATGAAGCAGCTTACCCTTGACAAGGAATTGGAGAGCCAGGCGGCGCGACCGTGCGGTCTTAGGCCGAATACAGATTCTTCTCAAGACTCGGAGGATGAGGATCTTCCCATGTCCCGCAGATCTAGCAGAACGCTACAAAAATTCCTGAGCTCAGTCCAAAAAAATAGAATCTTCTCTAGCAGACCTCAGGCAAGACGTCCGCAACATGGACGCGAAAGTCTCAGAAAACACCATGAAACTAGCTGAAATGTCGGAGTCCCAGGACTCGAGTGAACATCTGATACTTTACTTACTTAAAAGAGATTGGGAAATTCAGACCTGGTTAGAAGATATTGAAAACCATGCCCGAAGAAACAATTTTCCTATACATGGAATTCCCGAGGGAGCAGAAGAAGGGTACGCTTCACCAATCGATTTTATGCATCAGCTGCTCCGTTCGGTGATGGAAATTTCAGCTGATCTGCACATAACAATGGATAGGGCGCACCACTCCTTCATACCAAAGCCTACCAGTCCTTCGGCACGACCCAGGTCTTGGGTGATACGGATAGCGCTCTACCAAAACAAAGAGTGGGTGCTTCAAGAGGCCTTGAGGCCTAAAACCCTAAAATACAAGAACAGCAACCTCTTTTTTGAGCAAAACTTTTCAGCAGCGCTACAATCTGAACAACAGAAAACAAGAACCATTTTAAAAGAAATTCGGGAAAAGCAGAACTTATGCGCTCAACTTCTCTTCCCTGCATGAATCAAGCTTTATCTCGATGAGGGCCCCAAAACTTTCAACAGTCTGCTGGACCTGTTGCCGTTGTTGCAGGAATGGAAGATCACCCCTTCGAACATGTAGATGGCGTGGTTGGAATGAACCCTTATGTCCAATGCGTGGTCAATGGCCAGGGATAATTCTTCCAGAGCGACCCCCGGAGCGATGCCAAAATCCATTTCGCAGGACGTATCTGGATTAATTCATCGCACAGGCAAGAGGAAAAATGACACCCATGAAGCACATCCTCTAACCTCCCTGAAATGCTTAATGAAACAAGCCAGCACAAACTTCTTCGTTGACACTCGTGAGTGCAGACTTACGGAGTTTGGTATCCATTCGACCTTCGGTTTGAGCTGAGCGGGTTGGAGTGCGGTGATCATCTCTAAACCCTAGCTCCTTGAGCAACTCGCCTTATTATTGTGAGCATAATCCCAAACCGGATCTGAACAGGTTGCAGACATTGGGGCTTGTTTAACTCACGAACCCCTAAGCATCTATTGATAAAGCTGAGAGCATTTTTAGTTCTGCTTTAAATCTGTAAAATGTTGACCTCGAGTTGAAAGGGGGAAGTTTCTTTTTTTTTATGCTGCATGGGCAAGTATAACCGTCGACAGAGGTAATGCCTAATCCCGATTAGAAAATAGTACTTTGGGACACTATTATACTGAACTGGAGGAGGGATATTCATAATTGGATCAGGGTGAGGATCGTTGTGCTTTTGCTATCTCTGGGGTGAGTTGTACGTGTGGGTAACGCTACACAAAGACGGCTCCCTAACACATCCAGATTTGATTAATTTATTTATTTGCTTTTGCTAACCGGGTAAGCACACTAGACAGCCAAGTGTCTATTTTCAGGTGCGACCCGGGAGATTACAAGGTACATTACAAGGTACATACATGAACATCAGGCAAATACAAGTGCAGGATTACATTACATAGAATTAGCACAACAGGGACTTTACAAGCATCAGATTTCATCAGGCAAATAGTAGTGAACAGTTGATATAAAGTGACCAAAACACAGGGACACTGTAAGACAACTATACCAAAACCGGGTATTACAATACAGTATTAAACACTGCAGTCAGTAGGAAGAAGTGCAGTGTGAATTAATCGCTCCAGACAGCAAGTTGTAAGGCTAGCAGTTAGAATAAGGAGGAGGAGTCACAGCTGGAATAGAGTGGGCCCAGTGCGAGAGAAAGGAGTGCACAGTTATAGTGCTCACTCTGTTTTGCCGGTGGGCCTAAATGGTCCATTTTTACATATGCTGTGAGAACAGGAGGAGTATGAGCACAGTTGTGCTCTGCCCAAGTCGTAATGTTTAGGTAGCATCTCAGTTAGTTGGGGCATCTCAGGCTGAGAGGGGTTTGTCTAGTACAGAGACAGGTGGCAGCTGTTTTGAGAAAACCCCAGAGGGAGGCTTTAAAGCTCTGTTGCGAGGGAGAGAAGCGAGTGCTAGTTGGAAGAGAGTTCCAAACCCTGGGTGCGCAGTGAAGGCTCAGTCACCCATTTGTGTGCTGGTTTTAGGTACCAGCCTTGTCATCTGGCTAGGACTCGCTCTGTTTAGAGTCCAGGAGACCAGAGTCAACTATTTGACTCTTACTTCTCCTACCAGGGTACAGTATGCCTCACAGCAGCTCGCCTGGATTTGTAGAGTGCCTTATAAATGGCAATCCTGCCTTGGAAGTAAAAATTTAAATAGTTCATTCCCTACAGATGGTATTTGAGATAGGGGCCCCACCTTGTGGGGATTCTTGTTACTAATGTTATTGTTTGTTGTCAGAATGACAGATTATTTAGACATTTTATTTTAGTGACATACATGCTGAAAAAGAGAGCGGGACTGGGGGTGCTTGGAGAGATGGGAGGAGGAGGATCCTCATGTGGGCAGAATGAAGTCCAGGAGGGAAGTGTCTTGTGGGTTAGGAATGGGGAAAAGGCCGAATTTGTACAGAAATTTGGAAACGAGAGCAACAGATCCTGATAGTTTAAGGGGTAATGGGGAATAGAGGAAAGATAGTTATTGTTTCCCATATCATCAATGGATTAAATAATCCAGTAAAAAGAAAGAAGGTCCTCTCAGTCCTCAAAAGGCAGGCTCCTCACGCTGTGCTCCTCCAGAAGACACGTCTTAGCAATAAGGAGCATGTTAAGCTAGGGAGGCTCGGATTCACACATGTGGTATCCTCCTCGTGTCGTACAGGGAAAAGACGTGGTACGGCTATTCTAATAGCCCAGGGTTCTCAATTTAGGGTTTTCTCGATTTACTCAGACCCTGAAGGGCGATTGGCGATTGGCAGTAGCAGTAGGCAAACTGAAGACACTCCAATTACCCTAGCATCACTCTATGTTCCTCCAGGCTCCACAGTGGTCACAATAAGGTCCCTGCTATACAAGATTACCGAACTGCAGGTGGGATTGTTAATAGTGGGAGGGGATTTAAACCAAACCATACAGCCATTGGATTCTTCTAACTTAAAATACTTTAGGAAAACCTCGGCTAGTAAATTATGAAGAGAATACATGAAGGGATCCCTATGGGTGGATGCTTGGAGACTCCAGCACCCCGGGCAAAGAGAATACACACATTATTCTCCCCCTCATGGCACCTACGCCCGAACTGACCATTTTTTAATCTCGGGGGAGCATTATCATAAAGTGGTGGATTGTAAACATATCCCCTCGACCCTGTCACACCACTCCCAACTTTTCCTAAAATTAGATTGGGGCCCCGTTCGAAAACAGTCCCTCTGGAAATTTAACAATTATCTATTGAATTTGAAGGATTTCAAGGAACTCGCCAAAACACGTTTGCTTCAGATTATACAGGATAATGACTCTCCACAGATCTCAAGTGCTACCCTTTGGGACACCATAAAAGTAGTTTTGAGGGGGGATATTATTAAATACGCATCTTATTACAAAAAAACAACAGAATTTGAATCTGGAAAAACTCCAACAGAAATTGAGGGACTTGCAGACAGCCCATGCACGAGGAGATGTAGCTGCCTGGGGGCTTATACTAACCACCAGAGAGCAGATTCAAAAAATAATTGACGTAAGAACAGAACAGGCCCTACAGCAAATGCGCCAAAACTACTACGAAGTAGGACCAAGAGCAACTCGACTTTTTGCCCATCACTTGAGGCAGCAGACCTCTTGGAATACCAGAGCGCAGATTAGGGACCCTGGGATCGGTCAGTTGAAGAGGAACCCTGATCAGATTTTAGACTTCTTTAGAGAGCATTACCGTACTCTCTATACCCCGGAGCAAACAGCAAGTGAGTCACAAATTCAGTCCTACCTTTCCAAGCTCAACCTACCGAAGCTTTCGCCAGACCTACGATCTCAGCTAGACAAACAGTTTTCTCCAGCAGAACTTACTAGAGCCATCACTTCCTTGAAGACCAATAAGGCCCCAGGCCCAGACGGGTACACACCTGAATTTTTCAGATTCTTTAAAAAAGAACTGGAAATTCCTCTCCTGAAGGTCTGCAAGGCCTCCCAGGAGGGAGAGAATCCACCCCAGTCCTGGAACTATGCTGTTATATCTAGCATACTAAAGCCGGCTAAGGATGTCACACAATGTAGGTCGTACCATCCCATATCTATTCTAAATATAGATTATAAGCTCTATTCCACATTAATAGCAAAACCCCTGGAAGGGGTCCTTTCAAAATTAATAGATTACGACCAGACAGGATTTGTCCCTACTCGCCAGACACAGGACAACGTTAGGAGGACCCTGTCTATTCTCCACCATGCCTCCCGATTAGGTTCGCCCTTCCTTCTTCTGAGCCTAGACGCGGAGAAGGCGTTCGACCGGGTGGCGTGGAATTTTTTGTCTCGCACATTAAAAGCTTTTGATTTTTCAGATGCATTCATTAGGATCATAGACAAAATTTATCTCGACCCGAAGGCCTATATTAAAATAAATGGGGAAATGTCTGTCCCAATTTCATTACTTCGAGGAACTAGACAGGGATGTCTCCTTTCCCTGCTTTTGTTTGCCCTTTACCTAGAGCCATTAGCACAAAGCCTGAGGCAAAGAAGAGAAGTGGAAGGCCTGAGCGTCACGGGGGAATCTCATAAATTAGCCCTATATGCGGATGATCTCCTGATCTATCTTAGTAACCCTGGTGAAGGACTAGTCCCACTTTGGCATACGCTGGAGGAATTTAGCCAATTAGCAGGCTATAAGGTAAACACTGCTAAAACTGAGGTACTGAGGATCTCCTGTACTCCTTCGGACAACATAAAAGAGATTTTCCCCTTTAACTGGAACAGGAGCCATCTTAAATACCTAGGGGTCCAAATTTCAACAGATCATTCCCAGATTTTTAACCTTAACTTTGTCCCAATGTTAGCAAAGTTGTGGAAGGACTTGGAAAGATGGGCCCTTATACCTATTCCCTTGCTTCAGTGAATTCAAGCTGTTACCCGGTCAACAAAAACTAAATAAATAAATAAAATGGTTCTCCTTCCTGAATTCCTATATCTATCACAGACTTTGCCAATATATATACACCAAACTCATTCTTTATTCAGATTAATAGAGGGATTTCTCACTTTATCTGGGGCGCACGAAGCCCTAGAGTCCACCTCTTGGTGCTTCAGATCCCAAAGAAAGGAGGAGGCTTATCCCTTCCAAATCTGAAACTCAGGCAGCCCAACTTCATACAGCATTTTACTGGCTAGATAGAAATTATGACGCTAAATGGAAGAACTTGGAGGTTGAGGCAGAGGACCCCTCCATCCTGTCTGGATCCCTTCTTGCTGGACAAGGTAACCCCCAGGCTATACACAAAGGAAACCCACACACACAATCCACACTGGTAAACTGGTACGAACTTCTAACCGACAAATCCTTAAGCAAATGCAGACCTCTCTTAAACCATATAGCATATGACCCAGCCTTTGTTCCAGCAAAGTGAGACTCAGGGTTGCAGATGGCGGGGGCCTCTTGGTGTGGCGCTTCATAGGAGGGAGAGGAGTATTAACGTTTCAAGAGTTGGTGTCCCAATATGGAGGACATGGCGGGACAGATTTACATATTTACAAGCCTGGGACTATGTTCAATCCCTTGGGTTGGCCCTCCGGGAAAAGGATCCTCTCCCACAAATCATGCACCTTATTAAATTAGCCTTGGAGAACCGAGTGCCCTTGGACAAGATTATTTCGTATTTATATAGTGCTATTCTCCAATGGAAGGGAGATACACCACAAACAATTAGAGCTGCATGGTCAAAAGACTTAGTTCTATCAATACCAGATGAGGTATGGTCTGGGGCCCTGAGTAGAGTTCATTGGGGGATAAATGCAATACGCTGGAGGGAGTTGTCTTGGAAGATCTTTCTAAGATTCTTCCGGACCCCAGCAATACAGGGGAAATATGGGAGGGGGATGGGCTCGTTCTCATGCTGGAGGAGTTGTGGCCACGCCCCGGCTACTTTGGCCCATATACTTTGTGGATGTGCCCTCCTGGCCCCCTTCCTCCAAGAGCTTCAACAAGCAATACATACTATTTTTGATTCAGACCTTCCCTTGACCCCTACACTTTATTTCTTTCTGGAGCTACCCTCTGGACACAGAGACCCAGCCTCAGCAAGACTTATGAGAATCCTGCTATTGACAGCCCAGAAACTGATCACCAAAAATTGGCTCACTGCCAACAAGACTTCTATAGATCAGTGGCATGATCTCATGATTTTAGTGTACCAGATGGAGAGACTTACAGCTTCTCTGAATGAAAAACTAACTCCGTTTGAATTGCTCTGGAGGAGGTGGGTCACTTACGTACTGATTATAAGGCCCGATTTCATACCTTGAGAAAATGAGGAGAGGAATGGTGAGAAAAATCTTAAGCTGATCCACTCTTCCTTAATAGCTGAACCTACACAATGTAAAAGACAATATATAGTCTCCATATATCTCCAAGAACTACCTTCCACGCTGCAGAGACTAGCATACCTGTAAGTGATGTAAATAGTTCATTTGTCTTGATTATCTTGCCCATGGATCAAATCTTCCTGATTTACTCCATGAAATCTCCTTGCCCACTACTCAAGACTAGTATGTAAATATACATAGAATACATGGCACAAAGTGCAATTAACTGTTTTCTGTTTATGTTGTTTGTATGTTGCCTTGTGTAAAAAGCAAAGCTGATAAATAAACAAAGTTAAAAAAAAAAAAAGAAGCAATGGCCAGACTGTAGTGCTTGGTGACAGTATGGACAGTACTCCAGGTGGCAGCAGTGCAGATGTCAGCAGCTGAGACCCCCTTGAAACAGGTCACAGAGGTAGCCATGCCCCTTGTTGAGTGGGCTTTTACCACCCCTGGAACCTTATTTCCATGTTTGTTGTAGCAGAACACAATGCAACTAGCCAACCATTTGGACAAACATTGTTTGGAAACAAACGCCCTCTCTTCCTGGGGCAAATGAAACAAAAAGCTGTTTGGTCTTTTTGCAGTCCTTAGTTCGAAGCAGATAATATTTCAAATTCTGTGCACATCCAAAGTATGGAGCAGTTCTTCCCCTGGATTGGCACGCTCCGGAAAATACACAGGGTTAACTCAGACACCACCTTAGGAAGAAACTTAGGATTTGTGCACATAGGTCTCCTCACACCAGAAAGCCTGAAGCTCAGAAATCCTCTGAGCAGAAGTAATAGCAACCAAAAACAACGTTTTCCAAGAAAGACAGCGTAGCTCACAAGTCACAGCTGGCTCAAACGGAGACAGGGTCAATTTCTCCAAAACAAAATTTAAATCCCAAGCCGGGACAGGCGTACAGATTGGAGGTTTCAGGTACAAGATGCCCCTTAGAAAAGTATGGGATACATCTAGCTGAGCCACAGTATGACTATCCACGGACTCATGAAAAGCAAAGATAGCGGAAAGTTGCACCTTGAGGGAGGAATACAGGAGGCCTGAATCGGACAGAGACATCAGGTAGTTAAGAATCAGGCTCACTGGGTAGTTCAAGGGTCCAGGCAGTGCTTAGCAGCCCATATGGCAAACCTCTTTGTCTTCATGGCAGAATTGACCCTAGTGGAGGGCTTCTGAGCTCCCATGAGGATGCCCCCTACCTTCAGAGAGACTCCAAACCAGACAATGCCTATGCCCTCCGGAGCCAGGCATGCAGACAAAGGGACTTGAGATTCGGATGGACCAGGGTCCCCTGGGCCTGTGTCAGCAGATCTCTGCAGGGGGCAGAAGCACTGGAGGTTCCATAGCCAACTGCTGCAGTAATGGAAAACATATCTGGTGTGGCCAGTAAGGTGCGACCAGGATCATGCTGGCCCCCTCCATCCGCAGCTTGATTAGCACCCTATGAATTAAAGGAAATGGAGGGAAGGCATAAAGGAACCTCCCACTCCATAAGGGACAACGCACCTCGCCAGAAAACTCCAGGCCCTGGCTCTTGCAAGCAGAAATTGGGCAGTTCTGCATTGAGTGGGGACGCAATAAGAACAAACTCTTGATGACTCCATCTGTCAAACAGATCTATGACAGATGTTCCCATTCGTGCATCCTGAACCGAGTCCAGCTGAGGCTATCTGCCAGGGTGTTCAACATGTCTGGTATGTGGACTGCCAAGAGTTCCAGGCCATGATCCAGTGCCCAGTACCAGACCTTCATGGTTTCCCTGCAAAGACGGGACGAATGTGTCCCACCCCGTTTTTGATATAGCAGACCACAATGAGACTGTCTGACTGAATCAACAACTGGCATGAAGAAAGGTGGTTCTTAAAGACCTGCATGGCATACAAAACTGCCCTCATCTCGAGGACGTTTATATGGAGGGAAGCCTCGATCTGAGACCAGGTACCCTGGGTGTGGAAGGGATCCATGTGCGCCCCAGCCCAAGCCAAAGACATCTGTAGACAGAATCTGCTGGGGACACAAGATTAGGGATGGGGATCCATCCACTACTAGAGCACTTTGTGGACTGGAGAGGAGACCAGCACTAGCTGTTCCAGGTCATTCGTGCACTGGTCTCACTGGCACAACCACATGTGCAGTCTGGACAGGTGGACCGTGGCAATGGCTACAGCCATGAGGCCCAAGAGCCTCAAATAAACCCTCACAGAAACATAATGTCTCTGTGCAACCACGTGAGCTTGTGAGAGGAGGCACACTGCTCTGTCTGAAGGCAGGAAGGCCTTGCCCTGTGCTGAGTCTAGAACTACCCCAATATAATGCAGCTGCTGGGATGGGATCAAAACGGACTTGGGCATGTTGACAGTGATGCCCAGGGAATGGAACAACTGCAGGATCCTCTCCAGAGTTCAGAGAAGCTGATCCCTGAACTGGGCTTTGAGGAGCCAGTCATCCAAGTATGGGATGACGTACAGACCTTCTCGCCGGACAGCAACAGTCACCACTGCTAAGCATTTTGTAAAGACCCATGGTGCACAGGATAAGCCAAAGGGCAAGACTGTGACTTAGTAATATTTGCCATGAGAAAGAAACCGCAGAAACTGCCTGTGTTGTGGGCATATCAAAATAAGCAGCTAAGTGTCCTGCATATCGAGGGAGCACAGTCAGTCACCCTGTCTGAGTAGGGGCAGCAGCCCTGAGAGAGTGACACTGCGAAACCTCTTGTACTGGATATAGAGGTTGAGGTCTTTGAGATCTGGAATAGGTCTCAGGTCTCCGGTTCTTTTGGTGGCCAGGAAAACCTGGAATAGAACCCTTTGTTCTTCTGCCACCAGAGCACTGGCTCAAATGCCCTTTTCCATAGGAGGAGGTGTACCTCTTCCCAAAGGACCGCTGTGTGGTCTGAAGGATAGGTGAAGGGTACTGGGGGCGTCTCTGGGGATTGTTCAAAAAGCTCCAGAGTGTGACCCCTTTCTATAATCTGAAGAAGAATCCAAGCATCTGAAGTTATGGTTCTCCAATGACTGAGATGGAGGGAGAACTGACCTCCAATCACCAGCTCTTGGTCAGGGACCGGAAAGGGGAGGGGGGGGTCTGGCAAGGAGTTAGGCAGAGGCAGATTCGGCCGCTGGTGCTGATGTCGCCTTTGGGTCATTTCGTGGCAGGACCCAAGGAGGAGGAAAGGGTAGGCAAAGCAGAACTGGCCCTCCATTTACCCTGGGGACAGGAGCCCGCACCGGACTTGTAGGACACCTTGCGAAAGGATAGGCGCAGTCTGCTTATGGGCAGAGTATGGTAAAATGAATAGACAGATTTAGTAGCCCTACCAGGGCCTGCAAGTCATTTATGATGTCCTGGACATCTGGTCCGAAGAGCTTCAAGCCACTTAAGGGGGCATAAGCACCTTTTGTTGGACATGTCCCACAAAACCTGAAAGCCTGAGCCAGGCGTGCCTACAAAGGCAGATGCCTGTGGCAGCATTCCTGGCACCAATGTCAGACATGAAGTCCTAGGCCATGAGGAGGTGTTTACTAATATTCTCGGCGGCCTTTAAGGACTTAAGGACCTCCTGTTTCTGGTAACACTCTGGGAGGGCCTGATCAGCCGCCTTGCCCATCTTCCATATGGTGTTCTTGACCATATGCAATAAATAATTAGCAACCTGGAGTCCCAGAGTGGAGAAGGCATAATCCTCTTACCCCAAAGGTCGATCTGTCTGGTTCCCTGTCAGGGGGGAGGGAGACAAGGTGTATAGCCACCTTGAACCTGTCGTGCACCACTTTGATGACCACAGAACCAGCCTCAGGTTGGGATGCATAAAAGGACCGGCCCTGGGGGGCATGATAGAGCTTATCTACCCTTTGAAACATGGCAAGAATCATGTCAGGGTGGTGCCACGCCGCAACAATGGCATTCCTCAGAGCTGGTATGTCGCCAAGGCACAGGTCCGGAAGCATACAGAAAACCCAGGAGCAGTTGTAAAATTCCACAGAACTGTTTATTTGTAGTAACATAATAAAACTGTTCAGAATAACTATATACAGAAGCAAAATAAAATCTCTTGTAAAAAAATCTCCCTTGCAGCTCAACTTAGCTGTTTTTGTATTAGCAGATATAAACATGCAAGGGAGGAAAAACAGACAGCAAGAGAAAACAGAGACAGTGAGAGGCAAAGGATTGCAAGACTTGTCAGTCTGATCAAGACGGAGGTCTCACAGGAAAATTTGGTTGCGCAACCAGACAGAAGAGACAGAAAAGGAAAGAATACAGATCCTTGCATTTAAACACTTTCTCAAAAACAAATGGGACAGGGTCCTATTCTACCCTGTCACATGGTAGAGTAGGAGGAATAATTTTAGGAGGAGATTCTGGGATTTCCAAAAAGTCCACTGGTTCTCTCCTGGTGGCATCCTCTTCCTTAGTGTGGAAGCCCATAGCTGTAGAGAGCCGCTTCATAATACTGAAAAAAGACAGGATCTTCAGGAGCGGACCTGGGAGTCTGCTTAACAGAGTCCCCGCTCACTGAAGAAGTAGTAGACCTGTCTGGGGAAAGAGGTTCCGCCTCCTCCTCTTCTTCAGGGAGGATAAGGTCAGGGTGGTACTCTCTTCGACGCTAGCCTGTTCCAACTCACGCTCTGACGAGTGAGTGGCCGACGGCACCCTGAGGGGCACAGGCTGATAAGGCTGGACTGGCGTCGATGACAACCGAGTGGTCGACAGCACTAGGGACCCTGGCCTGTGTGCACCTAACTGGTGCACCAGGGCCATGGTTATTTGGGACTTTGGGCCAAAATAGTACTGAGGTCGACGGCTGGTAAGGGCTGTGTCAACGACAGATGAGTTGTCAGTACAGGGCGCGATGAACCATCCATCGGGTCTTGAGGGCCCAAGGGTCCCAGTATCTGAGGTCTGGAGAAGTGTCGGGCCTCGACAGAGGGGCTGGGGTCGATGGCTGACCTCCCCAGGAAGCAGGAGGAGGCGCTGTCAGTAGGGGCCTTGTAGGAGCAGAGGCCTGGACATCAGAGGGCGTCGGTGCAGCTGCAGCCGACGGAGTACTCCAGGAGGAGGAGGAAGAAGAAGCCGTCAAGAAACAGGAGCGCCGCCAGATGTAGCGGTCCTAGTCACAATCTTTCTTGCGACTTTCCCCGAGGACCTGTCTCGGGCCTTCAAGGCCTGGGAGCACGACAAACACACGGCAACTAGGGAGAAGGACCCCGAGACCACTGCCAGAACTAGCAACCTGCTGTATTCCATGAGAATTTCTTCAAAGCCTTCTTGCGTTGCCTAAGGGTTGTAAGGTTGAATTTTTGGCAGAGATCGCAGTCAGAGATATGGTGGTTAAGCACAAGACAGAAGACACTCAGGTTGTGGTTGACTGAAGAAGCAATCTTCTTTCTGCAGCAGCAACGACGGAAGAGAGATGCGAAAGGAGTAACTCTCGACATAAACAATATAAAAGAATCTCTTGTTAATAAGAGATTTCAAACATTAGAGAAAAAGTGGTGTAGGCAAAAATGGCATGAACTGCGATGGAGCTTCCGGAGAGACCCATGCGAGAGGACTCAACGGCGGGAAAGAAATGAGGAGGGAGCAGGACCGCTCACACCTTTATAGGGTTGATGACGTCGGTATGGGCGTTCCAAGTTGTACTGCTGGAAAATCTTTAGCATGGATCCTGCTTCACCAACAGAAGAGGCTCCCCCCTCTCCTGACCATGGCCCCACCCATCCCCAATTGATTAAAAAAAAATATATATATATATATATATATGTGTGTGTATATGTATGTTGGGTTCCTGGCACTGTGTCAGGAGCAAAGTGCAACACAAATCAATTCCCTTCCTAAAAGACCCAGGCCCGAAAATCAATTTCTTGAGAGGCCCCCCTCCTGAGCCCAATTTGGTAGGGGACGGAATGGGGTGGTAGTGCAACTTCCAGCTAGTTCAGTCGATTCCCCCAACCCGCAATTCACCTTCCTCAAAGTTAATAAAGTGAAATAGGACTGTATTAGTATCTTGTGCTCATGACTAGGAGGGAAGGAAACGGAATGGTCTGTGTCACTGATGGGGCCAGGCTGATTGGTCAGTCTACTCAGCATCATCAAGGACACGGATTACTCCTCCTCCCTCCCAAGACTCTCATGCTGTGCTCATCATAGTCATAATAAACTGTGGTGATGAGAAAGACATGTTACAGGCTGGGATGGGACTACCATTGGATTTGTACTACCATTGCCAACTGAGTCGGAAAACCCATTCTTGAGAAATTGCACTGTAGGGTCAGGTGTGGGAGCATGCTAGTATGGGCACTTGTTTGTTTGTTTTATTTGTTTGTAAATCACAGCTTATGAAACAAGGGGGTGTCCTTCCCAAACATTATTTATTTATTGACTGATTGATTTAAAATTGGTAAATGGGAAATGCACACTGAGCCAAGGCTCATTTCCAGGTGCAACAATGAAATACCATATAATTAAGGTATAACATACAAATAAGGTGCAACCAAACGTAGAGCAACATGGCCAAAGTGACAAAAGCGGGTGACAGGAATAAAATACATGCTACATCTGGACATGTAATTTAACTGGTTGAACTTATCAGTGCAAAGAGATAAGGTGAAGTAAAACCGACCACTGGGAGGGGGCACAAAGTGAGGATGGGAGAGGAACACATGGTAGGTCAGGTAGGGAGTTGACAGGAGCAGGAGGGGGAGGGAAAGATTTAAGTTGATACTTAAGAGAAGCTAGGGATGGTAAGAGATGGATGGAAGATGGGAGGAGGTTCCTAAGAGAAGAGAAATTACAAAAAAAGGCTGGCTGCCCAGAGGAGGAGCGAGGATGGGAGAGAGAGAAGGTACAATGATCGATGTAGCAAAGGAAGTAAGAGGTAGATGGAATGGGTGAGGCAAATGTGGAAAGGTGTGGCTCAAACTAGTATTTAGAGATGAAAGATGCAGTGATGTAGGCAACAGGAGGGAAGAGGGAGGATATAAAGGGAATAGAGTGTGCACTGATGGGTACGAAAGGGTGAAAAAGTGACCAGAATGCATTATAGACGGTGTCCAGTTACTACTATGTTACTATATTACTAAATCTGTCTATGGGAAGACATGGACGAGGGAGAGGGTAGAACATGACTGGGGGCTGGTAACGGGAGTAGCCCTCACTACCTGGGGAAGATATGGATCGCTGCTTGTTTTCAGCCCTTTTGTGCATTCACCCAACAGCCAATACATGTTTGAAAATCTGAGGAAAGGTTTGCCACTCATTCAGAGAACTCTTATGCACACTCAACCCGAAAGCCAATACATGCTGTTTACAACTGTTAAGAACAAGGGAACCAACCAGTGAAAAGGCGCTCTTTTTTTTGTAATAAACTTGACAACTATTCTCCCCCTGCCCCCCCCCACACACACACACAACAAGGCACTGCCCCTGGCACAAAGTCACCGCTCACTCCTCCACTGGATTATGACAGGAACTGCTCAGATATACTGACCATCCTTAAAAGAATGAGCTTTAGATGACAGCATAATCCTCAACAGCAAGTGCATACATGTGATAATATAAAACTATACTAGAGGGAGGTTTTGTGAAGTTAGGAGGGAGATTGGCCTTTTAGGAGGGAGAATACGTAAGCGCACCGAGTTAGGTCTTAAATAATGGAAAACAAAAACAAGAAAAAAATATAATGCCATTTTATTAATTCAATTTTAATAAGAATATACCTAAATAAGTACAAATTGTAACAAATCTACACTGATATATAATTAATAAATATTTTCTACTGTCTAGCTGTGGTGTCACTTTCCTTGAGTAGTGTAACTGTGCTGCAGGCTGATCTTGCTGCCTTCAGTAGCTTGTCATCTGGCTTATAGTCAAAGCATTACCCCTGTATGAAATGAGAGTTGCACAAGTTACAAAATGCAAACTGGGCTCCTCTATCATTTTTGTGTAGCCAGCTAAATTCAGTAGTGATCACACAAAAGCACACCTGTTGCACGGTATACTGCTACCCGGCAACTACACGGTACCATTGAATAACATGTATACCGCTACAGTGCAACAATGTGTGATGCATGGTAATGCTAGGGTATACTTTTCCAGAATCACCATGTAAGTCGGAAGATGTGCTTTCCTGGGGGACTGGGGGGGTTTAATTAAAAAAACACGAGACTCTCCTGGGCAAAACGGGAGATATATGTGTATGCAAGTGGGTTCTTGTGCACTTGAAATCTACCAGTCAGCGTACCCATGTCAGTGGATTTTTATATTTCATTTTCATTAAGTTATGGGGAAAAAATTGAGCTAAAGCTCATTTTACAATGGTGGCCAAGATATAATATCACTACAAGGTGATCCGGTGACACTGAGGGCTGAGGCGCTGGACACTTTACCTTGTGGCACGCCAGCAACCCGGGTTTGGGAACAAGCCCGGCCGGCCAGATGTGGTGTGTGGGGGGCTGGATGCAGCTGCTGAAAGGCAAGCCTCCTCTCCAGGGAGGTGTAGAGGCTCTCCTCCGGCTGATGGCTGCCACCTACTGGAGAATGGGGACTGCACAGGCCAAGGAGGAGCCAGGAGCTAGGCCAATGGGGTGGGACAAAAGTGGCTGTTACTGCGGCCGTGGGACTAATGCGTGCCTCCACACGTATGCGTACCCACTACTGGGGCCCCTGAGCGTAAATGGAGGAAGAAAATCTCAGCTGGTGGCAGGTTGGCAACAGACACCCCGCAGGCTCCGCTCCCGGGCCGGGCGTAAGATAAGCCCCAGTAATTACAGGTGACGGGGCTGGGGAAGGGGCGCGGTCAGATGGGGGCTGTCCGGGGGCACAAAAAGTATTACATCATAAAAAAAAATAATCACTACAAAATGGCAATTGTTACACATATAAACTACTATGTTATAAGCTAGGAAAAAGTAAAACAGAGATTGACAATAATTAGAAGCACAACAATGATGTAATTTAGACTGCAATAGTGGAAAAGTAGAGGATGACCTCATATGGATGGGCGGGGAGGGGGCATTCCAAGACACTGGGCAGAACTAACTTAATGCTTGCTCACCTTTTATGTTTGCTTGCACGCATGTGCAAGAAACATAGTGCCATCATCCGAGATACCGGATGTACTGGCATACAGCTGAAAGGGAGAGCTCCGCTTCAGTGAGCAGAGCTTTCCCCACCCATCACGCACGCAGGCACTGCATTTTGCATGCTCGTGCACGCTCCCCCAACGCACACACTGTATGGCCGACGGGGTGCCCAATCCCCGTCGGCTCCAGGATTCCCAAAAAAACAAGCTTCCGGTGCCACGCTGGGAGCCCACCCCAGCGTGGCAAACAATGTAATGGCCGACGGGGGAGCCAAATCCCCTGTCTGCTCCATGTCTCCAGGCCCCCCCAAAAACGTTTCCAGGTGCCACGCTGGGAGCCCATCCCAGCGTGGCAGAAACTGTTATGGCCGACGGGGGTGGCCAATCCATCAGCTACAGCCCCCCCAAGCAGCCTTCCCGATGCCATGCTGGGTGCCCACCCCAGCGTGGCAAACGTCCCGCATCGTCCTCCTTTAAAAAAAAGTCCCTGAAAGAAAAAAGGTCCCTCACGGTCTCGGCCCAGTCACCTACCCATGCCCACCCTCAGCGCATCCTGCCTCCCCACACCCCCTCACCCCATACTTACCTCCACACTCCAGCGCGACGATCTTCGGTGGACCGGAAACACGTCTGCACTCTTCAAAGCTGACCGCGAACTAAGGAAATGCCAGTAAGCTGTACAATGTAGTAGATAGGGTTTTTTCAACTCTGCTGCATATCCCAGGCATTTTTTGGAATTTCTGCATCAAATTTTCAACATGGGGTTTTTGTGACCCCCTTCTCATGAATTCTGTCACTGTCATGGTGTTAATCGGGCCCAAAGGGTGATTTCGCAGTCACTGCGCAGAATCACCTTTCGGGTCCGATTAACGGAATGACAGTGCCAATGTTCATGAGGTGGGCTCTCAAAAAGCCTATGTTGAAAATTTGGTGAAAAAATTCCTAAAAATGACTTTTATGAGCGTGCGCTGCACAGTTCCTACACACGCTCATAAGTTCACAAATTTTTAATATTTGCACTCCAGATTTTCAACATTACCATTTTAACACATCTCTTTATGAGCAGTACAGCTGTCATTTTTCACGTCGCCCAAAATGTGTTTCTATGCATGTAGCGCACAATGGCGCAATCGGTGTGCGCAATCAATGTTTAGGACAGATTACGAAAATCACAGTGACACTGGTCATAAGCAGAGGTGTTAAAATGGCTATGTTGTAGCCGGCCCGGTGGCGCTGAGGGTTGAGGCGCTGGACGCCACGCCGGCGACCCGGGTTCGGGAATGAACTCGGGTGGCGAAGTCGGCAGGGAGAGGGATCCGGCGTCCCAGCGGATGCTCTCCTCTCTCAGGGGTGGGAACCAAGAACGCATCTACGTTCTACATCCCTTCGCAGCCGGTGGGAGCACCGACTAACCGAAGGGGATGGAGGCGCCCGGGCTTTGGTCGTGAGTCAGGAGGGAGGCATGGGCGCATGAGAGGTCTGGCGCGGCCAGCACGCTCTTCTTCTCGGACGACGCCCTAGCGCTGGACGCCCAGGGGGGGATTAGGGGAGAAAAATGGAAAATGACACCTCTCTGGCAGCCCTAGATGAAATCCGCTCCGGATCCATCCAAGACCACCAAGAAAAGGACAGACCCCACTGTGCAGGAGGTAAAGGGAAGGAGGCACTCTAGGAGCAGATCCGAGTGAGGTGGGAAGGAGTAGGATGGAAGGAGTGGGCTCCAGAGAGATGAGGGAGGAAAAACAGAAAGTAAAAAGGAGGCAGTATAGCGCAGTGGTCTAAGGCTCTAAGCTGCAAATTTGGTGACATCCAACAGACCTGACCTGGGTTTGAATCCCACAGCTTCCACTTGCATACTGTGTGACCCTGAGCAAGTCACTTAACCTCCTTGTGCTCCCAGGTCGCTCCTGTAAAAAAGCTTTCAGCTTAGTGTGCTATACCTGGTTAAACAACTGAAAAAAAAAAAGGTTATGTTGAAAATTTGGTGAAAAATTCCCAAAAATGACTGTTTTAGGAGCACACGTTGCGCAGTTCCTACGCATGCTGGCAAGTTTGCGAATTTGTAATATTTGCACGCCAGAGTTTCAACACTGCCATTTTACCACACTTCCTTATGAGCAGTACAGCTGCCATTTTTCACATCTCGCCCAAAATGCGTTTCCGCACATGTAGCGCACAATGGTGCAGTTGGAGTGCGAAAACCATGTTTGGGACAGGTTAAGAAAATCACACTGACACTGGTCATGAGCAGAGGTCTTAAAATGTCTATGTCGAAAATTTGGTGACAAAACTCCATAAAATGACTGTGTTACGAGTGAGCATTGCGCAGTTTCCATGCAAGTAAGTTTATGAATTTGTAATATTTTCAGTCCAGATTTTCACCAGCGGCATTTTTCCACACCTCCTTATGAACAGTACAGCTGTCATTTTTCACAACATGGACGAAATGTGTTTTCACACTTTCAGCGCAGAAATGCGTGGTCGCTGTGGGAAATCATTGTTCGGAACAGGTAAAGAAAATCACACTGACACTGATCATGATCGGAGGTTCCAAAATGCCTGTTAATCTGCTGTAAAAAATCCCCAAACTAGTTACATTACAGGTGTGCGTTGCACAGTTTCTACACACACTCGTGACTTCACCAGTTTTTTTTAAATATTTTCACAGCAGATTTTCAACATTGCCATTTTTTACACCTCCCAATGAACAGTACCACTGTCATTTTTCACATCCTGTTCCGAAAGTGTTTTTGCACCTGTGGTGCCAAATGCTGTAGTTGCTGTGCAAAAGCAGCTTTCGGCTAACAAACTGATATTGCCACTGTTCATGAGGTGGGGGTCACAAAAAAAACATTTTGAAAATTTGGAGTGAAAATACCAACGAATGCCTGAGGTGTTAGGGCTTCTGACCATAACGCCCCACCCTGTACAGAATGACGGGCATCAGGGCTGTGACTTGGGATAGTTGCCTGCAATGCTCATACCATTTCACCCCTACTCGCACCCTGCAGCCAGTGAGAGGCATCAAGGTGTGCCTTGCACTCTTCCGCCCCAAAGTTCACCCCATTCTCCTATACCGCACCCATCTCACTGTATTTCCTGATGGAATAGGGTGCGCATAAGGGCCACAGACCCTAAAGCACACCATGACACTTTTCGGTGTCTACATGAAAGTGTAGTGGACAATGTGCTGAAATGGCATGGCCGTTATGCCTGACGACCCAAAGGCTCACCCCAGTGCCTGTCACTAGCTGCAGGGTGGTGACAGGCTTGGCTCCAGTTCAATACTTCACTGCCATTCCTAGTATGCAGCTCTGTAACTCCTACAATCCCAATGCCAACAAACAAACATTTGGCATTGACAAATGCTTGTTTGGTTTTGACACGGGGGACAGCATGTTCAAGGCAGTTGGTGCAGAATTAAGTAGATGCAGGAGTCGTAATAAAATTGCAGATAGCAAACAGGTAGTTTTCCCTGGACGGCACATACAGCCATATTGTGCTTATGAAGCAACAGTCTGTCTTCCAGGGAAAGCCAATCCAACACCTAAACATTTCACATTGATGTGTGAAGAAAGGCACAATGGAAGCAAAATGGACAAGATGCTGTATATAACATCTAGTTTATGTAGAGAGCTTTTAGGGGCTGAATCAAAGCAAATACACGCATAATCAAAAGGTGGGAAAGTTAGGGACTGCACCACTCTAGGGCACAAAACCAGAGGAGAGCACAGTTACGTAAAAACTTACCGTAACAGTAGATCTTCGAGAAGAGCTCTTGCAGCAAGCTACACCATTAGGACTGAAGCCAGCAGGTGCCAGGACCCCATGGAAATGTTCTAGCTAGCAGTATCCAGCGTGGACCGCCTCAGACATCAGGCATCACATAAAAGGGGGCTGTCCCCCAGAATCTACAGTTCTCCCGCTGGAGACTCCCGGCCGCTAGATGACATCTGAAGTGGAGACTGAGAATCCACCTTCAAAGAAGGTATGCAACAGGGAGGTGTTGTAAACACCAAAGACTAGGTTAACAATAAATGGAACAACTCTACCTCCAGAGGGGATGGTGGGAGGGAAACTACCTGCTGCAAGAGCTGTTCTCGAAGATCTATTGTTCTGGTAAGTTCTTACGTAACTGTACTATCTTACTTCGAGAAACAGCTCTTGCAGCAGGTTACACCATTAGGACTGATTCCCAAATAAATTTGGAAATCCCTCTCAAATGGGAGGAGGCTAGGAAGAGATCGTGAGTTGAACCGGAGCTTAGGACAGTAGACCCTGAAGGACTGCTAGACCAAAATCAGCTCTCCACCTTGAGGCAACATCCAGGCTATAATGCCTAATGAAGGTGCGTACGGTACTCCAAGTAGCTGCTGCAAAGATGGCGGAAGTGGAAACGTTCTTCAAAGCAGCAAAGGAGGTAGCCACCCCCCATGTAGAATGTCCCTTGATCGAGCCTGGCAGGGACTTATTACTCTTTTGGTAACAGAACGTAATGCAATGTATGAGCCATCTGGAAAGAGACTGCTTAGAGACTGGAGCACCCAGCAACCTGTGCGTGAAGGAGACAAAGAGCTGATCAGATTTACGGTGTTGTCTGGTTCTGGTCAGTATCTACATAGAAACATAGACTTTGACGGCAGATAAGGACCACTTGGCCCACGCACTCTGCCCATTTCCCTACCTACTGGATAAGCTGCAGATTCTAGTTAACCAACAGCCTGCTTCCTGCAACCCCCCACTATAACTGCTTTGTGTCTCTCCCATGCATGTTTGAATTCCCCCACTGTTTTAGACCCAACGACCTCCTCAGGAAGGCTGTTCCATGTATCCACCACTCTCTCCGTGAAAAAGAATTTCCTCACATTACCCCTGAGCCATCCCCCTCTATCTTTAAACTGTGCCCCCTTGTTCTTACACATCTCTTTTTCTGAAAGATGCTACCCTCCTGCACTTTGTCGATTCCCTTGAGGTACATGAATGTTTCTATCATGTCCCCCCTGTCCCTCCTTTCATCAAGGGTATACATATTAAGCTCTCTCAGTCTCTCTTCATATGGTTTCTGATGTAGACCCTGCACCATTTTAGTTGCCCTACTCTGGACTGCTTCCATCCTATGTCCTTGCGTAGATGAGGTCTCCAAAACTGCACACAGTACTCCAGATGGGGTCTCACCAACTGTCTGTATAGAGGGATAACCACTTTCCTTTTTCTACTTGTGATGCCCCTTCCTATGCATCCCAGTATCCCCCTTGCTCTCCTTACTGACTTTTCACATTGCTTACCCACCTTGAGGTCATCTGATATGACTACTCCCAGGTCCCTTTCCATTTTGTTGTTGTTAGTACCTCCCCTGCTATTGTGTACTCTTCTCCTGGGTTTTTGTGTCCCAGGTGCATTACTTTGCACTGCTTTGCATTGAATCTAAGTTGCCATATGTCTGAGCATTCCTCCAACCTTGCCAAGTCCCTTCTCATCTTTTCTACTCCCTCTTGTGTATCAACTCTGTTACAGATCTTTGTGTCATCTGCAAAGAGGCATACCTTTCCCTCCAGACCCTCTGCACTGTCACTTATAAAGATGTTAAAGAGGATTGGACCCAGTACTGAGCCCTGAGGTACTCCACTAGTAACCTCCTTCTTCGGAATGTGTTCCATTCACTATTACCTTCTGTATCCTGTTGTGCAGCCAGTTCGCTACCCAGGCTACCACCCTGGGACCCACTCCCAGGCTGGTTAACTTGATTATTAATCTTTTGTGTGGGACTGTGTCAAATGCCTTGCTAAAGTCTAGGTAGGCCATATCCACAGCCCCTCCCTGGTCTATTACTTTGGTCACCCAGTCAAAGAAATCAATTAGATTAGTCTGACATGACCTTCCTGCTGTAAATCCATGTTGCTTTGGGTCCTGTGCCCCGCTGGCCTCTAGGTACTCAACAATTCTTTCTTTCAGAAGTGATTCATCATTTTCCCTACCACTGAGGTCAAACTTACAGGTCTGTAGTTTCCTGCTTCTGCCTTGCTCCCACTTTTGTAAAGGGGAATCACATCTGCCCTCCTCCAGTCCTCGGGTACCACCCCATCCTGCCATGATTTGTTAAAAAGTGTGGTCAGTGGTGTCACTAGGTCCCCCCTTAGTTCTTTTAGGATTCTGGGGTGAATCCCGTCAGGCCCCATTGCTTTGTCCACCTTGAGTTTTAGGAGTTCTTTCAGGACTCTTTCTTCTGTGAATGGACTGGTATCAACCCCCCTACCCAGAGTGCTTCTATTGTCTGGTTTAGGTAACTGCTCCTCATTTTGTTTTGTGAATACTGAGCAAAAGTATTCATTCAGTATCTCTGCCTTTTCGCTGTCTCCCTCTGCCCACCTCCCCTCTCCTTTATTAATCTTCACTATCCTTCCCTTAACCTTTCTATGCTCCCTAATCTACCTGTAAAAGGTTTTATCCCTCTTTTTGACCGAGTTGGCTATTTTTTCCTCGGTTTGTGCCTTTGCTATTCTGACTGCCTTTCCTACTTCTTTCTGCTTTAATTGATACAGTTCTCTGTCGTGCTCCCCCTGTGATTCCTTATACTTTTTGAATGCAGCCTTTTTCTCCTTAACCATCCCTGCCACCTCTTTTGAGAACCATAGTGGTTTTTTACTCCGCTTTGTTTTCTTTATTTGTTTTACATAAAGGCTTGTTGCCTCTATGATGGCAGTTTTGATTTTTCTCCATTGTTCTTCCACCCCTCCTATTTGGCCATTTGCTAGTGCATTCTTCAGGTGTTCACCCATTTTGCCAAAGTCAGCCCTTCTAAAGTCCAGTATCCTTGTTTTTTATGGCTTACCTCCATGGTTGTGCTCATTGTGAAGCACACTGTGCAGTGGTCGCTTGTTCCCAGATGTCTACTGACTTCTAAATTTGTGATCCTCTCTCCATCTAAGACACCTATGCACATCAGGAGTGTACAGCAGGGCCTCTCCTCTATCGGAGTACTTAGAGAAGTACACCGGGAGGTTGATATCCTGGTTAAGAGTAAGGGTTGATACCACCTTGGGAAGAAATTTTGGATTTGTCCTTAAGGACACCCTGTCCTGGTGAAAAACCACATAAGGTTCTTTGCACATGAGTGCGTGGAGCTCAGAAATCCTTCTGGCAGAAGTAACAGCAACTAAAAATAACTTCTTCCATGCGAGGAGACGTAGCTCGCAATCCGCGGTTGGTTCAAAAGGAGGCAGCGTAAGCTGCTCAAGGACAAAGGGTAAGTCCTAAGGTGGAATAGGTTCCTTAACCGGAGGCCTAAGGTATAGAACGCAGCACAAAAAAGCACATGCGGCTTCCGACTGGGTTATGGACCATAGGCCTATGGGAGCATGATAAGCCAAGAAGGCACAGAGGTGTACCTTTATTGAGGAGTAGGCCAAGCCTGCCTGAAAGAGGGACAAGAGGTAGTCTAACACCGATCCCTCAGAACAGTTCAGTGGAGAAATCCCCATGCTTGAGCCCAGAGACAGAATCTGCGCCATTTCATGGCGTAAGTGGCATGAGTGGCTGGTTTTCTAGCAGCCACTAGAACATCTGCTACCTTATATGAGACCCCATATCGCATGACTGCTATGTCCTTAGGAGCCAGGCATGCAGGCTCAGACAGCGTAGGTCCAGGTGACCCAAGGAGCCTGCCTCCTGGGACAGTAAGTGAGAGCTGAGTGGCAGAGGCACTGGTGGTTCCTGAGAAAGTTGGTACAGCAGGGGGAACCAAATCTGCAAAGGCTCCGAAGGAAGCCCGACATCTTCAGTGTCGTCTGCCTGGTCGTCAGACAACATCAAATTCTCCTCCGATGAATCCCAGTGACCAGTATCGACCAGTGAAGGGAAGGAAGTCGTCGGCTCCGAAGGTCACTTGACCAACGTCCGGTACTTGAGGGATGTCTGGTCTGTCAGGCATCTGGCTGGTGAAAGATCAGCAGCCCGCTTAGGCTCAGACGTCCGCTTGAGGGATGTCAGGTCTGTGGTCTTCCTGGGAGGGGGATCAGGTCCCCTGGGAGGCTGGGAGACCGATCTGGCGTCGGGGTCTCGGCGTCTGTCCGAGGAAGCAGAAGCAGACTTCGAGGAGGACTTGGACCTATGACGGTCGGAAGACTTCGCTGAGGCCCAGGAGGGCGCAGGAGAAGGATCCAAAGTCCTGGAAGTCTTCAGCGGGTGGAGAGAAGCCGAAGGACCACCCGAGGATCTAACCTTAACAGATGGAGGCTGAGAGGAGCCCTGGAGGGAGAGCGGTCTGAGCGCATGGAGCCGAAGCTGGTGCGCGAGTCCGAGGCCCGGTGTGGAGATCTGGACCTTCCTTCTCCTGGTGTTTCTCCCGGTGCTTATGGGAATTGGAGGCTGACTCACCTCTGGAGGCAGGGTCTTTTTCTATGGTTTTTAACTTTTTTCTAACAGGAACCCCTGGAGTGCCTTTTGATGGCGGATCCTGGTGCGGCTGTTAAATTGCTAACAAATGGAGCAGGCCTTGGTGTCGTGCTCCGGGCCTAGGCACCGCAGACAGGCCATATGGAGATCCTTGAAAGGGATCTGTTTGCCGCAGGCACACTTGGAGGGGTGTCATTCTGTGGAAGGAGTAGGAGATGCCAACATTTAGTAAGCAAAAGTTTTGCTGAAGATGTTCTAGTCATCGTTAGCTAACGAGGCGTCCGTGAGGCCGATGCCGGGAGTCAATGGCGGGAAAAGAACTGGGGATTCTGGGGTACTGCCCCCTTTTATATGATGCTTGACGTCGGAGGCAGGGCTGACATCGGGAGCGGTCCCTGCTGGATACTGCTAGCTAGAAAATTTCCGTAGGGTCCTGGCACCTGCCGGCTTCAGTCCTAATAGTGTAACCTGCTGCAAGAGCCGTTTCTCGAAGTAAGATTAAGGGATTTGTTCCTGTATAAAAAGCCAATTTTCTTAGAGAAGGCTTTAGAAAGATTATCAATATGTACTGACCCTGACATAGAGGCACCAGTTATTTGTACGAGTCGGTGACTTCTAGGGAATGCTATCAACAGCAGAGCAAGAAAATTTAGCCTGCACTGACAGACGAGCTAACCGGACAGAACAGCCAAAGAACAGTTGCTTACCAGCAAGAGTATATTTTTGAGACTCTCACTTTCATTGGACCACACCTTAGGAACTGTAAATTGTCAGTGTCAGGACCTTTGAGAAACTTCTGCCTAGTCGGGGGTCACCCTGGAGGATGTGAAACGCTGGCACCTATAAAACGTGATGGCCCCCTCACTCCTCCATGCCCTGCCGGAGATAAGCTCAGAGGCCAATGTACCAAGAGAAACTAGGAGACCACACCAGGACCACGTACATAAGCAGAGACTGGGAATGGTGACAGAAAACACACATAATATGAAAAAAACAAACCTTCCACAAAGGCAGCGGGACAGCAGGCTGGTGCCTCAAAAATGGAGGGGAAGGAGCATGGGTATGCAGTGGCCCACTGCAGGACATTCTCTCGAAGATCTTCTGGTTACTGGTAAGTAAATACCCTAATCATTTTGTTTTTTGCTGATAAGGTGGCCTCCATCAGGGATGAGATCAACTAGTGCCTTCCCATTGGACCTTGCAGCGATCAGCCGCATGGTACTAATGCCCAGGTGACCTGGCCTACCTTCAGCCAACTGGTAATCATGAATATAGTGAAGATTATCCAGACTCTGCGTCAACTTGCTGTAGTCTGGACCCCAGCCCAACTCACCTTCTAGTAGGGTGTGTTGAGATGATCGCCCCGGTCCATGCTGGAATAGTAAGGGTTTCCTTGGAGAGAGGGATTTTTCCGGATCCCTTGAAGGAGGTGTGGTGAGGCCCCTCCTAAAAAAGCCCTCCTTGGAACCAGACTGTCCAGTAAACTACAGACCAGTCTCAAACTTACCTTTTGTAGGTAACGTTATCGAGAAAGTGGTCACTTTGCAGCTGGAGGATCACTTAATTAATAAAACCTATGATCCTCTTAAGTCGAATTTCAGGAAAAGACATAGCACTGAGATAGCCCTAGTTCGGGTACTAAATGACTTCCTGATGGCAAGGGATTGGAGGGTCAGTACAATCTTGGTCCTCCTTGATCTCTCAGCAGCATTTGACACTGTAGACCTTGGTGTGCTACTCGAGTGCCTGCATTTTTTTCTGTGGACGGGGGGGGGCCTCAGTTGGTTTCGATCATTCCTCGAGGGCAGAACTCAGAGAGTGGTGTCAGTAATTATTTCTCATTACCTGTCTGCTCCCGTGCCGAGGAAGTAGTGTTGTCGCCCATGCTGTTTGCAGTGTATATGCCGCCATTAGGGGACATTGTAAGATGATACGGTTTGAGTTTACACTGTTATGCAGATGATTCTCAAGTGTACCTGTCTTTTGTGCCTGAGCAGGAGTTGGATACTGTCTCAGTGTTTAACAACTGTCTAACTGAGATATAGGACTGGATGAGTGCTAGTTGGCTGAGGTTGAACTTGGGAAAAACTGAGGTGTTGGTTGTGGACTGACCGGGGCATGGGGAGGGCAACCCACTGGAATTACACTTGGGGGAACCCCATTATATGCTTCAAGCCAGGTCTGAAATCGTGGCATGATCTTAGATGAAGGCTTGACCTTAAAATCTCAGGTCTTTGCAGTGGTGAAATCTGCTTTTTATCATCTAAGAAATATCGCCAGGGTGAAGCACCTGGTCCCGGCCGAAGATCTTCCCACACTGGTCCACACCTTTGTCACCAGCTGGCTTGACTACTGCAATGACCTTTACCTAGGGCTACTGGAGGTTGATATCCACCAACTGCAGCTGGTGCAGAACACAACGGCCAGATTTTTAACTGGAACTTCTAGATCAAGCCATATAACACCTGTGCTGCGCGAACTGCACTGGCTGCCAGTACAGTGGCGGATAACCTTCAAGGTCGCATTGCTGACCTACAATGTCCTACACGGCCAGGGACCCCATTACCTACAAGACCTTCTGCATCCCTACTGCCCCCCATGCACTCCGATCCTCCAACGAGGAACTGCTAGAAATTCCCAGGGTATGGCTAAAAACATCTGGCATGAAATCTTTTGACTTTACGGCTCCTACCCTGTGGAACTCTCTATCTCGCCAGATACGAGATAGCCAGACTGTCGAGGGTTTTAAAGCTAACCTTAAAACAGATCTCTTTCTTCAATATTTTAATGGTACTTGATTTCCTGCTCTTTATAGATCTGTATTATTTTGTTTGTAACATTAAATTGTTTTTATGAATACTGTTTGGGCACCCTGAGCGCTGAAAGTGCGCCTTTTTATAAATAAAATGATGACGATTATCTTCACTGAGATTATCTCCTCGACTAGACCACATCTTTGGAATGATTTCCATGCAGTACAAAGTATCCAGGGAGTCTGGTTAAGGCTGATTGTTGGGGAGGGGCCTTGCACAGGTAGCAAGCTCCATGACCTTCTCGGGGGCTGCTGCCTGTCCATGGCAAGAGGAGGCTAGGAACCTCTGCACCAAGGACTTCAATACTTGGCTGGAGAGCTGGTGCAGAGAAAAAGGTTTTTGCTTCATTGGGAACTGGGGACACACCTGGAGAAATGTGACCCTGTATAAGGGGGATGGCCTACACCTGTGCAGTGAGGGGACCACTGTCCTAAGTGAACAGTTTAACTGCTTCATTGGCAAGCATTTAAACCAGCGGGGGGGACACAGAAACATAGAATTTGATGGCAGATAAGGACCGCTTGGCTCACCCAGTCTGCCCATTTCAGAAGATGCAGGGGGAACCAAACTGCCCACCCCCACAGAACAGGGGAGTCAACATGGAGGACCATAACATTATGATATCGCCAGAGAAAACAAAACCCATAAAAGGGGGAACAGCGGAGGACAGGAGGAAGTAGGTCGAATATGGGAAGGACAAACAGAGAAGGCAAAAAGACAGCACGGAGGATGATAAAAGGACAAATGGCAGGACATGTAAGGCCATGTATACAAATACCCATAGCCTAGGGAATAAAATTCCAGACCTGGAGGCCTTGATAACCAAGGCTGAACTGGACACTGTAGTTATTACTGAAATGTGGTATACTGGAAACCATGACTGATGTAGCGGTACCAGGTTACAGTCTGTTTAGAAGAGACGGGGGGAGGTAAAAAGGGAGGGGGTGGCTCTTTACGTCAGGGAGGGTATTAGCGCAACTGAGGTACAGGGAAAGCAGGGGGGAGCTTGGGTCACCCTTGAGGCAGGCAAGGGCACTGCTTGTCGCACAGGCATGATATACAGACTTCCAGTACAGGGGGAGGAGGTGGACAGGGTCCTAGTGGAATCCATCCACATTATGGCCACTAAAGGGAAGGTGTTGTTGGTAGGTGATTTCAATCTGCCAGATATGGATTGAAGCATCCCAACTGCTGCCTCAGCCAGGAGCAGGGACATCCTGTACTCTGTACAAGGGGAAGGCTTCAAGCACCTACTGCTAGAGCCCACCAGGAAGGGTGCAATTTTGGACCTGGTACTCACCAATGGGGACAGAATTGAGGAAGTCAGGGTGGGCAAACACCTGGGATCCAGTGATCACCGCACAGAGTGGTTCAACATGAGTATAGCAGCAGAGTCAAGCCACACAAAGGCGAGGGTCCTGGATTTCAGGAGGGCAGACTTTTCTAAGATAGAGATATGTCTCAAGCATGCCCTGGCAGGGAGGGACAAAAAGGGGACCGTGGAAGAGCAGTGGGCCCATCTGAAAGGAGCCATAGTGGAGGAGACAAACCTTTGCATCAGGCAAGTAAACAAGGGCAAGAGAAAGCCACTATGGTTCTCAAAGGTAGTGGCCAAGAAGGTAAGGGCGAAAAAGACAGCTTTCAGGAATATAAGAAAACACAGCAGGAGGAAGACAGGGTAGTGTATCTGGATAAACAGAGGGAGGCAGGGGAAGCAGTCAGGAGCGCAAAGGCACAAACGAAGGAAAAAACAGAACAGGAGGCAAAGAATGGAAACAAGACTTTCTATAGGTACATTAGTGAAAGGAGGAAAAGCGGGTGGGATAGTAAGGCTTAAAGGGGCAGAAAGGAGTATGTGTGGAAGGGGACCTGGAAAACGTATCAATACTGAACTAATATTTTTGTTCTGTATTCACAAAAGAAGAAGGTGAGGGACCACAGTTCGGCAACATGAACAGATATGGGAGGGAGATGGACACCAGTCCATTTAAAAAGAGAGAGTCCTAAAGGAACTAAAAAAACAGAATGTGGACAAGTCAATGGGAGTGGATGGGATATATCCTAGAATATTAAGGGAACTAAGGGAGGTGCTGGCACCACCTCTGGCAGCACTGTTCAACGAGTCACTCGATATGGGAGTGGTTCCAAGGGACTGGAGGAGAGCAGATGTAGTCCCTCTTCACAAAAGTGGCAGTAGGGAGGAGGCTGGAAACTACAGACCAGTTAGCCTCGCCTCAATAGTGGGGAAGATTATGGAATCACTACTTAAACAAAGGATCATGGAACATCTTGAAGCCAGTGGAAAGTACAGTTATGTAACAACTTACTGTAAATGTAGATCTTCGAGAGAGGTTCCTTCAGTAGGTCATCACATATAGCACTAGTGCCATCTGGCGTCTGGTCCACATGGCAGACTTTTCCAGCAATACCTGACAGGGGACCGTCCACCCAACGTCATGTGACCAACATCAGCGTGACCCTATATAGTGGGCAGTCCCCAAGCCCGCCCTCCAGTTCTCCTGCTGGAGCCAGGAAGAGGCCTGACAGCAGGAGGGAACAGAGTCTAGAGTCCCAAAAGAAAAAGGGTGAAGGAGGGAAGGAAAAATATGACCTACTGAAGGAACCTCTCTCAAAGATCTAGTGTTACGGTAAGTTCTTACGTAACTGTACTATCTTACTTTGAGAAGGTTCCTTCAGTAGGTCATCACATAAAGGACTGAATCCCAAGCAGTCCCTCCTAGGAGAGACCGAGAGAAACATGGGAGGAGGAAAAACTCCAACAACAAAAGGGGAAAAAAACAGAGTGGAACCAGCCTAGGACAGAAGGCCCTGCAGCACAGCTAGGCCAAAACCTGCCGTCCGCCTAAAAGCAATGTCCAAACTGTAATGCTTGGTTAAGGTGTAGACAGAACTCCAAGTGGCTGCTGCGCAAATATCTGCTGCAGAAATATAACGCAAGAAAACGCCTCTAGTGGAATGACTTCTCACAGACCCCAGCAGAGGTTTGTCACACTTCTGATAACAGAAGTGGATGCAGTTGGCTAATCACCTGGACAGGCCCTGATTAGAGAAAGCTTTCCCCAAGGATTTGTGGGCGAAGGAAACAAAGAGTTGGTCCTCCTTCTGGAATTCTTTGATTCGATGGGTATAGCACCGGAGGATACAACGCATATCCATTGTGTGCAGGAGCACCTCACCTTTATTCATGGGGACAGATAGTAAACTGGGAGTTTGTCTGATTCAGAGAGACCTCAGACACCACCTTAGGTAAGAACTTAGAATTTGTTCTGAGGACCGCCCAGTCCCTATGGAAAATTAAATAAGGCTCCTTGCACACTAGAGCCTGAAGCTCTGAAATCCTTCAAGCAGAAGTAACCACAACCAAAAATAGCACTTTCCACGAAAGGTAGCGCAAACCACAGCTCATCGCTGGTTCAAAAGGAGGGAAAGTGAGCTTCTCCAACACAAAATTTAAATCCCAAGGTGGTGTAATGCTGCGGATGGAGGGTTTCAAATGGAGAATCCCTTTCAGAAAGGTTTCTGAGACTTCTAACTGAGCCACAGGTTTGCCATCCACCAGTTTGTGGTTTGCCAAAATGGCCAAAAGGTGGACCTTCAAAGAAGAATAGGAAAGACCGGAATCTAAAAGATGGAGGAGGTATTCCATGACTTGCGGAGCAGAACAAGAAAAGGGGCTGCAAGCTTTGGAAGCTGCCCAAATGGAAAAACGCTTCCACTTCATGGCATAAGGCTCTACAGCCTCCACCAAGCTTGGGAAACTAGTGGAGACCCCAAAGCGAGAAATCGCTATGTCTGCAGGAGCCACGCATGTAAGTGCAGGGTCCTGAGCCCCGAATACATGAGCCGGCCTTGATTCTGCGTCAAAAGGTCGTGTGTCAGTGGAAGCGGAAATGGGGGTTCCTCTGCTAGCTGTTGCAGAAGCGGGAACCAAATCTGTCTCGGCCAGAAGGGGGGGCGATGTGAATCATCCACGCCTTCTCTGCCTGAAGCTTGAGGAAAACCCTATGGAGAATGGGAAACGGAGGGAAGGTGTAGAAAAATGTCCCTGTCCAAGAGACAATGCATCGTGCCAGAAAGCACCATGCCCTGGGACAAGTGAGCAAAAACTGTGAAGTTTTGCACTGTAAGGGAAGGCGAAGAGGTCGAGTTCCAGATGCCCCCATTTTAGGAAGAGAAAATCTGCCACTTCCTGATTTAGTTCCCATTCATGACTGAGGGTCTGAGACCTGCTGAGACTCTCTGCCAGGACATTCTGAATTCCTGGAACATGCATGGCTGTTAAAAACAGGTCATGCCGGACTGCCCAGTTCCACACTCTCATCGCCTCCCAGCAAAGGGGGTACAAGTGAGTTCCTCCATGTTTGTTGATGTACCAGACAACCAATATATTGTCCATCTGGATGAGCAGTGATCCCCGAGGAAGAAGAGTCTGGAATGCCTGCAGTGTGTACAAGACCACTCTCATCTCCAGAACGTTGATGTACAACAACATCTCCAAGCTGGACTAGAGTCCCTAGACTTGGCGTTCCCCCAAGTGCGCCCTCCAACCCATGTTCGAGGCATTCATAGTCAGAGATGCCAGGGGGACTTGGCTCCTGAAAGGGAGACCCAATGGCACATTGAATGGACCCTTCCACCAATTCAAATCTTTCTGAACAGCGGATGACTCAAGGACCAGATGGTCCAGATCATCCTGGAGTTGATCCCACTGCACCCGCTAGGACCACTGAGTGATTCTCATGTGGAACCTCGCAAGGGGAACTGTTGCGATGGAGGACGCCATCAGTCCTAGCAACTGGAGGACCTCCCTGGCCGGGAGGTTCCTGGAAGAGGCTACTAAAGTGGCCTGTCTGATCAGGGTCTCCATCCTGTCTAGAGGCAGGAAGACTCTGCTCTGGACAGTGTCCAAAACCGCCCCAGGGGAAACTGACTGTATCCCCAGTCTGGAAAATAAGCCCAGAGTGGAAGATAGAGCTTCCATGAGAGCCTCCTTGGACAGGGCCGAGATAAGCCAATCATCTAGGTAGGGGAAAACCGCTATTCCCTGATGGCGCAGGGCAGCCGACACCACTGCTAGGCATTTGGTAAACACCCGGGGTGCCGAAGAAAGGTCAAAGGGGAGAGCCCGAAATTGGAAGTGCTCCTTGGAAGCAAAACCGCAGCAATCGGCGGTGGCTGGGGAAGATCGGGATGTGCAGGTACACATCCTGCATATCCAGAGCATAAAGCCACTGATTCTCCAGGAGAGGGAGAAGGCTTTGGAGTGTCAACATCCAGAATTTTTTGTACTCGATGAACAGACTGAGACTGTTCAGGTCGAGGATGGGTTGCAGGTCACCTGGCTTTGTTTCGGAACCAGGAAGAAGTGGGAGTAAAACCCCCTTCCCCTTAGAAGGAGGGGAACAATCTCTATGGCTTCTTTGAGCAACAGACTCTGGATTTCTTCCCTTACGAGAAACGCCTGATATCGGGAGTAGGCATACCTTCTTGGAGGAAACTCCAGGAACTCTATGGTGTGTCCTAAGGACACTAGCTGCAGGACCCACACATCGAAGGTGATGCTCTGACACTCCGGCGCGTGGCGAGCAAACCTCCCCCACACCGGCTCCCCTCACTGAGGCTGAGGAAGGAGTGGGGGCAAGGGAGTCGGGAGGTGGCAGGACAGGCAGGGGGAGGACCCCCTGACAGTCTCTGGTTCTTGGAGGGGTAGTGGTACCCGAGGACTTATGCTTGCCCTGGCGCCGTACTGGGGCCTGCTTCCTCTGCCTCTACGTCCTTTTCAGGAAAGGCTGCTGTTGTTGGGTGCCCGATCAGTACATGGACTGCACAGACCTCAGAGCTTGATCTCGGTCCTATAGGTCCATGATGATATCTTTGGTGTCTCCACCAAAAAGCACAGAGCCCCTAAGGGGGGCATCCTGAATCACAGTCTGGACCTTGCTGGTGAGATGGCAGTCGCCGAGGAGCAGGCTACGGAATCGACAGAGTCGTAGGTAGCCCGCAACGCATGCCTGCAAGAAGTCCTGGACAGGCGGAGATCCTTGGCGAACTCCTTCTTCAGGTCCGAAGGGTCCATGGCTTGGACACGGGCCTCGAGTCTGGCCAAGGTTGCTTTCTGGTGTGACACCATAGGGGCCACATAATTGAGGGACCGTAACGCACATGTGGCCGATGAGAAGGCCTTCTTACCAAACTGGTCCATCTGCCTCGACTCCTTGTCTGGAGGAGAAGTGCTGATGTTCCTGGGTACTGAGGAGCAATCATTAGTAGCAGAGATCATGGCAGAGTCAGTCTTCGGATGTGCATTAAGGAAGGGGGCATCCTTAGGCACCCGGTAGGTTCTGTCCGCTCTCTTGGGGACAGCCGGGATTGAATGAGGCATCTGCCAGACCATGGTGGTGAGGTCCAATCCAGTGAGGAACAGGGATCGGGGACAGAGACTCCAGGTCCAGATGTTCAGCGAGTCTCTGGCGCATGGGATCCTGCTCCTCTGACTCCCATTCAAAGTAGTGTTGAATGGACCTCAAGAGGTCAAAAAAGGAAGGATCCTCAGGTGGGGACTTGGGAGAAACCTTACCTTTAGAGACCTGGAACTCATGGTCTGAGGGCTCCTCTGAAGATTAATTATCATCATCCCCCACGTCCAGATTGTCTCCTAAATCCGGAACGACAATGTCCCAGGGTGTAGTCCCCAAGATGTGAATGGCGGAAGGGGACGAGCTCACCGGAGACAGGGACCTAGGAGAGCAGGGAAGTGGGAGTCTGCTCTCCAGGTTCGTCACCAACTCTTTATGCGCCTCCTGTAACCAAGACTGGATGAGGGTCTTGAAACTGCCAGCCGGAGTGGGTGGAGGAGGAGACTGGGGGGGGAGAGGGATGGCCTGGGGAGGTGGATAATGGTACCTCTGGCATCCAATGTCCATAAACCGGTCACGGAGCGTAGCTGGGGAAGTAGCATCCGTGACTATTCCAATCTGGAGGGGACCTGCCGGGGTTGAGGGATACCCCAAGGAGTAATGTAGAACAGCACAGGGTCGCGAGATAGCGACTCCAACGTCCGGAGTCCTGACTGTGGAGGTACCCACGTAGGGCCCGCTGACGTATAAATCGGCGGAAGGTCCAGCATATGGGGAGCCGGGGTCGGTACCACTAGATCTGGCACTGGAAAAAGATGCAGCATCAGATAAGCTGGTGCTGCGACCCTATGAAGGGACTTCGTCTGGCACAGGAGCCAGTGGAGGAGGCAGACATATGGGCCCTGGCTCAGAGACAGTCAGAGGAGGATCCGGTGTCTGAGTAGGTCTCACCGGATCCGATGGAGGAAGGGTGTCCGGAGCAGGAACAGGTGCCAGGACAAGAACATTCCCCCAAGGGGACAGGAAGTCCCTCCGGAGTAGGGCTGGATAACTGAGGAGGGATCTCCGTCCCAGCAACCCCCGAGGGTGACTGCGGATTAGACCCAGAAGTGTGTTCCATATCCAGGGCCCCCGCACTATCTTCACCCAGGGTAGCGACCAGACAAGGGGAGGCTACTGGCAGTGGAGAAGGGGGGAGAGGGGCAGTCTCCCCCGGGCTTGTCTGGATGTCGGGTGTGCTGCCACTAGGCCCCGGCGGGAGAGTCGCGTCTGTGCGACTGCCGGAAGAGGTTGACTGACCAGGCGGAGCCAGGTGGGAAGGGGAGAAGCCCCCAACCGACTTAACGGTCGAGGCTGGGCGGGTCCCTGCAGGAGCAGGGGGCCAACTTAACGGCAGGTTAGGTGCAGCCGTCAGAGAAGCCAGTGGCAGACTTCCCCGATGTGGAGGGTTTACCAGACTTACCTAGATCCCCTGCTGCCAATTTTTCCTTAGGCGGAGGCGGCTGGGGAGAGGAACTGCTGGTAGAGGGCCTAGAGGCCTCGGCCTGTGAACCATTAGCGGAGCGCTCCCGCTCATTGTGCTGCTCTTTCCGAAGTTTAGAGATGGAAGAAGAAGAAGAATCACGAATGCGTCCCATTTGTTTCTCTAAAGATGCCAGCTGGGTCTTCAAGAGATGGGCCTCCAGAGCCTGCTGCCTCTTCTTGTGCATGACCTGGCTGAATGCCTGGCAGTCCGGACAGGATGAAGTAGGATGGTCTGGGCCCAAACAAATGATGCACTTCACGTGGCCGTCTTTATGCAGAATTTCAGTGCCACAAGACTGACTTCTTTGGAGAAGGCACAGAAAAGATGTAAATATGAAAGAAAAATCTGTATAACCGAATGAACAACTTTCCACGACAATCGCTGAGTAAGTCTACCGATGTGACTGATACGAGGTCAAGGCGGGAAAGAAATGGAGGGCGGGCGTGGGGACCGCCCACTATATAGGGTCACGCGGACATCGATCACATGACGTTGGGTGGGCAGTCCCCTATCAGGTATTGCTGGAAAAGTCTGCCATGTGGCCCAGACACCAGATGGCGCTAGTCTTATATGTGATAACCTACTCAAGGAACCCTCTCGAAGTAAGCTGAAAGGCTCTGAAATGGCATGGATTCTCAGCAGGAAGGTCATGTCAAACAAGAACAGGTTACTCACCTGTAACAGTAGTTCAAGGAGTGGTATATGTTGTTCTTCCACAGTTATTGGCATGCCCCCTTCCACTTTAAATCTTGCAGAAAGTCTTCAAGCTGGCTCCTCCCACCCACCCGGGTGGTATATACCTCGGCTCCGCCCCGGGACGCCAGATCTTAGCCCGTTGGAAGCCAGGTGTTGTGCGTCCGCAGCCGGGGAGGTCGGGTGGGTCCGTGTGGATGAACAACATATACCACTCCTAGAACTACTGTTACAGGTGAGTAACCTGTTCTTCTAGGATGGTGGACATGGTGTTCATCCACACTTATTGGCAGACTCTTAGCAGTTCTCCAGGAGGAGGGTGGCAAGGCGCACACCCCCAACTCGGAATAGACATTGGAGAACTGAGGTCCCAAAACCAGCATCCCGGCGTGACTCAAAGTCGATGTGGTAGTGGGTGATGAAGGTGTTTGCTGACTTCCCGGTAGCAGCCCGGCAGATTTCCAGGATAGGGATGTCCCTGGAAGCAGCCACTGATGCAGCAGTATGGTGGATAGAATGAGCTCTTATCCCTCTGGGAGGCTCCTTGCCAGCCAACTCATAGCACAGACCTATGCATGATGTAATCCACCTTGCAATAGTCCATTGCACTGTAGGTCTGCCAGAAGTGGCTTCAGCAGAGGTGACAAACAGCTGGCGAACCTCTCCACAAATTTCTGCCATCCTCTCCTTGTAATAGGACAGAGCACATCTCAGGTCCAGGGTATGGAGCCTGTACTCGGCCTCCGAGGTGTAATTAGGGTAGTATACCGGCAGAGTCAACACCTGATTAAGGTGAAACTCTGACACCACCTTCGGAAGGAATTTCGGGTGGGGACGCAGAACAACTTTGTCCCTGTGGAAGACCAGATAAGGAGAGTCCACCGAAGGCACCTAGAGCTACCCTGTCCTTCTGGTAGACGTGATAGCCAACAGGAAGGCCGTCTTCCACGACAAGTGTGACAGCACTCGGTCGAAAGGCTTGCCCATGAGCTTTGCCAATATCAGCAATAGATCCCATGAAGGCGGAGGTTTACGCACCGGAGGGGCTATGTGATCCAGGCTTTTGAAAAATCGCCTGACCACTGTCTCCTTCGCCAATGTTGGCTGACTGGTCCACGCCCGGTAAGCAGAAATGGCTGCCAGGTGCACCCTAAGGGTCGATGACAGCAGACCCTCTTTGGAGAGAGACCAAAGGTAGTAGAGAATGTCAGCCACTGAACAGGATAAAGGGTCGAGGACCTTAGCCTGACACCAAATGGAAAACCTTTTCCATTTGAAGGCGTAACATTTCCTGGTCGATTCCTTTCTAGATGCCTCCACCACAGTGTAGACATCTTCGGAAAGACCCAAAGCCTGGAACTCCAGCCACTCAGCTACCAGGCTGTGAGGTGCAGGGACTGAAGGTCCGGATGGAAAACCTTCCCCTGATTTAGAGATATCAGGTCCGGGTGTGTACAAAGCCGCTCTGGTGGCCTGCAGCTGAGGCTGAGGAGATCAGGATACCAGAATTGGTGCAGCCAGTCTGGGGCTACCAGGATCACCTTCGCATTGTCTCTCCTCACCTTGAGTAACACCTTGTGGATCAAGGGAAATGGAGGGAAGGCGTAGAGGAGGCCTGGGGTCCACGGCCTTGAGAAGGCATTCCCCTGTAGTGAGCCCTGCTGAGGGGGGGCGGGCATGAGACAGCCTCAGCTTGGTGTTTTCCCTGGAGGCAAACAGGTCCATCATCGGTTTGCCCCAATGGGAGAACAGGCTGTAAGCTACCTCTGGATGGAGCGACCACTCGTGGGATGTCTGACCTAGGCGGCTGAGAGCATCCGCCAGCTGGTTCAAGGCTCCTGCCACAAGGATGACTAGGAGATTCGCCTCCAACTCTCTCACAAAGGTCCAGATGCGGAGCGCCTCCTTGCAAAGCAGACGGGAGTGTGTACCGCTCTGTTTGTTGAACTAGTTCATGGTCATGGTATTGTCCGTCTGGACTTGAACCACTTGACCCTGGAGCTGAGGAGCAAAAGCCGACAGTGCCAGTCTGACTGCTCTGAGCTCGAACACAGGCTGATGTGGCATCGGGACTCCTCGGGGGTCCAGAGCCCGTGGGCCCTTTTGTCCCCCATGTGGGCTACCCAGCCCACGAGAGAGGCATCGGTCAGGAGGACGACCGTTGGCTCCGGGCAGACAAACGGGATCCCTTCCTGCAACCGGTCTGGGGCGGTCCACCATTAGAGTGTGTCCCACATCTTCTGGGTTACAGTGACCAGCTGGTCAAACTGACCATGGCGCTGAGTCCATTGGGCGGCCAGCTCCCACTGAAGGGGGTGCATGTGCCACCGGGCCCAATGGACCACTGAGGTGCATGCTGTCATGTAACCCAGAAGGCGCAGAAAGTCCCAGGCAGGGCGCTAATGCCCAACCAGAAATGATTGGGCAAAGGAGGAAAGAACCTCCGCCCTGTCCGCTGGGAGCCGAGCTCTGGCTTGACAAGAGTCGAGCTCTGCCCCAATGAAGCCCATCACCTGAGAAGGCACGAGTTCCGACTTGCCCTCGTTGATCAGGAGGCTGAGTTGGGAGCAGGTTTGGAGGGCCAGATCCCTGGACCTCTCCACCTCCTGTTGGGTGGAACCTGCCAGGAGCCAGTCACCGAGTTATGGGTAAATTCTGACCCCCCAAAGATGGTCCGCCACCACTGCAATGCATTTGGTGAAGACCCGTGGGGCCGATGACAGATTGAACGGCATGGCTCGGAACTCATACAGGGTCCCTTCGACCCTGAAGCAGGGGAACCGCTGATGTGGCGGACGGATTGGGATGTGAAAGAATGCGTCCTGCAGATCCAGTGAACAAAAGAACCACATGTTTCGCTCCAAGGATGGTATGATCTGGGACAGAGTGACCATCCGAAAGGTGCGTGACCTGAGATACTGATTCAGGTCATGGAGATCTAGAATGGGGTGCCAACCCCCCCCCCCCCCATCTGCTTGGGCACCAGGAAGTACTTGGAGACAAAGCCTGGGTCTGCTGAAGGATCCGCCACTGGAGATACTGCCTCCTGAGGAGGAGTGGGCCATGTCGCCCTCAAGAGTCGACTGAGTGTGTGTGGAATTTTGTCTTCCCGAGGGCGGGCTTGACTGGGAGGGTACTGCTCAAATTCTAGAGGCAGTCCTGACTGACCACTTAAGAACTCACCTGTCCGTGGTAATAACGGACCAGGCGGAAAGAAGTGGCGAGCTGGCTCCCACGGGAGACCCAGATGCGTGATGGGAATAGGGGTGGCAACCCCCACCACGTCACTGCACAGACTTGGAGGAGGAAGCTCCATGGCCTGAGCCTCGGCCTCCTCTACGGGCCTGTTGGGGTCCGGGCTTGATCCAAGGGCGCCAATCATGAGCCTGCTGCTGATGTTGATGCTGCTGTCCTCCCTGAAAGGAGGATGGCTGACCCGCAAGGGAAGAGTGCCGAAACGTCTTCTTCTTATGCTGGTTCTTGCCCAAAGAACTCTTAGCAGAAGTAGCATCCAAGGTGGCATTGGACTGCTCTATGCGCAGGAGGTGACTGGCCACTCCCAGGCCAAACAAGTCATCCCAAGAAGGGCACATCAGCCAACTTGTGCTAGAGTATCCTGCTAGGGAAGGAGGGAGAGTCCGACAAGCCAGCCCGGCGGCGAGAGGCAACCGCGGCAGCCATCGAGCGGGCACAAGAATTCCCGATGTCCAAGGCAATCGGAGCTGCTGTTTGGCAACGGCTCGGCCTTGGTCTCAGACCTGCTTGACTGTGGTCTGCATGTCCATGGGGAGATGTGGGAGGACTTCGTCTAATGACCCGAGAAGGGCATGAGAGAAGTGTGCCATGATGATGGCCAAACTTGCCTGACGAAGACCTTCCTCGCTGAATGGTCCAAGAGCTTGGACTCTTTGTTGGGAGGTCGGTCAGTGTCGGCAGAACTGACAGTATGCCTGAACACAGTAGGCGGTCACCAGGTACTCGGCTGAAGGGTGCTCTCGGAACCCTGCAAGGGACCCCATGGGAACCGCATACTTGTGGGCCATGCAGGCAGATGGTGCTGGGCAAGAGGCAGGATGATGCCATAGTTCAAGTGCTGGACCAACAATGGCCTCGACCACAGGAAAGGCCTCCATCTGGGTATCCCCTCTCTTGAGGATGTCTGTGAGAGGGTACTCTGCCTTTTTTTGGATGGGTTCCAGTAGCATCCCTGTGGAATCAGAAATGAGGGCGAAGGATGCCTTGGAAGGAGGAAGGACCTTCCTCCATCCTCCATCCCTGTGCCAACGGACACAGGGATGGAGGTCATCATCCCCGGGATAAGAGTGAAGCCCAATGACATACGAGTCCGAAGAGTCGGGGTACAGCGGTCTGCCACCCAAATCACTCTCGACCTACCTAGGGTGGTCCGGGGTGACCGTGACTCACAGAAGTCAGGGAAGCCCGGTATCTGGTCGGTCCTCTTTGGAAGGTGCACCTCCCACAGGCTGCTTGAGGCGGCTCCACCACTATTGGTGGAGACCAGTATAGGCCAAACAGGCAGTGGGGTGCCAGCCCCCCTCAGGTAGGGGAACCATGCCTGTTCCGAGGGGTTGGCTTTGCCTAGAGGCAGAAGCAAGTAATGGCTGAGCAGGAGCTGAAGTCAGCTTGTGCCTGGACAATATCAGCTGTTGCTACATGAGGTCCTCATAGTGCTGGAGGTTCCGTTGGATCCTCTCCTCATCTGAGGAGGACGAGGACGACCGGTGGCGTTGCCTCTTTTTGGAGTGCTTATGGCTCTTCCCCAGCCATCCGGACGAGGGGGTTCTAGATCTCGACCGAGATCGGGCAAGCCAACTCGGTCGCTCGGGAGACACTGGCACGATCAGTAAAACCCGGAGGTCCAGAAGCGGACCCTCGGTGGGGACACCAGTGGGCTGGGGTCTCCTCATCAGGGAAGACTAGGACCAGAGTCCTTTCCAAAGAGTCATCGACTGGGGCCGGCGACAGCGCGTCGACTGGATCGAGAACAATCTCGACCTCATTGGCCACATCCTTGGTCAGCTGGCCCGACAGAAGGTCCATGAAGCCTGCGGCTGAGGAAGCGATCTCGACTGAGGTCGAGACCACATGCTCCTGGGACGGAGATCTCTCTCGGTCACAAGAGCACCTTCGCCGAGACGAAGATACGCTCAGATCCTTATCTCACTAGCGAGATCGGGAGGAGAGCGAGCCCGTGGGTGCCTCTCCCGGGTGGGGAGAGACTGGCACAACTCCTTGAAGGAGCCAAAGAATGTGGAGCCCAGATTGAGCGGAACAAAGAAGCTTTGAGTGTTCGAAGCCCGGGCAGCTTCTTCCTCGAATGCCTTCATGCGTTCCAGCTGTCTGGCGGAACACACAGCCGTGGAAACCACCCACCTAGCCTCCCTGGACTTCACTGGAGGGTTCTTCTCCGGTCTCCCCAGTTTCAGACATGCAAGGCTGTCGTCCAAGACGTTGGGATGGAAGGCCAGACAAAAACTGCAGGACGAGGTGTCATGGCCAACACCGAGGCAGTAGACGCATGTGAGGTGGGGATCAGTGCATGACATTTTTTGGCTGCAAGGACTCCAGCAAAATCCAGGGGACGATTTCTCTTCCATGATCGATGATGTGAAGAGGCAATCGCTAACTCGAACAATTTTTAATCTCGGTAAAACTGGAGTTTTGAAAACCAGGGCCTACGAAATGCATGAGCACAAGGGAGGCAACCTGCATCTTCCAGCAGAAAGGAAAACCTGGTGTCACGGGGCAGAGCCGAGGTATATACCACCCAGGTAGGTGGGAGGAGCCAGCTTAAAGACTTCCGGCAAGATTTAAACTGGAAGGAGACATGCCAATAAGTGTGGATGAACAACATATCCATGATCCTATAAATCTAATTGATTTTTTTGACTGGGTGACCAAGGTCGTGGATTTGGGGGGGGGTGGATGTCACCTACTTGGATTTCAGTAAGGCCTTCGATACCGTTCCACATGGAAGACCTGTGAACAAGCTGGGCAGCCTGGGAGTGAGTCACAAGGTGATAAACTGGGTTAGGAACTGGTTGAGTGACTGGGTCGTGGTAAATGGTGCTCAATCCGAGGAAAGGAGGGTGACCAGCGGGGTGCCACAGGGAACAGTCCTGGGCCCAGTCCTGCTTAATATCTTCATCAGTGACATTGCGGAGGGGCTGGAGGGGAAGGTATACCACTTTGTGGATGACACTAAGATCTGCAACAGGATGGACACTCCGGGAGGGGTGGTAAAAATAAGGAGGGACCTAGATAAACTGGAGGAATGGTCCAGAGTGTGGCAGCTGAGATTCAATGCGAAAAAGTGCAAAATCAAACATTTGGGGCACAAGAACCCAGAGGAGGATTACATGATTCGGGGTGGGGGGACTAATGGTCACCAAACAGGAAAAGGATTTGGGGGTAATCATATCTGATGACCTAAAGGTGGCCAAACAACATGCCAAGGCTGTGGGGAGAGCCAGTGGGATGCTAGGGTGCACAGAGAGAGGTATCACCAGCAGAATGAAGGAGGTGGTGATGCCACTCTACGGATCATTACTGAGGCCGCATTTGGAATACAGTGTCCAGTTCTGGAGGTCGCATCTCCGTAAGGATACAGACAGGGTGAAGACAGTTCAAAGAAGGGCAATAAAGTTGGTGCAGGGCCTGCACAAAAAGTCATATGAGAGAGACTGGGACACCTCAATATGTATACCCTGGAGGACAGAAGAGACAGGGGAGATATGATAAAAACCTACAAATATCTAAAAGGCATAAATAGGGTACCGGATGATAGCATCTTTCAGAAAAGGAGATATCCAGGAACGACAGGGCATGACATCATGTTGGAAGGGGACAGACTAAGGGGTAGTGTGAGAAAGAATTTCTTCACAGAAAGGGTGGTGGATGCATGGAACAGACTCCCAGAGGAGGCGGTGGGGGCAAACACAGTGACGCTATTCAAGCATGCATAGGACAGGCATAAGAGAACCCTAGCAATAGGAATGAGGAGGTAAATCCGGAGATCAAGTAGGGTCTGTGGTTTTTACAACAGGCAGGGAAAATGGACAGACTAGATGGGTCTAGCAGTCCTTATCTGCTGTCAATTTCTGTTTCCATGTTTCTGTATGATATCAGGAGGCCCTGTAGGACAGTAGGACCAAAAAGAGCATGTCCACAGGAGGTAATATCCAGACTGTTATGTTTAGTAAAAGTGTGGATTTCGGAAAATAAACCAGAGGCGGCAAGATGGGTGGACTTGAAGGAAAGTACAGTTACGTAAGAAATTATCGTAACAGTAGATCTTCAAGAACAGCTCTTGCAGCAGGTTACACCATTAGGACTGAAGCCGGCAGGCGCCAGGACCCCACAGAAATTTTCTAGGTAGCAGTATCCAGTGGGGACCGCCCCCGATGTTGGTCCCACCCCCGACGTCAGGCATCATCTAAAAGGGGGCGGTCCACCAGAATCCCCAGTTCTCCCACCAGAGACTCCCGGCCGTTCGATGACATCATAAGTGGAGACTGAGAATCCGCCATCAAATGGTATTCAGAACGGTGTCAGAAACACCTAATCCTAGAAAAGAGATATCGGAACAACTCTACCTCCAGAGGGGGATGGTGGGAGGGAAACTACTTGCTACAAGACCTGTTCTCTAAGATCTACTGTTACGGTAAGTTCTTACGCAACTGTACTACCTTATTCAAGAAACAGCTCTTGCAGCAGGTTACACCATTAGGACTGATTCCCAAGCAATACTGGAAATCCCTCGCAGGTGGGAGGAGGCTAGGTAGAGATCGTGAGTTGGACCGAAGCCTAGGATAGGAGTCCCTGAAGGACTGCTAGACCAAAACCAGCACTTCGCCGTGATGCAACGTCCAGGCTATAATGCCTGATAAAGGTGTGCACAGTGCTTCAAGTAGGTGCTGCGAAGATGGCTGAAGTGGACACATTCTTCATGGCTACAAAAGAGGTAGTCACCCCCCTTGTGAAAGCTCCCATCATCCTATGGGCGAAGCAGACGAAAAGCTGATCAGATTTACGGTGGTGCCTGGTTCTGGTCAGGTAGTATCTTAGACACCTATGCACATCTAGAGTGTGCAGCAGGGCCTCTCCTCTATTAGAGTATTTAGGAAAGTACACTGGTAAGTCGATGTCCTGATTGAGGGTGAGAGCTGAGACCACCTTAGGTAGAAACTTTGGATTTGATCTTAGGGACACCCTGTCCTGGTGAAAAACCAAATAAGGTTCTTTGCACATCAGTGCGTGAAGTTCAGAAATTCTTCTGGCTAAAGTAACGGCAACTAAAAATAACGTCTTCCATGTTAGGAGACGTAGCTCCCAATCCGCGGCAGGTTCAAAAGGCGGCAGTATGAGCTGCTCCAGGACAAAGGGTAAATCCCATGGAGGAATAGGATCCTTAATCGGAGGTCTAAGGTGGACAACACCTCTCAGGAAGGCTCGTGCTGTGTCCAACTGAGTTATGGGACGTCGCCCTATAGGTGTATGATAGGCTGAGATGGCACAAAGGTGTACTTTAATAGAGAAGTAGGCCAAGCCTGCCTGGAAGAGACACAGGGGGTAGTCCAGGACCGACCTTTCCGGACAATCCATCGGGGAAAATCCTCGTGCTTGAGCCCAGAGGCAAAATCTGCGACATTTCATGGCGTATGTGGCGTGAGTGGCCAGTTTTCTAGCCGCCGCTAGAATGCCTGCTACCTCTTGCGAGACCCTGTACCGCATGATAGCTATGTCTCTAGGAGCCAGGCGTGCAGGTTCAGAGAGCGAAGGTCCGGATGGACCAAAGAACCTGCCTCCTGGGACAATAAGTGAGAGCTGATTGACAGAGGCACCGGAGGTTCCCGGGACAGCTGGTGTAGCAGAGGGAACCAAATCTGTCTAGGCCAAAAAGGCGCGATAAATATCAGTGTCGCCTGCTCTCTGTGGAGTTTCAAAAGGACCCTCTGGATCAACGGGAAGGGAGGAAAGGCATAGAGGAATCTGCCCATCCAGGAGAGGGACAACATGTCTCACCAGAAAACACCAGGCCCTGGATCTAGCAAGCAGAAACTGGGCAGTTTTGCGTTGGATGGGGACACGAAAAGGTCTAACTCTGTTGTGCCCCATCTGTGAAACAGATCCTCGACTACCTCTTGGAGTAGTTCCCACTCGTGGACTCTGGCCTGAGAGCAGCTCAAGCTGTCTGCAATGACGTTGTCCACTCCTGGGGCATGAACAGCAATGAGGTTTGAGCCATGTTGTAGGACCCAATCCTACACCCTCATGGCCTCCCTGCAAAGCGGGCATGAATGGGTGCCTCTGTTTGTTGAGGTAATACATCACCGCGGTATTGTCTGTTTGTAACAGGAGACTACCCGGTGGGATCTCCGACTGGAAGGTCTGCAGGGCATAAAGAACTGCGCTCATTTCCAAAATATTTATGTGGAGATGAACTTCCTGGGGTGTCCACGAGCCCTGAGACCTGACCCAGACGAGGTGTGCTCCCCAACCGAACCCTGAGGCGTCTGTGAAGAGCGTCACAATGGGAGATAGCGCAATGAAGGAGACCCTCGCCAATAGGTTCTTTGAATCTAGCCACCATTGCCAATCCTGGATTACCGCATTCGTGATCCGAACTGGAAGCTGTAAATGGTCTTGGCTTCTGATCCCATTGAACCTGTAACTTCCACTGGGTCTCCCGCATGTGGAGATGGGCTAGCGGGACTGTTGCATGGCCGCAGCCATGTGTCCGAGCTGGCAAAGGACCAGTCTGGCTAGGACGGTCTTCCGTGCCAAGATGTCCCTGATGAGGGATCTGATGTGTTCTGCTCGGTCCTGGGGCAGAAAAGCTTTCCCCTGGATGGTGTCCAGAACTACACCTATGAACTGCAGATTCTGTGACAGAACCAGGCGTGACTTCTCCTGATTGATAATGACGCCCAACGTCCCGAACAGGGACAGAGTATAGTGAATTGCGGACATCAGAGCCTCCCGAGGCAGTGCCATGAGGAGCCAGGCATCCAGGAAGGGGAACACGTAGTGGCCTTGTCTCCTTAGAGCTGCCGCTACAACTGCCATGCACTTTGTAAACACCCAAGGTGCCGATGACAGTCCGAAAGGGAAGGCTCGGAACTGATAATGGCGACCTAGAAATTCGAAGTGCAAGAACTTCCTGTACGCTCTAGCAATGGGTATGTGCAGGTAGGCATCCTGCATGTCCAAGGACGCTAGGAAGGCGCCTTGCTTGAGCATGGGTATCAGAGTGGGAAGGGTCACCATGTGGAAGCGTTTGTAGAGGACCAAAGCGTTGAGATCGCTGAGATCCAGTATTGGACGGATGTCCCCTGTCTTTTTGGGAACCAGAAAGAAGTGGGAATAGTAACCTGCACCTCTCTGGTTCCTCGGTACGTGCTCTATAGCTTCCTTTCCTAGAAGCACAAGCACCTCCTGCTGTATGAGCAGTGCGTGCTGACCCGAATAACGGAAAAGCAGGGGAGGTCTTGACGGTGGGTGGTCCGGGAATTCTATAAAGTGACCTCTCTTGACCATTTGAAGTACCCTCCGGTCGGCGGTAATCGACTGCCACCCTGAAAAGTGGAGTGCGATGCGACCCCCGACCTTTTGTGCCCATTGATCCAGAGAAGGGGCGAGGGCCGGGAAGGAGTCATGCTGTGACAGCGTTGGTTCCCGCAGGCTGGGCCAGTTTGGTATACTGCTGACCTCTGCCTGGGGAAGATTTAGGCTGGGCCTTACGGTGGAAGGTGCCCCATTGTTGCTGGCCGGAACGTGGCTGCTGTCGTTGCCAGCCATGAAAATGGTCCAGGTTCCTACGAAAGGAACCAGATTTGGATCTGTACATGGCCTGTACAGATCTTACTGCCTTCCCGGCGTCCTGAAGCTTGGTGATGACCTTTTCAGAGGGCTCACCAAACAGGACCTCTCCATTGTAAGGGACGTCGAGGATACTCTTCTGTACATCCGGAGTAAAACCGGAGACACGGAGCCAGACGCCTGAAGCTGCGCCCCTGGTGGACGAGTCCACAGAATCATATGCCGCTCGTAACACTTGGGTCCCCATGTCTGACCCTGTGCGGAGGAGGTTCAAGAGCTCCACTTTCTGCTCACCATCCAGTAGTTTATCAACCAGGTCCTGACCCTGTTCCCAAAGGGCATTCTGAAACTGAACCATACGAGACAGATAGTTCAGGGACCTGATGGAGCATGTAGCAGCCGCATACATGCGCCACCCCAGGGCATCCAACTGCTTGGATTCCTGGTCCGGTGGCTGTGCGCTCAGATGCTGTGCTCATTGGGACCTGTCATGAGAGGCTGTAATGACCAAGGAATCAGACAGAAGTTGTTGTGCCAAATACTGGTCCTCTGTTGGGGCCCTGTACAGGCAGTCTGCTTTCTTCGGCACTGCGGGGGTGGAGTGTGGATGCTTCCACGCTGCCTTGGTGACATCCACAAAAGTTTCCACCAAGGGTGGCACCACCACAGGTTTAGGGTCCTTCTGCCGAAGGTAACGAGCTAGGCGCTGTCTCTCGGGGTCGAGATCTTCTGAATCCCATCCCATGTTCTCCTGGATGTGCTTCATGACCTCAGAAAAAGAGGGATCAACGGGAGGTGACCTGGGCAGGTCTTGTGGGTCAGGTGATGGGATGCTGATTGGAGAAGGAGACCTGGAGGTATCTGAAGTGTCAGGTCTAGAATCCTCCCTTGGTGGAGTGGACCATCGACGTCTGGGTTGCTTAGGACTGGGAGACCCTGAGTGAGATCTTGAAGGGGGCCTTCTTCATTCTTTGGATCTTCCCCTAGAAGGTGGAGTGTGCTCCTTGGGGGTTGGTGGTCTTCCTACTGGCCCCTGCAGTGGAGGAGGGGGAGTAGGAGTTGAAGGAGTAGGAGGTTTGACTGGGATCCCATCCTTCTTTATTGTGTCCCACCAAAAGGTAAAGAGATCTTTGGCCTCTTGAATACTCATACCGGATGATGGACCTGGCGCTGGTGGTCTGACGCCAGTATCGGGCGTCGGGTCCGAGGGCATCTCCGGGATTGGCAAAGGCTCCTGTGGAAGCCCAACGTCCTCACTGTCGCCTCCCTGGTCATCAGGCAACATCAGGTCCTCCTCTGTAGAGTCCAGGCAACTGGTGTCCACCGGTGACGGGGAGGCAGTCTTCCTCCGGCGAACGTCTCATCGACATCGGGTGCTTAGCCAACGTCAGGTGCTTATCAGTCGTCCGTTTTAGGGACGTCAGGTCCTTAATCTTCCTGAGAGGGGGATCCGGACCCCTGGGAGGTTGGGAGACCGATCTGGTGTTGGGGTCCCGGCATCTCTCTGAAGAAGCTTTGGAAGAAGACTTGGACTGGTGATGGTCTGAAGACTTTGATGAGGCCCGGGAGGGTATTGCAGAAGCCGAAGGCCTGGAAGTCTTGATGGGATGCAGAGAAGCCGAAGTGCTGCCTGAAGACTTGACCTTTACTGGAGGGGGCTGAAAGCGAGCCCTGGAGCAAGAGCGGTCTGAGCGCGTGGAGCCTGAGCTGGTGCACAAGTCCGAGGCCCAGTTAGGGGATCTGGACCTGGCCTTCTCCCAATGCTTGTCCTGGTGTTTGTGGAACTTAGAGGTAGACTCACCTCTGGAGGCAGGGACTTTGTCCATGCTTCTTAACTTTTCTTCCAAGAGGAACCCCTGAAATGCCTTCTGGCGGCGGATCCTGGTGCGACTATTGAACCCCTGACAGAATGAAGATCCTTGAAAGGGACCTGTTTGCTGCAGGCACACTTGGAAGGATGTCCTTCTGAAGAAAGAGTTGGAGATGCCGACATTTAGTGGTAAACTGGAAGTTCTAGTCATCGTATGGTAGATTGGGACCGTGAAGCCGACGCTGATGAGTCGACGGTGGGATAAGAACTGGGGATTCTGGGGGACCGCCCCCTTTTATATGATGCCTGATGTCTCCTGTTCGCCATCCGGAAAATCTTTATTAAGGTCTTGACCCTGTTCCCAAAGGGTGTTCTGAAACTGCACCATGTGCGTTAGGTAATTAAGAGACATTATTGAGCATGTAGCGGCTGCATACATGCATCTCCCCAGCGAATCTAGCTGTTTAGACTCCTGGCCCGGTGGCAGAGTGCTCAGATGCTGAGGTCTTTGAGACCGGTCATGTAAGGCTGTAATGACCAGAGAATCAACCAAGGGCTGCTGTGCCAAATAAGGGTCCTCTATGGGCGCCCTGTAAAGGCGGTCGGCCTTCTTAGGTACTGCCGGAGTGGAGTGCGGGTGTTTCAATGCGGCTCTGGTGACGTCCATAAAGGTATCCACCAACGGTGGGACCACCACAAGCTTAGGATCTTTTTGCCAGAGGTATCGGGCAAGGCGTGGTCGCTCGGGGTCTAAGTCTACCGTCTCCCACCCCATATTCCCTTGGATGTGCCTCATGATATCAGAGAAGGAGGGATCATCCGGTGGTGACCTAAGCAGGTCTCGTGGGTCAGGTGATGGGAGACTGATCGGAGAAGGTGATCTAGAAGTGTCGGAAGTATCTGGCCTTGAGTCATCCCCTGGTGGAGTGGGTCATCCGCCTCTGGGACATTTTGGGCTGGGAGACCTGGAGGTGGGTCTTATCCTTTCTTGTGACCTGCCTCTAGGAGGTGGTGTAGGCTCCTTAGGTGCAGGGGACACCCTGTCACCAGGTTCCATCGGAGGAGGCTGTGGAAGTTTAGTGGACACCACATCCTTCTTAATGATGTCCGACCAGAAGTTAGAGGCCTTTCACCTCCTGTAGATTCAAGCCAGACGTTGGGCCGGGCGTCTGTGCCTGCTTGTCGACAAGATCGGGCGTCGGACCTTGGGGTGTAGTCGGGTCGGGCGTCAATTCCCTTGGCAGTCCGACCTCCTCAGTGTCACCTATTTGGTCGTCAGGCATAGTGGTAATCTCCTCTTCCAAGGACCCCTGGCAACCGGTATCAGCCAGCGTAGGTGGGGCTGGCATCGGTTCTTTGGCCCGTTTAGCAAGTGTTGGGTTTGCCGCCCGTTTGATCTCTGAGGTCCGCTTGAGGGATGTCAGCTCAGTCGTCTTTCTGGGAGGGCAGTCGGTCCTCTTGGAGGTTGGGAAACCGAGTGATGGTTGGAGTCCCAGCGTCTGTCTGACGCATCGGTGCCCTGTTTCAGAGCAGACTTAAATTTATGCCGGTCCGAGGCCTCAGGCCTGGCTGAAGAGCCGGACGTCCAACTATCCTTCTTGGTCTTGAGAGGTTAAAGGGAGACTGTGCTCGTGCCTCCCGAAGACTGTACCTCACCGGAAGGGGCTGAGAGCGAGCCCAGGAGGGGGACCTATCTGACCTCGTGGAGCTGGAACTGGCCCTGGATTCCAATGCCAGACTCGGGGATCTGGTCCTGTCGTTGTCCTTGTCCCAGTGCTTTTCGCGGTGTTTCCCAGATTTATGGTGGGAAGATGCCCCTCTGGAGGAAGGGTCTTTCTCCATGCCCTTTAACTTATCTTCTAGAAGTAACCCCTGAAGAGCTGTTTGGCAGCGGATTCTGGTCCTGCTATTAAACTGCTGGCAAATGGAGCAGGCCTTAATATTGTGCTCTGAGCCTAGGCACCGCACACAGGCCATGTGTCGGTCCTTAAACAGGAACAGTTTGCCGCAAGGAGGGGTGTCCTTCGATGGAAGGAGTCAGAGAAGAAGACATGCGGGTGATTTTTAGAAAAAAATACTTGATTCGAGAGTCGTTCGTCTGCTAGAGGCGTCCATGAGGCCAATGCTGGTGAGTCGATGGTGGGAAAAGAACTGGGGGATGCTGAGGGACCACCCCCTTTTATATGATGCTGGATGTCAGGGGCGGGGCTGTAACAGGGTTAGTCCCTGCCACTAAATAAAAGTACCCATCATTTATCTATTTCTCTGGTTGCAACCACTTTCCTCCCCTCTAAGGCTATCCCTGTGTTTTCTTTATGGAGGCAGGCCACCTCCTTACACAGCCCCTCTCTCCCCAAATCTCTATTACCCTCTTCATGCTTTATTTCTCTTTTTCCTTGGGTACGTTTTTATAAATTATGGAAATAGCAGATACTCTGCCTGAAGTAATGGGTAAATACAGATTCCATTCCCCTGGAATACTGTTTTATTCCAGCACTGTTTTCTGGTTCTGTCCAAGAAAAAGAAAGAATAATATTTGTTTACAATCTGCAAAATTAGTGTGGGACTCTTGTCATAAATTATTATTCGAGAGTCTTACTAACAGAGAGAGAGAGAGAAAGAGTTTTTTTTCTGAACAGGGTTCCTGCTGTAAGCATTTTCCCTGCTGTGAACATTCTCCCCAATGTAGCGCTATCAGTACAAGCCGTACGACCATTCGCACGATCGCAAGGGCTGTACGATCATGGCACTATGGTGCAGCACGTAGCGAATAATAGTTTTTTTAAATCCGAAGACTCGAGCAGCATGTAAGTCCAACAATACAAGTTTGTTCCAAAAAAAACGCTGTTCAGAACAGCCTAGCTTGGTAGGAACAACCATTAATAGAAGACCTCTGTCATGCTGTGGAGAAAGCAGACAGCGGCTTGAAATTTTAGCCGACAGCTTAACCCTGCAGTACAGAATGCTGTTTTGTTCTAGTTCTGCTGCACTGAGACTTGTTCCTTCTGTTTATAAGCTGCTAGATATCTGGGTTTTGTCCACTAAATACAGTTCTGGGTATTTCTAGATAAAATAAAAAGTATACCTTATAGAATGTACTTTACAACACTCTTACAGCTAACTTGTTTCCAATAGTAAAAAATGTAGACTTACATAAGAAGTTCCTTATATGGTTATGTATAGTTGAGCAAAGCCCTTTTGCAGTTGTAGGAGGTCTGTTCACTGGGAGGGCCTGCTGCATTCTGACTGGGACTATAGGGAATCAGCAGCCCCTGGTGGACTCTTTCTATAATAAGATACCTGTCACTCAATCACAGGAGAACATTCTTTGAAGTAGAAAAGCTTTAGCAAAACGTATTTTTACAAGCTAAACATGTTATCAGATTGTTTATATCGAGCAGAGCCTTTGAGGATATGTATACAATTGTTTTAGGAGCTAATAAAAGAGTTTTACATTTTGATGATGCAGTGTCACCTGATTCAGGTAGGTGGGTACACAAGTCCTACCTGAACAGGTATCTGATAGATAGGATCAGTACCTTTTGACCAGTGGAGAGAGAAGTTTCCTGCAGCAGATTATACTTGTTTTACTTTGTGTTAACAAAGTTGTTTTTTTGTTACTTCTTTTTGATGTTTTTGTTATTTTTTGATTGTGCAGAAGAAAACGTTTATGAAGATTAATAAACATCCCACAAGCCAACGTGGGTTGCACCTGATTTACTGAGTCCTGTGTCCATCTATAGAACCCACACTATAACAGGGGCCGATGTCGGGGCGGTCCCCCGCTAGATATTGCTAGCTAGAAGTTTTCCATGGGGTCCTGGTGCCTGCCAGCTTCAGCTGTAATGGTGTAACCTGCTGCAAGAGCTGTTTCTCAAAGTAAGATCAGGTAATTGATAACCTAGATAAGATGGAGCTTAGGAGAGGAGGCCCTGAAGGACTGCTAATCCAAACCTGCTCTCCTCCTAGAGGCAACGTCCAGACTGTAGTGCCTGATGAAAAGTATGGACTGAGCTCTAGGTGGCGGCAGCACAAAGGTCTGCTGAGGAAACGTTCAGCAGAGAGGCAAATGAAGTTGCCACTGCTCTCGTGAAATGACCCTTCACCGATCCAAGTAACGGCTTATTGTGGTGCTGATAGCAAAAGGTGATGCAGTGCACCAACCATCTGGTTAGTGTTTGCTTAGTGACAGGAGCCCCTGTCTTCCTATGAGCAAATGAAACAAACAGCTGATCTGTCTGCCAAACAAAACTGGTTCTGCTATGGTAATAACTCAGCATCCTATGTACATCCTGAATATGCAACAGTACCTCCCCCTTGTTGGAGTACTCTGGATAATAAACTGGAAGCTGGATGTCCTGATTCAGGGTCAGTTCGGACACCATCTTCAGCAAAAACTTGGGGTTAGTACGAAGTGCCACCCTGTCCCAATGAAAAACAAGATAAGGCTCTTTACATATCAGAGCCTGTAGCTCAGAAACTCTCAGAGCAGAGGTAATGGCAATTAAAAATAATGCTTTCCAAGACAGAAAGCAAAGCTCGCATGTCACAGCCGGCTCAAAAGGGGGAAGGGTGAGCTTCTCTAAAACAATATGATCCCATGGAGGTACGAGATCCCTCTGTGGGGGTCTGATGTGTAAGATTCCCCTCAAGAAAGTCTTGCACACGTCAAGGTGTGCCAAAGTCCTTCCATTCATAGGTGCGTGGTAGGCTGACAGAGCACAAAGGTGCACCTTAATGGACGAGTAGCTGAGGCTCAAGTCCAAAAGATGAAGAAGGTACTCCAGCACGTATTTTACTGGACAATCCAGGGGGTCCAGAGAACAGGGTACTGCCCATACGCAAAAACGCTTCCACTGGCAAAGGTCCTTGCAGGAGCTTTGGTAGATCTATTTAATGCCTCACTACATTCGGGTGTGTACTTCAGGACTGGAGGATGGCTCATGTGGTGCCCCTCCACAAGAGTGGCCCCAAGGATGAACCGGGAAACTACAGACCAGTGAGCCTCACATCCATTGTGGGTAAGCTAATGGAGACTATCCTGAAGGAGAAGCTGGTGGCCCTCCTAGAGGCCAAAGGACTACAGGACAGCAGACAGCATGACTTCATACGTGGCAGATCCTGCCAAACCAACCTGGTGGAGTTCTACGACTGGGTAACTAGGCAACCGGACAGGGGCCATGCAGTGGATGTCCTGTATCTGGACTTCAGTAAGGCATTTGACTCAGTGCCATATGGAAGGCTGGGAAGTAAGTTAGAAGGCACAGGGGCGGGTGCAAAGCTGGTGAGATGGGTAGGGAACTGGCTTCAGGGAAGGCAACAGAGGGTGGTGGTGGGTGGGGAGCTCTCACACCCAAGGGTAGTGATGAGCAGTGTTCCACAGGGCTCGGTGTTGGGACTAGTGTTGTTTGGGATATTCATTGCAGACATATCATTGGACATCAAGAGCAAGATCAGTCTGTTTGCTGATGATACCAAGGTAGGAGCGGTGGTGGATGACCTAAGGGGATGGCAGGGGTTGCAGGATGATCTGGCAAAGCTTGAAACCTGACCAGACACCTGGCAACTGGGGTTTAATGCCAAAAAGTGCAAGGTGCCGCATTTTGGGATGAAGAACCCAAGGAGGAGTTACCAGCTGGGGGGAGTGCAGCTAGCCCAGACAGAGGAGGAGAAGAATCTGGGGGTGCTCATTACAGGGTCAATAAATAACTCGGCACAATGTAGGAAGGCAGCTGCAAAGGCCAACAAAATGCTGGGCTGTATTGCAAGGGGTATATCCTCAAGGAGGGAGGAGGTGATTCTGCCACTGTATAGGTCATTAGTTAGACCACCCCTGAAGCACTGCGTGCAGTACTGGCACCCATATCTGAAGAGGGACATTAAGTTACTGGAGGGGGTGCAGCGCAGGGCGACAAAGATTATCAAGGGGCTGGGGGACTTATACGAGAGGAGGCTGAGGGAGTTGAACATGTACTCACTGGAGGAGAGGAGGGACGGGGGGACATGATTGAAACCTTTAAGTACATGAAAGGAATAAACATGACAGGTACAGAGAAGCTGTTCAAAGTAAGGGAGGGGAAGGAGACCAGGGGCCATGATATGAGACTGGAGGGAGGAAGGTTCAGGAGGGAGATGAGGAGACACTTTTTTACAGAGAAGGTGGTAACTGGGTGAAATGTGTTACCTGCAGAAGTGATATCCAGTAGAACAGTGGACTGTTTCAAAAGGGGATGGGACAGGACAAGGGGGAGGGTCAATAAAGGAGAATGGTGGAAGGGAGGGGCAGCTGCAGAATAAGGAGTGCTAGTTGCACATTCGAGCAGACTTGATAGACCTATAGGCCTCTATCTGCTGGCAAATTTTGTATGTTCGTATGTGCACTTCATGGCATAGGTTGCCCTGGTGGAAGGTTTTCTTGCTGCCACTAGGACTTCTGCCACTCCGCTTGACACCCCCAATCTCTTCTTTGCTAAGTCTGCAGGAGCCAGGCATGCAAATGTAGAGGTTGCAGAGCTGGATAGACAAGCGTCCCTCACTCTTGGGACAGCAAGTGAGAGGAAAGGGGCAACTGCATGGGAGGCTCTGTGGCTAGTTGCTGTAGCAGCAGATACCAGATTTGTCGAGGCCAGAGAGGAGCTACCAGGAGAATTTTGGCTTCCTTCATCTGCAATTTGAGCAAGACTCTCTGAAGAAGAGGGAAGGCATACAGAAACATCCATGTCCATGAGAAGGACAATTCGTCTCGTCAGAAAACACCAGGCCCTGGATCTTGCGAGCAGAAATTTGGCAGTCTGGCGTTGCACGGGGATGCAAAGAGGTCCAACTCTGGTCGACCCCATCTTTCAAAGAGGTCTTCTGCCACTTCTCAATGCAACTCCCGCTCGTGGCTCAGAGATAGAGAGCGGCTTAGACTGTCGGTGAGAACATTCTGGATCCCTGGTACATGAATCGCTGCGATGTCCAGACCATGTTCTACTGCTTAGTACCACACTCTCATGGCCTCTCTGCATAGGGAGCAGGAGTGAGTACCCCCTTGTTTGTTTAGGTGGAACACTACCAGGGTATTGTCTGACTGGACCAGGAGTGGACCCCGGTAGAGCTGGTCTTGGAAAGCCTGAAGGGCATACAGCACGGCTCATCTTCAGAATGCTGATGTGGAGAGACCATTCTGCTACATTCCAAGAACCCTTTGTTCGCTGCACATCCAGATGAGCTCCCCAGCCTAGGCCTGAAGCATCTGTCGTAAGGATCTGCATCGGGTTCTGTCTCTGGAAGGGAACCCCCACCTCGAGGTTCACTGGTCTTAACCACCAAAGAAGAGAACGACGGACTGCCTCTCAAATCCTAATAGGCCGGTCCAGTTCGTCTAAGCCCTGGTCGCACTGAATTCTGAGGTGCCACTGAAGTGTCCTCATGTTCAAGCTTGGCAAGGGAACTGTGGCTATGGCAGCTGCCATGTGCCCTAGTAGTTGCAGGATAACTCTCGCTGTGACTTGGTCTGAGGCCTGCACTTTGCAAGCAACCCCTCTCAACCATTCTGCTCTATCTGCTGTCAGGAAGGCCATGCCCTGAATGGTGTCTAGGACCGCTCCACAATACTGAAGCCTTTGGGAGGGCCAGGGATGTGACTTTGAGCAATTTAGAGAGATGCCCAGGTACTGGAACATCAAAATTATTTCCTGCAAGGCACTGGTCTGCTGGTCTTCTGACTGGGCAGAAATGAGCCAGTCATCCAGGTAAGGGTAGACAAAGTGGCCTGTCCTTCTCAGGGCCGATGTTACTACTGCCAGACATTTGGTGAAAACTCTTGGTGCCGATGAGAGGCCAAACGGAAGTACCCTGAATTGATAGTGCTGACCTTGGAAAAGGAAGCGCAGGAATTTCCTGTGTGAGGGCAGGGGTTTGAGGTGCATGTAGGCATCCTGCATATCTAGGGAGCATAGCCAGTCTCCTCGATGGATCACAGGCAAGAGGCTTGCCAGTGTCACCATTCTGAACCTCCTGTACTGGATAAATTGGTTCAGCTGACTGAGATCCAGTATAAGGCAGAGGTCTCCCGTTTTCTTGGAAACCAGAAAAAAATGTGACTAGAAGCCTTTGCCCTGCTGGGTGGGCGGAACCACCTGAATGGCCTTCTTCCGGAGAAGGGCCTGGATTTCTGCCTTCAGAAGAAGAGCGCAGCTGGCCAAACAATGGGACAGAACATGAGGATTGTCCTGGGGACAGTCTAGAAACTCTAGGGAGTAACTCCTCTGAATTGTTTGAAGGACACACTGGTCTGGGGTGATACTGGACCACTCTGACAGGTAGAGGTAGAATCTTCCTCTTACCGTTTCCCCGAACGGAATCTGAGAGTGCGGGAAGGTTGGCAGGGAGTCATGCTGTGTTTGGGGGGTTGGGAGGGGGGGTTCGGGGCACCTTGGGATGTATGGGGCCCTGGGTGCCGGTAGAGACAGGGTGGCCGCGTCTTTTAAAGGCTCTCTTATTCTGGGGTTGCCTTTTTCCTTGTTGTTCTTGGGTCTTATGAAAAGGAAGACGATGGGAGGCGGGTGGTTCTGACTTGTACATCCTGTGCACCTCAGCTACTATCTTGCCAGAGTCCTGAAGGCCCAGGACGAGTTTCTCCGCTTCTTGCCCAAAGAAAACAGAGCCCTGGAAGGGGGTGTCCAAGATGGCATCCTGCAGGTACTGGCGGAACATGTGTTTAGCTTACCAAGCTCTTCCGTGAGCTGCTGTGAGCACCATGGAGTCTGCCTTGGGGTTCTCCCTCAAAACAGCTCCTCTTTTGGAGACCTGTACAACCTGTCCACCTTTCTGGGTACAGGAGATGTTGTGGAGGGGTGCTGCCCAGTGAGCCTGGTTACATCCTGAAAAGGCTCTACCAAGGGTGGGATAACCAAGGGTTTTGGGTCCTTGGATTCCAAAAACGTTGCCAAGCAGGGCCTCTTAGGATCAAGCTCCTCCATGTCCCACTGGTAGATGGTTTAAATAGGTCTCATTATATCCAGGAATGAGGGGTCATCTGGGGGGTACCTAGGAGAGTCCCTCAGACTAGGGGAAGGTAGTGGCAAATCGTCCCCAGAGGAATAATCTGACAAGGGGTCCCTAGCGTCCGTTCCAGAGGACGACGGCGGATGACCGCTTGAAGAAGGCACCGACAACAGGTGTCTTCTTCCTACAGAGTCCTCATCGGGTGGCCGACCACCAGCGGGCGGAGGAGGTGTTGCAGGAGTTTCCTTTGGGGAAGGCTCCGGAAGCCTGTAGAGCAGATCTCCTTTTTCTGTGTTCCACCAGGAGGTGAACAAGGCGCTGACGTCTGCTAATGGGATGACTGGAGGTGCGGGTGTCGGTTCGGGGGGGACCAGGCATCTGACCCTTAGCGTCTGGTGCAGACATCCGGTCTGGGGACCCTTCTACAATGGTATCGGGCTGTTGGTCTGGCTCAGTGTCAGGGACAGACCTATCGTCCGATCCAGCATCCAGCTTTGATTGCGAGTCATCGGGTGACTGATAGAAACATAGACTTTGACGACAGATAAGGACCGCTTGGCCCACCTAGTCTGCCCATTTCCCTACCTACAGGATAAGCTGCAGATCCTAGTTAACCAACAGCCTATTTCTTCCTACCCCCACAAAAATTGCCTTATGTCTGTCCCATGCATTCTTGAATTCTCCCACAGTTTTAGACCCCACAATCTCCTCAGGAAGGTTGTTCCAAGCATCCACCACCCTCTCTGTGAAAAAATACTTCCTCACATTGCCCCTGAACTGCCCCCCCCATCTTCAAATTGTGTCCCCTTGTTCTTGCACATCTCTTTTTCCTGAAAGATGCTACCCTCTTGGACTTTGCTAATTCTACTGAGGTACTTAAAAGTTTCTATCACGTCCCCCTCTCCCTCCTTTCCTGAAGGGTATACATATTAAGCTCCTTTAGTCTCTCCTAGTATGGCCCGGAGAATAGGGGCAGACGCCCGATCCTTGGTGCCTGATGATCTCTTATCGGCCGGCGGGACACGGTCCTGGCCAGAGGGCGAGCTAGCTCGGCCAACGGGACGCTTGTCACCTGCTGGAGGCTTCCCCTTTGCAGGGGGCGGAGGCATCTGATGCCGGACGGTCTCCTGGCATCTGGTGGAGTCATCAAAGTGCCTGCGCTTGTCGGACGAACCACTGAACTTACGGCCCGTGTCCGAAGGCCTGCCTGAAGACGGCTGTCCCTCTTGGGTCAACCCTGAAGGTCTGTGGGGTCAGTGAGTCAAGAAGGGCTGGGGGGATGAGTGCCAAGAAGAAGACTCCTTACCTTTGTCCGCTGAAGAGGACGACTACTTCTTTTGAACAGTCCCAGCAGCAGCCGGAGGGACCGACTCTGACCTCGCGCTGGAGGCAGAGGAAGAAGAGGTCTTCCCATGAGGAGATTTTTTTGGGGGACTCTGACCTGGCCTTATCCTACTCCCGTGATGGTGATGCTTCTCCTCCCCGATGACTTCTCTTAGGGGAGACTCTGTAGCAGTGGACGAAGAACTGCGTCCAAATGGAGATTTCTGCATGGCTGCCACCTGCTTTTCAAGAAGATAAGCCTTCCGGGCGTTGGCTCTTCTGAAGCGGGTCTTTTGGTTGCATTTCTGGCAGTGCAGGCAATCGTCGGACCGATGGCGTGGCCCTAAGAAGATCAAGCAGGCCGCGTGGCCGTCATCTGCTTCCTGCACTGGCACTTCGACTTGTGCTGTGCAGAGGAAGGCCAAGACATGCAAAAACTGTCGAATAATGTCAAAAAAAAACTTGAATATACTTGTTGAAAACGTGAGGAAAAAAGCACAGTCAACTAAGACTGGGCGTCCATGGAGCCGAGGTAAGCGGGTCAACGGCAGAAAAAGAACTAAGATGGCTCCGGGGGCCTGCCCCCTTTATACCACGTCTGATGTAGGGCGGAGCCAACGTCAGGGGGCAGTTCCCCACCACAGACTGCTAGCTAGAAGATTTTTCCGTGGGGTCCAAACGCCTGGTGGCCTTAGTCCTACTGGTAATACCTGCTGCAAGAGCTCCCCCTCGAAAGGAGATAATAGATGCCTTTCAAGAGCTTAGCTGGCTCAGATAAAGGGGGGATAAGATGACATTTTTTTTTAAATCTTCTGCGTTCCCCTCATTAGGGATAGTTATAATCTTTGAGTTTTTCCATGCAATAGGATAGGTTGCAGAAGAGATAGAAAAATGAAAGACAAATTGTGATAAGGTTGTGTCAAACGAATCTAATAAGATTTTTTTGACTGGGTGATGAAGGAAGCAAAATCAGGGGGGAGGGGTGGACATCGTCTACTTCGATTTCAGTAAGATCTTCGACACCGGCCCACATAAAAGACTGGTTAACAAGATGGGCAGCCTGGGCATGGGACACAAGGTGACAAACTGGGTTAGGAACTGGCTAATGGACAGGAGGCAGAGGGTGGTGGTAAATGGGATCCAATCCGGGGAGAGGGGGGTGACCAGCGTGGTACCTCATGGATCAGTCCTTTGACCAGTACTATTTAATGTCTTCATTAGCGATATTGCAGAAGGGCTAGAGGAAAAGTCTGCCTGTTTGCAGATGACACCAAGATCTGCAACAGGGTGGATACTCCAGATGGGGTAGAGAAGATGAAGAGGGACCCAGGGAAGCATGAAAAATGGTCTGAGCTGTGGCAACTGAGAGAAGTGCAAAATAATGCACCTGGGACGAGGAACCCAGGGAGAGCTACAGGGTGGGTGGGGGGCTGCTGACGCTCACCAGAGAAGAAAGGGACCTGGGTTATCATTTCAGACTACCTAAAGGTGTCTAAGCAAAGTACAAAGGCTGCAGGGAGGGACAGTGGCATGTTTGAATGCATAGGCAGAGGAATCACTAGCAGAAGGTGGGAGGTGGTGATGCCATGGTATAAAACACTAGTGAAGCCTCACCTAGAGTGCTGTATGCAATTCTGGAGGCCGCACCTTTGCAAAGACATTGACAGGGTGGAGGCTGTCCAGAGAAGGGGGACTAAGATGGTACAGGGCTTGCACCAGAAATCATATTAGGACAGATTAGGGGACCTCAATATGTACTCAATGGAGGAAAGGAGGGATTGGGGGGACATGATAGAAAAGTACAGTTACTAAGAACTTACTGTAACAGTAGATCTTCGAGAGGAGCTCTTGCAGCAGGCTATTACCATTAGGACTAATGCCGCAGGTCTTTCGACCTACCTGAAAACTCAGCTAGCAGTACCCAGCAGGGCCCACCCCCCATCGGCTCTGCTCCGTCAGTCACAGTACAAAAGGGGGACGTCCCTGGCTCCACCTCAGTTCACCCGCCGAAGACCCGTGAACAGGACCCAAAAGGCGAGCCAGGCGAAGCACGCCCATGTTATGCTGAACTCTCCATGGGGAAGGAGGGCAAGAAAGGAACACCTGCTGCAAGAGCTCCTCTCGAAGATCTACTGTTACAGTAAGTTCTCACGTAACTGTACTATCTTACTTCGAGTGGGAGCTCTTGCAGCAGGCTATTACAGTTAGGACTGAATCCCAAGCAGTCCCACGTGAAGGAGGCGATACAACCTGGGATGAGGATGACTCAAACAGCATGGCCTACATAAGCAAGGAAGTAAGCTTATCAGAAGAGCAAACGACCTGGGATGAGGATGACTCAAACAGCATGGCCTACATAAGCAAGGAAGTAAGCTTGTCAGAAGAGCAATCTTTGGAGGACTGCTAGGCCGAACCCAGCCTGGCGCCTGGAAGCTAGGTCCAGGCTGTAGTGCCAGACAAAGGTGTGCACCTAACTCCAAGTAGCTGCTGCACAAATGTCTCTTATGGAGACATTTTTCAAGGAAGCAAAGGAGGTAGCCACTCCTCTGGTAGAATGACTTCTGTCCGAACCTGGGAGAGGTTTGTTGTGTTTATTGTAACAGACTATACAGTGGACTAACCACCTTGATATAATCTGTTTAGATACCGGTTTGCCCAGCTGTTGAGGTACAAAGACCACAAACAGTTGTTCTGATTTGTGATGAGAAGCTGTACGCCCTGTGGACATCCAAGGTATATAGGAGAGCTTTCCCCTCTGTTGGAAGGGGTAAAGTAATAAACTGGAAGGTCAACTGACTGGTTGAGAAACCACTTTGGGAAGAAACTTAGGATTTATTCTACGTGAAACCCTTTCCCTGTGAAAAATCAAATAAGGCTCCTTACATATCAGAGCCTGAAGCTCGGAAACCCTTCGAGCTGAAGTAACAGCAACCAAAAAAGATACCTTCCAGGAAAGATAACGCAGCTCACACTCTGCTGCAGGTTCAAAAGGAGGGTGGGTAAGCTTCTCCAACACAAAAAACAGATCCCAAGGGGGTATTGGATCGCTAATGGGAGGCTTTATATGTAGGATGCTCCAAGAGAATGGTACGGAACATGTCCAATTGGGCTAAAGTTCTGCCGTTCACTAGCGTGTGATAGGCAGATATCGCCGACATATGCACCTTGATGGACGAGTAGTTCAGGCCTTGATGCAACAACGAGAGGAGATACTGTAAGGCCTGAGTCCACTAGACAGGTAAGCGGGTCCAGGTGGCAGAAGAAGCCCAAAGGCAGAAACGCTTCCTCTTCATAGCATAACTGGACTTAGTAGAGGGTTTTCTTGCCGAAATAAGAATGTAGGCCACCTCTTGGGAGACCCCATACCGTGTCTTAACTATTTCTGCAGGAGCCATGCATGAAGGTGCAGGGACTTGAGATCTGGATGTACCAGCTTGCCCTGGTCTTGAGACAGTAACTGCGAGCATCGTGGCAGCGGAATCTGAGGTTCCAGTGACAGCCGCTGAAGTAGTGGGAACCAAATCTGCCATGGCCACAGTGTGCAATCCAGAATCATTCTAGCCCCCTCGGCCTGTAGTTTCAAGAGAACCCTCTAGATTAGAGGGAAGGGAGGAAAGGCAGAGGAATCTCCCTGTCCAACAAAGGGACAACTCGTCTAGCCAGAAAGCACCAGGTGCATGCTCTCACAAGCAAAAACTTGGCAGTTTGGCATTGCGTGGTGACGCAAAGAGGTCCAGCTCTGGAAGACCCCACGTGTCGAAGAGTTGGCCCGCTACCAACTGGAGTAGCTCCCACTCGTGTGCCTTGGACCCAGACAGACTTAGGCTGGCTGCTAAGGTGTTCTAGATGCCTGGAACATGTACTGCGGTCAGACTGATGTGATGCTCCAGGGCCCAATACCAAATTCTCATCACCTCCCTGCATAGGAGGTAGGAATGCATTCCCCCTTGCTTGTTGATATAAAAGACAACGGCTGTGTTGTCTGACTGAACGAGAAGAGAGCCTGGCATTAGGTCCTCTTGAAAGGCCTGTAAGGCGCTGAGGACCGCTCGCATTTCTAGGACGTTGATGTGGAGACTTCGCTCTTCTGGAAACCAAATGCCCTGTGTCTGGCTGTCCCCAACCGACCTCAGAGGCATCTGTAGTTAAGGCCCGGCCGCTCCTGCTGGAAGGGGACCCCTTTTTCAAGTTGGAGGAGTTAACTCAGAAACCACTTTGGGAAGAAAATACAAGTTACTCACCTGTAACAGGAGTTCTAGGAATGGTACTGTATATGTTATTCATCCACACTGTCTGGCAGGTTCCTTGCCGCTTTAAATCTTGCCGGAAGGTCTTCAAGCTGGCTCCTCCCACCCGCCCGGGTGGTAAAACTCTCGGCTCCGCCCCATGACGCCAGATCTAGCCCGGCTGAAGCCAGGCCATGCCGAAGCCGGGAGGTTGGTAGGTGTGGATGAACAAAATATACCATTCCTAGAACTCCTGTTACAGGTGAGTAACCTGTATTTCTAGGGACATGGATATGTTGTTCATCCACACTGTCTGGTAGACTCCTAACAGTTCTCCGGGAAGAGGAAGGCAAGGCACACACCCCCTACTTAGAGAATAATGACTGGAGAACCAAGGCCCCAAAACCAGCATCCCGGCGTGACTCAAGGTCGATGTGGTAGTGGGTAATGAAGGTGTGTGCTGACTTCCAGGTAGCAGCCCTGCAGATTTCCTGGATAGGGATGTCCCTGGGACCAGCCACCAATGCAGCGGTATGGCGGGTAGAATGAGCTCTTATCCCTCTGGGATGCTCCATGCCCGCCAACCTATAGCAGAGATCTATGCAGGAGGTGACCCACCTGCCTATCGTCCGCTTGGCTGCAGGTCTGCCAGGTGCGGCTTCAGCATAGGTGACAAACAGCTGGAGAACCTCTCCCCGAACTTCAGCCGTCCGCTCCTTGTAATAAGCGAGCGCTCTTCTAGGGTATAAAGTATGGAGCCTACATTCGCCTCAGAGGTGTGCTTGGGGTAGAACACCGGCAGAGTCAACACCTGGTTAAGGTGAAACTCAGACACCACCTTCGGAAGGAATTTCGGGTGGGGGCGCAGGACAACCTTGTCCCTGTGGAAGACCAGATAAGGAGACTCGATGGAAAGCGCCTGGAGTGCTCCCATCCTCCTGGCTGATGTGACAGCACCAAGAAGGCGGTCTTCCACGCCAGGTGAGAGATGTCTTGCCCATGAGCTTAGCCAATACCAGCAGTAGATCCCACGGAGGTGGAGGTTCTCGCACCGGAGGAGATATGTGATCAAGGCCTTTGAAAAAGCGCCTGACCACCTTCTCCTGCACCACCGACTGCTTGCTGGCCCGTGCCCGGTAAGCAGAGATGGCTGCCAGGTGCACCTTAAGGGTTGTCGACTGAAGCCCTTGCTGAGAAAGGGACCACAGGTAGTCCAGGATGCTAACCAAGGAACAGGAGGAAGGGTCCAGGCCCTTGCCCTGACACTAAATGGAGAATCTCTTCTATTTAAAGGCGTAGCATTTTCTGGTCGACTTCCTTACGGGACGCCTCAACAACGTTGAGGACCTCGTCGGAAAGACCCAAGGCCTGGAACTCTAGCCGCTCAGGAACCAGGCCGTCAGGTGCAGGGATTGAAGGTCCAGATGGAATACCTTCCCCTGATTGACTGAGATCAGGTCCGGGCGGGCTGGAAGCCGCCTCGGGAGCCTGGAGCTAAGACTGAGGAGATCTGGATACCAGAACTGGCGAGGCCAGTCTGGGGCTACCAGAATCACCTGCACCTTGTCCCTCCTCGCGTTGAGGAGCACCTTGTGGATCAAGGGAAATGGGTCAAAGGCGTAGAAGAGGCCCGGGGTCCACAGCCTCGAAAAGGCATCCCCCTGCAGCGAGCCCTGCTGAGGGGGGTAGGCATGAAACAGTCTCAGCTTCGCTTTCTCCTTGGAGGCAAACAGGTCCACCTGAGGCATGCCCCAGTGGGAGAACAGATCTTGTACTACCTCCGGCAGGAGAGACCACTCATGGGACGCAGCCCCTATCCAGCTTAGGGCATCGGCCAGAATGTTGGAGGCTCCTGCCACATGGATGGCAAGGAGATACGCCTCCAGGCTGCGCACGAGGGACCAAATGCAGAGAGCTTCCCTGCACAGAGGCATGGCGCGCGTCCCACCCTGGCGGTTTAGGTAGTACATCGTCGTGGTATTGTCCGTCTGGACCTGGACCACTTGACCTCGTACAAACGGTGCAAAGGTGGTGAGGGCTAGACGAACTGCTCGAAGCTCCAGCAGGTTGATGTGGCCTCGGGACTCCCGAGGGGACCAGAGGCCGTGCACTCTGTGTTCCCTCAGATGGGCACCCCAACCCAGAGAGGCATCAGTCGATAGAGAGACCGTCGGCTCGGTGCGGACAAACGGGATGCCCTCCTGCAGATAAGCTGGAACGGTCCACCACTGAAGAGCGTTCCACATCTCCTGGGTCACTGTCACTAGCTGATCCAAAGGATCGGAACGCTGTGACCATTGGCTGGCCAGTCCCCACTGTGGGGGATGCATGTACCAACGAGCCCAACGGACCACACTTGCACAGGCTGCCATGAGGCGCAGGAAGTCCCGGGCAGGGCACAATTGCCCAACCTGAAATGATTGGGCAAAGGAGGAAAGAACCTCGGCCTGTCCGCCGGGAGCCGTGCTCTGGCTCGCAGAGAGTCGAGCTCTGCCCCGATGAAGTGCATCACCTGCTTTGGCATGAGTTCCGACTTGGCCTCATTGATAAGGAGGCCAACTTGAGAGCAAACCTGGAGGGCCAGATCCCTGGACCGCTCCACCTCCATTCTGGAGGAGGCCGCAATCAGCCAGTCGTCCAGGTAGGGGTACACCCGGACCCTTCGTCACCGCAGGAATGTTGTCACCACTGCCATGCATTTAGTGAAGACCCTGGGAGCTAGAGAAAGGCTGAAGGGCATGGCCTGGAACTCATAGAGGGACCACTCTGTCCTGAAGCGGAGGAATCTCTGGTGGGGCGGACGAATTGGGACGTGAAAGAACACGTCCTGGAGGTCCAGAAAACAGAATCACATGCCTTGTTCCAAGGATGGAATAATCTGAGCCAGAGTGACCATCCTGAAGGTTTGAGACCTTAGGAACCTGTTCAGGTCATGCAGGTGCCAATGGGGCGCCAGCCCCCCCGTCCATTTCCGGACCAAGAAGTACCTGGACACAAACCCCGGGTCTGGTGGAGGATCCGCCACCTTCCTGATCACCTCCTTTTCGAGGAGCAGGGCAATGTCAGCTCGATGAGCCACAGGGAGGCTGCGGACCCCGTAGCCCACCGCGGGGCAACGGCTCGGAAGGGCGGGGCCTGCTCGAACTCCAGAGGCAGGCCCTTTCCTACCACCTCCAACACCCAGCGGTCCGTGGTGATAGCAGACCAGGCGGAAAGGAAGTGGCGGAGCCGTCCCCCCACGGGGAACCGGGGAGCGATAAGCTGGGGCGACACCCCTCAACCCATCACTGGGCAGGCTTGGAGGAAGGACCTGCCGAGGGACCTCCTGGGCCTTTTCCTCCCTGCTTCCTGTTAGAGGAAGCCGCAGGCTTGGCTTTGGGGTGCCAAGCGTGAGCCTGCTGGCCCTGATGCTGGTGTTGCTGGGCCGGACGTGCCGCAGGAGCAGAAGGGTGAAAGGACTTATGTTGCTGACGATGGCCCTTGTCCTTCTGGGCGGAGGTGACAGAGTCCAGGGCAGCGTTGGACTTTTCGATCCTCTGGAGGGCCTTCCTCAGGGCCAAGAGTCAGTCCCAAAAGAAGGGACGTCCGCCAATTTGTGCTGGTTATCCGCCGTGCAGGTGGATATCCTCAGTCAGGCTCTGCGGTGCATGGCCAATGTGGCCACTACTGATCTGGCACAGGAGTCTTCAATGTCCAGAGCCGTTTGGAGCTGCTGTTTCGCCACTGCCCTTCCTTGATCCCACACCTGCTTGACCGTAGTCTGCAGGTCGGCCGGGAGATGAGGGATCACCTCATCCAGGGAGCCCATGAGGGCGTGGGAGAAGTGTGCCATCAGCATGGCTGAGTTGGCCTGATGGAGGCCGAGGGAGGACGCAGCGTACACCTTGCGCCTGGCATAGTCCAGCTTTTTGGACTCCCTGTCGGAGGGCTTATCCACATCCCTAGCATTCCTGGAGCACCAGAAAACGCTATTGGTGTCCAACCCCTCCGCAGAGGGGTGCTCCGAAAAACCGGACAAAGAGCTGGTAGGGACCGCATACTTCCTGGCCATCCTGGCCGAAGGCGCAGGACAGGAAGCCAGCCGCTGCCAAAGCTCCTAGGCTGGGCCAACAATGGCTTCAGCCATCGGAAAGGCCTCCATGGGAGAATCCCCTCGGTCCAGTATCTCCGTGAGGGGATACGTGGCCCGCTTGGATATGGGCTCAAGCTGCATCCCGGTGGACTCCGAGATGAACCGAAGCAGACCCATGAGCGGCGATGGGCTCTCGTCCATCGACTGCCCCCCGGAGGACTCAGATCAAGGGCCTGGAAACAAGGAGTCATCGCCGTCAGACTCAGGAGTCTGAAGAGCTGCCTGGGGCCTGAGCCACCCTCCACCTGCAGAGGACGGTCAGGAGTGAAGGTGACCAACAACCGGTGGGGCAAACCCTGACCCGACAGAGTCCTTGGTCGGCGCCCCCGATTTCGGTTGTGGAGGTGGAGGTTCCACCACAATCGGTGGGGCAGCTGGTTTAGGCCGAACAACTGGCCCAGACTTGGGCACCTCGACTACCGCGAGGGGTTGTTTCGGCCGCTCGGGTGACAGCCACTTAATGGCTGGGGGAAGGCGACGCGCCGGGCTTATTCCCCGGACAAAAGGAGCTGCTGCCACATTAAGTCCACGTAGCGTCGGCGCAATTTGCGCCGAAGCCTCTCCTCTTTTGAGGAGGAAGACTAGGACAAGTGGCGCCGCCGCTTACCACGGTGCCGAGACAGAGACTGCCAATGTCGGCAGGATCGGCTGGACCGAGACGAGATCCGAGACAGAGACCCTCAGTGTTTCCGAAGGTGGGTCTGGGAGGGAGCGGGGGACACCCGTTCCTCCCTCGGCTTGGGAACCTTGACCGGGGACTCCAGCACAGGAGGCGCAGGCAAGTCCTCGGTTTCCACCGGGGGAACCAGTGATGAAGGGCTGTCGGCTTCACCAGTCAACAGCCCGTCCGACAGGGACACCGTGAAGCCAGCAGCCTTAACCGCAACCTCGACCGAAGTAGAGTGTCGACTGTCCGGGGAAGGGGACCTCTCCCGCTCCCATGAACGTCGACGGTGGAACTTACCCTTCGAGTCCTTCTTTCTTGACCGAGAAGAGTGTCCCGATGGCCCCTCTCCCTTCGTGGAAAGGGACTGGCAAAGCTCCTTAAAGGAAGCTGTGTAGGAGGATCCCAGAGAGAGCGGGATAAATGCCACGACCGAGGAAGATGAGGATGCGGCCTGGGTCGCCTCCTCCTCGAGGGCGATCGTCTGCTCGAGTTGCTCAGCCGAGCCAGCTGCCGCGGACACCGCCCAACGGGCCTCCTTAGACTTCACCGGAGGATAATGCTTCTCGGGGTGCCCAAGCTGTGACCGGGCAGCGCGGTCTTCAAGGACGTTGGCCGAGAAAGATCTACACAACTCGCAGGCCTGCGGGTCGTGATCAAGGGCGAGGCAGTAGACGCACGTGGAGTGCAGGTCCGTCCTGGACATCATCTGCCCGCATGGACACTGCTGAAAACCGGGAGTCGATTTGTCCATCGCAGCCGCGAGGGAAGAATTTGACCGAAGTCTTGAGAATTTTAAAACTATTTTCAGGCGAACCGAAGAGTTAGGATCCAGTCTATACGCAGAGCGTTAAGGAGGGAACCTGAGCTTCCAAGCGGTAAGGAAGCTCTGGCGTCATGGGGCGGAGCCGAGAGTTTTACCACCCGGGTGGGTGGGAGGAGCCAGCTTGAAGACCTTCCGGCAAGATTTAAAGCGGCAAGGAACCTGCCAGACAGTGTGGATGAACAGCATATCCATGTCCCTAGAACTCAGGATTTATTTACCGCAACATCCTGTGAACATCCAAAATATGGAGTAACACCTCCTCCTGATTGGAATACTCAAGAAAATAAACAGGAAGGTGGATGGATGGATTGATTTAAAGTAAACTCAAACACCACCTTGGGTAAAAACTTAGGATTAGAACACAAAGACACCGTCTTTGTGAAAAACTAAATAAGGCTCTTTACATATCACAGCCCAGAGCTCGGAAATCCTTCACGTAGAAGTAACAGCAACTAAGAAAAGCGCAGCTTACAACTCGCAGCCAGTTCAAAGGGAGGTAAAGTACATTTGCGTAAGAACTTACCGTAACAGTAGATCTTCGAGAACAGCTCTTGCAGCAGGTTACACCATTAGGACTGAAGCTGCGGCGCCAGCACCCGGACAAATTCTAGCTAGCAGTATCCAGCGGGGACTGCCCTCGATGTCGGCCCCGCCCTGATGTCAGGCATCATATATGGGAGTTCTCAGCATCCCCAGTTCTCCCACCAGAGACTCACGCCCAAAGGAGACATCTGAAGGGGAGACAGAGGATCTGCTTCCAAAGGAAGGTATGATAACATAGTTACTGGATGGCGTCAAAGACACTGCAGCCTAAAGGCCAGGTCAGAAGACAACCTCCTGAGGGGAAGGTGGGAGGAAAACTACCTGCGGCAAGAGCTGTTCTCGAAGATCTACTGTTACAGTAAGTTCTTATGTAACTGTACTATCTTACTTTGAGAAACAGTTCTTGCAGCAGGTTACACCATTAGGACTGATTCTCAAGCAGTTAGGAAACTACTACCTGATCGGGAGGAGGACAGAAGAGAGCCTGGTGTGAACCAGATTTATGACACAAGTCCTTGAAGGACCACCAAGCCCGAAACCTGCTCTGCGCCTAGAGGCAATATCCAAACTATAATGCCTGATGAAGGTATGTACAGTGCTCCAGGTCGCTGCTGCACAGATGGCTGATGTGGAAACATTCTTGAGCGCCACGAAGGAAGTAGCCACCCCCCTCATGGAGTATCCTTTAACCAGTCCCAGTAAAGATTTGTTGCGCTTCTGGTAACAGAGCGAAATGCACTTGAACAGCCATCTGGATAGCGATTGCTTCGACACAGGTGCACCCTGCATCCTGTGCGCAAATGATACAAAGAACTAATCTGACTTGCGATGGGATCTGGTTCTAGCCACATCGTATCTGAAGCTCCTATGTACATCTAAGGTGTGCAACAGGGCTTCTCCTCTGTTGGCATGGTTGGGGTAGTACACCGAAAGGTCGATATCTTGGTTGAGCGTTACAGCCGAGACCACTTTGGGAAGAAACTTAGGATTTGTCCTTAAGGACACCCTGTCCTTATGAAAAAAAAACAAAAAAAAAAACAAATAAGGATCTTTGCACATGAGTGCATGAAGCTCAGAAATTCTTCTTGCAGAATTAACAGCAACTAAAAATAGCGTCTTCCAGTCAAGGAGACGCAGCTCGCAATCTGCAGCTGGTTCAAAAGGGGGCAGCGTAAGCTGCTCTAGGACAAAAGGGAGATCCCAAGATGGAATCAGGTCTTTGATGAGAGGTCTCAAGTGGAGAATGCCACGTAAGAAAGCTGAGCTAGAGATCTGTGACTTAACAGTGAATGGTACGCCGAAATGGCACAGAGATGTATGTTGATAGAGGAGTAGGCAAGCCCTGCTTCATACAGGCATAGGAGGTAATCCAAGACTGACCTCTCCGAGCAGTCAAGTGGGGTCTGTCGATGCACCTGAGCCCAAATGCAAAATCTGCACCATTTCATGGCATAGGTGGCATGAGCGGAAAGGTTTCTTGCTGCCACCAAAACGTCTGGAACATCCTGCAATACCCCGTATCACATGATTGCTATGTCCTTAGGAGCCAGGCATTCAGGTTCAGCGAGCGAAGGTCCGGATGGACCAAGGAGCCTGCTTCCTTGGACAGTAGGTGACAGCTGAATGGCAGAGGCTCTGGAGATTCCTGGGCCAGCTGGTATAGTAGAGAGAACCATATTTTCTTGGGCCAAAAGGGCGCTATCAATATGAGAGATGCCTGCTCTTGGAGCTTCAAGAGAACCCTCTGGATCAAAGATAAGGGCAGGAAAGCGTAGAGGAACCTTCTCATCCAGGAGAGGGACAACGTGTCTCACCAGAAAACACCAGGCCCTGGATCTAGCAAGCAGAAATTAGGCAGTTTTGCGTTGGATGGGAATGCGAAGAGGTCCAATTCTGGTGTCCTCCATCTGCAACATCCTGTAGCAGTTCCCATTTGTGGACTCTGGCCTGCGAGCGGCTCAGACTGTCTGCGATGGTACTGTCCACTCCGGGAACATGCACTGTAATGATTTTTGCACCGTGCTGTGGTACCCAATCCCACACCCTTTTTGACTCCCTGCAGAGGGGGCAGGAATGAGTGGATTCTTGTTTGTTGAGATAGTACATCACCACGGTGTTGTCTGTTTGTAACAGAAGGGTACCCGGTGGAATCTCTGACTGAAAAGCCTGTAAGGCGTACAGGACCGCCCTTCATCTCTAGAATGTTTATGTGGAGGTGGGATTCCAGAGACGACCAGGAGCCTTGGGTCTCGACACCGTTCAGGTGAGCTCCCCATCCGGACCCCAAGGTGTCCGTGAAGAGAGTCAGAGTTGGAGGCGGCACTACGAAGGGGACTCCCGTAGAAAGGTGCTCCGGGATGAGCCACCATTGCCAGTCTCGGATGACAGAGCTCGTAACCCTGACTGGATGCTGCAATTGGTCTCGCTTCTGGTTCCACTGGGCTCGTAACATCCATTGGATGACCCGCACATGGAGTCGAGCTAAGGGAACTATCGCGATGGCTGCCGCCATGTGTCTGAGCAGGCAAAGAATGGTCCTGGCTGGGACCGCTTTCTTTCCCATTATGTCCCTTATGAGGGATTGGCTGCGTTCCGCCCTGTCCTGAGGTAGGAATGCCCTCCCTTAATTGGTGTCTAGAATTGCGCCTATAAATTGCAACTTCTGAGACAGAAGGAGACAAGACTTCTCCTGATTGATGGTGAAGCCCAGCGATTATAAGAGGGTACGGGTTTCCTGAATCGCAGCCATCAGGGCATCCAGAGAGGAAGCCATGAGGAGACAGTCATCTAGGTACAGAAACACATAGTGGCCCTGTCTCCTGAGAGCTGCTGCCACGACTGCCACACACTTCGTGAACACTCGAGATGCCAAGAACAGTCCAAAGGGAAGACCTCAGAGCTGGTAGTGGCGACCCAGAAACTTGAAGTGCAAGAATTTTCGGTGCGTTTGAGCGATCGGGAGATGAAGGAAAGCATCCTGCATGTCCAGCGACGCGAACCATATGCCTCTTTGAGTATGGGAATGAGACCCAGAAGGGTAACCACGCGAAAGCATTTGTACAACACAAAGGTGTTGAGATTGCTGAGGTCCAAGATCGGGCGCAAGTCCCCTGTCTTCTTTGGAACCAGAAAGAAGTGAGAATGGTACCCTCTTCCTTTCTGGTTCTGTGGTACTGACTCTATGGCCTCCTTGTCCAGGAGTGCCAAGATCTCCTGCCGAATGAGCTGGGCATGCTGACCCAAATACTAGGAAAACAGGGGAGGCCTTGATGGTGGGTGGTCGAGGAACTCGATAGAGTGTCCTTGACGAACTAGCCGAAGCACCCACCAGTCGGAGGTTATCCTCTGCCATCCCAGAAGGTGATGAGAGGTGCGACCCCTGACCTTCTCTTCCCTTAGATCCAAAGGAAGGGCGGGGGCCGGGAAGGAGTCATGCTCTGGTGGTATTTGTCCCGGCAGGCTGGGCAGACTTTTGATGCTTCTGGCCCTGGCCGGTGGGGAACCTGGCTTGACCTTTTCTTCCGAAGTTGCCCCTGGGTTGTTGGCCAGAACGTGGCTGTTGCCTCTATTGCCGGCCGTAAAAGCGATTCTGGTTCCTACGAAAGGAACTAGATTTGGGCCTGTACATAGCTTGTACAGTCCTGACTGCCTTCCCGGCGTCATGTAGCCTGGTGATCACTCTTTCCGAATCCTCACCAAACAGGATCGCTCCATTATGGAGGACGTCCAAGATATTTTTCTGGACGTCCGGAATAAAACCGGAGACCCTCAACCAGGAGTGTCTCCAGAGACAAACGCCTGTGGCTCGGAGTATCTGGGTCCACAAGTCTGACCCAGTTTGAAGGACATTAAGGAGTTCGCCCTTTTCACCATCCAGGAAATCTTTCATAAGGTCTTGGCCCTGTTCCCAAAGGGCATTCTGAAACTGCTCCATGTGTGTTTAATAGTTCAGAGACCTTATAGAGCACATAGCAGCCGCGTACATGCATCTCCCCAGCAAATCTAATTGCTTAGATTCCTGGTCCGGTGGCTGGGTACTCAGATGTTGAGGCCACTGAGACAGATCATGAGAGGCTGTTATGACCAGAGAATCAGCCAGGGGCTGCTGTGCCAAGTAAGAGTCCTCCAGTGGAACCCTGTAAATGCGGTCAGCCTTCTTTGGAACTGCCACAGTGGAATGCGGACGTTTCCAAGCAGCCTTGGTAACGTCTGTAAAGGTGTCCACCAACGGTGGGACCACCACAGGCTTTGGGTCTTTTGCCTGAGATATCTGGCAAGGTGTTGTCTCTTGGGGGTCTAGGTCCTCGGTCTCCCACCCCATATTTTCTTGGATGTGCCTCATGATTTCAGAGAAGGAGGGATCATCCGGTGGTGACCTGGAGAAGTCTGGTGGGTCGGGTGATGGGAGACTGATGGGAGAAGGAGACCTGGAAGTGTCGGATATATCCGGCCTTGAGTCATCCCCGGGAGAGGATCGTCTGCCTCTGGGTCGTTTAGGGCTCGGGGACCCTGAGGGAGACTGACAGGTCCTCTCCGTTCACGTGATCTGCCCCTGGGAGGTGGTGTAGGCTGCTTGGGGTCAGGGATCTTTCACCTGCAGAGCCTCGAGGAGGAGGTGGTGGTGGAGGTGGCTTAGTGGGCACTACATCCTTCTTAACAGTGTCCCACCAGAAAGTGAACAAGTCTTTGACCTCCTGAAAATTCAGACCCAACGAGGGGCCTGGCGTCAGTGTTGGCCTGTCAGCAGGGTCGGGTGTCGGGCCTTGTGGAACCACCAGATCTGGTGACTGTTCCCTAGGCAATCCAATGTCCTTCGTGTCACCTGTCTGGTCATCAGGCAAAACAGTGACCTCCTCTCCCGAAGACCCCTGGCAGCCGGTGTCAACCAGCGTCGGTGGGGCGGGTGTTGGTTCTCTAGCCTATTTGGTGGGTGTCGGGTCAGCCACCCATTTGGACTCCGAGGTCCGTTTAAGGGACGTCAGCTCCATCATCTTCCTGGAAAGAACATCCGGTCCTTTCGGAGGTTGGGAGACCGATTGGTGATCGGGGTCCCAGCGTCGATCCGACGCCCCGGGGCTCTGCTTTAAAGACTACTTGGGTTTGTGTCAGTCCGAAGTCCCAGGCCTAGTAGCGGAGTCTGGCGTCCAAGGATCCTTCATCTTCAACGGGTGTAGGGAGGCTGAGGAGCCTCCTGAAGACCTTACCTTCACTGGAGGGGGCTGAGAGCGGGCCCTGGAGGGCGATCTATCCGATCAGGTGGAGCTGGAACTGGCTCTACATTCAGAGGCCCGACTTGGGGATCTAGACCTACTTGTATCCCAGTGTTTGTCCCGGTGCTTCCTCGATTTATGGGAGGATTCCCCCCTGGAGGTAGGGCCTTTCTCCATCTGCTTAAGTTTTTCTTCCAGAAGGAACCCCTGAAGAGCCTTTTGGCGGTGGATCCTGGTCCTACTGTTAAATTGTTGGCAAATAGGACAGGCCTGTGTATCGTGCTCTGGGCCAAGGCACCGCATGCAGACCATAAGGCGATCCGTAAACAGGATCTGCTTGCTGCAGGCGCACTTGGAGGGGTGTCCTTCGGTAGAAGGAGTAGGAGAAGCAGACATGCATTTTGAAAAGAAAAATATTTTAAAGATTTCACACGTCGTTCATCTGTTTTGAGGCATCAAGTAGGCCGATGCTGGTGAAGTCGACAGCGGAAAAGAACCCGGGGATGCTGGGGACGCCCCCATATGATACGGACGTCAGGGCGAGGTCAATGTTAAGGGTGCTCCCGCTGGATACTGCTAGCTAGAATTTTTCCGTGGGGTCCTGGCGCCTGCCCGGCTTCAGTCCTAATGGTGTAACCTGCTGCAAAACGGTTTCTCAAGTAAGATAGTGAGTTTCTCAACATAAAATTAAGGTCCCATGGGAGACTGGGTCCCAAATGGGAGGTTTCAAATGCAGAATGCCCTGCAGACATGTGCCGGATACCGCAAACTGGGCAACAATTTTGACCTCAGTAGGGGCATGGTACGCAAAGATGGTAGAAAGGTGCACTTTAAGAGACAAGTACCCCAGGTCCAAATCCCAAAGGGAAAGGAGAAACTCCAACACCTGACTGTTGTCGTGGCACAGGTCAGGAAGCACAGGAAAACCAGGTGCAGTTGTAAAATTCACAAATGATTTATTATTATAAACAGTAAAATAAAAAAACATTCTTCAGAATAACTATTTACAATGGCAGTAGAAACAGAACAGTCCTTCTGAGTTTTTCTTCTCAAGTTCCAATCTCATTGTCTCTCAGTCTCCGTCTCTCTCTTTTGCAAAACACTGCAGCTCTTTTTCATAAGTCTGTGCAGGAGCTTGTTAAGAAAATAGCATGCTTCTCACAGTGCTCTTGCAAGTTTGCAATGTTCTTGTCAGTTTCAGCAGGTGCAGCAAAAAGAACATTGTGACCCAGAACTGACCTCTTGTTTACACCTTCTGCAAAAGGCTTAAACACTGCATCTCAGGTTAACCCCTCGAGTTCCAAATAGCTTTGCAATCATTTCAACAGTATAACTATATACAGTTTTAAACGCGATCCCAATATCAATTACATTTCCACAAAAAGATTCACACATATTTTTATACCTGCAGATATGCAAGGGGGAAGAAAAAACAAACAGCAAGTGAGGGTAGAAAGCGAGAGGCAGAGAACTGCAAGACCGTCGGGATGATCAAGTCTCAGGTCTCACGAGAAAATCTGGTTGCGCAACCAGACAGAGAAGAGACAGAAAAGGAGAGAATAGAACATATCCTTGCATTTAAACTCTTTCTCCAGAACAACTGGGACAGGACAGTATTCAACCCTGTCACACTGACTAACCGGGCAGGTGAACAGATCCAAATGGCAAGCAGCGGTCCAAATGGAGAAGTGTTTTCATTTCACATCATAAGTGGCCCTCGTGAAGGATTTTCTGGCTGTCACTAGGACATCAGCGACCCCAGAGGAAACTTCAAAGTGGGAAAGAGGCCCACAGGAGCTACACATGAAGATGCAGTGACTTGAGGTCTGGATGAACCAGGGTGCCCTGGTCCTGGGAGAGCAAGCTTTGCACAGAGGTAGAGGCACTGAAGGTTCCACAGCCAACTGTTGCAGCAGAAGAAACCAAATCTGGTGTGGCCAGAAGGGAGCAATGAAGATCTCCGCTCCCTTCAGCTGAAGTTTTAAGCAGAACCCTCTGCAAGAGAGGGACGGGAGGGAATATGTACAGAAACATCCCCTTCCAAGAGAGGAACAATGCTTCTCGCCAGAAAACTCCAGGCCCAGGATCGAGCAAGCAAAAATCGGTACCTTTGCATTCAGTGGGGACGCAAAAAGGTCCAACTCTGGCTACACCACCTGAAGAGATCTTCGACCACTGAGGTGAGACGTTCCCACTCGTGAGCCCAAGACCTGGAGTGGCTGAGACTGTCTGCCAACATGTTTTGGACACCTGGAACATCAACGGCAGAGAACTGCAGATTGTGCTTGATGGCCCAATGCCAAACTCTCATCGTCTCCCAACAGAGGGGGTAAGAGTGACTCCTTCCCTGTTTGTTGATGCAGAAGATGACACATATGTTGTCCTTCTGAACCAGTAGTGGGCCTAGGGGGAGATGGGACTGGAAGGCTTGCAGGGTGTATAGAACCATCTGCATCTCCAGGACATTGATATGAAGAGCTTGCTCCATGTCTGACCAGGTACACAAAGATTCTGATGGTCAGCCAAATGGACCCTGAGCCCTGGATAAAACAAAGTCCTGGGAAGGGAATAGAGAGGAAAAAACACAGGAGCTGGGGGAAGGTGTATGGGAAATCTAGACCTACTGCAGGAACCTCTCTCTAAGATCTACTATTACAGTAAGTTCTTACGCAACTGCTATATCTTACTTTGAGAGGGTTCCTGCAGTAGGTCTTCACAAGTAAGACTGAATACCAAGCAGTCAACTAAAAAAGGAGGAGTCTGAGACAATGCTCCAGGAGGAGGAAAATGGCTGCCAACCAACTACAGGTCACTCAGGACTGAAGTCCTTGCAGGACTGCTAGACCGAAGCCAGCCCTGCGCCTAGATGCAATGTCCAGACTGTAATGTTTCGTGAAAGTGTGGACGAAGGACCAAGTGACCGCTGCACATATGTCCTCAGTGGACACATTCCTGAAAAAGGCAGTGTAAGTGGCCACTCCCCTAGTTGAGTGGCCCTTCACCGTCCCCGGAAGGGGCTTTTCGTACTTCTGGTAAATGTAATATATACAATTTGCCAGCCACCTAGACAGAGTCTGTTTTGAACTAGCCTTGCCTTGGCACTTGGGAGCAAAGGCTACAAAAAGTTGGTTCGACTTGCGAACCTCCTCAGTCCTTGAGACATAATATCTCAAAATCCTGTGCACGTCAAGGGTGTGCAAAAGATACTCCCCCCAGTGGAATGTTCTGGGTAAAACACCGGTAGTTCGGAGAGGCGTGGCTTGAGGCTGATCATGGTGAATGCAGCTTAGCCAAGCTCCTGCAGGCACTCAGTAACTCTTATGTTAAATAGGTGTGCCCGTCAGTAAACTGGAACAACTTTTGGTGTAAGAACTAGTGGAACTTGATGGCATTAGCAAGAAGTAAAAATAAGCAATCAAAGTTGCATTCTAATACGCCGCAGCAGCCAAGATCGCAACACCGTGGCCTGTAAGCTATTAACACCACTGAGGGGCCAGATATGGCACGAGAAGGCACCGCAGAAATAGAGGGTTCTCTTGCCTCGGTACCAGCCACATTGGCCCTTATTCAACACGACATGAAGGCGGGCTTCAACAATATAACGACCCAGATCTCTCATATGCAATCTACAGTAACTGGATTATCTGAGATCTCAGAATCCCACACCAACCAAATTGCCGAATTGGAGAACCGGGTCAGCCTACTTGACGATGCTTTGTCTGAGGCTAACAGAGATAACAGTACTCTCAAGAAACAAATGGCAGACTTACTCGAAAAAGTGGGTGATCAAGAGAATCAATCTCGTCATTCTAACCTTTGGATCATTGGTCTCCCAGAAAGGACAGAGGGGTACGGCCCAGGAAAAATGCTGCATGTATGGCTCGTGGAACACTTGTAACAACCCCCTGAACTGCATAATTGTCAGGTACAGCAGGCACACAGGGTAGGCCCTAAGACAGCAAATCCTCGCCCTAGACATTGCCTGATTAAATACTTGCGTTTCATAGATAAGGAGGCTATACTATGCAGATCATGGGAAAGAGGCCCGATTGTCCTTGGGAATACTAAGGTATTTATATTTCAAGATTACAGAAAGGACTTACAACAAAGAAAGCAGAGATTCAGTGAAATTAAGGGGCGCCAGTACAAAATGGGTTGGACTTTTTCATTCCTATATCCAGCCAAATTAAAAGTGAACAGGCCCGGTGGGTCTTCTCGTACCTTTGTCGGTCCCAAGGAGGCCATGCGATGGGTTGATGGTGTTGTTAAGAATGGTGCAGGAGGGCATTCCCCACAACATGGAGGGTGAGACTCTCGTTGACACCAGGGCTCCGGTTCTGCGTAATTAATCAAGGCTTTCTCTGTTGATCTTTATTTGGGTGGGGAACGGAGATAAGCCATGGTCTGCGAGTAGCAGCTTCTTTGCAGCGGCTCCTTGTCTCCCTGAGTCTGACACTGAAATGGTAGAGCTGAAGTCCAGGAGCCTGGAGTTATTTCCTGGACTGGCCAGAACTATGCTACCATCCAACCCTCTCCCGAGATGGTGCACTCCTTCCTCGACAAAGCTTCCTTGCCCTCACTTACTGACCAACAGGCTACTGACCTCGATGTGCCGCTAACGCAGGCGGAAGTCAGTAAAGCTATTAAATCCCTTTGTAGTGGGAAAGCCCCGGGACCCGATGGGATCCCTACTGACTTTCTGAAGTGCTTACACGATTTGCTGTTGGAGCCGCTAGGAAACATGCTTACTGAAAGCTTGGCTTGTGGGATGCTGCCCCCCTCCACCCAGTCTGCTACTATAACTGTCTTTCCGAAGCCAGGCAAAGATTCGACCTGGTGTGCCTTGTACAGGCCTATTTCACTTTTAACAGCTGACTATAAGGTGCTGGCTAAGGCACTGGCCACTAGACTGGAGCCCTTGCTTCCCCAACTAATTCATCAAGATCAGGCCGGCTTTGTGAAGGGTAGACAGGGGAAATATAATATTCGGAGAACTCTGAATATAATCCATCAATGGGGGAGGACTAAACATAAACACGGCACAGCTGTATTGGCGCTGGATGCAGAGAAGGCCTTTGACCGGGTGAAGTGGGGGTATCTCTTCAGGGTACTGGAAAGGATGGGGTTCAGCCCACATCTGGTTTCCTGGGTTAAAACATTACATACAAAACCCACGGCTCAGGTTATCGTGAATGGCCGCTTATCCCTCAGCTTTACTCTGGGCAGAGGCACAAGACAGGGCTGCCCTCTCTCCCCATTACTGTATGTCCCATCTCTGCAACCACTAGCTGGGGCTATATGAAATAACACGGAGATCAGGGGGTTTCAGATAAAAAAGCATGAACACAAAATACAGGTTAATCACCTGTAACAGGAGTTCTAGGAATGGTATATGTTGTTCATCCACACTGTCTGGCAAGTTCCTTGCCGCTTTAAATCTTGCCGGAAGGTCTTCAAGCTGGTTCCTCCCACCCAACCGGGTGGTAAAACTCTCGGCTCCGCCCCATGACGCCAGATCTAGCCCGCTGGAAGCCAGGTTGTGCGTCGGGCCGGAGTGTCGGGTGGAATGTAGGGATGAACAACATATACCATTCCTAGAACTCCTGTTACAGGTGAGTAACCTGTATTTCTAGGGACATGGATATGTTGTTCATCCACACTGTCTACGCAACTCCTAGCAGTTCTCCGTGGAGGAGAAGAGAGCACACCCCCTACTTAGGGAAAAAGGACTGGAGAACCGAGGCCCCAAACCAGCATCCTGGCATGACCCAAGGTCGATGCGGTAGTGGGTAATTAAGGTATGTGCAGACTTCCAGGTAGGAGCCCTGCGGATATCCTGGATAGGGACATCCCTGGAAGCAGCCACCGATGCAGCGGTATGGCGGGTAAAATGAGCTCTTATCCCTCTGGGAGGCCCCATGCTCGCCAACCTATAGCGGAGATCTAAGCAGGAGGTGACCCACCCGCTCATCGTCCACTTGGCTGCAGGTCTGCCAGGTGCGGCTTCAGCGTAGATGACAAACAGCTGGCGAACCTCTCCCCGAACTTCAGCCGTACACTCCCTAAGAAGACAAGCGCTCAACTAGAGTCCAAATGGAGCCTATATTCGGCCTCCGAGGTGTGATTTGGGTAGAACACCGGCAGAGTCAACACCGGTTAAGGTGAAGCTCCGACACCACCTTGGAAGGAACTTTGGGTGGGCGCAGGACAACCTTGTCCCTGTGGAAGACCAGATAGGGAGACTCGAAGGGCGCCTGGAGCTCTCCCATCCTTCTGGTTGACGTGATAGCCACCAAGAAGGTGATCTTCCACAACAGGTGGGAGAATCGCACCTGTGCATTGGTTCGAATGGCTTGCCCATGAGCTTAGCCAATACCAGCTGTAGATCCCACAGAGGTGGAGAGTCTCGCACTGGAAGGGAAATGTGATCAAGGCCTTGGAAAAGCACCCGACCACCTCTCCTGCTCCACCGACTGCCTTCCGGCCCGCACCCGGAGGGCAGAGATGGCTGCCAGGTACACCTTAAGGGTCGTTGACCGAAGCTCTTGCTGAAAGAAAAGGACCACAGGTAGTCCGGAATGCTCACCGAGGAACAGGAGAAGGGTCCAGGCTCTTTCCTAACACCAAATGGAGGAACTCTTCCATTTGAAGGCGTAGCATTATCTGGTCGACTCCTGATGGGACGCCTCAACAACGTTGAGGACCTCGCTGGAAGACCCAAGGCCTGGAAACTAGCTGCTCAGGAACCAGGCCGTCAGGTGCAGGGATTGAAGGTCCAGATGGAATACCTTCCCCTGATAACGGAGATCAGGTCCAGGCGGACTGGAAGCCGCCTCAGGAGCCTGGAGCGGAGACTGAGGAGAGCTGGATACCAGAGCTGGCGGAATCAGTCTGGGGCTACCAGAATCACCTGCGCCTTGTCCCCCCTCACTTTGAGAAGCACCTTGTGGATCAAGGGAATGGGGGGGAAGGCGTAGAAGAGGTCCGGGGTCCACGGCGTCCAAAAGGCATCCCCCTACAGCGAGCCCTGCTGAGGTAGCTGGGCATGAAACAGTCTCGGCTTCGCATTCTCCCTGGAGGGAAAAAGGTCCACCCGAGGTGTGACCCAGTGGAAGAACAGATCTTGTGCTGCCTCTGGCAGGAGAGAACCCCTCGTGAGATGCAGCCCCTATCAGGCTTAGGGCATCGGCCAAGATGCTGGAGGCTCCTGCCATCTAAATGGCTAGGAAAACTGCCTCCAGGCTGCGCACGAGACCATATGCGGAGAGCCTCCTTACATAACGGCAAGGAGCGTGTCCGGTCCTGGTGGGTTAAGAAGCACATGGTCGTGGTATTATCCATCTGGACCTGAACCACTTGACCCCGTAGAAATGGAGCGAAGGCGATGTGAGCTAGGCGGACCGCATGAAGCTCCAGCAGGTTGATATGACATCGGGACTCCCGAGGGGACCAGAGGCCGTGCACTCTGTGCTCCCCCAGATGGGCACCCCAACCCATCAGAGATGCATCGGTCGATAGCAGACCGTCGACTCAGGGCGGACGAACAGGATGCCCCCCTGCGGATGTGCCGGAACGGTCCACCATTGGAGAGTGTTCCACATCTCCTGGGTCACTGTCACGGGCTGGTCCAAGGATCGCAGTGTTGTGACCATTGGCTGGCCAGTCCCCATTGAAGGGGACACATGCACCAACGGGCCCAATGGACCACGCTGGTGCAGGCCGCCACGAGGCCCAGGAGGCGCAGGAATTCCCAGGCGTGGCGCGATTGCCCAACCAGACATGATTGGGCAAAGGAGGAAGAACCTCGGCCCTGTCCGCCGGGAGCAGAGCTCTGGCTCAAAGAGAGTCGAGCTCTGCCCTGATGAATAGAATCACCTGCTTCGGCACGAGTTCCGACTTGGCCCCGTTGAAGAGGAGGCCCATCTAAGAGCAACCTGGAAGGCCAGAACTCTGGACCGCTCCACCTCCGCTCTGGAGGGGGCTGCAATCAGCCAGCTGTCCGGGTAGGGGTACACCCGGACCCTTCGGCGCTGCAGGAATGCTGTCACCACTGCTACGCATTGGTGAAGACCCTGGGAGCTGGGAAGAGGCCGAAGGGCATGGCTCGGAACTCGTAAAGGGATCCCACCACTCTGAAGCGGAGGAATCTCTGAAGAGATGGACAGATCGGAACGTGAAGAATTCGTCCTGGACATCCAGGGAACAGAATCACATGCCTCGTTCCAAGGATGGGTTATTTGAGACAGAGTGACCATCCTGAAAGTCAGAGACCTTAGGAACTTGTTCAGGTCGTGCAGGTCGAGAATGGGGCGCCAGCGCCCCGTCCATTTGGGGACCAGAAAGTACTTGGACATGAGCCCCGGGTCTGAAGGAGGATCGCCTCTATCCCGAGGCACAGGGCAACATCGGCTTGGTGGGCTGACAGCAAGGCTTCGGACCCCGTAGTCCCCCGGGAGGCGATGGCTCAAAGGAATGGCCCGCTCGAAGATCAGAGACAGGCCCTTACCTTCCACCTCCACACCCAACGGAAGGAGGCGGAGCCGCCCTCACGGGAGGGGGGACCCAGGTGAGGGTGGCGAGGTCGGGGGCGACGCCCTCAACCCGTCACTGAGCAGGCTTGGAGGAGGGACTGGCCGAGGGAGCTCCTGGGCCTTTACCTCCTTGCTTCCCAATAGAGGAAGCCGCTGGCTTGGGTTCGGGATGCCAAGCGCAAGCCTGCTGGCCCTCTTGCTGGTGCTGATGGGGCGGCTGTGCCGCAGGGGCCGAAGGACGAAGGGGCTTACGTTGATGTTGCCAGCAGCCCTTGTCCCTCTGGGCGGAGGTGACAGAGTCCAGAGTGGCGTTGGACTTTTTGATCCCCTGGAGGTGTCCCTCCACTCCAGAGCCGAAAAGGTCAGTCCCCAAGAAGGGGATGTCCGCCAACTTGTGCTGGGTATCCGCCGAGAAGGTGGAGAATCTCAGCCATGCCCTGTGGAGCATGTACACTGCGGCCGCTACTGACCTGGCACAGGAATCACCTATGTCCAGAGCAGTCTGAAGCTGCTGCTTAGCTACCGCCCTTCCCTGGTCCCGCACCTGACGGGCTGTGGTCCGCAGGTCGGTCGGGAGATGAGGGATCACCTCATCCAGGAGCCCATGAGGGCGTGGGAGAAGTGTGCCATCAGCGGCGCGAGCTGCTCTGTCGGAGGCCTAGGGAGGACGCAGCGTAAACTTTGCGCCCGACATAGTCCATCCTTTTGGACTCTGTCGGGAGGCCTATCCACGTCCCGAGCGTTTCCGGAACGCTGGAAGACGTTATTGATAACTAACCCCTCAGCAGAGGGGTGCTCCGAAAAACCGGGCAAAGAGCTGATAGGGACCGCATACTTCCTGGCCATCCTGGCCGAGGGCGCAGGACAGGAAGTAGGCCGCTGCCAAAGCTCCAGGGCTGGGCCAACAATGGCCTCAGCCACAGGGAAGGCCTCCGAGGGTGAATCCCCTCGGTCTAGAATCTCCGCAGGGGATAATAGGCCCATTTGGACACAGGCTCGAGCTGCATCCCGGAGAACTCCGAGATGAGCCTATGCAGACCAGGAAGGACGATGGGCTGTCATCCAAAGACCGGTCCCGGGAGGACTCCAGGCCCACCCGCCTGGGAAACATGGAGGAGTCGCTGTCAGACTCCGAAGGGTCTGCAAAGAGCTGCCTCAGGCCTGAGCCACCCTTCACCTGCCTAGGGCGGCCAGGAGTGAGGGTGACAGACAACCTGTGGGGCAGGCCGTGACCCGACCAAGATTCCACCACAATCGGTGGGGCAGCTAGGTTTGGTCGAACAACCGGCCCGGAGGTGGGCATCTCGACTGCGGTGAGCGGCTGCGTTCGCCGTTCAGGCGGCAGCCACTTGATAGCCGGGGAATGAATCGGAGTCGATTGATTCCCGGATAACAGCAACTGCTAAGCTCCTCGTAACGTCGACGCAATCTGCGTCGAAGCCTCTCCTCATCCGAGGAGGAAGACAAGGAGAAACCGTGTTGCCATTTAACTCGGTGCCCCGACCGAGACTGCCGAAGTCGGCGGGAGCGACTTGACAGAGAAGAAGACTGAGACTGAGACCAAGACCTTCGGTGAAACCGAGGGCGGGTCTGGGAAGGGGCAGGGGACACCCGCTCTTCCCTCTGCTCAGACGCTTTGACCAAGGACTGCCGCCCCGAAGGTGCAGGCAGAACCTCGGTCTCCACCAGGGGAACCGGCGGAGAAGGTGACGGCTCTTCCAGTCGCCAACCCGGGTGACGGGTCGAGAGATAACTCGACTACGTCGACAGGCGTCTCGGCAGGCTGGCCTGATGGGGACACCATGAAGCCAATGGCCTGAGCCACAACCTCGACTGAAGTCGACAGTCGGCTGTCCGTGGAAGGAGAACTCTCCCACTCCCACAAACGCCGATGATGGGACTTACCCTGCGACTCCCTCGACTTGGGCTGAGAGGCAAGTCCCGATGGTCCCTCTCCCTTCGTGGAGAGGGACTGGCGAAGCTCCTTGAGTGAAGCCGAATGAGAGGAACTCAGAGAAAGCGGGATAAATGCTGTGACAGAGGAGGAGGGAGATGCGGCCTTGGCCACCTCCTCCTCCAGGGTGATAGAGTGCTCGAGCTGCTCAGCCGAGTCAGCCACGCCATGAACACCGTAGCCAGCCTCTTTGGATTTTACCGGCAGGAAAACTCCTCGGGGCGCCCGAGCCTCAATCGAGCAGCACGATCCTCCAGGACGTTGGTCGAAAAGGCGCGGCACCACTCGCAGACCTGTGGGTCATGGTCCAAGTCGAGGCAGTATACGCACGTGGAGTGCGGATCAGTCCTGGAGATATACCGCCCGCCAGGGCGCCTCAGAGAACCGGTAAACGAACTGTCCATCATGGCCACGAGGGAAAAGAAGACCAAAGTTTAGAAAACTTCAAAACTAAACGCAGAGCGCTAAGGAGGGAACCTGAGCTTCCAAGTGGTAAGGAAGATCTGGTGTCACGGGGCGGAGCCGACAGTTTTACCACCCAGGTGGGTGGGAGGAGCCAGCTTGAAGACCTTCCGGCAAGATTTAAAGCGGCAAGGAACCTGCCAGACAGTGTGGATGAACAACATATCCATGTCCCTAGAACTGGCAATGTATGCGGACGATCTCCTAATGTACCTCCAGTGTGCATCTGAAGATCTTCCCAGGGTCCATTCGGTCTTGCAAGAATTTGGCTCCCTCTCTGGCCATAAAATCAAATGGACCAAAAGTGAGGTACTGCCAACTGGCTCTTTAAATAGACAACCTTTGATCCAGCATCTAAAAGGCCTTCAACTGGTATCTATAATTAAATATCTTGGTGTATACATCTCCAGTAAAACCCATGCCTTATACCAGCTGAACCTTAAACCTTTACTGAGGATTGCGAGAGGTGGATGGCCTTACCACTGTCATGGATGGGGAGGGTCGGTGTGGTTAATATGATGGTATTACCAACATTTTTATACCTATTTCAATCCTTGCCGATTAGAATACCAAAAAGTTATTTTAAAAGAATCTATGCCATCATACACAGATTCCTATGGCGGGGTAAGTCTGCTAGGGTCTCCAAAACTATACTCTAATTACCGCTGAAATGGGGCGGCCTTGGCCTGCCCAACTTCTCATCCTATTATCTGGCTGCACAACTAGCAGCCATTCCCGCTAGAATGAGTGGAGAAGACTTGGGATGGTTGCAGATTGAGGAATCAAGTGGTGTAAGGGAGATTAAGGGAGGGTTGCTGGCGGAAACTCTCTGGACAGGTATGGAACTGGCACACCCTAACCCCTTCCTGGCCTTGACTGTTAAGGCCTGGCATGCTGCACTTCATATGATGGGTAGAACTCAGACTCCTACTAGGCAAACCTTGATCCTTGAGGCGGTAAAACTGAAGACTTCTCCCACAATAGCCATGGTACAAAGATTGAAAGAATGGGAACGCAGAGGTCTCAGATGGATAGGTCAGTTATATGAAGGAGGCCAACTATTAAGTTTTAATCAGATAGTAGCAAACTGGAACGTTCCAAGAGGGGATTTCTTTATATATCTTAATGTAAGAAGCCAATATGATAACACTCTGGGCATTGAGAATGGATGGGCACCACTCATGGCATTTGAAGAGGGCCTTTATTACCCACTACCGGGAGCCAAATTACCTTCCACCTTCTATCGTATCCTCAAGGGAAGAACTGTGCAGTCATACAAAAACTCATTACTAAATGGGGTGCGGATCTTGGGAGTAAAATTGATGACCAACTATGGCATAATGCATGTAAGCATCTGGCAATATGCTCTAGAAACAACAAATTAAGGCAGGTGCAATATAACTTTTTGCACCAGGCATATTTCACTCCTGTAAAGCTCAACAGATTGGACCCGGGTAAATCAGAGACATGTCCTAAATGTAACATAGCCAAGGGTGACTTTATACATCTGGCAATGCTGTGCCCAAAGGTTACCCCTTTCTGGCACGAAATTCATTCCATTATGTCTCAAGTTTTAGATATCCCTCTTCCTAAAAGTCCTTCAGAATTACTTCTAGGTGCGGATCCAAACCATCCATTGGGAAGAGGTCCAGGTGCTTTATGGTCGTTGGCTCTGGTTAATGCCAGGAAAACAACTGCACAAGTATGGATGGCTTCATCGCCTCCTTCGGTTCAGCAATGGGCCAACAATTTGAGAGCTTGTACGGCCATAGAAAAGGCAAGACTGGTTGCATCTGGCCAATTTCATGTGTTTATGGAGCTTTGGGATCCACTTATGAGTGCTATAGAAAATAATACTTTCCCCACTTGAGCTGGTTGCCCATTGATAAGGTAACAGATGTTTCAGATTACAGAACTTACTTAAATGAATAGCCACTGATTTGTTAATAGTTAATAGTTGGTATATTAGTATAATCAGTCTTGGCTCACTGAGTATTTGACACACCCTATGATATTCATTCTGTAGACTGACTAACTCAAATGTACTTTGCTAATGTATGTTTTATATTTGAGACCTATATCACCCCCACCTTATGTTCTTAATAAAAATTATGTTGACAAAAAAAAAAAAAACACCACCACCAGTAGTTCAACATTCTGGTTTAGTGTGAGTTCCGAAACCACCTTCAGGAGAAAAGAGGGATTAGTCCTCAGAGCCACCCAGCCTCTGTGGAAAATAAAAGTAAGGCTCTCTACAAACTAGGGCCTGAAGCTCTGAAACTCTTTGAGCTGAAGTGATAGCAATTAAAAGGAGCGTTTTCCACACTAAGGAACGCATATCACTACATACTGCTGGCTCAAAAGGGGGCAAAGCAAGTTTTTCTAAAATAAAATTAAGATCCCAGGGAGCAACAGGATTCCGGAATGGAGGTTTAAGGTGAAGGATCCCCTTCAAAAATGTTCTAGAAACCTCTAGCTGAGCTAGGGTTTTGCCCTCCACCAGAAGGTAATAGGCCGAAACCTCAGACAGATGGACCTTCAGAGAGGAATAACTGAGGCTCAACTCTGACAGGTGTATGAGGTACTCGAAGACTTGGGAAGCCAAGCAAGAAAAAGGGTCTAGACCTTTAGCAGTGGCCCAGATGGAAAATCTCTTCCACTTCATAGAATACGTGGATCTAGTGGAGGGTTTTCTGGCCTCCACTATGACCTGAGTGACTCGAGAGGAGATGCCATAGTGAGAAACCGCTATGTCCACAGGTGCCATGCATGAAGGTGGAGCGATTTGGGGCTCAGGTGTACCAGACTGCCCTGCCCTGGGACAGAAGGTCGTGAGAGAGGGAAAGAGGTACTGGGATTTTCAGTGCTAACTGCTGTAGTAGAGGGAACTACATATCTGCGGAGGTCATAAGGGGGCAATGAGGATCATGTGTGCCCTCTCTGCTTGCAGCTTCAGTAGAACCTTCTGAAGAATAAGAGAGGGTGGGAGAGCATATAGAAATCTCCCTGTCCAAGACAGAGACAGTGCATCTCACCAAAAAGCACCACGCCTGGGAGCGAGCAAGCAAATGCTGGGTAGTTCTGCGGTGCATGGGGAGGCAAAGAGGTCTACGTCTGGCCGACCCCACTGAAGAAAAAGATCTTCTACTACTGCCTGCTTTAATTCCCACTCGTGAGACCTGACGACTGATCGGCTGAGACTGTCCACCAGAATGTTGTGAACACGTGGACTGCTGTCAAGGATAGGCCGTGTTGAACAGCCCAGTACCACACCCGCATCGCCTCCCTGCAAAGGGGATACAAATGGGTGCCTCCCTGTTTGTTGATGTACCAGCCCATTGCCATGTTGTCGGTCTATTTGAGAAGTGTTCCCAGAACTAAGAGGAACTGAAAAGCTTGGAGAACACAGAGCACTGCTCTAGTCTCCAAGATATTGATGTGAAGGTTCTCCTCTGTGGAGGACCAAGTGCCTTGTGTCCGATGGTCTCCCAGGTGAGCCCCCCATATGAGATTTGATGCATCTGACGTGAGAGTCATAATGGGGGATGGAAAGGGCCCCCCCACCGAGAGGCTGGATAGGTCCTGCCACCAAAGTAGATCTCTCTGAAGACTGTTGGAGACAAGAATCATATGGTCCATGTCGTCCAAGCATTGTTCCCATTGGACTCGTAGAGACCACTGGGTCACCCTCATGTGCAGTCTGGCCAATGGGACTGTGAGTATGGCAGTCGCCATCAGGCCCAGAAGTCGTAAGACCAGTATGCTGTGGCCCAACGAGAGGAGGCCACCAGTGCTGCTTAGACGATTAGAGTCTCTGCTCTGTCGGCTGGAAGGAAGGCACTGCCTTGGACCATGTCCAGCACTGCTCCTATGAATTGGAGGTGCTGGGAGGGTGACAACTGAGACCTGGGGTAATTGACAATGATCCAAGTCTGGAGAAAAGGTCCAGGCTGAAGGAAAGGGAATCCTTCAGACTGTCCTGAGATGGGGCTGAAAGCAGCCAATCGTCCAGGTACAGAAACACATAAATGCCCTTGCGACTAGGGTCACCAGTACCACTGCTAGGTACTTGGTGAAAATCCGAGGTGCCAAAGAGAGGCTGAAGGGAAGGGCTCTGAACTGAAAATGTTCCTCCTGGAAGGAGAATCTCATGAAGTGGCGGTGGGCTGAAAGAATGGGGATATCCAAGTAGGCATCCTGCATATCCAGGGAATACAGCCAATTGTTTGGATGGAGCAGGGGCAAGAGTCCCTGGAGTGTCAATATGCAAAACCTCTTGTATTCTACAAAGAGGTTGAGCATGCTGAGATCTAGGATTGGTCTGAGATCTCCTGTCTTTTTGGGTACTAGGAAGAAGTGGGAGTAAAATCCCCTTCCTATCAACTCTGGTGGAACCCACTCTAGGGCTGATTTTTTCAGTAGAGCATGGATTTACTGCAGGACCAAATTCTGCTGGCCTGACGGGTAATGAGACCTGCCCGGAGAATTGGTGTGTGGTCTCTCCAGAAACTCTATAGACTAGCCTCTTGCGATTAGCTGTAGGACCCACGCATCTGCAGTTACGGCTTTCCACCCTTCCAGGTGGAGGCCGAATCTCCCCCCCCACTGGTTCCTCCACAAGGCGGGGAGGCAATAGGGGGGATCCATGAGTCAGGATGCTGAGGGAAGGGGCACCCTGCCCCCAGCGGCTGTCTTTGGGAATTTAGCCTGGGGGTTTGAGTGCCAGAGCCAGAGCTGTGACACTTGTTCTGATGTCTTCCCTGGTTCTGCTTGTTCCATTTCTGCCAACAAAAATTCTGCTTGTTTTTCTGACCCAAGCGGTACTAAGAGCAGACATCTTTCAAAGATTTGCTGCTTTCTTGCAGTTCTGTGATTATATCTTTAGTGTCGCTGCCAAACAGAACTGGACCTGCTGAAGGGAGCATCCAGAAGGGTGATCTGTACATCTAGAGCAAAACCTGCAAGACGAAGCATTGCAAGGCGCCTCAGGCAGAAACAACATGCTACCGAATCGACAGTCATAGGCTGCCTGAAGGGCATGGCGGCAGGACAAATTATTCATCCCGATTTTGTCCAGTAGTTTGTTCCTGAGTTGCTCGTCAGGGACTTCCTGGGTGTCCTTTTTCCAGTTCAGACAAGGCTGACTTCTGGAAAGCTACCATGTGGGCTACATAGTTTAATGAATGTATGGCGCAGGTAGGAGAAGAGTAGACCTTGCGCCATATTGGTCCATTTGCTTCGATTCCTTGTCAGACAGAGAGGTTCTAAGATGTTTGGGTTGTACAGACCTATTGTGTGCTGCAGTGATGATGACAGAGTCTGCTTTGGGTTGAGCTGTAAGATGGGAAACCCCTTCCTGGGGGTGGTAGGTCCTGTCAGCTTTCATACAAACCACAGGAATTGACGACGGCTGTTGCCAAATCGTAGAAGTAAGCTCTTCATGCGGCCCTGTCCAAGGAAGGATGGGGAGGGGGTTCACACTGACCAGGTCCAGATGCTCCACAAGTCTTCTGCGTTTGGGGTCCAATTCCTAGGACGCCCACCCGCATGATCTCTGGATGGACCGGAGGAGCTCTGCGAAGGATGGATCTTCCGGGGGAGATTTAGGAGACTTCTTCAGCTGAGGCTTTATGGGAGAGTGGGGTTCTGACAGGTTTCCCATGTCCGAATCCTCGTTGGAGTCCGAGGATTCCAGCCTACTGGGCAAAGAAGTGGGATCTGGAACCGCCTCCGTGACTCTGTGCCCTATAGAGATTCCTGACTGCAGAGCAGTATCTCTGTCACAAACTCTGCTGGAAGGAGCAGGACTTCCCGGAGGAACCCTGTGGGGAAGGATAGCCCCGACTACCAGCTGGGGCTGACCCAACTCCTGTAACAGCTGGGACCTGGCATCTTTCACCAAGCTGGTATGGATTCTTGTTCCAGCTGAGGAGGTGGAGGAGGAGGTGGTGGAGGGCATCCTGGGTACCCCATAGTGTAGGAGAGGTAGCTGGTGGTTGGTACCAGTAAGGGCACTGGTAACCCTGGAACTGACCCGTCGGGCAACCTGGCGTCGTTGACAGGTAGACCAGCATCGGATCCCCCAGTGTTGGGTATTGGGGAAACTGCGGCATGTAGCCAGGGTAGTAACCCATTGGGCCCGACAGGAGAGGAGCATAAGGTCCAGAAAGGCGGTGCTGAGGGACCATTGGGGTTTGGATCTGTCGGCAGATGCAGGGGTGGAGCCCCTGAAGGTCCAGGAAAATTTTGGTCCATTTTGCCCCAAAAGGGTCCGGTGAGGGATATGGTGTCAGGAGCCTATCTGATGGCAAGACTGAGACAGGCGAAGGGGGGGGGGGAGATCTAGAAGGGTCTCCATTGATGGGTCTACTGGGGAGGCAGACGTCTCATAGATGTCAGACGTTAGGGGCTCCTGGAAATCTGGCCCAAAGAGGTCGAGTAAGGATAGTGATTCCCTAGAGGGAGAGCCCAGGAGTGAAAAAGGGGAACCTGCAAGCTCGCTCTGCCAGATGTCGGGGACCACAAGGGAGTCCGACAGGAGAGCAGTCACCACGCGGCCATCGGGTAATCCGGCAACCGACTTAGAAGTTACGGTCTGGCGAATGTCGGAGGAGCCGACGGACAACTTAGAGACCACGGCCGGGTTGACGGAAGCTAGTAAGCTAGAGTCAGGCTGATCAGCCTGTGTTGGGCGCCCGGAGGCAGAGCCGGGGGGCGGCTATTCGGCCGAGCTAAGAGCAGGTACCACAACTGTTTCCTCAGAAGAGGAGACCCCTGACTGCCCATTGACCTCAGCAGGGGAAGGGAGGGGAGAAGGCATCCAATCCACCAGAGCAGACAAAGGCCCAAGAGGTGGGGTACTCAAGGAGGTGGAGGCTCCACCTGAGATGGTGTCAGCTGTCTGGCTGCTTTTCCTCTGAGAAGAACAGCTCTGCTGCCGGTGCTTCTCCTCCTTTTCTTTTCCAGGGAAGGTGACGACGATTGTTTCCTCAGCTCCTGGAGCTCTCTTTCCATCGATGTTAGTCACTGTTTCAATAAATGGGCATCAAGGGTCCTCTGGCGACGGGTGTGCGTGGCCTGGTTGAAGGTCTGGCAGACGGTACACTCTGCGGTCTTGTGTTTAGGCCCCAGGCAGAGGAGGCAGCGGGAGTGGTCGTCCCCATGCGGGATCTGTGTGCTGCACTTGTAGCACTTTTTCTTGGGCCAGTAAGACGACATGCAATGCTGCTGAGATGAAAAAAATACAAATGCAACTACATGATAAAATGGCAGGTGACTGAAGCTGTTTCACTGCGAGGTCCAACAATTCAATTCGATGACGGGAAAGAATTGGAGGGCGGGCGGGGATCTCCCCTAATTATAGTCACACTGACGTCCATCACCTGACGCTGGGGGCGGTCCCCGCTGATGATTGCTAGCTATAATTTTACCATGCGGTCCTGATGCCAGGAGGCACAGTCCTACTTGTGAAGACCTACTGCAGGAATCCTCTCAAAGTAAGATCAAGGGTTCCTATCAGCTTGTGAGGTCATAGCTCAGTGGTGATACTGGCGGTGAGGTCACTCACATTTCCTGTATACCAAATTAGTCTCATGCATCTGCATATTCCCAAGTATCCCACCATATATATACACATATATATACATACATATACACACAATATATATATATGTGTGTGTGTGTGTGTGTATATATATATAATATATATATATATATATATATATATATATATATATATATATATATATATATATATATATACACACACACACACACACACACACACACAAACACTTTTTTCAATTAGTGAGCCACAGTTTTATAGCAGGTCACAATTACCCCTTTGATCTTCAGCTGACATTCCTGAGATATTTCTCTTAGTGGTGAGAAATTTAAAAGGCAACTGTCAGAAGTTAGCTTACCTCCTAATAGGTCATAAAATGCAATACTTTATACAAGTGGCTGATTTACAACCTATACACCCCGGTTTTATTATAGTCCCAGGAAGTCAGCTTTTATGAGCTAGAGGTGACAAGAAGCAAGGCCAGCACATTTTTTTTCTTTTAAAAATCCAATATCCCCTGATGTCCTGTGCTGACTGCCCTACTTCTCAAGCAGAAATTCAAAGGAACATATACTTATATCACAAATATAATACAAACAACAAGAAGCAGATTGGCTATTTGTCACAGCCAATAGAAGTGATTTTTATGGTATATTAAGTTCTGTATCACTATGTCATTTTAGAGAAATTAAGATGGCGAACACAGGACTGTCTTGCAAACATGATGTCACAATCCTAATGACATGCATCTTCCTGTATAAAAATTTAATTTTGTCCATCTTTATCTAACAATGTTAACATTCTTGTTATAATGCAACTGCCCAGAACTAACCTATGCCATAATATATGCATATATGTTATAAAGTAGTTATCCCCAAAGCCAGTAGCCTCACTGACGTGAGTCTTGGCTACTAAATATTGCCTGAGAGGTAGTCAATGCATGAAGAAAGAGCTAAGCATATTCTTACCCCTCAGGGACATTGCCACCAACCTGCAGCCAATGCCCGCTAGGACTGGCAACCTGCAGTCATCTTCCAAAGACTCCGCTCCTACTGTCCTATCGAATGTCAAAAATCCAGGGCTTTTATATTCTTGGATCATTTAAAAAGTGGTGCTGACCCAGATAAAAACTGATATTGCAAAAAGACGCAAGTAGCCACTTATGGCTGCTAGAAAGTCAAAACACCATGTGGTTGCTAGGAGGTGGGAGGTAACTAACAAGTTGGTCAAGGTCAAAAGGGTAAGAAACACCATGTGGTTGCTAAGCATAATAAAACTTGCTACTTGTGGTTAGCTAGGTTTCCTTTTAGCTGAGCAAAACCTCCTGTAATTATTTTGCAACTGGCAATGCTAGTAATTTCTTATCTAGGTTGTTCTTACAAATGCTTGGCCTTGCTAAGTGTTCACTCAAATCCAGATCCATCTGTATGTGGTGCCTGCAAGTGCTCAGCCTGGTTGAGTTTTACTCCGATCCTGGTCCTTGGCAAAGACTTCCCTAGTATCAGTACACTAACTTCAATATTCACAATCAGGAGTATAATGGAGATAAAATAATGCAAATCGTGTGGACTTAACCCTTTGAGAACTGAATATGTGTGAACGTATATAGATTCTGGACGTATATATACGTCCACAGTCTTTATAAAACGTTACATACAGATGAAAACCCTACCACTGCAGAAGCAGCTCAGAATTCTCTCGCTGAGAGGTCACTTGTCACCCTCACTAACATCAGATGTTATTGCCTTCAGTTACAATGGAGGAGATTAAATTAGTCCTGGGATCTGCTAAGACATTGAAGTGCCGTGGCCTAGACAGATTCCCAGTAGAATGTTACAAAGCCTTCTCTGAGATTCTTCTTTCTTCACTGCTGCAAGCCTTTTGGTTGGTGGAGGAGGGATGGATCCCCCCCCCCCCCAAAAAAAAGTTGAAACAGTACCACAATTTCCGCTATCTTGAAACCAGGCAAAAATAGTAGCCCCCCACACTTCGTATTGTCTCATATCCATTCTTAATATGGATTGCACTACTGTCCCCTCCTTACTACCCAGTTCTCTCCCTGCTGCTGGTGGCAGGTGACATGAAGAGTAACCCTGGCCCCTAGAACATCCCTATTGCACATTCCCACACTATGTGGGTCAGCTCCCCAGGGCTTAAGATTGCCCAGCTAGACATATGCGGCCTCCCATCCAAATACCCTGACCTCGAAGCTTGAATAACCCTCTATAGCGACAAGTCCTGGGTCTCACTGAGACGTGGTTTAAACCATACATCTCTGATGATACTTAATAACTTGTCGGGCTACTCCCTACTGTGCTGTGATCACCCTGGGGAAAAGAATGGTGGTGGCATTGCTCTCTACATCAGAGAACCCCTAACAGCCACCCTTGTTCTCTCATCTGACCCTGCCTCTCCCTGTGAGTGGCTAATCTCTGAGCTGATCCTGGGCTCATCCAAAAAACTATACCCTGGCTGTTGCTACAACCCCCTGAACAGAGGAACATCTGGCCTAGCTAATCATCTGTCTGGGCTAGGCCAACTCTGCCCTCCCAGAGATACCATTCTCCTCGGCAACTTCAACCTTAATTGGTTAAGTTCCCAGAAACTTGACGACGCCAACCTACTCAAACACCAAAACCTGGTGCAAATTATCTCTAACCCCACCAGGTACAACACCCGCACCCAAAATCACTCACTTCTTGATTAGGTGGACACAAACAGTGAGGACAAGGTATACCAGGCGGGAACCTTGTCCAACTCCATCAGCGACCACTCCCCTACATATATTCTCTGGACCACCAAAACCAAGTGTCCTCCCTCCAAATATCTGTCCTTCCATAATTTTAACACCACCATTAACCTCCTACAGGACGTCTAGGACTGGTCAGCTCTTTACTCCTTTTCCACTTACTACTAGAAGAGTGAGAGGTGGCTGCACCAGATGGCTCACAAAGGAGCTCCTGGCCCTTATGAAAGAAAGGGATTCCAAAAGGGTCGCCAACAAACAGGCGCCCACTCCTAACCTCTGGAACGAATAAAAGTGATTGCTTAATAAATGCAAGCAAACTGCCCAGTCTCAAAACTCAACTTCTACTACAGACTTCAAATGAAAAACTTTGCAAATCCTCGATATTTCTGGAGCTCCCTTGGCTCCCTCCTTACTCCATGATCCCACAGCCCTATATTCAATTTAAACTCCTCTACTGGCCCTCTGACAGATCTGCTGGAGGTTGCCCAGGCTTTCTCGCTGACCTCACTGCCCAATTTAGCAAACTCCTCTCAACAGCAACCACCTACTTCAGGAGATTGTGCTAGTGACCCACCCCTTCCCTCCGTTGCCCCCCCCCACACACACACACCTTTCTACTTCAGGGCCATCTCCCAAAAGCTTACTACCAAACTCCTCAAGAGCCTCCCCTCCCACAGTAGCCCTGGTATTGATGGCCTTTACCCCTCCCTGCTCAAGTTCGTTGCACCTGCCATCTCCAAACCCCTGACTTTCATTTTTAACCTTGCATTGGCCTCAGCAGCTATGCCAAGTCCCTGGAAGGTTGCCAAAGCTGTCCTGATATTTAAAGTAAAGTTGCAAAATTCCCCAAATACCTTTTATACATAGTATGCCATTACCAGCCATGCTTCTGATGTTGAATCTGCAATTTGTTTTGTAAACAAATCTGTCAGTCTTTTTTTTTTTAATGTTTTATCAGCGTTTTGTTCTCCAGTTTTCTGTGTGTGGCCACCCCCCCCAAATGATGTCATACCAGGGAGCTATCAATGATTTACATACAGCAACAAGGAATTCTGGGTAATTTATAACATTGCCTTAAATGTGCCTTACTCAGATGTACAGTCCCATATGTTGAATAGCAAGGCATTGTGGGTAAAATAAGAACCTGTTTTCCAATTTCCTTGCTGTGAGATGCTGTCCCATATTTCTGTAGTGGTGTCACCAACATAAGCTTTTGTATGCTTATGTTCACAATAATGCATTGTGCATACCGCATCTAGCTACACGACTTCTATACTGAGAGGTGTCTCCTATTTCTGCAGTAAGCACAGAAATATAATAGCCTGTATACTAATTTACATAGTGAGGCATTGTGGGTACAGTATATAGCTGATTTGTCTATCTAAAAAAAACTGACACTGTCCATTTACTACCCGTTTCCCTGGTTTGATGACACAGGTGTTGCAGCACTGAGCAAAAAGGGGTGGGTTATGCAAATGAAGCAGAGCGCCAAAATAAAAAAATAAAAACTTTCATGGAAAACAGCACTGTTTGGTAGTTCTAATGGTAAGAGTCTACAGGTTACTATTCCCATTTGCTATGGCAAACCTGCACCTTTACTTTACAGCCGGGGACCCTTTCTCCTCTGACAATTACAGACCAATCTCTATTCTTGCCATCCGAGCAAACTACTCAAGAAGATTGTCCACTGCCAACTTTCAGATCACATCGATGAGTACAATCTTTTGTGCAATCAGTAAAACAGGTTCCATAAGAACCATAGCACCACCTCTGCACTAGCCCTCCTCACTGACCATGTCTTCAGGAACATGGATCAGGGTAAAGCCACTGGCACAGTGTTTGTGGACTTGACCAAGACCTTTGGTCTGGTCAACCACCCTGTACTGTATACTAAACTCCACCAGCTTGGCTGCTCCAAGACTCAGCGGTGGTTCCAGAATTATCTGACTGGCCGTTCCCAGTCGGTGACAGTAGGAACCGCCATCTCCCCTGAATTGCCTGTCTCTACAAGTGTCCCCCAGGGCTCCATCCTGGGCCCCTTACTATTTTCCATATTCATCAACTCCCTCCCCGCCAACAGCCTTAACTGCTCTGCCCTGCTGTACACCGATGTCTTAGTCCACTTCCACAGCGACAAGTCACTACAGAACATATCCTCCATGCTTACCCATAACTATGGTTCTGCCCACAATTGTTTTTTGTCAAATATGCTCTTGGTAAACAAGAAGAAAATGAAGACAATGCTTCCTGGATCCAAGCCCTACCTGGAAAGTACTGCAAAATCCAATTCCTCCCTCTCGGTACTCTTCCCCATCTGGGCCTGACCTACAGAATGTCCCCAATTTCAAATACCTGGGTGTAGCCCTAGACCCATCCCTCTCCTATACTGAACACATAAACACTGTTGTACGCAGAATAAACCAAAAAGCTAGGCGCCGCCTATCGAATAAAGAATTATCTAACCCCAGATGCCCAATCAGCCGTTGCCAGAGGTAACCTGCTCCCAATCCTCGACTACTGCCCCCTATCTACTCCTCATCTACGTCCGATACCCTTTGCCTTAGACTCAACTCTGTCTACAACAGTGTTTGCCGCTTCACATTACTGGCTCCTTACTCTACCCACCACTGCGACTTATATCAGTTTCTAGGGTGGCTCACACTCAAGGGCCGCTATGATTATGCACTTGGAAGCATTACTGATGGCACACTGCGAGGTGGAGTCGAGTCCCCATACACATCCCTCCTCAAGGCCCAGGCTGCTCCCAGGTGTCTTCGTGAAACATGCTCCCCGGAGGTCCCCAAAGTCTCCAGAGTAATGGGAAGTAAAGCACTGTTAGCAGTGCCCCTTCCCTATGGAACAGAATGCCAGCATCCTTCCGCACAGCTGTCTCACACCACTCCTTCAAATCCAAACTCAAATCCTGGCTATTATCTGAATCCAGCTCCTCCTACTCTCCTGGATAACCCCCTTCCCTCCAGGAGAGCACACTTCCTGCTCCCCCCCTTCCTCATCAGCTTTCCACTTCACCCACCTATGCTAGTTCACTGCTCCCCTTCCTGTACCCACTCCTATCCCTGCTTTCTGCTTTGCTAATCTCTCTGCTCGATACCTCTTCCTCCTCAAGCTTACTTCCTAATGTCCTACCCCTTTTCACCTGCTACTGCATTTTCCTCTATTACTTATGTTTTCTAACTAACACGGGGTGTGTCACTAAGGCCCTGTCCACACTACACTGCTCCGGCCTGGTAACTGATGCAATCCGTTACGGCCGGGGAGCAGTGCAGTGTGTCCACATTGCGGCGATGTCCATTATGGGATCGGTACCGCCGGTCCACACTAGGGGTGCCGGCGACCGCTGGCAGCCCACTTCAGAGATGCAGCTCGGCGCATGCCACGGGCCCTGCAGAGGACCGTTACCACGCATCCAACACTTCACCCGTAACGTTACCGAGGTGTAACCGGTTTCATAGCCATTGTTGAAACCACCTCATATGTGGTTTCAACAACGGTTACGATAACGCCTTCTGTAACATTACAGGTGTAAACGCAAACTGTTGCGGTAACGGTTTGGGCACTCTGTAACGTTACAGAGGCGTAGTGTGGACAGGGCCTAAAGCTCTACCTGCACTTAACTCACAGCACTTCTCCATCTCCCCTACAATCATCCCCACTTTAGGTATTACCTTGTTATCTTACTATGTATTGTGATCACTGTTTGTATACTTTAATTTGTGTAGTACAGCTTATAAAGGGCATTTCTACTTGCATGTAATTGTATTTGTACTTTTCTGATCTGTGCCATTGTTGTGGTCCAGGTCGTGCCTGAAAACGGTCTTCTGGATTAGTGCACTCACCTGGTTATCAAAGACTTAAATAAATATAAAATATTTATGGGGCTCTGGGCCCACAGATTGGGTACTCTGCTCTCCTACTCGACACATCCAGACCAATCATGGTTTATTCATAGATGACAGACTATCAATAACATTCAGATCACCTTCTATCTCCTTCATTTAGCCCAGAGGCTCTCTATTCCACTGGCTCTTCTCACCCTTGATGCTGACAAGGCCTTTGATAAGGTCTCCTAGACCTTCTTATGGAAGACCCTTAAGGCCCTTGGTCCCTCTCCTTTCCTTGACTGGCTATGAAATCTAGATGCTGAACCTCAAGCACATATAAAAGTGAATGGTTCATATAGACCTCCTATACACCTCCAATAAGGGACTAGGCAGGGATGCCCTGCTGTCCCCTACTTTTTGCATTATATATGGAACCAGTGGCGAATGCAATGAGACAGAATAAGGGGGATAGAGGGGGTACCCCTAGGACATAGGGAAGTTAATTTATATGCAGACAATGCACTCCTTACATTATTATCTCCAGATATCTCTATCACAGAGGCCTGGAAGGAGTTGCATAGCTATGGGAAATCTCAGTCTTCTGGCTAAACCTGCAGAAGACTGAGCTCCTTCAAGTTAACTACACTCCCTTTCCAGTACTAAAATGCCAACTCTCACTTAAATGGAATAGAATATAATATTCCTTAAAGTCTGGCTAACACACAGTTACTTAACTATGAGCCAATAACACAACAAAAAACACAGGGCTTGGTTAGGTGGAATCAGCACCCACTTAGTTTTTTTCTATCACGTGGAATACATACAAATGGTAGTTTCCACCAGGTGTTATACATGCTGCAAACCCTCCCAGCTTTCCCGTCTCAATATTGCTTTACATCTTGGGATAAACTAATTTCCCTGCTTTCTTTGAAGGGGCCAGCACCATATAATTCATTTTTAACATTTTAACTCACAAAGGAATGGAGGGGGAGGTAAATCTTCCTAATTTCTGATCATAAGCATTAGTGACACAGCTCCGAATTATTTACTACTGGATTTCCTCAACTTATCGTAAGAACATAAGAAAAACCCGACAGGAGGGAGCAAAAAAAAAAAAAAATGCCCTTCTAGCCTGTCTGCGTAAGGCTACTATATGATACTGACAAACCCACCTGTTTGTAAGTACCTATCTAGTCTGTTTTTAAATGTAGTTAAACTTGAACTATATACAATGCCCTCTGGTAAGGTGTTCCAGTGAATCACCGCCCTCTGTGTGAACCCATTCTTACTTTTAGTTGTCCTAAAATGTCCCCCCTTAATCTGAAGCTTACGCCCCCTAGTATCGCTACTATTATCCATCCATCAGAACAATGCCTAGCACTGCCTTAAAATCAGTGTTTTCTAGACACTTAAAAATTGCTATTAGGTCACCTCTCATTCGTCTCATCTCCAAGGAAAAAGGACCTGGTGTACTCAGCCTACTATGATGGTGCATGTATCAAAACCAGTAATCCTTTTCATAGTTCTCCTTTGCACCCTCTCCAGTCTGAGTATTTCCAACATCTTGGGGAGCCCAGAATTGCCCACAGTACTCCAAGTGATGTCTCACCAAGGACCTATAAATAGGCACAATAACATTTCTGTCCCTTTCCTGGAAGGAAAGGATGTGGAGGTTAGCCAAGGAGGTGACCTCGGCGGGGAAAGCAGTGGACCACAGAGGAGGAGGAAGCGAATCCTGGTGTGGGACTCCATCATAAGAGGGATCCAGCTAGGAACACAGGAGGGGGAGGACAGGGAGGTGAGGTGCCTACCAGGTGCCATGGCATGGAGGGATGGAAGGAAGATCCTGGGGATCACTGGGAAGGCAAGACGGGAGGGTGAGCTGGATGTCATTATCCACCTAGGTACAAATGACCTGGCAAATGGGGAGCCAAAGGAAGTTCAGGAAGAGTTTAGGAAATTGGGGAGGGTCTCAAGCAATAGCTACTTCTGTCACTTTCTCACAAGTACTACCTGCGAAAGGCAAGGAGAGCATAGATGCATGCACCAGGAACTTTAACTCATGGTTGAAGAACTGGTGCTGTGAGAAGGTTTGGATTCATTGGTGACTGGGAACCCACCTGGAGGGATGGAGGTTTGTTCAAGCTACGGCCTGCATCCATCCTGGAGGGGAATCCAAGCACTCAATGATAAGTTTAAATGCTACATTGACAAGCATTTAAACTAGCAAAGGGGGGTGGCAGGCCAGCAAGGAGGGTACCTACTTGCTCACCCCCCACAGCTAGCAGTGGAACCAGTGAACCAGAGGAGTGGCTATCTCTACAAAGCAGTGTGCAAAAGATGGAAATTAGTGCCCAAGAGGTGGATAGGCAGAAAAGGGGCAAAATTCAGCAGAAGGGCAGACAGCAAGGAGAACCAGGGATAAAGAACAACCAAGGGAGGGGCTGGAGTAGAACAGCGAAACAGTCTAGGGAGGTCAAATCATGGAAAGCCATGTGTGTAAATGCCAGGAGCCTTAGCAACAAGATGGAAGATAGTACAGTTACGTAAGAACTTATCTTAACAGTAGATCTTCGAGAACAGCTCTTGCAGCAGGTTACACCATTAGGACTGAAGCCGGCAGGCATCAGGACCCCACGGAAAAATTCTAGCTAGCTATCTTCAGCGGGGACCGCCCCCGACGTCGGTCCCGCCTCCGATGTCAGGTGTAGTACATAAGGGGGCGGTCCCGCCAGATTCCCCAGTTCTCCCGCCGGAGACTTCCGGCCGCAGGCTGACATCGAAATGGAAGACTGAGAATCCACTGTCAGAAGACAAACAGGAAAAATCCCTGTTAACAAAGGCTTAAGCCATGCCTCCTCCAAGGGGGAAGGTGGGCAGGAAGGTACCTGCTGCAAGAGCTGTTCTCGAAGATCTACTGTTACCTTAAGTTCTTACGTAACTGTACTATCTTACTTCGAGACACAGCTCTTGCAGCAGGTTACACCATGAGGACTGATTCCCAAGTGCTTGCAAACATTCTGGGAGGAGAAGGAAATTAGAAAGAACGTTCCAGGTCCTGAATCTAGGACAGGAGACCCTGTAGCACCACCAGGCCGAAGCCTGCTCTTCGCCGTGAAGCGATGTCCAGGCTATAATGCCTGATAAAGGTATGTACAGAGCTCCAAGTGGCTGCAGCACAAATGGCAGAGGTGGAGACGTTTTGAAGTGCTGCAAAGGAGGTGGCCACACCCCTAGTGGAATGGCCCCGGACTGATCCTGGGAGGGGCTTTCGTTTGATATCATAACAGTATGAGATGCACTGGACAAGCCAGCGAGATAGGGACTGTTTGGATACTGGTTGGCCCATCATCCTTTCAGTAAAGGAAACGAAAAGTTGCTCCGAAGTACGAATCTGCTTAGTTCTGCTCAGGTAGTACCTTAAGCTGCGGTGAACATCCAGGGTGTGAAGCAGCGCCTCTCCTCTATTAGAATAATTAGGGAAGTAGACCGGCAGGTCAATATCCTGATTGAGAGCGAGTGTGGAAACCACCTTAGGCAAGAATTTAGGATTCGTCCTCAGGGATACTCTGTCCCGGTGGAAAATTAAATAAGGCTCTTTGCACATGAGAGCATGAAGCTCAGAAACTCTTCTCGCTGACGTAACAGCAACTAAAAACAACATTTTCCACGACAGAAAACGAGTCGTAATCCGCGGCAGGCTCAAAGGGGAGCGTGAGTTGCTCCAGGACAAAGAGCAAGTCCCATGGAGGCACTGGGTCCTTAATGGCGGCCTAAGATGTAACACCTCTCAAGAATTCTCGACAGGCATCTAATTGTGCCACTGTCGCTGTCCCGAAGAATGATAAGCTGAATTGGCACAGAGGTGCACTTTAATAGAGGAGTAGGTGAGACCCGAAAGGAAAAGGGAGAGCAGGTACTCTAACACCGCTTTCACCGGACAACCTAAAGGGGAAAGGCCGCGTGCTTGCGACCATAGACGAAAACGGCGCCATTCCATGGCATAGGTCGCATGCATTGCCAGCTTTCTGGCTGCAGAAAGAACTTCCGCAACCTCTTGCGAGACCCCGTGACGCAAGATGGCTGTCTCTAGGAGCCATGCATGCAGGTTCAGTGAGCGTAAGTCCGGGTGGACCAGTGAACCCTCCTCCTGAGAAAAGAGATGGGAGCTGAATGGCAACGGGAGCAGAGGTTCCCGGGATAGCTGAATTAGCAAGGAACCAGATCTGTCTAGGCCAGAAAGGGCCACCAGGATCATTGTTGCATGCTCCCTCGCGGTTTGAGAAGAACTCTCTGGATCAATGGGAAGGAGGAAAGCATAGAGAAATCTGTCCGCCCAGGAGAGGGACAATGCGTCTCGCCAGAAAACACCAGGCCCTGGATCTAGCGAGCAAAAATTGGGCAGTTTTGCGTTGGATGAGGAAGCGAACAAGTCCAATTCTGGAGTTCCCCATCGAAGAAACACATCCTCTGCTACCTCCTGAAGAAGTTCCCACTCGTGGACTCTGGCCTGGGAGCGACTCAGGCCGTCTGCAATTGTGTTTTCCACCCCGGGAACATGTACTGTGATCAGGTTCGCGCCGTGTCGGATTACCCAATCCCACACCCTCATGGCCTCCCTCGCAAAGGGGTAAGAGCAGCCTCTTGTTTGTTGAGGTAATACATCACCGCTGTATTGTCTGTCTGAAGCAGGAGAGTACTCGCGGATCTCTGACTGAAATGCCTGCAGGGCATAAAGGACCGCCCTCATCTCTAGGACGTTGATGTGGAGGTGGGCCTCCAGAGGGGTCCACGTTCCCTGGGACTTCACCCCATCCAGGTGTGCTCCCCACCCTAGACCTGAGGCGTCTGTGGTGAGGACTACCTCCAGGGACGGTGCTATAAATGGGATGCCCATAGAGAGTGTCCCTGGGTCTAGCCACCACTGCCAGTCTCGAATCGCGGTGTTCGTGATTCTGACCGGATGCTGCATGTGGTCTTGCCTTTGGTCCCATTGCACCTTGAGCATCCACTGAGTTACCCGCATGTGGAGCCTTGCGAAAGGGACAGTAGGAATGGCCGCAGCCATGTGTCCGAGCAAGTGAAGGACCGACCTGGCTGGGACGGTCTTGTTCGATGAAAGCTCCCTGATGAGGGATCTGATGCGCTCCGCTCTGTCGTCTGGAAGAAATGCTCTTCCCTGAACTGTGTCCAGTACTGCGCCTATGAACTGCAGCTTCTGCAACGGTACCAGAAGAGACTTCTCGTGGTTGATTAGGATACCCAGAGAAAGAAACAGGTCCAGGGTGCTCTGGATCGCCCGTAACAACACCTCTCTGGAGGCGGCCATGAGAAGCCAATCGTCCAGGTACGGGAACACATAATGGCCCTGTCTCGGAGACGCTGCCACGACTGCCATGCATTTGGTAAAGACCCTGGGTGCCGATGACAGCCCGAATGGAAGGGCTCGGAACTGAAGATGATGGCCGAGAAACTCGAAGTGCAGGAACCTCTTATGCGCCTGAGCTACAGGGATGTGCAGGTAAGCGTCCTGCATATCTAGAGACGCTAAAAAGGTGTCCTGCTTCAGCATGGGAATAAGACCCGGAAGAGTCACCATGCGGAATCTTTTGTAGGCGACCGACAAATTGAGGTCGCTGAGGTCCAGAATCGGATGGAGGTCCCCTGTCTTCTTTGGAACCAGGAAGAAGTGGGAATAGTATCCGTGTCCTCTTTGGTTCTCTGGGACGTAATCTATCGCTCCCTTTTTCAGGAGCGCGAGTACTTCTTGTCTGATCAATGACTTGTGCTGACCCGGGTACCGGGAGAGCAAAGGAGGCCTCGAGCGTGGCTTTTCCGCGAATTCTATAAAGTGGCCTCTTCCGACCAATTGTAGAACCCACCTGTCGGTGGTTATAGTCTGCCATCCTGGCAGGAAATTCGCAATGCGACCCCCGACCATGACGTCCCGTTGATCCTGAGGGGCGGGGGCCAGGAAGGAGTCAGGCTGTGGCGGCTGAGGGTCCCGCTGGCTGGACCGGCTTAGGAGTGCGCTGGCTTCGACCTGCGGGTTGTTTTCCCCGGGCTCTGCGAAAACCGGAGCCCCTTTGTTCTGGAACGGGGCCGGACTGTTGTCTCTGCGTCCGTCCACGAAATCGGCTTTGGTTCCTACGAAAGGAACTAAGTTTGGGTCGTTACATGGCCTGAACCGACCTCACTGCCTTCCCGGCCTCTTGGAGTTTGGCAATTATCTTCTCTGAGGGTTTACCAAACAAAACTTCTCCCTCAAATGGGGCATCCATGATGTTTTTCTGGACGTCTGGGGTAAAACCGGAGACACGGAGCCAAGAGTGCCTCCGGAGGCATATGCCTGAAGCTGCTGCTCGGGCCGAGGAGTCCGCGGAGTCATACGTGGCTCGTAGCACTTGGGTTCCCACATCTGAACCCGTACGGAGGAGCTGCAACATCTCCTCCTTCTGCTCACCTTCCGGCAATTTTTCAGCCGCATCCAGACCCTGCTCCTACAGGGCATTTTGGAACTGCACCGTGTGGGTCAAATAATTCAGGGATCTGATGGCGCAGGTAGTGGAAGCATACGTGCGCCTACCCATGGCGTCCAGCTGCTTGGACTCTGGGTCCGGTGGCAGGGTGCTCAAATGTTGCAGTCTCTGGGACCGGTCATGAGAGGCTGTTATGACCAGAGTCTCGGCCTGAGGATACTGAGTCATGTACTGGTCTTCTCTTGGAGCCTTGTACAAGCGGTCAGCTTTCTTTGGCATCGCCGGGAGTGAATGTGGATGCTTCCACGCTGCCTTGGTGACATCCATGAAAGTGTCTACCAAGAGTGGCACCACCACAGGCTTGGGGTCCTTCTGCCAAAGATACTTCCCAAGGCGTAGCCTTTCCGGGTCTAACTCTTCCGCATCGCATCCCATGTTCTCTTGGATGTGTCCCATGATATCCAAGAATGAAGGGTCATCCGGAGGAGACTTTGGCAGCTCACGTGGGTCTGGAGAAGGGATGGAAAGGGGAGATGGGGATCTGGATGTTGAAAACTCTGATCCCGTGTCCTCCGTCGAAGGCGAACGGCGGCGTCTTCTGGGTCTCTTGGGACTGGGTGACCTAGAAGAGGATCTGGACAGAGGTCTCCTTTTGTCTGGTCTCCCCCTTGGAGGGGTCCTGGGCTCCCGGGGAGGAGGTAACCGGCTTGCAGACCCAGATGGAGAAGGAGGCGCAGGAACCGGAGGAGCAACCGGTGTAGGAGGAGGAGGAGGAAGCGGAGGTGGAGTGGGGACCATGTCCTTTTTGATGGTATCCCACCAGTAAGTGAAAAGCTCCTTCACCTCTGAAAAAGAAAGGACCGACGATGGCCCGGGCGGTGGGCGATGCGTCGGGTCCAGCGTCCCAGCTCCACAGGCGAGGGTTGTGTGAGGGTTCCTGGGAGTCTCAACAGGACCGGGTCGCCATCTGGTCCTCGGGCTGAGTTAACTCCTCCTTAGTGATGGTCTCCTGACCGACATCGGTCGGAGGCGTCGGGGTCCTCTTCTCAATTGGAGCGGGTGCCGGTTCCCCTACCAGCGTCCGGTGATGAGTTGGCCTGGCCGGCGACGGTCTTCTGACGGACGACGGCTCTGGGGACCTGTGGAGAGAGGCCGACGTCAGACGAACCAGCGTCTGGACCAGCGGCCTCTTAAGTGAGGTGAGCTCCTTGGTTTTCCAGTGGAGAGGAGGAGGCAAGGAAGCAGACCTGACGTCAGGTTCAGAATGGCGGGAACCCGACTTGTGGTGATGGTGGCGATCGCCCGACTTAGCCAGGGCCTTGGAGGATGAGGAAGGCCTGGGAGTCTTGGCCTGAGAAGAGAAGCCTGAAGACTTTCTCACCGCAGCGGGGGGAGGCCGAGAGCTGGCCCGGGAAGGAGAGCGGTCGGACCTGGAGCCAGAGCTGCGCAAGTCGGAGGCCCTAGACGGGGACCTGGAAGGGGCCTTCTCCCTATGCTTCTCGGCATGCTTGTGGGCCTTCTGCGAAGAATTCTTCTTGGAAGCCACGGTCTTGAGTTGTTCCTCTAGCAGGAATGCACGTAGGGCCTTCTGGTGACAGATCCGGGTTCTGCTGTTGAAACCCTGGCAAAAGGTGCAGGACCGGGTGTCGTGGTCTGGGCCTAGGCACCGGACACAGGCCGAGTGCGGATCCTTGAATGGGATCTGCTTCCCACAGGCGCACTTCGAGGAGTGACCGGAGGTCGGAGAGGACAGAGAAAAACTGAATGCAGAGCAATTTCCGTAGCAAAACACTTTACCTACGCTCGTGGCGCTAGAAACTGAACCAGAGGTCGAGAACATGCAAGTCGACGGCGGAAAGAACTGGGGAATCTGGCGACCGCCTCTTATGTACTACGCCTGACGCCGGAGGCGGACCGACGTCGGGGGCGGTCCCCGCTGAAGATAGCTAGCTAGAATTTTTCCGTGGGGTCCTGATGCCTGCCGGCTTCAGTCCTAATGGTGTAACCTGCTGCAAGAGCTGTGTCTTGAAGTAAGATCTGGAGGCTGTCATGGTGCAGTCAGACCTGGACATTGTGGCCATCACTGAAACCTGGTGTAATGATAACCACGACTGGGAGATGGCCATACTTAGCTACAACATATTCAGAAGAGACAGAACAGGCAGGAGGGGCGGAGAAGTGGCACTGTATGTGAAAAATGACATATGGGCCACAGAGATCCAGGAGGAACAAAATGGGGGAGAGATACTGTGGGTTAAGCTGGAAAGGAAAATGAGGACAGCCATCCGCACAGGTGTGGTCTATAGACCACCAGCCCAGGAGGAAGGAACAGATAGGGAGCTGCTGCTAGCCATCCAAAGGATGGCAGACAAGGGTGAGGTAGTACTGGTTGGAGAGTTCAATATTCCAGACGTGGACTGAAGCATCCCAGCAGCAGCATCAACTAGGAGCAGATTTATCCTGGACTCCCTTCAGGGTGCCTTGCTCAAGCAACTGGTCATGGAACCAACGCGGCAGAAGGCAATACTGGACCTTGTGCTCACAAACAGGGACAGTGTGATGGGGGTAACAGTGGGGAGCACCTGGGAACAGTGACCACTAGTCACTGTGGTTTGAAATCACAGAAAGAGCAGAACCAAACCACACAAAACACGTATCCTGGATTTTAGGGGGCAGACTTTGGGAAAATGGGAGATACTTGAAAGAGGCATTAGAGGAATGGGACAGGAATCAGGGGCTGAGGAACAGTGGGCAGTATTAAAATGGGGATTACAAGAACAACATAATTATGCATTAAGCAGGTTAGCAAGAGGAAAAGGAAGAGGAGACCATTATGGTTTTCCCAAAGAGGTAGCAAAGAAAGTGAAAGACAAAAGATTTCATTCAGGCAATACAAAAGACACAGGCAGAAAGGGATAGGGAGAAGTACCAGGAGAAGCAAAGGGAGGCAGGGAGGTCAGTAAGGGAAGCCAAAGCTCAGACAGAAGAACACGTTGCAAAATCAGTGGGTAGAGGGGACAAAACCTTTTACAAGTACATAAGTGAAAAAAGAAAGGCAAAGGGAGGGATAGTGAGACTGAAGGGGGAGGATGGGGGCCGCGTGGAGGACTACAACAGTAGAGCTGACATATTGAACAGGTATTTCTGCTCAGTCTTTACTGAGGAAGAGGAGGGTAATGGGTCTGAAGGAGTACAAGGGTGAGAATGGTGCAGAATGGACGCAAGTCCTTTACACGAGAAAGGGTCCTGAAGGAACTGGAAGTAATAAGAGTTGATAAAGCAATGGGGCCAGATGGGTGCACCCAGGGTCCTTAAAGAACTAAGAGAGGTGGTGGCTGAACCTCTGGCTATCCTGTTTAGCCGATCACTGGAAACAGAGGAGGTACCCAAAGACTAGAGGACAGCAGATGTAGTCCCTTTATACAAAAGTGGGAACAAAGTGGAAGCAGGGAACTACAGACCAGTCAGCCTCACCTCGGTAGTGGGGAAGATCATGGAAGCACTACTGAAGGAGAGATTGGTGGAACATCTGGTTGTCAATGGACTACAGGACCCAAGACAGCATGGTTTCACCAGGGAGGTCATGTCAGACCAACCTTGTTGAATTTTTGACTGGGTGACTAGGGAGGTGGATCAGGGAGGCAGTGGACATGGCCTATCTGGACTTCAGCAAGGCCTTTGACACTGTGCCACATAGAAGACTATTACACACAAACTGGGAATATGGGTGTGGGCAGGACAGTAGTGTAGTGGGTAGGTAACTGGCTGGGTGGCAGGACACAGAGGGTGGTGGTAAATGGCTGTCACTCCACAGAGGGAAGAGTGACCAGTGGGGTACCACAGGGATCAGTGATGGGACCGGTCCTATTCAACATCTTCATCAGTAACATGGCGCAGGACCTAGAAGGTAGAATTTCACTGTTCGCTGATGACACAAAGCTCTGTAACAGAGCAGACACACCAGAGAGTGTAGACAGAATGAGAAGGGACCTGCAGAAACTTGAAGAATGGTCAGGGGTTTGGCAGTTGAAATTCAATGCAAAGAAGTGCAAAATAATGCATATGGGGCACAAAAACCCTGGCACAATATATCAGTTGTGGGGTGGGAATATAGCATGCACCAAGCAGGAAAGGGATCTTGGGGTTATCATCTCTGATGACCTCAAGGTAGGGAAACAGTGCGACAAGGCAGTAGGTAAAGAAAATAGGATGCTGGGATGCATAGGCAGGGGCATCACCAGCAGGAAAAGGGAGGTCATAATTCTACTATACAAGACACTAGTGAGGTCCCACCTGGAGTACAGTGTACAGTTCTGGAGACCATACCTACGTAAGGACATAGACAGGGTAGAGAAGGTTCAGAGAAGGGCAACAAAGATGGTGCATGGATTGCATCACAAGTCCTATGAAGACAGGCTGAAGGAACTGGACATGTACTCCCTGGAGGAGAGGAGGGAGAGAGGGGATATTATAGAGACATACAAGTATCTTACAGGGAGGAACAGGGTACAGGAATACACTATTTATGGCGAAAAAGATGTTCTAGGACTAGAGGGCATGGGATGAAGTTGGAGAGGGCGATTCAGAGGAAGCGTGAGGAAGAAATTTCTTCACAGAGCGAGGTGGTGGACAAGTGGAACACCTGCCAGAGGAAGTGGTGGGGGCTGAAACAATCACGGGATTTAAGAACGCATGGGATAGACATAAAGGAATTCTGGAGGTCAGGGGTAAGGGGCAACAGACTTCTAGGAAAACATAAACTGAACTTACAAGCTCAAATGGGCAGACTGGGTGGGCCATAGGCCCTTATCTGCCAACACTGTCTATGTATCTATGTACTCATAATATTTCTCTAGATGCATCCCAGGATTTTACTGCATTACACAATGACCCTGTTACAGTGCTCGTTGAGCTTGAGATCCTTTGACACCAGCACCCCCAGGTCCTTTCCACTATCTGTGGATCTCAGCATGTGATTTCCCTAGAGTACACCTTTCCCACTTATTTTTCCCCCCAAAAGTGCATCACAACACACTTTTCAGGATTAACTTCAGCTTTTTTCCTTTGTCCATGCATATAAAATTGTTTAATTCCTCTTGGAAATCTTTGATTTGATCAATTGTTTCAACTAGATGACCTATCTTAGTGTCAGCTACAAACTTACTTATCCACCCTTCTTTTGTGGTATTCATACAACTCACATATATGCTGAATAAGGTGGGCCCCAACAGTGACCCTTGTGGAACCGCATTCGTCACACCCCTCAGCTCAGTCTATTCAATTTATCCCAACAACCTGTGACCTATCTTTCAACCACTCCTTAATCCATTTTATAATTCTGATGTCTAGATTTATGTCCTGTAGGCATTAATTAACTTGGCATGGGGAACTGTGTCAAAAGCCTTGGCAAAATCCAAGTAAACCATGTCGACCGGCCTTCCTTCATCCAGGGCCCTGCTCACTTTCTCAAAAAGCTCATCAGATTTGTCTGACACGATCTGCCACTTCTGAAGCCATGCTGGTTTTTGTCCCACAAATCCATGAGGGTCAGATGTTTTTCAATAAGTTTTCTTAGTAATGCCTCCATAACTTTGCACATCACGGATGTGAGGCTAACCGGCCTATGGTTCTCCCTTTGTGCCCTACTACCTTTCTTAAAAATTGGTACTGCAATGACTTTTCTCCAATTGTCTGGCACCTACCCCAGATCTAAACATTTTCAAAAAAAATTTGGTTATCAATTTGGCTAATTCCACTGCCAATATTTCTAAAAACATAGGATGCAAGCAGTCTGGTCCATGGGTTTTCCTTGTATTCAGACATTTCAGGGTGTCATGCACATCCCTCGCTGAAATTTCTAGTGAACTGTTCCTTATGGTGTTACTAATCGGAATATTAACTGTATCTAGGTTGGATTCCTGGAATACTGACGTAAAGTAATTATTTAAATATCCTGCTGTTCTCCTGTCATCTCTGATGATTACATTTCCTTCTTTGAATGGTCCAACTGTTCTATTTGTCTTTCTCTTGTTCTTTACATATGCCCAGAACATTTTAGAGTCTGATCTGGACTTCTTGGCTATATCCTTTTCTACCTCCCTCTTGGTTAGCCTAGTAAGAAATTTGCATTCCTTTGCATGCCTAACATATTCTTCCAGTGCTCTCTGACTCCAGACACCTTAGCTCTCCTAGATTACCTTCTTTTCCTTCTTACTGCCTTTAACACCCTCCTATTCGGCCAAATCAGATCAATCCCATTTTTTGTATATTACATACTAACATACTAATTGCCAGCAGATTAGGCCTTACGGTCTATCGAGTTTGCTCGAACCTCAGATCCCTAGTTGGGTGCCGAGGCTCCCCCCCCCCTTGTGTTCCAGAAACCCCTATCATCTATCCCCACCCACCTGGGCCAGGCCATCATCTGATACATCCACTTTCTGTGTCTGTCCCCCCCCCCTTGAAGCCCTCCACTGTGGATCTCTGAACCAGCTTGCCAGGCAGTGCATTCCAAGGGTCCACCACCCTCTCAGTGAAAAAAATCCTCTTTTCCCCCTCACCCTTCCACCTTCAAACCATGCCCTCTGGTGATACCTCCCTGCTTTAGTCTAAATATCCCCACCATGTTTACCCTATTTATTCCCTTGAGGTACTTGAAGACCTCAATCATGTCCCCCCGTCTCTCCTCTCCTCCAATGAAAACAGGCAGAGCTTCTCAAGTCTGTCCTCATAAGTCAAATCCCCTAGTCCTCGTATCATCTTAGTTGCCCTCCTCTGTACCCTCTCTAGGTGCTGTATGTCTCTCTTCAAGTGTGGTCTCCAGTACTGTACACAGTACTCAAGGTGTGGTCTAACCAGCCTATTGTACAGCAGCAGAATCACTTCCCTGCTCCTAGAGGTAATCCCCCTTACGATGCATCCCAACAACCTGTTTGCCTTGCTAGCCGCTCTCCTGCACTGCTCAGAGTTATTCATACATGCATCCACCATGACCCCTAGGTCTTTTTCCCCTATTGAGGCCTCCAGCACCTCCCCTCCCAGGGTGTACCCGTGTTTAGGGTTTCCCCACCCAAGATGTAACACCTTGCACTTGGTGATATTGAAATTTAATTTCCATGTGTGAGCCCAGCTTTACAGGGTGTCCAGATCCCCTTGCAGGGCCAACCTCCCCTCTTCCCCCTCAACTACTGCTCCCATCTTGGAGTCATCAGCGAAGAGATTCATTTCACACCCTATACCCTCCCTGATGTCCAATATGTATGCATTAAACAGGATCGGACCCAGGACCGAGCCCTGCGGTACCCCACTACCAACCTCTCTAGGGTTCGAGAGCTCCCCACCGACCACTACTCTCTGGGTGCATCCAGCTAGCCAGTTTTCAATCCATCTGACCATCAAAGGGCCTATTCCCAACCCTATCAGTTTCTCCACCAGACTATTGTGGGGCACAGAGTCAAACGCCTTGCTAAAGTCCAAGAATAATACATCCACAGGCTTTCCCCTGTCCAGTTCTAATGTTACCCATTCGTAGAACTCCACAAGATTGGTTTGACATGATCTACCTGGCACAAACCCATGTTGCTGACTATCCAGACCTCCCACCTCCTCCAAGTACACCCCCAATCGTTCTTTTAGTATACTCTCCATTAATTTTCCCTCCACGAGGTCAAACTGATGGGTCTATAGTTACCTGGTACTTCACTTCTGTATGGATTGGCACCACATGTGCCTCTCACCAATCCCTAGGTACCCTCCTGTCTCAAGTGACCTGTTGAAGAGCTCCGCCAGGGTACAGCCAGTATGTCCACAATTCCCATAGTACTCGGATGAATGCCATCCGCCAGGAGATTTGTCTTTCTTTAGGGCCTTGAGGCTATCCACACCCTTTCGGTGGAGATAGCATCATCCATCCCCTCCACCTTACTGGCCTTTTTATCCTTATCCTGATGTGACACCCCTGGGGTACCTCTTCCTCCCTCCCTCTTGCTCCATTTCTGTTGCTCCCCTGATCCCACTCACTGCCGCTTCTATCCCCATCGTGCCTTGCTTTGTAGATATCCCATCCCCCTCCCTAGTGAACACAGAGGTGAAGTACTCGTTTAATACCTCTGCCTGGTCCCTGGCCTCTTCCACCCACCCTCCTTCTGATCTCAATCTGCTGAGATGGGCCTTAGTTTTTCTCCGCTACCCAATGTACCGGAAGAACCCCTTTTCCCCTCCATGTATCCCCTGTGCCAGCCGCTGCTCTTTACTGGACTTTGCCGCCCCTCACCATCCGGGTGACTTTTTTAGATGCAAGTTGGTACATTTCCTTATCCCTATCCCCTCTTGTTGTTTTATATTTTTTGTAGGCCGCTTTCTTTTCTCTGACCGCTACCTAAACCTCACTGGACCACCAGCATGGTTTATGTGACCTTGCTCCCTACGTTTCACCTTAGCGCAGGTCCTGACTGCCTCATGAAGTCCCGTTTATGACCTCCCATCTCTTTTCCACATTTGTCATTGATGTAATCCTTCAAGTGATTCTTGAGAATATTCCCATGCCCACAAGTCTGCCCCCCTGGAGTCCACTGCCAGTGTCCTAGACCTCCCCCCATGCTTATTTGAAACCAGACAGTATGGGTCGCTCCCAGTCAGGGGATCCTCTACAACCAGGTCCCTTACCAGATCCCCATCTGCCAGAACCACGTCCAGGACATGCCCCCTCCCTTGTGGGCTCCATCACATGCTGTGTTAAGAACACATCCTGGAAGCAGTTCAGCAGCCTCCGCTCCTTGGCCACCTTAGAGGACATGGTTCCCCAGTTTGTACCTGGCATATTAAGGTCCCCCATCAACACCACTCCTTCCCCTATTGGTCCACACTGGGCAATGATGTTGTGCAGCAAACCATCCTCCAGAACATCACCCATCCCGTGGGGCCTATATACTACACCCAGCTTGACCTTATCTCCTGCTGGGGTTCGTAAAGTGACCCATAAGGCCTCCATGTTTCCCTCTGCCTTTTCTACCCTAGCAATTTCTATGTCATCTCTAATGAACACAGCCACTCCACCCCCTCTGCCCTCCTTTCTATCCTTCCTAATCACAGTGTACCCCGCATGTTTAGGTCCCAGTCATGGTTTTTGTTGGCCCATGTTTCTGTGACCGCTGCCACATCCACCCCCCCCCCCCGAACAGCATGGCTTGGACCTCTGGCAACTTGTTTCCCCAAGATCCTGGCATTTACTAACACCACCCCCCACCCCGTATCCCTGATCCCCTTTGTCGAACCCCACCCATATTTCTTACTTTCAGGTAAATACAGGTTACTCACCTGTAACAGGAGTTCTAGGAATGGTATATGTTGTTCATCCACACTTATTGGCAGGTTCCTTGCCGCTTTAAATCTTGCCGGAAGGTCTTCAAGCTGGCTCCTCCCACCCACCCGGGTGGTACAACTCTCGGCTCCACCCCATGACGCCAGATCTGGCCCGCTGGAAGCTCAGGTTGTACGTCGAAGCGGAGGTCGTGTGGATGAACAACATATACCATTCCTAGAACTTCTGTTACAGGTGAGTAACCTGTATTTCTAGGGACATGGATATGTTGTTCATCCACACTTATTGGCAGACTCCTAGAAGTTCTCTGGGAGGAGAGAGGCAAGGCGCACACCCCCTACTTAGGGAATAAAGACTGGAGAACCGAGGCCCCAAAACCAGCATCCTGGCGTGACTCAAGGTCAATGTGGTAATGGGTAATAAAGGTGTGTGTTGACTTAGGTAGCAGCCTGCAGATTTCCTGGATAGGGCATCCCTGGAAGCAGCCACCGATGCAGCAGTATGACGGGTAGAATGAGCTCTTATCCTCTGGGAGGCTCCATGCCCGCCAACTTATAGCAGAGATCTATGCAGGAGGTGACCCACCTGCCTGTCGTCCGCGCTTGGCTGCAGGTCTGCCAGGTGCGGCTTCAGCGTGGGTGACAAACAGCTGGCGAACCTCTCCCCGAATTTCAGCGTTGCGCTCCTTATAATAAGCGAGCGCCCTTCTAGGGTCCAAAGTATGGAGCCTGTATTCGGCCTCCGAGGTGTGATTAGGGTAGAACACCGGCAGAGTCAACACCTGGTTAAGGTGAAACTCCGACACCACCTTCGGAAGGAATTTCGAGTGGGGGCGCAGGACAACCTTGTCCCTGTGGAAGACCAGGTAAGGAGACTCAATGCAGAGCGCCTGGAGTTCTCCCATCCTTCTGGCTGACGTGACAGCCACCAAGAAGGCGGTCTTCCACAACAGGTGAGAGAGTTCACACCTGTGCATTAGTTCGAATGGCTTGCCCATGAGCTTTGCCAGTACCAGCAGTAAATCCCACGGAGGTGGAGGTTCTCGCACCGGAGGAAATGTGATCAAGGCCTTTGAAAAGCACCAGACCACCTTCTCCTGCGCCCGACTGCTCTCGGCCCGCGCCCGTAAGCAGAGATGGCTGCCAGGTGCACCTTTAGGTCGTCGACCTAAGCCCTTGACTAGAAAGGGACCATAAATAGTCCAAAATGCTTGCCAAAGAACAGGAGGAAGGGTCCAAGCCCTTGCTCTGACACCAAATGGAAAATCTCTTCCATTTGAAGGCATAGCATTTCCTGGTCGACTCTCTACGGGACGCCTCAACAACACTGAGGACCTCGCCGGGAAAGACCCAAGGCCTGGAACTCTAGCAGCTCAGGAACCAGGCCGTCAGGTGCAGGATTGAAGGTCGGATGGAACACCTCCCTGATTGACTGAGAGCAGGTCCGGACGAGCTGGCTGCCTCGGGAGCCTGGAGCTGAGGCTGAGGAGATCTGGGTACCAGAACTGGCGGGGCCAGTCTAGGGCTATCAGAATCACCTGCGCCTTGTCCCTCCTTGCCTTGAGAAGCACCTTGTGAATCAAGGGAAATGGGGGAAAGGCGTAAAAGAGGCCCGGGGTCCACAGCCTCGAGAAGGCATCCCCCTGCAGCGAGCCCTGCTGAGGGAGGCGGGCATGAAACAGCCTCAGCTTTGCGTTCTCCCTGGAGGCAAACAGGTCCACCTGAGGTGTGCCCCAGTGGGAGAACAGATCTTATACTACCTCCGGCAGGAGAGACCACTCGTAAGATGCAGCCCCTATCCGGCTCAGGGCATCGGCCAGGGTGTTGGAGGCTCCTACCACGTGAATGGCTAGAAGATCGGCCTCCAGGCTGCGCACGAGTGACCAAATGCGGAGCTTCCTTGCATAGAAGCATGGAACACGTCCCGCCCTGGCGGTTTAGGTAGTACATGGTCGTGGTATTGTCCGTCTGGACTCGGACCACTTGACCCCGGAGAAACGGAGCAAAGGCAGTGAGAGCTAGGCGGACCACTCGGAGCACCAGCAGGTTGATGTGGCATCGGGACTCCCGCGGGGACCAGAGGCCGTGCGCTCGGTGTTCCCCCAGATGGGCACCCCAACCCATCAGAGAGGCATCGGTCGATAGAGAGACCGTCGGCTCGGGTGGACAAGCAGGATACCCTCCTGCAGATGAGATGGAGCGGTCCACCATCGGAGGCGTTCCACATCTCCTGGGTCACCACCACTAGCTGGTCCAATGGTTGCAGCGTTGTGACCACTGGCTGGCAGTCCCACTGAAGGGGCGCAGTGCTAGCGTGCCAACGGACCACGCTGGTGCAGGCCGCCATGAAACCAGGAGACGCAGGAAGTCCCGGGCAGGGTGCGAGTGCCCAACCAGAAATGACTGGGCAAAGGAGGTAAGAACCTCGGCCCTGTCCGCCGGGAGCCGTGCTCTGGCTCGAAGAGAGTGGAGCTCTACCCCGATAAACAGAATCACCTGCTTCGGCTCGAGTTCTGACTTGGCCTCGTTGATGAGAAGGCCGACTTGAGAGCAAACCTGGAGGGCCAGATCTCTGGACCGCTCCACCTCCTGTCTGGAGGGGGCTGCTATCAGCCAATCGTCCAGGTAAGGGTACACCCGGACCCCTCGGCGCTGCAGGAAAGCTGTCACCACTGCAATGCATTTGGTGAAGACCCTGAGAGCTGAAGACAGGCCGAAGGGCATGGCTCAGAACTCGAAGAGGGATCCCTCTGCTCGTAAGCGAAGGAATCTCCGATGGCGGACGGATAGGGACGTGAAAAGAACGCGTCCTGCAGGTCCAGAGCAGAACCACCGCCGTGTTCCAGAGATGGTATTATCTGCGTCAGAGTGACCATCCTGAAGGTTCGAGACCTTAGGAACTTGTTCAGGTCGTGTAGGTCGAGAATGGGGCGCCAGCCCCCCATCCGTTGGAACCAGGAAGTACCTGGACACAAACCCCGGATCTGAGGGGGGTCCGCTACCTCCCTGATCACCTCCTTTTGGAGGAGGAGAGCGATGTCGGCCCAACGAGCCGACAGTGAGGCTGCGGACCCCGAGGCCCCCCCGAGGTGCAACGGCTCTGAAGGGCGGGGCCTGCTCGAATTCTAGAGGCAGGCCTTTTCCCACCACCTCCAGTACCCACCTGTCCATGGTAATAACGGACCAGGCGGAAAGGTAGTGTCGGAGCCGCCCCCCCATGGGGGGAACCAGGGGTGAGGTGACGGGGCTGGGGGCGACACCCCTCAGCCCGTCACTGGGCAGGCTTGGAGGAGGGACCGGCCGAGGGACCTCCTGGGCCTTTACCTCTCTGCTTCCTGTTGGAGGAAGCCGACGGCTTGGGTTTGGGATGCCAAGCCCGAGCCCTGCTGGCCCTGACGTTGCTGGGCCGGGTGCGCTGAGGGCGCAGAAGGACGAAAGGGCTTAGGCTGTGGCTTGCGGCCTTAGTCCTCCTGAGCGGAAGAGACAGAGTCCAAGGTAGCATTGGACTTCTCGATCCTCTGCAGGTGACCTTCCACCTCAGGGCCGAAGAGGTCAGTCCCCAAAAAGGGAACATCCGCCAACTTGTGCTGGGTATCCGAAGTAAAGGTGGATATCCTCAGCCAAGCCCGATGACGCATGGCCACTGCGGCCGCCACAGACCTGACACATGAGTCCCCAATGTCTAAAGCAGTCTGGAGCTGCTGTTTGGCCACTGCCCTGCCCTGGTCCCGCACCTGCCTGACCGTAGTCTGCAGATCCGCGGGAAGATGAGGGACGACCTCAACCAGGAAGCCCAACAGGGCATGAGAAAAATGTGCCATGAGGACGGCCGAACTGGCCTGACGAAGGCCGAGAGAGGACGCAGCATAGACTTTTCGCCCGGCATAATCCAATTTCTTGGATTCCTGCGCCGGGAGGTTTGTCCACATCCTGGCGTTCCCGGCGCGGGCAGCTATCGGTAACCAACCCTCAGCAGAGGTGTTCGAAACGGACAGGGAACGGTAGGGACCCGATACTTCCTGGCCATCGGCGCAGGGCAGGAAGCAGGGCGCTGCCAAAGCTCCAAGGCCGGACCCACTATGGCCTCGGCCACCGGAAAGGCCTCCGTAGGGGAATCCCCTCGGTCCAGAATCTCCGTGAGGGGATACCTGGCCCGTTTAGAAAGCAGGTTCGAGCTTCATCCGGTGGACTCCGAGATGAGCGAAGCAATCCTAGGAAGGACAGAGGGCTATCGTCCACTGACTGTCCTCCTGGGACTCCAAGTCCATTCGCTTGAGAAAAGGGAGGAATCATCCTCGGACTCGGAAGAGTCCACAAAGAGCTGCCTCGGGCCTGAGCCACCCTCCACCTGCCGAGGTCTATCGGGAGTGAGGGTGACAGACAACCTATGGGGCAGTCCCTGAGCCGACCGAGAATTTTTGGTCGGGCCCGAATAACGGCTGTGGAGGCGGAGGTTCCACCGGAATCGGTGGGGCAGCTGGAATTGGCCGAACAACCGGCCTGGGAACAGGCTCCTCGGCTACAACAAGGGGTTGTTTCGGCCGCTCCGGTGACAGCCACTTAATGGCCGGGGAAGACGACTGGGTCGGCTTATTCCCGGTCAGAAGGAGCTGTTGCCACATGAGTTCCTCATACTGCCGACGCAACTTGCGCCGAAGCCTCCCCTCGTCCGAGGAAGAGCGGCGGCGCCACCGCTTGCCGTGGTGCCGAGACCGAGACCGCCTATGACGGCGGGATCGGCTGGACGCGAAGCGTCAGAGACCGAGAACCTCGGCTAGGCCGAGGGCGGTGCGGGGAGTGCGGGAATCGGCACTCCCTCAGTTTGGGCGATTCCACGAAGGCTCCGGAACCAGAGAGGCATAGGCAGGCGGCCAGGGGCCTCAACTCCCACGGGGAACGGGAGAGGATTCTCAGCTTCTCCAGCCGACAACCGTCCAGCAGATCGAGAAAAATCTCGACCGCGCCGACAGGAGTCTTGGTCCGGCTGGCTGGCCAGGGGACACCATGAAGCCAGTGGCGAGCGGTCGACGGTCGAATGTCGACAACTAGGGAGGGGATCTTTCCCGCTCCCAAGGCGTCGGCAATTGAGACCTACTTTTTCGCTCTTTTGGACGAGAAAAGGTCCAGAGTTGTTGGACCCTCACCTTATGTCGAGAGGTCAGACAAAGCTCATAAAGAAGCCCGAAATCCAGAGGCACCGGAGAGAGCTGGGACAAATGCGCGGCGAGTGCGACGGCCAGCGCTGCCTCCTCTTCGAGGGCGATCATCTGCTCGAGCTGATCCGCCGAGCCCGCCGCGGACACCGCCAACCGGGCCTCTTTAGACTTAACCGGAGGAAATCTTTTCTCGGGACGCCCCAGCTGTAAACGGGCAGCACGGTCTTCGAGGACGTAGGCCGAAAAAGAAGAGCACAGGTCGCAAGCCTGCGGGTCGTGCTCAAGGCCTAAGCAGTAGGCATGCGTGGAGTCACGGATCCGTCGAAGATATCTTCTGCCCGCTGAGGCATCTCCGGAAACTGAGGTCGGTTGTCCGCCATGGCCCGCGAGGAGAAGACCGAAGTCTTTTAGCAAAAATTTTGATTTCGAAAATTCGAAGAATTGGGAACCAGTCTTATACGCAGAGCGTTAAGGAGGAAACCTGAGCTTCCAAGCGGTAAGGAAGATCTGGCGTCATGGGGCGGAGCCGAGAGTTTTACCACCCGGGTGGGTGGGAGGAGCCAGCTTGAAGACCTTCCGGCAAGATTTAAAGCGGCAAGGAACCTGCCAATAAGTGTGGATGAACAACATATCCATGTCCCTAGAACCATTTTTTTCTCCAGAACTTTTTCCTGACCAATACTTCCCACAGTGGTCACACTGGAGCTGCTAAATTCCTCTGTCCATTTCCAATCCCTCAGTTGCTCCCTAATTATTTAGCCCTATCATAGCATTTGATAGTAGAAAATCTACTGATTTTCATTTGTCTCGATGCTGAAGGAGACCATATGAAGTTCACTGTCCTCTAGTGGTTCAATACTGTGGCAATTTCCAATGGTGACATCCGTGTCATTAACAACAACATCCAAAATGTCATTTCCCCTAGCCGGTTCCCTTACATATTGCTCCATGTTTAGATTTTTAATACTAGTAGCCAATTTATTGTCCCTTGGACTGCCTCCCCCTAAGTGTATCCCAGTTGATCCTGGACATATTTAGGTCCCCCATAAAAGCTATATTACATCTTTCCATAACATTTTCAATAGCTTCAACGAGTTTATCGTCCACCTCATCTGCCTGATTCGGGGGGCCTATTGCACACACCCATAACAACAGAATCCTGATTATTCCTCCCTAATCTGACCCAAAGTGTCTCATTTTCTGGGCTCGTCATTATATTTACTTTCTCAGCCAGAATATCTTAACTTATATAGAGGGCTACACCACCTCCTAAAAGCCCCTTTTGGTCCTTTCAAAATAAATTGTACCCCTTGAGCTCTTTACATCACGTGTCGTCCCCATGCCACCAAATTTCCATTATTCTAATAAAAGTGATGTTTAGCTTTACTAATACCTCCAATTCTCAAAATGTATTGTTTAAATTCCTAGTGTTCCTTAAGAGGCAATTCCATCTACTGATATTTGTTTCAAAAGTAGGACTCCCCGTGGGTGTACCTAGGTTCTGCTTCCTATTACAGAAATATCTGCTGTATGTATATGTTTAGATGCCCCACCCCCACACCTCTGGACATCTAGTTTAAATGATTCTCAAGACTTTTTTCAAGTCTCTCCCCTAGCATTCTTGCCCCCATTCAGTTTAGGTAATGGTAGTCCCTCCTGTACGCATCGTTCCTGTCAACAAATATTTCCCACTTGTGAATAAAGTCATGTCCTTTCTCTGATGCCCAGTTTTTTCAACCAATAATTATTCTTTCTTACTGCACGCGTTCTACCCACTCCTGCTTTAGGTACCTGTAAAATCTCCGATATTATCATTCCCTATGGAAACATACTGAGTTCCACCTGAACACTGACACCCTTAAATTTATTTTCTCTCATCCTCCTGGTAATTTCTATTTGGGAGACTTTACCACTGCACGGCTATTACACTGACACAGTGGTTTACATTTCTTAAGGTACCCAAGAATAATCGGCAACTCTGGTATTGCACATTCTTGGACAGGGATAATGTCTTTGCCCACTTACGGCTTGCAAATGATGGCAGCAAATAGGATAACACTATTTATTTCAATCTATGAATGAACAGGGTGTGCATGCTTTTCAACATTTCCAAGAAGCACATGGCCTCATACTACACAGGAGATCTCATGAATACCTGATCTACCTCCACTACTTCCTAAAATATTTATGGGTATATTAAAAGGAGACTGGAGACTGTTGGAAACATTTAATCGACCATCAGTACAAAGAGCTACAAAGTGTGTGGGCTCATAAAGCTGACAATATCTTAGCTAGATGGACTTCTCATACTAATGAGTTCTGGTCAAGATATCCCCCCTCTGCTTCAAAGGTACAGCATTAGTCTGCAAAAGTCACAGTCACTTTTTCTGCTCTCCTACTATCCAAGCAAAATATATGGGAGGTAATTATGGATTACGCTAATGAAAGTGCAAAGAACCTAATGTTGACCACTCTCGTATTTTCTGATCCTGTTCAGCCATACTGGAGTTCCAGGGAGACCTGGAACAACAGTTCAGCTGCTTTCCATCACCGTCTTCTAACCAATCTATCCACGGTACTGCTATCAATTCCCCCTGTGGGAAGAAAGACGGAACCTAAATCACTTGCTCTTGTGTTACTCTTGACTGTGAAAAAAGCAATAACTAGATTATGGCTACAACCAACAACACGTAGTACACTGCTCAATGGCAGCAGACAGTTACTACAATATACACGTTTGAAAAACTTTCCTATACACTGCGGAGTAGGCTACAACTTTTTAAGGAGATATGGTAGCCTTGGGTCATTTATTACATGTCTCAATTCACGCTTTGTTCCATGATGTTGAATTTGTGAAACACCTTTAATCCCACGTTACCTTGACAATGTAAGAACTGCTGATACAGTGATCTATGTACACATATGGGGACTGGGGGAAGATTCAAAAGCTTCTCCCACAGCCTCTGTTAATGACAATTATATAAGGACTTCTAGCTCAATTACTGGCTGAATCGCTCTTATAATCTGGGGAACTAATGTCTGGACTACTATACTAATAGATAGATATGAGTTACACTCATCTGTTTGTGATACGACCTGGATACTTGACCCCACATACATCTAGTTATAATTAAATACCTCCTGTAACATTTTGCTTGCTGTATGTATGCTGAAAATGAAAATCCTGATAAAAAAGTTAAATATAAAAAAAACTAGTTAACTTCAGACAAATCATTAACAAAGGACAAATAGTCACATTTTCAAAAGGGCCTGAAATGCATGGGTTACTACAGCAGGACATCACCCATCCAAACCTACTGGGTGCTTACTGGGGGAAGAGAATATTCTTAGTACCACTTAACTGGAACCACAGCCAGACTACATGGGGTGTGGCAACAGAACTTACTTTTGCAGCAGTGTTACAACCTGGCGAGGACTACAGTAGAAATAGTGGTATGGGAGTAAACCAGATACAGTACAAGGGTGAGAGAATAAGGATAACAGGTGAAAACTGAAGATGAAGAATTTAATCCAAAAACCATTTACAATGGACAAAAGCGGACAAGTTAGAAATGATTAGCCATACAAAGATGCGATATCTCAAAGAGCAAAGTTAGACTGTTGTACGAGATTTGATATTTTCCGGACTTGGTCCATGGTTTGATTCCCAGCAAAGATTGTAGGTTTTAGCCTTATCTGATGCAACAGGACCTGGAAAACCTGGTACACATGTTCGTAACCTCAAGACTGGACTACTGTAATGCTCTTTACTCTGGCATATCTGGGAGGTTGGTGCACTGCTTACAACTGGTGCAGATAGCCACGACCAGGCTGATCACTAGGTAACTATATGCGGGATCATACAACACCTGTGCGGTGGCATCTGTATTGGCTACCAATTAGGTGACGTACCACTTTTGAGATCACTTTACTTATGTATAAAGCCCTTGAAAGATTGAGACGTAACTACCTTAAAGACCACTTGGCTTGGTGTACTCAAGGCCGCCCAGTTCACTCCACTGGGGGACTGCTTTTGGCCAAGAGTGCGACTAAAGATGTCTAGTGATAGGATGTTCTCTATGATGGACCCATTTATTTGAAACCCCTTCCTATCCATCTTAGGAGTTCGCCCTCAGTGGAGGCATTTAAAAAGGGGCTAAAATACTATTTGTTTTTGTCAGCCTTTGGAGACTGCTCCATCCTTTCCCCCAAGTTTTTTCAATGATCCTGCTTAGTTTTCTGCAAATAACTGTATAAATTATTAGTGAACATCATTTCTGCCTTTTAATATTGTGAAGCACCACAAACCCTAGGGATAGAGTGCTATACAAAGAAAAATGCCTTGCCCATCTGCCCAACGAGATAGAATGGGCACTCATAACATAGATGAAATAGCCATGTGCATAAATGTGTGATATTTTATTATGAACACAGAAAGCAATTGGGATAGAAGACGTTTGGGCAGCCCCTTCTGCTAATCCAAAGCCAGTGTCCATTTTCTCTGCTTGAGTAAGAGAAAACATCTAACAGTTCACTCCTGTTCAGGAAAATAATCAACTTACAAACAAAAAAATGTAACTGGCCATGTTAAAGAGCTAGTAGAGACAAAATAGGCAGACAGGAAAATAATACAAATTTTAAGAAGTAGACAGTTGTAACTTTTTATTTCTGAAGTATTTTTCTTTTTCCTTTTGCTCATCAGAAAGTATTCTATGTGATAATATTGTGCTGGATGTGTGGAACAGCTCTTAGCCTGGCAGCTCACATATCTAACTCTACTGCCCCATACTACATCATCCGCATTATAATCTCACTGACAGTGACATTACAGGTGAATGACTTGGCAGTCACTCACTTGCTGTTCCTAAGTAGCAGTGATGTCACAGGCAGTGAGGTCACAATGCTGATGACGTAGTGTGGGACAGTAGAGCAAGATGTGCCAGCTGCCAGGCTAAAAGCTGTCCCACACATCACACCTACTAACATCAGGTAAACAATCTTCTAATTAAACAAAGGGAAAAGAAAAAGTACCTCAGATATAAAAGGTAATGGTTGGCTTCTTTGAAAATCTAATACTAGTTTTAGGCAGTACACTAGCTCTTTAAAACAACTACCATTAACCCCCCCAAGATATCACAAATTCTGTGTTGTTGGTGAGATGTTCACAAATCCCGATCTGCCAGATCGAGGGTAGGGGGGAAACAGATGGAGAATCAGGTGCTTAAATACTTACGAGAGTGACTCTGTTCTGGACATTATCTCTTACAGAATGAATGTAAGCTGCAGTCTGCTGGAATGTGCAGTCATCCAGGTAGGAGGATTCGTGAAGTTTTGATGAGTCCCTCAGCTCAGGAACCGGAGACAGCAGAACAGCCTGTAATGGCAAGTCACAGGTTAAAGATGTTAAGCCCAACATGGTTTATCTTGCAGCAGTCTTCACTGACAGCACTATTTCTTATCACCATGATCAGCACTGAAACTGAAGCCACAGAGCAGCAATCCAAACTGTATTAGCAACTTCTTAAATTTTATTTTACAATTTACCCAAGATGACCCAAATGGGATGCAAATATCTAGTTTTCAGTGTGGTCCTGCTGCTTGCAGTGTTACAGCTGGGAAGCACTAAAGCACATGGAGGTTAAGGGACTTGCTGAAGGTCGCACAGGGAGCAAGTAGTTGTAGCCAGTTTCAAAGCTGCGATCGCGTGCTTCACAATTCTGTGCATAAATCATCAGTCCATACTACCTTTCTTACTAAACTAACAACATGCATGTCACATTTATCTGTGTTACAAGAAAAGCTATACACTTTTTTGTTGTTACTTTTTAAATTTTGAATTGCTGGAGTTTCAAGCCATATACCGGCTGGTAGCTCTCTCCTACAACATGGCTCACCAGTTGTGCGGGGGGGGGGGGCCGGTGTGGTCTCCCAGATGAGCTCCCCACCCAAGCAGAGATGCATCTGTCGTCAGTATGACAGATGGCTCCAGATGGATAAATAGGACTCCTTTCTCCAAGTTTTGAGGACACAGCTACTACTCGATGGCATCCCACACTGACTGGGTCACCAAGACCAGTTGGTCCAGACAACCTATGCACTGGAACCACTAACAACCCAATCCACCAGTGTGCCCAATGGACTACGCTGGTCAAAGCCGCCATACACCCCAGTAGGCGCAGGAAAGCCCAGGCTGGGAGCGAGTACCTAACCAGAAATGACTGGAGAAGGATGCATAACCTGATGCTCTGTCTGCAAGGAGGCAGGCAGGCCCTGGCCCAAAAGGGAGTCCAGCTCCGCCCTGATAAATTCATCACCTGCGTGGGGACCAGTTCTGACTGTGCCAGGTTGACAAGAAGGCCCAAGTCCTAAAAGTTAAAGGTCAAAGATCCAGATCCCTGGACTACCTCACGGTCTCCCTGGATGGACCAGCAAACAGCCAGTCATACAGGTAAGGGTATGCCCAGACACCCCTGTGCCGAAGAAAGGCCACCACCGCTGCCAAGCAGTTGGCCAAGAAGATCCTCAGCACAGAAAAGAGACTGAAAGGCATGACCTTGACCTTATAGACCACCCCTTCTGCCTGGCACCGGAGGTACTGACAGTGCAACAGATGGACAAAGATGTGGAAGAGCACATACTGGAGGTCAAGGGAGCAGAACCACATCCCCTGCTCCAGAGATAGTATTACCTGATTCAGACTGACCTTCCAGAGCTTGTGGAGGTCATGCAAGTCCAGTATGGGCACCAGTCCTCCCTCCGTTTCAGAACCAGAAGTACCTGGACACACAGCCCTGTGTGGCCAAAGTGCCAAAGACCCACTCTATCGCCTTGTCTCTCCAGGAGCTGAGCAGTGTCATCACTTGGCATGGACAGCATGCCTTCTAGCACCCTGGACTGTAGAAGGGCTCAGGGTCGGTACGATGGGAGAGCATCAAAGTGCAGTGGCAAACACTAATACCAACCACTTGTCCAAAGTAACAGCGGGCCACTGCCAAAGGTAATGGCGCAACCAATCCCCAACCAGAAGCTTGGACTAGGACTGGATGGGAGAGGGAATGACAGCCCGCAACCCATCATTTTGCATTCCTAGAGGGGGCTCCAGCAGACTGGCCAACAGAGACACCAACCCCCACCCCCCCAACACACTTCCAGTCTTGGCTTCTGAACCTGGGTTTCGGACACCAATGATGAAACTGACTCTACTAGGGCTGCTGCTGAGAGTTCTCTGGCTACAGGACCTGAAAACTAGAAGACCATCTTTTTACCCTTAAGCAGTTTTGGGTCTTTCTGGGATGAAGCCATAGAGTCCAGGGTGGCACTGGACTTTTCCATACGTGTGAAATGTCCTTCCACCGCAGGGCTGAAGAGGTTGGTGCCAGGAATGGAATGTCGGCTAACTTGTGGTGGGTCTCCGCTGTGAACATGGACATCCTCAGACAGGCCCTACGGCGCATGGAGATGACCACAGCCACTTACCAGGCACAGGAACTGCCCATGTCAAAGGTCATTTGGTGCTGGTGTTTAGTCAGCATGCAACTCTGGTCCCGGGACTTGTTAGGCCACTTGCTATTTATTACAGGAAGCACAGGAAGGAGGAGTCCAACCAACTCAAAAAGGGTGTGGCCAAAGTTAGCCATCATGACGGTCTAACTGGCCAACCACAGAACAAACGAGTAGGCCACACAGATTTTTTGGCAGCCTAATCATATTTCTTGCGTTCCTTAATAGGAGGCTAATCCACGTCCCCCTGGGCCCGTCGACTTGCCAAAGGCTGAATCAGAGACTAGGCCCTTGGCAGAGGGGTGGTCCAAGAACCACAAAAGGGTGCCCACTGGGACCAAATACTTGCAGACCATCCAAGTGTTTGGGGGGGGCGCCCAAGCAGGACTATGCTGCTAAACCTCCAGGACGTGTGCCAAGATGGCCTCAGCCAACAGGAAGGTGACCCCTGCAGAGAATCATCCCCTCTCAAGGATGTTGGTGAATGTGTATTTAACCAGTATCTGATCTGGCTCAAAAGGAAACTCCACAGATTCCGACATCAACTGAAGCAATGCTCCACTGGATGAGGTTGATCGACCGTCCACGGAATCTCTGTCAAAGAGCTGGGTTCTGCTCAAGGTCATTGAGAACTCAACCTCAGAGTCAGATGACTCCTCAAACACCGTCCTGGTCCACTTGTTACTGTATACTACCCTAGAGTCCTGGGTGGCCTCCACTGTCAAGCCACCCCAAAGGCCAGTAGCCTGGTAGGACTCCTTGGTGGGGGCCCCAACCAGCGGATGCAGTGCAGTGGCTCCACCACCAATGGAGGACAGGCAGACACTGTATTCCGCTGGGTCAAAAGCAGAAGAATGGCCAGAGGAGACCAAGGGACTGTCCGCCCAGTGAGCAGAGACCTACCCCTCCCTGCGAGAGACCACTGCTGCCACATTAAGCGTTTGAAATGTTGATGAAGATGGCAGGCATCAAGCCTCCCCAGAGGATGAAGAGTCAGATGACCTTCAAGACCAATGCTTGCAGGTCAAGCAGGATCAAGACAGTAAGAGGCACCTTGACTGTCGACCTGAAGGTCGATGGCGGCACATGTCCACCAGGGCTCTGAGTAGATCACGTACTTAGGCAGCGAGACCATTAGGTACCTTGTGGTGCCCAGAGGCACAACCACTGAAGTAGACGGCTCCCAAGGTGGCTTGGTCAGGTCCACCAACAGGGTCAAGTCCTCCTCAGTGAGGACCGGAAGAACGAGGATCTGAGAGATTAATGACTTGTCACTGACCTTTTCTGCCAGCTGGCTGATGGGCTTGAGAAAGATCTGGATTCACTCACTGACCGTAATAGAGGTAGAGTGGTACTGTGGGGTTACCATGGGAACTTCAACCTGCTCCTTGACCTAAGGGAACCAAAGCTGAGCGGTCAGGGGAACTCAAAAGAGCAAGAAAAGTGTGATCTTTCCCAGTCCTAATATTGTTAACAACAATGCTTATGCCTCTTGTGATAAGGGGTAGATCTCCCCACGGGTGAGGGCGGGTCCCCCCAAAAACATCTCCTAAAAATAATCTGTGAATGGCCCTCCAACACTGGTCCTAGCCAGGACCAACTTCAAGTGTGAGCCCACCCTGGCCGCCACCTCCCGTTCCAAGGGTGCAAGCTGGGCTGCCAACCCAGGCACAACCGATGGCAGTTTGTGGCCCTTAGTCCTATTGAGAAGTAGATGAGCCTTGCATTCCTCCAGCTATGAAGGGAGCAATGCCTGACAGTAAGAACAATTGGAAATGTTGTGCTGATCTAACAGGCAGTAAAAAACACATGTTGTGGGTGTCTGTAGCCGACATCTTCCGACTACAGTGATGCACAGAGTGCATGAAGCTGGCTTTCTGTCGTTCCATTATTCAAACTCAAAGACAGAGCGAAATCGGAAGGCACACTCTAAATATAACCAAAAACATAGTAAATAAATCAAAGTTTGCCAGAGAAATAGCACTTGAAAATAGAATCCCTACACTGCATGCAGAGCTACGAAGGAGCAGATCCGTCTCTTCCAATGGAAAGAAAGACCTGACATCACAGGGTGACGCTAGAGGATATACCATCTAAGTGGTGGGAGAAGCTTTGCTTGAAGATGTTCGGCGACTCAGCTGTATCCAGCAGAACTGCCAGAGTGCAGAAAGTGAATCGAATCCACACTATATATTTAATTTATTAGATTAGTTTCCCGTTTTGTGGCAACAAATACCATGTACATGTACATTTAAACTAAATGCCCTGGTACATATTTCCCTGTTAATCAGATAAATCACCATAAAACTTCCTACTAAGGATTCTCTGCACTGCCCAACTATCTCTCCCTCAGTCAATGCTGCTCTTAGAAAGTTTATTTTAAAAAAACTGTTTATTAGAAGATGGGTTTCATGGTACACGTGAAAACCTGTTTTTGCACAATCCACGTTGTCCTGCACAGTTCTAAGTTCTGAAAAGTTACTGTGCACAGTTCTAAGTGCAGAGCTACATTTAAAGACGCCATCAGCAATACAGGCTTTTTAATATTAAGGCATGAACAGGGGTTGAGTTACCATCAGTTAATCTAAACCTAGGAGAATCATAATGTACAAGGCAAAGCTGAGCACCTTATGCCCCTAGGGTTAGATTAACGAAAGTAACCCAACTGCTTAAGTGCTTTAATGCTATTATCAAACAGAGGTTATTATTTTTTTAGATGCGCGTTTACAGTTCAAATTCTAATTGCTCTACTGTACTTGAGGGTTATCAGCCATTAGTCTAAACCTTTCAGAATACCATCAGCCAATCTGAATGCTCATTTTCCATCCATTGTTTTATAATATTGGACATAGGGTAATTTGGCATTTGCCAAACCAGTTCCTACACTGAGATAATGCCCTCAGTGCCTGGCCTAGACTTTGGTTTTAAAACAAAAGTTACCACATCTTAAAGTGAAACAAATTGCTGAATGGTACTGACTGAACAGAGTTTACTTGGGTATAGAAGCCTTTCACAATGTACACTACAAAGTCGTTCAACATAGCAAATCATTTTGTAGTGCGGCTTACCTCATCCAGGGGTTCTACATGCCGACCTAACGACCTGGCAGGAGTGCTGTTGCTTTCTAGGGGAGTGCTTGGTCGTGGCATGGGATGTGACACTGTCAGGGATGGCGCCGGCAGTCCAGGAATAAAAACCTTGCCCACCTTTAAAATAATACAGTAAATTATCAATCACAGTTATTGCATGCAGTATTCTTATCACTTTCATTGCATGGGCCAGTTTTCCTTTCACCTCCACAATTTGAAGGGTAACTATTGGAGTCAAGACATCTGCACTGGTTCCTCCACCACTGAAACTGTTGAGAAGCTCCTTGGTCAGATGACAGTGGGCATATGAATGGTAGGGGACTTCTCTCCTTGGGAGCGAAGTGCCTCAACTCCATGTCATGCCGCATCCCTTCTGGTCCTACGACAGTAACTAAAAATTTACTTATACATGCTGATCTCCCAGAAGGCAGTGCAAACGACAAGTGCCACATCACTGGGACACCTGTAACACTTTTTGTTTTTTGAAAGCAGCAGTGCAACGAAAAAGGTTTTTTCCAAAAAGCTAGTTTCAGTTACAATTAATAAAAAATATCCGCATATCTGTCAAACATACTTTTCCAGGTACCCCCAATGCTGTGCATAATTTTTTTTTTGTTTTTAATTATTTTCTTGATCCTAAGACCTACCAGATTTACAGTAGTATTTCTAAACCAGATGTGGCAGCCATCTTTTTTTTCTTGAGCGAAAAAAAAGTAAATTAAAACATTTATAAAATACTCATTTTAGTGGAACTAGAACATTTTTTTACCACCAAATAAAACTGGAAGATGGCTAGTATTTTTTTTAATAGTGGAAAAAAAGGTGGGGTCAGTTTTTTTGCACTGGACTTTAATTAAAAATGCAGGATAATGCCGGCCCAGTGGCGTAGAGGGCTGAGGCGCTGGTGCCTTACCTCAAAACCACGCCAGCGACCCGGGTTCGGGAACGGACCAGGGACGCCGGGGGTCCGCAGGGGAAGGAGAGGATTGAGCGTCCGATGGGCTGCTCTCCTCTCCTGGGGTGGGTTAGGGCAGCATGTCGCTCTGCAGCAGCCCCCGGTGGAGACCGGGAGAATGGCAGAGGGACGTCCATGCGGGAAACATCAGAAGCGGAAACTGCATTGGGATCGGCCGGATGACTGTGGCCGTCCCCAACGATGCCCTTGAGCAATCCCGGCAGAGTTACGTCCGCCGCAGCAGCACCCAGGCAAGAAAGAAAATAGTGTGCTGGAATTCCCCCAGCCAGTGCCTTCCCTCTCGAAGGAGGAAACCCTCCCAGCAAAGGGATATACCGGGCTAACCCGAAGGAAGGCTGCAATATGAAGTAGGCAGCTCTGGGGGAATTGCAAGAAGGGGTCGCTGGTGGTACTAGGTGGCTTGAAGGAGGAGCAGGACCCAGAGCGTGATGGAGGGAAAAAAAGATAACACAAAAAAAAAGTGGGATAAGGCACTCCAGGGTAAGGTTACACCTTTGCTAAACATCCTCCTGGGCAGCAACACTCTGTTTTGGCCGCTGTTATCTCCCACCCCAGGAGGGTGATTAATTAAGGGATAACATTCAGTTGCTTGGAGTATACAAAGTAGTACCCGGCTTCTGTGGATGATTAAGCGCAGAGGCTTTTAATCATCCACAGAAGCCGGTTATTACGAGTATACTCCAAGCAACTGAATGTTATTCCTATTATATGACTTGGAGTTACCTACATTTTTAGTAAAATAGCAGCAGAAACCTATTTTGAGATGACAGTCTGAAAGCTGAGTGGTGCACTTTTAGTCACTGCAACAGCGTGGAGGCGAGACAAAACTCATTTGTAAAAGAGTTACAGATTTTTGACAAAAGAGAAGTTCCTGCTACCCTCATTCTAACCTGCACCCTTGCCTCTCCCCTCTTCTTGTTAACTAACACTCCCCTAGTAGGCTCCAGGTCCCCACCTCAGCACCCCCCACCCCGAATCTATCCCTCCTTTATGACTACAATCTTTAGCACTTCTGACAAAAGAACTGCTGCCCATCAAGTTCTTGGCTCCTTGCGTAAAGTATTAGTTAATTATTTTACAGACTATATCATCCTCTGTTCCCTACCCGATTCACTTCTATATCCTATAGAATCTCAAGTTGTTCACTTAACAACCTGTCAGCCTAGCCTGCTTTAAATTATGTATCTGTATATTTTTACTTATGTACTTCCTCTTATCGTAATTATGTAACCTCTGTAACCTGATGTACTCATGTCTCTCTAGGCATGGAACCACCTTGTATCTGTTTATGTACTTGTAGCCACTGTAAATGATGTAATGCCCGTGTATTATGATGACGTGGAACCTCTGTAAAAGAGCCTTTGGCTCAAAGGTACTTCCTAGAAATAAATAAATAAAAATAAAGATAGCGTTTGATACTCATGGCAGCACAGACTAGTAGAAATTTACTGATAGCCTGAAATGAGCGGTGTAAAGTTATATGGTTAAAAATAGAAGCAGGATTCCAGGCATGCGTATTATGGATGTGTCAATGCGCATGCCTGGAATCTCGCTTCAATTTTTGGATAGAAACCATTTAACTTTACAGGATTCAGTTTAGGCTACGAATAAAGTTGTGGCATTCTGTGGTGTGATGTGTATGAAACAGGTATTGTTTTCTTGTATTTTAGCAAAAATGTGTTAGTTGTTTACGAACGAGTTTTCCGTCAGCTCCGCGCTGCTCAGGTGGGTGAACATGGGGCAATGAGGTTTGCGGCGGTCGATGCAGAATGTGGTGTGTGTAACTGATATGGGGAAAAAAGGCAGTTTAAAATATAGTTAAGAGGATATTTTCATTTTAAAATACTAATTAATACTGGACAGACCTTCAGTTGTTATGAATCGTGATAGTGTGCTCAGTGTGGGCTTCGCATATCTCATTAAACAACTGCGGGCGCGCTTACAGTTCATTAAACGACTGTGGGCGGGGTTTAAGTGAATAAACTGCTCTGGGGGCTTTGGTTTGCAGTTTGTGAGAAAATAATTGACAGGTGTTCTCTTTTTTGATTGGCTGAGAAGAGATGCCTGTCGTATAATTCATAATAACCAAAGTTTTGTTGCGCTTTATTATTTTAATGCTCAGATGCAAATCCTGCACATCTGCAGGTCTTCTGTTCATCAGCACAGCCCAACAATGCCCCCAACTGTCAACATCCTGGTGGCAGGATGGGATGAACTGGGTAGCCAGGTGGCAAATTAATTGAGCCAGGGCTTGTTCTAGGTGTGAACCGGGGGTTTACAAGAGGGAGCAGCAGTACAAGTTACAAAGAAACAGAGAAAGATAAAATATAATACCAATAAAAATACAGTATATGCAATGATGATATTGCTAAGAACAGTGTAATTCAAGTGTTAGACAGCAAACAAGAACCACTAGTGATTCCAAGTTGGGTGCAGTTGTAAAAACGAGAATAAATAAGGGGGAAGGGCACGAGCAGGAGGGTTGGAAGGTGAGCTTAAGGAGGTGCTTGATGGCAGGGAAGGAGGTGGAGAACCGGGGTGGGGGGGGAGGCTGTTCCATAATGAAGGGAGGCGATAACAGCAGGCAGTATGCCCTGCCTGGGAGTGGGTTTGAGGAATGGAGAAGGTCCGAGCATCTCTGGACCAAAGGGTGTATTCAGAGGCGGCACAGGGGGAGAGGAGGGAGGCAAGACAGGTGGGGAGTAAGCCAAAACAGTATTTAGCTATGAAGAACACACGATGCATCTGGCGTCGGAGAGGGAGGTGTAGAGGGAGCAGTGGTGTGTGGGGGGCATTAACGAAATGACAAAAAGTATTACACAAGGTATCAAGCTTGGAAAGAGTAGTGAGGGGATGAGATGCAGACAATGTCTGCACAGACAAGGATGGGGAGGATAAGTTTAGTAAGGATCTCACGACGAGTTGAGGTAGGCAAGCAATCCTTATTGCAGTATAGGACACCTAGTGTGGGACACAACTTGCCATAGACTAAGTCAATGTGTTGCGAGAAGTTGAGCCTGCTCTTGAGCCAGACACCCAAGTATTTGAAGGAAGAGACAGAGTCGAGTTTAGTGCTGGATAGGGTGGTAAACTGGGGAAAGGACTGGAGTGTGGCAAGTCTCTGAAGTCCCAAAAGTCACTGCAATGTTTTTTTGGGGACTTACTGTGAGCTGGTTTGAGTTGAACCAACAGAACATGTTCAGGAAATCCGATTGTAATGGACTCTCAACGGCACTTTTAGTAGAACCAGAGAAATAGAGAATCATGTCATCAGTGTACATGTGTACGCTTGAGCGACTACATGCCGAGGGGAGGTCATTTATTGGGAGAACTCCTGCTGAGATTTTGGGGGATAATGAGTTGCCAATTTGTACTACTTGTCTTCGATCCGAGAGATGAGTGGAACCATTTGGTGGTGGTCGGGGAGAAGCCGGCAGAGGAAAGTTTACTGAGAAGGAGCGGGTGGGACACAGTCAAACACCTTTGCAAGGTCTATGAAGATTGATGCAGTAAGGTCGACCTTGTCCATTTCTGAGAGCATAGAGTCGGTCACTCTGAGGAGTGAGACAGTGGAGTGTTTCTTACAAAAGCCAGCTTGAAAAAGGGTAAAGGAGGAGTTTATCAGGAAGGAGGATAGCCTGGAGAGCACGAGGGATTATTGCACCTTAGCTAGAGCAGGGAGGACAGAGATTAGTCTGTGGTTACCTAGGGAGAAGGGGTCGCCACAATTGTGTAGGGGCAGAATTTCGGCTAGTTTCCAGGCTCTAGGGACAGTACAAAGGGTGAAGGAGAGGTTCATCAGACAGGTGACGGGAAGTGAGATGACAGGAGCAGAGAGAGCTGGAGGAGCTTAGGATATAGGCTACCAGAGCTATGCTTACAGGAGTTAAGAGAAGAGACGGCTATCAGAACTTCTAGGGAGGAGATTTGGGGGAGTGAGAGAGGAGAGGGCGACGAGGAAACAGGTGAAGAAACGGGAGTCAACAATAAACGAATCTGAGATAGTTTCACCACAATTTGGAGGGATAGGGAGGGGTGTTGGGTCGATGTGCCAAAGAGGAAGTGAATTACTCTCCAGAAGTTGGCATGGGATTGAAGGTTGGACTGCAATTGCTCTTGGTAGAACTGTACTTTGACTAATCAAGTGGCTTCGGTACAGGAGTTTCAAACAGCTTTATATACTGTAAGGCTGAGGGATTATTTGTGGATTTGTAGACTGCCCAAGCCTGGTCTTGTGACTTGAACAGGGCAAGAAGATCAGGGGTTATCCAGGGGTGGTGATGTCTTTTGATGCATAGCTTCCCGAGAGGGGCATGGCTGTCCCAGACTCTGAGAAGTGCATTTGTGAAGAGGGCAATGGACAGATCGAGGTCTGTTGTAGCATATACTAGGGAACAGTCAGCGTTAAGGAGGTCTGAGAGAAGGGTGGTAATGTTAAGGAATCTGAGGGGCCAATGCCAGATGTATTTAAGGGGTGAACAGGAAGGTGGACTTTCCTAACGCAAAAAGTAAGGCAATGATCGCTTAAGGAGTCAGACTGAGTTCCAGAGGCACTGATCCAGTGGGGGTGAGTGGTTAACACCCATTCGAGGAGGGAGTGATTGTTGGACCGGGGCTTTAACCTGGTGGGTTCTTGGATGAACTGAGCGAGATTTAGGGACTCAATGGTTTGGATTATTGGGTGGAATGCAGGGAAAACCAGTTCAAGTTAAAATCTCCAAGGAGGATGAATTCCCCTGAGGAGGTGAGGGAAGTAAGAGGGGAGAGGTTGTTATTAGGTTAGGGAGGGGGAGCCGGGGGAGAGACAGAGGACACCGATGAAAAGGGATGTGGACGAGGAGAGGCCGAGTTTTAGGATGAGAAGTTAATGGGATGAGGTGGAGGATCGCTGGAGGTGTAAGGAAGAGGGGGATGGAGGCAAGGACGTATGTGGCTACGCCGCCACCACCACATTTCCCCCTGTCCTGCCAAAAGAGCTGTTGTCTGGCAAACTTACCAGAGGGTCTGAGATCCTGGCTGAGCGCCAGGTTTCTGACGCACACAGGATATCTGGAGAATGCAGTGAGGACCAGACTTTCAGTAGTTCAACCTTGGGGACAAGACTGCAGACATTAAGGTTGAATATATGGAGTCCTTTATGGGGAGGGGACAAATGGACACTAAAAAAGAAAAATTTGTCTGACTACTAGATTTTTAATTTTACTGGTCAACTGGATACCTGCTCACAAAATTATTTTTGAGCCCTTAAAAATGATAGCCACTAAAAAATGTATTTGGTTACTATATTTTGAAAGTTAGTGGCCAAACTGACCACCAGCACTAAACTGATTTGTCTCACCCTGCCTGGTGGATGTCTAAGTTGTTGACACTTCATGAAATGATGAATCGCAAAGTGTCTCACCTATTCAGTTCAAAACACCAACAGATGGCACTGTGGAGCAGTTATGCACCATTCAGTGCCCCCTACTGGAGCTCCTGCTTTAGTTCCTATTAAATACTATTTTGAAGCAGCATGTCCTTTTTATCACTGTTGTGTCACACAAGCCCTACAGCTAACATCCCTTCAGTATTTTCTGTCCAATTTTTTTTTGTTTCCTTCGTAATCTTTATTTTCTTTTGAAACTTTTTCTCTTTATTCTTTTAATTCGTATAAATAAATACATACATAAAAAATAATACATCTTTCTACAATAACAGGTTACACATAGATTCTTATAGGCAAATTCATATAATCAATTACTGGTCTGATCAAAGGGGAGGAAAAAGCTGCATATCTGTATCATTCAGCAAACTAAATTCATATAGGTGGTAGATTATCATCTAAGACGCAGCTCATCCCTCACTCAGGTGTTTTGAGATAGGGATCCTGCAGAAATTCAAGACCTCATTGTTCCAGCTCTAGCCCAGTCTGCGTTATGGCCTGAGTTTATACAGCAGGGCCTTCTTTATATTGGGGTAAGTCCCAGTTTGTCAAGGGATGAAATCCGGTCTTTCTCCTGCCATATATAAGACCCACCGTCTCCATAGGATTTCGAACTGTGGTAGCCTCTTATTCAGGGAGGCTGACAGTGCCTCCATTCTGTAAATATTTATCATAATCTCCTGCCACTTATTTAATGTGATAGGGTTCTTAACCAGTTTTTAGTTACCACCTTTTGGGCAGCCAGAAATGTTATTTTCAGAAACTTAGTTGAAAGTGGGTCCCTAAGATACTCCTGAGAGTCCAAAAAGAAACAGCATGTGGGGGACACTATCAGATTTGGGTCAATTATTTTTCTTAGGGCTTGTTGTAGATCTGACAGAAAGTTGGAAAGAGCTGGGCAACTCCAGAGCACATGCACCAATGTTGCTTGTTCCTGGCCACAGTTCCTCCAACACTCCGCAGAATTGCTTCTCAAAATTTTTCCCATAGTCACTGGGGAGCGAAAGTATCTGGCAAAGATCTTCCAAGAGAAGTCCTACCAGGTGACTGCATATAAACCCCAATGTGTTTTGGATTGGGCCCTTGTTCATAATTCGTTTGAAATCTGGTTTCCCAAATCCCTTTCCCAAGCCTTTCGTATGGATTCTGTAGTGTCTCCCATCCATATCTGCAGGTCTTGGTATAGTGTGGAAATGATATGTTTTCTAATGGGTGTCCCTTCTATCACCTTTTTAAAGGTATGGGCAATCTGAGGTGGCGTGAGAGTTGCCCAGTTAAATTCCATGGTCAGGCTTTTCACAAAGTTTCTTGCTTGGAAATATCTGCATCTGTCCTGCCATGGGATTTCAAATCGGTTAACCAGAACTTCAAAAGGCACCACCTCCCCTTCTTCTACGAGGTGCCAGACTAAGTGTAGGCCCCTTGCCTCCCATCTCTTAAAGCCCCTGTCCCATGTCCCTGGGATAAAAGCCTCTGTATATGGGAAAGATAACAGCAGCGGTTTCCAGTAGTCTGCTCTTTTGTCTTTCGAAATAGTGTACCATACTTCCAATGTAGGCATTGTGAAAGGGTTCTCCTCTTGTCCCATCTGAGGGGACTTCCCCTGACTAAGGAGTGTACTATGTAAGTTTAAAAGAGCCCCTCCTTTAAGTTCTAGGTTTTTCCATTTTGCAATGTACAAGTTGTCTAACCAGTATATGATTGTCCGCAGCTGCAGCAAAATAGTATAGTTTAAAATTAGGCAATGCTAAGACCCCTGCCCTTTTTCGGAATCTGGAGCACTGAGAGTCTAATCCTAGCTTTGTGTGGTCCCCATAGGAAACATGAAATTGTCCTATTTAATAGATTAAAGTAGGAGTCTGGTATTCTGGTGGGTATTGTTTGTACCAAGTGTAAGAATTTGGGAAGGATTATCATTTTAATGGCTTCCACTCTCTGAGTCAGGGAGATGGGAATCTGAGACCAATGTTCGAGTTCCAACTTAATGTTCTCCAAAATCTGGGTAGTTATGCGACAGATTTTAACTGGAATCCCAGACTGACCCCCAGATATCTAATGTAAGTTAAGTTCCATTTAAAGGGTATTTTGCTTAATCTGCTCTGTCGGTTCGTAGTATATTTTTAAAACCTCCATCTCAGAGGAATTCAGCTTATACCCTGCCAAAGAACTGAACTCTGATAGTGCGGTCCATAATTTATCTAGTGATTGTTCTGGATCTCTAAGATAAACCAATAAATCGTCCGCATATAGGGCAAGCTTATGTGTCTCCTCCCATCTCCCATCCCCGTATCCCTTCATCTTGCCTCACAGCCTGAGCTAGTGGCTCAAGATACAATGCAAAAAGGAGAGGGGAAAGAGGGCCGCCCTGTCTGGTGCCTCGTTGCAAAGATATCGGATAAGAAACTTCCCCATTTATTTTAACATAGGCCCTTGGTTTAGTATATATCTTATTTATAATTTTTATAAAGGCTTCTGAAAATCCAAATTTCCCCAGGGCCAGCTCCAGGAATTTCCATGCCACCCGGTCGAAGGCCTTCTCAGCATCCAGACTCAGTATCAGCCCTGGGGCCCTCAACCGGGCAGCATGGAACATCACATGTAGGGTTCTTTTAATGTTATCCTGCGTTTGTCTACCTGGAATAAAACCCGTTTGATCATAATTAATTAGTCTGGGCAAGACCCCCTCCAGTCGTTTCGCTAGTATCGAGGCAGATAATTTATAATCTATGTTTAGGACCGAAATAGGGCGGTATGACCCACGATGAGTAGTATCCTTCCCTGGTTTGGGGATACTCAAAATAACCACATAGTTCCATGACTCTGGTAATTCCTCCCCTTTCTGGGCCAACCTGCAGGCTCTTAATGATGGGTCATTTATCTCCATTTTAGAAAATTTAAAGAATTCTGGGGTATATCCATCTGGGCCAGGTGATTTCTGCGTCTTAAGTCTCTTGATAGCCGAAGCTAACTCTGCTGGGGATATAGGAGTGTCCAGGATTTCCCTAATCTCTTGCGTCAGTTCTGGTAGCCTTAATCCGTTTAAGTACTTTTTGATCCCTTCCCTATCTGGGGAGTGGTCTGCCCTGTAAAGGGTTGATAGAATTATCTAAAGCTCGAGAGTATTTTTTCTGAGGACTTCCCTATTGTCCCAGTCCTGGGATCCCTGATCTGTGTGATCGTATTTCCTGCTGTTTGCCGTCTGAGTCTGTATGCCAGGAGTTGAGAAGCACGGTGTCCGGACTCGTAGCACTTCTGCCTTAACCGCTGCAGCGCCTGTTCTGTTCTAATATCAATAATCCTCTGTATCTGCTGTTTAACCCTCTGAATTTCTGATTGTGTCGAGATCTCCCCTGCTGCCGCTTGGTTTAACAAGGCCTGAAGCTGACCCTGTAGTTGCTCCAATTGTTTATTCTGTTGCCGTTTAAAATGTGCAGTGAATTTAATACAGTCCCCTCTAAATACCGCTTTTATAGTGTCCCATAACACAGTATCCGGTATCTCTCCAGACTCACTGTCTTGTTGGATTTGTATTAGTCTTTTCTTGGCCATTTCTGTGAACTCCTTCACATTTAGGAGGTAATTATTGAATTTCCAGAGGGATTGGCCTCTTTTAGTCTTCCAGCTCATGGTCATGGTTACCTGTGCATGATCAGAAAGGACATGTTTGCATTTTAACACCTGACCCTGATGTCCTCCGGAGATTAGGATATAGTCAGTTCTAGCATATGAACCATGTGGGTATGAATAATGTGTATATTCTCTTTTGTTTGGATTTTGGTTTCTCCAGGCATCTATCCAAAATGCCCCCTTATTGTCTTACCAGCCGGAGACTGCCTAAAAACTTTTGCTTTAGATGCATCTTTTTGATCCCAAATCTGATTCAAATCTCCCCCCCACCACTAATACCCCACTATGATATTCTGAAATTCTATTGAGTAAGGAGCCGATGATCTCCCCCGTGGAACCTGGTGGTGCATATAACGAAGCCGGAGTAATAGGTGCACCTTCCAGGTTTCCCACAAGTATAGCCAATCGGCCTTCAGGGTCCGTGTAACTATTGGTTTTTTGGAATTGAGTCCCCTTTGTAACCAGTACAGCTGCTCCTCTTCTCCTTCCTCTCCCAAAGGAAGCCGCCACAATCTGCTCATAGCCAGACTTCCCTAATTTCTGATGCTCAGTCCTGTTGAGGTGGGTTTCTTCTAATAGCAAAAAGGAAGGGTTCTCTTTTTTCAGGGTCGACATAACTTTATGTCGCTTTACAGGATTGCTTAATCCATTGACATTCTGGGAGCTAATTCTAACCTTTTTATTGTTCCCCATTTATGTGTAGAGGGCTTCTACCTTTCAGGTGAGTGAGATTAAGCTGCATCCATCCCACCATCTTTTGTAATCTTGATTTACCCCAACTACCCCTCCTTTCTCGTCTGAAGCCTTCTATCAGATGCAGCTCCCCTTGTTTTTTTCCTAAGTAGTCACAGATTTGCCTATGTAACAGTATTTTTATCCTAAAAACAGGTAGCCAAGCAGTAACACACACATAACAAATAACAATGAACAGCCTAGGAGGTGCCCTCAACTGAGCAACTTTTACTTCCTGGTAAACTCTACTTACAATGTGATTCCCAAGGTAGGGGAGCAGAGTATTCTGTTTCCTGGGAAGGCGAGTAAACCCTACTCGCATTGGAGGAAGAGGAGTCATATGCAATGCTCGCTCCTCCTGGACCCAACAGCCATTGAGTCCTTGCCAGATGATATAGCTAGTCGCCAGCAGCAATGTTCCCATAGAGAAAGACAAAGTGGATAGGATCCATCTATCCCGTCCCTCTCGCACGGCATCCAGGTCGCTCATTCACCCTCCTATCCCCCCCCCTCGAGAAGCGTCTCTGGTCCAAGCATTCATGAGCTAGAGACCCCTCCCTTCTGTCGAGCCCACTCTTTTACTGTAAATCTCAGAGTCTCCCCTTTATCAGTCTGGATTAACCCCATTCTGTCCTGCTAGCAACAACTGTAAATCGTGCTGCATGACTCTATTCTGTGGGATTATGCTTGTGTATTTGGTCCTTTATATTCAAAAACTGTTTCTATAAAGGAGGCCCATCCATCCCTGCTTGGGAAGTTTTCATCTCCCCCCCCCCCAACCTGGATGTCGTAATAGGCACTGCCTCCCCCCTCCATTCCCGGTTCCCCCAATTGCTCGCCTAACGGAATTGTCCCTACCTTCAAAGTTGCATGTGGATACTATCCACCTTTCCCCTCCTCCACATGACGTGTCCCGATTACCCCTTCCTCTACTTAACAGTCCCCCTCTAACCTAACTTGCTTTAGATCAAATATATGGCCTTTGCAAGTGCTAGGGCACGCTTTCCATTTCTCCATAAAGCCCCGCCCCTGTTCTGAGGGGAGCAGCTCGAGAAGGCCAGGCTTATAGGATCCCACGGAGGATGTCTCCGAACCCCCAAGCCATATTCCACCCCTAACTCCTGCCCCCCATTAACTGTCCTCCAAGCCCATAGCCGCACAGCTACCGAGCCCCCCCCCCGAGCTGTGTCCCACAATCTCAGTCAACATAGGTAACTGCGGTATCTAGTCGCAGTTCCCAGTCGCCGAGGAGACAGGATGTGTTTTCCTTCTTGGCCACTGACTAGGCCCTCACCCGTCATGCATGGAACCCCATATCTGCACATTGAATGGATCCACGGCCACCCCCCATCTGACCATGCCTGTGTAATGCCAATACCCTAAGCCGCTCCCTGAGGCACCCCCCCCACCAGCCCAGATCCCGTAAGGTTGCGCTGTGCCTGAGGTACAAATACAGCACCAATGACCCATCTTTTCAACTGCTACTCCCAGACAGAAATATAAAAGGGCTCCAAATTTCCTCCGTGGCCTCCATGAGAGTGTAATTTGTCTAGAGCCCCCCCGCATCTCTACGGACCGCAGAATGCTCAGAGGACACTCGCGCAGACCGAGCACGACCTTCCATGAACTGTCAGGAGGCCCGTGAAGCGGTAGAATTCCGCCCCCATTGTCCAATTGCCCCCCACTTAGCCCACTCTTCTCCTGTCTATCTATGCAACAGCTTCCTGGCTTGCTAGAGTCAGCGTGAGGCCTCAGTCAGCCATATGATCCCTTGGCGAACTCCTCTTCCGCTCCCCCCGACAGTCCCAGGCTGGTAAATCAGTGATGTGGGCCCACCCCATCCACAGACCTCATTTCTATCTCCCTTTTTTCCCACTTAGAATTTATCAAAACATAACACTCGAGTCACTTGAATTACTTTGAACTTAATTATGAAATGTCCCTGAAGAGAGAGGGAAGTCTGTAAGGGCCCACACAGAATATCAGCAAAGACCTCACCGGGTTAAACAGTTCTTCAGGTTATCGTTTGTTCAGTCTGCAGATCGCCCCCATGATGTCGAGTATGGGTCAAATTAGAAAGCATAGTCTTAATGTCTCTCAGGGTGGTACTTGCCATCTTCTTTCCTTCTCTGCTTTCCGCTCGAGTTCCACTCGTTCGCCATGGGTTTTGCAGCATCTGGGGTAATTCTCTGCGTCCGGGGGCTAGTGGAACTTCATGCCCTCGTTCCCTAAACGCCTGTAGGGCTTCTTCTGTCAAGTGGTAAATTTCAGTGCCGGATTCCCATCCCACTCGGAGACGTGCCGGGTAGGGAGTTTGGAATTTTATTTTAAGGTCTTTTAGCTTTCTTATCAGAGGTGCATATGCCTGTCTTTGCTGTTGAATCAGCTGGGGATAATCTTGACCAAATAAAGGCCGAGCTCCATTGTATTCTACCTTGCCTTGTTTCCAAGCAGCTCTCAAGATCCTCTCTTTATCCCGATAACTCGAAAACTTTACTATTATCAAGCGAGGCCTGGCTGTGGACAAGATTGGCTTGGGTACAAGGGCTTGGTGTGCCCTCTCGATCTTGAAAATAAAGGCCTGTGGCAGCTCTAACATGTGTCTTAGTAGATCCTCAACAAAATCGCTCATTTCCTCAACTTCTGCCGATTCTGGTAAGCCGTATATCCTAAGGTTGTCCCTTCGAGAGCGTGCCTCCAGATCAAGACATTTTGCTGATATGGTCTCATTTTGCTGAATTAGGTATTCGATTACTCTCTAAATCTGCCGCAAGTCATCTTTGGCTGTTGAAACCCGCTCTTCTGTCTCGGCGACCCTGTGCTCCACTTTAATCAGGTCTGAATGCAGCTTACCAAACTCCTGCTTCGTTTCATTTCTAAACTGTTTTATCTCTGCCAGGAGCGTTTCAAATCTCGACCTGGAGAGACTGGCCATCTCGGTTTCCATGTCGCCCCCCGCCACGCTCCCTGGAGACTCTCTTCCACTTACGGCTGAGCTAGTTGGGCTCAATCCCGAGTAATCTCGTTTCTCTTTCACATTTTTGGATCGGGATCTCTTTCTGGATGCATTTCCACGATTGGGTTTAAGCATTCTTGCGAATATTTCAGGTTTCAAATTATGTGGAAATAGTTATTAGTATTCTCGAGAAGGAGAGCTCGGTGATTAGGCTTCCATGCTGCTGCTGACATCACCGGAAGTCCGTAATCTTTATTTTCTCTGACAGTTTTGCACAGACCGTTGCCAGGCGCACCATATTGGATTCAAGAGAAGAAAAGGGTGGTACCATTCTCCAGAGTTATTCTGCCTGGTATTAGTGGCACACACCAGTCCTTTTTGCAGCTGTTCACAGGCACAAGCTGTTGTACATAAACAAAGGGTAAGGAAACAAAAAATGGTAGGTGGGTGTTGCCACATTTCCTGTGAATTCACACATTTTACATGCATTATAAATGCCTAGAAATAATCATAAAACCCTGTAAGAACCACCAAAAATGAAAGTGGAATTTTCAAACTACTGTACAAGGAAAACAAAATCTGATAAGTGCATCTCGGTTCACTAGTACTGCAGAGATTTTACCTCCTTTAGAACAGATTAGGTGGCCTTTTCTTGTTATTTGGGTTGGAGATTAACATAGAATCTGATGACAGATAAGGACCGCTTCGCCCACCTAGTCTGCCCATTTCCCTACCCAATGGATAAGCTGCAGATCCTAGTTAACCAACAGCCTACTTCCTCCTACCCTCTACTAGAATTGCCTTATGTCTGTCCCACGCATTCTTGAATTCCCCCACTGTCTTTTGACTCTACGATCTCCTCAGGAAGGCCGTTCCATGCATCTACAATCCTCTCTGTGAAGAAATACTTCCTCACATTACCTCTGAGCCATCCCCCCTCTATCTTCAAATTGTGCCCCTTTGTTCTTGCATCTCTCTTTTTCTGAAAGATGCTACCCTCTTGGACTTTGTTGATTCCCTTGAGGTATTTGAAAGTTTCTATCATGTCCCCCCTCTTCCTCCTTTCCTCGAGGCTATACATCTTAAGCTCCTTTAGTATTTCTTCATATGACTTCTGGTGCAGACCCTGCACCATTCTGGTTGCCCTCCTCTGGACTGCCTCCACTCTATGTCTTTGCAGAGATGGGGTCTCCAGAATTGTACACAGTACTCCAGATGTGGTCTTACCAACTATCTGTACAGAGGGCCAACAACTTCCTGTTTTCTACTGGTGATGCCTCTCCTTATGCATCCTAGTATCCCCCCAGCCCTCCTTACTGCCTTCTCACATTGCTTGCCCACCTTTAGGTCATCTGATATGACTACCCCAGGTCCCTTTCCATTTTTGTTGTTGTATCTCACCCCCCATTGTGTACTCTTCTCCTGGGTTTTTGTTTCCCAGGTGCATTACTTTGCACTTCTTTACATTGAATCTAAGCTGCCATACATTTGACCATTCCTCCAACCTTGCCAAGTCCCTTCTCATCTTTCCACCCACCTTGCGTATGAACCCTGTTGCAGATCTTTGTGTCATCTGCAAAGAGACATACTTTCTCGTCCAGTCCCTCTGCAATGTCATTTATAAAGACATTAAAAAGGACCAGCCCCAGTACTGAACCCTGCGGTATCCCCACTAGTAACCCCTCCCTTTTTTCACTATGGACTCCATTTACTATTACCCGCAGAGTCCTGTTGTCTAGCCAGTGTCTCACCCAGGCTACCACCCTGGGATCCAATTCCAGGCTGGCTAATTTGTTTATTAATCTTTTGTGCCGGACTGTGTCAAATGCCATGCTAAAGTCTTGGAAGGCCAAGTCCACAGCCCCTCCCTGGTCTACTACTTTGGTCACCCAGTCAAAGAAATCAATTAGATTTGTTTGACTTGACCTTCTTGCTGAGAATCCATGCTGCCTCGGGTCTTGTGCCCCACTGGCCTCCAGGTACTCGACAATTCTTTCCTTCAGAAGTGATTCCATCATTTTCCCTACCACTGAGGTCAAACTGACAGGTCTGTAGTTTCCTGCCTCCGTCTTGCTCCTACTTTTGTGGAGGGGAACCACATCCACCCTCCTCCAGTCCTCAGCTACCACACCATCCTTCCATGATTTATTAAAAAGGGTAGTCAGTGGTGTTACTAGTTCTTCCCTTAGTTCTTTTATAATTCTGGGGTGAATTCCATCAGGCCCTATTGCTTTATCCACCATCAGTTTTAAGAGTTCTTTCAGAACCCTTTCTTCTGTGAAAGGACTAATATCACCCCAGACTGTGGAAAATAGCTAAAATTAGAATAATAACAGGCTGACAGCAATCTCAGACACAAGTTCAATCTAGCAACCCACCCATCCAAACCAGGCCCAGTTTTAGAGAGCTTCTCCCACAATGGATGCACCTTGTAGGGGCTCTAGCGCACAAAATAAAACCATCTTAAAACTATCTTAATCTTTATTAAAGTTCTTTTAAATACCTGGAAATGATAGCTGAAGCACTGGAGGCTAGCCACTAGAAAGATAGGGTACCCAACAAAAGTGGTTGCAAGTTGAGGGCAGAAGCCATTTCCACACCGGCCCAGTGGCGTGGAGGTTTGAGATGCTGGGTGCCTTAACTTCTGCCACACCGGCAACCCATAGTTGGGAACGGAACTAGGTTATTTGGGGGTCGGTGGGGTGAGGAAGGCTCGAGCATCCGAAGACAGCTCTCCTTCCTCAGGGTGGGGGTGGGGTGTTAATAAGAGTGGCGCACTGCTGCACATGCATATCACCACATAGGGAAGGGAACCCACATACAGGGCACAAGGGACGTCTCCACGGAAGCAGAGTTCGGACATCGCGCCCACTGCACGTACGTGGGTCCCGGGGTGAAAATGGAGGAAAACCACTCCAGGTGGCAGGATGACACCCGACCCCCCAAACAGGCCCACTGTGACGGGCACAGCCACAAGTCCTGTGGCAAAGGACAATGATTAAGGTAAGTCCCGGGAAAGCCTGGTGATGGAGCGGGGGGGGGTTTGGTCAGAAGGGGGCTGCCAGGGGCAAGCATTAAAGGTGCAATACTTGAAGCAACATCCCATTGTGTTAGAAAGGAAAGCAAGAGCAAAGAAGAAGGAAAACACTTTGGTTCTCAAGAATAGCAACAGAAAAGGTCAGAGCCAAAAAGCTGGCCTTTAGGAAATATAATGGAATGCAGTGGGACGGAGATAGAGAGGCATACCAAATTTCCCTAAGGGAAGCAGGGAAGGCAGAAGGCAGGCAAAGGCCCAAACTGAAGCAACACTAGCACGAACAGTAAAAGAAGGGGACAAGACTTTCTATAGATACATTAGTGAAAGGAGAAAGTCCAGAGCGGGTATTGCTAAGATCAAAGAGGACGAGGAGGAGCGTAAGGAAGAAGGCCAAGGAAAAGCATCTATCCTAAATAGATACTTCTGGTCAGCGTTTACTGAAGGGCAGGGCACACAGCTCAGCACCATGGACAAAGGGGGGAAGGAGGTGTGCACTAGTCCCTTCACAAAAGAAAGGGTCCTACAAGAGCTCACTAAGCTCAGGGTGGACAAGGCAATGGTACCTGATGGCATACATCCCAGGGTACTAAAGGAGCTAAGGGTGGAACTAGCAGAGCCATTAGCATAACTGTTTAGTGAGTCTCTCAGCACAGGAGAGATCCCAGAAGACTGGAGAAGGGCTCATGTGATCCTGCTTCACAAGAGTGATAGCAGAGAGGAGGCAGGGAACTACAGACCAGTCAGTCTTACCTCAGAAGTGAGCAAGATTATGGAGGCACTCCTTAAGGAAAGGATAGTGCAACACCTGGAATCCATAGAAGCACAGGATCCAAGACAGCATGGGTTTACAAAAGGAAGGTCCTGTCAAACTAATCCCATAGATTTAGTTGACTGTGTAACCAGAGTGGTGGACCAAGGGGGAGCAGTTGATGTCGCCTACCTTGACTTCAGCAAAGCTTTCGATACTGTTCCACACAGAAGATTGATTAATAAGCTGGGTAGGCTCGGGGTGAGTCAAAAGTTGGTCAACTAGGTGGCAAACTGGTTGGCAGGCAGAAAACAGAGAGTGGTGGTAAACAGCATACAGTCAGAAGAGATGCAAGTAACAAGTGGGGTACCTCAGGGATCAGTCCTCCTCAATATCTTCATCAGTGACATTGCAGATGGACTGCACTGGAGGGTAAGGTTTGTCTGTTTGCAGATGACACCAAGGTCTGCAACAGAGTAGATGATCTAGATGGGGTGGGCAGAATGAGAAGAGATCTGGATAAACTGGCAAAATGGTCAGAAGAGTGGCAAATGGGGTTTAACACAAAGAAGTGCAAGATCATGCACATGGGGAAGAGAAACCCTGAAGCCACCTATAGGTTGGGAGGGGAGATGCTGGCAATCACAAGGGAAGAAAGAGACTTGGGCATCATCACAGATGACCTGAAATCATCCAAGCAGACCACTAAAGCAGTAGAAAAGGCTAGAGGGATGTTGGGGTGTATTAGTAGGGATATAGCAAGTCGTAAGAGGGAGGTGGTAATCCCTCTTTACAAGACACTGGTTAGGCCCCATCTGCAGTACAGCGTGCAGTACTGGAGGCCGCACCTGCACAAGGACATTAATAAATTGGAGGCATTCCAGAGAATGGCAACCAAAATGGTGCAGGGACTGCATCAGAAAACATATGAAGACAGATTAATGGAGCTCAATATGTATATCCTAGAGCAAAGGAGGGAGAGAGGTGATATGATCGAAACATTCAAACATCTTAAGGGCATTAACAAGGTGAAAGAGTCTAACATGTTTCAATATAAGAAAAATAGCAGGACAAGAGGACACAGCATGAGATTAGAGGGAGGCCAATTAAGGGGGAATGTGAGGAAGAACAGGTTACTCACCTGTAACAGTAGTTCTAGGAGTGGTATATGTTGTTCATCCATACTCTCTGGCTTGTCCCTTTCCCCTTTAAATCTGGCTGGAATTCTTCAAGCTAGCTCCTCCTACCCATCCGGGTGCTAAATACCTCGGCTCAGCCCCATGATGCCAGATCTTAGCCTGCTGGAAGAAAGTTTGTGCGCCTAAAGCCGGGGAGGTCGGGTGGGTGCGTGTGGATGAACATATACCACTCCAAGAACTACTGTTACAGGTGAGTAACCTGTTCTTCTAGGAACATGAATATGTTGTTCATCCACACTCTCTGGCAGACTCCAAGCAGTTCTCTGGGAGGAGGGAGGCAAGGCGCACACCCCCTACTCGGGAGATAGAGACTGGAGAACAGAGGCCCCAAAACCATCATCCCAGCATGACTCAAGGTCGATGTGGTAGTGGGTAATGAAACTGTTTGCTGACTTCCAGGTAGTAACCCGACAGATTTCCTGGATAGGGATGTCCCTGGAAGCAGCCACCGATGCAGCAGTATGGTGGGTAGAATGAGCTCTTACCCCTCTGGGAGGATCCTTTCCTACCAACTCGTAGCACAGACATATGCATGATGTAATCCATCTAGCAATGGAACACTTCCCTGCAGGTCTGCCAGAAGCGGATTCAGCATAGGTGACAAACAGCTGGCGAACCTCTCCCCGAATTTCCGCCGTCCTCTCCTTTCAATAGGAGACAGCACGTCTGAGGTCCAGAGTATGGAGCCTGTACTCGGCGCCCGAGGTGTAGTTAAGGTAGTATACTGACAGAGTCAACACCTAGTTAAGGTGCAACTCTGACACCACCTTCGAAAAGAATTTCTGGTGGGGGCGCAGGACAACTTTGTCCCTGTGAAAGACCAGACAAGGGGAGTCCACCGAAAATGCCTGGCGCTCCCCTGTCCTTCTGGCAGACATGATAGCCAACAGGAAGGCCGTCTTCCATGACAAGTGTGAGAGTTCACACTTTTGCATAGGTTCAAATGACTTGCCCATGAGCTTTGCCAAAGCCAGCAAGAGATCCCACAGAGGTGGAGGTTCACGGACCAGAGGGGATATGTGATCCAGGCCTTTAAAAAGCCCGACCACTGTCTCCTGTGCCAGTAGCCATTGACGGCCCTTTTGATGGCAGAGATGGCTGCCAGGTGCATTCGAAGGGTCGATGACCAGAGACCCCCTTTGGAGAGAGACCAAAGGTAGTCTAAAATGTTAGCCACAGGGCAGGATAAGGGGTCAAGACTCTTACCCCGACACCAAATGGAAAACCTTTTCCATTTGAAGGTATAACACTTCATGGTCGATTCCTTACGAGATGCCTCCACCACAGTGGAGACAACCTTGAAAAGACCCAGAACCTGGAACTCTAAGGCCTTTGGTTCCGGAGGGGTCGGCATTGGCCTGAGAGGTTGGGGCCAAGTAATGGCCGATGTTACCGGCTTTTGACCCGGTCAGAATCAGATGTTGCCACATGAGAGCCTCATAACGTCGACGGAGCTTCCGTCGAAGTCTCTCCTCATCCGAGGAGGACGAGGATCAGTGGCGACGCCTCTTCCTGGAGTGCTTCCGGCACCTTTCCCTCGATCGAGACACCCAAGGGCTGGGTCTCCTCGTTGGGGAAGGAAAGGACAAGTGTCCTTTCCAAGGAGTCGGCGACAAAGGCCTGATTGGGTCGAGAGAAATCTCGGCCGGTTCAGCCATTTCCTCGGCCTTGGTGCCTTGGCCTGAAGGAACGTCTGAGAAGCCGGCGGCCGAGGAAGCGATCTCGACCAAGTTCGAGACCGCAAGTTCCTGAGAGTCAGACCTCTCTCGGTCCCAGGAACATCTCCTTCGGGATGAAGAAGACTTGGGGTCCTTGTCCCTCTTCCTAGGGTGGGAGGAGTGCAAGCCCGAGGGCGCCCTAACCTCTGGTGGGGAGAGACAGGCACAACTCCCAAAAGGACCCAGTAAAGGTAGAGCCAAGTTTGAGAGGCACGAAAAAACTGTGGCTGGCCGAAGCTTGAGCAGCTTCCTCTTCGAAAGCCGCCATCTGATCAAGTTGCTTGGTGGATCCCGCAGCCGCGGAAACTGCCCACCTGGCCTCCTTCGATTTCACCGGTGGATTGCGAAGCTCCGGTCTCTCCAATTTTAGGCACGCCTTGCAGTCGTCCAGGACATTGGGATGGAAGGCCAGACAGATGGTGCAATAGGTGGTGTCATGCACGACACCTAAGCAGTAGACACACGAGAGGTGGGGATCAGTGCGCAACATTTTCTGTCCTCAGGAACACCGGCAAAATCCGGGGGACGATTTGTTCTCCATGTCCAATGCGCTCGGATCGGAATCGAAAACTCTAACGAGTTTTAGAGAAAGTGTTTGCGGTGAAAACCGTTGTTGAGAATCCAGGGCCTACGAAACTGCTGAAGTAGCACGAGGGAACCTGAATCTTCCAGCGGAAAGGATGATCTGGCCTCATGGGGCGGAGCCGAGGTATTTACTTACCCAGGTGGGTGGGAGGAGCTAGCTTGAAGACTTCCAGACAGATTTAAAGGAGAAAGGGACAAGCCAGAGAGTGTGGATGAACAACATATCCACATTCCTAGAAGTTCTTTTTCGCAGAAAGGGTGGTGGATGCAAGGAACGGCCTACCTCTGGAAATGGTGGATATGAATACAGTGCAGGGCTTCAAACAGGCATAAGGGAGCAATAAAGATGAGTATGAATAGATAGGCCATTGACAGAGTACAGGCCTATGGCACATTCATATGGTAGAAAAAATGGGCAGACTGGATGGGCCTTACAGTCCCTAGCTGCCGTCAACTTCTATGTTTCTATGTAGGGGGAGAACCAGGAGATAAACAGACTATGAAAACAAACAAAAAAAATACAAAAAACCAAAGAAGCCATTTCCATCACAAACAGAGGAAGCAAGTCGGTCCAGTTTGAGCAGACCCACAGATTCAACAGTACAACCCATTGTGACAATAGGTGCTGCAACTACGAAGGAAACAGACTCAAAATTAAGAGACCATCTTGAAAGCCTAGGATCTCAGGACCTCTAAAATGAGCTAGTTACTGGAATGGCCAAGGCAGTGGAGGACAGAATATCTCAGGATCTCTCTACAACTACTACGCATGTGCAGGAAAACAAATTCTATGCTGCAGTACAGGACCGAGGCACTTGAAAATTTAAGCCAGGCTGCACACATCTGAGTGGTAACAACAGAAGGCACTGAGGGAGATGTCTGGGGGTTTTATACATTTAACTGGCTGATCACTGTGCTACAGCTTGTGTAGTGGAGCTACCCTGTATTACTCAAAAGGCCTAATGAATCAACACTAGAGCCTTTTGAACATATAGCAATACACTGTACCATTCTGGCTATCGCTGACCACACCAGATCTGAGGATTATATCTCCAGAAAGCAGTCAAGAATGTCAAACCTCTCTACGTGATCGCCAACTTCCAACTCTTCCGGGGTATTTCGTACACCACTAGAAAACGGCGTAAGTAATGCAGTGGAGTCCAGCAGCAACTCCCAAGCCTTGGCGTTGTTTCCCCATTCTGTTCCCCAGGTTACCTTTAGACTGTAGGGCAATGGGTGGCGATCAAGGCCAAGAGTTCCAGTGAGGCCCCACAAAATACTCCCGTGTAGCAGTGGATTAAGAATTTGCATCAGACAAGTGACTGAAGCACCAATGTACTTTGACTCTCGTCTACTGCCCCTGGATTTACTACATTTGGGGCTGGTTCACTCTGACAGGCTTAAACTTTTCTATGGACAGTTAAGCCAAATAAATACAGCTATTTCAGGGTGTATTAAACCATTCTTTCAAAGTGGTAAATGCCATGCACCATGCTGTTCCTTTTTCATGGTCCTTACACAAGTTTTCAGGAACCGGTTTCCCACTGCTTGAAAGCAAAAGTTCTGCTGGTTTATTTCCCCTTCTTTGCACGACTTGTGCTGAGTCACAGCCAGCAGATGGAGCCATTTTAGATGCAGTTTTCACTGTACTTTCTTACTACAGCTTTTGATACACTTGTTAAAAGGGAAGTAAAAGTTTACAAAAAAGTATGTTCTGCAGAGTGTTTTTGATTTGTATATATACTCACAACAAGTCTTTCCCTTTATTTGCTGAAAGGATTTTAAGTATAGCTGTATAGCCTAGAGGTTAGAGTAACGAGCTGTGAATGAGATTAGTACATTCAGCAGACCTGGCTTTGATTCCCACAACCTCCACTTGCATACTGTGTGATCTTGAGAAAGTCACTTAACCTCCCCAGTGCTCCTGGGGCACCCTTCAAAACTGGCACTTGTGCCTAGTGGGCCTTACCCAGTTACCAAAGAATAAAATAAATACATTTGCTTTCTGGTTTTATGGCACCTGGGGGTTTCCATGTTAGCATTTGTTATGGCTCTTCTTCCTACAATGCCTCTTGTCCCATGTGACTGTGATGCATCAAGGACCACTGACTCAGAGGGTGATAACTACTGCAGCAGCAATCTATTGTTAGCAGCCTGATATTCTTGCTTCAACTAAATAACTCCGTCTAATCCAAACTTTCTGTTTTCTAGGTATTTTTTCCAAGTTCAAGTTCAGTTTTTTGTTTGACAGATTAATGTCATTACAATTTACAAAAGCACAAAATTCATCTTGCATCATACATTACATTTTAGAAATAAAATTATATCTAAAAAAATTATAAATAGATATTTAACCTATTTTATTACATTGCACAATATTATATTTCAAACATCAAATAATAACATAATTCTACCATTTATTTCCTACAAACACATTTAACGTTCTTTGGTCAGCTGTGTTCAGGAAGGAGGCCACAGAGTCAAGTATATGCTTTGAATGTGATTTAAGCAAATGTGTTACCAAGTGCTGGGGTTCTAGTTCCAGAGTGTCTCATATAAATATCAGTTATAATTGTAAATAAGAGAAGGGCAACAAAGATGGTTCAAGGACTACATGAGAGGCCTTATGAAGAATAATTGGAGGAACTAAACTTGTACACGCCGGAGATTGGGGGGGGGGGATATGGTTGAAACCTTCAAATATCTGAAGGAAATAAACAAGGTAAGGGAAGTAAACATATTCAGGATGAGTGAGAACAAATCAACTAGGGGGCATGCACTCAAGCTAGAGGGGGCAGATTTAGAGGAAATATGAGGGGGGCCGTTCTTCACAGAGAGTGTGGTGGGTCCTTGGAATAGGCTGCCAGAATGGGTGATGGGGTAGATTCAGCGAGCAAATTAAAGAGGGCTTGGGGCAGCCACATGGGCTAAATAGATATAACAATGACAAGAGAATAAAAGGAGTAAGATAAGCCAGACAGGGAGGGGGAAATGGGCAGACTAGATGGGTCAAGAGGTCCTTTTCTGTCGGCAAATCTCTACGTTTCTAAATAAAAGTTTCCGATATTTATCATACAAGGGGCAAAGAATGACTAAGTGAGTTGGATCAACCATCCCAAATCTGCATTTACTTTCGCTGTTACTATTATTCTTCTCTTTATGAAACTAATCCATTCTACACTGACTTGTGAAGCATTCAAATCTGAATCTAGAAATTAGTTTTCTACCGTTAAGATCTTTAAAAGTCACTAAGTAATACTCTAAATTATGTTTCCTTTTATTTTTTGTTAACTGTGTACATATTTTATACTGTTTACACAACTCCATGTCCCTTTGTGTAAAAATATTTCTGACTCTGCTTCTTACTTCCCGTTTTACCCTAGACATAGGTAATCTAAAGATCTCCGAGATGCAGTTTAGTAACCCATAAGGTACAACTATCTTGCCTATGATAGAAATACTTGATCAACACTTCTATACATAGTCTTGGGAACCTACCTTCTGCCATCCCATAGGCTTTGAGCCAATAATTAATTTTTGTTTAATTTGGTATTTCACAGGAAGTTGTCCTAGCTCCACCCTTACCAGCACTGAAGGGGTTCCATTCATGGGCCCAACATATTTTTGTTTTTATAAAATTGGTTTAAGCATGATTTAATATTTAAACTTGTTTGAGCCCCCCATATTTCTCCCATTAAGGAGTTGGATCCTTATTCTGACATTAATAACCTTAAATGTTACCTTTTACTGAGTCCCCTGCCCCCATATTTATAAGAGAAAAAGGACATTATGGGTAGAAATCTTTTTGCTTTGTTTTCTTATTCTTTTATATGCTTCCTCCATGTTCCTTCCTGTATCACAATTAGTCCCAGGTAGCAAAAGTCCCTGACCCCTTCTATTTGCATTTTGTTTATGAAATATTTATATTTCCTGTTGGTCCCACCAAATATCATACTTTTAGTTTTAGTGTAATTGATCTGTAAATCATCATTTTCACATTCTATAAGGAATTTCTTTAACATTCTGTGCAATACTATATAGCTTGTTGAGAGAAGAGTGACATCATCTGCATATGCCAAATAGGGACATGCTCTGTTATCTATTTTTGGCAGATGAAAATCAGTATCACATATATTGTAGAACTGAATTAAAATATAAAATGAATAAAATCATTGATAATGTGCCCCTTTGTTTCACACCTACGTTGGTAATGGTACCCTTAGCATTATATCTCTATACAGTACGTAGAATTATCCTGATACAAAACTTAGATTGTTTATTGTTGATTTTACATTCCCAGTTTTTCTGATCTTTTCCACATTTTGTTTATATTTATCAAAAGTAGCTTTAAGATCCACAAATGTACAGTACAGTTTGTTTCTGAACAGTCTTATATTTATAAATTAAATGTGCCAGCATGAAGCACTGGTCAATTTGTGGAGTGTTTAGCTTTAAAACCAGCTTGCGCTTCGTCTAATATGAGAGTTTCTTCCAACCAATTTATGATTCTATTATTAATAATTCTTATAAATATTTTTTCAGTACAATTGATTAAACTTATGGGCCTACAACAGCTCGGGTTATTTTTCTCCCCTTATGTTTTTTTGAACAGCAGAACTGTTATGTTTTATTTCCAACTCTGAGGAATTTTACCGGTCTTCAATATATAATTAAATAGCTTATACAGAAAAGGGATCCATAATGGTTTTGTTTTCCAAATCACATCAAAGGAGACCCAGTCTGGGCCTGGCGCCCCGTGTGCTGAAAAAAATTCTAGTGCTGTAGATATTTCTTCTTTTGAGAGGTCATTTTCTAAGGGAATCCAGGCTTTTGCCCCTGAATCTTTCTTTAACTTTGTTATACACTCACGTTTGTTATTTTGTTATTGAAGAAATTTTGAAATGCTGTATCCATTTATCAGGTTCAATATTTATCATTTTCTTCACTACAATCTTTCATACCTTTACCAACTACTGACCAGAATTCTTTATTATTTCTTTGGTTTACCACCACTTCCAGTTTTGCCCATAGATGCTGTCTATATCGTTCTCTATTCTAGCAGAGTATTTCATTATAGTCTTTCCTCATTCTATTCATTATTCTATTGTTATTTTTATTAGGATTAAATTTAATTATTCTCAGTTGTTTATTAAGTTCTTTCTTGGCTTGTTTACATTCCCTTTGGGTTAGGTACAATTTCCCGACAATCACATTCCCGACACACATTAGCCCAACTCCTTAATCCCGATCTCTGAAAAGCAGACACATACAAAAACCCGACTCACAAAATCCCGACAATTGCTGGAAGAAGGAGAAGAAAAGGGTTCCATCTTAGACTTTGCTTCAATCCGAAAAAGAACTTCGATCTTGAAAAATTAATCAAAAATTAAATTTAAATGAAGAGAATCCAGCAATTCTAGGCAGTGCAGCAACATCACTCTTTGTATGTCACTTATAAAATATTTTTAAGTTGAATCAGCTTGTTCTCTCTCTCTCTCTCTCTCAGACAGCCGTCTGCTGTTTAAGTACGTGTCATCCTCACAGTTCCATACACCATGGGCACAGTGAGGTTCCCAGAAGTAGCACAGCAGTGTAAGTGCCCCCCCCCAAAAAAAAAAATGGGCAACGGGAGTGGCAGACAGCTAAACACAGTGAGAGACAGGCTGTGCAGAACAAAGTACAGCATGTGTCTTTATGGCCCCCAGCTCCCCAGTGTCAGTCTCCGTCATGCGGTGTGAGCAGGGTATGTGTCTGTCAGGCCGCACTACGTAGCAGTGCAGATCAACAGTCAGTTGGCAGCGGCACATGGTGCCTGGAAAGGAGCGACAGAGAGAGGGACAGTGACAGTGAGACTGGAGTGAACTGCATGCCTACAGGTACCGAGCACAGTAGTGCACTGCATTGCTGTGTGTGTGTGTGTGTGTGTTTCTCTGTACTGGGAATGTATATGTGTGTGTGTGTGTGTGTGTGTGTGTGTCACTCTATGTGCCTTGTACTCCCATTTTGTTCTGTACATCTATGCCTGGCAGTGTGTGCCTCTTGCAGTTGGTGTGTACTGCTGGTATTTGGCATGTCAACAGACAGAGTGAGGGAATGTGCTGCTGCGTCCCAGGACAGACATGGGGAAGAGAGGGAGACGGAAGTGTCAGTGTGACTCAGTACTGTGCATGTTTTGGCAGGGGGGCAACAGATTTATCTAAAAAAAAAAAAAAAAATAAGTTTTTTCAACCTACAGATGCCAACTGCTTTTTTGCACGCCTGACAGGGTTTTCTCCACAGGTCAGACAGCAGAGGTTATGCCGCCAACATTATCAAGCCCGATCTCAAAATAAAAAAAAATATGATTTGTCATTTCACCTTTAAAGACTGACATCAGGATTGTAAGTGGCAGTATTTTAAATGTCGGGATCTAAATCAAGCCGGGATTTTGGTGTCTGGCATTTGTTTGTCAGGATTCCGTCAGTCGGGATTCAGTACGGATCCCGTCCCTTTCTGTTGTTCATGTTTACCTCTTTTAATGATACTGGTGACTTTGGTCATAATACCTTTGTAATTACTGTATTACTTCCCTTTGTGTCAGTAGCTCCAGATAAACTCTCTAAACCCCCGTTTGCTCAAGCTTGTTAATAAACTCCTTACTTTCTAGTCTTTCCTAACATACACATTTTCTTCTCTTAATACCTATAGGGGCTGCTTTCACCTTGTTAAAGCATTCTTTATGTACAGTACAGTTATGTAAAAACTTACCGTAACAGTAGATCTTTGAGAGGCGATCTTGCAGCAGGTATTACCAGGGCTCCAGATAAGGTGTGTACCAGCCTATTTTACTCGCCTCATTTTAGGAAATACTCTTCAGAAATTTTTTTAATGAGTACCAGTACTCAAATATTTGTAAATACTCCACACGCCTAAGAATAGTGCTTCATAACATAACCGGTGATTCAAAAGGAACAGTTTTTTGCCAGATTTATAGCACTTGTATACATCCCACTTTTGTTTTACTCACTATGTTTTAAAACTGGTGAGTAAATTCCTACCTGTCAACATTATTTGGAGCATTGTTGGCACCTGAAATTTTATCTAGAAAAAAAACTACATTTTTTTTTAATAAATGTACTCCTTAGTCCACTCTAGCAAGACATTTGTACACATCTGAATTTCATTTTACTCACCTCACTTTCAAAATCAGGAGTACAGATATTCATCCCAAAAAATCTTATCTAGACCCCTAGGTATTACCATTAGGACTAATGCCACCAGGTGTTAGGACCCCATGGAAAATCTTGTAGCTAGCAGTCTGAGGCGACGGACCGCCCCCGACGTCGGCTCCACCCGACATCAGTCGTGGTATAAAGGTGGTCCCCTGGCGCCATCTCAGCTCTCCTGTCAGAGACCCAGCTGAAGTAAATGGAGAACCGAGTAAGATCTCTCCTACCCTAAAGAAGGGTAACAACAGTAGTTCCTGGGGGATGGTGGGTTGGGAAGCCACTTGCTGCAAGAGCTCCTCTCGAAGATCTACTGTTACGGTAAGTTCTTACATAACTGTACTATCTGACTTCAAGGTGGCGCTCTTGCAACAGGTATTATCATTAGGACTGAGTCCCAAGCAGTACCCAAAAATAGGCCAGGTCTGACGGGAAGGGGAGAAGAACAAACAGCTGAAAAACCTCAAGAGAGTAGGACCTGAAGGATGGCTAGTCCAAAGCCTGCTCTCCTTTTAGAGACAATGTCCAGGCTGTAATGCCTAATGAAGGTGTGGACTGTGCTCCAAGTTGCGGCAGCGCAGAGATCTGCCAAGGAAACATTCCTCAAAGAAGCAAAGGAGGTAGCCACAGCCCTGGTGGAGTGCCCCTTGACCGATCCCTTCACAGGTTTACCATGATGCTGGTAAAAAAAAGAAATGCAGTGTACTAACCAATGGGTTAGTGTCTGCTTGGTGACAGGAGCCCCTGTCTTTCTGTGAGCAAAGGAGACAAACAACTGGTCCGTCTTCCTTTAGGAACTGGTTCTGTTAAGATAATAACGCAAAACTCTGAACATCCAGAGTATGCAACAAAGCTTCTCCTTTATTGGAGAACTCTGAAAAATAAACCGGAAGTTGGATGTCCTGGTTCAGCATCAATTCAGACACCACTTTCGGAAAAAATCTGAGATTCGTATGCAGGGCCACCCTGTCCCTATGAAACACAAGATAAGGCTCCTTACACGTAAGGGCCTGAAGCTCGGAAACCCATCGAGCGGAAGTAACAGCAACTAAAAATACCGCTTTCCACGAAAGAAAGGGCAGCTAGTTCAAAGGGAGGCAGGGTGAGCTTCTCGAGAACAAAAAGTAAATCCCACGGAGGGACAGGGTCCTTCCTGGGAGGAGTCATATGCAGTACACCTCACAGATGGTCTTGCACACATTAAGCTGTGCCAGAGTCTTCTCCCCATATGGTGCATGATATGCTGATAAAGCACACAGGAGCACCCTGATGGACGAATAGCTTAAGCCCAGGTCTAAGAGGTGGAGAAGGTAGTCTAGCACATGCTTGACCGGACAATCCAGGGGATCTAGGGCACGTGCTGTTGCCCAAAGGCAGAAACGCTTCCACTTCATGGCATAAGTTGCCCTAGTGGAGGGTTTCCTCGCTGCCACCAAAACCTTTGCCACCATGCTTTTTTTTTTTTTTTTTTAATTCAAATTTTATTAGTTTTCCAAGAAACAGTTACACATAGGCCAGGTAAATTGCATATGACAAGTTCAACAGAGATCACCATGCTTGACACTCCTAATCTCTCCTCTGCTAGGACTGCAGAAGCCAGGCGTGCAAGTGAAGAGACTGCAGAGCAGGATGGACTAGGTCCCCTGCTGTTGAGAGAGCAAGTGAGAGGAGCGGGGCAACTGCACTGGAGGCTCCATGGCCAGTTGCTGCAGCAGTGGATACCAAATTTGTCGAGGCCAAAGAGGAGCCACCAGAATCATTCTGGCCTCCTCTGTCTGCAATTTGAGCAGAACTCTCTGAATGAGAGGGAAGGCATACATAAATCTCCCTGTCCAGGAGAGGGACAATGTGTCTCGCCAGAAAACACCAGGCCCTGGATCTAGTGAGCAAAAACCTGGCAGTTTGGCATTGCACGGGGATGCAAACAGGTCCAACTCTGGTTGGCCCCAACAACCGCAGAGGTAGTCTACGACTTCCTGCAGCAACTCTCATTCGTGACTCAGAGAACGAGAGCAACTCAGACTGTCAGCGAGAACGTTCTGGCTTCCGGGCACTTGCAAAGCAGTGAGAACCAGAAGGTGTTCCACTGCCCAGTTCCAAACTCTCATGGCCTCCCTGCAAAGGGGACATGACTTAGCACCTCCTTGCTTGTTGATGAAGACAACCGGAGTGTTGTCTGACTGTACAAGAGAGGACCCTGGGAAACTTGGTCTTGAAACGCCCATAGGGCGTACAGAATAGTCCTCAGTTCGAGAATGTTGATAGGAAGAGACCGCTCTGTGGAGGGACCAAGCCCCCCTGGTCCTGTGGTCCCCTAGATGAGCCTCCCCAACCAAACTTTGAGGCATCCATCGTCAAGGTTAGCGATGGGCACGAACTCTGGAAAGAGACACCTCTCTTGAGATATGGAGGGCAAAGCCACCATTGGAGAGAACGACGGATCGCCGCTGAGACTCAAATTGGGTGATCCAAGTCATCCATCGCTTGGTCCCACTGGACCCTGAGATGCCACCACAGAACCCTCATGTTTAGTTTGGCGAGAGGGATCATAGCTATGGCCTCAGCCATGTGGCCTAGAAGCTGAAGAATCACTCTCGCTAGGGGAGAGAGATTGCTGCCTGAACCCTGCACACCAGATCCATCAGACGGCCTGCTCTGTCTGATGGCAAGAAGGCTTTGCCCTGGGTAGTGTCCAGAATGGCCCCAATGTACTGCAGCTGCTAGGAGGACCAGGTCTGTGACTTTGACCAATTTACAGTGATACCCTCCAGGGCCACGTTCAAATGGCTTGCTGACTGAGCCAAAATAAGTCAGTCATCCAGGTAAGGGTAAACGAAGTGATCTTTCCTCATCAAGATCCCACCACCACCGCCAGGCACTTGGTGAAAATCCTGAGTGCCGACGAAAGTTCAAAGGGCAAAACCCTGAACTGGTAGTGCTGGTCCTGAAATCGGAAGCGTAGAAACCTTCTGTGGGAAAGCAGGACTTTGATATGCATGTAGGCGTCCTGCACATCGAGGGACCATAACCAGTCTCTTTGACGGAGGAGGGGTAACAGGCTTGCCAATGTCACCATCTGGAATCTCTGATACTTGATAGATTGAGTTGGCCGAGATCCGGAGTGGGACAAAGATCCCCCGGTTTTTCTTTGGAACCAAGAAGAAACAGGAGTAGAAGCCTGTGACCCACTGGGTCAGGTGGACCGGCTGAATGGCCTTTTCTGGAGGAGGGACTGAATTTCGTCCGCCAGTAGCCGGGCATGGGTGGGTGGACAATGAAAGGGGAGGGCGGACTGTCCGGGGTTAGGCTGAGAAACTCGAGAGCGTAACCTCTCTGAATGGTTTCCAGCACCCACTGGTCCGAGGTGATACTGGACCATTCTGTGAAGTAAAGGGAAAATCTCCCTCCTACTGTGTCGTTCTGCATGACCCGAGAATGAGGAGGGGTTTGCAGTGAGTCAGGCTGTACAGGAGGGGTTTGGTCCTGGGGCCCTAGGAGCTTTGGGCTGCTTGTGGCCTTGGGCACCTTGAGGGACAGGGTGGCCATGCTTCTTGAACCCTTTTCCTAGGGGTTGTTTGCCCCCCTTGTCCATGATTTTTCCAAAAGAGACGACGGGGACCTTGAGGCTCCAACTTGTACATTTTGTGGACGTCAGCAACAGCCTTGCCAGCGTCCTGCAAGCTCTTGATGAGTGACTCTACCTCCTGGCCAAACAACACTGGACCCTGGAAGGGGGCATCCTGTATAGAATCTTGAAGGTCAGGGTGAAAACCAGACACCCTGAGCCAGGGGTGCCTCCTCAGACAAATTCCCATTGCGGCCACACAGGAAGCCATGTCCACTGAGTCATATGAGCAACGGAGGACGTGCTTGTCCACGTCCATTCCGGACTGGACATAAGCTAGAGTTTCATTTTTATTGTCAGAGTCTGGCAGAGTCTTAACCTATTCCATAGTTTTCTCCCACAAGGACTGTTGGTAGGTAACCATGTGGGCAACAAAATTCAGTGAACGTCTGGAACCGGTAACTGAAGAAAAAACTTTTCTGCCCCAGTGATCCAATTTCTTGGACTCTGGATCAGGGGGCTGGGCGCTCAGGTGCTTGGGCTGACTGACACGACCATGTGTAGCTGTAAGCACTAGAGAATCTGCCTTGGGGTGTTCTCCCAAGAAAGGCTCCACCTTGGGGGGTTTACAGAGCCTGTCCGTGTTCCTGGGAATGGCTGAGGTGGACGACGGCTTCTGCCACGTATGTCTGGTGACGTCTTGAAAAGGCTCCAACCAGTGGCGGGATGACCAGAGGTTTGGGCTCTTTGGATCCCAGAAAACTGGCCAGCTGCTTTCGCTCTGGGTCCGTTTTCTCAGTGTTCCGTTCATAAATGGACTGAATGTGGTGCATGATGTCCAGGAACAAAGGGATGTCCGGGGTGGGGGGAGGGGACCTAGAAGCAAACCCTTCCTCACCTGAGGAGTCTGAGAAAGAGGGTCTCGCAGCACCATCGTCTGAAGAGGACGGCCGTCTGCTGGAGGGGGACCAGGGATGAGTACCTTCTCCTACGTTTGCCCTTTGGATCTGAGTGGGGTTGGTCACCTCCATCCGGGTTATCAGGAGTTGGAGGGGACCCCATAGAAGTCTCCTTAGAAGGTGGATCAGAGGGTCTATATAGTAGGTCCCCTTTGACTGTATTCTACCAGGTGGAAAAGAGCGAGCCGATGTCCGCCAGAGGAACTACAGGTGGGGCAGGCATCGGGTTTGCAGGACCAGGCGTCTGCGGATCTTTAGGATCTGGTGTCCGGTCAGGGGATCCCTCTTTGCCCTTGACAGGCTGCTGCTCGATGATGGTGTCCTTGGGGGACCCAGCATCTGGAGTAGGAGGGGGCCCATCGGGCGACCGCCCTTCAGAAGGTGGGGGCGGGTGTCCGAAATCCATCCAGTGACTGCCCCCGATCAGGCATCAGAACAAGAGTCGCGAGAGGGCAACCGGTCTTGGCGCCCTGATGGCTGGGGCAGGTGCACCTTGGCTGGAGGAGGGGGCGTCTGATGATGGACAGTCTCCTCTCGCTGGTCAGAGTCGTCCGGTCGCTCACGTTTGTCGGAACACCTGCCAGCTTATGGCTGGAGTCCTTAGGCCTGCCAGCAGGCGAACAGCCTTCTAGGTCGACCCAGTGGAAGATTTGTGGGGTTGGTGGGCGACAGACAGTTGTGCGGCCAAATGCCCGGAGGAAGATGGCTCCCTGTGCTTACCTTGGGAAGAGGAGAGAGCCAGCTTCGAAGATGTCCCTACTGTCATCAAAGGGACAGAACCCGACCTCCCGTCAGAGACCTAAGACAACAGCGTTTTGGAAGGTGACTTTTGGCAGGACTCAGACCTGGCCCTATCTTTCTCCCTATGGTGGTGTTTCCCTCCCAAAGCCTTCTCTCTGGGTGGGGAGTCCTTGGTGGAGAAAAGAAGAGCCGGGCTCAGAGGTGCTCTGCATAGCTGCCACCTTTTGCTAGAGGAGGTAGGCCTTGAGGGTGATGGCTCTCCAAGTTCTGGTCTTCTGATTTAATTTCTTGCAATGTGGGCAGTCGGCGGGCCGATGGTTGGGGCCTAAGGCAGATGAGACTGGCCGCATGGCCATCCTTGGCAGGTATCTGTTATACACACACACACACACACACACACTTTGACTTGCACCGCAGTGGAGAGGGTGAAGACATGCAAGAAAACTTAATACTAGTGATATTCGATAAACTAGAAAAAATAAAATGGCAAAGCGTGGCCGACTGTGATGAAAGGCATCCGTGGAGTCGAGCTAAGTGGGTCGACAGCGGGAAAAGAACCAAGATGGCACCGGGGTACCACCCCTCTATACCACATCTGGCGTTGGTAGCTGTTGTTGGGCGGTCCCCTGCCTCAGACCGCTAGCTACAACATTTTTACGTGGGGTCCTAACGTCTGGCCGCATTAGTCCTAATGATAATACCTGCTGCAAGAGCTCCACCTCCAAGTCAGATCTTTAACTTAATTTCTAACGCTCTGAGGGGGGCTTTACGGTTTTGCTTCAACCATCCGGTCCAAATGATCTATTAGCATATCGATATTTACCCATACTTGATCTATAACTGATGATCAGTTCTCCCTATGAATGTGAAATAACCCAATTTGTCATTATGCATTCTACCATTCAACAGAAGTTCCTTTCTATCATTGCCTTATGTAACTTTATCCCATTTATCAGCTGGTCCCTAGATTTCCTATCTGGGGTGGGTCCGATATTCAGGGAGTCTTGGGTAAGCCCCACTAGCTGTACTACTCTGGCATTGAAGTCACCAAGCAGTAGAACATTCATTGTTGGATTTTTGAATAATAATTTCTCTATTAATAAATCCAGCTATTTTAACCAGTCCTTACACTCATATTCACCATTCTCAGGTGGGGAATAAATGTTAATTATTGCTGTCTCTTTTTTCCCCCCATTCTGTACCCTGACTGCAAAAATACCATCACTGTTACTTTTTGTTCTTCTTTAGTTATGTTCTTATCTAATCTACAGAAAGCTGCAAATCCACCCACACTCCTACCACACTTTTTTGTGTTTCTTGGCCAATTTCCAATAAGATTTAAAGCCGTTGAGAAAAATATTGGCATTTACCCATGTTTCTTGAATACAAATGTAATGAAATTCTTGTAGATGCATCACTACTTTTGGATCCGACCTTATCCCTTATACCCGACACATTCCATGATAGTATTTTGGCCATACCACTGTTACGATCATTATTTCCTTGGGAATTCCTATATGATTGTGAATACTCATTTGCCTGTGGCCTCCTTCCTGTACTTATTTCTGACAATTGTCTGCAATCCGTTCTAATTAGAATCTCATACTAATATTTTGATGTAAAACTTTTCATTTTATCAAATTACACACAACCACTAAAAAAACCCCCACAAAAACCACACAATGTCACAAATGCTATAATTGAAGACCCTAGTGCTGCTTCTTTACAGAATACCTCACTCAGTTATCCCTCGGGCATTTTCCATCTGTAAATGTAGCCTTCATTATAGCTCCTTGGACAAGGAGAGTTCATTAACATCAAAGCTCTACTACTGTAAACTTGAGGGGGGAAAACAAAAACAGCTCTTGTTGAGTGGTCCTGGACGCATCACTATCACGTGGCACAGAAGGCATTGTAGGAACAAGAGGAGCCATTTAAAATGTGAATATGAAGATCCCCAGAGGCCATAAAACCAGCAAGCAACTCTAGAAAAAACTCCTTTCAGCAAATAAAAGGAAGGACTTACCTGAAGTACACCTACAAATCCAAACAAATCTGCACAACATGCACATTTTGACTCTGGTTTTCCTTTCATTGTTTTCATGTTTAAGCTTGCCCCGGATGCGGTCTGAAACTTTCCATGCTGGTACAGAAGGCCCCAATATATTGGGTCATTTCACCCAATACTTGTTTGATAGAACACAGCAACCTTGTTTGCTGCTTTTAACTAAAACACCAGTGCAAAAGTGTATTGCCTTGGAGAAGCAGACCATGCCATGACAGCAAGTGTGCCTTCTTTTTTCCTCCCCTGGTCTTAGTTTTGCCATGCACAGCTGGCCACAAGTATTTGATTTAGCCAAGAGAACATTTTGGGAATTGAACACATGGTTCTCTGTACTGTTTGGCCCATCTCAGTGTAGAAGTTAATGGTAATGTACACATCTTTACTGAGCATAAAGAAACAGACTGCTCTGCCGTAAGAGCAGCAGTACAACGCTGCTTTCATATGGAATCCCCCCTTTGATTCAGTGGCATCATTAGCAGTTTCTATTTGCACCTGGGCCACAGTGACTGTTTAGGTTTACAGAAATGTTCTTCAACCGTCGATTTGTTGCTGGATCAAACTGATCCTTTTCTGAAATGACTACTTGTGAATAAATTTGTTTCCCCTTAACTTTTCTTTTTATGATGCAAGTTTGCAGTTTTTCATAACAGTAGAAGCCTTACCCGAGTTTGAATATTAATATCACCTTCACTGAGGGCCAATTGTCTGGTTACATTCTCCTTTATATGTGTACGTTCCTGGGTAGGATTCCTCATAGCTGCCAATACCTTTTTTTGATATTGTTCACTGTGCTTATTTACTTTTCTAATCTCCCTCCAACCGAAATATATAATGCCAGTTATGGCCATCTTGGAACACTATTACACAATGACTTGTCAGAAAATACAGGTTACTCACCTGTAACAGGAGTTCTAGGAATGGTATATGTTGTTCATCCACACTCATTGGCAGTATCCTTGCCGCTTTAAATCTTGCCGGAAGGTCTTCAAGCTTGCTCCTCCCACCCACCCGGGTGGTATAACTCTCGGCTCCGCCCCATGACGCCAGATCCAAGCCCGCTGGAAGCTCAGAAGCTGTCAGCCGGGAGAACAGGAGTCAGGATGAACAACATATACCATTCCCAGAACTCCTGTTACAGGTGAGTAAATCTGTATTTCTAGGACATGGATATGTTGTTCATCCACACTCATTGGCAGACTCCTAGCAGTTCTCCGGAGTGAGGAGGCAAGACGACACCCCATATACTTACTTGGGAAGAGAGACTGAGAACTGAGGCCCCAAAACCAGCATCCCGGCGTGACTCAAGGTCGATGTAGTGGTAATGAAGGTGTTTGCTGACTTCCCAGGTAGCAGCCCCAGATTTCCTGGATAGGGACGCCCCTGGAAGCAGCCACCGTTGCAGCAGGCTGGCGGTAGAATGAGCCTTATCCTCTGGGAGGCCCCGTTGCCAACTTATAGCAGAGATCTATGCAGGAGGTTACCCACCTGCTTATCGTCCGCTTGGCTGCAGGTCTGCCAGATGCGGTTTCAGCGAGGGTGACAACAGCTGGCTAACCTCCCGACTCCCCCAGCCGCATGCCCTTATAATAAGCGAGCCTTCTAGGGTCCAGAGTATGGAGCCTATATTCGCCTCCGAGGTGTGATTGGGGTAGAACACCGCAGAGTCAACACCTGGTTACGGGAAATCTCAGCACCACCTTCGGAAGGAATTTCGGTGGGGCGCAGGACAACCTTGTCCCTGTGGAAGACCAGGCAGGAGACTCGATGGAAAGCGCCTGGAGCTCCCATCCTTCTGGCTGGACGTGATAGCCACCAAGAAGGCGTGTCTTCACACAGGTGAGAGAGCACACCTGTGCATAGGTTCAATGGCTTGCCCATGAGCTTTGCCAGTACCACAGTAGATCCCACGGAGGTGGGGTTCCGCACTGAGGGGAAATGTGATCAAGGCCTTTGAAAGCCGCCAGACCACCTCTCCCTGCGCTCATCGACTGCTTCCCGCCCGCGCCTGTAAGCAGAGATGGCTGCCAGGTGCACCTCTTAGGTCGCCGACCTAAGCCCTTGACTAGAAAGGGACCATAAATAGTCCAAGATGCTTGCCAAGGAACAGGAGGAAGGGTCCAAGCCTTGTTCTGACACCAAATGGAAAACCTTTTCCATTTGAAGGCATAGCATTTTCTCGGGTCGACTTCACGGGACGCCTCAACTACATTGAGGACCTCGCGGGAAAGACCCAAAGCCTGGAACTCTAGCCGCCAGGAACCAGGCCGTCAGGTGCAGGGATTGAAGGTCCGATGGAACACCTTCCCCTGATTGACTAGAGAGCAGGTCCGGGAGCTGGAAGCTGCCGCAGTCCTGGAGCTGAGACTGAGGAGATTCTGGTACCAGAACTGGCGAGGCCAGTCTGGGGCTCAGAATCACCCGCGCCTTGTCCTCCGCCTTGAGAAGCACCTTGTGGATCAAGGAAATGGGGAAAGGCGAAAAGAGGCCGGGTCCATTGCCTCGAGAAGGCATCCTCTGCAGCGAGCCCTGCTGAGGGGGGCGGCATGAAACAGACTCAGCCTCATGCCTCCATGGAGGCAAACAGGTCCACCTGAGGTGTGCCCCAAGGGAGAACAGATGCTGTACTACCTCCGTAGAGAGACCACTCGGGGATGCAGCCCTATCCGCTCAGGGCATCGGCCAGGGTGTTGGAGGCCCGCCACGTGAATGGCTAGGAGACGCCCAGGCTGCCAGACGAGTGACCAAATGCGGAGAGCTTCCTTGCATAGAAGCATGGAGCGGTCCTTTCGGCGGTTTAGAGTACATGGTCGTGGTATTGTCCGTCTGACCGGACCATCGACCCCGGAGGAACGGAGCAAAGGCGGGGAGAGCTAGGGCGGACCGCCGGAGCCCAGCAGGTTGATGTGGCATCGACTCCTGCTGGGACCAGAGGCCGAGTCTGTGTTCCCCAGATGGGCACCCCAACCCATCAGAGAGGCATCGTCGACAGAGAGACCGCTGCTCGGGCGGATTAACGGGATGCCTCCGCAAATGATCTGGAACGGTCCACCACTGGAGAGCGCTCCCCACATCCCTGTGTCACCACACAAGCTGGTCCAAGGGATGAGGCTGCCAGGACCACTGGCTGGCCAGTCCTCACTGAAGGGGACGATGTTCCAGCGGGCCCAACGGACCACGCTAGTACAGGCCGCCATGAGACCCAGGAGGCGCAAGTCCCGAGGCGCATTGCCCAACCAGAAATGATCGGGCAAAGGAGGAAAGAACCTCGCCCTGTCCGGGAGCCGCGCCTGGTCAAGAGAGTCGAGCTGGCGCCCGATGAATAAAATCACCTGCTTCGGCTCGAGTCTGACTTGGCCCTTGATAAGGGGAGGCCCAGTTGAGAGCGACCTGGAGGCCAGATTCCTCTGACCACTCCGCCTCCTTCCTGAGGGAGCTGTTATCAGCCAGTCGTCCATGTAAGGGTACACCGTGACCCTCAAGGCCAAGAGGGAATGCTGTCACCACTGCCATGCATTTGGTGAAGACCCTTGGAGCTTGAGACAAGCTCAAGGGCATGGCTTGAATCAAGAGAGATCCTCCGCTGAAGCGAAGGGAATTCTGGTGAGACTGATGGATAGGACGGAAAACGCTCCTGCAAGTCCAGAGAGCAGAACCACGCCGCTCCAAGGATGGTATTATCTGAGCCAGAGTGACCATCCTGAAGGTTCGAGACCCAGGGAACTTGCTGGGTCGTAGGTCGGTGAATGAAGCGCCAGCCCCCGTCTGCTGGAACCAGGAAGTACCTGGCACAAACCCTGGGTCTGAAAGAGGGTCCACCACCTCTCTTACCACCTCCTTCTGGAGGAGGAGAGCGTCGGGCTCGACGAGCCGCCAGTGAGGCTGGGATCCTGAAGCTCTCGAGGGGCGACGGCTCTGGTAGGTGGTGCCTGCTCGATTCCAGAGGCAGGCTCTTCCCACCACCTCCAAGACCCACCTGTCCGTGGGTAACAGCGACCAGGCGGAACGGAAGTGGTGCCGAGCTGCCTTCACGGGGACCCAGGGTGGCAGACGGGATGGGGGCGACACCCTCAGCCCGCGCACTGGCAGGCTTGAGGAGGGACCTGCCGAGAACTCCTGGGCCCTTCCTCCTCCTCCTGTTAGAGGAAGCCGGGGCTTGGGTTTGGGATGCCAAGCTCGAGCCTGCTGGCCCTGACGTTGCTGGGTCGGGCTGTGGGGCCAGAAGTGACTAAAGGGCTTAGGCTGTGGTTTGCGGCCTTGTCCTTCTGAGCGTGAAGAGACCAGTCCAAGGTATTGGACTTCTCAATCCTCTGCAGGTGACCTTCCACCCCAGGGTCAAGAGGTCAGTTCCCAAAAGGAACATCCGCCAACTTGTGCTGGGTATCCGAGCTAAAGGTGGATATCCTCAGCTGCGCCCACCGACGACAGCCACTGCGTCGCCACCGATCTGGCACATTGAGTCCTCTACATCCAAAGCAGTCTGGAGCTGTTGTTTGGCCACCGTCTTCGTCCTGGTCCCGCACCTGCTTAACCGTAGTCTGCAGATCGGCGGGAAGATGAGGATGACCTCATCCAGGGGCCCCAACAGGCATGAGAAAATGTGCCATGAGGATCGTGAACTGGCCTGACGAAGGCCGCAGAGAGGACGCCGCAGAGACTTTTCGCCCGACATAGTCCAATTTCTGGACCTCTTGTCAGGAGGTTTGTCCACATCTCTGGCGCTACGCGCTACTGAAAACGCCGCTTGTCGGTAACCAACCCTCAGCAGAGGGTGTCTCAAAAACCGACAAGGAACCGACCGTGATACTTCTGGCCATATCCTGGCCGGAAGGCGAGGGCAGGAAGCAGGGCTGCCAAAGTTCCAGTGCTGGACCCACTATGGCCTCGCTGCCACCGAAAGGCCTCCGTCGGAGAAGAATCGGTCCAGAATCTCCGCGAGGGGATACCTGGCCTGCTTTGGAACGGGTTCGAGCTCCATCCCGCAGACTCCTAGATGAGCCGGCAGTCCTAGGAAGGACGACGGCTATCGCCCATTGGCTGACTCCTGAAGACTCCAAGTCCAATCTTTGGAGAAGAAGGAGGAATCATCTTCGGACTGAAGAGTCTCAAGAGCTGCCTTCTGGCCTGAGCCACCCTCTCACCCGCCGAGGTCGGTCGGGAGTGAGGGTAACTGACAGCCGATGGGTAACCCCTTAGCCGACCGAGAATCTTGGTCGGAGCCTCCCACTTGGTGGCTGTGGAGGCGGAGGTTCCACCGCACGGTGGAGCAGTTGGTTTTAGCCTAACAACTCGCCCGTATAGGCCTCGGCAGTCGAGGGGCGCTCGCTGCCCGTGACAGTTACTTAATGGCCGGGGAAGCGCCCGAGTCGGTTTATTCTCGCCAGGAGGAGCTGTTGTGAACATAAGAACTGCACTGCCGACGTAATTTACGCCGGGCTTCCCTCATCCGAGGAGTGAGATCGAGGACAGCTGCGACGCCGCTTATCGTGGGTGTGCCGAGACCGAGACCCGCTTATGACGGTGGGAACGCTGGATCAGCTGAAGAGGTCCGAGATCAGATCAGAGTCCTGGAATTTGGTCGGTGCAGGGAGGTGTCGGGCTGAACCGGCACTCCTTCGGCTCGAAGGTCCATCCGAGGGCTCTGGAACCGAGGCACAGGCGAGCCCACGGGATCTCTAACTCCTCCCTGGGAACCGGGAGAGGGAATCTCGGCTGCTAAAGGCGACAGCTTGTCTAATGGGTCGAGAAAATCTCGACTTCATCAGTGGGAGTCTCGGTCAACTGACCTGACGGGACACCGCGAGGCCAGTGGCCGGTGTCCGGCTGTCGGATCCAGCCGATGTCACGGCCCGGAGAGGGACCTTCCTCGCCCTAAGAGCGCCGACGAGGGATTCTACCCTCGTCCCTCTTTTGGACCGAGAAAAGGTCCAGCAGACGCAGGCCCTTCTCCTTTAGTGGAGAGGGACAGACAAAGCTCCTTAAAGGAAGCCGCAGAGGAAGAACCCAGAGAGCTGGATAAATGCCGCTGGCCGAGGAAGTTACGCCCGCCATGCCGCTTCTCCTCTTCTCGAGGCCACTATCCGCCGGCTGATCCGCTTTGAGTTCGCCGGCTGCCGGACACCCGGGCCAACCGGCCCTGGACTTTCACCGAGGAACGCTCGGGACGCCCAGTTGCAATCGGCAGCACGGCTCGAGGACGAGGTCGAGAAAGATGAGCACAGGTCGCAAGCTCGCGGGTCGTGCTCAAGGCCTAAGTAGACACACGTGGAGTGTGGATCCGTCCAGACATCTTCTGCCCGCATGGGCATCTCTAAAATCCGAGTCGATTTATCCATCGAGCCGCTGAGGGATCGAAGACTGAAGTCTTTGCAAAATATTATTTTAAATCCGCAAACGGAGAAATAGGAACTAGTCACAAACGCAGAGCGTTAAGGAGGAACCTGAGCTCCAAGCGGTAAGCAAGATCGGCTGCTGGGCGGAGCCGAGAGTTATGCTCAACGGTGGGTGGGAGGAGCAAGCTTGAAGACCTTCCGGCAAGATTTAAAGCGGCAAGGATACTGCCAATGAGTGTGGATGAACAACATATCCATGTCCCTAGAACATTTATTTGTCTCTCTCTGGCATAAGGGAACATTGTTTAACCAGGAATAGCACACTAAGCTAACGCTTGTTTCCAGATGCGACCTGGGAGCACAAGGAAGTTAAGTGACTTGCTCAGGATCACACAGTATGCACCTAAGTGACTGTGGGATTCAAACCCAGGTCTCCAGATCTGCAGCTCAGAGTCTTAACCCACTGTGCTATACTGTCTCCTACTGTAATAGTACTGTAATGATAAACTGCATCATAGTATTGATTAATCAATTTTTCCCATGGGGAAAGCATGACACCTAAATGCTGTTAAGTATGGTTATGACAAGTTTATAAAATGGGTTGGGAATTTGCTGCTTCCTGATTGGCTAAAAATAGCTCAGAGCCTTATGTGTCAATCTCCAGGGAATGCATAGGTTTGGACAAGTTCAGGCAGCAGGATTTGGGCAAAGCACCTACAGAATTCATGACCCACTTCACTCATCCCTGATTGCCAATTACGATCATGGTTGCCATCTTTACTCACTGGGAACCTTCAAAATGTTCTAAAAAGTAAAACTCTCTTAAATGTTAAAACTAAGTAACTATCAAACATTTTTTTTACACTCCTAATCCCCTCCTTATACACTCAAATTAAAAAATGAAGTACTAATAATATTCATCCCACCCCACCCCAAATCTTTAACAGCTTGCCAGGACAATCTAGAACAAGCATTTGTCAATGCCGAATGTTTGCTTGCTGGCATTGGCATTGGTAGTGTAGAAGTTACAGAGCTGCATAATAGGAATGGCAGCGAAGTATTGAACTGAAGCCAACCCCACCACTACCCTGCAGAGAGTGACAGGCATTGGGGTGTGCCTTTGGGTCGTCAGGCATAATGACCACGCCATTTCACCACACCCTACCCTGCAGACACTGACAAGTGTCACGGTGTGCCTTGGGGTCTTTGGCCCTTATGCGCACCCCATTCCATCAGGAAATATGGTGAGATGGGTGGTATAGGAGAATGGGGTGAAGTTTGGCCCCAAAGAGTCCGAGGCACGCCTTGATGCCTCTCACTGGCTGCAGGGTGTGGGTGGGGGTGGAATGGTATGAGCATGACAGGCAAGAATCCCAAGTCACACCCCTGATGCCTGTCATACTCTACAGGGTGGGGCGTTATGGTCGGAAACCCTAACGCCTCAGGTATTCGTTGGTATTTTCACTCCAAATTTTCAATATGGGTTTTTGTGACCCCCAACTCATGAACAGTGGCAATATCAGTTTGTTAGATGAAAACTGCTTTTGCACAGTGACTATGGCATTTGGCACCACAGGTGCAAAACACATTCGAACAGGATGTGAAAAATGACAGCGTACTGTTCACGGGAGGTGTAAAATGGCAATGTTGAAAATCTGTCAGAAAATCTTGAAAAACTGTGAAGTCACGAAGCATAGAAACTGTGCAATGCACACCCGTAATGTAACTAGTTTGGGGATTTTTTTTATGGCGATTGTTAAACAGGCATTTTGGGACCTCCGATCATGAACAGTGTCAGTGTGATTTTCTTTATCTGTCCCAAACAATGATTTCTACAGACCACGCATCTCTGCACTGAAAATGTGAAAACACATTTGGTCATGTTGTGGAAAATGACAGCTGTACTGTTCATAAGGAGGTGTGGAAAAATGCCACTGGTGAAAATCTGGACTGAAAATATTAAAAATTCATGAACTTACGAGGATCCGTGGAAACTGCACAATGCTCACTCGTAACACAGTCATTTTATGGAGGTCTGTCACCAAATTTTCAACATAGCCATTTTAAGACCTCTGCTCATGACCAGTGTCACTGTGATTTTCTTAATCTGTCCCAAACATTGTTTTCGCTTTACCGACTGTACCATTGTCGCTACTATGCGGAAACACATTTTAGGCGAGATGTGAAAATGGTAGCTGCACTGCTCATAAGGAAGTGCGGTAAATGGCACTGTTGAAAATCTGTGTGCAAATATTACAAATCTGCAAACTTGTCAGCGTGCGTAGAAACTGCGCAACGTGCACTCCTAAAAGTGTCATTTTTGGGAATTTTTTCACCAAATTTTCAACATAGCTATTTTAACACCTCTGCTCATGACCAGTGTCACTGTGATTTTCTTAATGTGTCCCATACATTGATTTCGCACACCGACTGCGCCACTGTGCGCTACATGGGCAGAAACACGTTGTGGGCGAGATGTGAAAAATGACAACTGTACTGCTCATAAGAAGGTGTGGTAAAATGGCAATGTTGAAAATCTGGAGTGAAAATATTGAACATTTGCGAACTTACAAGCATGCGTAGGAACTGCGTAACGCACACTCGTAAAACAGTCATTTTTAGGAATTTTTCCACCAAACTTTCAAAATAGGCTTTTTGAGAGCCCACCTTATGAACACTGGCAGTGTCGTTTCGTTAATCATTCTGGAAAGGTGATTTCGTGCAGTGGCTGCGAAATCACCCTTCGGGCCCGAGTAACGCCATGACAGTGACAGCATTCATGAGAAGGGGTCCCAAAACCCCCATGTTGAAAATCTGGTGCAAAAATTCCAAAAAATGCCTGAGATATGCAATAAAGTTGAAGAAACCCTATCTATTCCATTATACAGCTTACCGGCATTTCCTCAGTTCATGGTCGGCTTTGAAGAGTGCAACGTGTTCCCGTCCACGCAGATCGTCGCGAGAGCTCCGAGGTAAGTATGGGGTGGGAGGCAGGGTGCACAGTGGGTAGGTGCGGGTTGTGGGAGGGGCAGGGAAGCGCCGAGGACAGTTTTTATTTGCAGGTGTATTTCTTTCTTTATTGAGACGACGAAGCGTTTGCCACGCTGGGGTGGGCTCCCAGCGTGGCAGCTAAAACTGTTCGGGGCTGGAGCCAACAGGGGATTGGGCACCCTGTCGGCTATAATACATTTTGCCACGCTGGGGTGGGCTCCAGCGTGGCACCTGGATGCTTGGGGGAGAGACAGTGAAGCCGACGGGGATTGGGCACCTCGTCGGTGACAGCATTGGGGAGAAGACAGTGGAGCCGACGGGGATTAGGCACCCTGTCAGCCATAATATCATTTTGCCACGCTGGGTGGTTCCCAGCATGGCACCTGGATGCTTTGGGGGAGGGGCTTGCAGCCGACGGGATTGGGACCACCCTGTCGGCCTTACAGTGGGGAGGCGCACATATCGCAGGTGCGTGGCGCATCGCGGTGTGTGGGGGGAGAGCCTGCTCACTCAAGTGGAGCTCTCCCTTTCAACTGTATGCCACTGCATTTTCAGCTGTCATAGACAGCTGGAGCAGTGATTGGCACCCTGCGACTGCGCCTGCAAACACACTGACTGAAATTGGAAGAGGCTGACACACCTCTGGAAAACTCATATGATGGCACTATGTTTCTTGCACATGCGTGCAAGCAAACATAAAAACAGAAACAGAGAATTTGTCAGCAGATAAACACTGCTTAGCCTACCCAGACTGTCCATTTTTGTCCCTGTCTATACTGTCACTGCAGACCTTACATAATCTCCTGCTACTTCCCCCTCCCCTTCCTACCATAATTACTTTGTGCCTATCCATACATGCTTGAATCCCACCACCATTTTTGCCACACCACCTCCTCTGGAAGACTGTTCCAGGTGTTCACTTCCCTTTCAGTGAAGAAGCATTTCCTCACATCCCTCCTAAATGTCCTCCTTTCCAGTTTCACTGCACGCCCCCTTATTCTCACACACCTTCTCTTCGGGAAAATACTCCCCTAGTGTACCTTATTAACCCCAATGAGGTACTTATAGGCTTTCAATCACATCCCCTCCTCTAGGGTGTACATACTGATATCCTGTGTCCAGTTTCATTGTCCCACCACGCATGGCTCATGATGCAGCCCTTGCACCATTTTAGTTACCTTCCACCACTGCATAGCCTATACCCTCTCTACAGCCTTCCTGAGATGTGGTCTCCAGAACTGGACAATACTCCATGTGGGGGTCTCACCAATGATCAATACAGAGGTAACGCCATCTCTCTCCCGCTGGTGATTTCCCTCCCTATGCATCCCAGCATCCCACTGGCCCTACCTACTGCCTTGTCGCACTGCCATGCCACCTTCAGGCTATCATAGGTAAATCCAGAATAAAATAGACAAGAATCCATTATGCTCACATTTTCTATTAAGAGTACCCTCTAATATTATTGGTAGCACAATATCTGTCCAATTTCCTTTTAAAATCAGTCATGTTCTCATTTCCAACCACCTCATTAGAGCAAATTCTATATTGCAACTACCCTCTGGTTATACCAAAAGCCCCTTTTTCTAGAGTGAGACACTTCTTCTTATTTGTAAGATGTGTGATGAAGTATTATATTTTATGTTTTTAATCTCTAGGCCCAGTATTTCCCACAGATCATGATTAGTCCAAATTCCAAATAAACACATATCGCCCTGTAATCTCCTGCATTCCAGAGTAAACGTACCTAATTTTTCCAACCTATCGTCATATTCAAGTCTTCTTGTTTCCCTGATCATCCTAGTGGTCCTTCTCAGCACCCCTTCTAGTATCCTGGTTTCTCCCCTTGTGTTTGGTGCCCAAAATTGGGCACAGTACTCCAGGTGGGGCCTAACAAGCGTGATATACAAGGGCACTGCCACATTCCCTTCTCTGCTTGATATATGTCTAATTATGCTAGTTAGTAGTCCATGAGCTCTTCTGGCTAATACATGGCAATGATATATGATAAAACATTATTTAACACATATGATAACTTTAAGGACCCTTTCTTGTTTAGTGACTGTCAATACTTCTTCCTCTATTTATACACCGCCCCTGTGTTTCTGTGCCCTAGGTGCAGGATTTCACACTTTTCTGCACTGAAGCCCAGCTGCCACACCCTCGACCACTCCTGGAATTCTCTCGGATCTCTACCTATTCTCTCCATCCCCTCCAGGGTACCTACCCTATTGCAGATTTTGGAGTCATCTGCAGAGAGGCACACCTTCCCTTCCAACTCTTCTGCAGTGTCACTTATGAAGACACTGAAAAGGGCTGGTTCCAGCACCGAGCCCTGAGGCACCCCACTGGTCACTCTCTCCACAACAAAGGAGAGAATGACCACCTCCCTCTGGTGCCTATCCATCAACCAGTTCCTGATCCAGTTAACCTTCTTGAGACCCACCCCCAAATTGCCCAGTTTCCTTATAAGCCTCCTACGTGATATGGTGTCGAAGGCCTTACTGAAGTTTAAATCAAGGATGGAAATGAGAAGGGAAAAGTGTGGCCTACTGGGATTTGAACCTCAGATCTCTGGTATACCGTTCCAAGTGGGAGTGTGTGTGGCTGTAAGGAAATTCCTCAGACGTTTTGACCAGTGAGCCTGTAGCTCGATGGTTAGAGCGCTGGAACAGCATACCAGAGATCTGAGGTTCGATTCCCAGTAGGCCACACTTTTCCTTTCTCATTTCCATCCTTGATTTAAAAATATGTATACCTTGCAGGGGTTAAACTGCACTGAGAGAAGTGGTATTTCTAACATTAATTACTGAAGTTTAAGAAAGTCACGCCCGCCTTCCAAACCTGATCTATTTCCCTGGTCACCCAGTCGAAGAAATCAATCAATCAAGTTTGTCTGATGTGACCCCCCGCCCCCAATAAATCTGCTTCAGGTCTTGTAACCTACTGGATTCAAGATACTCCACTAGCCTTTCTTTTACTAGCAATTCCATTAACTTCCCACCACTGATATTAGACTAACTGGCACACAGTTGCCAGCCTCCTCCCTGTTGGCGCTTATATGAAGCGGAACTACATCTGCCTTCCTTCAGTCCTCTGGAAGCACTCCTTTTTCCAGTGAGTTGTACAGGGCTCGCAGAGGTGCCTCAAGTACCTCCCTGAGCTTCCTCAGCACCCTTGGGTGTACTCTGTCTGGCACCATATCCTTATACACTTTCTGATTCACAAGTCCTCTCAGGATTCTTTCCTCTGTAAATGGACTTGCCTCCACCTCCCTTCCTCCGTGTTCCTGCTACTTCCATGTGGTTCGTTCCCCTCTCCCTCCACTGTGAAGACCGAGCAGAGGAATCTTCTCAGGATATCTAATTTTCCTGATCCTCTTCTGCACAGTCTCCCTCTACCCTTCTTAATCTCAAAATCCCTCCCCGTTATCTTCCTCTTTTGCTTATGTATCAGAAAAAGGTCTCGTCTCCTTTGGCTATCCTTTCCTCCATCTGCACCTTTGCACTCCTCACTGCCTTCCCTGCTTCCCTCTGCTTCTCCTGGTACACCTCCTTACCCTCTTCCCTCTGCGCCTCATTGTACTTCCTGGAAACCATACTTTAACCTCTACTTTCACAGTCACTTCCCTCATGAACCATAGTGGTCTCTTGTTCTTCCTGTTTTTGTTCACTTCTTTCACACATCCACCATATCTCTCCTCTCCTCTCCCTTCTGGTTTCCAGTGAGTACATATTTAGTGCCTTGAGGCGCTCCTCATAGGATCTGCACTGCTGGCCCTGAATCATTTTTGTTACTCTGCGCTGCACCGTCTCCAACCTATCCTTATATTTTCTGAAGTGGGGACTCCAGAACTGGGCGCAGTACTCTAGGTGAGGCCATACCGGGGATCTACAGAAGGGAAGTAGTACCTCTTTTCTTCTGCTATCAGTGCCCCTCTCGATAATCCTAGCATCCTATTAGCCTTGCTATAGGCCTTGTTGCACGGACTCGATTGCTTAAGTGAGTTGCTAATGATAATTCCCAGATCCCGTTCCTCGGTTGTAGTGCGAAGTGTCTCTCCTCCCCATCCAGTACTCTGTCCTGGGGTTCTTTATCCCTAGGTGTATTATCTTGCACTTTCTAGCACTGAGTTTTAACTGCCAGACCTTTGACTACCCTCTAGCTTTTGTAGGTGTCTCTGTATTTCCCTTATGCCCTTGTCACTATCCACCCTCCCACATAGTTTTGTGTCATTTGTGAAGAGACACAACCTGTACCTGCATTCCTTCTCCAATGTCACTAATGAACATATTGAAGTGGACCAGACCCAGGATCGATTCCTGTGGAACACCGGCCCATAAACTCCCTTTCCTCTGATTTAACCCCATTGACCACCAACCTCTGCTGCCTGCCCTCTAGCTAGTTACCCACCCAGTTCACTATGGGTTTAGTTGCACCCAGGTACAGCAGTGTTGCATTGTAAAGAGACGCAAAAAAGTCTATGTCTGGGTGACGCCACTTTTGGAAGAGGTTGTCCATGATGAGAGTCCAGTAACTCATTCATGGCAGTGTGTCTGGGACCAGTTGAGATGATTCTCAAGGGCATGGAGGGTGCCGGGCAGGAAGATAGACAAGAACATATTCGTGTTCCATGGCCCTGTGCCAGACTCTCACTACCTCTCTGGAGAGTGCAATATGAGTGGACTGCATCTTGATGGTTGATGATGCACATCACCAAAATATTGTCTGTTATGAATCAACAGCTGATGACTCGGAAAGAGGGTGGTGAAGGCCTGTAAGCCAAGCAAAACAGCTGTCATCTCCAGAGTACTGCTGTACAGAACCGTATCGAAGGGTAACCGTTGCCCCCATGTCTGGAAGGGCCCAGATGGGAATCCCAACCTGAACCTGAGGCATCCAACATCATCACTAGAAGAGAGGAATGAGAGAGAAAGGGGATCCCGACGAGGTTGGAGTGGTCCAACCACCAGAGGAGGGAGCAATGCAGCAGAGGGGTCACTTCTATGAGACAGTCCAGCTCGTCGGAATGCCGAGCCCACTGGATACAGGGGAACTACTGTGGGATCCTCATGTACAAACGTGCCAGGGGGACAGTCAGAATGGCAACAACCATGAGGACTACCAGTTGTAAGAGACATCTGGCCGAAAAATAGTTGCTGGATAAGACCAGGTGAGCCTGGGCAACCAGCATCATAGTATGGTCCGACGGAAGGAAATCCAACCCCAGCTGCATGTACAGAACAGACCCTATCTATTGGAGGCACTGGCAAGGAGCAAAAAAACAATTTTGGCTTGTTCACCAGAATTCCCAACTGTTCTAATAGTTTCGGAACAGCGTGTAAACAATGGATTCCCTGAAAGAGCTTTCAGAAGTTAGTCAGTCATCGATGTATCGGAAGACATACAGGCCCTCTCGTCTGAGGGTAGCTGCAACTGTTGCAAAGCATTTGATAAAGACAAACAGTACAGACGATAAACCAAAGGGCAAAACACAAAAATAACAGTGCGAACCCTGGAGCATAAAAGTACAGTTACGTAAGAAATTACCGTAAAAGCAGCTCTTCGAGTACAGCTCCTGAAGCAGGTTACACCATTTGGACTGAAGCCGGCAGGCAGCGGGAGTCCACAGAAAACTTCTAACTAGCTACATACAGCGGAGGACAGCCCCCCTGAAGTCATCCCCGCCCCGGCGTCACGCACGTCATTAAAGGGGCGGTCCCCCAACATCCTTTAGTTCTACCACCGGAGACTCCGGCAGAGCAATGCGATTCTGGTGGGAGACCAAGGATCCGCTTTCAGAGTAAGACCAATATGAACTATTATTGCAAAAGCAGCTGACCTCCTGAGGGGAAGGTGGGTGGGGAAAGTACCTGCTGCAAGAGCTGTTCTCGAAGATCTACTGTTACAGTAAGTTCTTACGTAACTGTACTATTTTACTTCGAGAAACAGCTCTTGCAGCAGGTTTCACCATTGGGACTGAGTCCCAAGTAGTGATAAGGATTACTCCTAAATTTGGGAGGAGGATAGGAGAAGGGTGAAAGAGAACCTCTCATGAAAGAAGCCCCCTGCAGGATGGCAAGGCCAAAGCCCGCTCTGAGATTGTAATGTCTGATGAATGTGTGCACTGTGCTCCATGTAGCTGCTGTACAAATGGAAGGAGTGGAAACATTTCTCAGAGAGGCAAATGATGTTGCCATCCCTCTGGTAGAGTGGCCCTTTACCAGCCCCGGTAAGAGTCTGTTTCGCTTCTAGTAGCAGAACACAATGCAGTTTACCATCTATTTTAAGAGTGTCTGCTTAGACACCGGTGCCCCTAACATCCTGTGGACAAAGGACAAAAATAACTGGTCAGACTGTCAGTGCAGTCTGGTCCCAGTCAGATAGAACCAAAGTATCCTGTGCACATCCAATGTGTGCAGGAGAGCCTCTCTCCTCTATTGGAATACTCCGGATAGTAAACCGGTAGGTCATTGTCCTGGTTGAATGTTAACTCTGACACTAACTTGGGTAGAAACTTAGGATTGGTCCTTAAGGACACCCTGCCCTTATGAAAAATCAAATATGGCTCTCTGTACATGAGTGCTTGAAGCTCAGAAATTCTCCAGGCAGAAGTAACTGCAACTAAAAATAACGCCTTCCAAGAGAGAAGGCGTAGCTTGCAATCTGCAGCTGGTTCAAAGGGAGGTAGTGTAAGCTGTTCTAAAATGAAGAGAAGGTCACAAGGAGGGATCGGATCTCTAATGGGTGGCTTCAAGTAGAGGATGCCATGCAAGAAGGTGCATGACAGATCTAGTTGGGCAAAGGATTTGTCCCCAAAGGGTGCATGGTACGCAGATACTACAGAAAGGTGCACCTTTATTGAGGAGTAACTCATCCCTGCTTCTGATAAGGAAAGGAGGTACTCTAATATCGATTTCACCGGGCAAGTTAAAGGGTCCAGATCACGGGCCGAGGACCAAAAGCAAAACCCATGCCATTTTATGACATACACGGCATGAGTAGAAGGTTTTCTTACTGCCACTAGGACGTCGGCCACACTGTCTGAGACTCCGTAGCGAGACATTGCTAGGTTCTTAGGAGTCAGGCATGCAGGTATAAGGATCTGAGATTCAGGTGAATCAGGGACCCGTTGTCTTGAGACAGCAAGTGTGAGCTGAGCAGAACAGGAAAGGGTGGTTCTCACGTGTAAGCGTGATAGGGGAACCGTGGCTATGGCAGTCGTCATGTGGCCTAGAAGATGCAACATGGTCCATGCAGAGACCTGTTTTTGTCCCATGATGTTCCTTGTCTGGCTTTGTAGATGTTCCGCCCTGTATTCTGGTAGAAAGGCTCTTCCCTGTCCGGCCTAGTGGCACTGAGGGCTGAGGTGCTGGCGTCTTACCTCGTGCTACGCCGGTGACCCGGGTTCGGGAACAACCTTGGATCGCCGGGGAGCTGGCTTGGGGGTGGGATGGGCTGGAGCAGGACTGAGCCACAACTTGCGGCTCTCCTCCAAGGGTGGATGCCTGTTCCTCCATAGACCCACTCCCACCGGGTGGAAGTCAAGTGGGACACGTAGGCGGTAGAAGCGGCAACATAAGTCGGGGGTGGGGACGGAAAAACCTATACAACGTATCTTCCATTTCTGGTGTCCAGGATCACGCTAATGCACTGTAGTCTTTGGCAAGGAATAAGGGTCGATTTTGACAGGTTAATAGTGACACCTAGGGAGTCTAATATTAAATAGGTGTCTTGTGGAGCATGATTTAGCTCTCTCTGGGATGAAACTGTCAGTGAGCCAGTCGTCCAGGTAGGGGGAAGATATAGTGGCCCCTTCTCCTGAGTGCCACCGCTACTATTGCCAGGCATTTGGTGAATACCCTCGAAGCTGATGGCAGGCCAAAAGCCAGGGCTCGGAATTGGTAGTGGTGACACTGGAATTCGAATCACAGGAACCTCCGATAATGTTTCGTGACAGGAGTGTGGAGGTAGGCATCTTGTCCGTCCAACGATGCTAGCCATGCGTCTGGGCATAGAATCGGGATTAAGCCTGGCAAGGTGACCATCCTGAAGCGTTTGTATGCCACAAAGGTGTTGAGATCGCTGAGGTCTAGGATGGGGTGCAGGTCCCCTGTCTTTTTGGGTACTAGGAAGAAGTGGGAATAGTACCCGTTCCCTCTCTGGATCCATGGGACCTTCTCTATGGTCTTCCTCCCGAGTACAGCACCGATTTCCTCTCGGATCAGTGTGGCATGTTACCTCGAATACTGAGACTGTAGTGGTGGTCTGGATGGTGACTGCCTGGTGAATTCGATAAAAGTGCCCTCTTTGAATTAAGTGAAGCACCCATTAGTCTGAAGTGATTTGTCACCATCCTGCTAGGTGTCTTGAGAACCGACCCCTGATCTTCTCTTCCCTTTGAATCGGAGAGGGAGGAGGGGTCTGCAATGAGTCAGGCAGTGGAGGGGGAAGGGAGGGTTGCCTAGGGAGTTTTGTTGTTCCTGGCACCTGAACCTCCTGCAGCTACAGATGGGCCCTTGTGATTAAATCCGCCTCTCTGCTGCTGTCTGAATCGGGGCTGCTGTCCTTCTTTGCCTTTAAAGCGGTTCCGTTGTCTCCAAAATGGCTTCGGCTTAGGGCCGGCCCAGTGGCGCTGAGGGTTGAGGTGCTGGACGCCACACCTCGCACCACGCCGGCGACCCGGTCTGGATATGGACTCGGCCGCCGTGTAATGCAGGGGAAGGAGGATTGAGCCCCATGGATGCTCTCCTTCTTTGGGGAGGGACACCAGGGTGTTTAATACACCCGACGCCAGGAGAGCCGTGGAAGCACCTCACTGGCAACGGGCGGCTTCCAGTGGGGGAAGCCGGGGAGGGGAGGACGCCACCAGGCACTTGGCAGGCGTGCGTACGCATGTTCCGCCCGAGCCAGGTGTCCTCTGTGGGATGGAGGGGAGGGACAAGAAAACTGGAAAAACCTCCCTCGGTGTTCCGGATGACGGCCGCTCCAGCCACCCAGCCTGTAATCACAGGCAGACCCCGCTGTGCAAAGGTGGTGCTCCGAGGAGGAAGAGAAAGGAGGTAGGGGACAGCGGAGCACTCTAGGGGCAGACTTGGGGAGGGTTGGGTGACATTGAGCAGGGCCTGAAGGAGTAGAACTAAGAGGGTGTCCAGGAGGGATAAAAAAAAAAAAAAAAAAAAAAAAAATGGCTTTGGCTTGGGTCTCTATATTGCCTGTACAGATCTTACCACATTTCCGGCATCTTGCAGTTTTGTAATTATCTTCTCGGATTCTTCCCCGAAAAGAACTGAGCATTTGAAGGAAATGTCCAGAATGCTCTTCTGGACATCTGGTGTAAAGCCAGATACCCTCAGCCAGGAGTGTAGTCTGAGGCATACTCCTGATGCTGCACTCCTTGTAGCTAAATCTGCCAAGTCGTATGCTGCTCTGAGTACTTGTGTGCCTACATCAGAGCCTGTTTGAAGGAGTTTTGTTAGTTCCTCTTTTTGGTCTCCATCCAGAAGGTTTTTAACCAAGTCTTGGCCTTGTTCCCATATAACATTTTGAAATTGGACAATGTGGGTCAGGAAATGTAATGAGCGCATGGAACATGTTGCAGAGGCATACATTTTCCTTCCCATGGAGTCAAGTTGTTTTCACTCTCGGTCCAGGGGCTGGGTGCTTAAGTGTTGAGGTCTCTGATCTGTCGCGAGTGGAAGTGATTACCATAGAATCTGCCACTGGTTCCTCTCCCAGATAAGGATCCTCCAAGGGGGCCCCCCTGATATAGGCGTTCTGCCTTCTTGGAGACTGCTGAGGAAGGAAAAAAAAAAACAGATTACTCACCTGTAACAGTAGTTCTAGAAGTGGTATATGTTGATCATCCACACTCTTTGGCATGTCCCTTTCCCCTTTAAATCTTGCCGGAAGTCTTCAAGCTGGCTCCTCCCACCCACCTGGGGAGCACACATGGGGGACAACAGGCTCCACGGGTTCTGAAGGTCGGGTGGGTGCGTGTGGATGAACATATACCACTCCTAAAACTACTGTTATAGGTGAGTAACCTGTTTTTCCAGGAGCGTGGATATGTTGTTCATCCACACTCTTTGGCAGACTCCAAGCAGTTCTCTGGGAGGAGGGAGGCAAGGAGCACACCCCCTACTTAGAAAACAGAGACTGGAGAACCGAGGTCCCAAAATCAGCATCCCGATGCGACTCAAGATCGATGTGGTAATGGGTAATGAAGGTTGTTAGCTGACTGCCAGGTAGCAGCCCGACAGATTTCCTGGATAGGGATGTTCCTGGAAGCAGTCACCGATGCAGCAGTATGGCGGGTAGAATGAGCTCTTAACCCTCTGGGAGGCTCCTTGCCCGCCAACTCATAGCACAGACCTATGCATGATGCGATCCATCTTGTAATGATCCGTTTGGCTGCAGGTCTGCCAGAAGCAGCTTCAGCATAGGTGACAAACAGCTGATGAACCTCTCCACGAACTTCCACCGTCCTCTCCTTGTAGTAGGAGAGAGCATGTCTAAGGTCCAGAGTATGGAGCCTGTACGCAGCGTCCGAGGTGTAGTTAGGGTAATATACCGGCAGAGTCAACACCTGATTAAGGTGAAACTCTTAACACCACCTTCGGGAGGAATTTCGGGTGGGGGAGCAGGACAACTTTGTCCCTGTGAAAGACCAGATACGGGGAGTCCACCAAGAGCACCTGAAGCTCCCCTGTCCTTCTGGCTGACGTGATTGCCTTTCTGGTGGCTGTCTTCCACAAATGTGAGAGCACACACTTGTGCATCGGTTCGAATGGCTTGCCCATAAGCTTTGCCAAAACCAGCAGAAGATCCCACAGAGGTGGAGGTTCACGCACTGGAGGGGATATGTGATCCAGACCTTTGAAAAAGTGTCCAACCACTGTCTCCTGTGCCAATGTCGACTGACCGGCCCATGCCTGGTAAGCAGAGAGGGCTGCCAGGCGCACCCTAAGGGTCGATGATCGAAGACCCCCCCCTTTGGAGAGATACCAAAGGTAGTCTAAAATGTTAGCCACAGAGCAGGATAAGGGTTCCAGACTCTTACCCTGACACCAAATGGAAAACCTTTTCCATTTGAAGGCACAACATTTCTTGATTGATTCCTTACGAGATGCCTCCACCACAGTATAGACATCCTCGGAAAGACCCAGAGCCTGGAACTCTAGCCGTTCAGGTATCAGGCTGCGAGGTGCAGGGATTGAGGGTCCGGGTGGAATACCTTCCCCTGGTTCAATGATATGGAGGTCTGGGCGTGTACAAAGCTGCTCCGAGGCCCTGCAGCTGAGGGGTCTGAGTTACAGACCTGATAACAGGATTAATTTTAGCAGGCTCATCAGATAACCTAATATTCTTCAGGTGAAGCTACCTCTGGCTGGAAGCTGCAACACTGGACTTAGGATTGCAAGAAAGCGAGTTGTGCTCACAACAGAGGGAGGTGAACCTTACAATTTACAATTGTCTTTGGTTTGAAGCAGATTCTTTAGGAAAGTTAATATTCTTCAGGTGGAGGATACTTCTAACTGAAGGGTGAAATAAAGAACTTAGAATTATCAGAAAAGGCAGTCTTTCAATCAACAGAGGGAGGTGGACCTTGATTTACTTTTGTTACAATTCTTAAGGTTTTCAGTGCAGGAAGAGCTTAAACCCACAGGGACTGAATACTGTTTACTGTGTCTGTCTTTGTGCACAGCTGACGTGTTTTGGGGCTGACTGCTTTCAGAGCACAAGTCATCAGGCTATTTTAGGGCTGGGGAGGTTTACCTGTGTCTGTCTTCGATGTTTGGATTTTTCTCTGTTTGATTAGCAGGGTATTTTTTCTGTCAAATTGTCGTGTAGGGCATCTTGCTGACAGGAAGGCACTCATCGCAGCGGTAGGTCAGAGCTTTTAGCTGATTGTTTCGTGAGGGCACAGTTTAGGCCCAAACCCTTCCCACACCTCACCTCTCCCCACCCACCCCTGGAAATAGTTCCTTTATACCTGGGGTTCTGACATCATTTCCTCAAGAGGACAAGGTGCATATCACTGCCATATCCTCTCTAGCACACTGCACTGACAATATAAGCATACAAATTATATAATAAATATATTTCTGTATAACAAACCAAACACACACATACACACACAAAAACAAAACAAAACAAATTAAAATAAATAAACAAGGTCGACAGACGTGGGGAGTAGTGCAATGTAATGGCTGTGGGGCAGCAGTCTTCTGGGAGTCTTTCTGGAGGCTGAGATGCTGCCCTGTTTGCAGACAACTCTCTGCCCTGAGGGAGGAAGCTGCCCGTCTTCAGGCCGCACTGGACAGTAGTAAGGGAACCTCCCCCATCCAGGGAGCACCAGAGCCACCACCACTACCTCAGAGGCTGCGAAGAAAGCACAGCAGTTGGACCACAATGGGCTCAGGGAGGGTAAGGGTGGTGGAACAGAGGCACACCCAGTCAGTTGTTCCACTCTACAATCCATACACCATTCTGGGGGGAGCACAGTTCCCCTATGGATGCACCCGCAGAGGAGGCTAAGGAGGTTGCAGACAACTGTCACAAGGGAGGACCTCAGGAAGGAGGCAGAGGGCACCACACGGAAAGGAAGCAGCTCCTGGTGGAGGACTCAATTATTAGGGGGATAGAACTGGGGGGGAGCAGGGAAAAAGTACAGTTACGCAAGAACTTACCATAACAGTAGATCTTCGAGAGGAGCTCTTGCAGCAGGCTATTACAGTTAGGACTATGCCGCAGGCACTAGGACCACCTGGTGAAAAACTTCTGCCAGTAATACCAGCGGGGACTGCCCCCGACGCCGGCCCTGCCCCCGATGTCGGTCAGGGTACAAGAGGGGGCGGACCCAGCTCCACCTCAGTTCTCCCGCCAGTACCCAGCAGAAGGCCTGACAAGAGAAGGAGGCGAAGCCCACCATCTAGAAAGGAAAGAAAACAGATCTGCGCATTCCGAGGGGGAAGGCGGGAGGGAAGCAGTGCCTGCTGCAAGAGCTCCTCTCGAAGATCTACTGTTACGGTAAGTTCTTACGTAACTGTACTATCTTACTTCGAGTGGGAGCTCTTGCAGCAGGCTATTACAATTAGGACTGAATCCCAAGCAGTCCCACAGCAAGGAGGTAGCCAACTCCGGGAGGTGGAATATGCTGACTCCAGAGGCCCTAGGACAAAAGCCCTTGTAGAACCGCTAGGTCGAAGCCACCATGGCGTCTGGAGACGATATCCAAGCTGTAATGCTTGATAAAAGTATGCACGAGTTCCAGGTTGCGGCCGCACAAATGTCCTGGATAGCGACATTCCGCATAGCGGCGAAAGAAGCTGACACTCCTCTGGTGGAGTGACCTGTAACCGGGCCCGGCAGGGGTTTATTATGATGCTCGTAGCAAAACAAGACACAACGGACTATCCATTTAGAGATAGTTTGCTTGGACACCGGTTGACCCAAGCGATGTGGTGCAAAAGCCACAAAGAGCTGCTCCGATTTACAGTGCTGAACCGTTCTGTTGAGGTAATACCTCAGGGTCCTGTGGACATCCAATGTGTGAAGGACAGTCTCCCCTCTATTGGAAGGGGAAGGAAAAAAACTGGAAGATCAACCGACTGGTTGAGGGTCAATTCCGAGACCACCTTGGGAAGAAACTTAGGATTAGTTCTGAGGGAAACTCTTTCCCTATGGAAAACTAAATAGGGCTCTTTACACATCAGAGCCTGAAGCTCGGAAACCCTTCGAGCTGAAGTAACAGCAATCAAAAAACAAACTTTCCAAGAAAGGTAACACAGCTCACAACTCGCTGCGGGCTCAAAAGGAGCGAGGGTGAGTTTCTCCAACACAAAAAGGAGGTCCCAGGGTGGGACAGGGTCCCTAATGGGAGTTCTCATGTGTAGAATTCCCCTAAGGAAGGCGTGGGCCACATTTAACTGCGCCAATGCCCTCTCTCCCACGAGAGCATGGTAGGTGGAAATTGCCCACATGTGCACCTTGATAGAGGAATAACTCAGGCCTTTCTCGTACAAGGAGAGAAGGTACTGCAAAGTGGAGTTCACAGGGCACGTGACGGGATCCAAATGTTGCTGCAAGGCCCAAAGACAGAAACGCTTCCACTTCATGGCATAAGTGGAGCGAATAGAGGGCTTTCTTGCGGACGCTAAGACCTCCGCCACTTCCGGAGAAACCCCGTATCTGTTTTGAGCTACGTCTGAAGGAGCCAAGCATGAAGGTGCAGGGATCTGAGATCCGGATGGACCAGAGACCCCTGGTCCTGGGACAAGCAATTGCGAGCATATGGGCAGCGGAATTGGTGGTTCCATGGATAACCGCTGCAGGAGTGGAAACCAAATCTGTTGAGGCCAGCTAGGGGTCACAAGGATCATCCAGGCCCCTTCGGCCTGCAACTTGAGCAGAACCCTCTGAATGAGAGGAAGGCGGAAAGGCATAAAAGAAACCTCCCTGCCCAACAAAGGGATGACGCGCCTGGCCAAAACTCCAGGCGTGCTCGCGAAAGCAAAACATTGGTAGTTTCGTGCTATGGCTGACTTAAAGAGGTCCAGCTTGGGAAGACCCCACCTGTCGAAGAGCTGGTCCGCTATGGATTGCAGCAATTCCCACTTGTGTGCTCTGGCCCGCGACCTGCTGAGGTTGTCGGCCAGATTGTTTAGGATGCCTGGAACGTGCATTGCGGACAGCAGAATGCCCCGTTCCAGTGCCCAGTACCAGACTCTCATCGCCTCCCTGCAAAAAGGATATGAATAAGTGCCTCCTTGCTTGTTGATGTAAAAGACGGCCGCCATGTTGTCTGTCTGAATTAGAAGAGAGCCCAGTACCAGATCCTCCCGAAACACCTGAAGAGCATAGAGGACCGCTCGCATTTCCAGCACATTGATGTGGAGGGACCGTTCCTTGGGTGACCAAACCCCCTACGTTTGATGAACCCCCAGGTGCGCCCCCCCCAGCCCAGGTCCGAAGCGTCCATCGTTAGAGTCTGACCTGGTGGCTCCAGACGAAAACTGACCCCTTTCTCCAGATTGCTGGGGTCCAACCACCAAAGCAATGTTCTCCTTACTGGCTCCAAGATCCTGACTAGAGTGTCCAGGTCGTCGTAGCATTGGTCCCACTGCACCCTGAGCATCCATTGTGGGACTCATGTGGAGGCGGGCCAAGGGCGTGACAGGAATGGCCGCCGCCATATGCCCCAATAAGCTGAGGAAGTTCCGAGCCGGAACCCAAGGTGCCATGGAGATCCATTCCGCCAACTCTCGCGAACGAATCCTCCTGTCCTGTGGGAGAAAGGCCATGCCCTGGACAGAATCCAGGATCGCTCCTATGAAATCGAGCTTTTGGCTGGGCTCCAGGAATGACTTTTTTAAGTTCAGGGTGATCCCCAGCTCTCGGAATAGAGTATAAGTGTCTCCGAGAGAGCGTAAGAGGCTGTCTCTTGACGGGGCCGTAAGAAGCCAATCGTCGAAGTAGGGAAACACGTAATGTCCCATTCGCCTCACAGCCGCAGCTACCACTGCTAGGCATTTGGTGAAGACTCGTGGAGCGGAAGAGAGGTCGAATGGGAGCACCCGAAACTGAAAATGCTCCCCTTGGAAGCGGAACCTCAAAAACTTCCTGTGAGGAGGAAAGACTCCTATATGCATGTATGCATCCTGCATGTCAAAAGAACAGAGCCAGTCCCCTTGGTGCAGCAAGGGAAGGAGACCTTGAAGAGTCACCATCCTGAACCTTTTGTACTCTATAAAGAGGTTTAGTGGACTGAGATCTAGAATGGGACGAAGGTCCCCAGTCTTTTTTGGGACCAGAAAAAAGTGGGAGTAGAACCCCTGGCCTTGCTGCCCCCAAGGGACTCTCTCTATAGCTCTCTTCTGCAGGAAGGTCTGTATTATTTCTCCTTCTAATAGTGGGATGTGAGAAGGAGGATAGCGGGAGAGCTTTGGTGGAGTATGTGGAGGAAACTCTGTGAACTCCAAGGTGTGTCCTCTCCAGCAACATCCAAGACCCATTGATCCGTGGTAATAGACTTCCACCCCTGAGATGAAGGGAGAAAGCGCCCCAACCGCTCCTTTGAACTTGGTCAGAAGGCGGAAGGAAGTCATTGGGCAGAACCGGGAGTTGGAAGAGATGCCTGGGAGGACTTGGGCCCACGGGCGGAAGGTCCACCAGACTGCTGGTTTCCGGATCTTCTGCGGAAGCTACCTCTCTGTCCTTGCTGGTTTCCACGGGCTGAAGCTTGGTTGCCTGAGGACTTACGAAAAGGCCGTCGGTGGTGTGGACGTCACTGGTCGCCACGGTACATCTGGCGGACCGACCAGGTCGACTTACCCGATTCCTGGAGACGGGAGATGAAAGCCTCCGTCTCCTGCCCAAACAAGACGGTACCCTGGAAGGGCAAATCCCGGATACCAGACTGCAGATCCTGGTGAAAGCCCGAGACTCTCAACCAGGCATGGCACCGAAGGCATACCCCAGAGGCGGCTGCCCTGGCTGCCGTGTCTGCAGTGTCATACGAGGCTCTCAGCACATGAGAGCCTACGTCTGAGCCCGACTGTAAAAGGGCCAGGAGCTCATTCTTCTTATCAGAGTCTGGCATGGCCTGTGTCAGCTCAAGTCCCTGTTCCCATAACGCATTCTGATACTGTACCATATGCGTGAGGAAATTTAGGGAGTGAATGGAACATGTGGAGGCCGCGCAAACTTTTTGCTCACCTGATCCAGGTATCGGGACTCCAGGTCAGGAGGCTGGGAGCTGAGGTGCTTCGGCTGCCAAGATTTATCATGAGCAGCCGTGATCACTGATGAATCGGCCTGAGGGTGTTCTACCAGGAAGGGTTCCACCCTCGGGGCCTTATAGAGCCTATCCAACTTCTTCTGAACTGCTGGGATGGAGGCCGGATGCATCCAGGTGGGTCTTGTAAGATCCTGGAAAGTATCCACCAAAGGAGGAATAACCAGGGACCTCGGCTCCTTCTGCCTCAGGTATTTAGCCAATCTCCGGCGTTCCAGATCCAGGTCTTCCGTGTCCCACTCATTGGAAGCCTGGATGTGCCTCATGACATCCATAAAGGTAGGATCGTCCGGAGGCGAGCGAGGCAGGTCCTTCTCTTCAGGGGAGCGCTTGAGACTGAGAGAAGAAGAGGTCGATGAAGAAGAGGAGGATCGACTATCCGATTTGGAATAGTCTGATTCTACTCCATGACCATGCCTGCACTGACGTCGGTGACTAGGGGACCGACGACGGTTCAAAGACCGACTCGTCCCTGGACCGAGAGTTGTGCACGACCCACGCCGGTCAGAAGACCGACATCGGGAGCGGTCCCGCTTAGCACGAGAAGGGCTCCTGGAACGAGACCTAGACCGACGTCGGTCACTAGAAACCCTAGAGCGACGTCGGTGGTCCTCGGATCTAGAGCGGGAACGAGCCCTGGAAGGGGGTGAAGGACGGCGCTCCGGTGACCTCAACGAAGAAGTCTCACCCACCGGCTGTGGTTCTTCCGCAGGATCCGGAACCGGTGTCTGGGCCGGAGACAGGGAGGTCCGCTTGTGGACCTGCCCCCACCAAAAGGAGAAAAGCTCCTTGAGCTCATCCTTGGAAAAAATCTCAGCCGCACGCTGCAGAAAAGAAGCCTCCGGAATGGCGGGATGCAAAGGAGAGCTCTCCTGAGGGCCCAGGGGGGAGGAGGACTTGGGTGACGGGGACGTCGGTATCTCTACGACCGACCCCGGATCCTTTGCCCCTTTGACCGCCCGGTTTAGGGACAGACGATGGGGGTGATGCCAGGGGGCGCTCGGAGAGTCCTTAGCTCCGAGGCGCCGCTCTTTAGCAGGCGGTGTGCGCGCCTTAGTAGGTACCTCCATGACTTGGCGATGACCTTAAGCGGAGTCATCTTTGGCTTGGTCGGCTTCTCCCCCGACGGGCCAGCCTTAGCCTGTGGAATCTTCGGTGATTCTCCCGACCCCGAAGGACGGGCCTTTTTTGGAGAAGGCCACGAATGCGATCTGGACCGGGACCAGTGTCGGGACTGACTACGCTCCTTGCTGTGCTGCTTCTTCTCTTTTCTCTTCCCCTCCAAAGAGTGCAGATCCATTTTCTGCTCTAGAAGGTAAGCCTTAAGGGCTTTCAGGCAGCGGATGCAGGTTCGGCTGGTGAAGGCCTGGCAGTCAGCACAACTGGCGATGTCGTGGTTGGGTCCGAGACAGAAGACGCACCGCCAGTGCCCGTCCTTAGCGGGAATCTGCCGCCCGCAGTCGCACTTATTCAAGTGTTCAGCGGACACCGAAGCCCGGGAAGACATCGAACCCGGCCGGGGAGGAAGAGGGCTGACGTCGGTACTGGAAGCGACAAACACAGAGCAAAAAAGCACAAAAGCGGGAAAACCGGATGAAACGACAGCAGCGAAACAGACGTCGGTGTCGGTAAAAACAAAGGATAACCGTCGGAAAAAAATCGACAAAGTCTTGATAGAAGTTCTTCTTCTCGCTGATGGTCGCAGACAGAAGCAAGCTTCACGTGCGGGGTACGCGGCGGGAAAGAACTGAGGTGGAGCTGGGTCCGCCTCTTGTACCCTGACCGACGTGGGCGGCCGGGTGCATCGAGGTCCCCGCTGGTATTGCTGGCAGAAGTTTTTCACTGGTGGTCCTAGTGCCCGCGCATAGTCCTAACTGTAATAGCTCGCTGCACGAAAGCTCCCACTAGTAAGATCTGAAGTAATGTGCCTGCCTGGTGCCATGGCTTGGAGGGACAGGAAGCGCATCCTTAGGATCACAAGAACAGCTGCACGGGAGTCTGAGCTGGACATCATTGTCCACCTAGGGACAAATGACTTGGCTCATCATGAGATTACAGCAGTGCAGAAGGACTCTGTAGAGTTGGAGAGGGGCCTAAGACAAGTAGCGCACACAGTATCCTTCTCAGAGGTGCTGCCCGTCAGTGGCATGGGTGAGGAGAGGGTACTTTGCACCATGCAGTTTAAAGAATGGTTGAAAAAATGGTGTGGAGCACAGGGGTTTGGCTTCATTGGGGACTGGGGTTCCACCTGGAGGGACACCAGCCTATACTGACAGAATGGTCTGCATCTGTCCAGGAAGGGAACAAGTCTTTTGGGCAATCGGTTTAAATGCTTCATTGGCAAGCTTTTAAACTAGTCGGGGGGCGGGGGGGAGCACTTATAAGCAGCAGGAAAATCCCAGCATGGAGCCTATATTCGGCCTCCGAGGTGTGAATGGGGTAGAACACCGTCAGAGTCAACACCTGATTCTGGTGAAACTCCAACACCACCTTCGGAAGGAACTTCGGGTGGGGGCGAAGAACAACCTTGTCCCTGTGGAAGACCAGGTAGGGAGGCTCGATGGAAAGTGCCTGAAGCTCTCCCATCCTTCTAGCTGATGTAATAGCCACCAAGAAGGCAGTCTTCCACGAGAGGTGAGAGATGTCACACCTGTGCATAGGTTCAAATAGCTTTCCCATGAGCTTAGCCAATACCAGCAGTAGATCCCACGGAGGTGGAGGTTCTCGCACCGGAGGGGATATGTGGTCTAGGCCTTTGAAAAAGCGCCTGACCACCTTCTCCCACGCCACAGAGTGCTTGCCGGCCTGCGCCTGGTAAGCAGAGATGGCTGCCAGGTGCACCTTAAGGGTCGTTGCCCAAAGCCCTAGCTGAGAAAGGGACCACAGGTAGTCCAAAATACTAGCCAAAGGACAGGAAGAGGGGTCCAACCCCTTGTCCTGACACCAAATGGAGAATCTCTTCCATTTGAAGGCATAGCATTTTCTGGTCGACTCCTTACGGGATGCTTCAACAACACTGAGGACCTCGTCGGAAAGACCCAAGGCCTGGAACTCTAGCTGCTCAGGAACCAGGCAGTCAGGTGCAGGGATTGAAGGTCTGGATTGAGAACCTTCCGCTTGTCAACTGAGATCAGGTCCGTGAGGGCTGGAAGCCACCTCAGGAGCCTGGAGCTGAGGCTGAGGAGATCTGGGTACTGGCGGGCCAGTCTGGGGCTACCAGAATCACCTGCACCTTGTCCCTCTTCACCTTGAGGAGCACCTTGTGGATCAAGGAAAATGGAGGGAAGGCGCAGAAGAGGCCCGGGGTCTACGGCCTCGAGAAGGCATCCCCCTGCACCGAGCCCTGCTGAGGGGGGCGGGCATGAAACAGACCCAGCTTCGCATTCTCCCTGGAGGCGAACAGGTCCACCTGAGGGGCGCCCCAATGGGAGAACAGGTCTTGCACTACCTTCGGCAGGAGAGACCACTCGTAAGATGCAGCGCCTATCCGGCTGAGGGCATCGGCCAGACTGTTGGAGGCTCGTGCCATATGGATGGCTAGGAGATCCTCCTCCAGGCTGATCACGAGAGACCAGGTGCGGAGAGCCTCCTTGCACACGGGCAAGGAATGCATCCCACCCTGACAGTTGAGGTAATACATGATCGTGGTGTTGTCCGTCTGGACCTGAACCACCTGACCCAGTACAAACGGAGCAAAGGCAGTGAGGGCTAGTCGAACCACTCGAAGCTCCAGCAGGCTGATGTGGCATTTTGACTCCTGAGGGGACCAGAGGCTGTGGGCCCGGAGATCCCCCAGATAGGCACCCCAACCCATCAGAGAGGCGTCGTTCGTTAGAGTGACTGTTGGCTCGGGGTGGACAAACGGGATACCCTCCTGCAGATGAGCTAGGACGAGCCACTACTGCAGGCCATCCCACATCTCCTGGGTCACTGTCACCGGCTGGTCCAGAAGACCAGAGCGCTGTGACCAATAGCTGGCCAGCCCACATTGCAGGGGGTGCATATGCCAGTGGGCCCAATTGGACCAAGCTGGTGCAGGCTACCATGAGGCCCAGAAGGCGCAAGAAGTCCCAGGCAGGGTGCAACTGCCCAACCAGAAATGATTGGGCAAAGGAGGAAAGCACCTCGGCCCTGTCCACCAGGAGCCGGGCTCTGGCTCAATGAGAGTCGAGCTCTGCCCCAATGAACTGAATCACCTGCAATGGCACGAGTTCCGATTTGGCCTCGTTGACGAGGAGGACAATCCGAGAGCAGACCTGGAGGGCCAGATCCCTGGACCGCTCCACCTCCAACGTGGAGGGGGCTGCAATCAGCCAGTCGTCCAGGTAAGGGTAACGGTAACACCTGGACTCCTCGGCACCACAGGAATGCTGTCACCACTGTTATGCATTTGGTGAAGACCCTGGGAACTGGAGCAAGGCCGAAGGGCATGGCCCATAACTCGTAAAGAGATCCCTCTGCTCTGAAGCGTAGGAATCGCTGCCGAGACGGACGGATGGGGATGTGAAAGAATACGTCCTGGAGGTCTAGAGAACAGAACCACACACCTAGTTCCAAGCATGGAATGATCTGAGCCAGAGTGACCATCCTGAAGGTATGCAACCATAGGAACCTGTTCAGGTAGTGAAGGTTGAGAATGGGGTGCCAGCCCCCCATCCGCTTTGGGACCAGGAAGCACCTGGACACAAACCCCGGGTCTGGAGGAGGATCCGCCACCTCGCTGATCACCTCCTTCTGGAGGAGCAGGGCAATGTCGGCTCGACGAGCTCACAGAGAGGCTGCGGAGCCCATTGTCCCCCGTGGGGCGATGGCTCGATAGGGAGGGGACTGCTCAAACTCCAGAGGAAGACCCCTGCCGACCACTTCTAACACCCAGCGGTCTGTGACGATAGTGGACCAGGCGGAAAGGAAGTGGCGGAGCCGTCCCTCCACAGGGGGAACCCGGGGAGGAGTGACGAGACTGGGGGTGACACCCCTCAACCCATCACTGGGCAGGCTTGTTGGAAGGGCTGGCTGAGGGGCCTCCTGGACCCTTCCCTCCAGGCTTCCTACTGGAGGAAGTAGCAGACTTGGCCTTGGGGCACCAAGTGTGAGCCTGCTGGCCCTGTTGCTGGTGCTGCTGGGCCGGATGTGCCGCAAACTTTAAAATTATTTTCAGAAATTCCGAAGTGTTAGGATCCAGGCCTAAAATGCATAGCGCTAAGGAGGGAACCTGATCTTCCAAGTGGTAAGGAAGATCTGGCATCATGGGGCGGAGCCGAGGGTTTTACCACCCGGGTGGGTGGGTGGGAGGAGCCAGCTTGAATACCTTCCAGCAAGATTTAAAGCGGCAAGGAACCTGCCACAAAGTGTGGACTGAACAACATATCCACGTCCCTAAAATAATGATTACTTTTTGGATTCAATCTTCACACGATTTATACTGGTCTGTATATGTATTACTGGCAATCCTGTATATTGGAACGAATATTAATTTATCTATAATTCTCTCTAAATTCTGGGACAATTCCTACTTCCTTTGGTAGGAAGGGGTGGGGTATGTCTCCTAGCATTAAGTATTTGTGACTGGAGTGTGATGTCAAATAGATTACTTATTTATGAGTTATTTTCTTTGCTTATCAATTTTAACGTATATGTATTCATATACTTATGACAGTCTTAATTAATAATTCTCCCCATACTGTTAATATACGGAAAGAGGGATGTACTATTTAGGATTATTTTTGTCTCTAAACCTTTTTCCTTTTTCCCTTCTAGGATGTCTGTTCATAATACCTTTTGATTGGTAAATGTTGTGTGTATTAACACTGGGTAGTACTGTTTTGGGATTACTGTATAATGGGACAATTACTTCATGGTTTTCTCTTCCTTACTTTCCCCCTCTATTATGATTTGAATGCCTTAATATAATTTTGTATATTCCGTTTTCAAGTTTTTGAATAAAACATTCCCCTACAGGACTGCAGGGGGCACCCTTGTCCATTGCTTGGATGGCCAGTTCAGGTAAGGCAATGGATGGTATGGACGTGGTAGAGACAGGGGGAGTGAGTTTTGTCCCCACAGTTCTTGGACCAAGGATCTGAAAGTATGCCGCTAAATTCGGTGGAAGGTTTATATTAAGAAAAAGGTGAAGATGTGTTTGCGTCTTCTGAGGATCTAACTGTGATAACGGCTGAAGAGTCCAACGTCCCTGCAATTTCAGAGGGTTTTGGTTTGGATTTAAAACAAAAGATGCTACTTGAGTTGGAAGAAAAGGATCACAGACATGCCAGGAATAAAGAGCTGTTGTGCACAGAAACAGCAGAACTGCAGGTATCGACAGCGCCTGGCACTGGGTGCGGTCACTCGATCTCGATCTCTGGACTTGCTAACACGGCTGCGAGTGCTGCAAGCGAGAAGGTAAGACAATCTGCTTCACTACAGGTACACCCTTCTGTTGATTTTGAGGGAAACTCTGTTGACAGTAAAGCAGCTGGCAGTAAAATCGCTTTCAGTGACTGCGGAAAGCCAAGCGTCTGTGACCCAAATCGTGCAGTGAGTGAGGGTGCTGATGTTGACAGCATTGTGCAAGGTAAATCTGGAACTGATGTAGATGCAATTACAGGGTTAGGGAAGAAAGTTGGATTAAGTACGAAGTGTCCTGGACTGTACACAGTAAAGAAAGTGAGGCTGGTATTGGACCTATCAAATATGTGACTAAATCTAATTCACATGAGGGCGCTACAGTGTTTTCCTTTCCTGCCAGGCATCAAGGGCTTGCTAAAGCACAGGAAGACAATAAGACTAAAAGAGCTGCGCTGGTTATGGCCAATAGGAATGTAGACAATAAGGTGCCTTTTGGGCAGGGAAATAGAAAGAAAGGGGAAACAAATTAAGATATAAAAGAGCAGCAATCCTGTACTAATGTGGCTGCTATTTCACAAGCGTTTGCAGTACAACCAATTTCTGTGGACCCCTTTCATGCCTGGTCTCCTGAAAAAGCCTTGAAGGAGGCTGGATGGACTAAAACGAGCAGTGGTCAGTGGCTTCCTGAACCAGACTGGAATGAGCCCCTACCCCCAACAAACCCAGAATGGTGACCTCAGGGTCATACTACTGCAAGTGATCTAGATGTACAGAAGGCCTTGAATCAAATATTGGACGATGAGAAGGGTGTAAAAGCATGCAAGGCTGGTAACCCTCAAGATGAGGTAGTGCTGGCCAGAGTGGTGGGCCCTGAACCTGGGAACAAAGAAAGGCTGTCTGAAGGGGCTGATCCTTCTACCAAAACACCTATAGAGGATAGGACTGAAGAGACGGAGGAGAACATACTCCACCCCAAAAAAAAACCTTGTCGGATTTATTTGCAAAGTCAAAGAAAGAAGCTGCACCACATCGTAACGATGTATGAATTCGATACAAGGGAGGTCTGGAGATTAGGCCTGATAGGCAATATGAGGGAAAACTCCTTCTCAAAGACTCTCTTTGGTTTTCTCCACAGGAAGCGTTTGTCTTCATTAATATCTCTGGAGAAGACAATTATGACATTAGTTTTCATTCTTCTTTATTGGACTTATTTTGGCAACAATATAACCCGCTTACATTTTCTTCTTTATGGTCCCAGTTTTTGGTTATTCCACTGACAAAACCCCTCATTAAATTTATAACGATCATGTTCCGCAATGAAGGGGTACATGTTGAGGATATTACCTACTGGCTGTCACAGAAATGTGAGGTCTTAAGTGAGCCTGAAGCCCTGTTGGATTCAGAACAATTCTGGACACGAGGGTGGAAATACAGGGCTAAATTAAGGCAGGAAAATAATGTCATTGAGCATATTCCAAACTCCGTTTTGCTCGGCAGGGATTGAAGGGTTTGTTTTTACTTCGGGCAGCTACGTGCCCATTCTAGATGTGGATCTTATACCCACCTTTTAAGTATCTGTGATATTCTCCCGGTGTGACAACTGTGGGGAGGTGGGCCATGTGAGGATACAATGCATTAACTTGACTCATTGTGACCTACGTGAGGAATCTGCCCACACCTTCTCAGAGTGTCCCTGGGCAGCCAAAAATAAAGCTTCAGTTATTAGCCCGGAGTTACTGATAAAAAAGGCCCAAGAGTCACTTGAGGGAGAACCCCTCTTGCAACAGACATAGGGTAGGTAGTGGTGCCACCCCTTTTGGTTCTTCCAGACAAAAAGGAAAACTTGCTGTTAAGGCAGAAAGAATGGAGGATTCTGAAGGCAAAGATAATGTGAAAAGTCAGAATGTGAATTGGTCCAACCTCCTTCCTGTCTGTTACTCGGAGGATAAAGGGAGCAAAGCTTTGGTGGTAGGTAAAAAAAAAACAGGTAGTGACTCCATTACCACAGAGAAGAGTAACAAGGGATTCTGCATTACTTGCCTCTCATATGGAAAGGGGTTTCCTGTGTCAAAAATCCTTTTGATGCTCTTGGGAAAGTGGAGGAAGAGTCTGATATAGAAGTGGTAGATCCCCCCAAAAGAATGAAATGGGAGGTCAAGAGTTCACTGAATAAAAAAAGGGAAAAAGAAATAAATAAGGTTCCTAGATAGTCAGGTCTAAACCTTCCTTGAAATAATGGGTTTTGGATCATGCAATTGTCACAGTTTATTGAATTTAAAAAGAAGAGGTGCTTTTTTCCATTTTGTGGTACAACAAGGCTTTGAGATAGGTTTTCTTCAGGAGACCTGGATGTGGTCACCTGAGCAAGTCAGATTGTTCAAAGCTGAATGGCATTGCGGTCCTTCGTATTGGTCCCTTGGAGCAGATACAGCTGATGGAGTGGGCATCTTGTTTAGTGCTTTCCAATTTAAATTAGTTAAACTCATCAATCGTATCCCTGGCAGAGTATTAATTTTGGATGGAGTGTGGGATAATATTAGTTACACGTTAATCACGGTGTGTGGTCCTCAATCCAAAGCTGAACGGGTAGATGTATTTAAACAAATCCAACCCAACCTTTATACCACAGCCTTTATAGTTTATATACTTTTATTGTGGGTTTCCACGGGAAGGGACTAGAGCGGGTAATAGGAAAATTTATTGTGATTCTAATGCCTTGCGCAAATGTATGTCCCAAGCGGATTTGGTTGTATGTGCGGATTTTCTTTCTAAAGGGCCTGTATTTACATTTAAGAAAGGTAAACTAACGTCCACAATGGATCATTTCTTAATTTCAAAAAACGTTGCTACCCCCTTCCTGATTACTTTACCCTTGGAATTCTCAGATCATTTATGCCTTAAGCTCATTATTGCCCAGCCGTCTAAGTGTCCCCATAAACCCAAAAGATGGCAGTTAAATTCTAGCAGGTTGTTACATAAACAAGGTTCAGGAGGGTTTGAGCTCTCTTTTATAGGCCCGAACTTTGGTGGCCTTTCTGTATGAGAATTTAACTTGGTGGTAGCTGGAGACGAAACATGAAACTGCTCAATGGCTACAAAATTATGGAAAGGGAAAAGTGAAATCTGAGTATTTTCAATATTTAAAACTAAGAACTAAACTTCAGTATTTTTTTGGATTACAGGCTAGTTCACGTGTGAAGTACGACCTGCAAATTAACAGTTTAAAAGGCGACATGAGATCAAAACAATATGATAGGGCTAAGCTACTGAAAGCGGAGTTGGAATATGGGACCCAGAAAACCCCTGGAGGTGACCGCTTTGAGGCCTTCAAAACTAGGAAGGACCGAATGGCATTTTAAGATTCTGAGAAATGAAAAAGGCATATTAACTACTCAATCAATCAATCAAATCTTTATTTATCCAGGCAAAAACAAACATGGGAGACCTTGGCTGGCTTTGTTTACTAGCCCACCTTTCCTTGCTATCCAACATGAGTGAGCCACCAAATAGTGCTGACCCAGTTATAGAAATATGCCCCTTGTCAGCAATATACCTATACAATAAGAATAGGCACTTTTCTTGCTACCGCTGCCTATCTGTGACTCTCTCTAATTACGTTGAATCGCCTAGAAGTGGGACAGCAATCTACTCGGATATGCATGGTCCCAAACTCCAACCACCTAAACAGTGCACAGCCTGGTATTATTCTGCATGGACCCTAAGCTACGCCCTATTAGGGCAACACAAGAGGACGTGCCAGTCTCTGGATCCAATCAATAGAGCCGGCAATAAACGCAAAAAAGACTCGTGCCCTTAAAAATCTCTTTACTAACCTGAAAAGAATTCTGCTTCTCCTACTGTTAGGCTCAGGAGACACTGAACTTAACCCTGGCCCCACAAAGTTGATTTCTTCCCCATCTGAATTTGCTACTCTAAAAGGAATCAGTTTTATGCATGCTAATGTCTGCAGCCTACTGAAGAAGCTGGATTCCCATCCAGGCCTGGATTATTCATACTGCCCCAGACATTCTTGTGATCTCGGAATCCTGGCTTCGGGCAACCACACAGGTCAACATCCCGACTACCTACTCTTCAGAGCAGACAGAATGACCAGGGGGGAGGAGTGGCCATTTATGTTAAAAATAAATTCACAGTATCCGTTATAGATGCTACTTCCATTGCTGGGGGTTTTGAATGCCTGACTCTTAGGGTTGATCTATCCCAAACTGTGGCACTACGAGTAACAGGCTGCTATAGACCACCAGCAACAGGACCACAGCTCCTGACATACCGATCATCACAAATAGACAAGACACCTCTAGAAACAATTGTAATAGGCGACCTTAACTACGACTGGTTAGCTAAAGGATCGCTACCCCTAAAACAATTTTGTGACTCCCATGGGTTCTCCCAACTCATATCTGAGCCAACTCGCATTAACAATAAAAATCCAGCGAGAAGTACCCTTCTGGATGTCCTCCTTGTCAAAAAACCACACTATTTTTCTCATGCCGGTATCCTCCCAGAGGATGTCAGTGATCACCGCCTTATAGCTGGCATAAGAATGATCGTTAAGTCACCAAATACATCAAAGTTCTCTACCAGAAGAGCTAGGCGGAACTTTGACCCTTTGGACTACTTCAACGATCTAAAAAAACTCTCTACTCTGGCAGAGCTTCTACCTGGCTAAATCGGTAAATGATGCCTATAACTTGCTCCACAAAATCATAGCCAGTGCTCTAAATAAGTATGCTCCATTGACCAAAACTCGAATAAAAACCAAAACCTGCCAGTGGTTCACACCGGATCTGAAGAAAGCCTTACTCAAAAGAGATCTGCTATGGAAAAAGGCCCGGAACTCGCATGCTGAAGCTGACTGGTGTCTCTTTGGGACAGCTAGAAATGCCTGCATGAAACTCGTCAGACAGGCCAAGGCCAACTTTTATCAAAATGAATTACTTTCTGCATCCAACAGCCCAGCCAAATTTTGGTCTACCATAAAGGAACTGTCTGAACATTCTCCAAGTACTGTACTACCCTCAAAAATTACCATTGACAATGCAACTATCACTAATAAAACCGAAATTCTTCAAGCCTTCAACAACCACTTTGCCACTCAGGCATGGCATTTGATGATGCACCAGTAAGCAGACTCGCCCACAGCTCAAAGCTCAGCTGCCTGAATCAAGTAATAAAGATATGATCTTCTCCTTTTCCCCAACTACCATTAAGGAAGTTGAGAACCTTCTGCTACAGCTAGATATTAGAAAAAGTGCAGGAGCAACTCTTTTGACCCATACTTTCTGAAAATTGCATACCATATACTTGCCCCACCTATATCACACTTATTCAACTTGTCCCTAGCCCAAGGTTCTCTCCATGAATGGAAAACTGCTCATGTCATCCCACTATTTAAAACAGGAGATCCAAGTGACCCTAAACAATTATAGGCCAATCTCTCTTTTACCAATACTTTCAAAACTGATGGAAAAAATTGTGGATACACAGTTGAGAGCATTCCTAGATGACTCCTCACTGCTTAATCCTATGCAGTCCGGCTTTAGAGCTAAGCATAGCACCATTACGGCGTTGGCCAAAGTCACTAATGACTGGCAACGGGACCTTGACAATAAAAAATTTGTTTGTGCAGTGTTTCTAGATCTCAGCAAGGCCTTAGATACTGTCAACCATTGCTTACTTCTCTCCACCCTAAAATCCATAGGCATGGACTCAATCTCATTGAATTGGTTTCAGGACTCCTCACCGGCAGACAGCAACAAATCAAAGCAGAAGGTGAGCTCTCTACACTCAGCCCAATAAATAGAGGAGTCCCACAGGGATCCATACTGGGCCCTCTACTGTTCGCCATCTACATTAACAATTTGGATTTGGGAATCAAGGAAGCTAGTATACATCTGTTTGCTGATGATACGATTGCTCTACCTAAGCCGTGATTCACCTGGAACTCGTACTCAGAATTACAAAGGAATTCAATACACTACAGTACCAGCTTCTACATAAAAACTACTACTAAATGCAAAAAACCAAGGCCATGATATTTTCACAGCATAGCTCTAGGGGCCTATACTGCTGCCACTGGTACATTTCCTCCCATAACTACCTTACTAGGTAAAAGCTTGAATTTGTACCTAAATTCAAATACCTGGGCATATGGCTTGACAACAAACTCTCCTACCTGAGCACACAGAAGCCCTGATGAAAAAACTAAGGCAGAGGCTTGGCCTCTTTTTCAGAATTAAGCACCTCCTGACCACAGATGCTAGAAGGCAGCTTGTTAGGTCTACATTCCTCTCATTAATCGATTACGCTGACATTATCTATAGCCAATGCTCCATCTCATACCTTGCAAAACTGGATGTTCTGTACCATAGAGCCTTAAGATTCATAACCGACCTCCCATCCTCTACACATCACTGCTCCCTATATTCAGCAGTAGGGTGGTCTTCCCTGCAATACAGACTGTGTAGAAATGCAGCCCTCTGGACACTTAGAGCACTCACCAACAAGCTCCCAGAATACATCACTGCCCGTCTCCCTTAAATCCAATGAGTAACTCGATCTCTGAAGCCATTCACTAATTTACTTTGAAAATCCCCAGGATCAGTAACCATTTGGTAAAGGCTGCCATAAACGCACTGCCCACACTCTGGAATAAGATACAAAGATCACTGAGACTTAGTTCTCCGGTCAGCATTGCCTCTTCAGGACTATTTATGATAAAGCATTCACCGAAATCTGTAAGTGTTTCCACAGTCCCTAACAGTCCTGTATACGGTTACCCCTTTGGTTCCATCACACTCAGCCATGAATCTAGCTCTGTCTTTCCCCATTTAACTAGTCACTAACCAGCTGCCATTCTGGCCCTCGGCACCTTGGCATCTCTTTTTTCTACTCTCCAGTCGCCTCTGAAGCTGGAGATATTGTCCTCACTGTGGGCTCATCGGTAAACTGGGACCTTCACCTAAGCATATAATCAGTTACAGAGGGCTGAAATGAAAATAATTGTACCCTTCCATGTAGGCAATAATACTCATGATAACTCAACTCTGTGTACATGAAGGTTGTAAATACTGCATAAATGTTATGGTTATCATGTAGGATCTCTGTGAACAATTGGAATGTATATATTGCATCTAACATGTTTGCTGTATGATTGTTTTGTATCCCGATTCTCACTTTGTAGCCTGTGTTTTACTGTACGTATGTATGTATACCTGTACTTGACCACAGCAGGTCCACCTTGTAAATGAGCTTGCACAATGGTGATCGCCTGGATAAATAAAGATTTGATTGATTGATTGAACATCCCAGTTGAAAAGGAGGACTTCCCCGGGACCTGATGGTCTATCCTATGAACTATAGAAATTGTTTCCCCATGAATTTGCAGTATGTCTTACTTCCGTCTTTAAAGACATGTTGGGTAGGAATACTTGCCTGCAGAGTTTTCCTCTGGATTGTTCTTATTTAAATCTGGAGATAGGCATGATATCAATAATTGGAGGTCCATATCTATATTAAATTCTGTCTAGAGTAGTGCAAGATAGGCCAAGTCGGGGTACAGTACACGTAATTCATCCTGCGCAATTTTGTGGCCTGCCAGTCAGGGAAAATTCAGCATGCCCTTTTTATAATTAGGGATGCTGTATCGTATTTGGAAAGGAAAAATGGGCATAATTGATTTTATCCCTGGATCAGAGTAAAGCCTATGACCGAATGAGTCATGAGTTTCTCTTTCAGGTACTGGCATATTATGGGATCCCACAAGAATTCATACATATACTTAAGTTATTATATGATCAAGTGGTGGTTTGCCCCATTATTGATGGTGTGATTACTGAAGGGTTGTTAATGAGGACAGGCATCAGGCAAGGCTGTCCTTTAAGCCCATTATTATACATTTTTTCTTTAGACCCTTTAATTAGGTTATTACATGACTCTTGGGGGTTGGTTGGTGTACTAGGGCCTGCAGGGACAGAGCAAATCTGGGTACAAGCTTATGCGGATGATGTGTATTTTTTTGGGTAATGCTGATCAAATTCAGTCTGTCCTTAAAAATGTTAGCAAACATTCTGTAGTCTCAAATTCAAAACTTAAGTAAGTATTTGGGTCTATTTCTGGTACAACTGGATGGTAGATCTAGGTGTATAAATCAAATTAAAGTATCATGTGATCACAAAAATTTTAGGGATTTGTTTTTCACCATTTAATTTGCCATCTGAGAATTGGGGCTTGGTGTTGACATCTGTAGAAACAACGGTAAATAGGTGGAAATCATGGAAATTGTCAAAAACAAAAAGAGCTGCTGTAGTGAAGCGATTTCTAATTCCTATCTTACTTTACACTGCAATGATTTTCCCTTTACCATGTAATTTCGAGGCCAGATTATATGCTCGTTTTTTTTAAATGGTTTGGGGCAATAGACTTAACCCCATTAAACAGTGTTTTTTTTGTATTTGCCTCAGGGAGAGGGAGGGCCGGGGATGACTGACCCAGTCACCTTTGTACTATCCCTTTTTGTCTCAAATTTTCAAAATGGTATTTGAGAACAGTTTGAGGGGGCAACGTAGTTGATTTCTTTTAAACATTAAGGGGTTCCTGAATGCTTGGAGTAGAGAACTTCCCCCAAGAATATCTAGGACAATGGAGGTTCCTGAATGGGTAAAAGGAGTGTTATTGAGAATGTTCAAATGGGAAATTACAAAAACTCAGCTCTGTCGGACATCTGGGAAACAACTATACACAGAAAGTATGGGGCGAATACACCCCAAAACAGCTGATTTTAAGAACTGCCCAGAGGAGTTAAGGGAAGGGGTTTTAAAACAGTTAAACAATAAAAGGATACCTCTCCATATGTGGGACATCTTGTGGCTAATGATGTATGGGAGAATCAAATTAAAAGGGAATGCAAAACACAAACCACTGGAAGAAAGAAACTGCCCGTTTTTAGGATGCTGTAATGTGGTTGAAACTATGGATCATTTCTTATTTGATTGTTCCTGTTCTAAACCTCTTTGGTCTTGGTTAGCCACAAAATGGAAGTTGGCATGGTTAGCACGAGTCACTCATGAATCCTTGGTATTAGGTCACTGTCTTCATTTTAGTGAGAAAGTACCATTCTGGAACCTTAATGATGGTGTTTTCCTGTATACAGTTTTATGTATGGCAGGCTAGGGGCCAATGGTCATTACAACAGAAATGGATGTCATACCAGACTGAGTCTGTTGGTAGAACAAGCAATGTTCTCTGCATACCAGAAAGATGGCACTAATAATCAGGGTCATATAGTAAAAAAATGGTGGAATGGTTTATCCTTTTTTATTAAATTTAAATAGGATTAGGGACCTCTGGGCCTGTTAGCTATTAATGTATGATTTAATTTATCTAATACTTGCTAAGTAGGGTATTTTTGAGTAAATTACCGCTTATTTGTATCAGATCATCAGGTCAGGAAATTAAAAAAAAAAACTGAGTTGTGTTTTGCTCGGTTGAAGTCTTTGAGGTATTAATTTAGAAGTATGGAAAGAGCATAAGTTGAGATAATATGACGCATTTTTTTTTTATGTTTACATTATGAGTTCTACTGTTTATACATGATACAACACTGACATGATTTTGTATGAGTTTGTTTTTAATGTGTATTAATAAAAAAATTCCCCATCTCTTTTCGAGAAGTGCCATGGGATCTTTAACATCCACCTGAACTACCACCAGAATAAGCAGATGGGACCTCAGTTCAACGTCTCATCCGAAAGACGGCACCTCAGGAGTGCAGCACCCCCCCCCCCATGCTGCACTGCAGTGTCAGTATTGGGATTTTAACCCAAGTGCCTGGTGTAGGGATAGAACCCACAGCCTTCTGATCTCCCAGCCTCAGAGGCGAGTGTGCTACCTGCTGAGCCACTGACACAACTGACAAGATACTTGGCGAGGCGTCGCCTTTCAGGATCTAAATCTTCCATTTCCCACCCCATGTTATCTTGGATATGCTGCATTATATCCATAAATGTTGGGTCGTTGAGGGCCGGGGTGGAAGACACCTAGGCAGATCCCTTGGGTCTGATGAAGGAATACTAAATGGAGAGCTTGTTCTGAAAGATTCCGAAAAGGAGGAGGAGGAATCTAACCTCCTGTGGTGCTTTTTAGGTCTGTGCACACTGGGAGAGCAGGAAGGGGTCTGTGATGGAGACCTCGGCTGCTTCTTTTCTTTGTGTAACTTCTTGTCCTTAGACCGGCCCCTAGGTTTGGGACTTTCCTCTCTAGAGGGTGGCCTGTCCGGGCTTCACTCGTTTGGGGGAAGTAGGTTCTCCACCGGTGGTTTGGTGGGAACTACATCCCTCCTAATGGTTTCCCATCAACAGAAAAACAATTCCTTCACCTCAGAGATGTTTAGACCCGATGTCTGACCAGGCATCGGTCCCTCTTGTGGTGCCATCTGACTGTTTCCCGGGCCTGACAGTTTGTGGCCTGACACACCCATCGTCTGATCCTTGGGTGGTGTCGGGTCACGTGGGAGGTTTGCTTCCTCCTCGTCTCCCGATGCCTGGTAATTGCTAAGCTGCTAGACCCTAGCATCTGTACCTTCGTCGTCGGAACGTCTGGATGGACAGACGTCCAGTATGAATAAGGTAACGTCCTTTCTGTCAGAGTGGACCTCTGTCGGTGGTCCTTAGGACGCTTTGCGGGCATCTGCGCCAACATCTGCTTCAGGTCTGAGGTCCGCTTAAGGGATGTCAGATCTGAAGTCAGTTTAGAGAACGTCCCCGAGGTTCCACTGGGGGTTGAGAGGCCGGCCTCCAGTGGTCGGCCTCCCGGCGCCAGTCCAGGGAGTCCAGGCCTGTAGTAGCGGCCGACTTGGGAGTGTGCCTTGGTTGGGCGGTCTGTGGATGAAGATCAGCCTGAAGAGCCCGAAGGCCAGCTGTGCAAAGATTGTTTCGGACGGACCTTAAGGGGCTGGAGGGTGGATGCAACGCCGGCACCACCTGATGGAGATCTGTTGGGTGGGCGAATTCAGACTCGCCTGAGTCAGATGTCAGCATAGAGGGGAGCACTCTTTCTCCCCTTTCCTCCGTTTTTCCTTACGTTTCCCAGATTTATGGGAGGACTCTTCTCGGGAGGAGGAACTTTTTTGCATGGCTGCTGATCTTTTTTCTAATAGGAAGATCTCCAAAACGCTTTATCGACAGATCCTCGTGGTTGTTAAAATTTCTGGCAAATGGGACAGGCCTAAGTGTCATGTTTTGGGCCTAGGCACCTGACACAGGCCGTATGCTCATCCTTAAAAGGAATTTGTTTGCCACAAGCACACTTTGAGGAGTGCCTTTCGACAGATGATGTTGGGGAAGAAGACATATGAAAGAAAGATAATCTGACTTTTTCAAAAAATAAAAATAAATCATGTAGTAATACTCAAGTGATGGTGTCATTCGATAGCTGAAGGAGTCCATGGAGCCAATACTTTTGAATTGACGGCGTGAAAAGAACTGAGGGATGCTGGGAGACCGCCCCTTTTGTGATGCATGTGACACCGGGGTGGGTCCAACATTGAGGGTGGTTCCTCGCTGTAGGTAGCTAGCTAGAAGTTTTCCGTGGGGTCCTGATGCCTGCCAGCTTCAGTCCTAATGGTGTGACCTGCTGCAAGAGTTGTTTCTTGAAGTAAGATCCGGTGGTACTGTCTGTGGAACTTGCGGATCTTGATATGGAGGGAAGCATTCAGCATACACAGGACAATCATCCAAGTCCCTTGAAGAACTGGGGAGAAGAGGGACTGCACAGAGACCATTCGAAACTGCCTGTAGTCTGCAAACTGGATGAGGCCACAGAGGTCTGGGACAGGCCTTAAATCCCGGGTCCATTTTGGTAAGTAGTAGTACCGGGAATAATATCTCAGGTTCATTTCTGCAACCGGGACGGGTTCTATGGCCCTTTTGGCGAAGACAATCTGAGCCTCCTCCAGCAGGATGGCAAGATGTCCCTGAGGGTAACAGTTCGGCAGGGGAGGATGCAATGGGGAGACAAGAGGAGTTCTCGAGTGTGATCTCATTGAGACACCTTCGGCACCTAAGCATCCGTAGTGATCTCCCTCCATTCTGGTAGAAAGAGGGAAATCCGGACCCCCACCAGGGCAAGAGCCTGGAGCAGCAGGAGTGCAGCCAGCAACTGCACTTTTGCTGAGCCTGGCATGGGCACTGGGAGGCAAATTGGCCTGAGAGAAAGTCTGGGGCCACTAAGAATCATAGCTAGTACTCCCAGAGTAACACCTATCGGAGCAGGCATAGAGCATTCAAAAGGAACCTCGGCCCCTACCCAGGAGCTTTGGATTCAGAGCATGCATGGACTGCTGGGTCATTTTCAACATCTGGAGGTCCCTTAGGGTTGACTCAACATTTGTTGCCAAAAATATGCATTCCTCTAAAGAGAGCATTAAGGTCCAATTGCTGTACATCACTGTCGAAGCTAGCAATATGCAACCAGGAGTGGCTGTACAGGCAAATGCCGGAAGCATCTGCTCAAGCAGCTGCATCAGTGGCATCATAAGCACATGGTAGCTGGTGCTTACCACCCTACAGACCACTGGCAACCGTCTGCTGGACCATGAGTGTGCCAGGGCCATCCAGCAGTTAGTCAGCCACTGTAGCCATAGATTTTCATGGGAAATTTTTATATTTGATCATACAAGCCTGGTAATTAGCAATTAGGAGCCCAAGGGACACAGAAGCATATATCCTTTTTCCTCATGACATCTGGATTCCTTATCAGGAGGAAAAAAGCTCATATATTTTGGAGCCTTAGAGTTATTACGGGCAGCCACAATAATCACTGAATCCGTTTCTGGTAGAGAGGAATAATATGATTTACCAGAAGGTGCTGGATATTCTTTATTCCCCTTTCGTAGAATTGCAGGCAGAGCACAAGTCCTGTGCCAAGCAACTAGAGTGGCATCCTCCAGAGCCGAATAGACCAGAGGGATGTCAGATAGGGGAGGCAGACACCTCTAAAAACTCAAAGATTTTTCTTAGAGGAATCCTCCTCCTTATCTGCTGCCATAAATACCAGTTTGGACTGGACCTGCCTGAGGAAAACCTGAAAGGAGACATCCTCAGGAGTAGACTGAGAACAGGTTCTGTAGACTTTCCTCACTATAGGAGGAAAAGTTGAACTTGGCCCACCATATCCAGGGGGTTCAGAGTTCTTTCTCCATCTCTTTATACTCCTCTTCTACATACTCTGGATTCTATTCCAGCTCATCCTCGACATCAACAGCCAAAGGTCGACTGGCAGAAGAGGCTGTAAAGGAGTGATCGTCGATGGATTTACCATCAACAAAGGACGATCAACTCTCCTCTCCCGGGGTGGGTAGTGGGCCATGCATCGCTCAGCAGTGGCCCCCGATGGAGACTGGGAACACTGCAGCAGCAGTGCCATACTAGGGGTGGAGCAGCGGCAGACGTCATTGCAAGTCCGCGCTCTAGCGGCAACTTACGTCAAAAAACCCGTCCCCTGCATAGGCGACGGCACCTCCAGTGCCCCACCGCAACACACCCAGCACCGGGCTTACCTCGCTGGCTCTCCCGATCCCCCGGCCTGCCTATGTTCCGATGGTAGTGGGGTCCTGCCGGATCGGGTAGGCAGGGGAGTGTCTGTCCCTGATGGCCCAGCAGGGTGGCTTCAAGCGGGTGGTATGTGGTGGTGGTGAGAGAGGATGCCTGAGAGAGTTCCAGGCTCGGTGGAGATAAATAGAGTTAAAAAAAACGAAGGACGATCCTTGCCTGGCGCAGTGACAGGCAGAGGGAACTCCTGCATTACAAACGAAGTTGATGGCGGCAACTAAGAGGGAGGTCGATGGAGCTGGTGCTGGTGACTGAGGCAAAGGCAGAAGCATTTGAAATAACTCAAGGTATCATCTGGTAATGTTGTCGGGCCCTGATGGGGTTGTCAACAGGACAGTGCCCAACAGTGGAATCGGCTGTAAAACCTCCAATGAGGGATTACAGCCCGTGCCAGACCTCAACCCTGGTGTCTGAGAAACTGTCACGGGGGTACCAGAACCAGAGGTCTTGGCCTGGGATCTATCTTTGTCCATGGACTCACCTCTTTATAGAGAAAAGGGGGACCGGTCTGGAGAAGCATCCCTTTTCTTGCACCTTTTCTCCTTGTATGCATGGCAGTGCTTGTCTGCTGACTTAGCAGACTTGTCTTTTTTTTTTTTTTTTTTAGCTGAATCAACGGCAGATGCCACTGACCGTGGAGGAAGCAAGAGACAGTGAAGCCGCCTTTGATGCACGCTGTTTCTCTTCCATTGCCTTGATTTTTAAATAAAGTTCCAAGGCCTACTTGTGATATCTCCAAGTGGCCTGGTTAAAACCTTGGTAAATGCTGCAAGCCTTCAAGCTAGGCCCGAGCAGCGAATGCATACGTGTGGTCACAGTCTTTGTAGATCTTAACATTACTGCATCGACAAAAACGGAACAAAGTTTAATTTTCTTTTGACGGCAGCATAAACAATTAAGCATTAAAGTCAACAATACTTGCAAAGCTCAATGGCGTTCTTCAGCAGCAGTGGACCAACGAGGGGTCGATGGAAGCAGAAAGAACTGAGCCACGATGGGGCAGTCCACGCTATACACAGGTGGTGATAATGCACCTTGATGTGCGTGGTCCCAGCTAGCGAAAGTTTCTGGGTGGTCCTGACACTGACGGTTTACAGTTCAATGATGTGGCTCAATGAAGGGAGATGACTGATATTAACAAGATCAATGGAGGAGGGAAATCTTCCATCAGTCTGGAAAGGGGCACACATTATTCCCATTCTTAAAAAAGGCTCCAGGGGAGAAATGGGAAACCATCACCTGATTAGCTTAATAATGCCAGAAAAACTGTTTAAAACAGGATATATGACCAACTACTTCCTGGATTTCAGGAAGGCGTTTGACTTGGTACCACACTGGGCAAAAATCAAAAAGTTAAACACAACAGGAGTAAAGAAAGAACTGAGGTATGGTTAACCAACAGTACACAGCAGGTTACACTTAATGGGTTCACATCACAGGATGCACCAGTAAGAAGCGGGGTTCCCCATGGATTGGAACTAGGGCCCATATTACTCAACATATTTATCTCAGACCTTGCTAGATATACTATTAGGTAGTGTGAGAAATATGCCGATTATATCAAAATTGGAAGGGCCTCAGCAACCGCTGAAGACAGAGAAATCATACAAGAAGATCTAAATAAAATCAGTATCTGGGTTAATGTACGAGGTATGAATTATATCCTGGAAAAGCAGTTATGAACTTTGGAAGACATAACGTACAATAAGAATATAAACTTGTCTGGGAAGTGTTAAGATCTGAAGAACGAAGACAAGATATAGGCATTTTATTAAATAAAATAAATAATATGTTGGAATCTAACACGCAATGCAGTGAGGCAAAAGCAAAGGCCAACAGAGTGTGGTGGAACATAAACTCAATCATAACATCATTGGTATTAGCATCACTACACCAGATTTTAGACTACGGTCCCCCTGTATGGGCCCCAAACAAGTGAGGAGACACAATCTATAAAAAGGGTAGAAAGGACAGTGACAAAGTAATAAGGAAGATTAGGGATACTACTTACAAGCAAAAGCTAGGAAAAAACAGATTAATGCCCCCATAACAGAGGAGAATGGGAGGGAATTACTGCTCTCCTTCAACACAGTACACAATTCAGAACTAATGATGGCCTTGGATAGCCTTAGATCTAAATTTCAAACAAGACACCAAAGTCTCTAGGGATACCCACCATAATTACTTAAGATGAAAATCAAAACTGACAAGAGGAAAGAAAGTACAATTATGTAAGAACTTACCGTAGCAGTAGATCTTCGAGAACAGCTCTTGCAGCAGGTTACACCATTAGGATATGGTTACCACCCATCCCGTTTCCCGCGGGACAGTCCCGTCTCCCGCCCCTCCCTAACCGTGGGACGCCAAATGTCCCGCTTTGCGCCTTCCAAAAACAAGTCATTGCACAAACCCTACCTGCCAGATGCATGTCCTGTCCGAGTCTGTCTCTCCCTTTAGTTTAGCCAGCATCAGAAAGCAAAGTACAGTTACGTAAAAACTTACTATAACAGTAGATCTTCGAGAGAGGCTCTTGCAGTAGGTAATTACATATAGGACTGACGCCGGCAAGCGGCAGGACCCACGGAAATATTTCTAGCTAGCAGTCCTGGCGAGGACCGCCCCACGTCCAGGTGACCGCGCCAGGAGACGCGGTATAAAGGCGGTCCTCGACACCGCCTTCAGTTCTCTCCCACCACGGGCCAGAAAGGCCGGACGAGAGGAGGCGCGGATATTTCCCTCACTGGAAAAGGAGCTAGAAAAACTTAGGGGATGGAGGGGGAGAAAGTATTACCTACTGCAAAAGCCTCCCTCGAAGATCTACTGTTACGGTAAGTTCTTAAATAACTGTACTATCTTACTTCGAGAGGGCTCTTGCAGTAGGTAATTACATATATGACTGAATCCCAAGCAGCCTGGAACAAAGAGAGGCATCAGGAGGAGGAAAAACTACTCCCAAAAGCAGCTCTAGCTGTGCAAGCCTCAGGATAATAGGTCTTGCAGAACAGCCAGCCCGAAACCTGCTCTACGGCGAGAGGCTACATCCAAACTGTAGTGTTTAGTAAAGGTATGGACGGAAGTCCAGGTGGCGGCAGCACAGATGTCTGCCGCAGACACACATTTAAACAAACCCGCTGAGGCAGCTACTCCTTTGGTGGAGTGGCCTCTTACTTGGCCCGTAGGGTCTTGTTATATTGTCATAACAGAAAGTGATGCAATGAGCCAACCACTTAGATAGGCATTGCTTGAAACAGCACTGCCTTCCCTTTTATGAGCAAAAGAGACAAACAATTGATCAGTCTTTCTGAGATCCTTCGTCCTGTTGGTATAGTATCTCAGAATCCGGTGAACATCCATAGTATGGAGTAAATACTCCCCTTGATTAGAGTACTGCGTAAAAAAGACAGGTAACTCTATGGACTGATTTAGAGTAGACTCAGCTACTACCTTAGGGAGAAACTTAGGATTTGTGCGAAGAGCAACACGTTCCTTGTGAAAAATCAAGTATGGGATTTTACACATCAGGGCCTGTAGCTCGGAAATTCTCCCAGCAGAAGTAATGGCCACCAGGAAGAGAGTCTTCCACGAAAGGAGCTTCAACTCCGCAGAAGATGAAGGTTCGAAGGGAGGGACAGTAAGTTTCTCGAGAACAAAGTTCAAGTCCCAAGGGAGAGCAGAAGTACGAATGGGGGGCCTCATATGGAGAACCACGCTGAGAAAGGTCTTAGAGACCTCCAACTGAGCAAAAGATTTGTCCGTGAAGGGAACATGATAGGCCGAAATGGCCACCATGTGTACCTTCAGCGAAGAGTGACTAAGACTCAGGTCAAACAGATGACGTAGATACTCCAGCAGGTCCCGCTGAACATGAGAAGGGTTCCGCGTTCTTGGAAGCAGCCCAGATAGTGAATCTTTTCCACTTCACAGCATAAGTGGATCTGGTAGAGGGTTTTCTGGCCTCCACCAAAATCTCTGCCACTTTGGGAGACACTCCAAAACGAGATTGGGCTAAGTCTGCAGGAGCCATGCATGCAGTTGAAGGGATTTGAGGCCTGGATGGACCAGGGTCCCCTGATCCTGGGTTAGTAAACCTCGAGATAGAGGAAGAGGAAGAGGAGGATCCTCTGAGTATTATTGTAGAAGACAGAACCAAACTTGGCTGGGCCAGAAAGGAGCGATCAGAATCATTCGTGCTCCTTCTGAAGCTAGTTTCTGCAAGACTTGTGGGATAAGTGGAATTGGGGGAAAGGCACAGACGAATCTGTCCTTCCAGTCTAGAGACAGAGCGTCGCTCCAAAAAATGCCTCGCTCTGGAACAAGCGAGCAGAAGACGGGAAGTTTTGCATTTACAGGGGATGCGAACAGGTCGACCTGTGGTGTTCCCCAAACTTGGAAGATACTGTCTAGGACCCCTTGGTCCAGTTCCCACTCATAAGTCAGAGCAGAAGAGCGACTTAGCTTGTCTGCCAGGGTGTTGTCGACTCCCAGAACGTGACTTGCTGTGAGGTGAAGGTCGTGTTGTGTTGCCCAATCCCAAATCCTCATTGCCTCCCTGCAAAGAGGGTAGAACCGAGTCCCTCCCTGTTTGTTGATGTACCACACCACGCACATGTTGTCCGTCTGGATGGCTAGGTGGCCAGGAAGGATGTATTGGTGAAGGGCTTGGAGAGCGTACAACACTACCTGAAGCTCGAGCACACTGATGTGGAGAGCTTGTTCTAGCTTGGACCAGGAGCCCTGGGTCCAATGAGGGCCTAGATGGGCTCCCCAACCTTCGCTCGAGGCGTCTGTGGTTAGAGTCTGGGAGGGGGGAGGATGAAAGAAAGGAACTCCCCGAAACAGGTTCTCTCGAACCATCCACCACTGTAAGTCTCGAAGCATCGGCGATGAGACCATAACTGGGTGATCTAGGTCGTCCATTAGCTGATCCCATTGAGAGCGTAGAGTCCACTGAGAAATCCTCATGTGAAGTCGAGTGCGAGGAACCGTCGGGATAGCAGCCGCCATAAGCCCGAGAAGGCGAAGGACCGAGCTCGCAGAGACCGTTCTGCGGTCGGACAGCAGACTTATTTGGGTCTGGAGGGTGGATGCCCTATCCGGAGGCAGGAAGGCCTTGCCCGTGGTTGTATCAAGGTCGACCCAATAAACTGTAGCCTCTGGGATGGGTCCAGATGAGACTTGGAATGGTTGATAGTAATACCCAGGCAGGCAAAAACCTGCTGGGTAAGGGAGAGGCAACGCAGGAGTTCCTCCCTTGACGAGGCCGCCAGGAGCCAATCGTCCAGGTATGGGAAAACCTACACTCCCCTGGTACGCAGGTGGGCCGCCACCACTGCCAGGCATTTGGTAAACACTCGGGGGGCCGAGGATAGACCAAACGGGAGCGCCTTGAACTGGTAGTGGTCCCCCTGGAACGCAAAACGAAGGTATCTGTGATGAGATGGGTGAATGGGAATGTGCAGATAAGCATCCTGCATATCCAGAGCACAAAGTCATTGCCCGGCCAGAGGAGGGGCAGAAGGCTCTGCAAAGAGAGTATCCTGAGCCTTTTGTATTCTGTGAAAAGATTCAGGGAACTGAGGTCCAAAATTGGTCTGAGATCTCCTCTCTTCTTTGGGACCAGGAAAAAATGGGAATAGTGCCCGTCCCTGCAGGTGAAGGGACAGGGCTCTATTCTTGTTTCAGCAGAGGCCAAAATTTCCTCCTGAACCAAGAGAGATGTTCCCGTGAATACGACGACTTCAGAGGGGGGTGGCGGGGTGGTTTCTGCAGAAACTCTATCAAGTGTCCCTCTGCTATGAGCTGGAGCACCCAAGAATCTGTGGTTATCCTCTCCCATCCCGGAAGGTGGAGGGAAAACCTCCCTCCTACCGGTTCCTCCGGGGAGTCCGGAGGCAGTGGGAAAGGAAAGGAAAGGAGTCAGGTGGTGTGGGACAGCGCCGCAACTGAAGCAGCCGCTGCTTTTTTGGGCGGGGGGCTTAGCAGCTATGGAGCCTGGCGTTTTGTGGCCCGTCTTCCCTGTGGTTTCGCCTTTGGCTGATTCCGTCTGCGAAAGGGACGGCGCTGCTGCTGATGGGGACGGTACATGGAATCAACTGACTTCAGTGCCGTCCCCTTCTCTTGCAAATCAGTGATGATGTCCTTGACATCATCCCAGCTGACTGACCCACGGAAGGTGCTTCCTGGATAGCAGATTGCCTCCGGGACCAACCTGACACGAGACCAAGCATGCCGCCGTGAGCATACCTGGCTGACTGATCTCAAGCCCAGCAGTGTCCACTCGTGGTATATCGTCACGAGCATGTGGCGACTGGCACTGAGCGAGCAGAGCGGACAAGATTAGCCAACTCCTGCTTGACTTGGGAGTCAGGCAAGGAGTCCAGTTTGGCTTCCACCTGAGTCAGAATGGCCTTCTAGTAGTCCCCCATATGGCCGACATAGTTCAGGGCCCTGGAGCCCTGATCCCCAGCATGGAGGAAGCATAAATCTTTCTCCCATACTGGTCCAGAAGGCGTGATTCCTTATCAGGTGGTGACGAGCTAAGATGTTTGGGGTTTGCCGACCGGCCGTGAGCGGCGCTAATCACGACAGAGTCAGCACGAGGGTGAGAATCCAGAAAATCAACACCCTCTGGAGCCTGATATAGCCTGTTCAACTTCCTAGGAAGTGGGGTTAAAGCCGACGGCTGTTTCCATATTGTGGTATTGAGGTCAGTGTAAGGCTCTATCCAGGGCGGCACCAAGGTAGGAGCTGTCACGGGCAGATCCAGATATTCAGCGAGTTTCAGACGCTGAGGATCTGGTTCCAGGGAGTGCCACTGATGAACCTCCTGGATTTTCCTAAGCAACTCCGTAAAAGAAGGATCCTCCAGAGGAGACTTCGGAGAAGTCCTTGGCCTGGGCTTCGATGGAGAGCGTGGCTAGTCGTCTTTCTCGGAGCAACCGTCTGAAGAATCTGAGGAGTCCAAGGGTGAAGAGGAAAAAGACTCCCTTTCCCGACTCGGGGTAGGAACGGACCCCTTGGGAAGTCCACAGGGAAGCATGTCCTGCCCTTCTCTGGATCCAGACGGAAGAACCCTGGAATACGGAGGTGGTGAGGGAGTGTGCCACCTCGGACGTACGGGAACCTGGGACAGCACCGTCATCGGAAGGTGGCTCTTGACCTCTTTGGTGAGCTGAGCCTTGGCCTCAGACCACCAGGAGGCCAGAGTCTCCTGCAGGTCCACCGGCGGCCGCAAGGGCAGTGGAGGAGGAGGAGGCGGGGGAGAAGGATACAGGTTATAACCGTATGGAGCGAATCCAAAACCTGGCTGTGGGTAGCCCGGCGTCGGGTATTGTGGCATCGGGTACTGCGGGCGTGGGTACTGTGGCACGGATACTGCGGTCCCAGTGCCCGGCGTCGATAGGACGGAGGTGCCGGAAGCCAGGAGGCTCCGGAGCAGACGGCCCGGCCGGTGGCCTCACGGCGGGTCCATTGGAGGGCCCGACAGGAGCGGGATATCTCCCGGAATCGATAGGGCGGCATCAGGGCCGGCCCGCCGGAGGCCCTGGCATCAGAGGTACCAACGTCGGAGGGGCGGCCAGAACCGGCATCAGGGCGGACGTCAGGTCCGCGGCCTGGGTGGCGGAAGGACTGACGGAGGAGGAAGACCCCAGCCACCCAGGTATGGAGGGGAAAAATCCCTGGGGTCGTGTTGGGGAGACTCTGGGTCCCCAGACGGCAGTGAAGACTGCAGGGAACCGGGTACAATGGACGTGAGAGGGTACGTCGTCTGTTCCTTCGCCAGCCGGACGTCAGAAGAGCCAACGTGTGGCTTAAGGGTGAGCTCCCGGTGGGCACTGAAGGAGCCGGCATCTGACTTATGAGAGCCATCACCAGGTCAGATAGAGGGACTGGCCTGGTCCGGTGGAGTGGAGGCCACGTGCCGCCCCGAAGGGTCGGGTGTCTTACCGGCCCTCTCCAGGCGGACACTGGAGGAGCTGATGCCCGACTTACCGGAATCACCCACAGTGGTAGGCCGCAAGCCTGCGGCGAACCGGCGAGCCTCATTTGCCGGAGCGCCCAAGGCCCGAGCATGGCCAGGCAGGCGGGCCCGATGCCTCGAAACCTCAAGGCGGCCGTCGAGGAACGGTCCCCGGAGGGACGTTACCTGTACCAGCGACTCCCAAGGGAGACGCGGTAGAGAAGCCCTTGTGACAGTGCCTCTCCTTCTTCTTCCGATGGTCTTCGGGGGAAGTGGACGCCTGCCTCAGTTTTTTGAGCTCCTTCTCCACTGAACTCATTTTCTTCTTCAGAATATGGGCTTCCAGGGATTGCTGCCGCCTTTTCCAGGTAGCCACGTTGAAACTGAAGCAGTGCTGGCACTTCTCGACCGGGTGATCGGGGCCTAGGCAGAACAGGCACAGGGAATGGCCGTCCTTGTGCCGTAGCTGGGCACCGCATGAATCGCACTTATTTTTGTGCTCGGAGGGCATAGGGGACGACATACACCGACAATTGTACTGATGTTAGTTTAAAAAAGCAATTATTTCGGTAAAAAAACCAATGGCGATAGGGCTGACGAAGCCGCGAACTTTCTCAGCAGTGCCGCCTGCGAGCTAACGAGGAAAGAACTGGAAGGCGGATGCCAGGGACCGCTTTATACCGATGTCTCCTGACACCGGTCACATGACGTGGGGGCGGTCCCTCACCAGGGACTGCTAGCTAGAAATTTTTCCGTGGGGTCCTGCCACCTGCCGGCGTCAGTCCTATATGTAATTACCTACTACAAGAGCCCTCTCGAAGTAAGATCAGCAGTTATCCCCATCCTACGGCCAGCGTTGTCTGGTCACGGGCGGTGGGGTGGGAGGTGCCACTCTATGCAGCCGGCAGCGTCTGGTCTTCACGGCGACTGACTGTGACTGTCTCTGCGTGGCTTAACCTCCTTTGTTCATGCTGTGGTTTCGCGGGCTTTGTGGGGGGCGAGAGGTAGCACTCTTCTCCCAATCAGGTCCGCACTGCTATAGAGTGACGTGCAATGTGTTGGGGTTTGTTTTTTTTTCACCGCCCCCAGGGTTCACAATCAGGTCCACACCTCCGTGACGTCTGATGACTGCTGCATGGATGCCGAGTCATCAGGGGGTGTGGTTATCGACTGGCAGCATGTTTAAATGCCGGAGTCTCCGGAGAGCCAGTTTCTGCTTGTGCCACGGTGAGAGTACTACTCAGAGAGAATTGGAAATTGGAGGAGGACCGAAACGAAGCGAAGGGTGGCGAGTAATCAGCGGCAGTCACAGGCTCAGCAACAGTCAATAAGGACCAAGGAAGGAGGGGTCTCGGCTCACATCGCCATGACCGGGCAGACTGTCTCCAAGATCAAGGAAAGAGGGAGAGGTTTTTATTTGCTGTAGAGCCTGCAGACTGTTCTTTCTTTGCTACTGGGTCAGGTCAATAGTTGCCACTCGCCAGGGTCAAGATCAGGAAAAAAGGAGGACAAAGCTAAAACAAATAGAAGAGCAGTAGTCACTGTCACTTGTAGTTAATTAGGGGGTAGCCAGAGCTTCAGGATCAGCTTTGTTTGCCTGTCAGTCTGAACTACTGGAGAGGTCAAGAGGAGGTCAGTGAGAAGTGCATACCTGCCACCTAAGGAGTGAATTCTGCTGTAATAAGTCAGGTATGAGGGCTTCTAGCCTAGCCAGCATTTTTTTCACTGTTCTAGTAAAATAAAATGTGATGTGTGTAGTCCGGGGATTCAGAAGGGAATATGATTCTACTGGGCAGCATTCATATTTTTTTTTTTTTTTTTTTGCTATTTGTGATGTTGTTGAAGCAGTTGTTTGAGCCCAGTTTCTTATTCTGCAGTGTAGAGATGTTTTCAATAAATAATTCTGTACTCCTGCTATAACTATCAAACCAAACCAGACAATTTTTGCAAAACGCTGGGCTTATGCAGGGGTTAAATAATTAGTACTGTCCCGCTAGCCAAAATGCTGGTAGATTTTTGTTTTGGGCTAGTAAAATATTCATAGCCCTGCTGGCTTGTACTCGAGAAGGCAACACTTCAGTAAGTACACCATCTGGGCCAGTGGAAATATCTGTGCGGCTGGTAAATTTTCACAGTCACTAGCCCTGCTGGCAAGTGGCAGCAAAAGTTAATTTCAACCCCTGCTCATGGCAATAGATAACACTGATTTTCCCCTGGTGCCTGGCAGGTCATAGAAAATAATTATAGTGCAATTAGTGGGCAATGGGCAAAGGCCACAATCTGTGCTCCCTCCTAGCAGAAAACTGGTTTGCTTTTACAGCCTATTTCTTTTGTTATCATGACAGCCATAGATGAGATTGATTTTCCCCTGCTGCCTGGCAAGTTGTCTTGTCTTGTGTGACAAATACATTAGGGGCTCACCAAGACAAACTGTGACCATTCGTACACCATGTAGTTGTCGCTGGGCTGGCAGATGTAATTTGTTTACAATAATTTAGAACATAATTATTGGGGAAAGGCTGGCCCCTTCTCTTGCATGCTTCTCTACTGGGAATGTCAGCGTGGCTCGGTGTCTGTAATCGGCGTCATCAGCTGTCAAACTTGTTATACTGAATGCTGCTGTTATTTGTTCCAGTCCCCAGTGTCATACTGGATACTGTCATGAATGTAAAAAAGTGGCAAGTGGTGCCTGCCAACATGCTAGCCTTTATCAATTATGATATACTGCTTGCTTAGCCTGCTGTTGTGTTTCTTGGCATGTCCGCTATTGGAATTATAATGAATCATGGTGACAACATGCGTGTCAGGGGAAAATTAATCATTTATATACTGCAGATCAAACAAGCTGACTAGCCTGGGTGCTCAAAAATAGAATTGCAATGTGTGCTAATATATTTCAGTGATCAGTAGATACATAGACCAGAGCTAAAAGAGTGTCTTACCACAGATTCCCGAGATAGATGAACGTAAGGCTACGGTTTCTTTCTGCATCTCAAGTTTGTCAGAGCCCACATGTGCCCACCCACACTCATCTAGATACCACAGCTTGCCCATATTTAAATTATATGATGGCAAATGGAAACATTTTGAAAAGAAGACGACAGGCCTGATTCTCTGGTAAAATTTAATGGTGAATAACAGTTTGTGAATAAGTTTGCTCAACACAATCATGAGCTTTATTTTATTATTTTAGAATTTTTTTTTTATTGCTTTTATAATTCACACTTTTTATGGCAGAGGCAGCTGTCCAGCTGATTTGCATGAAACACGGCATGTGTAGCCTTGTGTGATGGATCTCTTTGGGTGGCACTGCAGTGTCTTCCTGATGTGCATGTGTTTCTTTGAGTGGAGACAGTTTGACCCAATGACAAAAGTGACTCAGACCATCACAGGGGCTGTTGGTAAAGTGCTCAAAATGTTTGGCCTGCACATTTTTAGTATCGTAGTTGTGGTGGTGGCTGTGGCTCCAGTTAGAATTTGGTGGGCCTTTTTTAGCTGTCATTGAGCTTTTGCGGAGCATCGCTGTTATGTTTCTTTTGTTAGCTGGATCATTCAAACCAAGGTTTGCTGGATGTACATTACTCCAGACAGGTGTCATTTGTAACTAGTCAATTGTTAACCCTGTTTAGTCATTCTTTTCAGTGTGTCTAGCTTTGTTTGGCAGCAGTGTGTTTGTTGCATTATGCTTCCAACACAAGGGCCAAGGCCCATGAAATAATGATATGCCATGCTGTTAACTGCCTACACAGCTGTTGTGGTAATGTATTTGTGTCATATGACCTGTAGCCATAATGGCTGGCTTGTCTCTTCTGGTGCTTTGTCTGGCTGCCATGTAAGGCGAAGTTGCACTGTGCTTTCAGACAATGATTGGCACACATGTTATAGTTTCACCAATGAAGGTAAGATTCATATTGCAACAGTTAATGTGTGTTGATTATCTACTAAAAGCATATTGCAACATTTATATCAAATTGCGCAGGTAAGTACCAGGGCTCAAAGAATGAAGCGATCTGCACTGACTGCATCCTCAAACAATAAGTGACTCTGCAAGTGGCAAGACGTTTGGAAGACGGAGTTCAACTGGGTTGACAAGTGCAGCGACATAAAAGCCTCCCTCCTGCAGATACTGCAGGCAAGAAATCCTGGTTTCACATGGTGGACGAAATGATCTAACAAGACATGAGAGCACCGATCAACACAAGACGGCAATCCAGCAAGCCAAACATAGCCATCTGATGACAAAGTGGGCCAGAACTACTAATGTGGATGGAACAAAGCCATTCCTTGCCGTGGGCCTCTATGTTGGCATATGGTGCTGACAATGCCAGTGTGAACTATGGCAAGTGGTCAGGCATGTATAATAGACTGAAAGAGAACTGCCCATCACTTCAAAAAGCAAACTGCCCTGCTCACATCCTTCACAATGCTGCAAAGAAGGCAGCAGCAAAACTGACATAGGACGTGGAGGTGTTCATCCTAAAAATGTTTAGCCATTTTTCAGGGTCTGCCACAAGAACAAGAGATTTAAGAGTTTTTTGAATTTTGTGGCATGGAATACAAGTCCCTTCTGAGGCATGTGCCAACTAGATGGCTGTCACTGCTGCCAGCAATTGACAGAATAGTAAAAATCTTGCTGCACTGCAGTCCTATTTCCTGTCACAAGGAGAGGATACACCTAGACAGATCTGGCAATACTTTGCTGACAATGAACATGGAGAGGGCACACTTCCGACACTGCCACAGTGCTACCTGTATTTCATTAGTGCCGTTCTGGTCGATTTCAATGAACATATAGCCACCGTAGAAAGATCACAACTGACAGCTAAGGAAACATTTGCGGTGATGGCCTCACTTAGACAAAAACTTGAAGCCCAAGCAACAGACAAGTTTTATGGGGGAAAGCTCTGGGCATTCATGAGGGATATGGATACTGTCTCTTGTAAAAAGCTGGAGAGAGATTTTATCCTTTTCCTTGAAACTGCTGTCAAATACTTGGAGCAGTGTTTTGACTTCAGTGATGACAACTACCTAAAGACAATGTCTATGCTGTCTTTGAAGGAACCCTTTGTCTTTGATGATTTGTTGAATGTTGTTGCTGCCTTTTCTCTGCAGGAATCCATAGATGCAGACAAACTCTTTCAAGACTATTCAGTTATCAGGCCCCTTATGCCAGATTTGTGCAGACTGGACCTAGCACCAGCAGAAAAGTGGCAAAAGAGTTGTTCGGATGCACCAGACCTGCCTGCTCTGTACCCAGTAATTGCACGTATCATGAGCATCCCACCTTCAAATGCTTTTGCAGAGAGAGTGTTTTCTCTCCTAAAGAACAAGTGGACTGATGTAAGAAATCGTTGCAGGGTGGAACTGATAAAAGACGAACTTATGGTCACAATAAACTACAAAATGAAATGTGGCGAATTCCATTCAAACATTATGTGGAACAGATCTCTTCTGCAGGCTGTTAAATCGAATGCTAAGTATAATTTCAAAGCTAAGAAATGAGGTGTAGAGCTGTTTTGAGCGAGAAAGAGGTAGAGTAGTTTTGAAAGAGGTGAGTATCAGTTTTTTTATTGCTTGAAAATGTCCTTGCTGCTTGAAAATTTACTTGTTGCTTTACTATTTCTTTTCTTTTTTTGTAATAAAAAATGCATTTTTTGCAGTGTTGCATTTGTCTGGTTCCTAATTTCAACTTACCAAAGGTAATGAACACAGACAATGTTAATGCTGTTCCATGGGTGAACATGCAAAGAATGCTGAGTCAAGGCATTCATGGGGTGGGCAGTGGCACATGACAAAGCATCCCAAATATCCTGATTGGTACCCTGTGTCATAAGGCTGCCGTGGACCCGCGGCACGCGCAGTTGGCTGCCAATGGCCAGGTCACGTGCTTTTATTCCACTTTGGGCTTCAGAAAAGGTAGTAACCCTACATTAAGACTGAAGCTGGCAGGCGCCAGGACCCCACGGAAATTTTCTAGAGCAGATGGCTGAAATGGACACGTTCTTCATAGCCGCAAAGGAGGTAGCCACCCCCCCCTTTGTGGAATGTCCCTTAACCGTGCCCGGCCAAGGGTTGTTACATTTCTGGTAACAGAATGTGATACAATGGATAAGCCACCTGGACAGCGATTGTTTAGAAACCGGAGCTCCCATCATCCAATGGGAGAAGGAGACGAAAAGCTTATCAGATTTACGGTGGTGCCTGGTTCTGGTCAGATAGCATCTTAGACACCTATGCACATCTAGAGTGTGCAGCAGGGCCGTTTAATCACCCCCTAGGGGTGTAACGTGGCACGAGGCACAGCCGAGTGCCATATTGCCCCAAGGGATGACTGACTGTTAATCTAACTCCTGGGAGTGTCTTATTGCTATTATAAAAAAATATTCCAAAACTAAAGTGTTAAAAGTATACTTTTTGAATGTTATCCTCATTCAGAGAGAGATTTTTAACAAAATAGTTCCTCCACCAACAGTTTAAGAATGATGATTCAAAATCAGAATGCAGCATTCCAGTTATTCAGCAGTGCTAGAGGATAGAATGCTGACAGGAAGAATCCATGTGCCATGGTGATCAGGCTGTACATGACAGTATAACATGGATTAATGTAAGGCTGTTGGAATCCTAACAGCCAATCAGACTGCAGCATTTCTGAGTCCCTTTTTATAATTTAGGAAAATACACTAGTAAGTCGATGTCCTGATTGAGGTTGAGAGCTGAGACCACCTTAGGTAGAAACTTTGGACATAGCTCGCAATCTGCAGCTGGTTCAAAAGGTGGCAGTGTGAGCTGCTCCAGGACAAAGGGTAAATCCCATGAAGGAATAGGATCCTTAATTGGAGGTCTAAGGTGGAGAACACCTCTCAGGAAGGCTCGTGCTGTGTCCAACTGAGTGATGGGACGTCGGCCTATAGGTGTATGATAGGCTGAGATGGCACAAAGGTGAACTTTAATAGAGGAGTAGGCCAAGCCTGCCTGAAAGAGAGACAGGAGGTAGTCCAGGACCGACCTTTCCAGACAGTCCATCGGGGAAAGTCCTCGTGCTTGAGCCCAGAGGCAAAATCTGTGCCATTTCATGGTGTATGTGGCATGAGTGGCCGGTTTTCTAGCAGCCGCTAGAACATCTGCTACCTCTTGCAAGACCCCGTACCGCATGATAGCTATGTCTCTAGGAGCCAGGCATTCATGTTCAGAGAGCGAAGGTCCGAATGAACCAAAGAACCTACCTCCTGGGACAATAAGTGACAGCTGACTGGCAGAGGCACCGGAGGTTCCTGGGACAGCTAGTGTAGCAGAGGGAATCAAATCTGTCTGGGTCAAAAAGGCGCAATAAATATCATCGTTGCCTGCTCTCTGCGGAGTTTCAAAAGGACCCTCTGGATAAATGGGAAGGGAGGAAATGTGTAGAGGAATCTGCCCGTCCAGGAGAGGGACAACGTGTCTCGCCATTAAACGCCAGGCCCTGGATCTAGCGAGCAGAAATTGGGCAGTTTTGCGTTTGATGGGGACGCGAAAAGGTCTAACTCTCGTGAGCCCCATCTGTGAAACAGATCCTCTATTACCTCCTGGAGTAGTTCCCACTCATGGACTCTGGCCTGAGAGCGGCTCAGGCTGTCTGCGATGACGTTGCCCACTCCTGGGACATGAACAGCAATGAGGTTTGTGCAGTGTTGTAGAACCCAATCCCATACCCTCATGGCCTCCCTGCAAAGCGGGTAGGAATGGGTGCCTCCTTGTTTGTTGAGGTAATACATCAATGCGATATTGTCTGTTTGTAACAGGAGATTACCCGGTGGGATCTCCGACTGGAAGGCCTGCAGGGCATCAAAAACTGCTCTCATTGCCAAAGTATTTATGTAGAGATGAGCTTCCTGGGGTGCCCACGAGCCCTGAGACCTGACCTCGTTGAGGTGTGCTCCCCAACCGAACCCTGAATCACTGGAGGAGAGCGTCACAATCGAAGACGGTGCAATGAACGGGACCTCACCGACAGGTTCTTTGAATCCAGCCACCATTGCAAATCCCGGATTACGGCATTCGTGATCCGAATTGGAAGCTGCAAATGGTCTTGCTTCTGATCCCATTGAACCTGTAACATCCACTGGGTCACCCGCATGTGGAGACAGGCTAGCGGGACTGTTGCAATGGCCGCAGCCATGTGTCCGAGCAGGCAAAGGACCAGTCTGGCTGGGACTGTCTTCTTTGCCACGATGTCCCTGATGAGGGATCTGATGTGTTCCGCTCAGTTCTGGGGCAGAAAAGCTCTCCCCTGGACAGTGTCCAGAACTGCGCCGATGAACTGCAGATTCTGTGACTGAACAAGGTGTGACTTCTCCTGATTGATAATGATGCCCAACGTCCCGAACAGGGACTGAGTACAGTGAATTGCGGACATCAGAGCCTCCCGAGAGGGTGCCATGAGGAGCCAGTCCTACAGGTAGGGGAACACGTAGTGGCCTTGTCTCCTTACAGCCGCCGCTATGACTGCCACGCACTCCGTAAACACCCGAGGTGCCGATGACAGTCCGAAGGAGGGCTCAGAACCGATAATGGCGACTTAGAAATTGCTAAGAACTTCCTAGCGCTTGAGCAATGGGTATGTGCAGGTAGGCATCCTGCATGTCCAAGGATGCTAGGAAGGCACCCTGCTTGAGCATGGGAATCAAACCGGGATGGGTCACCTTGCAGAAGCGTTTGTAAAGGATCGAAGCATTGAGATCTCTGAGATCCAGTATCAGACTGAGGTCCCCTCTCTTTTTGGGAACCAGAAAGAAGTGGGAATAGTAACCTGCACCTCTCTGGTTCCTCGGTACGTGCTCTATAGCTTCCTTTTCCAGAAGCGCGATGCCTCCTACTGTATGAGCAGTGTGTGCTGACCCAAATAACGGCAAAGCAGGGCAGGTCTTGACGGTGGGTGGACGAGGAATTCTATAAAAAGACCTCTCTTGACCAGTTGAAGGACCCACCGGTCGGCGATAAATCGACTGCCACCCTGAAAAGTGGCGAGCGATGCGACCCCCGACCTTTTCTGCCCGTTGATCAAGAAGGAGGGCCGGGAAGGAGTCATGCTGTGGCGGCATTACCCCTTTACAGGCTGAGGCAGTTTGGTATACGCTGGCCTGGGGAAGACTTAAGTTTGCGCCTTATGGTGGAAGGTGCCCCTTTGCTGCTGGCCACAACATGGCTGCTGCCTTTGTTGTCGGCCACGAAAACCGTTCTGGTTCCTATGAAAGGAACCAGATTTGGGTCTGTACATGGCCTGTACAGTCCTTACTGCCTTCCCGGCATCCTGAAGCTTGGTGATGACCGTTTCAGAGGGTTCACCAAACAGGACCTCTCCGTTATAAGGGATGTCAAGGATACTCTTCTGTACGTCCAGTGTGAATCCGGAGACATGGAGCCAGGATGTCTCCGGAGACAGACGCCTGAAGCTGCGCCCCTGGCAGACGAGTCCGCAGAATCATATGTGGCTCTTAACACTTGGGTCCCCACGTCTGACCCTGTGCAGAGGAGGTTCAAGAGCTCCGCCTTCTGCTCACCATCCGGAAGTTTGTCAACTAGGTCCTGACCCTGCTCCCTCAGGGCATTCTGAAACAGAACCATATGAGTCAGATAGTTCAGTGACCTGATGGAGCATGTAGCAGCCGCATACATGCACCTCCCCAGGACATCCAATTGCTTGGATTCCTGGTCCGTTGGCTGTGTACTCAGATGTTGTGGTCATTGAGACCTATCATGGGAGGCCGTAATGACCAGAATCAGCCAGGGGTTGTTGTGTAAATGCTGGTCCTCTACAGGGCCCTGCACAGGTCAGCTTTCTTGAGGCAGCAGGGGTGAAGTCGTGGACTTCCACGCAGCCTTGGTGACGTTCACAAAGGTGTCTACCAAGGGTGGTACCACCACAGGCTTCGGGTCTTTCTGCCGAAGCTAATGGGCTAGATGCTGTCTCTTGGGGTCGAGATCTTCCGAATCCCATCCTATATTCTCCAGGATGTGCCTCATGATTTCAGAAAAAGAGGGATCATCGGGAGGAGAGCTCGTGGGTCGGGTGATGGGATGCTGATCGGAGAAGGAGATCAGGAGGTATCTGAGGTGTCAGGTCTGGAATCATCCCCTAGCGCAGTGGACTGTCGACATCTGGGTCGCTTAGGACTGGGAGACCCTGAGGGAGATCTTGAACAGGGCCTTCTCCGTTCTTTGGATCTTTCCCTAGGAGGTGGAGTAGGTTCCTTGGGGGTCGGTTGTCTTCTTGCTGGCCCCTGCGGTGGAGGAGGGGGAGTAGGAGGAGGAGGAGGTTTGACTGGGAGCACATCCTTCTTTATTGTGTCCCACCAAAATGTAAAGAGATCTTTGACCTTCTGAACATTCATACCGGATGACGGCGGGTTCGGCGAAGGCTCCTGTGGAAGCCCGACGTCCTCGTTGGTGCCTGCCTGGTCATCAGGCAACGTCAGGTCCTCCTCAGTAGAGTCCCGGCTTAAGGCCTGGAAGTCTACCTGGGATGCAGAGAAGCCAAAGTGCTACCTGAAGACTTAACCTTTACTGGAGGGGGCTGAGAGCAGGCCCTGGAGGGAGAGCGGTCTGAGCGCATGGAGCCTGAGCTGGTACACGAGTCTGAGGCCCAGTGAGGGGATCTGGACCTGACCTTCTCCCGATGCTTGTCCCGGTGCTTATGGGACTTAGAGGTAGACTCACCTCTCGAGGCAGGGTCTTTATCCATGCTTTTTAGCTTTTCTTCCAAGAGGAACCCCTGAAGTGCCTTCTGCCGGCGGATCCGGGTGCGACTGTTGAACCCCTGGCAAAAGGAGCAGACCTTGGTGTCGTGGTCCGGGCCTAAGCACCGCAGGCAGGATGAGTGTGGATCCTTGAAAGGGATCTGCTTGCTGCAGGCGCACTTGGAGGAGTGTCCTTCTGAGGAAGGAGTTGGAGATGCCAACACGGAGTAGGTAAAACCTTGAAAATTCTAGTCACGCTCACTAGAGTGGGACCATGAGGCCAATGCTGGCTAATCGACGGGCGGGAAAAGAACTGGGGATTCTGGGGACCGCCTTTTATATGATGCCTGATGTCGGGGGCAGGGCCGACGTCGGGGGGCGGTCTCCGCTGGATACTGCTAGCTACAAACTTTCCGTGAGGTCCTGGCGCCTGCCGGCTTCAGTCTTAATAGTGTAACCTGATGAAAGAGCCGTTTCTTGAAGTAAAAGATCAGGTTACTCACCCTGAGTCACGTCGGGATGCTGGTTTTGTGGCCTCGGTTCTCCGATCTCTGTTCCCTAAGTAGGGGGTGTGCGCCTTGCCTCCCTCCTCCCGGAGAACTGCTAGGAGTCTGCCAAAGAGTGTGGATGAACAACATATCCACGCTCCTAGAAGAACAGGTTACTCACCTGTAACAGTAGTTCTAGGAGTGGTATATGTTGTTCATCCACACTCTTTGGCATGTCCCTTTCCCTTTAAATCTCCCCGGAAAGTCTTCATGCTGGCTCCTCCCACCCACCCGGATGGTAAATACCTCGGGCTCCGCCCCATGACACCAGATCTTAGCCGGCTGGAAGCAAGGTCATGCGCCTAAGGCCGTGGAGGTCGGGTGGGTGCGTGTAGGGTGAAGGAGTCCAGACGCTTACCCTGACACCAAATGGAAAACCTCTTCCATTTGAAGGCATAACATTTCCTGGTCGATTCCTTGAGAGATGCCTCCACCACAGTGTAGACATCCTCGGAACGGCCCAGAACCTGGAACTCTAGCTGCTCAGGTACCAGGCTGTGAGGTGCAGGGATTGAAGGTCCGGATGGAAGACCTTCCCTGGTTTAATTATATCAGGTCCGGGCGCAGCAAAGCCCCTGGGGCCTGCAGCTGAGGCTGAGGAGATCTGGGTACCAGAATTGGCGCGCCAATCCGGGGCTACCAGAATCACCTTCACCTTGTCCCTCCTCACCTTGAGTAACACCTTGTGGATCAAGGGGAAATGGAGGGAAAGCGTAGAGGAGGCCTGAGGTCCACGGCCTCGAAAAGGCATCCCCCCCCTGCAGCGAGCCCTGCTGAGGGGGGCGGGCATGGTACAGACCCAGCTTGGCATTCTACCTGGAGGCAAACAGGTCCACCAACAGTTTGCCCCAATGGGAGAACAAACTATAAGCTACCTCTGGATGGAGAGACCACTCGTGGAATGTCTGGCCTAGGCGGCTGAAAGCATCCGCCAGTTGGTTCGAGACTCCTGCCACATGGATGGGTAGGAGATCCGCATCCAACCTGCTGACGAGGGTCCAGATGCAGAGCGCCTCCTTGCATAGCAGACAGGAGTGCGTGCCGCCCTGTTTGTTGAGGTAGTACATGGTCGTGGTACTGTCCGTCTGGACTTGAACCACTTGACCCCGGAGCTGAGGAGCGAAAGCTGACAGTGCCAGTCTGACTGCTCTGCGCTCTAGCAGGTTGACGTGGCATCGGGACTCCGTGGGGTTCCAGAACCCATGGGCTCTGTTGTCCCCCATGTGAGCTCTCCAGCCCATAAGAGAGGCATCGGTCGCGAGAACGACCGTCGGCTCGGGGCCGACGAACATGATCTCTTCCTGCAGATGACCTGGGACAGTCCACCACTGGAGAGCGTCAAAAACATCTTCTGGGTGACAGTGACCAGCTGGTCAAATTGACCCTGATGCTGAGTCCACTGAGCGGCCAGCTCCCACTGGAGGGGGCACATGTGTAATCTGGCCCAACGGACCACTGAGGTGCACGCCACCATGTAACCCAGAAGGCACAGGAAGTCCCGGGCAAGACCCAAGTGTCCAACCAGAAATGATTGTGCAAAGGAGGAAAGAACCTCCGCCCTGTCCGCCGGGAGCCGGGCTCTGGCTTGAAGAGAGTTGAGCTCTGCCCCGATAAAGGCCATCACCTGAGAGGGCACGAGTTCCGACTTGGCCTCGTTGATCAGGAGGCCTAATTGGGAACAGGTTCGAAGGGCCAAATCCCTGGACCTCTCCACCTCCTGCAGGGAGGAACCCGCCAGGAGCCCATCATTGAGGTAGGGGTATATCCGAACCCCCTGACGCTGTAAATGGGCTGCCACCACTGCAATGCATTTGGTGAAGACCAGAGGGGCCGATGACAGACCAAATGGCATGGCTCGGAATTCGTACAGGGTCCCTTCGACCCTGAGGCGGAGGAACCGCTGGTGGGACAGACTGATTGGGACGTGAAAGAACGCGTCCTGTAGATCCAGTGAACAGAACCACATGTTTCGCTCCAGAGATGGTATGATCTGGTTCAATGTTACCATCCAGAAGGTGCGAGACCTGAGATATTGATTCAGGTCATGGAGATCTAGGATCGGGCACGAATCCCCCATCCGCTTGGGCACCAGGAAGTACCTGGACACGAAGCCTGGGTCTGTAGGAGGATCTGGCACTGGAGCTACCGCCTCCTTGCGGAGGAGCTGAGCAATGTCGTCCCGAAGGGCCGAATGAGTGCCAACTCTGATCCTTTCCTCCCATGGGGCACGGGCTCGGCAAGGAGGGTACTACTTGAACTCTAGAGGCAGTCCCCGAACGACCACTTCCAGGACCCACCTGTCCGAAGTGATACCGGACCAGGCGGAAAGAAAGTGGCGGAGCCGGCCCCCCCGTGGGAGGACCAAGAACTGGCGTGACGGGAGTAGGGGTGGCTACTTCCGACCCGTCACTGCGTAGGCTTAGAGGAGGAGGAGGCTCCTGGACCGGCACCTCAGCCTCCTTTGCAGGGCTGTTGGGAACCCTGCTTGGGCCTAGAGCACCAAGCTTGAGCCTGCTGTTGCTGCCGACCTCCCTGGAAGGGGGGCTGTCTAACTGCAGGAGAAGAGTGCCGAAAAGGCTTCTTCTTGCACTTCTGCTGGTTCTTGCCCGAAGAACCCTTTGCAGAAGTGGTACCCAAGGTGGCATTGGAATGCTCTATGCACTGGAGGTGACCTGCCACTCCCGGACCGAAGAGGTCGGTGCCTAGGAAGGGCACATCAGCTAATTTGTGCTGAGTATCCGCTGGAAAAGAGGATAATCTCAGCCAGGCCCTGCGGCGAGTGGCCACTACAGCTACTAGTGAACGGGCACAGGAATCTCCAATGTCCAAAGCCGTCTGGAGCTGCTGTTTTGCAACAGCATGGCCCTGGTCACGGACTTGCTTAACCGTGGTCTGCATGTCCGCTGGAAGATGAGGGAGGACTTCATCTAGCGACCCCAAGAGGGCGTGACAGAAGTGTGCCATGATCACTGCCGAGCTGGCCTGACGAAGGCTCAAGGAAGAGGCTGCATATACCTTCCGGGCAGAATGGTCCATATTTTTTGGACTCCTTGTCCGGAGGGCCGTCAATATCCACTGAGCTACCCGTGCGTCTAAACACTGAGGCAGTCACAAGGCTCTCGGCCGAGGGATGCTCCGTGAAGCCCGCCATGGACCCCATGGGTACAGTGTACTTGCGAGCCATGCAGGCAGATGGAGCTGAGCTAGAGGCAGGGCGCTGCCATAGCTCAAAGGCCGGGCCAACAATGGCGTCTGCCACTGGGAAGGCCTCCGTCGAGGTATCCCCCTTCTTAAGGGATATCCATGAGAGGATATTCCGCCTTCTTTTGAATAGGCTCCAAGGGCATACCGGTGGACTCTGAAATAGGTCAAAGGATGCCTGTAAAGGGGAAGGACCTTCCTCCAGGCTTGTCACTGACAACTCATCATCAGGGTGTGAGTGAAGACCAGTGGTATCCGAGTCCGAGGAGTCGGGATACAGGGGTCTCCCGCCTACGTCCCCTTCAATACACCGAGGGCGATCGGGGACAACAGTGATGGACAGACGACGGGGCTGGCCTGTATCTGTCTGATCCTCCTTTGAGGGGGCCCCTCCCTGAGGCTGCTTAGGCGGTGGCTCCACCAAAATTAGTGGGGAGACCGGAACAGGCCGAACAGGAATGCATGCCGGTCCTATCGGAGGAAGAACTGGAGTCTTCTGTTCCGGAGGAGTCGGCGTCGGCCTAAGAGGCTGGGGCCAAGTAATGCCAGTGGAGCCGACTTTTGACCTGTCAGAATTAGCTGTTGCCACATGAGGTCCTCATAACGTCAACGGAGCTTCCCAAGTCTCTCCTCGTTCGAGGAGGATGAGGATCGGTGGCGGCGCCTCTTCCGGGAGTGTTTGTGGCCCTTTTTCGTTTTTTCGACTCACGGGGTCCTAGTCCTCGATTGAGACCGACTGTGTCGGCTCTGTCAATCAGGAGAGGCCAGATTCGGTGAACATCGAGGTTCCGGCCCCTGGCCCTCGATCGGGATAACCAAAGGACGGGTCTCCTTGTCAGGGAAAGAAAGGATGGGTGTCCTCTCCAAGGAGTCGTTGACCGGGGTCAGCAACAACGGCTCAATCTGGTCGAGAGAAATCTCGGCCACTTCTGCCGTATCCTCGGCCTCGGTGCCTTGGCCTGATGGAAGGTCCGAGAAGCCGGCAGCTGAGGAAGCGATCTCGACCACCAGGTCCTGCGAATTAGACCGCTCTTGGTCCCAGGAACGTCTTCTTTGGGTAGAAGAAGATTTAGGGTCCTTGTCCCTTTTCTTAGGGCAGGAGGAGTGCGAGCCCGTGGGCGCCTCACCCTTGGTAGGGAGAGACTGGCACAGCTCCCGAAAGGACCCAGTGAAAGTGGAGCCCAGGTTAAGTGGCACGGAAAAACCCCGGCTGGCGAGCTTAGCAAGCTTCCTCTTCGAAAGCCGCCATCTGTTCGAGCTGATCGGTGGATCTCGTGGTCGCGGAAACCGCCCATCTGGCCTCCTTCGATTTCACCAGTGGATTGCGAAGCTCCAGTCTCCCTAGCTTTAGGCGTGCCTTGCGGTTGTCCAGGATGTCGGGATGGAAGGCCAGACAAATGGTGCAAGAGGTGGTGTCATGCATGACACCCAAGCAATAAACACACGAGAGGTGGGGATCGGTGCGCAACATTTTCTGTCTGCAAGGACACCGGCAAAACCTGGGGGACGACTTGTCCTCCATGTCCGATGCGCTCGGATCGGAATCGTAAACTCTTACGAGTTTCAAAGAAAGTAAATGCGGCGAAAACCGTCGATTAGAATCCAGGGCCTACGGTACTGTAGAAGTAGCACGAGGGAACCTGATCAGCGGAAAGGAAGATCTGGCGTCATGGGGCGGAGCCGAGGTATATACCATCCGGGTGGGTTGGAGGAGCCAGCCTGAAGACGTCCGGTAAAATTTAAAGGGGAAAGGGACATGCCAAAGAGTGTGGATGAACAACATATCCACGCTCCTAGAATATGTTTCATTCAAAGGGTAACGGGTTTGGAATGAGTTTCCTATAAGCGGTGCCATATGCAAAAACAAATTAGATTTTAAGTCAAACCTGAATAAACATATGATATCAAATACAAAATACTTCCACTGAATTAGTGGGGAACAGTTCATATGGACATTTAGCCTTGCTCTGCTCCTTGTACCTCAATGTGAACCTCAGCATGAATCTGTTCCAAAAGAAAGGTCCCAGGTAAGCAATGCAAAAAAACATGGGCCCAATACACAGTCACAAAGGGGTTATGGTGTGAAGGGTTTGGGCAAACTGTCACCCTTTGTGGATATACACAAAAGAAGAGTTCTGTCTAGAGGAGACCCCCTGCAAATATATTTACTAGTTGTTAAGGGGGCAGAAACTGGTTTTAATTCACTAATATTCTGCTCAGCAACTGCTGCAGACTTGTAGCATGGCATAACAGCAATCATATATCGCAACGCCACGCTGCAAGTCTAAGCAGACCATTGGTGCCACCAGAAACTCCTGGCCAGTTGGACTCAGTTGATCCTGAGCTTGATGGCTCCTTTCCTGGTAGTCCAGAACCTCCCCCAGCCACCTGCAGAGCACATTTCCATCCACTCCCTGGAGTACAGTCATTCTCCCCTCCCTAGCTCTATATGCTGCAAGCTTCAAAACCAGCACCATAGTTTGCCTGGAACCCCTTCCATGGCCACAGGTCACTGCTGAGGCCTCATTTGGAGAACTGCATCCAGTTCTGGAGGCCGCATCTCCAAAAGGACAGACAAGGTGGAGGGAGTTCAAAGAAGGGCAACAAAAATGGTACAGGGCCTATACCAGAGATCATACGAGGAAAGATTGGAGGAAGTCAATATGTACTCATGGAGGAGAGGAGAGAGGTGGTGACACGACTGAGACATTCAAGTACATAAAGGGAATACATAAGGTACAGTAGGGAGGCTTCTTTCAGATGAAGAGACACTCTAGAACAAGAGGACACAGCATGAGACTGGAAGAGGGTAGACTAGGGGGCAACATAAAGTACTTCTTCACAGAAAGGGTAATGGAGGCATGGACAAGCCTACCAGCAGAAATGGTGGGAGCAAATCTCAATAAATACAACCTATGTCCCTTTCAACATGGCTTCCGTAAACACCACAGCACCTCCTCTGCCCTGGCAGTCTTCTCAAACCATGTCCTCAGAAATATGGACATAGGTAAGGCCGTGGGTGCAGTCTTTGTTGATTTATCAAAGGCGTTTGACCTTGTGGATCATCAACTTCTTCTCTCCACACTTCAATATCTTGGTTGTGCCCCTGGACCTGCAGCCTGGTTTCACAGCTACCTCTCAAACAGGTCCCAGTTCATGCTTATAGGCAAAGTTGCCTCGGCCTCCTTCCCACCAGCACAGGAGTTCCTCAGGGATCTATCCTTGGCCCCCTTTTTTCCTTGTATATCAATGCCCTACCAGAAGACAGCCTAAACTGCAACACACACCTCTATGCAGACGACCTAGTCCTATACCACAGCAATAAGTCCCTAGAAGCAATCTCCTCCACTCTCACTGACAGTTATGCAGCAGCCATTCATTGGCTCTCATCAGGAAAACTCCTTTTAAAGGGGAAAAGATGAAGGCCATGCTCTTTGGATCAAAGCCTTTCTTAAACAAGTCAGCCAAGTTAAACTCCTCTCTCACCGTATATACACCCGCAGGATCTCCACTTGAACAGGTCAATGTTTTCAAATATCTCTGCGTTACCCTAGACCCATCGCTCACCTTTAATGATCACACAACCCTGATGGTAAATAGGATAAACCAGAAGCTAGGAGCAGCTTACCGTGCAAGTCACCTGTTATCACCTGAAGCTCGTCTCAGTACTGCACAGGGAAATCTCCTCCCTCTCCTTGACTACTGCTCCCCATCTACTCACACATGTCCACAAAGCAACTCTCCTGCCTCAACAAGACTTACAATGCCATATGTCGCTTTGTTCTCAAATTCCCCTCCTTAACTCATCACTGTACACTCTACCTGTCCCTTGGATGGCTCCCTCTCCAGGCATGCTTTGACTACACCGCAGGCTGCCTAGTCGATAATGCCCTCAGAAGTAACCAGCTGTCCCCTTATGGCCCCCTACTCATGAATAGAGCATCTATGAGACCTCTTAGAGCATCCTCCTTTCAATCCCTATAAGTCCCCAGAGTCTCTACAGCAATGGGCAGCAATGCCGTCTCTGTCTCTGCCCCCTCCCACTGGAATAGTCTTACCACGTCTGTCCGTATATCCGCATCCCATGCATCTTTTAAGTCTAACCTAAAGGCCTGGCTTTTGAAGGTTCCACTTGTACATGCACACAGGGCAGCACAGAAGACTGAAAGCCACCATAATCCTACCACTGTCTGGTACCTTTCTGCCCCCCCCCCCCCACCACATTCCCTAAAGCACAAACCCACATGTACGTCTCATACTGCCTCGTAAATCATTCCTGGGAAACCTCCTCCCACTCTACCAGGTTTCAGGCCGTGGCTCAAGGATGTAGCAGGACTTGGTAGGGCACTTCACTAAACATCCTGCTCTCCAGTTTTCTCAGCCTATGCTCCCTCACTGTCTAACTTGGTGCATTGGCTGGTAGCCATGCTCTATTTTACCTCACGGTGTTTAGCTTGGCCTACCCTCTCTTCTCAGGTCATACGTGTTACCTTGACTAGATATAGATAAGTTTGGTTATTTTCAAACTGCTCCTTGTCAACCTGTGTAATATTCATAACTATCCCTACGGTACTTCACTTACCGTGTTTGTATACCTTATGTATACACTGTCTGTCTGTTGCATATTGTTGCTTGTACTGTATAATTTCAAAGTGTAGATCATGTCTACTGCCTGTATGCATGTAATGCCACCTTGTGGCCCACATCATGACTGAAAATGGTCCTCTGGATCAGTGCACTTACCTGGTTACCAAAAACATAAATAAATAAAATTGGTGGGGGAATTCAAAACTGCATGGGATCGACACAGGGTTACCCTGGGGATACAACAGAAGAGATGAGGCTGGAGATTAAATAGGATCTGAAATTTTTGGATTAGGAAGGGAAAAAAGGGCAGACTGGATGGGCCTGGCAGTCCTTATCTGCCATCAAATTATATGTAACTTTAGCAACAACCCCACCCCATGTGTAAACTTCTATAGGAAAGGAGTGTCTCAAAACTCTGACTGGGATTGTGAGGTTCACCTGTGGGCCATTTACATGGTGGCCCCCACCCCATTTCTGCAGGGTTGCAATGCATTTAGTGACAACTATATCAGGGCTACAGCAGGAACTTTTTTTGCCCCCCCCGCCGAAGTGTCAGAGTGGCCCGAATCGCTGGGGGTATTTGGCAGTTTACCTTGCTGTTAATCCTGTTTAACTTAAATATACAACAAAAATGTCCTGGCTATAGCACTGATTTTGTTGTTTGCAGTATTTTTCAGGTAGCCACCTCATGTTCGGCAGCTCAGCATTCAGAAGTTTAGCAGTGGCTCGCCTGAGTGTTAGTGCCTCGGTTCCTGAATTGTGCTTCGCAATGCAGTTTAGTGACCTCATAGAAAAGGCTTCTTACCCCGAATCGCCTAATGGGGCACAAAGTTGCAACTGTTGCTAACTGGTCTTGCACCCACTTAGTGACAGTCCGTTGTGACTGTAAATGGGGTTACCGTTGTATAATGCAAAGTTTCAACTTATACATATGTGTGACCGGGAGCTCCTGCCACTCTTGAGGACCGATCTTTTTTTAAATCTATTGCAACAGCTTCTATTTCTAAGCCTAATCTGTCCTTTACTATTTGTAGTCCATACGGTTGGCCACCTGTGGGCACCCCCTTCTCCCTTTCTTGACTATGCTATAGTGTCCTCTTTAATTTTCCTTTTCCCTCTCAGGTCCTTGTACAGGGAGGTTATTGTGGTGACCTCCAGATGTATGTAAAATAGGTTGTGTTTACTGTTGTTGGATTTATTATGTAATAGCACTATGTTATAAAATACCTTAATGTATATACCTTATGTTTATGAAACCTGTAAATGTTTAAAATACCATGGCACTTGATGTTTTTGATAAGGATAAAAAGTACTAGGTGACTATTATACAAATTAAGCTAGTTGTGCTATTTACAATGCATGTATATTGTAAACTTAACAAGCCAGAAATGTTATGGTGATTTGCATATATCCCATGATGCACTGCATTATGGAACTATGTATGATGATGTATTTCTTTGAAACTTGATTTCTTGCCAATGCCCTTTGGGGTAACTGTTCTTTCAGTGATTCTGCATTGAGGTTCTTTGTTTATAGCTTGTTTTGTTTTTCTTCTTTTTGGGGCCCCACTACGTAAACAAATGAGGGCTCACATAAGGGTTACGGGTAGAGCTCACCTAGCTGAAGGGATTAGAGATCAGTGTCAGTAGGTGCTGGCTAAATACACAGAGAGGACATTCATAGTCTGTTGCTGCAAACTGATGTACTGAAGAAGCAATATGGCATTGCAGAAGCTTATTTCTTGTGTTTTGAATAAACATCACACAAACATTGTGTGTTGAACCTGAAGTTTGGTGTCTGGTCCATCTGTTATCACACAACTCCTTCACAATATGCTCCAGGAGAGAATGAGATAATGCTGCACAAATACTTACTCTATTAACGCCAGTGTAAAGAACAAGGTTTCCATTACCCTCCAGAACCAGCATTGTGTCAGTACTCTGCAAGAAAAATTTAAATAGTTCATAAGACTTCAAACAGCTATGCTCTACTGCTACGCTCTACTATAAACAGCTATGCTTTACTACAAACACCAAGGCTTTACAGTAACATGAAGTAGTACCATAAAACACCCAATATCTAGACATACTGATGTGGGGGTGGAGGTTAACAACAGCATACAAAGAATCCTAAGATCTGTACATTCATTTCCAAAGCCTAAAGTATCCTTCACTGAATGTTGTACATCGACTTTTAAGGTACAGTACTGTATATGTTTTTGTGAGGAAAGAAGAATAGCCATCGTTTTTGGATATTTGTTTACTTAAACGTTTTACCAGAAAAGAACCACTGAGTTGTGAAACAGCTAATTTCCAGAGGCATCCTGTAGAGAAGGTATAGCAAGATTCAAAATGTCCAATAACAACAAAGCAGTAAAAAGTAAACACAAATACAAGAAGCTAAAGCATCAATAACATCATACAGTGTGGTGGTGGAGCCCAACAGCATGTCCAGAAGGTAGTCAGGTTTTACAGAGCAAATCCCCTTGACAGGCAGATCACTGTTGCATAGGCCCAACAACTAAAGCAGTTAGTTGTACACAGAGACAGTGTGGCACAGTTCTGTCAGCCGTTTCAAAGGACAGAAACTCGTCCGGGCTGTATTTTGCTTTTAAGAAACTAGTTACTTGCGGTAAGGCGGCCTGTAAAACCACTTTGGCTACATCATGGCAGAACGTCATTTCTAAACTGCAGGTATATCTGAATAATTTCCTCTTACATTGCAATGCTTAGGAGGGTTGTACTGAAGAATCCTAATGTTATAATATGGTATGCTATCGGTAGACTCTTCTGAGAGTTTGTATTTTCTTGTGCATACAGAAACTGTAACTGAACTATTCAAAACAAGACTAGAAACTCTTCTACTTTTTCTCAATCCGAAAGGCCTGTCTTTCTCTCCCCTCCCCCATTTGGTGGCAACAGTCAATCAGAAACAATCACTGAAACAATACTGAAAATATCAACTATATAGCAGATTTGCAACGGCCAGATCCAAAATATGAAATAATATATCTTCATGGGCCAGATTTTAAAAGCGCCATTAAAGCAAAGCAAGCTGCGTCGCTCTATGGCTGTGACAAACTCTGTGTGCATCATAGGTAATACAGAGCTTAGTAGACCAAAGTCCATGATGCTCGCTGATATCCATTATAGCCCAATATGGAATTTAGACCTAAATAATTATCCAAATGTAATTTAAAGGTGTCCATATTTTCGCATGCTACTACATCCAGTGGCAGATTATTCCATATTTTGCATACTCTTATTGAAAACCATGCACTTCAGGGAACCTGCACCCTATATCAAACAGGGGGTCCCTGCGCCAAAGAACCAGGAGTTGCCACAGCCACTGGGCTGCGCCAAACATACTGTGGGGTTTGATACAGGGATACAGCACCCCCCCCCCCGCCTGGCGTAATCCCAGAAGGGCCAGGAAGGTGGGGAGGGAGGGTTAATATGCCAACAAATAGGAGACGGGGGCAGAAGGAGAATGGGGTAGTTGGGGGACACGTCGGCAGTGTCAGGGTTCCGAGGTGGTACTCAGCAGGGTTGACATGCAATGGCAGACAGACAGTCAGCCCAGGCAGAGGGGGTCCAAAGGGACGGACCATGACCTGCCCTAGGTGGGCGTAGCCCTGGCACCTGCCCCACAGGTGCCACAGTCCCTAACCCCGTAGGAGTAATGCAGCCTGCCACCACATGGGGGGCTGGTACCACAGAACTGTTGTGCTGCTTGGGGAATGTTCCCCTCCACCACTGGCACCCCACAACCTGCAGCCACTGCTTCCCACCTACACAGTTGTGGACTGTGGCACCTATGGGGCAGGTGCCAGGGCTGTGCCCACCTAGGGCCAGGTAATGGTTTATCCCTGCCAACCCCCTTTACCCAGGCCACTCAGCTCACTGCTATCACGCATGTCAACCCCGCCAGGTGCCACCTCTGCACCCTGACACTGCCGACAAATCCAAGACCCACCCGGCACCCCCTTGTTCCTTCTGCCCTGTCCCCTGCTTACAGGCGCCCCTATATCACCCCCCTGTCCGACGGTGGCACATGGCCCTTAGACCACCTCTTACCTGGTCTAAGCTGTGCCCCCTGTTGCATCCAAGACAGGGCTTCTAAAATTCCGGAAAAGGGGATGGTGTAGCCCTGCTGTGGTGCAAGCCCCCTTGATTTTGATGCAGCCCAAGTTTGAAAATCAGGATTGCCACAAACTTTAATGTAAGGTGCCACCTGTGTGAAAACCATTTACGTAGGCACCTTAAGCCAAAGTTTGTCCTTTTAAAATCAGGCCCCATGTGTAAGGCTGCAGGACCATATGGTCTGTCCCTTTACCCGTGAAGATAACCGGCATAGTCAGTCTACTTGAATATCCCGTATGTGTTCACAAAAATATATCCCCACTGGTGGTACTGTATATACATACTACATCAGAATATGCAAGAAAAATTTACATTTGGCCTTTATCAGTGCATTCAATGGTTACATTTCATCCTTTTTTCTGAATATTCATCCTGGTTTGGGGGTTATGAAGAGTGGTGCTTGAAGTACTGAACACCTATATACTGCTAGGCAACTTGAACCTGTAAGCACAGCACCACTTTTCCTCTGTGGCAATGAAAATAACTTAGCCAGTTACAGTCAGTACCTAGTCATCTCTCACCTCTAATGGTGCTGCATCCTTGGCCTGAATATTAGTAACAGACCCAAAAATCAGCTGGGACATATCATTGCTTTCCTCAAATTTGACACACCTAGAAGTAAAAGATAAAAAGTTCAAATTTACCAGGCTTGCTTATTTTTTGCTACCAGAATTTTGAAAGATGGACTGGGATTCAAACTACAGCTCTTCCAGTTGCAATAGAGGAAACTTTGACTCAGAGCAGTAAGTAATGGTGGGACGGGGATTGCAAGAATTGTTGAACATGACAAAGGGCACTCTGTACAAAGCAGTGCCATATAGTAGAGAAAGCTATGAATAACAGTTGAAGAAGAAATTGAATTTATATAGTTTTTTTCATAAAACATATTACCCCAAAGTGCTTTACAAGCAATGAGACTGGTAGTGATGCGACTGTAAACATGTAGTGGCAGTTCATTAACACCCACAGAGCACCATGGACAACTGACTGAACCTATTTTATGGGAAGGAGAATGCTGGCCAAGACATGGAGGGAAAATGACCTACTCTTAGGAAAAGTGCCTTGGATTCTTTTACTTCCACCTGGACACCTAACACAATAGTCCCCCAAGACTGGCAGAAGTGACCTCAGTTACCTTTATGGTATTTTGCTGCATCACTTTATGTGGTTGTAAACTGCCTCCAACACATTCATGTACATAAAGTTGCTTTGTCTCATTCTAGATGCTCTTTGCACTTCTGGGTCCTTTGTATTTGTTTATATTTCCCCCTTGCTGACACCTCCCCCTGGCCGCACCTGGAAATGTGCTCCAACTCAGTGGGCCTTTCCCAGTCAACAAAGTTTAAATAAAATGTCTAATCTGAGCAAGTCAGGCCCGACAGTACAACCCCCCCCCCCCCCACCATACAGCACTCAAGTGCCAACGTTTTGGGGTGTGAGACCAAGACCCTCTTTGGGCCCAGAGGTGGATGCCCTACCAGCTTAGCCAGGCTGGATCTTTAAACCCCACTTAAAAGCAATAACACTGTGCTGACCCAATGTCCCAGAGGCAGAATACTGCGCCGCAGTGCAGGCGACCCACGCTCAAGATGGAACTCGGGTCACACGCACCAGGAGGCAGGCCAAGTAGGGCGGTCTCTAATGCCGCTTCAAGCTGATGAGTGCAGTGTGGTTCAGCTGGGGAGGGATAACAATGGGTCACTGCGACACAGAGACCACCATGGAGCGCCAGGGAGCTTGTCCTCCCACAGGAGCATGTTGTGTGTGCCTAAAGCCAGAAGACAAATGCCTTCATGCCATGCAGCAGGGTGGAGTACACCGGAGAAAACAGGGGTGGGGGGGGGCACGCACCACGCTGTTGTTGGGACAACGATCGGCAGTTCTCTTGACCCCCTCACACCAGAGTGATGGTTGGGTTGGCAGAGGTCGGGGCTGGGAGAACTGCCATGGCCACTTTCCAACTGGTTTAGCCCATCTTCTATATAAAATACATATTCGTCCTAAAGAGGAAATAGCTATTATACTTAAAACCAGATTACGAGATGTTGCTATATTCTAAGACCGTAACAGAATTTCATCTTTAAAGTGTTTTTTCCCTGGTATAAAATCAAAATTCATCATGACTTAGAACTTTATTCAAACTTTATAGCTAACTCTATAATGATCGTAGAGCACTCACTTTTTACACAATGGAACTGTATGATGCAAATTACATTTCCTTTAAGCAAAAAAGGCCTGGATACAGCTCCCATTACTGTTAATGTTGGAGCGGATAGGAGGATGACCTGAAACATGCAACTCTATTATGTCCCCTTTCAAACAATGTGATTATTGGCTTGGTCCCATCCTTCAAAACTCTGGGTCTCGACCTGATGACATTTTTATGCTATATAACTCAAATGATTCAGTAATTTTGCATCCTCTTTCAAAATTTTTAAGAAATTTAAAACTAAGCTCTTTCCTTTGACAGACCGAACATTCAAAATTGTAAACAGGTAGATGTTTCTATGTTTACTGATCATTTTTCAATTACTTAACCTGCTTTTCAATTCATGAATTTTCCAGGCTTTAAATGATTTGGTCATATTTAAATTTCTGCTTACGTTTTTTTTGCATTATTTGTTTTCAGCCCCACCAGAGCCGATCACTCCTTGGGGACCCTCAGGGGATTTTCCCAGCCTGGCAGTCTCCCAACCCCACCGCCCCACACTGCAGTCTACCCAGGTATCCCCGCAGTATCCCTTCATTGTCGGGTCCCTTACTTACGTGAGGGATGAGCCTTCCGGCCATACTTCATGACCATGGGAGCTGCTGGGGCGGCAGATGGAGGTCCGGGAGCCCAGAGCTGGGGATCCTGGGGAGGCCGTCACCAAATCAGCCCTGGCACCATTTTCCAGTTTCCTCCCGAGGAGCGATGTGCCACTGACATCACAGCAAGTGCCAGATGTCCGTCACTCCATAGACATCGTGGGTCGAGCATCACGCTGTACCCCTAGCCTCCACTAGGGGTCAGCAGACACCGAACTGCATCCCCCCCCCCCCCACGGAGAAGGCAAGCCGTCAGTGGATGCTCCTTTCCTTCTCCCCCCAGCCATCCCTCCAGCGACCCGAGTCTGTTCCCAAACCCGGATCTCTGGCGTCGCAGACAGAAATCCAACCACCGTGCCAAAGGGCCAGCCGTGCTTATGTTTCTTAATAAAACTAATATGAACGTCTTTAGTCTTCATATATTGCCAAATGCTATGATTATTTTTGCTTATTAAAATCCAACTGTATCAATACTCAATTTTGCAAGAAGAAAGAACCCAGGGGCCAAAACGTTTTATGGTCCATTCATGGACCCCTTTCCTAGACTGGATCAGAGATTACAGGTGGCAATGCTCTCTTGGGGGTGTAGGTAGCCAGACCTGAACCCAGGGGAGTCCTTTTTAAATTCACGTAGTGCTGTATTGGATAAAGTATTTCTCCGAGGATTCTTTCTTACATATAGTTCTTCTCTGAACCATCAGATATATACAATAAAATTCAGTTGAACTGTATGGATAGTATGGCATGATAGCCAGTAGTTGGAATGTATAGTTATATAAATGGAAATCTCCGAGATGCTGTATTCTTTTTACACTAGCATGTTTTAAAATGCTTTTATCTTTGTAATGACTCTGAAAAGTCGAACTAAAACACTGAACTGGACTGAAAACTGCCACGTGGTTACAACCCCAGGCCCGAGAACCAGGCAGACAGCAGGGGTAAGAAAAAGCAATACTGAAAGAAAAGTCAGAAAACCAATATCACCATCTAGTGGTATTCTATGAGAAAGCAAAAATGAAAGTAAATGGAGCACTCTACCCTCACAACTAGGGGGAATGTCCCTGTAGCTGAATGGTTAGATCTGCTGCTGCCTTCAGGACCCAGGGTCTGATTCCCAGCAAGGGCTGGAAGTGCATCTGCCTAAGAAGAAGGGACAGACACAGCAAATAGAAAAATTTGGTTCTACATAATACATTTTATACACAAAAAGGGTATCGAAAACCACTTTACAAGCCAAGCAGTAGATAGTGTAATAACTGTGTGATGACAAACATCATAGCTATTCAGTGATTCAGATACAACTGCTAAATGTGTGTTCTGGCAGGGGCGTTCAAATCCAAACTTTTTTTTACTTGCCCAGACAGGACTGTAGCTGAATTTTCACTTGCCCCTCTATTCATTACAATGAAATTAGCTCTTTTTTTGTACTTGCCCATTCAAGGAAATGTACTTGCCCCGGACAGGGGGCAATGGGATTTGCACACCTCTGGTTCTGGATAAGGGAAATCTGTATTGCATTTATTTATTTTATAAGTGAAAATTCCACTGAGCAAAACTCACCATTAAGGAATTCCTGGAGAAAGTTAAAAACATTGATATGCTAAAATGTTGGCCCCAACACCTAAGGTATAGTACAGTTACGTAAGAACTTACCGTAACAGTAGATCTTCGAGAACAGCTCTTGCAACAGGTTACACCATTAGGACTGAAGCAGTCAGGCACCAGGACCCCACGGAAATTTTCTAGCTAGCAATCTTCAGCAGGGACCGCCTCCGACGTCGGTCCCGCCCCCGACGTCAGGTGTAGTACATAAGGAGGCGGTCCCCCCACAATCCTCAGTTCTCCCGCCGGAGACTCCCGGCCGCTGGATGACATCAGAAGAGGAGACCGAGGATCCGCCACCAGATGGTCAAGACTAAAAACAGAACATCCCCTCCCGCAAGGTGGATGTTTGGCTATGACCTACCTCCACAAGAAGGGGGATGGTGGGCGGGAAGGTACCTGCTGCAAGAGCTGTTCTCGAAGATCTACCGTTACGTAAGTTCTTCAGTAACTGTACTATCTTACTTTGAGATACAGCTCTTGCGCAGGTTACACCATTGGACTGATTTCCAAGCAAATTAAGTAGCAATCTTCATACAGGAGGAGGAAGGTAGAAGTCTCAATACCTTTCGGGCCTGGGACAGAAGTCCCTGAAGGGACAGCTAGGCCGAACCCTGCTCTTCGCCTCGATGCAATGTCAAGGCCTGTGTGCCTGATAAAGGTATGCAGAGCTCCAAGTGGCTGAAGACGCCAAATAGCGCTGAAATTGGAGAGCGTTCTTGAACGCAGCAAAGGAAGTAGCCACCCTCTCGTGGAATGGACCTTGTCCGCGCCGCTAAAGGGTTTATTGCGCTTATCATAACAGAAAGTGATGCACTGGATGAGCCACCTCGAGAGAGAGAGACTGTTTAGAGACAGGAGCTCCTTTCATTCTGAAAGCAAAGGACACAAAAGTTGATCCGCCTTCGAAACTGTTTGGTTCTGGTGAAGATATCCCGAGGCACCCGATGCCGTCGAGGGTATGCAGAAGAGATTCTCTCGGTTAGTGTACAGGAAGTACACTGGTAAATCAATATCCTGGTTAAGGGTGAGGGCTGAAACCACCTTAGGCAGAAACTTTGGGTTTGTCCTCAGGGATACCCTGTCCTGATGGAAAACTAAATAAGGCTCTTTGCACATTAGTGCATGCAATTCGGAGATCCGTCTCGCCGAAGTAACCGCAACTAAAAATAACATTTTCCACGACAGAAAATGTCGCTCGGAATCCGCAGCTGGTTCAAAAGGTGGCAACGTAAGCTGCTCCAGGACAGAGGGTAAGTCCCAAGGAGGACTCGGATCCTTGATGGGAGGCCTAAGGTGGAGGACCCCCCTTAAAAAGGCACGAGTAGTGTCCAACTGGGCCACCGTCCGATGGCCTACGGGGGCATGATAAGCAGAAATTGCACAAGGTGCACTTTAATCGAGGAAATGAAGCTAGTCCGGAATGAAAAGGGAAAGCAGGTAATCCAGAACCAGCTTTTGGGACATTCTAATGGAAAGAAACGCGCTGTGAGCCCTCAAACAGAATCTCGCCATTTCATGGCGTATATTGCGATAGTTGCGGTTTCTGTGACAGAGAGCATCTGCCACTTCTTGCGAGACCCATCGCATCATGAGTATCTCTCTAGGAGCCAAGGTGCAGGTTCAGTGAGCATAAGTCTGGATGAACCAATGAACCTGCCTCCTGAGACAACAGATGGGGAGCTGATTGATAAAGAACTGGAGGTCCCGGGACAGCTGATGCAGAAGAGGAACCAAATTTGCCTGGGCAAAAAGTCGATCAAAATGAGCGTCGCCTGCTCCTCTGCAGTTCAAAGAGAACTCTCTGGATCAGCAGGAAAGGAGGAAGGCATAAAGGATACTGCCCTCCGAGGAGAGATGGACAACAGCGTCTCTACGAAAACACCAGCCCTGGATCTAGAGAGAAAAATTGGGCAGTTTTGCGTTGAATGGGGGACGTGAAAGGTCCAACTCTGGAGTGCCCCATCTGTGAAACAGATCCTCTGCCACTCCTATAGAAGTTCCCCACTAAGTGGACTCTGGCCTGAGAGCGGCTCAGGCTGTCACCGTGACTGTGTTGTCCACCCAGGACATGTACTGCCACTAGGTTTGCGCCCAGTGTTGCAATACCCTCCCACACTCTCATGGCCTCCTGCAAGCGGGTAGGAGTGAGTGCCTCCTTGTTTGTTGAGTAATACATCACCATCGGTATTGTCTGTTTGTAACAGGACTGTACTCAGTGGAATCTCCAACTGGAAGGCCTGCAGAGCGTAAAGACTGCCCTCATTTCCAAAATGTTGATGTGGAGATGAGATTCCTGTACTGTCAAGGCCCGAGACCGCACCCATCTAGGTGTTAACCCCACCCGAGCCCTGAAAGCGTCTGTGGAAAGTCACTGTTGGAGGCAGCACTGCAAAGGGACCCCCGCAGAGAGGTTCCCGGACTTAGCCACCATGCCAATCCCGAATTACGGCATTTGTGATTGGACTGGATGCCAGATGGTCTTGCCTTTGGTCCCGGTACCCTTAGCATCCACTGGGTTACCCGCGTATGGAGGCGTGCCAGTGGGACTGTTGCAATAGCCGCACAGCCATGTGTCCGAGCAGGCGAAGGACCGATCTGGCTGGACGGTCTTCCTCACCGACAAGTCCCTGATGAGGATCTAATGTGTTCCGCTCTGTCTGAGGGAAGAAAGGCTCCCCTCTGATGGTGTCCAGGACTGCTCCTATAAACTGCAGTTTCTGGGGCCGGTACCAGGAGTGACTTCTCGTAGTTGATGAGAATACCCAGTGATTGAAAAAGGACTGGGTGTCGTGAATTAAGTCACCAGTGACTCCCTGGAGGGTGCCATGAAGCCAATCGTCCAGATGCAGGGGAACACGTAGTGGCCTTGTCTCCTCAGGGCGCTCGACCCGCCATACGCCGTAAAGCGAGGTGCCGATGGACAGCCCGAAGAGGAGCTCGAACTGATAATGGTGGCTCTGGAAACTCAAGCACAGGAACCTCTGTGCGCTTTGGAGAAACAATGTGCAGGTAGGCGTCCTGCATGTCCAAAGACGCCAGAAAGGCATCTCGCTTCAACATGGAATTAGGCCGGAAGGGTCACCATGCGGAATCGTTTGTAAGCCACCCGACAGGTTGAGTTCCCTCATGAGGTCCAGAATTGGACGGAGGTCCCTGGTTTTCTTTGGAACCAGGAAGTGGTGAGAATAATATCACCCTAGTACCTCTCTGGTTCTCTGAATGTGCTCTAAGGCTCTTTTTCCAGAAGCTTGGGCACCTCCTGCCTGTATGAGCAGGCGTGCTGACCAGTGAGCAGGGAAGCAGGGAGGTCTCGTAGGTGGGCTGCCTACAAATTCTATATAATGGCCTTTTTTGACCAGTTGCAGCACCCACGTGTCGGTGGTGATCGACAGCCACCCTGGCAGGTGACCTTCATTTCCCGTTGATCCTGAGGAGGGGCAGGGGCCAGGAAGGAGTCATGCTGTGGCAGCGTTCGATCCCGCAGGCTGGGCCGACTTTGCGAGTCGTTGGCCTCTGCCTGGGGATGACTTGGCCTGGGCTTTTCGGGTAAAAGTGCCCCTCTGCTCTTGGCCGGAACGTGGTTGTTGCCTTTGTATCCGGCCACGAAAGCGACTCTGGTTTCTATGAAACGAACTGAGCCAAGACCTGTACATGGCCTGGACAGATCTGACTGCCTTCCCTGCGTCCAGAAGTTTGGTGATCACCTTCTCAGAGGCTTCACCAAATAGGACCTCACCATTGTAAGGGCGTCTCAAGATGTTCTTCTGGACATCCGGGCAAAACCGGGCGACACCGGAGCCAAGAGTGTTCCGGAGACACGCCTGGAGGCTGCAGCTCTGGTCAAGAGTCCGCAGAGATCTTATGCGGCTCTGAGCACCTGGGTCCCCACATCCGAACCCGCACGGAGGAGGTTCAAAAGCTCCTCCTTTGGCGCCATCAGGCATCTTCTCAACCAAGTCCTGTCCCTGTTCCCACAGTGCATTCTGGAATTGAACCATGTGGGTGAGGTAATTCAGTGACCTGATGGTGCAAGTCGCAGCCCAGCGTCGTCGCCTACCAGGACATCCAATTGCTTGGATTCCGGGTCCGGTGGCCTGTGTGCTCAAATGCAAGATCTCAGACCGGTCATGCGAGGCAGTGAGACCAGGGAGTCAGTCAGAGAGGATGGTTACGCCAGATACTGGTCCTCCCTAGGGCCTTGTATAGTGGTGCAGTCTTGTTAAGGCACTGCCAAGTAGAATGCGGACATTTCCGCGGCCGTGAAGTCCGCAAGAATTATCACCAATTGGCTTTTCACCTACAGGCGATGGGTCTTTCTGCCGAAGGTAGCGGGCAAGCCGCTGTCTCTCGGGGTAGAGCTCTTCAGCATCCCACCCTATATTCTCCTGGATGTGCCTCATGATCTCCGCGAAAGAGAGACCATCCGGAGGGGACCTGGGTAGGTCGTGTGGGTCCGGAGAGGGAATGCTGATGGGAGAAGGAGATCTGGAGCACCCTGAGGTGTCAGATCTAGACTCCTCCACAGACATGGTGTACCGGCGTCGTCTGGGTCTCTTAGGGCTAGGTGACCCTGAAGTGGATCTTGAGGGAGGTCTTCTCCTATCTGAGGATCTGCCCCAAGGAGGTAGTGTTCGCTCCTTGGGGGTTGGTGACCGTCCTACGGGCCCCTTGGGCAGAGGAGGGGGCATAGGCGGTGAAGGAGAGGGTGGAGGCGGAGCCGGAGTACGAGGAGGGTGCGTGGCGACCACATCCTTCCTGATGGTGTCCCACTAGAAGGTAAAGAGCTCCTTTACCTCTGCCAAATTCAAGCCCGACAACGGGCCGGGTGCCGGTGGCCTGTCGCCGGGGTCGGGCGTCGGGCCCCGGGGGTCTCCCGCTCTGGGGAAGGTTCCATGGGGCCACATGACCTGATTGCCGCCCGCCTGGTCCTTCAGGCTGAGTGGTATCCTCCTCCGATGATTCTTCCGACCAACGCCAGCCGGGCGACGTGGCAGTCCTCCTCTCTGGGGTAGCTGGCGCCAGTCCTGGCCGCGTCCTCGGAGAAGAAGCGCTTGGCGGCGATGGGTGTTTTGCTGTCGCCGCTCCTGGGGCGGCCAGGTGATGCTTGGCCGACAGCCGGGTGGGCCGACATCGGTCTCGGCGTCCGCCTTTAGGGACGCCAGGTCCTTAGTCTTACGAGGGACCGGGTCTGACCCACGCGGAGGCTGGGAAACTGACCTGGCGGAGTCCCGACGGCGGGAGGAAGATTTGTGGCGCTCCCCAGACTTAGACGAGGCCTTAGATGGAGTGGACAAAGCCGACGGCCTGGAAGTCTTGAGGGGCTGCAGAGAAGAGGAGCCGTTGGAGGATCTGACCTGAACCGGGGGAGACTGAGATTGAGCCCTGGAAGGAGAGCGGTCTGACCGCGAGCCGGAGCTTCGGGAGTCTGAGGCCCTCGTCGGGGACCTGGGCCTTTCCTTATCCCGGTGTTTCTCCCGATGTTTGTGGGTCTTCCTGACTGACTCCCTGAGGAAGGTTCCTATCCATGGTCTTCAGTTCTCTTCTAAGAAAACGCTTGAAAACCTTCTGGGGGCAGATCCTGGTGAGACTGTTGAAGCCCTGGCAGAAGGAACAGGCCTTGGTGTCGTGTTCCGGGCCTAGACAAGCGACGCATGGCTGGAGTGGAGAATCCTTGAAGGATCTGTGGCCGTAGGCGCACTTCGATTGGTGACCTTCCAGAGGTGTTTGAGAGAACATCGATGAATTCAAACTGCAAGAAAAGAGAACACGTCAGAAGTTCTAAGTTCGCCGGACGCTAGAAAGTGACCAAGAGGCCGATGCTTGCGATGTCGGGCAGGAAAGAACTGGGGATTGTGGGGGCCGCCTTGCCATGCACTACGCCCGAGTGAGGCAGGGACCGACGTCCGAGCGGTCCCCGCTGAAGACTGCTAGCTAGAAAATTTCCGTGGGGTCCTGGCACCTGATGGCTTCAGTCCTAATGGTGTAACCTGCTGCAAGAGCTGTATCTCGAAGTAAGATCTACAACTCTTTCTGAATAGCGCCATGGTGTTGTTAATACAAACCTAACATACACCTGGACAGCAATGCAGATGAGCAGACAAGACTTTGGGCTAATATTTCATTCACAGGATGGCATCTCTAGAAGGACAGCACCCCCCCTCCCAGAAAAAAAAAAAAAGGGTTGTACTGAAGAGTCAGCACTGGACACTGCCCACGCCCACCCACCACATGGCCAGAGTACCCTATCTCTTGAGAAACATCCTCACCTCTCAGTCCCAGGGCAGACTGGATGCTATGTGCAAGCCCAGGTCTCCTGGGTTGCAGCCTGTAGTGCAGCAAGCCCATATGAACCTATCCCTTTACTGAAAAGGCTAAGTAACTGCTCTGCTAAATTAGTGAGTGCACAGGAACAGTAAGTTAATGTTCAGTACAAATACAGGATTCGTTTATAGCATTTTTTTTTTTTTTTTTTTTTTATTAACAAAACAGTTCCTTACATTTTTCTGCAGTTTAATGCAAAACTCACTAACACAGCAATAAAAATGGCCATAAAGGAAGTTACTTTGAAGGTAGAATATGCTAACAGCAAGGAAGACAAAAAGAAAGGGGACATCTTTTTTACTTTGGAGATTTAGACTCCTTTCCTGATATGACAGCACATGCAGAAATCACTGCAGCACTGCCATCTGCAAACTGAGAAATGCACCACAAATAAAGTAAATGAAGATAAAGAGGCATGGTGAGTTACATAACCTGACCAGAAAGTGAGGCGGGGAGGAGCACTCTGCTCAGCAAACTTCTGTACAGCAACATGAGGAGAGATCGGAGCACCATGGAGAAGTGGTCGGACATTTGGCAGCTTAAGTTCAATGCTAAAAAGTGTGCAGTGATGCATGTGGGGCGTAAAAATCCACTGGCTGAGTACGCACTGGCATAGGTGGCGGAGCTGAGGGGTCAGAGGGTCAGGCGATCCTTCACTTCTGTAGCTGAAGGGCCAGACACTGAACTGAACAGGGCCCTGGGCTAAGGTGTTCTATGCAATTCTGATCCCCACTTTTTGGTACACTCCTCCACCACTGCACTGGGGGACTGATAAAGCAAACAGAACAGGAAAGGGACCTGGGGATTATAATCACAAACAACCTTAAGGTAGGAGACCAATGTAGTAAGGCAGTAGGTAAAGCTATTAGAATGATGGCGTGCATAGGAAGGAGTATAACAAGTAGGAAGAGGGAAATGTTGATGCCTTTATATAAGACCGTGGTCAGACCGCACCTGGAGTACAGGGTACAGTTCTGGAGACCTCATTTAAGAAAGGATATAGATGGGTTGGAGACTGGGTTCAGAGAAGGGCAACAAAGATGGTGCAAGGTATGCAAGACAAGCCATACAATTTAGATGGAGAGAACTAAATCTATACCTTCTGGAGGTTAGAAGAGATACAGGTGACATGGTAGAGACCTTTAAGTATATGAAGAGAATAAATAAAGTGAATGAAGGTAGCTTATTCAAAAGGAAAATAGGAGTTAAAACAAGGGGTCATAATTTAAGATTGGAAGGGGGAACATTTAAGGGCAATGTGAGGAGATGTTATTTCACTGAGAGGGCGGTGGAATCCTGGAACAGATTACCTACTGAGGTGGTAAGTGCAGAAACTGTGGAAGAATTCAAGATGGCATGGGACAGACACAAGGGGTTGGCTAGTGGGCAGAGGAAAATAGCCCTGGGAAGTGGAGACAAGCAGCAGTGGGTGGGAAATGGACAGACTAGATGGACCAGGATGGTTCTTTTCAGCTGACATTACTACGATACTATGAACATGGTCCATGCTTCCAGGGTGACTCCACTACATGTTTCAATGAATGAGTGCCCCCTGGTGGCCCATGGAAAGGGAGTAATGTGCGGAGTCCTTTCCTAGTGTACAGTGGGGTGCTGATGGGGGTGTAGGTGCACACCATGCAGCCCCTTCGGTCGTTGTCAGATAAAAGTCCCAATGTTACAGTGCCTCCACAACTCTCAAGTTGGATATCTGTCTCATTTCTAGGACTGTTGCCCACCCAGGACGAACACTCAGCAAGGGGCAATCCATGGTGATTCATAGGCAACAAGAGAGGGCAACCTCCATGCATACGGGTAAAGGATCTGCAGCAGATGCAAAGGGGCACAGAGAAGGAAAGCAATGGGGTGGTGGGTGGGACCATGGCACAATGTGGGATAAACAGAAGTGACAGAATAAAAAATAGAAATGGATTGAAGAAAGAGAAGTGCACTTATAAATGGGGAAAAAAGATTTACATAAAGAAATGGGCTCCAGTCATTACCAAAAAAAAAAAAAAAAAAAGACAAAGTTGGCATCGGCAGAAATCTATTGTATAGCATTCCAAATATATGAATTTCAAACCTTATTTAAAATTTAAGGGCAGTCTGACACGAGGATACTGTATCCACTCAAGGTTCACCTATCATGACATTTACTCCCTAGGTGAGCTTACATTGCCCTGCTCGTGGCATTACAATCAACTGCTGCAGAAATAGTATGGCTATCAAAAGTGGAGAAATACAGGTTACTCACCTGTAACAGGAGTTCTAGGAATGGTATATGTTGTTCATCCACACTTATTGGCAGGTTCCTTGCCGCTTTAAATCTTGCCGAAAGGTCTTCAAGCTGGCTCCTCCCACCCACCCGGGTGGTAAAACTCTCGGCTTCGCCCCATGACGCCAGATCTGGCCCACTGGAAGCTCAGGTTGTGTGTCGAAGCCGGGGAGGTTGGTGGGATGTAGGGATGAACATATATACCATTCCTAGAACTCCTGTTACAGGTGAGTAACCTGTATTTCTAGGGACATGGATATGTTGTTCATCCACACTTATTGGCAGACTCCTAGCAGTTCTCCGAGAGGAGGGAGGCAAGGCGCACACCCCCCTACTTAGGGAAAAGAAACTGGAGAACCGAGGCCCCAAAACCAGCATCCCGGCGTGACTCAAGGTCGATGTGGTAATGGGTGATGAAGGTGTGTGCTGACCTCCAGGTAGCAGCCCTGCAGATTTCCTGGATAGGGACATCCCTGGAAGCAGCCACCGATGCAGCAGTATGGCGGGTAGAATAAGCGCTTATCCCTCTGGGAGGCTCCATGCCCGCCAACTTATAGCAGAGATCTATGCAGGAGGTGACCCACTTGCCTATCGAGTCCGCTTGGCTGCAGGTCTGCCAGGTCTGCGGCTTCAGCGTGGTGACAAACAGCTGGCGAACCTCCCGATTTCAGCCGCGCTCCTTATAGTGCAGCGCCTTCTAGGGTCCAGAGTATGGAGCCTATATTCGGCCTCCGAGGTGTGACTGGGGTAGAACACCGGCAGAGTCAACACCTGGTTAAGGTGAAACTCCGACACCACCTTCAGAAGGAATTTCGGGTGGGGGCGCAGGACAACCTTGTCCCTGTGGAAGACCAGGTAAGGAGACGATGGAAAGCACCTGGAGCTCTCCCATCCTTCTGGCTGACGTAATAGCCACCAAGAAGGCGGTCTTCCACGACAGGTGAGAGAGATCACACCTGTGCATTGGTTTGAGTGGCTTGCCCATGAGCTTAGCCAGTACCAGCAGTAGATCCCACGGAGGTGGAGGTTCGCACCCGAGGGGAAATGTGATCAAGGCCTTGAAAGCGCCAGACACGCCTCCTCTGCCTTACTGACTGCTTCCCCTGCTGCTGTAAGCAGAGATGGCTGCCAGGTGCACCCTTTAGGTCGCGTGACCTAAGCCCTTGCTGAGAAAGGGACCATAAATAGTCCAAGATGCTTGCCAAGGAACAGGAGGAAGGGTCCAGGCCCTTGCCTGACACCAAATGGAAAACCTTTTCCATTTGAAGGCATAGCATTCCTGGTCGACTCACTAGGGACGCCTCAACTACATTGAGGACCTCATCGAGAGACCCAAGGCCTGGAACTCTAGCGCTCAGGAACCAGGCTGTCAGGTGCAGGGACTGAAGGTCCGGATGGAACACCTTCCCCTGACTGACTGAAAGCAGGTCCGGGTGAGCTGGAAGCTGCCTCGGGAGCCTGGAGCTGAGGCTGAGGAGATCTGGATACCAGCATTGGTGGGGCCAGTCTGGGGCTAACAGAATCACCTGCGCCTTGTCCCTCCTCGCCTTGAGAAGCACCTTGTGGATCAAGGGAAATGGGGGAAAGGCGTAGAAGAGGCCCGGGCTCCACGGCCTCGAGAAGGCATCCCCCTGCAGCGAGCCCTGCTGAGGGGGGTGGGCATGGAACAGCCTCAGCTTCACATTCTCCCTGGAGGCAAACAGATCCACCTGAGGTGTGCCCCAATGGGAGAACAGATCTTGTACTACCTCCGGCAGGAGAGAACACTCGTGGGATACAGCCCCTATCCGGCTTAGGGCATCGGCCAGGGTGTTGGAGGCTCCTGCCATATGAATGGCTAGGAGATCCGCCTCCAGGCTGCACACGAGTGACCAAATTCAGAGAGCTTCCTTGCACAGAGGCATGGAGCGCGTCCCGCCCTGGCAGTTTAGGTAGTACATGGTCGTGGTATTGTCCGTCTGGACCCGAACCACTTGACCCCGTAGAAACGGAGCGAAGGCGGTGAGAGCTAGGCGGACCGCTCGGAGCTCCAGCAGGTTGATATAGCATCGGACTCCGCGGGGACCAGGACCCGTCGCGCTCTGTGCCTCCCCAGATGGGCACCCCAACCCATCAGGGAGGCGCTGGTCGACAGAGAGAGGCCGCTCGGCGGATAAACGGAATGCCCTCCTGCAGATGAGCTGGAACGATCCACCACTGGAGAGCATTCCACATCCCCTGGGTCACCGTCACTAGCTGGTCCAATGGATCGCAGCGTTGAGACCACTGGCTGGCCAGTCCCCATTGAAGGGGGCGCATGTTCCAGCGGGCCCAACGGACCACGCTGGTGCAGGCCGCCATGAGACCCAGGGCGCGAGGAAGTCCGGCAGGGCGCAATGCCCAACCAGAAATGATCGGGCAAAGGAGGAAGAACCTCGGCCCTGTCGCCGGGAGCCGTGCTCTGGCTCGAAGAGGAGTCAAGCTCTGCCCCGATGAAGAGAATCACCTGCTTCGGTTCGAGTTCCGACTTGGCCTCGTTGATGAGGAGGCCGATTTGAGAGCAAACCTGGAAGGCCAGATCTCTGTACCGCTCCACCTCCTGTCTGGAGGGGGTTGGTATCAGCCAATCGTCCAGGTAAGGGTACAACCGGACCCCTCAGCGCCGCAGGAATGCTGTCACCACTGCCATACATTTGGTGAAGACCCTGGGTGCAGCAGACAGGCCGAAGGGCATGGCTCGGAACTCGAAAAGGGATCCTTCCGTGCGAAAGCGAAGGAATCTCTGGTGAGATGGACGGATAGGGACGTGAAAACGCGGCCCTGCAGGTCCAGAGAGCAGAACTACACGCTGCTCCAAGGATGGTATTATCTGAGCCAGAGTGACCATCCTGAAGGTCCGAGACCTAGGGAACTTGTTTAGGTCATGTAGGTCGAGAATGGGCGCCAGCCCCCGGTCCGCTTTGGGACCAGGAAGTACCTGGACACAAACCCGGGTCTGAGGGAGGGTCCACCACCTCTCTGATCACCTTTTCTCGGGAGCAGAACGATGTCGGCTCGAGAGCCAATAGCGAGGCTGCGATTCCAGGCCCCCTGGGGTGACGGGTTGAAGGCGGGCCTGCTCGAACTCCAGAGGCAGGCCCTTTCCTACCACTTCAAACACCCACCGGTCTGTGGTAATAGCAGACCAGGCGGAACGGAAGTACCGGAGCCGTGCCCCCACAGGGGAAACCTGGGGTGAGGTGACGAGGTTGGGGGCGACACCCCTCAACCCGTCACTGTGCAGGCTTGGAGGAGGGACCGGCAGAGGGACCTCCTTGGCCTTTACCTCCCTGCTTCCTGGAGGAGGAAGCCGCGGGCTTGGGTTTGGGACGCCAAGCGCGAGCCTGCTGGCCCTGATGTTGCTGGGCCGGACGTGCCGAGGGCGCAGACAGACGAAAGGGCTTGGGTTGCGGTCTGCGGCCCTTGTCCCTCTGAGCGGATGAGACAGAGTCCAAAGTGGCACTGGACTTTTCGATCCTCTGGAGGTGGCCTTCCACTCCAGGGCCGGAAAGGTCAGTCCCCAGGAAGGGGACATCCGCCAATTTGTACTGGGTATCCGCCGTGAAGGTGGATATCCTCAGCCATGCCCGACGGCGCATAGCCACTGCGGCCGCGACTGACCTGGCGAATGAGTCTCCAATGTCCAAAGCAGTCTGAAGTTGCTGCTTTGCCACCGCCCTGCCCTGGTCCCGCACCTGCCTAACCGTAGTCTGCAGGTCAGCCGGAAGATGAGGGACTACCTCGTCCAGGGAGCCCAACAGGGCATGGGAGAAATGTGCCATAAGCATGGCCGAGCTGGCCTGACGAAGGCCAAGGAAGGACGCAGCGTAGACTTTTCGCCCGGCATAGTCCAATTTCTTGGACTCCTTGTCGGGAGGTTTGTCCACGCCCTAGTATTTCGCACGCGGAAACGCTGTCAATAACTAACCCTCGGCTGAGGATGTTCCGAAACCGGACAGGGAACCGGTAGGGAGCGCATACTTCCTGGCCGAAGGCGCAGGGCAGGAAGCAGGACGCTGCCAGAGCTCCAAGGCCGGGCCCACAATGGCTTCGGCCACAGGGAAGGCCTCCATAGGGGAATCCCCCTGGTCCAATATCTCCATGAGGGGATACTTGGCCCGCTTGGATACGGGCTCGAGCTGCATCCCAGTGGACTCCAAGATGAGCCTAAGCAAACCCAGAAAGGACGAAGGGCTATCGTCCAGCGACTGACCCCCAGAGGACTCCAAGTCCACTCGCCTGGAGAAAAGAGAGGAATCATCGTCGGACTCGGTAGAGTCCGCAAAGAGCTGCCTCGGGCCTGAGCCATACTCCACCTGCCGAGGGCAGTCGGGAGTGAGGGTGACCGACAGCCTATGGGGTAAACCCTGAGCCGACCGAGAGTTCTTGGTCGGAGCCCCAAACAATGGCTGTGGAGGCGGAGGTTCCACCATAATCGGTGGAGCAGCTGGTTTCGGCTGAGCAACAGGCCTGGAAACAGGCGCCTCGGCTAAAGCGAGGGGTTGCTTCGCCGCCCGGTGACAGACATTTAATAGCCGGGAAGGCGCGTGCCGGTTTATTCCCGCCAACAGAAGCTGTTGCCACGAGGTCCTCAGATCTATCGGCGCAACTTGCGTGAAGCCTCCCTCGTCCGAGGAAGAGGACGAGACGGCGGCGGCGCCTGGGCTTGCCGCGGTGCTGAGACCGAGACCGCCATGGTGGCGGGATCGGCTGGACCGCGAAGAAGTCCGAGACCGAGACCGCGAACCTCGCTTTTCCGAGGAGGGTGCAGGAAGGCGCGGGAAACCCCGTCCCTCGGCTCGAAGGAACACCAAGGGCTCGGAACCGGAGGCACTGGCAAGCCCACGGGATCCTCAACCTCCACCGGGGGAACCAGGAAGAGAGGATTTTCAGCTTCTCCGGTCAACAACCCGTCCAACAGGTCGAGAAAAATCTCGACTGCGTCGACAGGAGTCTCGGTCAACTGACCTGACGGGGACACCGTGAAGCCAGTGGCCGAAGCCGAAGGATCGACCAAGTCGATGGTCAACCACTCGGGGAAGGGGACCTCTCCCGCTCCCAAGAGCGTCGACGGACGGACTTACCCTTGTCCTTCTTTTTGGACCGAGAGGAAGGTCCCAAAGATGAAGGTCCCTTTCCTTTGGTGGAGAAAGACAGACAAAGCTCCTTAAAGGAAGCAGTATATGAGGATCCCAGGGAGAGCGGGATAAATGCCGCGGCCGAGGAAGATGCGGTCCGCGCCGCCTTCTCTTCGAGGGCGATCATCTGCTCAAGCTGATCCGCCGAGCCCGCCGCCATGGAAACCGCTAACCAGGCCTCTTTCGACTTTACCGGAGGGTAACGCTTCTTTGGTCGCCCAAATTGCAGACGGGCAGCACGGTCTTCCAGGACATAGGCCGAGAAAGAAGAGCACAGGTCGTAAGCTTGCTGGTCGTGCTCAAGGCCCAAGCAGTAGACGCACGTGGAGTGCGGATCCGTCCGAGACATCTTCTGCCCGCATGGGCATCTCCGGAAACCGGGAGTCGATTTGTCCATCGCAGCCGCGAGGAAAAAAGTTGACTGAAGTCTAGAAAACCTAGGACTTTAATTTTGGAAAACCGAAGAGTTAGGAACCAATCTTATACGCAGATCGTTAAGGAGGGAACCTGAGCTTCCAAGCGGTAAGGAAGATCTGGCGTCATGGGGCGGAGCCGAGAGTTTTACCACCCGGGTGGGTGGGAGGAGCCAGCTTGAAGACCTTCCGGCAAGATTTAAAGCGGCAAGGAACCTGCCAATAAGTGTGGATGAACAACATATCCATGTCCCTAGAATTATGAACACAGCTACAGAATAATCACCAGAAGTCAGACACAATGGCCTAAAATTCCCATTTTTGGGATGGTGTCTGATTCTAGTCTTGCTGATGCCAGTGGACTATTTTCTGATGGTGTCTAGAGCACATCTTTATAAGCATCCCTTTTTTTTTTTTTTTTTTTTTTTTTTAAAACATTCTTTTTTACAGTTTTGTTCCCCCCATGCCCCCAGCCTGACACTCTTACATGAAGAAAGGAAACGGGAACATTGTTTATCCAGGAGTAGCACACTAAGCAGAAGCTTGTTTCCAGATGCGACCTGGGAGCACAAGGAAGTTAAGTGACTTGCTCAGGATCACACAGTATGCACCTAAGCAGCTGTAGGATTCAAACCCAGGTCTCCAGATCTACAACTCAGGGCCTTAACCCACTGCGCTATACTGCCTCCTCGTGAAAATGAAGAACAATGAATTCAGTCACTCCCAGGGTAGCAGTCCATGTTCAGCCTGAACAAGGCAGGCTACTCATCCTGCCTTTCTGACCATCTTCCTTTGTGTCCCCCCTCTCTCGCTAACTCGGGCCTATCAGCATAGCAGCGATTGGTCAGAGACCTGAAGTGGGGGGGGGGGGTGGAGACATTATGCAACTGCATGGGAGACCGAGGATGCAGACTGCAGCACCCAAACAGCAGTGGGATCTGTGACCTGAATTGCAGAATCTCAAAATCTGATGGCAGAAAAGGACCATTCCGGCTTATCTAGTCTGCCCTTTTATTTCTTTCTCCCCTACACATCTTCTCTTTTCCTGTGGGAAGGTGGGGATGGTGTCAGCATGCCTATATCCTCCCACCAAGAGGCCCTCTCTGCAGCGATCACCAAGGGATGGGGTATAACCAAGAGTTTTTTTTTTCTGTGTGTGGATTGGCTCCATCTCTCTCTCCCCGTGGGTCACCAGGAACCAATTGTGCCTCAAAGAACACAGAAGAATCACCTCGGAGTAGAGTGCATTCCAGAGACTGCCTCTCCACCTACTGCTGCTGCCACCAACTAGAACATAGGTCTCAGAATGTGAACCCGCTGTCTTCCACTGGAGTGGCTTGCTTAATGGCATTCTTGCTGAACAACAGAACAATCACAGAATAAAAAGTAACGGCCTCACTCCTACCTCAGTTGATGCTGGGACTCCACCAAGAAGCACAAAAGCCTCTGTCCACAGAGATCAGTTGTTATGAACACCTTGGAGGCTTGAGAATTTTTTTCTCTGAAAATACAAAAGTAAATTCAATATCTGCAATGTAACAGATATCTTCACTGTACAAGTACTGGTAATAAGAGTGGACTCCAAAGCTACCATTTAACAATAAAACAAGGCTAGATCACGAAAGATTTTCCTATCTGGTTTAAGGCAAAAGGTAAAGAAGTTCCTAAAGTCAATGTTTTAGCAGCTCAGACCTGAACTACACACTTACATTGGGGGCTATAAAATAGGTGAGCTACTTACCAGCAACATAGTAGATCTTTGAGAGAATCTCCTCCAGTGAGCCACACAACTCACTCTCCCTCCATTCTCAGCAATGAGGAAGAGGAGGATGGTTTATTACAAGACACTGCACACACTGCCTTTAAGCTGCCCGATGTTTTACTTGGTGGACTCTAGTCATCTCCTCACCCTGTCTTTCCTTTATGACCGGCCAGGGGTGGAGACCTTGTTCCTGTCACTCCATAATGTGAGAATTCAGGTTATCTACAAGGAGACCTGAAGTTATGCAGACGTCATATACAGTATAGGGGCATACGGCGACAAGGATGGCCGCTCCTATGACAAGTCTCCCACAAGGTCCTGACACCACTGGCTTACAGTCAAAGTTGTGTGGCTCTATGGGGGAGATATTTCCTGAAGATCAAACAGGCATTTGGAGTTGGGACTTTCAAATGATAAAAGGTGGTTGAGTGGTCTGTGGAGATAAAGTAACATAGTATTGTGATAATGGAAGGAAATTATGGTCCACCTTGCATGCCCGTCCTTCCACATAGGACGGACTATACCTAATTTCAGTCTACACCTATACCCAGTTTCAGTCTGCACACACCTCCAAGCTTTATAGCCAGAATGCAACTTTACTCATGTTGTGCATGCCTTATTTCATTCTCCTTCAAGGAATCGTCTAGTAGTGCTTTGAAATCCTGAACTGTATGCCCCTGACATCATCGTGATCTCTGAAACCTGGCTGTCACATGCCATCCCCAACCACGCTGTCTATCCCAGGCTTTGCCATCACCAGACAGGATCGGAATGGGCGAGGTGGTGGAGAGGCGATTTATATCTCTTTGTCTCTCCAGTCTACCCCTACCTTTTCCGTTTCTACCCCTGCCTCTCATGAGGCCCTTCTTATCAAAATCTACTTTCCCTACACAGCTCCTATTCACATTGCAGGTATATACTGCCGACCAGGGCAGCCTTCTTCAAATGTCACTGCCATCCTTGCTAAGCTTGCTACTCTGTTCATCAAGGGTGAACTCTATATCCTAGGCGACCTTAACGTAAACTGGCTGGCCCCCTCACTGTCCACCACTCGCTCATCCAGTGAAGCCTTGAATCTTAGCCAACTCATCCAAGAATCCACTCGTCATTACAACAAAACATTAAATCACTCACTGTTAGACCTTATCCTCACTACCCACCCGCATAAAATAATATCCTCTGGCCTCCTACCGGATTCTATCAGCGACCATCATGTCACCTACATGGTGCGAAAGATCCATGGGACCAAACTCCCTCCTAAAATAATTCTCACCAGACAGTTTGCATCTCTAGACCTCAGCGGCCTCAGCTGACGTAGCCCTGGCCTATTTCAACACCATGTTCCTCCACATTTGGAACTCTCGTGCCCCACTCCGCAAAACAAGGGTCTGAGGCGCCCACCTCCCCTGGGTCACCCCAGCACTCCAGACTTGCCAACGTGCACACGACATTGCGTGGCACCAGGCAAAAGCAACCGGCGGCCAACAAGATCTCCAACGCCATAGTGAACTTCGGAATGGCTGCACCAAAGCAATCCGCCTAGCCAAAGCCGAACACTTCAAATCAAACTTCCTTTCCAATATAAATAATCCGGCTAAATTCTGGAAAGTCGTTCACTCCCTCTTCTCTCCAGGTTCTACCCCTCCGACCCCTTCCCTCAAACACAACCAAACTATCCTTTCTGAACCTATGGCTATTGCGGAATGCTTTAAATCTCACTTCTCTACTTGTGCCTCATCTCTGCTAGGCTCCCTTCCAGGCACCTCAAATGGTCTGGCGCCCCAATCCTCCCCCCCCCATCCTCTCTCCACTCTACTAGCCACCACGCCTCCTCACTGCCCTCCATCCCTCTCCCCATCTCCTGATCTTCACCCTCCTCTCCCTCCCTTCCTCCTACAGCCTCCTCCCAGTTCTCCTTTTCTCCTGTCTCCCCTGCCACCACCCTCCATGCACTTCTTGCCCTCAACTCCACTAAAGGCTCCTCTCCTGATGTCCTAGATTCTAGACTCCTCTCCCTCTCTGCTCCTGCTATTGCCTACCCTCTCTCTCTCATTCTAAACCTCTCTTTCTTGTCAGCTTCTGTTCCCTCAGCATGGAAATATGCAGTTGTCCTCTCGCTCCCTAAGGGGGGTGACCCCTCCTCACCTGGCAACTATCACCCTATCTCTCTCCTATCTACCCTCGCTAAACTACAAGAGCACACAGTCCTCAGTCAACTCTCCTCCTTCCTATCTGACTCTGGGTTCTTTACCCCATACCAATCTGGTTTTCGGAAGTCCCATTCTACTACCACTTCTCTGCTTAGACTAACTGAGACAGTCCTTGCTGGCTTCGACAAAGGCCATATTACCTCTGCCATCTCTGTTGATCTGGCAAAAGCCTTCAACACTGTCTCGCACCTCCTCCTCCTCCTCCTCCTGAACTACCTCTCAGCCGCTGGTCTTTCTCCTTCCGCCACAAGCTGGTTTAATGCCTACCTGTTGGGCAGGTCCCAATCAGTTAAAATTGCCGATATCACCTCCCCCCTTTGTCCATAACCACTGGTGTTCCCCGGGGTTCGGTTCTCAGCCCCATTCTGTTTTCCATTTTCTTAAATGACCTTCCCCTAACCTGCACTACCTCCAGCATCCACATGTATGCTGACGACACGGTTCTATATACTTCTGGTATATCAGTCGCAGATGTCACCACCAGGCTCCAGTCTGACTTCTCTAGAGTCCAACACTGGTTTAACTCACATCAACTCTTTTTAAAAACGGCAAGAAAACTTTCTCTATGACTTTTGAAACTAGGCAGAGACTCGCTAGGCTAACCACCTTACCTATATTCCACACCCTGGATGGGACGGTACTGGCGGACTCACCTTTATTCAGGTATCTTGGTGTCTTGCTTGATAGACAGCTGAACTTCTCAACACACATCAAGGCAATCCAGAAAAAACTTAAGCCTAAGCTTGGCGCCCTCTATAGAAATAGCAGCGGTATACCACTTGCGGCCAGGAGTGCACTAGTACTGAAGATGATCTTGCCAATATTCGACTACTGTGATATAGTCTATGGTGCTGCCCCGCAATCCTCCTTAGCCAAACTCAATTCTCTCTGTAATTCCTTCTGCCGCTTTGCCCTTGATGCCCCCTACCTTACCCGCCACTGTGACCTCTATCGGTCACTAAATTTCCTCACGCTTCAAAAATCAACATATGCTTCATGGGGCCAAATTCATCTCGAAATACTGGCTTGGTTCTCTCCCTTCCTACCTCTCCTCCTCACTTAGTACCCCTCTCCTAACAGCTACTCACTGAGATCTGACAACCTACGCACCTTCGCTATCCCCACCAGATCTACATCCTCTGACCAAAATTATTTTTCCCCACTGTCTTCCAAAACTGTGGAATGCTCCCCCCCCCCCAACTCTGCCACTCCTCATCACTGTTCTCAGCTATCTGATTCCTAACTGCTCTTGCTCCTGACCCTCCTGTATTTTCTACTCCCTCCCTCCCATCCCCCTTCCCTCTCCACCTAATCTTGCACTAAACTACCTAGCACTTGCTACTGTGTCTTGTACTCATGCTTCCCTCCCCAGGGTTGCCACCTATTTAAGAAGCCTAAAGTAGGAAATTTCTTACTGAAATATGATTTTTCGGAGGACAATATGTAACCTTGATCAATGCAACAGACTTGTTTTCTCTAAATACTCAGAATTAAGACTAAGTATTGTAATTTTTTTAGTTCTTTCTAGTGTTTCTTATTTTATGGTATTATAGTTTTTTTGCAACAGAGGAAAGTCAGAAAATATTTTTTTTTACTAAAATGTCAGGACATGTAGTCCTTTTCATATTTTTTTGCAGGACACAGCTGCACAAATCAAGACTGTCCTGCGAAAATCGGGACAGGTGGTAACCTTAGTACTGTATCATCATATACCGCCCCATATGATTGCACTATATTCCTGTATGCAATGACTGACATTATATGCTCCTGTCTCTGTACTGTATTATGCTTTGATTTTTGCATCATTTAAACATGTGTAACTTCCCACTCCCCTCTCCCCCAGACGTACCGTGAGACGAGCATTAAGTTGCTCGGTGTGCCCTTCCTGGTGAAACAGTTCAATAAATAAAAAAAAAAACAGTGTGGACTTCCAGAATGTCACTAGTTAGGATATTCCACATGCTAACCACCTTCTCTGTGCAGTGATGTTATCAGATGTTTCCCCTTATCCTTCCCCTCTTAGTTTGAGTGCATGTGTGCAATACATGCAGGTCAGCATTCCAGACTGACTAAGAACACTGTATATGTAACTATACAGTCAACAACCTGTGCTGTACTTACAACTCATCACCCAAAAATCAGCAGGAATATTCCTTGACTGTTAAGGGAAAGAACAGTAGCACATTCACCCATAATATAAAAAATACCTTTATAATACATGATCAGCATGTTTTGATGGTGTCTTTAAAAAGTTGTTCTTAACATAACACTGTTAAGAACAACTTTGATTTGCTCTGTTCCACTGGATAAAGCCCCAGGACCAGATGGCTTCCCATCTAACTTTTATGAGGTATTTGAAAAAGAACCAATGCCTTTGCTCCAGCAACTGTTTACCTATTTTTGAGAATCTTGCCTTTCAGATAGGGCACTATTAGAAGCACTTATTGTGGTCTTATCAAAACCAGGTAAGCCTAAAGACAGAGTTACGAATTACCATCCTACCTCCCTTATGAATTAGGACATGAAACGGTTTGCCAAAATATTGGCCATGCGTGTGGCGCACATCTGGACAGACTTAATTAGCCAGGAACAAGTGGGATTTGTAAAGGGTCGATCTTCCTCCAATCACCTAAGGAAGCTCTTTCATATTTTTCCCACGTCCAAGGAGGCCTCCCAGCCTATGGCCAAGGCCCCTAGAATTCTGCGGCCGCAGAATTTTGTGCAGAACTTGCAACCTACCGCAGAATTCACTGTTCTTGGTGATTCTTTATTAATATTTCCATTTATTCATAGAACCTGGTTCCCTTCCCCTCTTTTTATATCCAAACCCCCTCTATGCTCAGAATGTGATGTTATGAATGCAATAACATCACACATTAGCTAATGAAATGGCTGCATTCTGCCACAGAAATGAATAATAACTTATCTACCACGGTTCCCACTGCCAGAGGCGGTGGCACAGCACATCAGGCACGGTGACATTTGCTCAACCTGCACTACAGCCTAATACAATTTTCAGTTTTATATTATTACACTGGGGCCAACTTTGTCAGTGTCAGTGGCTCAGTAGGTAGCACACTCGCCTCTGAGGCCGGGAGATCAGAGGGCTGTGGGTTCAGTTCCCACATCTGGCACTTGAGTTAATATCCCAGTACTGACACTGTAATGCAGCATGAGAGGGGTGCTGCACTTCTGAGGTGCTGTCTTTCGGATGAGACGTTAAACCGAGGTCCCATCTGCCTGAATTGGTGGTAGTTCAGGTGGATGTTAAAGATCCCATGGCACTTATCGAAAGAGTGGGAATTTCCCGATTGTCCTGGCCAAATTTCCCTCATTCACTAAAAATACCACCAACAGCTTAATCTGGTTCAAGGTCAGTTGGCATTCATCTGTATCCCCCTCCCCCGGGTCGTGCCTGAAAAT